>JAJTJO010000604.1:0-1393160 GCA_024550625.1 Dendroctonus valens | reverse complement strand
AAGTTGACATTTTTTCGAAGGTTACTACGGCTTTTCAATTAGTTTCAATTAAACTCGTTTCTGAAAATTTTATTGCATCGTTTAAATCGTTGATACATATTTAACACATAAAAAATAAAATAATATTAAACATACAATAATTCTTCTAATTCTAAGCTCTTCTCTAAATTCTGCCAATTTAGTATTTAATAGTTGTGTATATTTTCCTGACTGTACTTCAATTTATTTCAAAATTTCCTGGGTTTCAGTCAATTATATTGTTTATTATTTAAAATGTTACAAATACGTTTCGGTGTCTTTCTCCACCATCATCAGTTTGTCTAAAATATACATTTTTACATTTATTATCAATTTAAATAAAAAAACTTTCACAAAATTCACATATTAAAATACAAATCACACACATATTAAAAAGTACAATTAGGGACCTGGGTTCTCAGGTGATGAGTCGGGATAAACATGTTCGGGAAAAGACTAGAATCTATTGTTTAGAGATCTAAATTTAACTTACATGTCTAGATGTTTCTACCTTCACATTTGATTGGACATTGAAATCCCTATTTTATTCGATATCGAGCGAGGGAACGAAAAAACCCTGTTTATACTTCGCCTTTTCTTTGCATTCTTGGAATTGCTCTGCAATTCCTCAATATCTGCTGTTTAATTTTCACTTACCTGGTCCATTCAGTACATGCATGCGATCATCTAATTAATGTCTGATACACTGAGCTAAGATTGTCTGTGTCTGATCTAAAATTCATTGCATTCTGGTGTTTTTTGATCTGTATCATTTCATGGATTCTTCTCGTATTATAGTTGTTTTCATTGATTAGTATTTTTGTGTTATCGAAATCAAAACTATGTAATTTTTGTTGTGTTAATGTGTGTCCAACTTATCGCTTCTAGGTTTAAATTTTGTAAAATATTCATTTGCCAAGTTGTTTTTAGTTTTTTCCGCTATAGTAATATTATGTGGTTTTAAAATCTAATTTTTTTAAAATTAAAAATTTAAAATCTAATAATGTATCTAATTAAATGATCGCATGCATGAATTGATTCGACCAAGTAAATGAAATATAAACACCTGATATTGAGGAATTGCAAAGCAATTCCTAGAATGCAAAGAAATGGCGAAAGATAAACAGTTTTTTTTTGTTTCGCTCGCTTGATATCGAGTAAAATATGGAATTTCAGTGACCAGTTAAATGTGAAGGTAGAAACAACGATACACGTACGTTAAATTTAAATCTCTAAACAATAGAGTCTAGTGTTTTCCCAGACATGTTTGTCCTGACTCATCACCTGAAAACCAATGTTCGTGATGTTCTTTTTAAAATATGTGTGATTTGTATTTTAATATGTGAATTTTGGTGAAAGTTTTCTATTTAAATTGATGTCAACTGTAAATATATATTTTAGGCAAACTGATGATGGTGGAAAAAGACACCGAAACGTATTTGTGACATTTTAAATAATAAACAATAAAATTGACTGAAACCCAGGAAAAATTTTTGAAATAAATTGAAGTACAGTCACGAATATATACACAACAATGATTGAGAAATAATCTCCCTAAGGGCTCAATCGAAATAGATAAAGGCGAATCCATATCAGCCTCAACGGCTCTATCTCTGCGATGTGGAAAGCAATGGAAAACTACCACAGTAATTCCTCCATCATCATTATGAATGAAGATGCTAGCACCCGGCGCCGTACTGCGTCCAGGGCAGACGGTGACAAATTGGCCACTGGGCGTGTAGATATGGACCCTAGGGCGTCACACGGAAATTTAGCTACCAGGAAGAACCCGCAAAGGTTAGACAATACTCGAATAGCTACTAGACATGGAATGTCCGAGGTCTGAACAAGGTCGGAAAGTTATAGATTTTGGAAAATGAATTGCCAAGCTGCAAAATAGTTATAGCGGGGATCTCACAGACCCACTGGCAGGGACATGGTCGCTTTGGTACATCCAAATATAAAGTTTATTATTCTGGCTCAGAAAACAGAAGTGTCCATGGAGTCGGTTTCCTAGTGTCGAATAGACTAAATAAAGCTATTCTAGGATACGAAACAATTAATGAACGAATAATAACAATTAAAATTAATTTCCAACCCTGCATTGTCAACATAATGCAGTTATACGCACCCACACCTGAAGCTGATGAAGACACCATAGAGGAGTTTTATAGGACAATCGAAACCACATTTAATAAAATCTCGAATAAAGAAATATTAATCCTAATGGGAGACTACAATGCAAAGGTTGGAAACACTCTTGCGGACAACCACATCAGAACTGTGGTGGGAAGACATGGAATGGGAGCACGCAATGAAGGGGGGAAAACGCCTAATACAATTCAGTATAGACAACAAATTTACAATTGCCAATACCGTTTTTACGCAGCACAAATGCAGACTATACACATGGCGTTCACCTGATGGAAAATACAAGAACCAGATCGACTATGTTCTAATCCGACAACGTTGGCGATCTTCCATCACAACCTCGATAACACTTCCATCCGCTGACTGTGGCAAATACCACCAACTGCTTATGTTTGAGCTGACCATAAAACTAAAATCTTGCAGGAGAAAGGAAATCAAATATCTACTCAAGATCAACCCAGGGCAAGTTCCAACATTTGCAGTGAACGTTATACAAAAAGTACAGTTGCAAGTATCAGATACCAAACTAACCCAAACGACATATGGCGAGCCCTCAAAGACTCCATAATTGAAACACTTAATGAAGTGTCATCGGAAACATAAATTAAAAAACAACCGTAGTTGTCAGCTGAAACGTTGAATCTCATTTTGAGCAGAAGACAATATCAAGGACCTGTTTACACAGATCCGCCGTATTACTAGACAATTTAAACCACGAAATTGGGCAGCTAAAGATAAAGATAACGACATGATCAACGAATTTGACCAGATAATCAAGATATGGCCGAATTTCTGTGAAGACCTTTACTTTGACGATAAGGCTGTCGACATAGTTCGTGAATATCAGGAAGGACCAGACATCCTAAAAGAAGAAGTTCATGCCGCTATTATGAAGCTTGAGGATGATAAAGCGGTGGGGATAGATAGGATATCGGTGGAAGTATTAAAATCATTAGATGAAAAAGGTTAGAATAGCATACACCAACTATGCCAGAGAATATGGGAAACCTGCACATGGCCCGAGGATTGGGCTACATCCGTGATAATACCCATACCCAAAAAAGGCTCAACAACCTCCTGCAACAACTACCGCCTAATCTCCCTAATAACACATGTAATCAAAATAATGCTGTATATACAACAAGCAAGGCTGGAATCATTCATCTCTAGGCAAATTGCTCCTGAAAAGGCGGGTTTTGTGAAAGGTCGAGGAACTCGAGAACAAATTCTAAACATCAGGCAACTCATAGAGAAAGCTCGAGAATACTCCACTCCTATGTACCTATGTTTCGTTGACTACGAGAAGGCCTTGGATAATGTAAAGTGGCTCACTGTGGAGAATGCTTCATAGGATGGGCGTACAAAGACATCTGATTACTCTCATTAAGCAGCTATATGAGGACATGTATGTTCTGCCTTGCGGCGACCTGCCCAGCTTTCGCCATTAGACCCATTCATCTCCATCCGTGAGGACACCACTACCTTGAAAAAACACTATCACGGAAGCCCATCTCCGTTCCTTGGACCATCCACCCAACCAATTAGCGGGGAGGATGGGGAGCACCAGTTAGTCCTGAGTTTTCCCATCCACGATCTTTCTACCTCCTGGCTTTTACATCTCCGTCAATTCCTGTATCTATGGGGGGGGGGGGGGGGGGTGGCCGCTGGCCGTGCTCGAGGTCAGACAAGTCCTTGCTCTCACTACTTCCCGAAAATTCCAATACATACTCTGACCCAAAAAGCGGTCCATTTGCTTTACTCCCCTTAATGCTACACCTTTCCATCTTATCCCTCTACACCGTTTCCAATCTTTCCCTTAATTCTCTGTCCCGTTATGCAAACCCCTTACAATTCAAGGAGATGAGCGGTACCTTACTCATCCTCTCTATCCCAAACAACAACTCCAACTCTCTCTCTCCCATGCCGTTTCTGCGGATGTGGCCGACAGCCTTCCTGGCTCATTCCACTACCGCAACCCGCCGGACTGGTCAGCCGCTTAGCCGACCATGCTGCTCGTAAGTCTTACGCACGATCTCCCAGGGAATACCACGTGGAGGTGGACTGACTTATTCCCCGCTATATGAGGACAGTAATGCTGTTGCTCAGATCGAAAATACTGTCTCCGAGAAATGCAAGATTCGCAAAGGTGTTAGACAGGGATGCGTACTCTCTCCCCTTCTGTATAATATATGTAGCGAATTGATAATGCGTTTAGTTTTGGACAAATGGAATGGAGGAATCAAGATAGGGAGGAAAAAGATCTCCAATCTTCGGTTCGCTGACGACACTGTTCTCATAGCGGAAAACGAAGAAGAACTTCTAGAAGTGTTGAAAATACTTGAAAATGTAAGTGCAGATTACGGTCTCAAAGGAAATTATAGCAAGACCAAAGTCATGATAATTGATCGCGGGAGTGAGAATGGGAGGCAGCCTGTAAGGATTGGCAAATGCGAAGTTGTGCCGCAGTTCACATACCTTCACTCCACCTTGCACAGCTCGGGCAGCTGTGAACCTGAGATTCGAAGGCGTATTCAGTTGGCAAAGTCGCAATGACACAACTAACAACGCTTTGGAGGGATAGAAACCTTATAGAAACCACGAAAATTCAGCTTGTAAAATATTGGTGTTTCCTATCTTTTCTTACGGATCAGGGACATGGGTGATACGTGCCGCTGACAGAAGACGCATAGACGCCTTTGAGATGTAGTGTTGGCGTGAGATGTTTCGAACACCTTGGACGGCTAGAAGGACCAATGTCTTAATGCTAAATCAAATCCGTCCACAACAGCGACTGTCTTCCCTGACATATGGCCGGATCTTAAAATTTTTTGGCCACATCAATAGAAATGATAATATCGAGAAGCTAGTTGTTCAAGGAAGATCAACGGGACAGCGTAGACGCGGACTTTCGCTTTCGCCGACCAGATGGACCGATATGATTTCCAAACTCACAAACATGAGGCTGGAAACTGCAACACGCGAAACTAACAACCGGCAAGGATGGCGACGTATCGTTCTCTGAGTCATCCATGACATGGACGAAGAGTCTCTCATAATCACTTCACATCGATCACGATGTTAGACTAAGAAATATTGACTGCATATCGTAAATACGAATTATTTTGAGCTATAGCCATGTGTTGCCTGTCTTTTCCGCCTAGAGATAATGTCTTAAAACATGCGAATAGTGCTAGTCCTATAGAAAGTACAATAGCCTGTATGTAGTCCGACGAATATTTTACTTCCATTCAAATTAAAATGCAATCCATCGGAGCAGCGTGTTTTAATTTTTGTTCTCATGTATCTCTGCATCTGGCAACTTTCACTAGGCTGATTAGGCATGTCAATAATAAATAAAACTAAAAAATAACCAGAAAACATTTTAGCCCGTAGGATATTTTGAGAAACTGCACTGTTCTGCAGACAAGCAAAAAGTGCCTACTCGAAAACAATCGGCAAACACTTGTCTTATCAAAGAACTGATGGGTGAAATCGGATTAACCAGCCTAGCGAACGCCAAACGCGGGCTTGAAAGAGGGTCGAAGAACTAATAACAAACATCTATTTGTCAAACATATTAGTACTCGGGTGATGGCACTGTCAAGAGCTTTTACATTATCTAGTGCTCCACCCTAATCTGATATAAATTGCAATGATAACCCTCCAAGCAATTTGATGCCCTTATGCCAGGAAGTGGATGATCTGCATCAACGATGTTAGAAAACACCCAATGTTGTGTTCCGAAATAAAATGTTTGGGAAAGAATTCAAAGGTATACAGAAGAAATATTGATCACTATAAAGAAATAGCTGTTCTAACAATAAAATTATATTTGACAAACATTATTACTAAACCTGAAAAAGTGTGAAAGATTGTCTACAGATCCTATGTCCTTGACATACATATAGAAAGATTTAATGAAAAATTATAATAAATATCACAAAGGGTCATAATGTAATTCAGAATCGAGTGAGTTATTGGAAGTACTGTTTAGGTGTTTAGCTACATTTAAAGAAATAGGGTATAGCTTAAACAGATTTAACTAAAAAAAGAACAAATAGTGAAATGAAATTTCCGTTTCGCAAACGACATGGTAGACAACTGACTATTTTAATTAGGTGCAATTTAAACTTTTTGAAAAAGCAGTATTTTAAAGTGTTAACAAATTTAAATGATTAAAATTAATAATAAGTAATAATAAATATTAATAAATTATCAACTAATCGTCACTGACCATTTGTTAGACTATACAGGGTGATTCACGGTCGATGGCGTATTAGACGTTTAAGGAGAACGTGATGCCCGATCTATCTGCAAATTTGTACAACAAAGTCATCGGATATGCTCTATTGGCCTAAAATATTTTCAGCAATGCGGGATTGCCGCTTAAACCGAAAAGTACATACAACTTTTATATTTCAAATGAGACACCCTATATTATTGCACGCTTAGATTGGTTATATAGATCTGATTATTTTGCATAACGGTTCCTATATTTATCTAAAGCGGTTTCCGAAATTTTAATTAAAATTCATTATTTTTTATCAAAACGTAGCCCCAAGGAATCTTGTATTACAACGCGATTTCGATCCCTGGATATTTAAAATTTTGGTACTGGGTTAGGAAAACCCTATGCTTGACCCCGGCGTACAGTAATTTGTTCCAAGTTATACAAGATGTCTTGAAAATACTGACCTTTCGGCTAGAGATATAAACTGCTCCAATTACATTTTTTCAAATAGAACACCCTGTATATTAGTGCAAATACGGGAAGACCGTTAAATTCCCTGTGAAACGATATATCATGTTTCTATACTTAAAGCGTCAAATTTCCGAAATAAATGGACATTTTTGCAAAAATTCGATTATGAAAATGGGTGAAGTTTTCTTTTTTTGGGATCATGTATTAAGGTAAGGAAAGTGATATTAATCGAAGGTGAAATGCTGAATGTGCGTCTACCTTCCTTGCGAAAGCTCTGAAGCGAAAGCTGCGCAAACCATCATTTTGGAGACTACGCAAATTCGTTTTTCTCAAAAAAAAGACACTTGCGATTGAAATACAAAGTTGCTGTAACCGCTCCATGCTGAAGGTATAGAAGTATTCAGAAAGACCTTTTTTACACATTTTTGGACATTTAAAGCTTTTTTAATCGCAAACTTTTAAAGCAATTTCGTGTCGGGCAAGATATTTGTTCAAAAATCAAATAGATAAACAGGGAAAAGTAGAAACTGTGTAAAAGGTCACAGTCACCGTAATCAGTGTACGCATTGAAAAAGGTATTCATATCATTGCGTTTTGGAACTGAGTTGAAAAAACAAAAGTTAGAACATTGAGTTTCGTTGAACTGACAATACTGACAAAATTTGAATTCGCCTTGTAGTTTCAATCCTCACCTTTCTCGATTTACACACAAAGCAACTATTTACGTATCATTAATAATAAAAATGTAATTTTAGATATTTTTGCTGGAATAATAACTTCTTGACCATATCGGTCCGGCGGGATACTTCTTACATTCATTACCCATTCAGTTTCAGAAATCTTCTAAATGTGTTGGGTTTGGTGTAGAACGTGGGCGCTGAGAATAACGTATTCGAACATTTTCTATTGAACCTACCTTGAAATAATTGAGGGTTATACAGAGGAACCGAAATGAAAATAAGTTTTTTATTACGCGCATTTTTTGTTATTTAAAAGTGTTTTAGTTTTGTCCCAGAAATCAAATTTCATATGAATAGTTTGTGAGCGTTGGTATCGGATTCTAGTCTCATGATTTCCAACAGCAGTTGTTCTTTTCTTCTATTATTTTTTCTTAAAGATTTTCATAATATCCACTAATAAAATTTGCCAATATTATTTTTTTATTATCATGTTGAGCGTGCCGGCATTTAAAAAATGGAAATTAATGGAACTTAACATTTTCCCAAATTTCTTCACTTAATTAAATCTTGCACTTTGAATCGGAAAATGGTAATAATTTCCCACACTATAAAATATTTATTAAATTGTATGCTACTTTGTTTTAGTTTTAAGAATCACTTCACTTTTTTCAAATGAATTCCTCCCTGGTTTCATTTCAACCATTTTATAGCTTGGTGTAGGTTGTCCATATTCAATACGACATCCTATTTCAGATTCAAAGCATATTGAAAATCAAATGCGCGTGTAATATTCAAGGCCTCTTATTGAAATAAACCCTCACTATTTAAAGATTTAATATAACACTAAATAAAATTATTAGAAGGGCAGTTTTTCATTAGATTGGGTTATAAAGAATGAGGAATATGACAACATAAAGGCTAATTATCTAGGTCCAGAAGCAGAATTATTGGTTTTCAAATATAGCTGCTGCTAGGTAGCAAATTTAGACGTGAATTATTTACCTATTTATACAGATATATGATTATATATTCACGTGGCCAAATCGGTAACTTTAAAGGCATAAAAATATATATTTTCCTAATATTTTTCTTTCTTGCTACAGTATGTACCGTCTAAAATGCTGAAAATAATAAGAAATTAAATTACTATTTGTTGATTTACCAATTACGTTACTGTTTCCACTTATTTATTTGAAATCACGCAGAAATTCCAGAAAATCGTCCAAATCGGTAAAATAAATCTTTTCCGACAAAAGGAACTTTAAATCGTGAGATCAACATAAATAATGAAGCGAAAACATACAGCACAAGATGAGACCAAGAAGCTCGAGTATGCAAATAAAAATGCTCCTTCTGTTGGCGCAAAGTACCATATTCGAAATGCGAACAAAAAATATTGGAAGCCTGCTAATGTTCTCATACATCTTGAAGATGATTAACTAAGTTTCAGCGGGAAACGTCGAGTAGGTAAATAGGAACATTCTGAAAGTTTTTAAAATTTGTGTTTGTCAGATCTCACCTTATAAATGTATTCAGCATTGTATCGCCGCGCGGGCAATAAATATCTGCTAACTTCTGTAATTTACGCTTCGCGAAAGGAAATTAAATTATTTCCATGAGCGATTCTCGAAGTTGGAAGATTCTACTTTATTCAGTGTCAGTATTTGAGAGTTTAGTACAGTCCGACATTTTATCTGAAGAGAACAATGCAGAACTTCTATAAATATCTTCAATCTTATCTCTAACTAGCTCAGCATTGTTCAAGGCCATGATGATGTAGCAGTCTCCTTCCTACCGTGCGTGCTGTTGTATGGGGTTTTGTAACTAGTAGCTGCTCATAATAAGTATTTTTCTAGTTTCTAGCGTGATCTAATGGATAGAAATCTTTAGCAAGTGACAGAAACATGGCAGCGTTAGAACCCTGATAAGATAAACCTGAACGTCAAGTTAACGTTTCAATTGAATTTGGAAGGGAGTTAATAAGTAAGTGAAGGACTGTCCGTGGTGAGACCACCTGGTTTACGTAGATCCCAATGTGTGTTGTGTTTTTGGGTGGATAACGTTCTAGCGTTTATGAAATTGCGTTTTGAGGTAGAGTAACATTCTTCAGTTTCATTAATGCCATGTTGCTCAGTTATAATAAAGTCATTGAAAAATTTAAGCTGTTTTTGGTGATGTAAAAAGAAAACATGCAGCTTTTATACACTTATAATATATAGAGGTATCACTAAACTGAAAGTTTTTAAAGATACGAAAATCTTTATTATGCAATGAAAGTCAGACTTACTGACTTACTTGGAACTTGTTTCATTTTTTAAAAGTTCTTGGCAAGTTGATAGTTGCACACATTGAACAAATTTTATGTTTCTTTTTGATTGTATTGATAGTATCTCTCTCTCTCTCTCTCTCTGTAGCTTTTACAACTCCGGGTGTGTTATAGGTGACTTTACGATTTTCCTCCAATTGGTTTATGTCCATCATGGGCGCTTCGGCAATCGCAATATTTAGGGCTCTTAAGTCTGCCGACATGTATCCCTCCAGTGCAATTTGGGTCTTCCAAGTGGTCTTCCGCCAGTTGGATTCTGTTCCCATACTAATTTCACCACTCGTTTGCCATTTTGCATATGTCCGGTCCATCTTAGTCTTTCAGCTTTAACAATTTTGACGATATATGGTTGACGGTATATGTGTTCCAGTTCTCTGGTGTTTCTAATCCGGTAGTGTTCTGAGATTTGGTCTTTCACTGCCCCATATATGCTCCGAAGGATTTTCTTTTATGCTATTCTTAGTCGGTTATCATTTTGTTTTGCCATGGTAATGTTTTGCCATAACCAATCTCGGAGGTTCTTTAGTTAGGATGTTCTTGTTCGGCTTGCCCTCTTCTTCCTACTATTTTCCTTTGTATTATACACTAAATAATTCCTTATCTTTCTGGATGTCGCATCACATGAGCAAAGTGTTCCAGCTTACGCATCTCAATTGGTTTCATTATTTCTGTATCCTTGCCCATGCCCAGCAAAACGTCTTCGTTTCGGACCTTGTCGACCCAGCTAATGCGGAGCATTCTCCGGTACACGTACATTTCGAAGGCTTCGAGCTTCTTTAATAGTGGGTCTGTCAATGTCCAACCTTCGAATCCGTACAGCAGTTTTGGGAATATGAAGCACTTTGCCAGTATAATCTCCAGTTTTTTGCGGATAATCCGACTACAAAGTACCTTTTCCATTTTAAAGAACGCATCTCTAGCCTTCTCTATACGGCATCTAACCTCTCTAATCATATCATATCGTTGATATTTTCAAGTACAATTCCATATGTTGTAAGAGTTGTTTGATGCACAGGAACTTTGCTTACTATCATATGTTTAGTCTTTTTGGTCTTGAGCTTTAGTCCATATTAATCAGAGACGATGGACACACTGTCGACTAGGGTCTGCAGATCTTCTTGACTACTGGCAAGCAGCACCGTACCATCTGCGTATCTTAGGTTATTTGTATTTATTCCAATGTATTCCTGGGTTTTAAGTCAATTTTATTGTCACAATTATGGTGTTATGTGATGAGCCCTGCGTTTCGTCCATTCACATAACACCATAATTGTGACAATAAAATTGACTGAAAACCCAGGAATACATTGGAATGAATTAAAGTACAGTCAGGAAAAAGAATATACAAATTTGTATTTATGCCATTAACCTTGATGCCAGTATCAATTTTCTCTAGTGCTTTCCTGAAAATGAGCTCTGAATATAAATTAAAAAGGAGTGACGACATTATGCATCCTTGCCGCACCCCCTTCGTATCTCCTACTCGTCTGAGACGTTCTGGGTCACCCTGACATTAGCTCGATGATGCCAGTAAAGGTTTTTGATGATGCGTAGGTCTTTGTCATCAATGCCTACTTGATGAATAATCATCTTATCGTGTCACACTCTACCGAAGGCCTTTTCAAAATCGATGAAGCACATATACACTGCGTGGCTAATGTCTCTACATCTCTGCATTAGGACCAGGAGGCTGAATCGTGCTTGTCTCGTTCCTAGGTTATTGCGAAACCCAAATTGCGTGACGCTGATCTCTCCCTCAATTTTATTACACATTCGGCAGTGTATTATTCTCAGGGAGATATTTAGTGCGTGGCTATTAAACTACTAGAAACGTAAAAAGGTACTGTATTCACTGCATCTTTTTGCATTACGTTTCTTAGGGACCGTTACAAAAGTTTACCTGAGCCAGTCTCTTGGCATATTTCCAGTGTCGTATGTTTTAATGGAGGCCTTAAAGGAGGGAGTTTAATGGCCTCTATAGGCATCTGGGCCAGCTACTTTCCTGGTTTTCGCCAGTTTTAGATCCCTTTCTATATTATTTATGGTTATCGGCGACCCTGATGTAATATCTTGGGTTTCGTTTTCAGATTTTCCCTCGTTAAAAAGTTCTTCTATGTACTCCTTCCATCTCTTCAGCTTATCTTGATCGTTCAGAATGAGTCTATCATCCTTATCTATGAGGTTGCAGTTTTTGTAGTTCCTTGCAGTTCCTCTATTTCAACACATCCGTCTTCATACCACGCTTCTTTTGAGTACGTGCCGTTTTCCTTCGTATTTCGGCATTAGCTTTCATGTATCATTCGGCGTCCTTTTTTTTTACATTTTAGCCTCTTATCCATTAGATTATATTTTTCATTCGCCATCCATTGCTGCGTTTTCTGTTTGAACTGTCTCATCCCAAAAGTTGTGTTTAGTATAAGCGTTTTGACCTAATTCCACCATGACCATGTCTTGAATGTTGATTTTCTGTTCCGCTCCTTCAAATTTTCTTTCCAGCTCACTTGTTACTGTTTTCTGGTTTGCTTGGAAGTGATCAGTATCTAATTTAGAGGATTGATGGGCTGCTTTACCGTTTTCAGCTTTAGTTTAAGAATACCTAGTAGCAGATTATGGTCGGATGAAACATTAGCGCCCTGGAATATTTCAACCGAATTATCTTCGTTTCGGTACCGATTATTAATTGTTATATCATCAATTCGATTCCTTGTTATTGGGAGTATGTGTTGGAGACTTCCAAGTGAACTGTCGTCGTCGAAAAGTCTAAAGAATGTGTTCATTACGGACAGCTGTTTTTCCTTGCAAAATTCAACAAGACGGTCTCCTCTGTTGTTTCTTTCGCCGAAACCAAAACCTCTCCTAATGTGCGCTTCTCTTCCCTGTCGAAACTTGACGTTTAAATCTCCCATTCTGTTGGTGATGTTCTTCCCATTCAGTTGGTCGGTGACGCTTTTTAGCTCTACATAGAAGTTCTCTCTCTCTAGAAGACCGGTTAGAGTCCATCTGATACATTGTATACATCCTTCTTCAACACGATGAAGCGCACGCCATTCCGTTGGTAGTTGCTGTCTTCTCCCGAATGGTACACGTTGTATTCATCGATGCTAAAATTTCCAGAGCCGAGCAATCGCAACTCGCTGATGCCGAGTATTGGAATATGCCGTCATTTCCTCTCTCTTATTGCATTACGAATTTTTCCAGGTTCGCAAAAACTTCGTACATTCCATGTACCGATCTTTAAGGCAGATTTAGAGTTTGTGCATAAGTATGTAATTTTTTCCTGCATAACGAAAACTGTGTTTAAGCTCGAGGCAGATCAAAAATTGGCACTCTACAAGCTAAACATGTCTGGTTACGTTGTGTACAACGTAAAACTGTAGTTCTTCTTCGATGTAGTGCTTGTTCATTAGCAGATAATATTTGTCGAAAATGTTTCAAAATGTTTCAAAAGATGCGAGGTTAATAAGTTGTTACCAAATTGGCTACATATGCATGGAGTGTACCACGGTGAGTACAGAAAATCTAGTAAGGTGTTAAATGCCCGTGTCTTGTCAATATGATGTTCTGGTGGTTTCTCGAGGTTTCCAAAACCGGATATTTAGCACCTTGAAGGAGACAAAGAATAAAAATTGTCTAAAGCTTGGAACCTGAGAAGTTTGCTTCTTATTACTGTCCAAACTGAATCCCCAAGACAACAATTACCAATTTCAAATTTAGTAAACCATTTGAATAACATTGTAAAACACGTGAAATAATTTGGGTTTATCGTATTGCTATATTTTAATTAAGCACTCGGAATCATCGTATTTTGCCGCATATAGGGTGGTTCAGAGTACACATTAGATACTTTTAGGTTTTGTTAACAAGACAAATTGGAATAACTTTTGATCATAAATGCAGGTCTCGGAGAGCACAGTCAGAATCGAAAGCCTCAACCGAGAGAAAGTATTACGATAGTTTTTGTTGTGGAAATAAGAATTATTTCTATTTGTTATTTGACAAATTTCCTTTTGTGTCTGTCAGTTTAATAGTTATATATACCGGTATTATAAGGAGCCCGGAAGGCCAGGCTCGGGTCTTCTGAGAGGATAGGATTAAGTAGGATATAGGTGCAAGCGCTCTAAATGAACTGGGCTCTTAAAGCTCCAACAGCGACGTGGATAAAAGCGGAAGGGTCCAGACAAGCCAAAGACTTGATTGGAATCCCAAGTGACGCCAAGACAACATCCAAATGGTTGATGTTAAGGAGTCGCAGGGCCTTGAGAACCCAGACACCTACATCTACTTGGAATTAGTGATAGCCTCGTCTGTTCACAATGTAGAAAGTCGGAGGAAACATCATATCACCTATTAGGAGTCTGCCGTCGCTGTCCGTCTATTAGGAAGCGTCTTCTTGGAGCCTCTACACTCTCCGGGATGGAACTGTCTTTCTTGGAGTGGAGAAGGATCCTTGCCTTTATCAGTACGACGGACACTTAGACAACGAAAGTCAGGAGTGGTAAAGTGGGGATGGATGGAGGGGTAATGGCGAAAAGGGTCTTGAAGCCCTACTCGCCGGACTTGTTCGGGTCGCCCCACACTACTACTACTTCTACTAACGGAATTTTAAAATTTTACGACGAAACTGACATATCTGGCAAAGTTGCACAACAGATACCTGAAGACCGTTTTTCTAATCGGCAACGTCTCTATAATTATCAACAGACACGTCGAAACAACCCACTGTTTCGGGATTATTCTATTTAGTAAGAAATCTGTTTTCACTAGGCACGGTTTGTTTGACCATCGCAATAGTACATCCGTACGGAATGCGACTCCTACGCTGCCACTTTTATATTGAAGGAAGTTTCTTGAACTTATTGCTTAGTCATAAATACGTGAAGTAAGGAATAGAGTGTGTAATTTCAAAAACAAAGCGAAAAATAATGCATTGATGACTGAACTGAATCAATCAACGAAACTTTTTTCCGACATAGTTTGCATAAGTGCAAACGAGGAATGTGATCCTTGACAGAGCTATCTATATTTTATCTTCGCATATATTTATGCAAGTAAAATAGTTCGCGACATATTCTCACCGGGTGTTTCGTTATTTCCCGTTTGAGTTCAGGCTTTTCGATGTGTTATTTGCAAGCTTAGCTCAACTGACGAGGGCTAATAGATCCAAAACTAGCTATTTATTACAAGCAACTATCGGATTGCTTTATAACAATTGTCTGTTTTTTTTTGTTGACTTAATCTTTGATTTTCCAACTGTACCGTACATTCAAAATTGACTCACAGAAATATTTGTCATTTGTTTCTTGGCGAGGTCTGTCCAAATAAATGTAAGACGTGCCATTAAATGTTCGCCAGCACATGTGGATTCAACATGACAGGGCGCCACCGCACTTTCCCGTCTATGTAAGATATGCACCTCAACTAATCTCTGTATGCACCTCAATGCATGATTGAGCAACGATGAAATAAGCGGGATGGTCCGGTCACGTGACATACATAATCAACAAAGTAAACCCAATGAACAGACTTGTATGAAGTCATACTTCTTGTTTGATCAATAACTATAAAGCTGCCTTTGACCCACTTTACAACTTTCCTAACTTTAGATATAATTAATTTCACCGAAGAGTTTGTAATGAGTGCATCTGCAACAAGGTTAAGGGTATGGGCAAGGCATGGAATATGCATGCCAATCTTTCAGAATAATGCAAAAATGTTTACCAGATCCTTTCCATCTGAAGTTTGGTACAATGAATAACAAGAAGAAGAACAAGGATTGAAATATGTATAGATCTATTTAATATTATATGGGTTCCTTTTCACCACGCTAAGTTAAGAAGCGGCGTTTTTTCGTCAATCCGGGATCGATAAATACTCCAATGCGATTTAATTGATATGAAGATTGTATCAAAATGACGATATCGATACTGAAATACTTCGTAGTAAACCATAAGTATCGATTTTAGTATCATATCAGTAGTATCGTTCTAACCCTAACAGTGTCTTTCTACTGCCTGTTTATTGCATTGCTTTATTTTATGCTCTTTTGTGTATGTATGGATTTTTGAAATGTTCTCTCGGAGGCCGTCATATAATGTAGCCGCTTTATGGAAATAACTGACTGAAATAGCTTTAAATAACTGACAGTCTAATCACTCTCCAATATGCCTCCTCCCAAGTATTAAAATTGCATTAATATGTTGTACTCTATAATGTTGCCTTCCAGCGTTAGTTTACATTCGACTGGTTACATGTTTGAAGTGGCTTGTTTCTAATATAAAAGAGCTATTTTTGTAAATCATCCTCGGATTGTGCCATTATTGCTGTAATGTCTGCATATCATAGATTGCTACTTTTTTCGTTCACTTTAAATTCTTTACTGGATGTGGCGGCTACGTCGATCATCTTACCCATATGAATGTATATACATAATCAGTGGTGAGCCTTGACAATTTAATTCTTGTGATTTTCATGATGTTAAAGCCATGTATTCTCCTAATTAGCTTATGATGTATTTTTTGTTTTGTGGGTATGTTTAGTATATAAATTGTTTAGTCAATGAAACCCACATTGGCCGGCGTGTTATATTTTATTGTTTTATTGATTTCTTTTTTCTCTGGCTTTCAATGAACATTGCATTTTAGGCTGGACACATTCCTCCTAAAGCCTTGTTTCTATATCCATTCGTCTTTGCTCTGCACTTAAAAATGTTCGAAACAGTCAATTGACGGTTTTCACGAAGTTTATAGCAACTTATAGGATCACTCGTAAGTTACTCACTAGATTGGAGAATTTTCCTTCTTCTAGAATCCGTAAGAATTTGCGAAACTGATCCAGTTTCGCCAATGCACTGTGCCAATGGAATGTGACAATGTGACTTTCGACAATGAACTTAAATTATTTTCACAACTAATGATGGAGGAACCGGTAATTTTCGTGAATTGGACGAAATATGCAACATTACAAGATTGGAATAGACAATGGTCTTGACCGAGATGCTGTGAAACTTTGAAAAGCAGAAAGTTTTGGGAATCCGTCTGGCAGCTGGTATGCCACTTCAACTTCAACGATTCACAACGTTATAAGAGTGGAAAAACAAAAGATATTTTCTAATTTGTTCAAAATGTATTAACATTTAGTTAACACTTGCGTGCTTGAAACAATTTAGAGATTTATTAGTTATTGAGTTCATCTGTGACCCATACTGTCACCATATTTGCCACCATATTTCCTCTTCAATTCGCTGCCAAATTAGTTTAATTATTCGCTTGCTATTTTCTTAATTGTAAACTGTTTTCTTAGAGAACAACCCAAATCATTTATCAAGCACTGTAATTTACGTTTCGCGAAAGGCAAATAAAGAAAGCATAAATATACGATCCGGTGGAGTCTTTTGTAGGAACGATGTGAGCGGCACATTAGCTGCATATTAATATCCTGTTGTACATCGAAGGCTCCTACCGGCTTGACTTATGGCCTTCGCAGTAGGAGTCATCCAATGCTGCTGCCGCAAGAGATGTCCAATACCCTTGAACAGTAATCAAGTTATCGAGTCTTTGAAGTCTGACGTTATGATAGGACTGATAAGAATTAAATTAGTGGTATAAACTATACGTCCTGAATGAAATCAGAAATACTTTGTATTTGTCTCTAAAATTGCTAAATTTACATAAATGTTGTTATTATTATATAATATTAATCTAAATATTCCACATTTGCTAAAATGTCAATATAATATTGTCTATGTCACACACACAAACACACATATTTTATTACTGTTGTTTTTCATAATATGTATGTCGTACGTGAAAAAGTAATAAAACCATCATCAACGCTTTTTGCGTAATGAGAATACATACTCGAAAAGTAAATAGTGATAACACTCTCGAATTGCTTCTGAGATTCTAGTCAAGGATGGTTTATTAAAACCTTCGACATTAGCAGCTTACATTCCTGGTGCAATTTTATATTGGTAATGGGATGGTTTCCGAAATATCGTGATTCTGTAAGTATCACTCCATCATGCTACCGTGTTATCGATATATCCGAGAAAGAAGTCATAGCCAACCTAAAAACAATGTAGCCACTGCCTGTCCCTAGTCTAAGGCAAATGCTAGAATTGCCACATGATCAGTTATTATCGGGTAATTAAATCAAGTTTTATATAACGAAAATAGTTGCAAATTTCTTCATGAGTAATTTTTTAAATATTTTTGTTTGCAAATGGGTTGCCATATATTTACTGAATAAAACGCGTGCAAACTTGCTGGTTTTATTCGGCGTCATCAGTCAGTGGTTAAGAATTGTTGAATCGTTTTGCTTAGTTTGTCAACAGAGTCCCCAGAACACTAGAAATATTTTACCTTGTAGCATACGTTTATTACCTCAGTTGCACCCATTACTATCAATAGTTTATAAGAAAACAATAGTCAACAGCCATAATATCACTTGAAATTTCGGGCTTGTAAATGACGGCACAATGTTAGGTCAGTTTCCGGAACAAACTGTGTAGTTGGAAAATTTCCAATGTTTAATTATTACTGAATTACTCTCAAATACAGGGAGATTCAAAATTGACGTCATTCCTCTTGGGGTATTGTCTGGGGGTGTTTAGGGAGTATAGGAAAAATAGACAAAAAAAATAATCAACATCGTCAAGCCTTTTATTGCGCCCAGTATTGAGCATAGGCCTCCCTTCCTCTCCTCCAGTTCTCTCTGTTTTGTGTTGTTTCTCTTCCTCTCTTTCCTTCCCATGGTCTCCAGCGTATTATTCGGCTATTCCATCTGTCGTCTGAAAGGCGGGCCTTATGCCCTGCAAAATTCCACTTCAGGTTTGTGACTCTCTCCACTATATCTACGACCTTTGTTCTCTGTCTAATCCATTCGTTTCTCTTTCTGTCTCTTAGTGTTACGCCTATCATAACCCTTTCCATGGCTCTTTGTGTTGTCCTCAATTTGTTCACCATTGTCGTGACCAGTCCAGGTCAGTTGAGAGTCCAGGCCTGTGCTCCATATGTTATCACCGGTATTTCACACTATTCACATATTCTTATTCTAAGGTATTGCGGTACCTTTCTATCCTTTAGTATATGTCTTAATTTGCCAAATGCCGCCCATCGCAGTCTCCTTCTCCTTTCAATCTCTATATCCTAGTTACCTTTTACGATCTCTATTTGCTGTCCCAGATATATAGTCTTCAACATTTTCCAATATGTGCCCGTTGACTGTTATTTGAACTTGGTCCCGGCTCATTATCTTTGTTTCTGTTTTATTCATTTTTAGACCGATTTTTGAACATTCTCTGTCCAGTTCGGAAAGTATTGTTTCAAGGTCCGCTGTGTTTGTCGGCGAATAGAACAATATCGTCTGCAAATCTTAAGTGTGATATTTTGGTTCCACTTATGTTCAGTCCCATATTTCCCCATTTAAGTTTTTTGAAAATCCCTTCCAGAGCAAAGGAGAAGAGTTTTGGGGATATTGTATCTCCTTGTCTGATCCCTCTTTTGATTTCAATGTTGTCTGTTTCTTCGTGTAGCCTGGTTCTTGTACCGATGGTCTATTCGCGCTTTGTATAGTTCTTCAAATATTGCCCAATGTTCCATGGAGTCAAAAGCCTTCTCGTAGTCCACGAATGCCATGTGTATTGGAAAGTTATATTCGGTCGACTTTTCTAATATAATCTTTACTGTAACTAAGTGGTCATTAGTGCTATATCCTTTGCGGAATGCGGATTGTTCTACCGGTTGGTAGGTATCCAGCTTATTTGTAATTCTGTTGGTTATGATTCGGGTAAAAAGCCTATACATATGAGACAGACATAGTGGGTCTACAGTTTTCCAGCATTGTTCGATCTCCTTTTTTAAACAATATAACTATTATTGCCTCATTCCAATTCATGGGTATTGTTTGTTGTTCTATACAGAGATTGAAAAGGTGCTTTAGCTGCGGTATGACAATTTCTTGTGCCTCTTTGAGCGTTTCCGCTCCGATTACTGCACGAGCTCTATGTTGAAATTCTGGACCGAACTAGTTTGCTCAGGGGCGGATTAAAGCTTTACGAGGTCCGAGACTAAAATGAATATGGGGCCCATTTATACAGGGTGATTCAAAAGTGGCGTCATCCCTTTTAAGAGGTTATAAGGGCTCACTTGGAGAGGACGAGAAAAATATTGAAAATTCTATTTCCAAAATTCCTAGAAGATATTAACAGTTAAAAATCGAATTTCAACTTTGTTATTAAGTATTATTTTAAAATAGTCCCATGTTTGCTTACTAACCTATTGGAATACTTAACCATTAGAAAAGAAAAATTACAATCTTTGCTTCAAATTACGAAATTTTTTGATATTAAAAAAAGACCTCTTCTACAATTTTTTGATGAAAAGTCAAAGCGGCAAGGATGTTTTTTGTCATTAACAGATAGTTACAGGTAGATAGCCTTTGTCAATACTAACAAGCATTTGTCAAACTGTGACTTACTTTGAAGCTCCTTTCACAAAATGTACACCAACATCGAATTTGCGGATACGCAATTAGTTATGGGGAAATGCCTCAGTAACATAGCAGAATTTGTAAGAACTTACACCAGCTAAGGACTGGAGACACTGGCCGATTGGCTCCAGGAATTGACGCAGATTGTGAACGATCTAGAGGTGCTCGGGTTCCAGACACAGAGGAACAGGTTTTGGAGATAAATGCAGCAGAGCCTTCCAGGAGTGCTCGGAGCATTGCACAACCACTGACACTTTCCCAGGCACCGGATAATTGTCCCGATAACTCCCCAGGGGAAGGGCCACATTCCTACCACGTATGTAACAACATAACGTGACTTGACGGGTTCGTCCTGCCTCGTTCTGGCTGGTGTTGGCTGGTCCTTGCACCGATCCGGGCGGGGCCGCGGATGGATTTGGTCATCTAGTTGAAACTGCCGGCGCTTAACGCCACGGCTGACAGTATGAAGCTTAAAGGTCGAAGCAAAAGGGGTTTTTGGCTTCCCTTCAGGAAGACCTTTTTTCCTTAATGAATGCCCCTCGAATAAAACCAAAACCGCCACTTCAAGACTATCTCCTGGCGTTGTCCTGCGTATGGCTAGCTCGGGAATGTCCATGTTAGGGCACTGCCCAGGTAATGGACGACTTAGCGCGCCTATTTAGATCATGGGCAAAGAGCAACCGGCCGAACATCTGGCTAGACATGGGAGTTATGTTTTTTTTTTAACTTTGTTTGTGTTTTATTAATGGGAATGTTCAATAAATTTTTATCTATCTATCTATCCTAGAATGCAAAGAAAAGGCGAAAGATAAACAGTTTTTTTTTTGTTTCGCTCGCTTGATATCGAGTAAAATATGGAAAATTCAGTGACCAGTTGAATGTTAAGGTAGAAACAACTATACGCGTAAGTTAAAATTAAATTTAAATCTCTAAACAATAGATTCTAGTCTTTTCCCAGATATGTTTGTCCTGACTCATCACCTGAAAACCAATGTTCTTGATGTACTTTTTAATATGTGTGTGATTTGTATTTTAATGTGTGAATTTTGATGGAAAATTTCATATAAATTAATAATAACTGTAAATGTATATTTTAGACAAACTGATGATGGTGGAGAAAGACACCGAAACGTATTTGTAACATTTTAAATAATAAACAATAAAATTGACTGAAACCCAGGAATATATTGGAGTGAACTGTTTTTATAACAACTGTAATTTCTGGAATTTCGGCAATAATTTTTGTTGCAAACTTCCAAGGATCATTTTCAGCAAATTCTTTTAACGCGTCTGTCGGTCAATAATGTTTCTTTTGGCCTTCCCGATTTTGGTTACTCGTCTAAATGTCCTCTTTTATTATAGGATGGAATTATTTTAAATACACTGTACCGGGGTAACACAAACTGTCTTGAAATATTCGCTTGTTTAGCACCTTCCATGAATGTATTTACAACTCTTTGCTTCAAATCTTTTGAAATTGAAATTCCTCTTGGCATGCCCAATTTAACATAGACTATGTTCAAAAACTATAAAACAAACGTCACACAATATAAAATAATAATTTTATATTTTTCTTTCAGTAAAACCGCCGTTCCGAATAAATTATTAAATAATTGCTTTACTTTTGACGTGTTGCTATTTAACCAATAAAAACAAATGTCAAAATAGGTTCATTGTTTCATTCAACAATTCTTGTTGTCATGGTTAATCAAAGCCTACTTTGTTGTCCTAAAGCTAATTGCATTTATTTACAATATCATGCACGTACTATTATATTAGCGGGATTGGCATATAATTATAGTTCAAAACGTTGCTCTACTTTTGTCCGATAATGTATTTGCGAAATTAATTTACTTTTAAAAATCTCATATATATTTTTTTATATTTGAGAGCATATGAGAGCATTTTTTTTATATTTGAGTGCAACTACTAGTGAACTAACAGTGGTTCTAATAAGTTGGGGCCATAAAGGAATTTGAAAAAAGTTAACACTATTCTTCTCAAAATAGGCTGCCAGGAAAGGAAATTAAACTACGCAATAAATGAGTATTAAATAATTGCAAATAAATGTTTTAACTAAGCCTAACATCTACCATTTCTCCAAAACAGTTACTTTGCAACCCTAGGTTTATAAAGAGTTTTGGGCTTAATTTCGTTCATGAATTTTTTCTTCTTATCATTTTATACTTTTCTTTAATGCTCTGTACCTCTACGCGGTGTTGTTTTTATATGATATGAATCGCACTGTACGTTTCATCACACTGTCAATATCTTTTAAATACTGTCAAAAATGAAAATTAAAACTATAAGAAAATAAAAAGCGTTTACTGTTTTTAAATATTTGATTTTAACCAGTCAATTGATTTTCTTCGAAGCATTCATGCACCGCAATTCATCATTCAAAGACAGTCACCATGTCATCACCTCTTAAATCAATCTTAAAATTAAAAAGCTTCCATCCCAACCCACTGATTGGAGGCTTTGAAGAACTCAATTACATGGCAGACGACTTGAACGGTCGTTTTTTTGCTTTTGTATTTTAAAAAAGCAAACAAGTGCGAACGGGCTACATTACGTATTCGCCAAACGGGAATTTGCCGACATTTTGGGCTCGCTTTGTGCCTAAACTGAATTTTAAGCAGTGAATATTTCATGAACAGCTGATTGCCTGTCACCAAACCCTACACACAATTTGACAACATGATTGGGAACCCGGCACGTACGTGAAAAAATTGATTTCACGGATTTCGATGGTGCGCATTGAGGAATATTTTAATGACCAGTAAAAACCATTTGTCTATAATATTTTGAATTTGAATTAAACATTTGTTTTTTTTAAGCAAAGATCGTCAAGTTATCGTTGCGGAGCAAGTTATTTTTCAATACATCATATTAATGTATGTATAGTAAAGGTCTGCACAGACAGGTGGCAATTCCTAAGTGCATAGCAAATGCATTTTAGGTTGAGACATGTATGTTTATTATACTTATTATTATTTGTAAATATTAAATATATATTAAAATAAATGGTTTATTCGAAATTAAAAAGGTTTTAGTTGGTGTATTGCAAGCCGGTTTAAAGCGAATACTGATTTGCATTTTAACGCTCTTTTTAATACAAATTCAAAATAAGAGAAAAATGTAAGCCACATTGAGTCAAGCTATGATATTATAAGTCTAAATTAAATAAGATTTTATTCATTTTATTCATTTTAATCTCTCTTATATTTTGAGTAATCCCTTCCCGCCGAGAGCCTATCTGAAATAAACTGATAAAGATTATACATCAAGAATCAACCAGACAGATAGGTGGGCAAACCCACATATGTCATAATTTTCATAAAAAAAACTTTTAACAGTATACAACTGGCTCATATTCTTAGTTACTTACGTAGGTACATCACATCACACACCAATTTCTTGAATTTTCCGTAATGTTGACAAGATGATAATGAGATAACAAAATGAATTTAGGCCTTTTAAGTTATCAATTGAGAATTTTAGAAATTACAGGCGGAAAGTGGCATTATATATGATTTCAACTCTTTCATTATCGAAAGGCTCAAGTTCTGCTCAAGGCAATGGCAATGGCTCAAGAAAATGTATCTCATACCTGAAAAAAGAAGAAAATGCACCAAATCTATACAGGCCGGTACACATTGGTCACAGTCTTACTAGATTTTACTTCGCTATACATTTTTTTGTGCAAACACTAATTCTCTCTCTTTATATTTCTTATCTCAATTGGTAGAAGTTTAGGTTCTATATAGGATACAAAATGATGTCCTAGTTGGTTTATACAATAAGTGGTATTGATCAGATTTAGTGATAAGCGAAGCTGGTTTTTGGTCTTGGGATACTTGCAAATTTCTTGCAAGAGGTAATTCGATATTGAACCGCATTAAATATGCCCTCAAGTGCTGAAATGTGATGAAAAAATTGAACCCATTTAAACGCTAAACATACCAACAATTCACGTTAAGCGATAACACATAAAATTGGGAACCAAAACTTTTATCAAGTGGAACATAAATAAAACAGATCTTAACACATGTAGTTGGTTTCAGTTTTTTTCGTCTCTTCTAGATTACCTAAATCGGTGGTTAATTGGCACGAAAATTTGTTCTAATGTTTAATAACTTTTAGCTTGAAGTTGTAGTATAAGCTAATTTAAAACATATACATATTTTATGCACATTCTATAAAACCGCTAAAATCTAAATACCGCTGAAGAGTTTGCAGTATGGACTTTAATAATTATTATTTCCAAAATACCTTGCGAGAGTTCTGAAATAAGTTCATGTGTGTAAACGCTATGTATGTAAGATACACAGGACACAAGAACACATAAAATTCTGGTCTTCCGAACACCGGTACAAGTTGAGCGAGAGTTAATTAACCGAATACGAGAAACGGTTCAAAATGTGAGCCTATTACGCTGCGAAGACTGCACAATAACGTGATTACACGGGCACAAACATGTTTGGAGTTAAACTGTCAGAGCTTCGAAACCTCTTGTGACCACCAACCAAATCCACCACAATCACCAAAATGTTCTTATTTGTAGGTTACTAACGGTCTTCTTCTTCGCTTACCGTGGGTTTAATTGTAAATAGGTCATTGATCCATAAACTTTTATAGGAGGCGTTGTTGACCTTCGTTGAATTTACCGCTTACCATAACCTATTTCATTGTCACTTTCTGTGTTTATCTATAGTTACTGGATCTTTTGATTTTTGAAAAACACTGTTGCCGACCTTGTGATCTGTTTTTGTTTGCCAACATCTCAGTTTTTTTTACTATTTTTCATGTAATCCCTAAACCCCCCCAGAGGAATGACGATAATTTTGAATCACTCTCTATAGTATAACAATAACTTTCTATCCTAAAATTTCCCCAAGCATATAAAATTCAAATATTAGACATCTAATCTTGATGCACAAATAGAACACATGCAGATCCCACCTAAGATATTTGTCAAATAAGATGCCCACATATTTTGCATGGTCACTTTCTGTAAGGGGTTTACCTTTACTACGTTAATCTATGTGTTCGAAAACAGGCCCATTGGCTTTAGATAATAAAAAAGCAATATGATGAGTTTTTCATGTTTAAGCCAGGTTTCAGAGTATCTAGTACGTTTTAAATTGCACTGAAACCCACTCGTACTCTTACCCTAACCAAGTTCCACGTTTACACTGCAAATATCACAACCCTCAGTAAAGGATACGATCGTCCCACCCTCATTAAGACCACAAAGAACATGTATGTAACTGATACAAAGTATAGGGCCAACAACGACGCCTTGGGGCACACCACATCCCACATTGTCCGGCTCGTTAGTAGTTTTCCAGTCTCTCATATAGTTAGCAAAAACCTCCAAAACAATCCCTCTTGCTCCAGATGATTCCTGCACTGCACAAAGCCGAGAATGCGAAACCGTATCAAAAGCCTTCACCATCTCAACAAAAGGTGTAATACACCCCCACGTCTAAGTGCCGTCCGAAGCAGCCACCAGATTCAATAATCGCATAATCAATGCTCAGCCCCTATTTGAATCCAAACGGGCATCCAGACAAGAGACATCCAGACAAGAGACATGAACAAAAGGGCATCCAAACGGTTATTCACCCTTAAAAAATCCGAAAGTAGTACTTTTCGTATATTCTCAAATACTATGTCCAAATTGACTCTTTGACCGATCCAAACTTCCACCTCTTAAAACTCACCGTCTCTTGGAACTTCTCAAAGTCCACAAATAAAACTATAAACGCTCAAATAAGACCAGAAGAGCAAAAAATCAGAAAAAACCTCTTGTTGAACAGGAAATCCGGGTCAAAATCTGAAAAATTTCAGGCATGATCACCAACAATCCAGTGCTCAAATTGCTTTACTCAAAAATGGACTGGTGGAATTTTAGTTTGTTTGATGACCTTGAATAGATAATATAATGCTTTTCAATATGAGCTGACTGGCTGTGCCAAGAATAAACTGTAGTTGTATTTTTGCATGTATTTTATTTTAAAAAAATAGTTTATTCTAGAGAAATGTCTTTCGAGGCAGATAAGGCAAGACTTTTACAGCTAGTGGAAGTGATAAACCCTTACGATAATGAATACGATGACTGTGTGGATGAGGATGAACCAGAAAATGTAGAAGAATTTGACGTAAATACGATACTGAGCAGGAATTGACTTACATCGAAGTGGACAGCGCTAATGTCAGAGGCCGATTTACAGTTTACCCGTGTTTTCTAGGGAAAGATGGCGTAATAGAGTGGAGCAAACATTATTTTCCAAAGAACGTGAGAACTCGTTCTGAAAACATTATAACTCAATTGCCCGGAGTGAAAAGCGAAGCCAAAAAGTTGAAATCACCCATAGCTATATAGAAATGTTTGATTGATGACAACATGCTGGATATAATTGTTGAAAATAGAAACAAGTTTATCTCAGCTGCCAATTATCCTCCTTCAAACAGAACTACTCGTCTTACCAACCAAATTGAAATAAAAGCACTGCTGGGCTTATTGTACTTAGCAGCTGTAAGAAAATCCATCATTTCCCTAAATAGATGAAACTAAGGGTAAAAGAACCCTTAAATTTACCTAGTGATGATGTTGCACAACAAGGAAATCGTAATTTGATAGTAAGATGTTTTTATTGATCTTCGAAAAAAATCGAAAAACCAAATACACCTGCGCAAAATGTGGAAAATGTATGTGCTTAGAAAATTGTTTGGTGATTAGCCAAGACTGTAATACTCAGGGTAATATAGACGACTTCGATGTATAATAACATTTAAATTGAATGACAGTGAACAACTTGGACTTATATGTTTTAACAACAAAGCCAACATCATTACTTTATTAACCACTATTTTTTATGTTAATGTACGTAGAATAGATTTTTGTACAAAAATAATATAATATAGGTTGACAGAGTTAACCTTTATTTATTTAACCCTTATCAACTTTATCTGTACATGATAAATAGCACAGGTCTATTATTATGTGCAACGTAATTGACGGTACCTTAGACCGACGTTAATATTCTTGTCATAAAATCCCACGTTATTACTGAAGGGTTAAAATTCTTACGATTGTAGGTAGTACTGATTTAAATGTCTCCACATGTAGCTAAATAGACGATTTTTGTCTAATTATTTAAATTCTGCAATTAATAATTATTGATGGTGTTTCGTTTTCAAATGAAGACACGATATGAGGTTTGCATTAAACTTACTAGAACTAATTGATCAGTAATTTTTATTGTACAGGCAACTACATTATACTTTAATGATTATTATGATCTAAACTTAATTTCAAAAAAATGACAAATTTCTGGAATTACTTGAAACAAGTAATTTTTTTGAAAGTAGAACTACGGTATTTATATTTCATACATATATTTACCCAGTATTTAATTATTTCATTCAGTGCTTGTCAGCTTAAATTACTGCACATTTACTTTCCTTAGCAGCAATTTAAGAAAATATGTTCTGTCCAGCCACGATTGCACATCTCAAGATTTATCATAACATTCTGGCGCCTTCCAGAACCATTTGCTAGTCAATGCCAATATTTAATTAAATGAGAATTTCGAGCCGAACACACATTGAAATGAAGATAGCATGATCAGAATGTCGATTAAAATGCGCAAAATTAGCGACGAAATTGTTATAAACGGTCCGTTAAAAGACCGTTTTATTTCAAAATCACTTAAAATGCAATCGTTTGGATTCTCCCTGTGTGGCATCTCGGTTGTATTCTCATGTTGGCTCTATAAAATATATTTCTGTTCATTGATGTTTTGACATAGTTAACGACTTTTGAAACTTACGCCGGTTATCAAATTGAGATAATTTAAGAATTAATCTATAAAATAAGTGAATTTTCCTGTTGGCAATTTTATGGTAATCACAAAATTTGTATTTCATCAGGTATGGGGCACTAGCTGAGTTTATGAGCGGGATTGAATTGACTCGCTTGATGGGCATAATCTTATGTGTAATATTGGCAAAGTAATTATACATTTTATAGTGGTAATAATATTTAAATGACTTGAGCCTGTGGATTTACGACAGTTTTTAATGCAAAAAATATTTATGCATTTAATTATAATAAATTATTCTTTATATTCCTTATGTGTACGGGCTGCGGAAGTAAAGACAGGCAAGTCTGATTGAAATATATTATCAATGATAGAAAAGGGACAACCAAAAACGGAATTGGTGAGTTTATATCATTTTACGACTATAAATTAGTGTTTACTTTGGTTTTAACTGCACTTGAGATTTAGCAGTTTTAGAGAACTAACACTGTGAATCGTACAAATTCCTCATAAAACACTTATAATCTTTGAAACTTGTATTATTTACTGCTTCAAGTAAATCATGTTTTCTGAACCGTTTATTCACGATTGAAACACAAAAACTATTACGATTAAAGGTATCTGCACACCATCATGCGCGTATCGTTTCAGGCAACCGGATCTCGCGTTCACATCTTTGATGTGCCTCATACGTTCTATACCTGACAATATGAAACTGACACGTTCCCGGACGCGATAGGTGCATTGCAAACAAAGTGAAATTTAGACAATTCCGTTATAATTCTTCCGAAACTTGAAAAAAATAAAGGCATGTCGTAATTTAGTTGTATCTGTAATTTCATATCTGATTTAAAGTTAAGCGTTGAACGATTCTATTATCGTATATCACACAGTCGATCAATATATTGCTTCTGTCACATAAATGGGGCTAAGAGAAAATATCTAAATTTGGCAAGAATGTGTAAAATAATAATCCAAGGGTATGAATGGAATGGAAACGCTTTCGGACCGTCTTATCGTTGGGTATCGGATGCATGGTACTCAGGTTTGACTGTCGCCAAACATCGCTCTTGGCCCAGTGTCAACGCTAATTCAGTAGAGCCACAACTTTTCACAACGTTTTTCATTGTTGCAACTTTATACATACATGTTGTACATTTTTACATCTTTATCCATAATCATATGTTGTCAATAAGGGGAGTTTTCCACGTCAATGGAAGACAGCGCAATTGGTTCTGATTCGGAAACACGACTCCACTAAATTCAGGCCAATCGGTCTACTGGACGTATTTGGGAAACTTTTTGAAAGAGTCATTGCAAACAGGCTCTATTGCGAAATCGATGGGAAACTAGATACCCACCAATACGGATTCAGGAAAAGCCGGTCTACCACTGATGCAATGCAAGAGGTGCTGAATATCGTGAATAGCATCAAATCAAAGGCTCAGCATGATAAAACAGTGTAGTGTAGTGTAGTATGATAAAACATTCAAACATCTCGAATTTTTCAGACACTGTGAATTGAAAGTTTTTTCAAAATATTCAGTGTCACACTTTTTGTTCCGTTGAAAGGATGTTTCTATTATAAATCTTGTAGGTGTAGTTAGAGAGGCATCCTGAGCTGCTGTACCCTATATTAACAGAGTCCTTTCGGAAATTCTGCAATTTGGTTTCCCTTAGTGTCCTCATTTCATTTTTACTTTTCTCTACTTGTTTTGAAAATTGTAATTAATTTCGCTGAATTTTAAATTTGAAACATGCTTTTTGAAAAAACATTACATACGTTTTAGTAGTAGTAAACATCTTTATTTCTAAAAAAAAGGCTATCGACCTATCGGTCTTTCTGCCCTTGTTTAATACATGTAGTCTCAATCTAAATAAAAAACAAATATGAAAATTCTCTTATTCTAGGTTAACAATACTATTAAATAAATAAGATTTCAGTGGCAAGAAGAAATTATTTTATTGTCCACTAGTCCGTAGCGTTTGTAAGTGTTCGAGTAGCGTTAATGTAGGGAAACGGAAGCGGGATTGTCTGGTTGGTCTTGTAAGACAAAGGGGATTCAGTATGGTCCAGTTGTAGGAGTTGTTTGTCCATTTTGTCTGTAGCTGTATGAGTCTTTCCGAGATCTTTGTCATGTTTGTGCGTTCGTATAGTAGTTGGGTGGGGGGGTTGTGTAGTGGGTTTTGGGGGTGTCTTATTCGTGTTATTAGTCTTAGTGCAATTTGTTCTGTTGTTTGTGTATAACGTTTTGTCCTTTCTGTTCCGTTGGCCATGAGTATATGTCCAAAGTCTAGCAAGGGTCTACAAATAGCTTTATATATTTTGGTGGCGGTGTTTGTGCTAATTCCTCTGTCTATGTAGGTTAGTGATCGGAAGTGTTTTGTTCTCTTTATTGTTTCAGCCCTGATGTTTCGTATGTGTTTAGTGAATTTAAGTTTGTGGTCAATTGTGATTCCAAGGTATTTTACGTCGTTTTTTGGTTGTGTCGTTTGGCCGTCTGCAGTTATTGTAGGGGACATACGTTTTATTATAACAAAATATATAGTTTATATTTTTTCGATTCAGTTATTTTTATTAATAATATACAATTAAATTAAGTTATTGGTAATACACAAATATACGCAAGATGAGATTTTATGATATTTATGACAGTTTAATTTTATTTTGACAAGTTTAATGTTGCAGACATTGTAGATAGGCAGATTTAAAGCGGTCACACCAAAGAGCCACTGATTTAAAAATCGTGTCGATCCGTGCGCTATAAAAGCTGGCATCCCAAATGGTACCAAATTAAACTCAAAAGAGTACCTACTATATTAAATTTATTGGTTTTAAGAGGCCCGGTACGAGCAATAAAGATAAGGGACCGATGATAGAGAGTGAAGCCGCTCTCTGGGTGGCCTTGTTAAAACAATTCCTAAAATTCCTGACACTAGTCACCTTTACACAAATGGCTAACGTTCCGGGAGCTGATCTGGAACTGTTTAGTGGCAGGTGATTTTATGACATGGAGCTTTTTTCGGTTCTTTAAAACTAATGACTTGATGAATTTTAAATTACGTTGAAGGTTGTTTCCTGAATAACGGTTAAATGAGGTATCCACAATGAAACGGTTAATATTAATTGAGCCTTTGAGAACAGAATGTTGTTTACAATACATTTGAGTATGGGCATGTTCATGAGCAGCTCATTGTACGAGCAATATTAACGCACACAAGTCAATTAACGTGCATTATTTGATGGGGGCAAATCAGATGTTTGCCAACAACAACAAACAATGTTGATCAAAAGGCAACTTTAAAAATCGAACCATGTCGTTATGTGTATGATAAATTGTAGTAAATATTTTAGTTTCATAGATTTAGATATGTATATGTGATTCATTTCCATAATTTCTAAAATGGATTTGTTGTAACGTCCACTAATCGGGCATCATTTATAGATAAACTTGCTACTCTTAACTTTAAAGAATGTTGCAATGAAGAAAATCGAAGTCTTTAGGACACCTACAAATGCGGAAAGTTATGGAGGTATGTAATCCAATACAAATTGCTGAGCTAGCTGTGGGCAGTTACTGAAAACCAATACAAAACAGTAAAAATATTTTCCACCTAAGATTCTATAACAAGATAATTGCGCTCATTTTGTAAAAATATATTAATTGTTTTGTTACAAGATATTTTTGAAATGAAATGTCGTCCAGATATTTTGAATTGACCAGTTCTGAACTCTGCATAAAAATAAAATAAATGGATCGATTGCATCTACTTCTTCCCTCCAACGTCCTAGGCATGGAACCCATGGCAAATTCACATTTTACTTTTATTTCGAGTAAATTTTCCCAAAACAAGACGATTTACTGCGTCTATCGCTCTTTCAATAGTAAACATGATGATGTTTACACACAGTTATTACACAAAGTTATTACAAAAGTAGTTATTACGAGTAGTAATTTTTGCAAGTATGAGCCCAGAATGCCTCTCACAGAAAATACAAATAACACAAGTAGCTGTATTGAAACAATGTTCATCTTCATCGCCAATTGCAACTATCAGTTGGTAAATATATTGTGTGATGAGACTTTTCAAAGTATGCTCAATTTAATATAATGTAGTTAATAAGTCCGATATATTCTTACGAAAAGTCGGTAACGCCCGTATATAGAGACCCGGTCACATCGCTTTATATCAAAGGAGTCGGTTCGTTTGTGTAATGGGTAATTAAGAGTTGTTTAGTGCTTGGATCCCAGGATTTTAAGCGACGATCATAGTTATGTGGGAACCAGGAACGTACTGAATGAATTTTTCACCAATATTTTACAAATTTTATTGGTCGATAAAAGTAGTTGGTAGTGAAATCCTCCGATGTCAAGAAGTCTATAAAATAACGAAAAGACATTTATAGCACTTGAATCTTGACAGTTTCGATTAATTAGAAATTAGCTAGTTGTTTATTTTATACACAAATGGCCAATTTGCCGCCCTAAGTTATTTTTAAAACCATACACAATTAAGGCAAGTACACTATCGTAAGGTACGTTTCTTTCATATGGGGAAAGTGGATTGGATTCAATAAAAGTATCTCCTCAACTCCGAAGAAATTACTTATTACATGATGAGACCTTCTGTTCCAGTGTTTTTTCGTTTAAATTACAGCTACATCATCCCCATATCTATTCAATGAGTTCTAGAATGGTGTTCTAGAAGGCGGATGATCTGGTTCGATTTAATTATATCGAACATACTAGTTATGTGTCATCTTATTGTATACGTCAGGCAATTCCAGGTCATGTGTAGATTCGTTTAATACTCAGTTTTAGTTGAAGTTTTCAAGTGCAGTCTGCTCTTCCATTATTTGCAATGCAATGCTTGTTTTTAACCCGCTGCTAGGTTTCATAATTTTCAGTAAGATTTCCGCATTTTCTGAATTGTTGTGCCAATTAAAGTTTTTCTTTTCCTTAATTAGAAAGGTAATCTTAAAATTCAAATAAATTATAATCTACACATTTATGTATATAAAACAAACTTTTTAAAAAGTTTTATATGGAAACTATGTATTTTTGTATCTGCAAACAATAACAATAATAGATTTAAAATTACACCCTCTGTCTGCCAGGTAATAGTCCACTTGATTTCTTAAAATGCGGACCTGTTAATACTATAATTGTATTTTCGGAAGCTAACTGCTTTCTAAATTCCATGATAGGTCGCGTTTGTAACAAAAATTAGTAATTTGGGAATTTGCATTAGGGAGCTTCATTGGATGGAAAATCACATCATTAAGGATTTTATTTCGATCTGCACTTTTAGGAGTTTTTTTGACAGACAAAGGTAAAACAGCACTGTTTTTGTTGTTGTTCCGCTTGTATCATAATGAGACGCATGAAAATTTTGAAACGTTTTGTAAAATTTGTAATAAAATATTTATATAAAAAATATATGAAACAGTTCGCAAATTTGCAACTGTTGTTGAAAGTAATTTGGTTGTATACAAAACTAGACAGCTTAGTTCCCGATTGTGAAGCGTGAATTTGAACGAAACTGGACTACAAGTTTAATTGTTAGCATCGGCCTTTGATTTATCACAGGTAAGTTGGAAGAGGTGCACATCAAGGTTCATCTTAGTCAAGTTACAAGATATAATCTGCAAACTGTCGTTTCATTAAATAAAAGACGGTGGATCAATCGGTTTTAAATTAGATAAACGAATTCATTTTACTTTCATTTGTAAATGTAAAACGTTTTGAAGTTTACTTTTAATCGAATGCATGCATTGGATTTGCTTATGCCGATCAGACAAAGCCTTCGGCTCCCCATCGAATCTGCAAAATAAATTTAAAGACAAATATCACTTCTGTTGAAGAGTTTGATGAAATTTTTCCAATATTAGTTGTGATGTTTATAAAACGTTCCTAAGTTGATTAAAAGTATGATTAATAAAGTCACATCTATTTACTTTAAAATATTATTATAAAAATACACGCTTTAAAACGCAATGTTGTCGAACTCACACGGTAAAAACATTTTTCAGTGAGAGATCGCACTATTCGGGGACAATAGAAAGTTATAATATATATAACTTTATACCCTGCCACCAAGTACGAGATAATAATGAACCAGATGCTGCTTTAAATAAAACTACACTCCTTTAATACGTGAAATTTGACTTATATTGTTTCACATGCTATATTTTCCTTTCTCATTTTTTATTAATTGAATCATCTCCACTGAAATTGATAAACTTTTCATAAGTTCTATCTCACGTTTCGAACAAAAAAGTCAAGTTTCTAAGTTCTATAAGCGGAAATCTCCATTCCTCATATAGAGCTAGATTTAAATAATAAATAATTTTTAAATAATAAATAATAAAATGACAAAAATCACATTAGTTCATTCTAGTGATTGGTTTTTTATATAGAAGATGCTCTAATCGCGTATTTAATACCTTAATTTTATCTTCATTCTGATGTAACTTGAAAAATATAGCATTTTCCGTAAAAAAATATAAGAATAGAATAGAAGAAAAGAAAGAAGATAAGTTAATAGAATAGGGCAGAAAGACCGATAGGTCGATAGCCTTTTTTAGAAATAAAGATGTTTACTACTACTATGAGAATAAAAAAAATTTAAATGCCAAAATTTGACTTTTGACTTGAAACTCGCTGTTTACCGTTAAAATGACATTCTGAACAACTTTTTCTAGTAACTTTTTCAGATATCTCTGACGCATCGCAAAACATAGCGAATTGCCCTTATTCGCAAAGTCGTAGTAGGCTGTGTTTTCATCTGCAGTTAGAAATGGGTAGCCTAAACAATTAAACTCATAACATTCTACCTCTGTACCGAAACTGAAAACCCTGCTTCTAAAAATAAATAAAATACAGGGGTGTTTTAAATTTCCATATTAAGTGCGACACACTGTAGGATAAATTATAAAGTTACATTTTCAAAACAAACTAGTATTGTTGCCCCAGCTAAAGTATTTACATTACATATAGGTATATTAAATTATAATACATGACATTTTCGATCAATTACAGATCCATCACAGAAGCAGCACAAAAGGCAACATTTTCTCTAAACAGTTCTAAGGTATTTTGTTCACAAGGTAAATGTTCACTTTTCAAAGTGAAATATAACCTTAATGCACAGCGTTCTTTTGAATAGAAAGGGTTGCAATTTTACTGAATTACTACAAAAAATAGTCCTTTATGTTTGTTCTGTTGTTTTGTGTCCGCACATAATAGTACTTTTTGAGATAACTTCTTATTGTAACGTATTTACTTTGTACTCTAATCTACTTGATTTTTGATTAGACCTTGAAGTTTTTATACACATTATTAAAAATCATAGTTATTGCTGCTTGAAAATAAACATTCAAAATAAACAACTGGGAAAAATATCGCTTATATGTAATATTTTAATCAAAGCCAGCTAATTATTTGGCTCTCGTATATTGTAAAGGAAAACCGAATAATTTGTTTTAGTGTAACCTAAAACATTTTGACGTAATTTTTATTCTTTCACCAATATACGAAAAAAATTTTATTCGAAATATACGAATATTTTACTTAAACATATAAGGATTTAAAACTTCTGGAGTAACATATCATTCATGACAAGAATACGTTAAACTTGTAAGCAACAAATACATTCAGAAGAATTATAACACACCTCTGGTGACATGATGTCAGTCTTGTTCGCGACAAAAAAGCAGTAAATTCATGAGCCCTGAGGATGGCATAAATATGGGCGAACCGTGGGTCATAGCAAAATTTTCTTTCTGCCGCTATCTATTGACCAATAATCCCAAGAACCTCAATAGGCATACTTTACTAATTAGCATTAACGTCGCTAACTACAACACCAAAAAGACATTGTTTATGATATAAAAATATTATTAAAGAATGTGTGCAATTTGAACATCAGAAAATACTACATACAGATTTTCTGATACCAACTTTTATAACCATTGGCTCAACGGTACAGCTGAGAATTTCAGCTACTTTTTATGCTTTTTTTAATATTCATTATGGATAATTTTTCATTTGGTATTCGTTGAAAACGTCATAAATTTTGTGGATATCTTACACATTCTAAATGGAAAAACTTATTTACACAAGAAATTATATGAATATATTGTAAATACCAGAAAACTTTTATATCGTTAACGAACCGGTTGGAAATTGTATACATTTAGAGAAATATGAGATTTCTCATAAAAACAATGACGACTTCAAAATTATTATCAAATCCTGATGTATTATCTAATACTTACATATTTTTTATTTTTATGGTATCAAATACTGATAAAATGTTACCAGCCTTTATTTAATAGTTATTGTTCCAATTTAACCCAGTACATGCCTGGGATCCCAGGATTCTTGGGTGAGTTCTTGGCCCCGTGACATTCACCTGCTGCCGCAGTTTGTTGGTCGAAGATCTGAAGTAGTACCGCGACTAATTTATAGCTACTTGGTTTTAGTATCAGTTATGTGAAAGGGTTTTCAGAGCCCATCCTTTATTGGCCGTGTTAAGATAAGCACCTTTCAGTATCTAATATAAAACAATGCATTCGTATTCTACAATGCGAATGCTTTATTCTTACAACATGCAAATTTATTATTTAGAAAATTCTTCACTTGAGAACATCTGTCAGTTCATAAGCATATTAATATTCTTTTTATACTACTAACATGAGAAGTCACCATTCTTTACTCCATTTCCTTAGTGAGAAGTCGTATTTCTCTCCCTAGGACAAAAAAAATAATAAAAAGTCCCTAGGTAAATAATGAAAGATGTTTAAGTTTTTCATTATGTTTAGTTTGCTCACCTCTCTAAGTTCAAGTGAGATTCCATCCATGTCTAAATCACTGTAACTTTAAGATTCACTAATTTTTCGCTTTCCCAGAAGTTTTTCAAATTCAAAATCTAATTAAATCAATTAAGGCAATTATCCGTGATAATAGTAAAAAAAATCGATATATACTTCGGTCAAGAAGGCTACTAAATACTTCGCATATTATATCCTTCGGCGATACACGCCTCTGGATATAAAAGTGCTCGGTGTATAAAAGCTCACTTCTCGACCTAGGTATAAAATATACTATTTAATCACAGATGCAATACATTACCAAGTATTATTTAGCACAAATATTGTTAACAGAATTTAGAATAATAGTTTTTTCACTGATATTCAACCGCAAGTTGAAAAAGTAATGAAAAATGTGCAATATTAATTGAAGCAAACATTGAATTTTATTATATTACTTGTAAAAGCAATGCAGTTAATATTTCAGTAATGCTTTTAATTTTGGGCAAGTAGTTGGAAAGTAAAAGACTCTTCGCATTGTTTGATTAACATATCGGTTGATTAAACTCTATTCTAACATTACTACTAAATGATTGATGTGAGACAATGAGTTCATTTGTCTAACTTGGTAATTTTGAATTTGACTTCATTGGGAATGATTTCCTTCCTGACTTCATTTTGGATGATACATTTTTCAGTTTCGTCCAAAATTTGTGGTGCGAACTCAAATCAGTTTTTCCTGTCTTTTCAGATTTTGCTAAATTTTGAAAACTTTGCTAACCTGTAATTTTCATTTTAAATGGTCTTTCAAGTTTTCCTTTTCATTATAAATAAGTAGATCTTTTATTTAAATAAAAGGGATAATGATAATAATAAAGAGAAAAGAAATTAATTATTTTTTTTAATATTATATATATTTCTTTTTACTGCATGATGAATTAGAGTTCAACAAAAATTTGTCTTTATTTCCGCTCTCCATTATGAAACAATGAAAACTGCAAAGTTTGAAGCATAATCAAGCTGTACAGTAAACATCAAAGTTTCGCAGCATTACATATTTGAATACTGTCTAGTCCAGCCAGATTGACAAGTGCATTCGGCATTTTGCAGATTGCTTAAAGTACCGTGGTGAATTAACACGCCTAGTAAGATGGTCAGTTTACAGAAGGCCCAGATATTTCGCGCATTGCCGAGTTTCGTATATTACCGATTTCTAATCCAAAAAAAATTCCGTAAGCAAAAAGCGGAGCATCAGAGGGGCGGAGTTATATTACCACCAGTGACAAGTGTGAGCTGCTCGCCGACTTTTTGGCAGAAGTACACAAGGTCCAACCAGCCCTTCAGGATAACAAAATAGAAAGACAGACCGCTGTTTTTGTAGAACGGAAGTATCCTATACCACCCTCGATTTTGCATTCCTATATAACAACCCCGTCGGAGATACAATCGTGTCTTCGGCGCCTCCCTAGCCGAAAAGCCCCCGGGCCAGACGGCATCCCTTATTTACTCCTCAAAAACTTACCGCGGAAAACTATAGTGCTAATAGTACAAATAGTCAACGCAGTCCTTAAATTGCAGCACTTCCCACAGGACTGGAAAAACGCTGTAATAATCCCCATCTTAAAGCCGGGCAAAAACCCGACCGAACCCGCCTCTTATAGGCCAATTTCCCTCTTGAACACCCTCGGCAAATTAACCGAGAAGGTCATCCATTCGAGATTACAGGCAGCAGCCGAGCTTCGAAGTTTAATCCCGGATGAGCAGTTTGGCTTTCAACCAAGACACAACACAACGCTGCAGACTGCTAGGATCGCAACGGATGCCTATGCAGCATTTAATAAGCTTCAAAGTACGGTTATGCTGCTTCTCGACATGCAAAGGGCCTTTGACACAGTCTGGCACACAGGCCTGCTGTACAAGTTGTTTGCTGGGCATTCACTGCCACTCTACCTAGTTTCCCTGATAGCGTCTTACCTAAAAAACCGTTCCATCCAGGTGAAAGTGGAGAATTCCACTTCTGCCAAAAGACGCATCGCGGCAGGAGTACCACAAGGAACAGTGATTTCGCAGCTGCTCTATACATTGTACACAGCAGACATTCCAAAACTTCCCACTACAAAAATAGCACTATACGCTGATGATACGGCTATCTACGCATCGTCTTTTTATGCTCAGGCTGCGAAATCTCGCATTGCACATCACCTTAGTTTATTGACGCCGTATTTTGACAAATGGAAACTTATAGTGAATCCCAGGAAGACGGAACTTATTATCTTTTCGCGCAAATTCACTAACAACAAAATCTTATCACCACTCGTGGTCCAAAATACTCCCATCACACCAACAAAAGAGGTGAAATACCTGGGATTCAAACTAGACGCCCGACTCCATTTCAATAAGCATGTTGACTATGCTGTACAAAAGACTGCCATGGCCCGAAGAAAGTTGTACTCTCTTCTGGCGCCAAATTCTTTCCTATCACCTCGAAATAAACTTCTGCTCTACACCTCCACTATAAGGCCCATACTGACTTACGGCTCTCCCAAAATAGGTTCCTAAGAGGCGTCCTATCGGCTGACAGATACACCAGAATAACCGAAATGCAGGAAGCTACAGGGATGGCCTATATAGCCGACTATATAGATACCATCGCTGAAAAATTTTATCATACCGGAGTGCAAGGCTCAGTCCTCACGCGAAATATCACCCAAGTAAGAGCAAACGATCGCCCAACCCATGGTCCCCTGTATAAGCGACTTCCCATATTTTATGAGGATTTTGTCCCTGACAGTACGTGACGACAAACAAACATTGCCTGCCAGTTGCAGACAGTCGTTTCTAGCAGGCTGGAAACGCACAAATCCAACATAACGTGACTTGACGGGTTCGTCCTGCCTCGTTCTGGCTGGTGTTGGCTGGTTCTTGCACCGATTGGGGCGGGGGCGGATGGATTTGGTCATCTAGTTGAAACTGCCGGCGGTTAACGCCACGGCTGACAGTATCAAACTTAAAGGTCGAAGCAAAAGGGGTTTTTGGCTTCCCTTCAGGAAGACCTTTTTTCCTTAATGAATGCCCCTCGAATAAATCCAAAACCGCCACTTCAAGACTATCTCCTGACGTTGTCGTGCGTATGGCTAGCTCGGGAATGTCCATGTTAGGGCACTGCCCAGGTAATGGACGACTTAGCGCGCCTATTTAGATCATGGGCAAAGAGCAACCGGCCGAACATCTGGCTAGACATGGGAGTTATGTTTGTTAACTTTGTTTGTGAATTTTATTAATGGGAATGTTCAATAAATTTTTATCTATCTATCTATCTATCTCCACCATTATCAGTTCGTGTGTAAGGCTGTTTCTACCTTCACATTTGACTGGTTATTCATTACCGATATCATATACAGGGTAATTCAAAAGTGGCATCATTCATTTTAAGGGGTAATAAGGGGTCACTTAGAGAGTACGAGAAAAATATTGAAAATGTTTTTTTCGAAAATTTATAGATGGTCCCATCTTTAATTGTTAGCTTATTGAAATACATAAGCATTCGAAAAGAAAAATTACGATATTTGCTTCAAATCACGAACATTTTTGATATTAAAAAAGTTCTCTTCTACAATTTTTTGATGAAAAGTCAAAGCGGCAAAGATGTTTTTTGCCATTATCAGGTACATAGCTTTGGTCAAGAATAACAAGCATTTGTGCAAATTGCGACTTACTTTGAAGATTTTTTCACAAAATGTACACCAATATCGAATATACGGATATGCTATTAGTTATGAGGGAATGCCACATTAAGATAGCAGAAGGTGTGAGACCTTACACCACCAAAGAGCTAGAGACACTGAACAATTGGCTCCAGGAAGATAGTGGACGACAATAGATGTTCGGGTTCCAGGCACAGAGGAACATGTATTGGAGATAATTGCAGCAGAGCTTTCCAGCGGTACACAGAGCATTGCACAACAACTGACACTTTCTGAGGCACAAAATACATTCCGAGGAAGGACTACATTCCTACCACGTATGTAAGCTGCAAAGAACACAAGGACACATTAAACCAATGGTTTACTGAACACCGATACAAATAGATCAGGTGTTGATTAACCGAATAGGAGAAGCTGCTCGATAAGAGTGCACAAGAAGGTGGTTGGTGGCCCACAGGCACTAACTTGTTTGGAATTAAAGACAAAAATTTATGTTTATTTATAAACACTTCAATTCGAGGTTATGATGGCAATACAGAAGAATTTCTCGTTGAAAATATTGACATTTCGAAAACGTAGATCCCTACTTTCAACGAATCCTTTTGAATTTACCGTTTATCCTTATCTATTTTAGTGTCACTTTCTGTATTTTTCCATGGTTACTGGAGTTTTTAATAATTACCAAGCAACATGTATTTACGTGATGTTAATTCGGCAGATTACCTTGAAAAACATTGTTGCCATTCTTCTGATATAGTATTTTGCAAATTTCTCAATTTTTAAAAACAATTAATTTTTTTTACTCTTTTTCCTATACACCCAGACAACACCTCCAGAGGAATGACGCAATTTTTGAATCACCTTGTACATAATTGCCATCGACCTCAATGGACGAAAGGCTAGAGTTATATTATTACTTTTTTTATACAGTTAACACTAATATAAAGCACTCGACTCTAAAGAAAGGTCCAGACAGTACGCGTTCCTCCACGCTAACTGTTCAAATGCTGCACGTTCGGACTAGGCGCGATTTTCTTTTCCGGTTTCCGTTTTTCTTGATTTATCGACAGTTGACGGATCTTATTTGAGAGCAGCGAGAGCTGTTAGTTGTCCCAAAGAAACGTGCCGCTCTGTTTTGCGCTGATTTGAAAAGCGGAGCATCCTTTTCGGTCTGAGCCAGGCTTAAGGAGCACCGCAAGCAAAGTTCAATTTGCTAGAAATTCTCTATGTAGGATAGTTATCCGGACAAAAACACCAAAACTGGAAACATGTTCAGAAAATACAATAGAAACCAACAACCAATAGGAAACACAATAGGAAAACACCAAGGAAATTTCCAATTGTCAAATGCAAAATATAAATTGCCTTTGTTTTTACGACTGGCAGAATTAAAAACGCCCCAATCAAGTAAGGATTACCTCTCCTCACCCGTCTATAGCAGAGATTAGTTGTCTCACCTAATCTCTGTCTATAGTAAGAGGGTCACAAACCTTACAGGCCCACGCGCAAGACAGCTTCAACAAAACATAGACAAACTACTCGTACATCGTAGTTTTTTCTTGTGAGCTAGACGGAGCTTAACTTTAAAATTTCAAATGTTGATCCGAATATTTTATTGTAGATTTGTGTCACGCTTTTTTTTAAATTTTGCTATTTGAAGCTGTATCGCTTATTTTTTAATGATTTTATTACAGAGTGGCTAAAACTATAAAACTTTTTTTCTTTTTGTAACATTTTAAATTTAGTAAGAAAATGGTAAGAAACCTTCAAAATATAGGAATAAAAATATTAACTGAATTTATAAAAAGACAAAATTTGTATTTATGTCCATATAATATAAAATACAAATTATTTTCTTAGCACAAGAGGTGTTCGAAGTACTGACCGTTTAACGTCAAACATGTTTCTGCCCGTGTAATCACGGTATTGTGTACTCTTCGCAGCATTTTGTACCGGTGTCCGGTAGACTATATATTTAATGTGTCCTTGAGTCCTGTGTATCTTACATACATAGTAGGTATGTAGCCCTTCCTCGGTAATTATACACTGGATGATTGATCCATTGTCTCTAGCACTTTAAATTAAGCAGCGCAGGACATGGAGGAGGAGTTGTCGTAAGTTATTATAGCTTCCGCTATGTTACTGTGGCATTCCCCCATAACTAAAACCATATCCGCATATTCGATATTGGTGAATGTTTAATGTTAGAATAAGACCATAATCAAAATGCTTTTAATATTAATAATATAACCTAAGCAATTCATACAGTGGGCAACAGAGTACAAGAAAGTGGGCAACAGAGTACAAGAAAGCCATATTGTTTAGGTTGGCATAATTTTTGTTTAGCGCGAGATCACCCTATTTTCCTCACTCGTCGTCAAGTCGTTAAATCGCTGTTGAGAAATTGCTTTGTCCGGGATTTTTTTTCCGGTGAGGTTCGGGAAATGCTCTCTTACGCACACCCAGAGCTGATGTTCTGGCGCTCTGGGCAGTGTGGAACTTCAGCTTAGGCGTTTACCCACTAAAACCCTTCCTCACCTCCGAAATGGTGTTTGGCCTAGCACCGCGGTCATTTCTGTCCTATCGTGCCTACGTATTTTACTCCCTCATTATCCCTATATATTCAATGAATTCCAGAAGAATCTTGAGGGAAGTATGCATGACCTGGTCTGGCAGAACTTCGTCTCCTTCCAGGAGTCTTCGTCTACTTGTTGCATATGACGTTCAGTGACACATAATCTGTAGAGTAGTTTCGTCCTCTAATTTGCACCCCCTGCAGGTCGGTTGATCGCTCAGTCCCATCCTGAAGAGGTGTTTTCTGCAGAGATACTTGCTTGAAAAGCGGTCGTGATTGTACCCAGATTTAAGGTAATCCTTTTCCCGGTTCTTCCTCTTTCGATTATAACAGAGGATAGTGCCCGATGCTGTTTTTTTGCATTCCGTATACCATACGGAGTCCTCTGTGATACCTGATGGTGTCGCTCCATCATCTCGCCCCTCAGCCAGAACATAAGTTCTGAAAGGTACTGAATGCTTCGAGTTTTAATTCGATCAGCTTTCCATGAGCATGAGTTCATGGAAGCAATCCCATGAGTTCTGCATACCTACAACAATTCACGTTTATAGGTGTGTCCACTTTATTTCACCAACAGTGAATATTTTGTGAAAGAAGCTTCAAATTGAGTCACAATTTGACAGATGCTTGTTATTCTTGACAAAAGCTATCCAGCTGTAACTTCCTGACAATGACAAAACACGTTCTTGGCGCTTTGAATTACCTTCAAACAATTGTAGAGGAGTACTTTTTTTAAATAATTTTTTTTTATAATTTAAACTAAAAATCTCAATTTTTCTTTTCGAATGCGTTAGTATTCCAATAGAAAACCAATCAAACATGGGACCACTTCAAAATAATGCGTATGAACAAAATTGAAATTCGACTTTCAGCTGATAATATCTTCTGGAAGTTTTCGAAAAAAATATTTTCCATATTTTTCTCGTACTCTTCAAGTGACCCCCTGTAATCTCTTAAAAGGAATACCGCCAATTTTGAATCACCCTTCATATGCATATAAAATTTGTATTAATCGCAATATCGTAATCAGGCGACAAAACTTTTGTTCTGTTACGGTACGAAGTAGCATTATTTCCATCCGCTTATGTCGTGGAAATTTCAGTTAAAATATTTTTTTTTAACCTTGACTTTTAGTCATTATTTATTTTGAAGTAGGTATGTATATCTTCTATTTTAAAAAGATTTGAATTCTGCTACTGAAGACCATTTTACGAACATTTGAAAAATAATTAATTGAATAACTTGAATAACCGGGAGCATATTATTTGCAGGAGGATTGCGCCTATTTGTAAATTGTCTCGATACTTTGGACATTCTGGTCCGTCACATTTATCTGCAGCTCTATAAACTATTATCATGTTCGTGTAATCTTCGTAGGTGTAATTCTCCATTTTATTCGAACTGTGGGGTCAATGAACAACTTTTGTCAATTTGGCAACGTGGGGATGAAAGGCGAGAGTTTGGGGAAACGGCGAAGAACGCCATTTTTTGACACTCGTCAACCAGGCTCTCAAGTACTGACAAGGGTTTTAGTCGGTAGTTTTAATCTGTTGTAATCGTGACTTTTGCTGTGTTGCAATTGACAATAAAGTTCTTAATATAGTGGCGGTTTTCTGCTCAATTTTAACAAAACCCCACAGAACTAATGGTTGTCAATGTAAATGCCACTTATACATCGCACAACATTTTAAAACAGCTAATCTCTACTGGATAGAAATGAAAGGGGTCAAATGCTGCTGGAATTTCTAATGCAACATATGTTCGCAATGGACACGTTTTTCGATAAACGCCCCGAACGAAAATGGACCTGGGCTAGCCCTAATGGTTATACCAAAAATGAGATCGATTTCATAATAGCGAACAAAACAAATATTGTCCACGATGTAACATTCCTGAACAGGTTCACAACGGGTGGTGACCATAGAATGGTGCTAGCACGAGTAGAAATACACGTGAGAGGAGAGAGGTCCAAAATGATAAAAAGGGAAGGAAATAGGTGGAAACCCTTAAGAAACCTGGATCAATACCAGCAAGAAATAGAGACAAAAATTAATGAAGTGAAAGATATAGAAGAATAGAATGTGGAATTATTGAGCACTCAAATTACAGATATTGTAAAGACCCTGAAAGACAAACATCAGACAAGGGACTCAACAAAGAAGGACAAACTTAACGAACATACAAAGAGACTTATGAGAGAAAGGAGAGAACTACCAGATAAACACTATGTAAATGCGGATCGACTGAAGGAATTAAGCAGAGAAATATCCAAAGCGGTAAGAAGGGATGTAAGAGCATATAACACGAAAAAAGTAACAAAGAGTTATAGAGGAAATTGGAGGCACAAAGACACTAAAAAGGATATATTCGGAAGGACGGAAGAACATAACCAAGTTAAGGAACCAAAAGGGTCAATTGTCATTAAACAAGGCTGAAATACTGGGCATTGTTAGTTCCTTCAATCAGACGCTTTACAGCGATCAGGCAGCACGCGGAAAAGAATTTACTGTTCCAAATTGAAATTGAAAAACAAGGTTCGGAGGATATACCCGACATAACACTACATGAAATTAGAGCAGCCCAAAAGCCGCAGGTGACGATGAGGTCGAGATAGAAGCGGTAAAACAAGGAGGGACTTTTCTACATCAGGCGATCTGCCAGCTTTTCAACGCGTGCTTAAAAAACGAGACTACCTCCTCTCAGTGGGATCGAGCTGTAATAATAATTCTCCACAAAAAGGGAGATATAACAAATCTAAAGAACTATCGCCCAATCAGCCTGCTTTCACATATATACAAACTGTTCATGCGAATTATCACAAAACGGATTACCAACAAACTAGATTTATACCAGCCATGTGAACAGGCAGGCTTCCGAGCCAAATACGGTACAACAAATGATCACCTCCAGGTTGTAAAAACTATTATTGAAAAGTGCGTCGAGTACAACAAGCCACTGATTCTGGTCTTCGTTGACTACGAAAAGGCATTCGATATGATCAATCAGCAAAAATTTCTTCATGCCCTGGCGGATTGTTGTGTCGACTACAGATACACAAACATAATTAAACCCGTATATGGGAAAGCCAAAGCATGTGTTAAACTGCACGAACATACGGAAGATTTTAATATCGAAAGGTATGTAAGACAGGGAGACATCCTATCCCCTAAACTTTTTACTACGCTGCTGGAACATACGTTTAAGAAAATTGAGTTTGGAGACACGGGCATAAATATCAATGGAGAGAAATTGAACCATCTACGATTCGCTGATGACATTGTCTTGATAACTGACCGTATCGATGAAGTAAAGGATTTATTGAAAAAACTGGAAAATGCTTCAAGATCAGTTGGACTAAAGATCAATACCAACAAAACCCAATATATGACGAATTTGGTTGTCAGCGAGGATATAGCCGTGGCAGAAAACACCATAGAACAGGTAGTCTCGTATAAATATTTGGGCCATGAGATTCACATAGGGATAGACAACCAAACAAGTGAAATGGCTCACAGAATAGGTCTGACATGGGCAGCGATTGGCAAGCTCAGTAAAACACTAAAATCCGATATTCCAATATGTTTGAAGAAAAAGGTCTCAACCAGTGCACACTTCCTGTACTTACCTATGGAGCTGAAACCGTTACACTAACTAGGAAAACCGTCAAAAGGATACGCGTTGCACAGAGAGCTACGGAAAGATCAATGCTAGGTTTGTCACTTAGGGACAGAGTTCCAAATACCAGACTGCGAGGAATGTCTGCAGTGACGGACGCTATCGAACGCATAACAAAGCTTAAATGGAACTGGGCGGGACATGTGGCAAGAACTACTGACGGAAGATGGACTAGAAGAATTTTGGAGTGGAGATCACGGCATGACGCATTCCGAAGTAGGGGACGCCCACCGACGAGAGGGCAGGATGACATCAGAAGAATAGAATCGAATTGGATGAGCGCAGCACAGAATCGCGAGCGATGGATTAGACACGGGAGGCCTATGTCCAGCAGTGGACGGAGAGTGGTGATTGATGATGATGAATCTCTACTGACCGTAGATACACTCTATATATAGCTGGGAAATATGTTTAAAATAGCAGCACATCTCTCCAAAATAGAAAGCATGGTCAGAAATTTTCGAGACATAAAAGAACCCTTGAGTGAGAGTGCAATTTGTTCGAAGGTAATAAACAGCTTGCCTCAAAAGTTTAATGCTTGGTGCAAGAACTGCATGGGATTCTGTAACTGCGAATGATCAGACCTTCACGAACCTGACAGCTCGACTTTCGAAAGAAGAATCAAGAATGACAGCTACAGATGACGAGACTACTCGATTGGCCCTGCAGGTGAATGCCTTACAGGCAAAACTCGATGATCAGTCACTTGGGAGCAATAAGAAAAAGTCAATAAATGAAATTAAGGGACACACCAACTGTAATTATTGCAAGAAGAAAGGGCATTGGGCTCGGGAGTGCAGAACACGAATAGATGACGCAAAGAAAAATAAAAACAGAAATGTAAGTTGTAAGTACATCAAATACTGCTTATATTTGTGACTTGTCAAGTTTTTATTCCGCAAGCTCTGAAAGTGATGCACAAGAATGGATATGCGGTTCAAGTGCGAGCATGCACATGACGAATCAACTAAAATATTTTTCAAAACTTGAAAAATTAGATGCGCGAATAATAAGTGGCATAACAGGGTGATGATGACCAATGTGCTTTATGTTCCCGACCTCAAACGAAGCCTTTTTTCGGTAAAATACAGTGTCATGACCGACAAGAATTTCACTCATCAGAGATAATACAGATTTCTTGATGAAGCTTGAAAAATAATCTTTGGTATATGCTGCTTAAAGTAAACACCAAAGAAGAATGCAATTTACCATAATCCAATTCGTTGAAGTTATGGCACGACCTATTAGGGCATATTAATTTCAAGGCGATAAACGAAGCAAACAAAAGCAACATTTTAAGTGATTTGGAACTTGCTGGATCAAGATGAAATTTTCTGTGAAGCCTGCCAATATGGAAAACAAAACCCGAAAATCACATAAGCAACCCGTCACGAGGGTTAAAGTAGAGAAACCTGGAAAAAAGATATATTCCGATGTATGTGCACCAATGAGCATTGACTCACCGAGCTGATCACGTTTATTCGTAATTTTCAAGGACTTCTAATTTTCAGTTGAATGGAAATGTTTATTTTTTAAAACATAAGAGAGAAGTGTTTGCGCGTTTTAAAGAATGTAAAGCGTTGATCGAAAATCAAACGAACAATAAAATTAAAATGTTTAAGAGTGATAATGGGACTGAATATATCAATGACATTTTTCAAAAACATCTACAAACCGAGGGAATATTGCATGAAAGATCGGCTCCCTACTCACCTCAACCAAATGGTTCTTCGGAAAGAGAAATAAGCAATTGAATCGGCACGTTCCATGATGTTGAATGGAAATGTTTCTACAGAATTATGGTCTGAAGAGGTCCGTATATTTACTGAATAGAACAACATTGAATCAGACAAAGAAAATTTCAGCTTTTGAATCATTTCTAGGGAGAAAACCAGAAACAAAGCACTTGAGAGTATTTGGATGTGCAGCTTACATAGCGATACCAACTCAATTTCGTAAAAAGTGGGACCCAAAAAGTAACAAGTTATTGTTTGTGGGTATTATAATAATTATCGATTATGGGACAAAAATAAAATAAGAATAATGGCCAGCTGTGATGTAAACTTTAATCATAGTTGGGTATATTTTCCTGACTGTACTTTAATCACTTCAAATTATTCCTGGGTTTCAGGCAATTTTATTGTTTATCATTCAAAATGTTACAAATTTTTGTACGTTTCTGTGTCTTTCTCCACCATCATCAGTTTGTGTGTCTAGATGTTTCTACCTTCACATTTGACTGGACATTTGTCCAGTCAAATAGACATTTGTCCAGTCAAGGTAGACATAAATGTCCAGTCAAATGTGAACGTAGAAACATCTAGACACCCAAACTGATGATGGTGGAGAAAGACACCGAAACGTAAAAAAATTGTAACATTTTGAATGATAAACAATAAAATTGACTGAAACCCAGGAATAATTTGAAGTGAGTAAACTTTAATGTAGAAAAGTTTGAAGGAATCAGTGAAGAAAAGAAAGATATTTTGAATTTTCCTCTCCATTACCAACTTGAAGAAAATGTGGCTCCTGAAATCAATGAAGAAGAAAATGATCCAGATCTAGAGGTCAGGAATGAAAATGAAAATAATGAGAAAGACGACAGGATACAGCTTCGTCAACGAAACCTTTTAAGATCACCGGATTACTATGGACCAGCCATATATTGCTCAAATTTAACTCCAGAATATTACCAAACAGCAAAGAAAGTAAAGAAGCAAGAAATGTTCGTATTGACTTGATTTATAGATATTAAATAACATATAGATTAAGAGGGAATGTTAGAATAAGATTATAATCAAAATGCTTTTAATATTATAGTATAAGCTCAGCAATTCGTACAGTGAGCCACACTGTACAACAAAGCCATATTGCTTAGGTTGGCATAATTTTTGATTAGCGCGAGATCAACCTATTTTTTAAGTCGTCGTAAGTCGTCGGGTCAAGTCGAGTTAGAATCAGCTACCGTTGGAAAGGGAAGTTTATTAAAACAAATTTATTTTACTTTTCGATTGATTAGGATTACAGCGTCAAGATACAACTGCCTGTTTATTACAGATTTGTTCGAATTTATATATTTAAAGTGCTGATGTGTTACATTATCCATCAGTGAAACTACAGAACATATTTATACGTCAAAGAGTCTGAGATACCTTCCTTACGCTGAGTACGTGAATAAAGATATCAACCTGTACGAGTAAATGAGATATCATAACACCCTCCGGCTCTTAGATGAAAAGTCATATCCTCAAAGTAATGTAATTTCATTTGAAAATTGAAGTTTCTGATAATTTCTTTTTTTTTTCGACTTGTTCTTAGTTTCTTACAAATCATTTCACTATAATTGATATAACCGATAAATGCAAAATAGGACGATGTATATAGTATTGGTCCACTATGCTAGTACGGTTAATATATCGGGGGTCTGCATCACCTTGTGAGTGGGACTGCTTGGACTCTTTAACTGAGCTTGGATGTCAAAACGATCGTCGTGTGAGTATCAAAAAAGATCATCGTGTAAGCATCGTGGAAGAACTTTCAAAACGGTCATCCCGCATCGTGCGTGATAAATTCGGTTCGTTTCAACGATTTGCGACAAACCCGAACATTTCATTGATTGGCAGCGACAGGGCAACTCAAGGCCAGAACGTGAGGAACAAGCATCGTCCGATCAACTTTGGTGCGAGAAGAAGGGAACAAGCATCGTCCCACCTCTCATAGATTAGCCAGGGAAGAGACAAGCATCGCCCTTCCTATTGGACCCTAGCAACTAAGGAAGAAACAAGAATCAAAGAAATGAAAACAAAATTGGTACTTCTATCACTGTAAGTCCACTTTTCCAATTTCCATTTTTTGAACAATTCGAATATTGCGAATTTTTCCGCTTTTGTATGCACAAGCAGCAAAACATTCTTTCGCTCAACATAATTTTAAGTTTTAATTTAAGAAAAAAAATAAAAATAAAAATATAAGACAATGGCACACCCTAATTTTGCTTTGATCAAATATCAAGCAGATAACATTCCCCCATTTGACGGCAACGCCAAGCAAATCAACAGATTTATAAATGCTTGCGACAATTTTCTCAATAACCATCGAGATAGAACTAATGAGGACGCACATATAAATTCTTGTCTTTTTGACACTATCCTTTGCAAATTAGTAGGCAGAGCCGCTGATTTAATAGCTTCTCGTGTTGAACTTCAATCATGGGAACTTGTTAAACAAGCTATCATTGGACACATTTGCAGACCAAAGATCAATTGATTGTGTAGTGCAAGATATAATCACCCTCAAACCCTCGAAAAACGAAACAGCCCAAGAATTTGGCTTGCGTTTACAAGACGTACGCAGTCTCCATTTTTCAAAAATCAGTATGAGTAATGAAACTCGGGAGATCAAACTATTAAAAATATCAGAATATCAAAACCTATTCTCAGAACATTTACTAGTGGTCTAAGCTATCACATGCAACTAGTAGTAAGGCTAAAAACCCAAAAACCCTTGAAGAAAGCCATGAGTTTCGCTCAAGAAGAAGAAAACTTCATTTATTGCAAAATCCACCAAACCGGTTAACAATTTGTCTAAGAAAGGAGCTAAAGTAACACCATTCACACCCGAATTTCTAAAATCATTCAATCATTGAAGAATCTTTTAATTAATGCCCAATAATAATTTCAGAATGTTCCAAGACCGCAAATGCAAAACCTCCGTTAATTTGGCGAGATCTCAAATGAATAGTAATATTTTCAACCGCAAACCCGAATCAAGACGAACAGATTGACTACCCCGTTACCCATTGATATCAACTCTCAACAAATAACAAATCTAGAAAACTTAATAAAAGTTAAAAGTTTCATAAAGGGAATTTGAAGTAATTTTTATTTTAGAACTTCCATTAGTCGAGGCGGAAAACATACCAATATTACAATTGTTTCCTTCTCAAATTCCCAAAAACAATTCCTTTCTAGTCAAACAAACCCTTCAAACCATACCTGGCCCTAAGTGAGAAAAAGTGCTCATTTGACAATGAAAAATGTCTAGAAATACAAACTAATGAATTTCTTTGCAAACGAACAGTCAGCCAGATGATAGAAAATCATCCACCTTGCAGTGTCCAACTGATCAAATTCCAATCAAATGTCACAACTTGGCACCCATTCGAAGTTAAACTTGAAGAAATCCAATCGACCAAAGTAGCCGATGGGAAATGATTAATCACAGCACCTGAAGAAGTGATTGGCAAATCAAACTGCCAAGGCCGTCAAGACGCCATTCATTAATATTTGAAAATTTTGAGTTAAAGCAACTACAATTTCAAGAAATCAACCTACCCAATCTGACCTGGACCTCTACCAGAGCATGTCAAGCAGTATTCAATCCACCTACCCTTAAATTGAATACCATGAACCAGAAATCAGCAGAAGACATCCAAGCTCAGTTAAAAGCCAAGCAGTCCAACTCCAAGGGATGCAGACACCCCTCCTGGCAATACTTGAGGGACGTGCTTGTTGCCCTTCTTCTCGCACCAAAGTTGCTCGGACGATGCTGGTTCCTTCACGGTCTGGCCTTGAGTTGCCCTGGTCGCTGCCAATCCAATGAAATGTTCGGCTTTGTCGCAAATCGTTTTGAAACGAACCGAATTTATTTCACGCACGATGCGGGATGACCGTTTTGAAATGTTCTCCCACGATGCTTACACCGATGATCGTTTTTGCTACTCACACGACGATCGTTTTGAAGAATTTCTTACGACTTTTCGTTGACAAATCCTTACCGGACTGCTGCCAACGTTAGAATCACTACCTTCGGAAAGGGCGTTATTTAAACAATTTATTTTTATCTTCGATTGATAGGGATTCAGCTTCAAGATACAACTGCCCTGTTTATTACAGCTTTGTTCGAATTTATATTATTTAAGTGCTGAGGTGCTTACATCCCATCAGCTGAAACTACAGAACAATATTTATAACGTAAGAGTAATTAGATACTTTCCTTACGCTGAGTACGTGAAATAAGATATCATAACTGTACGTGAAATGAGATATCATAACAGTCGTCATAAAGTCGTCATCAAGTCGTCATTAAATCGCTGCTGATGCAAAATCGCTCTTGTTCGGGATTTCCTTTGTATTTACTTTATCAGTAGTAGTAAACATCTTTATTTCTAAAAAAAGGCTATCGACCTATCGGTCTTTTTACTTTATCAATATCCTATTATTCACGTTTATGAGTGTGTCCACTTTATTTCACCAACAAAAACCATCAGACCTTTCTTTTCAGTAGGATTGGCAATTTGGAATAAGTTGAAATGTTGAAGTTTTTAACCTATTGTGATGAATGTTAATTGTTGTTCGTAACATAGAATAAAATAAACAAAGCGAAGGTTTCATCTTACATGTTAATTCTTGGAAGCAAACTGACAATACCTGCTCCTTAAATGATCTATTATCAATCATTTTTCAATATCCAATCCTTAAACTTCTAATAAGGAACTTTTATTGGTTGGGAACTTATCTTTGGTGGTGGCTATTTGTCTAATATTTGGGAGTGATAAAGTATGAATTTCACTGTCGCTTAAGATTTTCTAAAGAGATATTTAGTAACAGTTGAGGTTCAATTTAGTAATTTAAGAATATTATTTGCCGAATACTATTGTCAGTTATACAGAACATAATTGTCACAGAGCAGTGCTTTTGGTTTACAATGGGTAAAATGTAACTTACTTAGATGGTACGTATTGTGTTTTCTACTACTTACAGTCGTGGTCGGACGTAAAATAAATTAATTCCAAACAATGGTTAAGCAACCCGAAATAAATCTAATGATTTCAATTTGTAAGCTGAGATAAATCTACTGAAATAAACCTTTCGTGCCGAAAAAATATAAAAATTGGTACATATTTAAAGCCAAAAATAATAACTTTTAATTTGAGTTAATTTAATTGGATTTACGTTGATATCTCGAAATCATTTACTTCTGATTTAATGCGCTTTGCTTTGCTCCGTTGGTCCTCAATTATGGTGTGCTCAAATATCTGAAGGAAGACTTTTTTACTTGGAGCCTTATAAAAAAGCGAGGATATTTTGCGAGCGAAAGTAATACATGCAAAAGTGCAAAGCGAAGTGCTAATATAGAGATGAGTCAATATAATATACGGATACGCAGGTACAGTCCACCCGGGCGAAATGAAAGCACACCGACTGCTTTTGCCTTACTATTACACAATACACAATGGTAGAGCAGTGGCCCAAAGGCAAAGCCCGGAGTCACCGGAGTGTACGTGTACACCATGGGTCCGTATATAATGCCGGAGAAATAAAGGGGCGTTTCCATGGCAACTGAATTCCGCCAATCAGCGGTTTCATTATTCCGCAGCGCCAGGATGCCCGGAATGAAAATATGAGCTGCAATTCAGGGTGTATTATTCCGGCGTGCAAATGAAGCTTGTCGTGCATTCACCCAAACGAGGGTAGGCGATATTATGGTGAAATTCTGATCAAAGAACTAGACTTTATTTTTAACAGAGATATATATCCAATAATTCCAATCGCACCTTTCAAAGATACTAAAGTGTGCTACTTATTTGCGGCTACTCAGCCGTTACTTAATCTATTTAATCGCTACAGCTACTTAATCGCTCCCTATTGTCCGTTTATATTATATACTCCAAACGTTCTTCTGCTAGTTTTAAATTTGAAATGTTGTTTTGAGTGTTGTTAAATATGCGATATTTAACATGTTAACGTTCATCCTTATCCATTTTAATGTATTGAAACTTATTTTACATCTAATGAAAAGTGACATCTATCTCTACATCTATATGGCCTGTCAGATATTTATTGTGAAGGGTGTACCACCGGTAAATCCTTAGAATTGTACAGGGTGAGTTTTTTTTTGATGATTAGTACAGAGATCTTCGAAACTATAGCAGATACGAAGAAGGTTAAATGGGCAAAGAATTGCAGTTTTGAATGCTCTACTCGATCCCAATTTTTTTTTCTCAAAATTTAACAGTTGGGAGAGGTATTTTAAAAAACTGATTTATGACGTCCTAATTCCGTCAATATTAATCTCACAGGAAAACACCAAATAAAAAAGTTTTAGGAAATTGCATTTCAAATAAAATGACATAAGACGTTTTTACAAGTTAACTGTTATTTTTGATATATGATATAAAAATTTGTTTTTTTTTATGGAAACCATATTCGATTCTGCCTTTATTAAATAGACCAGTAGTAGTAGTAAACATCTTTATTTCTAAAAAAGGCTATCGACCTATCGGTCTTTCTGCCCTTGTTTAATACATGCAGTATAAAAATAATCTAAATAAAAAACAGATGAAAATTCTCTTATTCTAGGTTAACAATACTATTAAATAAATAAGATTTCAGTGGCAAGAAGAAATTATTTTATTGTCCACTAGTCCGTTGCGTTTGTAAGTGTTCGAGTAGCGTTAATGTAGGGAAACGGAAGCGGGATTGTCTGGTTGGTCTTGTAAGACAAAGGGGATTCAGTATGGTCCAGTTGTAGGGGTTGTTTGTCCATTTTGTCTGTAGCTGTATGAGTCTTTCCGAGATCTTTGTCATGTTTGTGCGTTCGTATAGTAGTTGGGTGGGGGGGTTGTGTAGTGGGTTTTGGGGGTGTCTTATTCGTGTTATTATTCTTAGTGCAATTTGTTCTGTTGTTTGTGTATAACGTTTTGTCCTTTCTGTTCCGTTGGTCATGAGTATATGTCCAAAGTCTAGCAAGGGTCTACAAATAGCTTTATATATTTTGGTGGCGGTGTTTGTGCTAATTCCTCCGTCTTTGTAGGTTAGTGATCGGAAGTGTTTTGTTCTCTTTATTGTTTCTGCCCTGATGTTTCGTATGTGTTTAGTGAATTTAAGTTTGTGGTCAATTGTGATTCCAAGGTATTTTACGTCGTTTTTTGGTTGTGTCGTTTGGCCGTCTGCAGTTATTGTAGGGGAGTCAGCGTTAAGTCTGTGGTTTGTGAGCAGAAGTTGGTTTTTTGACGCGTTTGGTGTTAGTCTCCATTTATAAAACCATGTCATTGTGTTGTTTGTAAATTGTGGGATTAGTTTTATTATTACGTATTGCTTTTGATTACTGTTAATCGCCGCAATTTTGTAAAAAAAGGTTCCCACAATTAAAACAAAACCGTAAATAAGTTTTAAGCTACTCGAGTTAGGTAAAGGGACACCTTATGTGGACAGATAGGAAATGTTCTAGCCTATCCATTGAATGAATCTGCAACGTACCATCGTATTTAAAATAATGAAGTTTTTCCAGTTTTATTTAACAGAGAATAAACTTTGCTGTATTAAAAAAATGTTTCCGATAATTCATTATCGACCACAATAATATCTAATTCTGCAACTGAGATTTTCAGTTTCACTCTTTCATCTTTGAAAAGATATTCAATTTTAGGCGACAGCCAATGGTAAAATTTCGAGAAACACTATTTTTTGCTCAGAAACGGATAGAGTAGGGTAGAAAAACTTTTAATAAAAGTTATTGGAAATGAAGAAAGGAACACAAAAAAACATTATACAGAGTTGTGTATATTTTCCTGACTATATTTCAATTTAATTCAAAAGAAATAAGACTAATAGTTTGTTAAATGTGAAGGTGGAAACAGCCATACATACAAAATGATGATGGTGGAGAAAGACACCGAAACGTATTTGTAAAGATTTAACTAATAAACACTAATATTGACTGGAACCCAGGAATTTCTTTTGGATTATACAGAGTGTTCCATTTGAAATAAGGAAGTTTGAGACAACTTCAGGTATAACCGGAAGTCGCATAATGTCGCTGTTATCTTCTTCTGAAAAGAGCGTTTCCGAAATTCCCATTATCCAAATTTGCAGGATTCAAATCGCCTTACTTTAATATTCTAATGGACGTTGACTGTGAGGCACCCTGTATGTTAGATGCACTGAATACTTCCTGTTTTTGGGGTCGTAAAAAGGGTTAATAGCAAAAATTTTCCAGAAAAAAATAATGTTTAAACGTTTGGATACAAAAATGCGGATTGCACTAAAAGTAAAAGCTTTTTTGTTATTCCCACATCACCAGGTTTGGCTTTTGAACTACGTCTGGTACCAAAACATAATGTTTCAACTCTTATAACAACGATGTTATAATTAAACCACTGTTAATTCTCTTGTACTTACCATATTGTGTGTTTTGTAGGTTTTATTATTAAGCATACCTTAAACTTTAAACACAGAGTGATACTATTAGAGATAGAAGACTGATATTTTTCGCACATTTCTTCAACATTTGGAGCTACTTTGGGAGTGTTAAGTAAATTTTTTTTTCAATTCTCGTTGGCGTATATTTTGAAGTGGCGAGGGACTATTTAGGATCAGGGTCAATGCTGTTCATACAAAAATATACTCTTAGTCAAAAGCTCTAAAGTAAACGGTTTTGTTAAAAATGATAATTATTAAACGCGTACCTCTTCACTGAATTTCAGTAATCAACAAAAGTAAGGTTGAACACACTAAGTCCCGAGGAAATGACTAAATGATAGTTATAGTTTATGAAGTATGGAAAATCAAAAAAAATACTTGACGTTTTTAACACCCTGTAATTCCCAAAGTCTGTAAACTTTCCATAATACTGTTTGATGAAGCATCCTGTGTAAGACATCATTGCTGATTGACAAGTATCAGATAAAATAAAACAAGGATATTAATAAATGCTAGATATATACCACTCTATAATTTCACTCAACTGTTTATCTATTTGAGATGAGAATCAAAACATGTTTTTTGGAAACAAATACAAAATTATAATATCTGCAAACAAAGAAAATCTGAGCACAAATTTAACTGCTTGAACATCTACTTTTGCATATATGTATTGATGAACGGCAGGCTACTCGTAACGAGAAAAATAAAAATGATGCACCTGCTCTCAAACCATCATAGATCAATCCCCTTCATCCATTCAGAATAATTTATTATCAGATAAAGGGGCTTTCACCAGCACATAGGGGTAATAGTTTAATCTAATTTTATTAATGCTCTCAGTTATGCACGGTCGTTTTCTGCACATAATTAAATATCAAATAAAGCAGGTGTCTGCAAATATCCAATGATCGGAACAATGAAATCGTCTCCCATATTTCAAATGTGAATAATTCGTCTATAACACAATTTTTTATAAACGATCACTCAGGTTATCCCATTTGATGTTGCAAGTAAAAGAAACATATTCAAAATGATAGTTGACTGTATTAATACTGATTAGTATTAGCTAGCCGTAACATTAAGATCATGAGTTACTTCTTATGATTTAAAATCACTTAATTTTATGTAGATTAGGCTATTTTTGGTTTTATAATTAATGGTCATAAAGATAGGTAAGTTGATGTTAAATGATAAACATTTTGTATAAATATACAGAGTGATTCAAAATTGGGGTCATTCCTTTTAAGGGGATATAGGTGCTCACTTGGAGTACGAGAATAATAGCACCTTTGAAGCTCCTTTCACAAAATGTACACCAACATCGAATTTGCGGATATACGATTAGTTGTGGGGAAATGCCACAGTATCATAGCAGAAGGTGTAAGAACTTACATCAGATAAGGGCTAGAGACACTGGACGATTGGCTCCAGGAATTGACGCAGATTGGGGACGATCTAGAGGTACTCGGGTTCCAGACAGAGAGGAACAGGTATTTGAGATAATTGCAGCAGAGCTTTCCAGGAGTGCTCGGAGCATTGCACAACCACTGACACTTTCCCAAGCACCGGATAATTGCCCCGATAACTCCCCCGAGGGAAAGCTGCATTCCTACCATGTATGTAAGGACACAAGGACACATTAAATATCTGATCTTCCGAACACCGGTACAAATTGAGCAGGAGTTAATAAACCGATTACGAGAAGCTGCTCAAAATGTGATCCCAGACTGGCGACCAGTTTGGAGTTAAACGGGCAGAACTTCGTCAACCTATTGTGATTTAACAATTTAATTGTATTTTATTTTATTCATATTAATCATTGATACATAACCTTACACAGGAGGTGTTTGTTTATCACTCATCTGCCGCAGAAAGGTTGGCAGCACTGACGGCAAAGTGACAGCGTTATCCTAACCTCGAAATATTTCGTTTACTCTCCCCTTTTTTGTTTTGTGTTTACCCATGGTTACCACAATTTTCAATAATTATGAAGCAACAGGTATTTACGTAATGTTAATGAGGCAAATTACCTTGAAAAACATTAGTTTTTTGCAAATTTCTCAGTTTTTATTAACATTAAATTGTTTTACTATTTTTCCTGTACTCCTGAAACACCCCCAGACAACACCCCAAAGGAAAGACGCCAATTTTGAATCACCCTGTATAGGAATACATGATCTGTTCTTTGAATAACGTTATTTTATAAATAATTATTAGGTCTATGTGACTATGTGACGAATTTAAATGGATATGTCAAACAAATTCTAGTTGAAATTTCATTTAGATGCTGAGGCTTTGTTGATTTAATGGAAATGGTTTACTTGAAATCCGTTGTTGGAGTTCCAAAAACTGATTAACTACTGAATTTGGATTGACGAACATCTTTTTAGGAGTAAAATTATGAAATGGTTTTAGAAATCCTTTCTGTTCAAATGTGGTAACTCGAATTAAGAAATATTATTGAATAGAATTTTGAAATGTCAATAGTAAGCAGCTATTTTAACGAGTCCTTTCTGAAATTTACGTTAGTTTAAATCTCCAAAATTGTGATTTCTCACTGATATCATGTTTTGTGACAAATGTGAAGATATAGTTCGAGTTGAGTACCACTGTAACGGTTGCGCCCAGTCTTTAATGTTCTGAGGCAATTTCGTTTTGCTTCGAATAGATTTTCTTTTGATTCGTTAAATTTTAGTAGTTAAAGTCTTATTACGGTTTAAACAAAGAAATTATCTGTGATTTATATTTTTGTGTCTTTATTGTAATTAACTAGCCCAACTATTGAGACTTGCGAGAAGTCTTTTCTAAACTATTACTATTGTATGTCGAGCTATTCATTCTTAGAAAACATAAACTAAAATATTTCCGATGACTGTTAGGCAGTAGAGAAGAACAGATGTCAACGGGACTACATCTGATATGTTTGCTGCAGATGCAAGCGAAATTTCGACTTGAATTACCAATCATTTTAGAAGAGCAGTTAGTTAAATTTGTAGATAAATAATGGGCCTTAAATAGGTTTCAGCACTTTTTTGCTCAATGTATCCCAACTTGTTAATCAATTAATTTCTTGATAAGGAAAGCTTTCTATGCAGACTCATCAAAAGCTCAAGTAACCATAAATAAACACAGCAAGTGACGTTGAAATGCAATAAAATAGGTTACGGCAACGGATGTCAATTATTAAAGATTATGATCAATGATCTATTTACAATTAAGTGAAGAAGAAGAAGAAAGCCACTAACCTACAAACACGGTAAACTTTCTGGTGATTATGGTGAAAAAAATCTTAAATTTGAATCTGTGGGTTTGAAAAACCCGTTTTGAAATGTGGACAACTCAGAAGAGGTGTTCGAAGTTTCTGATTGACACCAAACTGGTTTGTGCGCGTGTAATCACGTTGTTGCGCACTCATCGCAGCTTTATTGGTCAGCTTCTCGTATTCGGTTAATTAACTCGTGCTCAATTTGTACCGGTGTTTGTTAGACCAGATATTGAATGTGTCCTTGTGTCCTGTGTATCTTCTATCCATGGTAAGGTTTAGTGATGATCGAGACTGGTCTTGGTCTTGACCAGGACCCCTCACTCACTTGATACGGAGTTTCTTTACAGACGTGTAACTGCTTTTCCATTACCTGTTAATGTTTGTTTCTATCAAATTCAATATGTTTTTAACCGTAGTTTATAAGTGCTGCTTTCTATAGTTGCGGACGCTTGAACTATCTGAGAAGTATCAATTTGCTTGTAATAAACAAGAGACTTCTTCCGCGCTTCCATCATATATCAGATGGGATGATTTGGAGTATCCCCGATAAAGGCGACCTTGATGCGCTTCGGACATGTTTAAACATTGCAAGTTTTCATGTGACCCGTACATGTTTGTCAACAAATATATGCCTGGATGCATGTTTGCTGGTTTATATAGCATATAGCTATACTACCATTTTCGGAGAAACATTAAAACTGAATTGTAATGTTCTTGATATCAGTGTTTTGAGGAAATTCCAGTAATAATTTCTTCTTTTTTTTGATAAAAATTTCTAAAAATTCATCTAATAAAAAGATGGCTTTTGTAGCTGTGTTATGAGATCCAAACGTACTCGTATCCAATGAATACTGATGTGAGTTGAAGTTTATAAGTGAAGTTAAACGGGTCTGCGACTCATGAAAACTCATTGTTTTCCTGGTATTTATTTCCTTTGGAAACTCAATTGAAAAACTGTTTTCCATTTTTCTTAACTTATTAGAATGATCAATTTATAGTTTTGGCAGTAAAATAATATATTTGTTTCTGTTTACGAATAAAGCCTCTTATATTTATGTGATGTTAAAGGGAAACTTGTCATATGCTGATGCGACTAAATACATTATTGCAACATTTATGTTTTAGTTTTTGCGGATATATTTTTAATTTCCCAATTATTGCGTTTACTATTTTTCCTATTCCCCCTACATACAAGTGCTTCTAACACTCTAGGCCAAATAAACATGTCTGTCTTCATATTTTCTTTTTTTTAGTTTAATGATCGAGAATCCCAGTGCAAACTCTATTTATTTTTGAAGAAATTTTAGTTAATATTTTTGTATTTGTAGCAAGTGTTTTTGCAATGAAGAAACGCGAACTATTTACTATAGTTCGATAACAATCTACCACCATTTAAGGCATCGATAAACTCCCTACTCACCAAATACGGCACAACATCTTTATGGTCTTTATTAAAAATCTTGTCAGCTCTCCAACACACACTTACCTAAAATTAATTCAAAATGGCGGTTAATGGCGTTCAAAAGAGATCTTTCCTTCGCCCGACTGGCTGTAATTACACGAATGATTTGAGTTCTTGTGTTCCATGTATAACTTAAAAGACCTTTTCATGTTAAAATAATGTGGTTTGTGCAATACTATGATGTCTGCTTAAAATAAAAAATGTTGATTAGAAACTGAAATTATCTTCGTTCATTCCATTCCGAGGATTCTTCAGGAATATTTTGATCTTAGGAATTCTGCATTTTTTTAGTTGGTTTAGGGGTATTTAAATTGACATAAACATCGGTATTAAATGGACAATTAACAGATGTTTTGTTTGGGGTTTCCAAAATAGTCTTAAATTCACTGTACTATTTTACAAGATAAATAGTTGAAAATAATTAACGAACTAAAATGTTTATCATAGATTAAAAATGTAAGGATCTAATTCACTGTCAAGCCATCAAGACTTTATTTATATTTAATCAGGTATATTTTTTGCTTAACAAGCTTTTGAAGCATAGTGGCCAAAACAAAATCTCAATGTGCTGTGAAATTAATTTCTATGATTTTTAATTGCTTTCAAATGACCTTGAAATACCTTTAATTGTTTCCAAAATTGAGAAATTTGCTATTTAGTTTGTAACAGTAATGATAATACCCGCTCATTCTTTAAAGAAGAGTTTAGAAATCGCGAGGAATCTTCAAACTCTCGTTTCGAATATTTGTAATAATCCAGCTGACTTGGTCAAAATCTAATAGCTTACGCCAAAACTGCAAAATGTTTAAAAAATGGGACTTTTGGCATCAAACTGGAGAAAGGAAAATAAATAAAAAAATATTTGCCCCCTAACTTTGCTTATTTTTTGGAAAAAAAACATTTTCAACGTTTAAAATATATCTAAACGTACAGCTAAACATCTCAAGCAAAACATTGGGAAACTTTCTTAATCTTTATTCCAAAAATTATGTTGTTTCCCGTTTCATAGAAAACTGTATTTTTTTATGAAAAAAGACAACGATATTTGGTTAGGTAAATAGTGCTACTCTGAAAAAATTAAATTATATAATAATTTCAAAAAAAATCCTGGGTTTCAGTCAATTTTATTGTTTATTATTTAAAATGTTACAAATACGTTTCGGTGTCTATTCGTCGGCTATTTAGATATAGTCGGCTATTTAGATTAAAATAGCCAGTCAAATGTGAAGGTAGAAACAACTATACACACAAACTGATGATGGTGGAGAAAGACACCGAAACGTATTTGTAACATTTTAAATAATAAACAATAAAATTGACTGAAACCCAGGAATTTTTTTGAAATAAATTGAAGTACAGTCAGGAAAATATACACAACAATAATTATATAATAATGTCAAAGATGCATGCAATATTTTAAGACGCTGAAGTTATTGGAGAAACGAAAAATGTTCAACTGAACTGCTCATTGCTGAAGTTCTACTTAAGGCAGTGCTTAGAAGTCCGATTAGGACCATTTTAAGCTTGATATACTCAACCACTAACAGAGTCGAGGAAAAAAAGCTTTTGTATAAGTATTTCGTAAGTTGTATAGAATGGCCAGATCTATATTGTCCTAAGTTTTCTTTTCACCAATATGTATTATATATATTATTATACCAATTAGTGTAATTTGAAATATAGCCATCATTCCGACCGATGGAAACTGATGTTGGAAAATGAGGCTGGGAAGTCAGAAGCTTTTTGGTAAAACTAATGTAAAGAGAGTATGCATTCAAATACAGGTATTTATATCATTGCTTCTCTCTCTCTCTCTCTTCAGTCATAACCCTTCTGCTGGGTGTGGTGACAATAATTTGTTACGCTCGCAATGACTTCGCGCCAGCGCTCTCTATCTTGGGCAGATCTCATTGCTCACTTCATGCAGCCCCTGTCCCGTCTAGGTTTTTGTCCGGTCTATCCAGCATGTCGGTAATCTTCCTCTTGGGCGGCGGCCTTGGGCTTGTCTTCTACTATGAGTCGTTCCCTATTGTCCTACCTCGTTACCACATGACGTAGGTATCCCAGATAGCGCTGGTTTAGTGTCTGGTATAGCCTGGTGTTTATACCGAGTTGTTGGATAATAGAGTCGTTTGTGCGGTGGCCTGTCCATAGTATTTGCAGCATTTTTCTATAGCACCACATTTCGAAAGCTTCTATTCTGCTGTGTTCTGAGGTCCGAATAGTCCACGATTCGCAGGCGTAAGTTGTCGTGGAGAAGGTATGTCTCATCCAAATTTTTTGTTTTTGGTAATGGCTCGATCTTTTCAAATTTTCATCAGTTTTGTCATAGACTTTCTGGCAATCGCTAGTCGTTTGCGGACTTCTTCTTCCGATCCACCTTTGTTGGTAACTACTGATCCTAGATAATGAAATCTTTCCACCACTGCAAATCCAGATGCGGTGTCGCCTTGTGACAGATTTCCATTTTGTCTGTCCATTATTATGCTCTTTGTTTTGGCTCTATTAATTTCCAGTCCATGTGAGCTACTCTCGTCTGTGAGTCTGGCCATTATAACTTCCATTTCGGCTTTCCCTGAAGCTAGAATCACAGTATCTTCCGCATACCTTAAATTCGTTATTCGTTTGCCTCCAACAGGGCATACCTCCGTAAAAATTTCCTAGGACCCTTCGCATAATGTATTCGGTGTAAAGGTTGAGCAGTATTGGCGACAATATGCATCCTTGCCGCACTCCCGCTAGTATTTTAAGTGGTTCGGCGCATGTGTTACTGACGCTGACGCATGCAGTACTGGTCTCGTGGAGCCGCCTATTTAATCTCATTATATGCAGTTGTGTTCCCATTGTTTCTAGTAGTGGCCATAGTTTGCGCTACTTCACTTTATCAAACACTTTAGTATAATGCACTAAGCACAGGTATGCTTTCACTTGGAATTATCTGGCATTTTCTATTATTTGCCTTACCTTTAGGATCTGCTCCCGTGTACCTTTCTCCGAGATAAATCCTGATTGCTTGATAATCGGTTGAAATGTTTCCCTGGTCATCTTGGATTATTTGCGTTTTTGGCTTGAAATCACGAGGTAAATATTTCACGCTGTTGTATAGGTCATGTGTATTGTTTCTGTATGTTGTCTGGTTCGCATGATTTAAACAGATTTTAAACAGATTTTAGCGGAACTAAATGTATGTTATCGATAGGTAGAACATTGAAATACCTACCCCAAAAAACGCACAAATCACTACCAAATTCTTATACAGATCCAGAACAAGCGTTTGCAGCTGAAAGTGTGAATATTATAGTAGAGAGATTGATAACCTCAAAAATGAGTATCAGCTTAAGTGTGTATGGACCAAAGACATCAATAGATAGACGAAGCTAGTTATTCATAACTCTTCATTTCTTTGGGAGCCACATTGATTTCTATAGACCGGCGATTTAGGAGTGAAAAATAGGTAGCAGGGAGGCAAATTAATTACAAAGTAGACCTATCGATATATGTATTTACACAAACACTTAGAATACAAACATTAGAACATACAAACATTAGAATTAATCCGAGGACAAACTCGCCTGGTCACTAGCCTTAGGGGTAGTAAATATTCATATTAATCGATTTATTGTAAGCATAAAAGGTTATTTAATTTTCTGACCTCCATATAAGGCGGTACGGTTTTACAGCGCTGCTTTGAGGGGCTGTGTAACAAAAACGGACAAGTTCCTTGTAGCGACGCAGTTCTTCAATGAGGACATTAATAGCTTCGACTTCTAAGTATTGTGTTGTCCACTGTGCCCTAAGAGGATTGGGGAGTGGAACTCATGTGAACTCCGGAGTCGTCTCCGTGAGTTCGTGCAGTTTCTCGAATCTGAGGACGTCGATGTGGCGTTAATCATGGAAACATGGTTGCGCCCCGGAGACAGAATAAGAATTCGGAGACACTGGCTCGAGCGTGCCGACAGGCCCGGTCTAAGGGGTGGAGTGGCCATAGCGGTCAGAGCAACGATCCATACAGGAGACTGCCAGACACGCGGTCAGCAATAGAGAACATTGACTTCCTGATAGTGTTTTGTCTACTGTGGATACTCTACCTCAATACGCCTACAGGCCACTCACGTCGATCCATTCTTTTCAAACACCAATAGGGTGTGGTTTATGGGAGATTTCAACGCCAGTCATCAACTTTTTAATAACCATCGACGGAAAAACGTAGCTGGCAATTTTCTAGCCAACTACGTTCGCGATAATGGCGCCACAAGCACGTACAATTTGCCCACAAATTCCCGAATATCGAAAGAGACTACAAGACCTGACGCGTATTCCGAACCAGATCAATTCTGTCGAGGCTCTAGAGCTTGCAGTAAAACGTCTGACAAGGAATATACAACGGACACAGCAGGCTCTGACTGTTACTAGTACCGAAATTCTGGATATTCTTAAGGCGAAAAATCGAACCAGGAAGCGTTGGCAGCGATTCAGGCAATCTGCCGATCGTATATGGGCAACAGAGCTTGCACGAGACAAACAGCATGAAATTTTCGCATACAGGAATTTTACCTGGGCGGAAATGCAACGCAACCTCATCCCCCGTGACAACTCTTTGTAGAAACTGTCGAGAAGCCTCCGAAAAGGCTATGAGCAAGTCCCCGTTCTTGAAAATAAGAGGCGGAGTTACATTACCGCCAGTCACAACTGCGAGCTGCTCGCCGACTTCTTGGCAAAAGTACACAAAGTGCAACCAGCCGTCAGGATGACGAAATAGTAAGACAGACCGCAGTTTTTGTAGAACGGAAGTATCTATACCACCCTGGATTTTGCATTCCTATATAACAACCCCGTCGGAGATACAATCGTCTCTTCGGCGCCTCTCTAGCCGAAAAGCCCCCGGGTCAGACGGCATCCCTTATTTACTCCTCAAAAACTTACCGCGGAAAACTATTGTGCTAATAGTACAAATAGTCAACGGAGTCCTTAAATTGCAGCATTTCCCGCAGGACTGGAAAAACGCTGTAATAATTCCTATCTTAAAGCCGGGAAAAAAAACCCTACTGATCCCGCCCCTTATAGGCCAATTTATCTGCTGATCTCCTTCGGCAAATTAACCGAGAATGTTATCCTATCGAGACTACAAGCAGCAGCCGAGCTTCGAAGATTAATCCCGGATGAGCAGTTCGGCTTTCGACCAAGACATAACGCAATGCTGCAGACTGCTAGGATCGTAACGGATGCCTATGCAGAATAAGCTTCAAAGTACGGTAATGCTGCTTCTCGATATGGAAAGAGCCTTTGACACAGTTTGACACACAGGCCTGCTGTACAAGTTATGTTTGCCGTGCATTTACTGCCACTCTACCCAGTTTCCCTTGTAAAAAACTGAGCATTTGGAAAAATATCGAAGGTTTAGTTAATCGATCAACACTCAACAAAACCCTTCATCCATTATTCATATGTTGAATTAATAAATGAGAAAACTCGGCGACCAAAGTGCTCAAATTGAAACAAGACAACTTAAACCCGTAAATCTATAACAGCAATCTTCGAACAAAACCTGCCTATAGTTACCTGGTACCTGGTAGTTAGATGTATAGCTGTAGCAAACAACAAACTGCAACAACTTGTGGAAAACACTGTCCTTACACCACCTTCTTAAGTTATTCCTAAAGATTACTAACTAGCACCTGTATAAAAAATGTACAAAAGTGATCAGTAAAAATCACTTTCGTTTTCAAACTCAGGTAGGAACTCCAAATCACTTAATATCCTAAAGTTTTTGGGAGATGCCATCACAATAAAATAATTAAAGTTTTAATAGTCGAGAACTGGGCGGAATAGAATAACGTAATAATACAAAAAATTACTGGATATTTGATAGGGTTATATGACGGTATCCAAAATATCACCCTGTCAACATCTTCAATTCATCTTTTACATGTTTGGTCTGAACTAATGAAGACGTTTTAAATAATGCAAACAACTGAAGAGCACTATTCTCCGATGTTACTAATTATTCAGCAAATAGATTAAATAATATTACATAATAGTTCCTTATAATGACGTTGCCAACACATTAATACACTCACATTTTTAACAAATAAAAGAAATCAAGAAAAACATTTTAAATATCTTGATTGCGTTTTGTTATTTTCTACGATAATAAATACTATAAGGAGTCTTGCAATAGCTTTACCGCGCATAAGACGTGCTCGGTAGGAATACATACATTGGTTCGAATTCTAATCGAAAAAAGTTTCGTCGGTCGAAAAATTAATTTCGCTTATAGGCCAGTATACACCCAGCAAACCAAATCTGCGCTTCATAGGCGACAGGTAGGAATCCTAGGAGCTCTCAGAAGAAGCTCACCCCAGGAAGGGTTTTTTCCTGAAATCCAAATCAAAGAAAAGAGGTAGGAAACCGAAGTCTGACACCGCCTCACCAGCAACACCAACTCCAGTATGCAAAAAACACGGTCCAGACACGGCTGAAACCTCTATGGCTTTCAACTATTCTCTGCCACCACAACAGCAGCAGCAACAACAAATAACAACAACCACAACATCAACGCCAACAATGCTACCACAACTACACCCACGCTACTAATTCGCACACACCTTCGTATTAGATGCTGCAAGCACAACATAGAATTCTGCTGGGCCTCGAATGGGAAAGAGTGAAGGATAACAACAGGGATGTAATCAAGGGAGAGCGCGACTTCCTCATAAAACTAACAGAGAACCAAAAGCAACATAAGCGCTTCAGCTGTTGATTGAACGGGGTCTCATTTCGTCATATAAGGTGCACCACAGTAACACCACTACAACTCCCCAAGTTACTAACAGACAAATATCACCCTCCTATTCGGTTGTAGCCATCGGGGTTGATCTGGATATCTCAGACGAGATGTTTCTGCAACAACTCCGAAAACCTAAATTTACCATCAGGTTTTGCAAACCGATAATCTCACGTCAACGAGATAAACCTACGGTAATGGTAAGGCTCATCACAGGAGACCTAAACACTTATGAGAGGCGAATGAAGGAGCGCTCCGTCCACTTCCTGGGACGAGTGTTTAAAATAACAGAAAGTAAACCACCAGCGCCCATTCCCGATCCGTGTGGCCCGTGTGGCATGTTAGACTACCGTAGGTTAATAGAAGACTGCAAGGAAACCATCAAGTGTGGCAGATGTTAGGGACCACATCCAACGATATCATGCGAGTCCCCTCTTCCAGTTAAGTGGCAGCATGTAATTCTGAGGCACATGCAGCATGGAGCTGGCGATGACCGAGCAGGCCAACTGCTCCTATCGAAGGCATTTCTAACGTTAAAATAAAGTGCCTCAACGAAAGATCGGTCAGTGATATTTTCCTTGACCGATGCACTATTACCTCAAGGATGGTTTTCTTTCTTGGGGATTCGGTCTGGGCAGTGGTGAAAAAAGAAAAACGTTTTGAGCTACCAATCTTTCGGCGATTTATTACCAGAGTTACTGCACAAATTCAATCAATCGTGATCTATGAAGTAAACGGGGTACAAAACTTAAAAGACTTATGCAGGGTACTCACTGCTAATTGTTCCTTATGAGAAGTTTGGAAACCCTCCAGAATCCTATCATTACTACAGCCTGTTAAAACATTATATTTTCATTGCTTTCATCATATTCACTCCAATACATTCCTGGGTTTCAGTCAATTTTATTATTTGTCAAATCATTTTGATTTCGATAACACACAAATATTAATCAATGAAAACAACTATAATAAGAGAAGAATCCATGAAATGATACAAATTGAAAAACATCAGAATGCAATGAATTTCAGATCAGACACAGACAATCTTAGCTCTGTGTATCATACACTGATTAAATGATCGCATGCATGAACTGATTGGACCAAGTAAATGAAATAAATACACCTGATATTGAGGAATTGCCAAGCAATTCCTAGAATGCAAAGAAAAGGCGAAAGATAAACAGTTTTTTTTGTTTCGCTCGCTTGATATCGAGTAAAATATGGAAAATTCAGTGACCAGTTGAATGTTAAGGTAGAAACAACTATACGCGTAAGTTAAAATTAAATGTAAATCTCTAACTAATAAATTCTAGTCTTTTCCCAGATATGTTTGTCCTGACTCATCACCTGAAAACCAATGTTCTTAATGTACTTTTTAATATGTGTGTGATTTGTATTTTAATGTGTAAATTTTGATGGAAAATTTTTATATAAATTAATAATAACTGTAAATGTATATTTTAGACAAACTGATGATGGTGGAGAAAGACACCGAAACTTATTTGTAACATTTTAAATAATAAACAATAAAATTGACTGAAACCCAAGAATGTATTGGAGTGAATTGAAGTACAGTCAGGAAAATATACGAAAAAATTTCATCATATTGCAAGGGTGGAACTATTTTACAATTTTCCACCTGAGTCACTTTGCTGTGTTATAAGTTGTCGTGGATTAACATTATTTCCCAATTACTTTTGGTGGAGAGACAAAGAGACGCACTACGATAACTGCACACTCAATAATGATCTAAAGGCCCTGTAGATCGAAATGATTTATTTTCATATTTCTGATGTTAATCGCCACGCCACAAGTTCGGAATTCCTCCAAAATTCTCTTTTTCTTATGTTTTATTTTTATGTGAATTATGTTTTATTTAAAATTCTTTGGGTGTTTGGCATCATAAAAATTATGATCAATTGTTGGTTTTGGTTTCTATGGAAGAATTATTTTATTTTATTATTGTACATAGTTTTATCGTATTAATTAAGGAATATATGCTATAGTTAAGAAAGACAGAAGTATGTAAAAAGTGTATATACTATTTTTTATTCATTCCAATGCTACAGTCAGGAAAAAGAATATACAAAACTATTTTTTATAAATTTTACTAATATATAAATTTGTTATGGATTATCGCTTACTAGCTCGAAAAAAAAACTGTTTTTTAGCTGGTGTGTATCTTTGAAATTGGGGAAGTTGTGATATATAAACAGACAAAACTAAACAGTTAATATGGATTGAAAGAAAAAAAAATTAATTGGAAGAAATTATGTATTAATGTGCAGTTCCTATTGAACTTTCTGTTTTGCAAATGTCTATTAGATAAGGGGGATAAATAGAGCTGAGATCTTCAATGTCAGTTCTTTTGGTAACAAATTTCTCTCCTATGGATATCTCTATCATTTCAAGGAAGATTCTTTTATAATATCTTGACTGGCGATCCAACACGTTAACACCGGTGAAGTCCATCATGTGACCTAACTCAGTGCAATGTTGTGCAAGTGTGCTTGTCCTTTTCCTTAATCGGCAATCACTTTTGTGTTGAACGATCCTGTTGTTCAGGATATTGCTAGTTTGCCCTATGTAAATGCCGTCGCATGTCCCACAAGGTATTCTATAGACCACTCCCGATCGCTTCAATAAATTGTCCCTATCTTTAAGACGGGTGTTAAGTGTTAAAATCCACTACCGACATTACATTCCTGAACGTCAGACTTACTCAAGGTATATCTTGAAAAGGCTGCACCATTTTGTTGAAAGAGAAATATGAAGTCAACTATTGATTTTGAGTGTCGATGGGAAGTATGTCCAAATTTGTGCCGGCCATTGGCATTGATGTCTCGATGGGATTGAGATTACCTGGGGCCATTATGTTAGGGTTAATGGTACTTAATTGGTTAATGCGTGTTGAAAATTATCTTTTTGAGAAGCTTGACCGGGTAGGAGTTGGACTTAAGTGGTAGGATTCATGAGATATCAGCTCTATCCTATATTTCAACCCTTTCACTAGATTGATTTTGTTTTTCTGGATATGATTTGATAAGTAGTTCAGGTACCTTCCAGAGGTAGTTGGTTTGCTATACCAATCTAGGATGATTTGTTGTGTGGAGGTGCGAATTGTTAAGGTGTCCAGAAAGGGAACATTATTATTGAACTCTTGTTCGACTGTAATTGTATATGGTCGTTATATTGATTAACTTTGATTAGGCTTTCATCAATTTTGCCTTTAGCTGGCAAATGGAAAATGAACTCCTCTGAGTTCAGTTTCAACAATTATTATGAAATAATGGTTTTCGAAGACTTTACTGATATTAACAGGCAGTTTAAAATAGTTCTTGGTGTGCCTACATAAATACTGTTTAATGATTTTTAAGTTTTGCTTTATTGGAAATTTGAGCAGAATATTTATTTTATTGAGAGATCCATTTTCAGTTACTTAGTTCAAAAATCACTATCGGTTTTAAAGTGAAATATCTCGAAAACATCGGGAGATTTCTACTTGGAACAAAAACATATTTTGTCGTTAAAAAATATAGAAGAACGAAATATGGCAAACAAAAAAGCGATATTTTAAAGCCCAAAAATGTCTGATATTTTAAATGGGTCCAGACTATTAAAGCTAGCTCCCCATTGGACCTACAAGCTAGGTAATAGGAAATTTGGTTTTGTCAATCTAAAATTTTTATGGGCTTTTTTATGGGCTAAATTTTTTATGGGCATAGTAAAGCTGGTTAAGAATCTGTTAACAAAAATACAACATACATATACAACAGCCTGTATCTCGGAAACTATTAACTTTCAGATTGACAAAGATGGAAAGACAAATTTGTCTACAAGGTAATATTTTTGTCTAGACTATATGTCAGTGAATTGTGTCACATTAGTTGAGGACCACCCTGTATAAAGCGATCTGCAGACCACTAATAGAATGCGTTCGTTCATATTTTAATCGCCAATGCTACTGACAAAACTAAACGGCATTTACAGACAACAGAACAGATGGCACTGGGACTGATAACGAATATCCGACATCCAGCAAACCCATTACACAATCCACCAAACCGAGTACTCTACTAACGCACAAGCTTGAAAAGGATTTCGGAAAGACTACTCGTATTACAATCAAGCTGGAAACACAACCCTCACAATTGGACTTTCCTGGACCCCCTCTGTTTAACAAGTCCGACCAGACAAACGCGTTTCCTCTTCCCAACCTCAACCCTATTGGAGCATCTCCAAATATTAATTGTATAATTTTTTTCCTCCTAGTTTAATAATTTTCCACACAAAACTTTGTAATTAACCCAGGGCAGAAAGACCGATGTAACCTTTTCTGTAATAAATAAAGATTTTGTCCCACTACTACTACTAAATACTAGAAATTAAGTTTGTAATGACTTTGGTATTTTTTCGCTGTCATATAAAAAATACCCTAATAGAGTTTTCAAGATTAAGCAAATTAACAAACATGTAGATCTCGCGAAAGTAAAACCGCAACCTAACCTGGATGGGGAACTCGCAAACAATTTAGTGAGATGTTCCAACTTACTTAATATGCAGAAGATCAAGCTCCACTTAAAATTGTTTCAAGCGAAACAAACAAATTTAATTCCATTTAAGGTCGAAGTCAACGTAGGTATTTTCCTAAAACGGGTATTTAAATTGAATACCAGATTTCGATGTAGTTAGGAATGGTGGAAAAGCGATTTGTTTGTTTAAATGCCAGTTGGATTATATATTTAACTAAAAGACCTTCCTGATATATATCATTACTACAAGTTAGCCTTGACGTAATTAATCAATATATGTAAAGCTTACTTTTTTACTGGATCGATTCTTATATTCTTCTTAGAAGTATCAGGTATACTTCTGACGGTTTAATCGTCCATTACGGTTAACTAGTTAATTTTAGGGCCCAGTCAGGGTGGAAATAGCAATCAAACGATTGTATCAAGGACTTTGGTGGTCTAAAATTAACCTGACATAAATCTGTCAGATATAAAGAGCTTGGGCATGCGACTACGGTGTCAGCAAGCAAACAAACAATACTGCACATTTAACGTGGAACACTTAACATTTTTCGGAAGTCATGCGTTGTTTTGAATTGGCATTCCAGCTAGGCACTTATGATCTTTTATTGGGAGTAAGAATTATAAGATTGAACGGCTGTTTAAGCGACGATTGTAATGTTTGAATTTATAATTTAGAAACATGGAGATTTCTTTTCCTGTACAGAATAGTGAAAAATGCGCTAAAAATTTAAAAGGTCATATTATTCTATGTAACCGTTTCTTTACAATTAAATTAATTTCTTTTTGTATAAATTATTTGATTAGAAATCCAGCGAATCTGATTGATATCCTAAAAACGTTTTCTACTCCAAATCGTTTTATTCTTAATTAACATTCACTGACCTAATTCATCCTAGACAAAAATCAGCTTTTAATAATGCAGTCAAGTTTGAGCGTAGCGTTTGACGACCCTCGGTATTTTGACGACCCTCGGTATCAAATCGACACGTGACTGTTAGAAGCTCATTTAAATCTGGTTTGAGTTATATTCCAGCTCTATGTTTTAAGCTTCTTCTTCTTCTTCTTCTTCTTCTTCTTATTCTTTGTAAAGACTCCTTGGTCTGTTTATTTCGTATGGTCAATGTTGTTGATTCTCCTGTGATGTGGATGTCCAACTATCCTTACATCTTTTCAGTGGTCTTCCGATGGGTCTTTTACCAGCTGGATTTCCATTCGACACAATCTTGGCTATTCTTTCGGGGTGCATTCTTTCTACATGGTCATGCCAGCATCTTCTGCGCTTTCGTCCCCATCTGATTACATCCTCCACCTTGCATGTCTGTCTTATTGTTGCGCTCCTCACTCTATCCCGTAGTGGTTTTCCCGCTTGTGACCTTAGAGTCTTCATCTCTGCCGTTCTTAACATACATTTTGTTTTGTTTGTGTCTGCTCGGGTCTCGATGCCGTAGGTGAGTATTGGTCTTACGCATGTTTTGTATATTCGAACTTTACTGTCGATGCTCATATGTTTGTTGTTCCATATGACGTCTCTTAAGCAACCGGATGTTAAAGAGGCTTTGTTGATCTGGGATTTGAGATCTTTAATTCGTTCGATGCGGCTAGAAATATCCGCTTCTGCCTATATTGTCGCGTCATCAACGTAGCAAATTATGCTAATGGGTTTTCTGTTGATCCTATACCCCATTCTTAAGCCGCTGATCTCTTCAATGATCTCGTCTATAATCAGGGTGAACAAAAACGGGCTTAAGCTATCCCCTTGTCTTATACCCTGCGATATCGGTATGTCATTTGTCGTCTTATGATCAACTTTAATTCGGGTTGAATTGCATGTGTTTAGGCAGTATACTGTTTTTATAATTCTTGCCGGCGTTCGTTTTTTCTTCAAGATGTTGATAATGTCTTCCGATCGGACACGGTCAAATGCTTTTGTTAAATCGATAAAACATGCAAAAGCGGGAGAGTCGAATTCTATTGCCTTTTCTTTTATTTGGCGTATGATAAATAGGGCGTCAGTTGTAGACCTATTTCTCCGGAATCCCTGCGGTTCGTCTTTAATTTTGATATGTTCCAGGTTATCTTTAATAAGGCCGGTGAATAATTTAATAGAGGAGCATAGAAGAGTTATACCCCTGTAGTTTTCTGGGTTGGTTTTTTGGCCTTTTTTGAAGATGGGTATGGTAAAGCTCTGGTGCCAATCGTCGGGGATTTTTTGTGAGCTTAATATTACATTGAAGAGTTGCGTTAGATTTTTTGTGAGTTCATTACCGCCATACTTTAGAAGTTCGTTGGGTATATTGTCCACACCCGGTGCTTTTCTATTTTTAAGCTTTTTTGTTTTGTTTTTTACTTCTCCTTCCGTGAATGATATTGGGACCTCCTCTTCTTCTGCTTCTGCCTGCTCAGCTCTCATCTTTGTGTCTTGGTTGTTATCGTACATGTCATTAAAATATCTCTCCCAGTTGTGCAGTGAAACGCTTTTAGTTTGAATGTATTCTTTCACAGGATTTTTTCGATTTTTAAGCATCTGCCATACTTTCCTTTGAGCTCCATATAAATCGTGTTGCATATCGTTGGTGATTTTTTCCCAGTACTCTCGTTTAATCCTTCGTATCTCTGCGTTGGCGCGGTTTCTAGTCTCTTTGTGTTTGATGAGATTATCGTGCGATTGAGTGCTTTTGTAAAGCAAGTAACTTTTTCTTTTTTCATTGGCTAGCTTTTTCACCTCCTCACTGAACGATGGTGTGTTGTGGTTTTGGGCATGCACGTTAATTTTTCTTTTTTCTAGGGATTTCCCCCCGGCTTCATGGCTACACGCTTTTATCATTTCCCAGTTCTCAGCGACATTGCCGTCGGTTATATTTTCGTTTAGTAGTTTGTTGGCAAGTCTCCGCTGGTATAACTCTTTTGTACTGTAATAGTCGAGTGATTCCATGTTGTATCACTCGATATATAGCGGTTCTTGATTACGTTTCTGATGTTTTTCCAGTAGTATCTTTCCCAGGACAAGATTATGGTCCGTGCCAACATTGGCTGATGTTAGCACTCTCACGTCATTGATTTGATTTGGGGTTATAGCTCTGTTCGTTATTATATAGTCAATGATGAATTTTTGGCCTCTTGGACAATGAAATAATATAATGGGGGTTCCATTAACAAAACATAAGTTTGATATGTAACTTTTCAATAACTTCTTACATATATTGTTATTCGTTGGCCATGCTCTGCTCATAATAGCAGACTTTTAATAGCAGTTCCTTTTGTATGCCATTGAAAATGCAGCTATCAGTGATTTTATTGGGAAATAGTGCTTATGCCCAGAATAGGTATCTCGTTTAGTTGTGCAAAGTGCTTGCAAACGTCATTACTACATACCACTAGAATTACTGCTGCTTCACCGGTGCTTCATATTATTGCCATTGACACCAACCAGGAGATCGATGAAAATATAACTCGGGAAACTGAAATCTTTCCTCACTCCAAACCGTGAACCATGAGAGGTAGAGCAATCAGAGCTGCTTTCATTCATAGACATTTTATCAGATCCACGGATTAATATTAATACATTTTTTATTATTGTAAAACACATATAGTTAATAAACAATATACAGGGGTGATTCAAAAGTGGCGTCATTCCTCTGGGGGTGTTGTCTGGGGGTGTTTGGGAGTACAGGAAAAATAGTAAAAACATTAATTCTTATCAAAAACTGAGATATTTGCCAAACACTAGATCAGAATTACGGCAACGATGCTTTTCAAGGTAAACTGCCTAATTAACATTACGTAAATACCTGTTACTTCTTAATTATTGAAAATTGTCGTAACCATGGATAAACACAAAACAAAGAGAGAGAAAGCAATAGAAATATTTTGAGGTTAGGATAACTCTGTCAATTTGCAGTCAGTACTGCCATCCTTTTTGGGGCAAGTGATATACCTAAACACGCCTCACATGAAAACAAACATCTCCTGTGTAATGTTATGTATCAATGATTAATATTATTCAAAGAAAATACAATTAAGTTGTTAAATCACAAGAAGTTGACGAAGTTCTGCCCGTTTAACTCCAGACATGTTTGTTCCCCAATCACTTTATTGTGCACTCTTCGCCGCAGTCTGGGATCACCTTTTGATCAGCTCCTCGTATTCGGTTAATTAACTCCTGCTCAATTTGTACCGGTGTTCGGAAGATCAGAGAGCTAATGTGTCCTTGTGTTATGTATGTAGTACGTAGTTGTAGTACATGGTAGGAATGTGGCCCTTCCTCTGGGGAGTTATAGGGGCAATTATCCGGTGCCTGGGAAAGTGTCAATGGTTGTGCAATGCTCCGATCACTCCTGGAAGGCTCTGCTGCAATTATCTCTAATACTTGTGCCTCTGTGTCTGGAACACGAGCACCTCTAGATCGTCCACAATCTGCGTCAATTCCTGGAGCCAATCGTCCAGTGTCTCTAGACTTTTACCAAGCAAACATGGGACTATTTTAATATAATACTTAATGACAAAGTTGAAATTCGATTTTCAACTATTAATATCTTTTAGAAATTTTCGAAAAAAATGTTTTCAATATTTTTCTCGTACTCTCCAAGTGAGCCCCTATAAGCCCTTAAAAGGAATGATTCCACTTTTGAATCACCCTGTATATTTTAAAGACGTTCTTTTTGCTTCAAACACCCTTAACGGAACACGTGAAAATAAAAGTTGAACTGCGGTTATGCAACCGGAATGAAGTTATTCACGTAATAGGACATAACCAACTAAAACTGTTTTCTTTGAACCAACTGTCCTCAAGCTAGTGTCTCATTAGTGTCGTTTTTGAATACCGAAATATCACCCCTAATGTGAGTGGCAGATGAGTGATAGTTGGATTTGAGATGAGTAACGTATGAGTGGTGTTCTTAAATTCGGCCCTAAACCTGTAACTTTTGATATTTGGGATATTTTTAAGCTGTAACGTTTTCAGCAATCGACCAAATCGTTTCCAATTTTCATAAGTTTTAGTTCTTTGACAGACAAACAAATTAAACTCATGTAGGAGGTGAAAGGTGCACTGTTTAGAAAAAACCATATAATTCTTTAAAGTTGCGTAACTAACTAAACGTTGGTTTTCGAATTTTTTTTTTTTTTTATTCCTAAGCGTTCATAAAAAGGCGACTATTTTTATATCTTTATAATATTCCTGACATGAAAACAATAATTTTAGTTAATACACGTTGGTGTGCTTTTAAAAATTAAAACATTATAACTTTATATTTCGTGATATATCATAGCGTGACTCGGTACAAAAAAATATTTTTTATGGTACACTTACAATTTCAATCGCAACCTTATAAAACCTGGCCTGATTGTTTAATCTTATTATAAGGAATATCTCATCAAATTGCTAACACAAATTATCAATTAGAATGTTAATAAATAGTAATTTTTTAATCCTGCATTTCAATTGCTCTTAACCACAATGATTACACAGCCCCACAAAAAAAGTGTCCGGTTTGAAAGACTACATTACCCCTACGTTTTGTGGATCGCTGAATCCGAATCCGGTTGTCGGTTTGACCTCATCAGGTCAGGGTGAAAATCACGGCAAGGTTGAATTCGTGTAATGGAATGAAAACGAACTGAACCTACGTATAATTGGGGCTCTGTTATGAGTCGATATTTTCTACTAATTTTGAGTCCTCGTACTAAATGGACCATACCCGATCGAATGAAAATATTTGAAAATCAATATAAGAAATAAAAATATTTTATTTTTTTATATGTCTTTAAAAGGCAGAACCATAAAGTGACCACACGTCCCGATTTTGGCTGAAAAGTGCCGCTTTTTGGTGGACTGTTCTCACTGTCCCGCGTTCCGCCGGTTTTTTAAAATGTCCCGATTTTAGGAAAATATCTGCATTTCTTATTTTAAATGCACTGTAAAAATATATTACCTATTATTTATTAAGTATTATGGTGAATATAAAGAAATAAAACACATAAAATTCATGCAGTATTCACTTGGATCAAAAATATGCCCTTGGAAGAAAATCATTATTTTTTTGAAATAAAAAATTTAATTTGATTAAAAATCATAAAGTTTAAATTATTATTTTTACAAATATTTTTATAGTTACCAATAATTAATAATAAATACATTTTTGTATAATACATGTTATATTTGATATACAAATATAATATAAAAAAAACTTTATTGATTTAAACTTTTATATTAATGGAACAAGAATTACGACTGATTACTCTTATGTCTATTAAAATTCTGAACGCTGTTGCTGGGCCAGTCTACCTTTTTATACAAATAAAATGACTGGTCAGCAACTCGTAAAGTCGTGTGCAAAAGTACGGTTACAAATTCCTGTTACATTGTATTTAAAATGGGACAGCTCTTGGTTCGAAACACTGGCTGACGAAGATCCTGGCTGGGTCAATGGGTCAGGATCATGGGATTAGGGCTGGATAATGCTTGGCTGAGCTTGAAGACACAATGGCTTTTTGTTGCATACATTGTTGTGGGTACTTAGTCACAGGAAGCATGTTTAGAGGCGACCTTGATTGTAGACTAGATATAACATACATATATAAACATAAGTATTTGAATAGATACAATAAAAAATATATAACTACATTGTAATTCTCATTTCATCCCATTTGTCCCGCTTTGCCTTAATGAAAATGTGGTCACTACAGAACCACCTTCTTTAAACCAAAAAGAATTCTCTGCAACAAAGGTACTGCAAGTAAAACTAAAAATCAGATTAACATGCTGCTGCATATTCTCCACATGGAGCGAAGAGCTGGACGCTGACCGACACACTATTGAAGAAACTGGAGGCTTTTGAAATGTCGGTACATAGAAGGAGCCTCCGAATAATCAAGATGGATCAAATAAGAAACGAGCTGGTTCTACAACGAATGAAGAAGAACACAGAGATAATTAAAGCCATAAAAAGCGGAAAACTCGAATACTTCGGCCATGTGATGAGGCACCCATAGAAATATTACCTTCTTCATATATTCATACAGAGTAAGATTGCCGGAAGTAGAGATCCAAGACGAAGAGGAATGTCTAGGATCCGAAATCTTCGAGACTGGTATATCAAAACCGGATGTTTTGCTATACTTTTCTTTTTGCTATTATTTATCAACTGTGCCGAGCTGCAGTAAACGGAGTGATTAAAGCCAATATATGCCAACATTCGATGATCGGACAAGGTACCAGAAGAAGAAGAAGAGTATTTGTTAATGACTCAAACTGTGTCCAAGTACCATGCAAAATATTGCGTTTTCATTAGGTGTTCACTTTTAATAAGACTCGATAAATGCTATTTTTAATGTGTGTACACACATTGACAGTCTTTTTGTACTATTTACAATCGTTTTAATGTTAGTAAAACTGTATTTGAAATATTATTTGGTGTGTCCACTATAGAATTTATTAGAGTTTTGGCAATTTATTTGATCCACTAAAAACTATTGGAGTGTTGGAGGGAGGATGGTTTTAGGTTTCGAGCAGATACTTTCCGTAAGGTTATAGTTATAAAAAGCCAGTCTATATGTATGTTTCGGAAGGGTTCTTGAAATTTTTTGAGACATACTAGGCACGAGGAAAAACACGAAATATTTTGATTCACCCTTTGTTTTGAAATCCGTATTGGTTAAGTCATGTTTGTATTCATTGATAACTCATAAGTTCAAAAGACTTAATTTTTTGGGGACATTTCAGTGTGAAATTTTCTTCTGATTCTTAATCCGTGATATTTTTCGTGACAAAGAATGTGATGATGCATAAGTTCAACAGTCGACTTGATGAAGTTAGTTTCTGATACATTTTGTGGATACCCTCCCATCTCTCCTCCTTGTTAGTAGCACATCGAGGAACGGTAATCTGCAGTTTCTTATTAATTCAATTGCAACTTTGTTATTAAGTATTATTTTAAAATAGTCCCATGGTTGCTTGGTAGCCTTTTGGAATTCTTGACCATTCGAAAAGACAAATCTTTGCTTCAAATTACGAAAATTTTTGATAATAAAAAAGACCTCTTCTACAATTTTTTGATGAAAAGTCAAAGCGGCAATGATGTTTTTTGTCATTAACAGATAGTTACAGGTAGATAGCCTTTGTCTATAATAACAAGTATTTGTCAATCTGTGACTTACTTTGAAGCTCCTCTCACAAAACGTAGACCAACATCGAATTTGCGGATATGTGATTAGTTATGGGAAAATGCCACACTAACATAGCAGAAGGTGTAAGACCTTATACCAAGGGCAAAGTGTTAGAGATACTGGACGATTGGCTCCAGGAATTGACGCTGATTGTGAACGATCTAGAGGTGCTCGGGTTCCAGACACGGAGGCCCATATATTGGAGAGAATTGCAGCAGAGCCTTCCAGGAGTGCTCGGATCATTGGTGAACCACTGACACTTTCCCAGACACCGGATAATTGTCCCTATAACTCCCCAGAGGAAGGACCACATTCCTGCCATGTATGTAAGATACACAGGACACAAGGACACATTAACTCTCTAATCTTCCGAACACCGGTACAAATTGAGCAGGAGTTAACCGAATACGAGAAGCTGATCAAAAGGTGATCCCAGACTGCGGAGAAGAGTGCACAATAAAGTGATTGGGGAACAAACATGTCTGGAGTTAAACGGGCAGAACTTCGTCAACCTCTTGTGATTTAACAACTTAATTGTATTTTATTTGATTAATATTAATAATTGATACATAACCTTACACAGGAGATGTTTGTTTACATGTGAGGCGAGTTTAGGTATATCACTCGTCTGCCCCAAAAAGGATGGCAGCACTGACGGCAAATTGACAGAGTTATCCTGACCTCAAAACATTTCTATTGCTTTCTCTTTCTTTGTTTTGTCTTTATCCATGGTTACTACAATTTTCAATAATTAAGAAGTAACAGGTATTTACGTAATGTTAATTAGGCAGATTACCTTGAAAAGCATCGTTGCCGTAATTCTGATCTAGTTTTTGGCAAGTATCTCAGTTTTTGATAAGAATTATTTTTTTTACTATTTTTCCTGTACTCCCAAAAGACCCCCAGACAACACCCCCAGAGGAATGACGCCACTTTTGAATCACCCTGTATATGGAAGGCTATGCTATTAAGGGCTACACCAAGTAATTTGTCCATAATCAAGTTGGCAAGTGTAGTCTTGTAGAACCCTTCATAGCAGACCCATCGATTTGTTGGAGAAAATTTCCAATAAATTTGAAATAACTGAAATAACAAAATTTTTCATATTAAAAAAGTATTCTCCTACAATTGTCTGAGGAAAAGTCAAAGCGGCAATGATGTTTTTTGTCATTAACAGATAGTTACAGGTAGATGGCATTTGTCAATAATAACAAGCATTTGTCGAACTGTACTTTGAAGCTCATTTCACAAAATGTACACCAACATCGAATATGCGGATATGTACAGTAACATAGCAGAAGGTGTAAGAACTTACACCAGCAAAGGGCTAGAGACTCTGGACGATTGGCTCCAGTAATTGAAGCAGATTGTGGACTAACTAGAGGTGCTCGGGTTCCAGACACAGAGGAACAAGTATTGGAGATAATTCCAGCGAAGCTCTCCAGGAGTGCTCGGAGCATTGCACAACAACTGACACACTACAATTGGTAATAATTAAGAAGCAACGGGTATTTACGTAATGTTAATGAGGCAGATTATCTTGAAAAACATTGTTGTCATCCTTCTGAGCTAGTTTTTTGCAAATATCTTTAGCTATTCAATTTTGAATCACCCTGTATGCTTCAATATAAATAATTTGAACGAGAAATAGAGAAAAAACGATGGCATACGATGCGAACCGGAGTTAACGACTGAATTTGATAGAAAATACTTGGGTTTTTGAGGTACGTTCCAAGTGTAATCCTTTTAAAGAGACTGGTATATATTTTTTTCAGTTATACAGCTACCCCAGACGTGCAATTACTTCGCTCTATTAGGAGCCGATATCTTTTGAATGAATCATCGCAAACTATTATTTGACTCTTATTTTAAAACAGACCTTTGCACCACTTGCATCAAAAGGTGCTACTAGCTAATTTTCGGTATAGACACAAGAGTATTTTTATAAAATTGGTATGGTAGTATTTAAAGAGATGTCGGAAAACAATTTAAAGAGATGTCTTAATTTTGCAAAATGCTTAAGAAATTGTTTTGGCTTGAGTGGCCTTCATACAAAAAGCCATTATAGTCAACTACCAAACTTTTGGATATTTTTTTAAAATAAAGAAACGTCTAGTTAAAATTCATCCAAAACTCGGCAATACTTACTATTCTTATTATTGTCTTACAATTTAGCTAACAGTGCTCATATGTAAATTCCTAACAAGTGACAAGTGCCCTGAATTCTAAGTTTCCAATCCAGACAGACTCTATTTTAAATTCCCGAGAAAAATTATGAATTCCAACCAGGTAATGACCGACTGGAAATCTTTTTCGGCGGTGCAAATTACAGCAAATTAATTAGGAATGTGAGCGACAAAAAATTGGGTTGATCTTGGTTTAGGACGATCGGTACAGCTCGTTTTAAACCACAGGTATAAAGCGACAAGGCCACAATTTATTTTTTGCATTCCATGCCATCTGAAACCTTTGGCTATAGTATCTGCTATATTATATAGTCATTAATAATTGTAAAAATGGCATAAGAACATTTTAAGATAACTGCTTGGGAAAGTTAAATGAATAGTAAAAGCTTACAAATTGTGTTACATTAACCAAACAATTTAAAAACTAACTACCAAATCTAACTTTGATAAATTTGTCTATCAAAAAATAATTGACTAAATGGTTTAATCTCGTTCCTACCTATTCCGGTTTCGTCTGTCAACTGACTATTAAAATACATATAGCGAAATAATTAAAGCAGCGCTGAATCAACATGTGTAGGATATCTAACATCTGAAAAATAAATTAATTTGTGTAAAACGTGTCTTTGTTTCTTTAAGGGCTTTCAATATCTCTATTGTTTGAGTAACACATTCGAATAAGAATAATATCTAATTAAGAAATACGAAATAACATTTCACTTTTTTCAATAAATTTTGAGCAAGCGAAGTGCTTGCTTGGTAATCTTAGATGATTTTTCTTAGGTCTAACCACCGATCTTTTTGAGATCCGTGCTTTGTGTACCACCTCTTCTGTGTTTTATTTCAGAGCAGCGAAAAGTTATTGACCTTCAATAAATCAACGGAAAATCACTTTTGCCTGATTAATTTTGATTTTTTTACTTTGTTCTGTTTTGTAGAATTGACGTTGCTTTTGAGTTTTTTAATGAAATACGTGACAGCGAAGCGCCACAACTGTGTAACTTTTCAAATTCCTTTATTCATGTTAAAAAATATATAATTTTTACATGCGTCAGTAATATTGATAAAATTAAATAAAATTCAATTGATAAAATAAAGTGATAAAATACAGTGGCAACATACGAATATGAAACAATCGGAGCGACAAATAAAACCCAGCATGACTAAACACTAAGTCAGGGTTCAAAAACCAATTGGTGATTAAGGAAATCATTAACAGAATAGAGCGCCCCACGTATCAAATAACCCTTAATATGAGTTTTGAATAGGTTCTGGCTTAAGTCCCTTACACTCTGAGGCAACTTATTGTACAATTTAGGTTCTTAGTATAAAGTAGAGTTGCATGTCCTATTAAGTCGTAGAAACTGTACATTCAGATTGTTTCTTCCACGGGTATTATCCTCATGATTGCTAGAAATGGTTTGGTAGCATTCACATTTCTTACATTACAGCTCCCTAGAAGGATTCCTCACATCCTCCCGATAGCCAAGACCCTCAAGGATTCTAACCGCTCTCCTTTGAAGTGCAAACACACGACCCACGTGAGATGAATGGCCCCACACAGAAATTGCGTAACAGCAAGCGGACTGTATAAGGGCATGGAAAATCCTCAAACACACCCCGGGAGCTACGACCATGGTCAGCTGCCTCAGTAGATAAATGGACTTTGTTACCCTAGAGCATACAGTGTCCACATGCTTATCAAACCTCATGGTTGGATCCAGGTGGGCTTCTAGAAATCCGATTGATTCGGGATTTTTGAAGTCATTCGAACGTAAACCAAAAACTACTCTAATAGTCTTATCAACGTTAAGGCTGAGACGATTGGCCAGAAGCCAATCCCCAATCTGCACTAGACCATCATCCATCCTATCACACAGGGCACCAACGGCCGTGGCTGCGATGTCGTCAGCAAATAAGATAACTTTGCCAACAGTGAGTGCCGATGGCAAATCATTGATGTAAATGATCAAAAACAGAGCCCCGATTGTGTCCTGATTCCCGGTTGTTGACTGATGTTATCAGAGAGGTAACTCTGGATTAGGGCAACACTGTTCCTGTCCAAGCCATAAAACCTCCGTTTCTCCAAGATAAATTCAAAAGCCCTTGATAGGTCACAAAAAGTGGTACCCACAAACTCTCTATCTTCGAGACCCTTCAGAATAGATTCACAGAGCTCATTTATGGCCCGAACAGTCCTGAAGCCAAACTGACAGTCAGAAAAAAATGTTGTTGCTCGAAGTAGTCGCAAAGTTGGTTCTTGAGGAGTAGTTCGAACACTTTGGAGATGACAGATATGAGAGCGATAGGTCTGTAGTTATTTAAGTCGTTTTTGCATCCCTTCTTATGTATTGGGACCACCTTCGATAGCTTAAGGCTATAAGGAAATGTACCTTCAAAGATACAGGCAATTATTATTTTGGTTAAGGGTACTATGAGTATTTTTTTGACTTGTTTCAACATCTTGACGCTCAGTCCAAAAGCATCCCGACTGCCGTTGTTCTTCAGAGAGTCAATAGCATCTCATACTCTCAGTTGTGTGGGTCTACTGCAAACCATCCAAAAGCCCGTCCGCAACCTCCGCAAAAAATTGTTGAACTTCTCTAACTCTCTCGAACTTAGAACTAATGTTTTAATAATATCCTAAAAAACAACTAAATACCCCGGTAATTTTCGTAAACTGACGTGTTACAAATTCTCTCTGAAATACCATTACTATTAACTAATCAATCACGTGGGACTATAACTTAAATACTTGAATTCAAGTTGGAAGGAATATTTTGTATGAACCAAGAACCCTTTCCTAAATAGCTTAATCATGTTTTTTTCTGACTAATTAAGTGAGTGAAAATACAGTACAAGAATAGTTACGAAAATACGCAGCTTCCCTGATGGAACCAAATAACATATAATTTAACATCATTCGAGGTAAATTTTAGAACAATAATTACTTTAATAATTAGTTAATTAGTGTATTTGTTTAAAATGTGATGAAAATAACATGGACCACGGAAAAGAAAATATCTTACAAAAGTCGGCTTCTTAACCAATTAATTTAAATGAAATGATTCCTTCTACTTAAGCAACCACCGCGTATCGAGAATAACGACGGTATAAAACCGTGGTTTTATTATTCAATAAAAACATCACAGCTTACACGGATGCACATTATAAACTTGTTCGGAGCCACTCGATTTCCAAGGACCCAGATCAGATCCCGTGTAAAGAGTTCGGAGATAGTCCCAAGATAAGTCGCTGATAGGTAGAAGAAGGAACCCAAAGACAATACCGAAACCCGAGAGATCTTTAGCTCCTACTTCTGATAATTTATTTCGTGTCAGGCGAGCGGTATCGAGGTAAACGTATCTTTTATCGGTATTTATTATTCCGATTTCCAGATTATTTGGACGCTGAGCGGCCTTTTTTTGTATGTAAATACTTTAGATCGCAAAATTTAGCACCATCTTGAGCAGCGCATTGAGTCTTAAGTAAGATATATGGTTGAATTTCTGGTGGTAGTAGAAGTAAAGTATTAATGATTAAGAGCAACGAAACTGTGTTTATAAACTGCCGCAGAAGCTTTGTAATTGATTACTTAAAGGCACAAAGTCACTATTTAATTTCCTTTCAACAGTCGACTAGTTTTTCAGTTACTGATAACTACATACATAACAATAATTAAAACTTTGTGAAAAATTGTATACATTATGTTAGTGCATGGAATCTTGATAATTTAAACTTGAAAAGGAATGGAAAGTTAACATTCTGTACTAAATTCAATACGACGTTGTTAACCATGTTTACAAACTAATTAAAGTTTTAAACTGAAAATAGTGTAAGCCCTATGTTGTACATTGTACATTGAAATTGTACTATTTAAACATGGATTTTTAAAGTTCAGGATTTGGAAAAATTTAATTTGTTGTATTTTGCGCTAAAATATGATTGATAATAATGCGATATTATGAGGTTCTTTATTAAATTATAAAAACGTTACACTTCTTGTAGTTATTTCTCACGTGTTAGATAATCGATCATGTCTACTTACTTCACTACGTTAATCCTTGTTGGTAATATTTATGCTTTATTTTTGTGTTGTGATAGTAGTAAACTGATAAAAGCTATATGTTCTTGGATTAGTTTAACAGGACATTACGTTAATTATTCGTATCATGTATCTCTCATGATCATTATTCTCTTCAAAGTTATGATCAACTTTGATGAGTTAATAAAATCTTTATTTTCTTTTTTATGCCTGTGTCTATTTTTCGTGCACGCTGCTGAGTCATAAAACAACATTACCTGCAAATTACTGCTTTACTTTGCCTAACAGTGAAAGTTTTACTTAATGTCCTCGTAGTATCAAATTTTCTATTTAAAGCTGACACTATAAGTGTGATAATAGCGTAGTTTCTATACGAGGTAAAAAATGTTTTTGATTCTTCGAATTTTAGTTCTATTTTCTTTAAGTTAAAAAACATTGAAGGCTAAATAGGAATTTGACTGATCAAGCCGGAAAATTATATGTAGAAGTATATATTTTTATTAAAATTTGGCCGCAGATAATTTCCTTTAGGGCAACCAATTATCTCAAACCGGTAAAATCCATTTATCTCATAGAGCGAATCTTTATATAGTCTGATCATTTACCCTTCACCTGATGATGAACTGATGACCAAGATGATTTAAAATTGTAAACATCCACATGGTTATGATAAGTCACCAAACAATTAATTAGATTGCAAATCTAACCAACCAGTAATAAACCTATTTGAGGAAGAATAAAACTTTTCGCGTATATTTAGAATCTATTTGTCAATGTAAATAGATTATTACACACAGCCTAACTACAACCTGAATCTGGTTGATTTCACTTCATATCTGGACAACCAAAGACTTAAATATACTGAGTGAACAACAGTGTTAGAATACCAGCTTTAACCCTGCAACACTACCTGTGTATAACTGCACTACCTGTGTATAGTAATATAACAACACTACCTGTGTTACCAAGTATAACAAAATTACAGTACATTTATTGATGGGGTACAGGAGTACCCCAGCCTTCAATAAATGTACTGTAATTTTGTTATACTTGGTAACATGCCACTGTGCGCTCGTGTAGTCTCTTGCATTAACAGGTCAGTTGTTACCGTACAATTGCCCAGTGAGTAAGTGTCTCCCTTTTTCTTCAGCATTGTTTTCGGGGTTCAGGCGTACCCAGGGTAGTGTTTGATATTGTAGAATGGCCTTTAAAAAGTGACTTTGTATTTAAAGACTACTACCGAAATATGGCGTTTAACGATCTTAGACCATTAACCCAAGCAGAACTTGAGTGCCGATGAAATGTTGATTTTTAATGAACTGCTGAACCTGTAGAGAAATGCACTACTCTTTCATTAAACCATATAGTCCATACATGTTATAGCCATATACTACATCACCTCTTTGAAACTGTTGCAGAAGTGCAAAATATTTTAATCAAAAAGAAGGTATCCTCCTTCTTTTTCAACCAGTTTTTTTTTTTTTCGTGCAGCTTTCGTTATAACAATTTTCAATCTTTAAGGAAAGTTCCAAATAACAAAATAATTCAATTCGTGCGCCCAAATATTTTAAGAACGACACAGACTGCTGCATATTTGTAGAGACTAAAACCAAACTAGGACAAACACCAACGTACAGAAATTCGCAGTATATCTATAGGCATGGAAATACCATCAATCATGCCAGGGGCGGGGTCGCAGCTCTCCTAAAACCAACATTTAAACTTGGAAGAGTAAATCCTCCTTCCTTTTCAACAACCCTTTGAACGACTGTCTACATTTTACCATACCCTACTTAAACGACCTGATACACATATTTCTGACATACATACACCCACACTCCAACCTAGAACAAAACATACTGACTAAGGCGAGCATCTATAAATATGCAATAATTATAGGCCACTTTAACTTGAACACAAACAAAACGAAACAACTTAAAATATTTTTGCAAAATTCCGACTTTATAAAACAGCACACCCCACCAACTTTTCTGAGGCCCGCAAACCCAGACTCAACACCAGACGTTCTACTGCACACAAGAAACTTGGCAAACACCATCAACAACATAAACTTAACCAACGAACTTGGATCCGACCACCTGGCTATTAAGTTTAACATAGACTTACAACATACGCAACCTACCTCCAATACACCTCCTATAGAGAAAAACTTAAACCTAACAAAGTCTGACATAGACAAAGTGAAACAACATATACATGACTACATTCAATCACAAGCACAGCACATTTCAATAGAAACCATACAACAACAACTTTCACTAGCCATAGGAAAATTTAGCCCGGAAATAAAAAATGCTTTCTACCGACATACACTACCCAAATACATACTGAGACTAATAAAACATAAGAGAGAACTGTACAGACTATATACAAACACTCAAAATAACGACCTAAAAAAGACACTGAACCAACTTAACAGAAACATTAAAACTCTGATTGGACAATACCGACAAGACAAATGGCTAGAAACGTGTAAAGAAATACAGAAGGACAAAGGCAAAACATACTGGCGAAAAATTAAGAAACTGGCGCAATACAGGAAGACTGGCACTACTGAGACAAAGAGAAAGCGGACGCATTCGCCAGACACTATCAAAGGGCCTTCAACATATCGACAAACCTTAACTTCGACAATGACAACTGGAACTTGATCAACGACTGGTACTTGAACTATTTTCACAGCTCACCAAACTACACCTACAAACTGATCACAGACACAGAGTACGATGAAGCCCTAGCGCACATCAAAAACACTGCACCGGGGAAAGATAAAATTAAGGCAAAACTCTTGAAAAGCCTAACTCAAGAAACACACAAACTGTTCCTAACTGAATTGAACAACTGCATCACAAATGGCAGAATCCCAGAAACATGGAAAAACGGCTTAATAATCCCTATACCCAAAAATGGACTGGACAATACACAACCGAGCAACTACAGACCAATTACACTACTTCCAATACTAAACAAAATTTTTGAATACATAATGAAGCAGCGGCTTGAAAAAGTGATTAGAAAATATATACCTACCTACCAATTTGGTTTCAAACAGCATCACTCGACTGTTCATCCGCTCGTTATTTTGGCCAACAATATACAAACTACCCACCTAACTGACAGAAAGACAGCTAGCCTGTTTATGGACATTAACAAGGCTTTTGATAGTGTCTGGCATAGAGGCTTACTATACAAACTATACAAACTACACACACCAACATATCTACTACACACCATAAAGAACTTACTAGAAAACAGACAACTACAAGTACGAATTGACAAAACATTGTCATTTTCTTTTTCCCCTGAACAAGGGGTCCCTCAAGGATCCCCGCTCTCACCGTTTCTCTACAATATATACTGCCATGACATAGCAAAGACAGCGCAAAGACTCCAAACACTAACAAACAACACAGTGACATGGTTTTTGTCAAAAAACCAACTTCTGCTCACAAACCACAGACTCAACGCTGACTCCCCTACAATAACTGCAGACGGCCAAACGACACAACCAAAAAACGACGTAAAATACCTTGGAATCACAATTGACCACAAACTTAAATTCACTAAACACATACGAAACATCAGGGCAGAAACAATAAAGAGAACAAAACACTTCCGATCACTAACCTACAAAGACAGAGGAATTAGCACAAACACCGCCACCAAAATATATAAAGCTATTTGTAGACCCTTGCTAGACTTTGGACATATACTCATGACCAACGGAACAGAAAGGACAAAACGTTATACACAAACAACAGAACAAATTGCACTAAGACTAATAACACGAATAAGACACCCCCAAAACCCACTACACAACCCCCCCACCCAACTACTATACGAACGCACAAACATGACAAAGATCTCGGAAAAACTCATACAGCTACAGACAAAATGGACAAACAACCCCTACAACTGGTCCATAGTGAATCCCCTTTGTCTTACAATACCAACCAGACAATCCCGCGTCCGTTTCCCTACATTAACGCTACTCGAACACTTACAAACGCAACTGACTAGGGGACAATAAAATAATTTCTTCTTGCCACTGAAATTTTATTTATTTAATAATATTGTTAACCTAGAATAAGAGAATTTTCATATTTGTTTTTTATTTAGATTGAGACTACATGTATTAAACAAGGACAGAAAGACCGATAGGTCGATAGCCTTTTTTAGAAATAAAGATGTTTACTACTACTACTACTATTTTAAGAAATTGGTCATGTTCTTTTTCCACATAATCATCTTTAGAGTCTCTCCGATCTTCACCAGCTTCTTCTCAGTTCTTAGAAAACTGGCGCTGGGATTTAAGCAGAATGAGGTTCTAAGCGCATAGTTGATGGTAAACTTGGTCTTGATTTTACACACAACCTAGATTTCTCTATGTTCCTTTTGTATCCTGCCATTTTCGTTAAGTATATAAAACTAACAATATCTTGCGTGACCTTGGGGCTTTCGCAAATTATAGGTCTTCTTCCACATCTGTAAGCTTTCAACACATGGATTGTACTTTCTGTGAGAGGCCGTTGTTGACTTTCACAACTAATATTAACTTTACAGTAAGCAAAATAGGCTTGTCTGACAAATGTACTGATGCTTGTGTTCTGTCTGGAAATTGTCAAATTATCAAATACATATGTACAACGAAATGAATCGTGGCTGTTTGAGCTGTTACTACTGAGTAGCAGAGGCAGAGTACAGACAGGATGACAATTTTTCCATCACATGTAAATAAAAACTATTCACTCACAACCTTATACTTATAAAAACAATCTATCTACTTGAGAGTTCATTTCATTATAATAGAACCACAAACAACAATTCATTGTGGTATATCAAGCGTTACTGAACTAGTTTAGACATGTGTAAAACTGTCACAAGTCTCCTTGGGCGTCATTTACACTTCCCCACTTGGATAAGGCCATCAGCCAATAGGAGAGCTGCTGTGATACACGCGCAATTCTGCGAATCGTGGCCACATACCCATAGGAAGTGAAAAATTTTGACGTGGTAGAGAAAACCATCCATAGTTTCGATATATGCATGCGCCTTTAACTGTAAAACAGCCCAAAACAACCACTAGATGTTGTATTATCAATAATTCCAGTTTAACAGTCGTGTAAATATAATACGGATATACAGTATATAGCTGCAAATATCAAATTAAATGCGAGTTCTCATAAAATACATTTTTGTTAACGGCTTTTACCAAATAAAATATATTACCAGTATATTTTTCAAGTGTAAGACAGCTGCAAACTTCAATTTCATGTTGTCCCCTTTGAAGAGAAACGCAACATGGAATTTAATATTCAGAAAAAAACTATATTTAGCATAATGTTTGCATAGCATAATCGGATATGCAAAATTTGCGGAAGCAAGTGGGTTCATCCATGTATTGGAATAGCACCCGCATAATTTTTTGATTTGCATAGAATAGCGGCGGTTTAAATAAACGTCAAGCATAATCGGTTAGTGGGTACACAAATGTGAAAAACAGATGGATTGCAGAAAACAGTTGTTAAGCGAATGTTATAATCAAAGATCTGCATATACCTAAAACTTCCCAGTGATTAGACACAAATAACTTTTTTTTATTATATATAATTTTCATAACTTACGCAATTATGCTGGACTTCAATTTTTGAAGTGACCTGTGACGTTTTCATAATTGTAAGTCTTCTTAAAAATGGTTTATGCAAAACCGTTCCAAGATTTTAGAGCATATTATGAAAGTTTTTTTGCAGTCTTAAACTAAAGTTTGCATTTTAGAAGAAGTTTCTGTGTGATTATTAAAAGCATTTCATTCGTCGAAATCAAAAAACTAGTTATGTGGTAATAAACAGATTCCTGAATGTTAAATAATCTGTTAAATTTTGAATTACCGAATTATCATAAAAAATAATTGGAGGACTCAAAACATTCATTGTCTTGTTCACAGTGATCAGCTGGTCGCTTCTAAATGGTATATTTTCAAGTTATTATCAAACTCTTTGATCGTTGATCTTGAAGGCAAAATTATTGATATTTTTATGAAACAAATGCTTTAAAAACCATCCATTATTTTCAAACATTTTGCTTGGTTTTTTTGTTGCTGTGTCAGCACCTGGTTTTTCATTTTTAAAGATATTTTTAAGGGGCAAGGGTATGTTTCAAAAGGTTTTTAGGTAAAAAGTTTTCGAGTAGAAAAGGAATTTTCTTTTGTGACCATTGATAACAGTAACGCAAAATATTTTATATAAAATAGTTTTGAAAGCGTATTGAATAGATTTAAATGGGACTCAGCAAACCCGATCGAAAACCGCAGTAAAGTTGTTTTGTTAATTCCCAAATGTAGTTCAATCCACACTTAAACCTGGTGCGGGAGTAAGTAAAAACACTAGTTTCTAAAACACGTCAGTCTTGACATAGCTGTTTTTGCCGAAAACATTAATTTTGTGTTGAAAACCAGAAAGCTCTAGAAGGAAAGAAAGCTAGAATCATTTCCGTGAGAATTTTTTGTATATTGGTAAATAAGAACGCGAACATTTGCATACCCGATTATACAAAGTTATACAAAGGCCTCTAGCTGTACAAATCTAAAATTTGATTACGTTTTAAGATGACGGAGAGGAAATGTTTTTAGTCACTGGTGTAGAATATTGCCAAAAAATGTATCAATCTGTTTGTCGTAAATTTACCAGTTGGGAAATTTTCTTGCGATCTGTGGCTTCAAAATCAGCCGTACTTTGTGGCCATTATTGGCCAATGCTGAGGTCAATATGATATGGTGGTTCTAAATCGACTGTGGTTGCAGAAAGTAATATTCAAACTTCACTATCCATCAAAATAACAACTGCGGAAAAAATCTCATTGTACCCAATCTCCACGATGTTGTGAGTTCCTCCAGTCCTTCAGAAACTCCCAATAGAGCGAACTGAATCGACATCAATCTCGCTCAAAATGACAATATGGTTCTTGTCCAGATAAATATAATGATGACAGTGATAATAATTATAAATAAAATATTATCAAATCTATGCCTTTCCTAATATGAACTCTATGAATTCTACTGAGCTCTGTCACACAGGCGAGACATTCCGTATCTGAAAAACGTTAAATTTGACAAATTGATTTAGACCAAAAATACTAGTAGCTACCGAATCCCAAATCTGAATATTAGAAGCGGAGAATCGTTTCCATTGCATTCGTTTGTTCGTTTATTTGTTATTAATACTAATCTTTTAATATTATCCATTTTAATGTTAAACCATTCTGGATGGTCACAGGATGATTCAAATTAAGTAAGTTTTTTTGGCGACCTTACTAGTGCTATTTGGAGAGTATGGAAATGGTTTTAAAACCTTAAAAGTTTATTTCTCAAAGATAGTTTCTTGAAGATGCACTTTCAACGTTTCTAGTAAGCAAACTTTTAGAGCAGTTCAATAGTACTCTGGTTGATTAGTGGTACAGCTAAACACATTGCTGAACAGATTGAAAACATTTGGTTTCTATTAAATGTTTTTGAACAAGAATAGCGGAAATCACGCATCCAAACGACTTTAAAAAAATATGTTGACAAGTGTCTTAAATGTGACCCAGCGTTTTTGGGTAGCTTTGAAATTGTGCGCTTCAGAACTCTAAATGATCAATCATGTTGATAAGGCATAAAATGTTCCTTTCTCAGCGAGATATTTACGTATCTCGTATAGTAAATTGATTCTTTAAAACAAGTGAAGTGATGGTGGAAATAGATGCTTGTTGCCGAAAGCGCCAGTTAGAACGTGAAAGTTAACGAAACTCAAATGCTGACTGCTGAAGTTACGTCTAAAGTTACACGCCGTCTAAAGTAATAATTGAAGAAGATTGACGAAGAAGCACCTTTTCAGAATTTCGACCAAAACTTTTACATGTTTAAAATTAAAAAGTTTAATTAGATCCAGACATGAGTTCTGAAAGTCAGGTTATCAAACTAAAGTCGGTCCTTATGAAGTGACGATTATGTTATGTGTAGCTCTGTGAGAAATTATGGATATGTTACGGGCAATGTACAAAATCCGGCAATCTGCAAAATGGCTAGGGAATCCGCAAACTGACCAAATCGCCAGGCACTTTGCAGAATCGCTACTACTTTGCGACAATGTCAAATACCTAGGAATAAAAATGGAAAAGAAATTACAATTCACTAAACAAGTACGAAACATCAGAACAGAACTAACCAAGAGAGCAAAACACTTCCGCACGCTTTCTTACAAAAACAAGGGTATCAGCACCAAGACAGCAAATATCATATATAAAGCGCTCTGCAGACTTCTAATAGACTACGCTCATATTTTAATTGCCAATGCTACCGACAAAACTAAATGACATATACAGACAACAGAACAGATAGCACTGAGACTGATAACGAAGATCCGACACCCAGCAAACCCATAACACAATCCACCAAACCCACTACTCTACGAACGCACAAACTAGACCAGAATTGTGGAAAGACTACTCGTCTTACAATCAAGATGGAAACACAACCCTCACAATCTGACCTTCCTGGACCTCCTCTGTTTAACAATACTGACCAGACAAACGCGTTTCCTCTTCCCAATCTCAACCCTATTGGAGCATGTCCAGACATCAATTATAAGCATATTTATTAATTACTTTATATACATAAGTTATTAATTTTCCATACAAAACCTTGTAACTAACCCAGGGCAGAAAGACCGATAGGTCGATAGCCTTTTCAGAATTAAAGATTTTTTTCAATACTACTATTTTTTAAATAAGATTCAATTATCATATTACATTTTATATTATAAATGTAAATGTAAAAGCATAATAATTCAAGATTACCAAGCGGCAACGGGCAGCGCTGTTTTTAGTGATTAGGAACGACCGACGTTGAAAATAAAACGCGGCTGTCGGTATCCATCCGTATCGGTATTGGTATCGGTATTCGGTAGTGGTACTCACTTCTAGTTAGTAGTTAGTCTGAGCGAGTACGAGTAGTAACTTATTCGGATTCGGACTCGATGGATTCGGACTCGACTAGGATGGATGGATGACTTGATTTTCCGAGAACGATTACTTGAATACTCGTTTGATAGCTTGGTTCGGTATTCGTTACTTCGGACACGGATGAGTAACGAGTGCTTGAGTAACGATTAATTACTTTTTTCTCACCACTATTAAATATGTTCAGTGCATAATTTCTTGAACGTTGCGTATGCTACTTCATAGAGCCTTTCATTTCTCATTGCCAAAAATTGTCATTATTTTTTACTCTCCATTATACACCTGAATACCAAACTACTACAAAAACAACATATTTCCAGAAGACGGAGAGAAAATGTCGTTTATAACAGTGATGCCAAATCTCTGATTTAATTTTTGGCGAGGATCTCATTTTTTGTGATACTTATTTTCGTTTAGTTTTTTAGCTCTTCAGATTCTGATTGCTGGAAAACTTTACTCAATGTAAGCTGATGGGCCCACCAAAACAGAACCGTTTCAGTTTAGAATGTTTAATATAATTTCAATTTCAACAATTTTCGTCTTCCAGACTTATTTCCAAACCGATACCTTTAACCTCTTAATCATCATGCTATTCACCCCAATAATTTTAAATGGAATGTAGGGTCTAATAATACCTTGGGTAATAAAGCTTTTAAATAGCTTTTTAATAATACCTACTTTGCGACATGAGATATTATGTTGACATTTCAAATTAGAAATGTGTTCGCTTCTTTCATCATTTAGCGTGTTTGCATGCTTGCAAGAAAAGTGGTTTGATGAATGTAACTGCTATCGATTAAATTCCACGCAGTAATACAAGTCTGCTTCAAATGGATTTCTCACATTATTGAGAAAATGTCTTTTAAAAAAACACCTGTTCTACGCGTATAATATATAATCCACCTCCGTAACTTTTAAGCAATACGGCAGTTTAATTATTTAATTATTATGTTGCTTTTTCAGCGGTTTTGTCATGTCACCCAGCAGGCATCATTTGAATGGAGAATGGAAAAAGCTTTCAAAGAGAGCGTCACTCAACCCCACTTTCCATTGAAAATTTCAGGTGTGAAAAGCACCCTGTAAAAGAGATTTTCTCGGGTACACATAAATAATATATAAATACAAACTTAGATTTTTCTGTCTTTGATATTCTCAAACGACAGCTGATAAGCCAACTAAGGTAGGTTGGCTTTCAAAGGAATGAATTTTAATGAGTCAAAACAGTAATAAATTTTCTAAACGGTGTTAATTGGCGTGTTCATGGTCACACTAGTGCAAATACATAAAATTTATGTTATTTCCGAATGGTTGAAGACATAATATCGGTATGCGTTGCCTGACGCACTATCATAATAAACGTGCATTTTATTCGAGACTATCTGTCCAAGGCACAAATAAGTATTTATACTCGAACTTTTGGTAACAGTTTAAAGTGAGCCACATTTTAAGATTAGTTTTAACCATACCTGATGCTTTCAAATAACTTACATTATCAAACTTGAAGCTTATGAGTAACAGTAAACTCCAGGACTTGTTTGAAGATCAAACTTCAGCTCACCATAGATTTCTCGTGAATGTCTAGGCAGGCATCACAGAGGATACTTCAATACATTACAGATACATCATTATTTTAATTTTGTTTTCTACAAAATGTCAGTCTTGCTAGAGTATAATCCCATAAGCACTCGGTTAAACATGTTCTTCCAGCACGGTGGGACTCTAGCCCTCTTTGACCAAATTGCAAACTGGTTTTTAAAGCGCCTGCATATGTCAAAAATATATATTTTGAGTTCAACCGTTTAGCAACGAATTTGAACTTTGAACAAAGCATTTTCATGGCGGCTCTTTTAAAGAAACGTTGCTTCGTTAGGAAGCATTTTTTGATTCATCTTTATTTCCAAAATTACTATTTGTTGGAAAACAGATTTATACTTCGGCGCGTTTGCCCACTTGTCTTTGGAAGATTTCGTATAAGTAAATGGTTAAAAGCGATAGAATGGAAGACAAATAGGAATGGAATAAATTAAGTAGCCACATTCACTTTAGCGCTTATTTACCAGTTTTTTTGCAGACACCAAAATCTACCTGTTGGTGTTGCCTATTGGTCATTCTGTAAATATTTGTTCCTTTAATAAATGAACATAGTTTCAGTTTAACGCCAGCGATTCATAAATTTTTTGCCTTTCATACATAAACGTACATGTATATACATGTTTAAACAAAATAACGTTAACGTCCGCTTGAAATATAGCTCGGCGTCATCGTATGGAATCGCATGCAGTAATGTGCTAATGAACATTTTACAGGGTGTCCCTGAAATTACTGTACAATGCGTAATCACAAATTCTTTAACGGAAAAAAGACGGCCTAAGCAAACTTACATATATCCAATGTTGCTTTATTTTTTTCAATAATTTCTATATGGCTGTATCGATTTTCACTAATTTTGGAATCACCAGTTACTACATAAATTGACCTGTTTTGACGGCCCATGTTTTTCAAATGCATTGGAATATAAAAAATAATGCTTGTTTCGTTAATAAATGTTTGTATTTTCCACAACGCCAACACCTGAGGCCAAACGAATAGCGTTGGACTATCAGGCTACAACCGATAAAAACCAAACAACAAACAGCAAGACAACATCAACAAGATTTCCCACGTATTCGCACATATTCACAGCGAACGCAATGTCGACAATCACCAGAGTCCAACTTGCAATCAGGTGGGAGGAACTCAACCCCAACAACAAGGATGTGATTATCAGACAAGGTGAACACTTTTTAATCAAAACTAATCAGGAGGACAAAACAACAAAAATATCACAACAACTAAAACAAGAAAACACGGTAACAACATTCAAACTACAAAAAAACGATAACCTCCCACTAATCCGACAACAAAGGTCAAATCACCATATTACACAATCATATTCAGTCGTCGCCACTGGAGTCGACCTAGATATTGAGGACAGCATGTTACTGAAACGCATGGAGCAGCAAGGCTTCAGAATTAGATTCTGCAAGAGAATAATCTCACGAGAACGCAACGCACCCACACTCATGATGAGGCTAATAACTGGCGATATATCCACCTACGAAAGGGTGATGAACGACCGTGCGGTTCATTTTTTGGGCCGCATTTTCAAGATCACCGAAAGCAAACCACCAGCACCCGTGCCTGCGCCGTGTGCCAAATGCAACCTGTTCAACCACAAAACTGAAGACTGCAAGCAATCGCCGAGATGCAACAAGTGCCAGGGTCCCCATCCAACTTCCAAATGCGAGTCACCACTGCCAACCAAATGCGCAGCATGCAACTCCGAAGACCACGCAGCATGGAGCATGAAGTGCCCAAAACGACCGACAGCCCCAATCGACGGAATACCAAACGTCAAGATAAAATGTGTAAACAAACGGACGACCGGGATTGCGGAGACGACGACAGTGGTAAGTAGAATACACACACCCATTACAACACATGACCACATCATAAACAAATACAAACATCAACTTAACAAGACAAACAATACCAACAGAGACGAACTACTAAAAAAACTACGAAAACAATTTATAGAAGACTTCGACATTGATACCTCCGTTGTTTTCTTCGGAAACTATATTTACATCTTAATGTTTGACATGCTCCTGCCCGAGGGTCGTTCTCCAACTGAACCCTACGAACAAGTGAGACAGACAGTAACAAACATACAAGATTCAATTTGAAAGTACTTTACGCGAACATCAACGGACTAAACCATAAAAAGCCAATAATTTACAATTGCATAGAACAAAACGGCATAGACTGCTGCATGTTTGTAGAGACTAAAACTAAAATAGGACAGACTTCAACATACAGGGACTGGCAACACATCTGTAGGCATGGCAATTTCACCAACCACGCCAGGGGCGAGGCCTCAGTTCTTCTCAAACCTGTAACAAAACTAGGCAAAGCAAACCCTCCCCACCTCAACAACCCTTTGAACGATTGTCTACATTGTACCATACCCTACTTAAACGACCTGATACACATATTTCTGACATACATACACCCACACTCCAACCTAGAACAAAACATATTGACCAAGGCAAGCATCTATAAATATGCAATAATTATAGGCGACTTTAATTTGAACAGAAACAAAACGAAACAGCTTAAAAGAGTTTTTCAAATTCCGACTTTATAAAACAGCACAACCCACCAACTTTTCTGATGCCCGCAAACCCAGATTCAACACCAGACGTTCTACTGCATACAAGAAACTTAACAAACACCATCAACAACATAAACTTAACCAACGAACTTGGATCAGACCACCTGGCTATTACGTTTAACATAGACTTACAACACACGCAACCTACCTCCAATACACTTCCTATAAAGAAAAACTTAAACCTAACAAAGACTGACATAGACAAAGTGAAACAACATATACATGACTACATTCAATCACAAGCGCAGCACATTTCAATAGAAACCATACAACAACAACTTTCACTAGCCATAGGAAAATTTAGCCCGGAAATAAAAAATGCTTTCTACCGACATACACTGCCTAAATACATACTGAGACTAATAAAACATAAGAGAGAACTGTACAGACTATATACAAACACTCAAAATAACGACCTAAAAAAGACACTGAACCAACTTAACAGAAAAATTAAAACTTTGATTGGACAATACCGACAAGACAAATAGCTAGAAACATGTAAAGAAATACAGAAGGACAAAGGCAAAACATACTGGCGAAAAATTAAGAAACTGGCGCAATACAGGAAGACTGGCACTACTGACACAATTGACGAAAACGGAATAGAACGCTACACCGACAAAGAGAAAGCGGACGCATTCGCCAGACACTATCAAAGGGCCTTCAGCATATCGACAAACCCTAACTTCGACAATGACAACTGGAACTTGATCAACGACTGGTACTTGAACTATTTTAACAGCTCACCAAACTATACCTACAAACCGATCACAGACACAGAGTACGATGAAGCCCTAGCGCATATCAAAAACACGGCACCGGGAAATGATAAAATTAAGGCAAAACTCTTGAAAAGCCTAACTCAAGAAACACACAAACTGATCCTAACTGAATTGAACAACTGCATCACAAATGGCAGAATCCCAGAAACATGGAAAAACGGCTTAATAATCCCTATACCCAAAAATGGACTGGACAATACACAACCGAGCAACTACAGACCAATTACACTACTTCCAGTACTAAGCAAAATTTTTGAATACATAATAAAGCAGCGGCTTGAAAAAGTGATTGGAAAATATATACCTACCTACCAATTTGTTTTCAAACAACATCACTCGACTATTCATCCTCTCTTTATTTTGGCCAACAATATACAAACTACCCACCTAACTGACAGAAAGACAGCTTACTATACAAACTATACAAACTACACACACCAACATATCTACTACACACCATAAAGAACTTACTAGAAAACAGACAACTACAAGTACGAATTGACAAAACATTGTCATTTTCTTTTTCCCCTGAACAGGGGCTCCCTCAAGGATCCCCGCTCTCACCGTTTCTCTACAATATATACTGCCATGACATATACAATTACAACTTACCAGACAAAAATCAAATCGACAGATCGGCATACATATTACAATACGCAGACGACACGGCACTTATTGTACATGATAAAACTATTGAGAGAGCAGCTCAAAGACTCCAAACACTAACAAACAACACAATGACATGGTTTTATAAATGGAGACTAACACCAAACGCGTCAAAAAACCAACTTCTGCTCACAAACCACAGACTCAGCGCTGACTACCCTACAATAACTGCAGACGGCCAAACGACACAACCAAAAAACGACGTAAAATACCTTGGAATCACAATTGACCACAAGCTTAAATTCACTAAACACATAGGAAAGATCAGGGCAGAAACAATAAAGAGAACAAAACACTTCCGATCACTAACCTACAAAGAGAGAGGAATTAGCACAAACACCGCCACCAAAATATATAAAGCTATTTGTAGACCCTTGCTTGACTATGGACATATACTCATGACCAACGGAACAGAAAGGACAAAACGTTATATACAAACAACAGAACAAATTGCACTAAGACTAATAACACGAATAAGACACCCCCAAAACCCACTACACAACCCCTCCACCCAACTACTATACGAACGCACAAACATGACAAAGATTTCGGAAAGAGTCATTCATCTACAGACAAAACGGACAAACAACCCCTACAACTGAACCATACTGAATCCCCTTTGTCTTACAAGACCAACCAGACAATCCCGCTTCCGTTTCCCTACATCAACGCTACTCGAACACTTACAAACGCAACTGACTACTGGACAATAAAATAATTTTTTCTTGTCATTAGAATTGGAAAGGTTTATTTAATAAGATTGTTAACCTAGAATAAGAGAATTTTCATATTTGTTTTTTACTTAGATTAAGACTACATGTATTAAACAAGGGCAGAAAGACCGATAGGTCGATAGCCTTTTTTAGAAATAAAGATGTTTACTACTACTGTTTGTATCTTTGTTACCCCCCATACAAATAATTTTTCTCTGCTTCTAGCTGATTTTCTCTTAAAACTTTTGGGCCTCTTGTAAAATTTTCGTCAGAGCTACAGTTTCTGTACAAAAAAAATATTTACAATACCTTACAGATCATCTTTCTTGTGAAAAAATGTATACAAATTCGTTTTTGTGTTTGCAAATGTATTGTATTGTTGCTTAAAAACAATAATATTTTATTATTAATTAAAAACAACAATTATTTCGTACATTTGACAAACCGATAGTGTTTACTGTTTTTCGGGTTGAACGAAGTTGAATAATAGATGGATCGGAAGAGGCAATGATGCACCCATAAATTGGCCACCAAGATCATCCGATTTAACGTCGCTAGATTTTTTCTACGAGGCTTTCTGAAAACAAACGTGTTTGTTTTGCCCGTCGCAACAGAAGCTCAGTTACTGGAAAGGATTTTCAATGGTGCAAATTAAAACAAAGCAAGCCCGACACGATGCCCAAAGTACAGTTAAATTTTTTGAAAAGAAATAATTTATGTATTCGGCAAAACGGTCAACATTTTGAATAGTTGTTAAAATAAGGAAATTAGTTCAATTATTCAGAATCAATACTTTTCCAGGTTTTTTTTTCGTTTTGAATAATTATAAATCTGAATTGCAAGGTATCGTGAATAATTATTTGTACAGAAACTGTAGGTCCAACGAACAATTCGTTGAACAAAAGAAACGAAACAAAAGAAACGAAAAAGTTACAGAAGAAAATCAGCTAGTAGCAGAAAAAAAATTGAAATTATGTGTACAGAGGGCAACAGAAATACAAACATTCATTAACAAACCTATCGTACTTTAAAAATATTTTTACGCATTAAAAAAAGATCACGCTTACGTCAAAGCACGTCAATTTATGTAGTAATTGTTGATTCCAAAATTAGTGAAAATCGATATGGGCGTTTAGAAATTATTTGCGAAAAACAATATTAATTTGAGAACTTTGGCGCCCTGTAACAGCAAAATGAAGCAACATTGGATATACCTAGGTAAGTTTGCCTAGATCGTCTTATTTTCGGGTAAGGAACTTGTGGTTAACTGTGGTGCAGTAATTTGAGAGACACTGTACACACGCTTATCGTAGAAAGGATTTAAATATGACAGATCCATCATAAAATAACGGAGGCAACCTACGTTCTTGGAAGTCAAGGTGGTTTTTCAGTAGTTTCACAATCTTATTCCCAGTTAAATTAACTTTTATTATTTTATTTTTTATTATTTATTTGACCTTCCTTATACAGTGTACATAATTGTTTCTTATCTTGCGGATCAAGATTTCGTACTACGCAGATTACTTAAATATCTTGAAAATTAGATTGGAAAATTAACTTCTCATTTATTATGAACCAATAACTTACGAGTAATTATTATTAAGACGTATGTTGACAACCGTACAAAAGACGTATCCTTGTATCAGTCGTGACGATCTGATCTACTAGGACAAAATTGGACAGAACGGCCGTCCTGTCAAGAATGCATAACAAGGGTGCACCCCCTGCCGTGCACTACCGACCACGAAATTGTTATTATTGATTGGGTCGATCGTCAAGTTGTAAATCTTATTTATAAAAAATCGCTGCAGTTCCCACGTAGACGGAACAAATCTGACTCAGTGTCGTCTTCTGTCTGAACTTGTTTTAAGCATGGTAACATGTTTATCTTTATTACTGCTTCGGAATGCGAACATCAGGGGTTGCTCAATTTTAAATAATCGGATAAAATAGCGCTCTATACAAGGTGGTCAATGAAAACCAAACACATTCTACTAGTATGTTTAGTTGTTGTGTGCGAACAACATACCGAAATGTTTTGGATCGCAGTTGATCGAATATATGCGTTTATCCAACTGATTTCCTGATTTTAGTAGTTGGAGTGCTCTTCTTGTACCTAAGCAAGACGCAGAATATTGCAGCCGAATATTTGCTTTATTAACGTTATTTTCATAGTATCTGTATCAATGAATATTGTACTCTTAGTAGGTGCAGTCTTAGTCATTATAAATGAATCAAAAACGAATTATTTAGATATTGAACAGAAAATATTTTCTTTGACTAGTACAGAATTGGGTGATGTTGAAGGCTTAATAAAGAATAAGAATAATAGACTATTTAGGTTGATATAGCCTTAAGCTTAAATGTTGCATCAACTATGTTATTAATGACAGTAAAATAGCTAATTATGTTTTTCTTAGTCTTGTATTCATAGATTAGTTGTGACACCAAGGTTATGTACACTAGTTGTTGCCATTGCTTGCGATCTTCTGCCGTTCTTAAGTTGGCTTGCAGGGGTTGTCCCGTTATGTTCTTGATTTGGTCCAACCATCTCGACGGGGACCTGCCTTGCGGTCTTTTTTCCTCAAATTTGCCCTGTGCGATTAACTTCTCCAGATTCTCTTGTCCTTTTCTGGTTACGTGTCCAAAGTATTTGAGGATGCGTCTTCGGCATATTGTGGACAATCGGCCTTGAATTCCTATTCAATTTATTATCGATGCATGAGTTCTCAGTGCCGTCCAAGGTACCCGGAGCATTATCCTCCAGCACCACGTCTCAAATGGATCTATGCGTTTTCTGTCGGAGAACTGGATTGTCCATAACTCAGAGCCGTATGCGAATATAGAGAACACTAATGTTTTAACCAAGGATTATTTTCTATTTTTAGTTATTTGTCTGTCTTTCCATATCTTGACCAAGCTGGACATTGCGGTTCAAGCAATCGATGTTCGTCTTCTAATTTCAGCTTTGCATCCTCACTTGCTAGTTATTAATGCTCCCAGGTGAATAAACTCCTCGACAACTGGGGTTCTAGGTATGTTTGTAGTCTTCGCTCATTATTCTCAGGAGAGTTTTACTCGCATGTGATATTAAGGAAATCATGAGGTAGTTTTGGCACTTCATTGTAGTTCCCTTTTTGTGAAACAGGATGAAGGCTGATCTAGACCAGTCTTCCGACCATCCTCTGGTGGGCCATATTTTATTACATATGTCGTGCAGAATTTTAGCACCATTGTCTCGGAGCAGCTGTATTATTTCAGCTGAAATATCATCTAATACTAGAGTTTTATTTAATTATGTAACACGGCCTCTTTGTTCTCAGAGATCAGGATATCGGGATCTGATTCTGTTTGCGGTTCATCTTCGTTTCGCTGTTCATTTGTAATGTCTGTGACTTCCTTGGACACCTCTTCACAGTACTGTTTCCAACTGTCAAGCACTTTCTCATCTTCCCATACGGTGATGCCGCCCTTGTCTACCAAGTGTTCTTGGTTTGAATTTTCGTGTCAGTTCTTTCACTTTTTTATGTAGGCCACGAGTGTTATTTTTATGTAGGCCACGAGTGTTATTAGCAGTTTGGTGTTCCTCTATTTCATTGTATATTCTCTTGATGTGCTTTTTTTTCATTTCTTCATTTTCATTTCTTTTATTTTGTTAATTGTCTAAAAATGTGTTGGCTACAGAAAGGTTATGTTCCTGGCAGAACTAATGCATTCGTTCTCCCCTGTCATTCCTCGTCCTGACTCCGACGGATCCGATCAGCTCGGTTAGCTCGTCTTCTATTATATCGGATTGTCCCAGTTTAGCATTCATGTCTCCGAGTATTATGAGGATTTCGTTTTTAGGTAGTTCATTTATAGTGTTGCCTAGCTGTTCGTAGTAACTTTCTATCTTTTCTTCGGATGAATCAGTTGTTGGCGCAAAGGTCTGTATGATGTTGACGTCAAAAGGTTGAGCCTTTAACTTCAGGGTAATTATTCGGTCATTTAATGCGTCATATCCTAGAATTGCTTTGGTATTGGATATTAATATTAACACAGCTACTTCTTGCGACTTTCGGTTCCATTGTCGGACTGGTATATTGTGCTGTCTGGGCTTGTAGTAAAATGCCCCGTTCCTTTCCAGAGCGTCTCTGCCATTCCCAACGGATCAAGTTGTATGAGAGGGACTCTTGTTCGACAATAAACAGTTTTTCAATTTGAAGCATTCCTCAGGTGTTCAATATCCGTATTCCATTCAATCTACATACATTCATCGAGTATTGGTTTGGGAGCTGTTTAGTCCTCCGGAATATATCATATTGCACAAAACCGTGGTTTTCTCTTGGGAAAGTCAATGAAGGTGGGTTCCCGTTGCCATCCTTCATTGTTAATGATGCGTAGGGATGTTAGAATGGGTTAATTAGGAATGGGGTGAGGGCCTGATATCTCCAAGAATGGAGATGGGGAACATCAAATGCTTCACGTGGGCAGCGTAGCCACGCCCTGAAGTTGATCTGTTCTCCCTGGGAGTGAGAGGAGTAACTACCAGCTAGCCGAAGATAGGCTAACTATATTACCAGTATATAAATAAGAACTTTATAGAAAGAATGTTTTTATATCCAAGCAAATTGGTGAGCTAAGCTTACAAATTTTGTCAATAACCTGTTAAGCCTGTTAATGTACGCGGTATACACATTATATATTATATCTATTTAAAATTTAAAAATAACCAATTGAAGGAATAATTATTAGATTGACAGCAGTTGATGTGATAAATATATGCTCGTTTTATAGATATGTCAAATCAGTTGACATCGAAATATACTAAATGCAACAAAAATCGTTTTTTATATGCTACGGAACAAAAATAGTATCTACAGCAATAATGGAAACATTAGAAGAAATAAAGACGGACGCAGCAGCAGATAAGGATTATTTACTGAGTGTCAACTTAAGAAAGTTGAAGAGACATGCAAAACATACAGGCAATGGTATAATGAAAACAAATTATAATAAAAATATAAGGAGACTGCTGAAGGCAATAAATCTTCAAAAGGTTTGTATTTAAGTAAGCTAATTCGGTGTTTATCAGTTTTCTGCAATACAGTATATCTTCCGCGCCTCACGATATAAAAGTGCACGGTATTTAATAGCTTGCTTCTCGACGTAGTAGGTAGGTATATAAAATACTATTTTCACGTCGATATCAGACATTTACCCTAATACATTTTTGGATTACCTCTTATTATTCCAAGCATCCAAATATTGAAAAAAACGTTTTTGAGAAATGGTATATTACGGTACCAGACACAAGTGAAAGTCGAAGTTCCGCCACTGCGTAAAGTTCGACGCAGTAGCGGGACTTCGATTTTCGTCTCGTGTTCCGTATCCTATTTTTCTTGATCCTCGGTGAAAAATAGGCGGAAAAGATAAGGTTTAAAAAAACGAATTGAAAATGTCAAAATAGTCAGCTGACAGTCATTGAGAAACAGTCAAGCTGGCAGGGTGCGTTGCGAAAGTTATTACTTTCCACACGGGATGAAGAAAATTTTGTTCGGCGCGTTAATTTCGATGCTCGAACGGCTTTGAAATTGTTGACAAAATGTCCGAAACGATTTATCAATGAAATTCGCCGTTGCTAGTTACCGAGTCAGAAAGGTCTGTGGCGAAAGCTATTTTAATGGGTAAAACTGATGCTTTCGCCATCGAAAACAGTGACGAAAGTACTTACTTTCCATCACTCAAGAAAAGCATATTTTTTAATGGTACGTTGACGCTCCACTGGGAACAACCTGTTACATTTTTCATCGTGTCCCATAAACCATTTTGAATGCAAATGTACGTTACATTTTTTACAAATGTAAATTGTACCTTCTCCTCAGTGGACGTTGACGATTACTATGGCCCTTCTAATTTTATTTGTTGCAGTCCGAAATAGGTCCATAGATGTCATTCGTGTCCATTGTCTTAGGTTTTGCAGCCACGATACTCGTCGTCTGCCAGGATCTCTTTCACCGTTAAGCTTGCCCTGCATAATAAGCTGGAGTAGGCCATATTTCTAGTTTCGCATAACGTGTCCGAAGTGTGAAAGTTTGCGATCTTTCATTGAGGTTAGAGCCTTCTTTTGTTTTCTCAGACGCTGTGAGACGGCTTCATTGGTCACGTGATAAATCCATGATATGTTGGGCATGCGCCTGTTGCACCACATATCACATGCTTCCATACTTTTACATGCAGCGTTGGTCAGAGTCCAATCTTCTACCCCATATCTTAATTTTGAGAGAACGTAATATCTAAAAATTCTGACTCTGAGGTGCAGGCCCATATTTAAATTGCATAGAACTTTTCTCATGCTAGTGTTGTTCATGTTCAACTTTTCTCTGTCCGGATTTTAATTTCGTTTATTTGTTCCCGTTTGTTGTTAAGAAATGTGCCCAGGCAGTTTTCATCGATGTAACAGTTTGCAGTCGGGAGCCGTTTGCGTAAAATTGACCATCAGTATCTTGTTTGCTCACTATCATAACCTTTGTTTGATTTGTGCTGAACCGCATGTTGTAGGTTTAGCATACTTCTCTTACTCTGTCTATAATTGTCCGGAGACCCTCAGTTGTATCTGCATTTAGGACTGAGTCGTCTGCGTTCCTTAGATTATTAATGAGTACACTGTTCATTAAAATGCCTTCCTCTGTATTCTCCAAATCATATCTAAACAGTCTATCCGAATACATATTAAAGGGCAAAGGGGAGAACACACATTCCTGTCGAACTCCCTGGCGTACCTCAAACTCTTCCATCATCGTGCGTACATCTTGTGCATACATCTCGTGTATTCTCCACCCGAATGAGTGCCTTTTGTTTCTAGTAACAGTTAGATATAATACGGATATCCCTGTCATCCAGTCCTGTCTGCCTAAGCGTTTCCAATAGTTTCTCATGAACTACTCTATCAAAAGCTTTCTCGAAGTCGATGAAACAAGCAGAGATTCTGTCTATAAGTCGTCGAGTTTACATCACGTGCCCTTTGTATTAGAACGTTAAGGCTAAACAATGCTTTCCGTGTTCAGAGTCCGTTTCTAAACCCGAACTGTGTCCATCCAATGTGTTCTTCGAGTTTGGAATAGATACGTTTGTGCATCACTTTTAGGAATGTGTTCAGAACTTGGCTTATCAGACTAACGGATCTGTAGTGGTAGGATTTCTCAGCTGTAATTTTTTTTGGTATGGGAATAAATATTGGAACCAGCGACAGAATTCCGGAATTGTACCGCTCTCGTAGATGTGGGTGAATATCTCTCTAATAATGTCCAGATGGTGTTGTTCCTGCTGCTTTGGTGTTTGTAAGCTTCCTGATTGGATTTGCAACTCCTGTGGTGATCGAGGGCCCGGTTTCTATGTTCATCTCTTCCAAGGTGCCCCGGTTTATTTAATTAAATAATGTCTGCATAAACTCCCTCCACATTTCTACCCTTTGGTTAAGTTCCAATAGTGCCTCGCCATTTATGTTTGTGACGATCCCTGAATATCTAAGTTTAAACATATCTTCCGCTTCTTTGATTTTTTTGTGAAGATAAACGAGTCGTGTTGACTTTCAAGTTATCCGATTTCAATACACCTCTACGCCAACCATGCCTCTTTTGCCTCTTTTATCTTCCTCCTAATTAGGCCATGGATCTGCCGATATATCTCTTCATTGTTGTTTCGATATTTTCTACGCTCCTCCATGAGGTCCAATATTTCCTTGAACATCAACCTGGAGATTTTACTTTTCCCTCGTGTCATAAGTTTGCTGCGAATTTTGCTGTCCCCACTATCCGATCCATTTTTGCTCAATATCGTAGTATGATTTTCCTTTGATATCAGCTATCTTGTTTTTTGTTTAGGTCATTTTTTGCTTTTGGGTAGAGCTTTTTCTTAGATTATTTTTTGTTCCGATTTTAATATTTTCGTCTTTAGGTTTTTGGGTATCTATTCGTTCTGCTCGTTTTGATTGTCTTAACTTCTTAAGACCTAGTCGTAAAGTGGATAGTAATAGATTATGGTCAGATGGGACGTCTGCACCATGGTAGGTTTCTACGGATGTTATCGGGTTTCAAAACCTCTTGCTCACTATTATAAAATCAATCTCATTTCTTTCTATATGCCGTTTGTTATCGGCCGGAGACTTCCATGTATATAAACGCCTGGGTGGCTGTTTACACAATGTGTTTCTAACTACAAAATTTCATTATTTGCAGAATTGGACAAGTGCTTCTTCTCTTTCGTTGCGCATTCCTATCCCGTACCCAACAACAGCATCATCCTCCCATAGCTGACCTTGGCATTAAAATCCCCCCTCAGCAGGATGATCTGTTATTTCCGTGTATGCTTGAGAGCTTCTCTCGGGTTCATATAGAATTTATCCATTTCGCCCTCGGTGCTTTCCGATGTTGGTGCGTAAATCTGGATTATAGTTAGTTTGCAAGGCGCTGCGTTGATCTTCGTTATCGCTACTCTGTCAGAGATGGGTACAAATCTTAGCACAGCACTAACGACCTCTCTCGTTACTATTATTGCGACCCCATTTCGATGTTGAGGCTATCTTCTCCAGTATAGAAAATCCGGTGGTCTTCCACTTCGTATTTCCCAGAACCAGTCCATCGTGTTTCGCTAATTCCGAGTATATGAATTCTTAGTCGCAACATTTCCTTAATTGTGTTAGCCGCCTTTCCAGCCTGAAACATGTTTCGCACATTCCACGTATCAGCCGCCCAGTCTGGGCAGACGCAGTTATAGCACCGGTCCTGACATAAAGTTCCGTCGTGTCCTGTGCTAGTTTTGGTCCACCCTGAGTATTTTATTTCCCCAGTGCCCAGCATATCTGCTGAGAATTCCCCTATCCTATCAGGATATGTACAGTATGTCTGTAGCAAATTCTACACCCCCTTCTTACTTTATTAGCATGGATTGTTATTTTGGATTGTTATTTTGTAGAGATATGTATTTTGTAAAGATACTATATAATTCGATCACGGAAAAAATTGCATTGTGTTTGTCAAGTGCTTGCTGTATGGGAAGTTGTGCAGAAGCTTTAGGAAACTGATCTGTTTCTGTTCAATAACAATGTACATTGATGAATACTTTTATATTAAATGTTCTTTGATCAAGACCTCTGCTAATCAGAATATCTATCCGTAAAATGAATATGAGCATATTCCTGAATTGACTTTAAAGTCACACTGTAGATTTGGTTAATGTTTCAGTTTAGCAGTAACAGTAATGACGTTTTAAAAATATACAGCGTACTCTGCTTATTGGTCTTAGCAACACCAACCCGGTATTTTAAGTTAAATAAAGTCTTGATTTTACTTATTAGATAAAATATGGGCTAAGTCATTAAAAGTTATCTGGTAAACTCACGACTCCGATGTTAAATGAATTAAAAAATACAATTTTCACATTTGGACACTTAAAGCTTGCTTTCTGAAATAAGTCACCGGTATCGTTGGGCAATTTGACATACCATGTGCGCTGATTTTACATTTCAGCCGAAGAAATTATAGACATCACTACTATACTAATAACTAGACTAGACAGAATAAATAATCAACTTTAAATATCAAGTATTGCAAAAAATGTAATATTCAAAGCTTGTTTCGTCATCAATAGCATTCTGACTCATTAAGTTTGCTCAGAATTTAGGATAGAGACGGAACATAAACGTGAACCCAAAGTAATCAGCTCCATTGAGGTTTAAGACGTTTTAAATCTGACAAAAAATGCTTACATCGTCAAATAAAGTAGTAGTAGTAAACATCTTTATTTCTAAAAACGCTATCGACCTATCGGTCTTTCTGCCCTTGTTTAATACATGTCTTAATCTAAATAATTATCTAAATTAGTCTTAATTAATTAATCTAAATAAATTAGTCTTAATCTAAATAAAAAACAAAGATGAAAATTCTCTTATTCTAGGTTAATAATCTAATAACTAAACTAATAAATAAACTAATAAATAAACTTTCCAATTCTAATTACAAGAAAAAATTATTTTATTGTCCAGTAGTCAGTTGCGTTTGTAAGTGTTCGAGTAGCGTTGATGTAGGGAAACGGAAACGGGATTGTCTGGTTGGTCTGGTAAGACAAAGGGGATTTAGTATGGTCCAGTTGTAGGGGTTGTTTGTCCATTTTGTCTGTAGATGTATGAGTCTTTCCGAAATCTTTGTCATGTTTGTGCGTTCGTATAGTAGTTGGGTGGAGGGGTTGTGTAGTCACTTTTGGGGATGTCTTATTCGTGTTATTAGTCTTAGTTCATTCCAATGTATTCCTGGGTTTCAGTCAATTTTATTGTTTATTATTTAAATGTTACAAATACGTTTCAGTGTCTTTATCCACCATCATCAGTTTGTATGTTTGGATGTTTCTTTCCTTACATTTGGTTGGATATTTGGAAAGTATTTGTAACATTTTAAATAATAAACAATAAAATTGACTGAAACCCAGGAATATATTGGAATGAATTAAAGTACAGTCAGGAAAAGAATATACAAAATTAGTCTTATTGCAATTTGTTCTGTTGTTTGTATATAACGTTTTGTCCTTTCTGTTCCGTTGGTCATGAGTATGTCCATAGTCTAGCAAGGGTCTACAAATAGCTTTATATATTTTGGCGGCGGTGTTTGTCCTAATTCTTCTGTCTTTGTAGGTTAGTGATCGGAAGTGTTTTGTTCTCTTTATTGCGCCAAATAAATTTAATTGTAAAATTAAACTGGCTTAATAAAATCCATAAAATTCATATTACTTTTTGCAGAAAGAAACGCTGCTTTCAATTCTTAGTAAACATTTCAATTAACCAGCAAAAAAGGTAAGGGAAAGTACTAAATCTTGTTTTGCTGACAGGCAACTTAAAATTATCTTCAGCTCCGATGCTCCAGCATATAAATTTTGTGACGCGCAATTTAAGAGTTAAACTTTCCAAATAAAGGGTGAAAGTTAATAAACAGCTCTATTTCAAACTCCCTGGGGCGGAAAATTCATTCAGGACCTCATTTCACGCCGTCTCAAGTGTGAATTTCGCATCGATCAGTTTTTGTTCAATTTAAGAATTACATGAAAATTAATTACTTAAGAATTTATTTTAACGTATCGTGTGGTCTTTTAAGAGAATAGAAAGAAGTTTTAGGTTATACAGGGTTATTCAAAAGTGGCGTCATTGCTTTTAAAAGGTTATAGGGGCTCACTTGGAGAGTACGATAAAAATATTGAAAAATTTTTTTTTCGACAACTTCTCGAAGATGTTAACAGTTAAATATAGAATTTTGACTTACTTATTAAGTATTATTTTCAAATGATCCCATGTTTGATTGGTAGCCCATTGGAATACTTAACCATTCGAAAAGAAAAAATACGATCTTCGCTACAAATTACGAAAAATTTTAATATTAAAAAAGTACTCTTCTACAATTTTTGATGAAAAGTCCAAGCGGAAATGATGTTTTTTGTGATTATCAGGTAGTTACAGCTAGATAGCCTTTGTAAATAATAACAAGCATTTGGTAAAATGTGACTTACTTTGAAGCTCCTTTCACAAAATGTACACCAACATCGAATTTTCGGATATGCGATTAATTTTGAGGAAATGCTACAGTAACATAGCAGAAGCTGTAAGAATTTACACCAGCAAAGGGCTAGAGACACTGGACGATTGGCTCCAGGAAGATAGTGGACGACAAGAGGTATTCGGGTTCCAGACACAGAAGAACAGGTATTGGAGATAATTGCAACTGAATATTCCAGGAGTACTCGAAGCATTGCACAACCATTGACACTTTCCCAGGCACTGGATAATAATTGTTTCGATAACTCCCCCGATGAAGGGATACATTCCTACCATGTATGTAAGATACACAGAACGCAAGGACACATTAAATCTCTGATCTTCCGAACACCGGTACAAATTGAGCAGGAGTTAATTAACCGAATACGAGAAGCTGCTCAAAATGTGAGCCCACACTGCTGGGAGGAGTACACATGCACAAACATGTTTGCTGTTAAACGGGTAGAACTTCGACAACCTCTTGTGATTTAATAAATTAATTGTATGTTATTTTCGCATATTTTCCTGACTGTACTTTAATTCATTCCAATATATTCCTGGGTTTCAGTCAATTTTACTGTTTATTATTTAAAATGTTACAAAAACGTTTCGGTGTCTTTCTCCACCATCATCAGTTTGTCTAAAATATACATTTACAATCATCATCAATTAAATAAAAAACTCTAACCAAATTTCACACATTAAAATACAATTACATACATATTAAAAAGTATATTAAGAACATTGGCTTTCAGGTGATGAGTCAGGACAAACATATCCGGGAAAAGACTAGAATCTATTGTTTAGAGATTCAAACCTCAATCTCAACTTACGTGTATAGTTCCCAACATGGCAAACACTCAACTGGTTACTGAATTTTCCATATTTTATTCGATATCAGGCGAGTGAAACAAAAAAACCCGTTTATATTACGGTTTTTTCTTTTTTTTTTGGTTTTCAGGAATGCTTGGCAATTTTTCAATATCAGATGTTTATATTTAAACATTAAATAAAAAATTTAAATATAAACATCTGATATTGAAGAATTGCCAAGCATTCCTGAAAACCAAAAAAAAAAAAAGAAAAAACCGTAATATAAACGGGTTTTTTTGTTTTTTTGTTTTTTGTTTGAAAATTCAGTAACCAGTTGAGTGTTTGCCATGTTGGGAACTATACACGTAAGTTGAGATTGAGGTTTGAATCTCTAGACAATAGATTCTAGTCTTTTCCCGGATATGTTTGTCCTGACTCATCACCTGAAAGCCAATGTTCTTAATATACTTTTTAATATGTATGTAATTGTATTTTAATGTGTGAAATTTGGTTAGAGTTTTTTATTTAATTGATGATGATTGTAAATGTATATTTTAGACAAACTGATGATGGTGGAGAAAGACACCGAAACGTTTTTGTAACATTTTAAATAATAAACAGTAAAATTGACTGAAACCCAGGAATATATTGGAATTGTATGTTATGTGATTAATATTGATCATTGATACATTCCTTCCACAGGAGGTTTTTGATGGCATGTGTGGCGGATTTGGGTACATCACTCATCTGCCCCGAAAAGGTTGGCAGCACTGACGGCAAAGTGACACCGTTCTCCTAACCTCAAAATAGTAGTAGTAAACATCTTTATTTCTAAAAAAGGCTATCGACCTATCGGTCTTTCTGCCCTTGTTTAATACATGCAGTCTTAATCTAGATAAAAAACCAATATGAAAATTCTCCTATTCTAGGTTAACAATAGTAGTAGTAAACATCTTTATTTCTAAAAAAGGCTATCGACCTATCGGTATTTCTGCCCTTGTTTAATACATACAGTCCCAATCTAAATAAAAAACAAATATGAAAATTCTCCCATTCTAGGTTGACAATGTCATTAAATAAATAAGATTTCAGTGGCAAGAAGAAATTATTTTATTGTCCACTAGTCCGTTGCGTTTGTAAGTGTTCGAGTAGCGTTAATGTAGGGAAACGGAAGCGGGATTGTCTGGTTGGTCTTGTAAGACAAAGGGGATTCAGTATGGTCCAGTTGTAGGGGTTGTTTGTCCATTTTGTCTGTAGCTGTATGAGTCTTTCCGAGATCTTTGTCGTGTTTGTGCGTTCGTATAGTAGTTGGGTGGGGGGGTTGTGTAGTGGGTTTTGGGGGTGTCTTATTCGTGTTATTAGTCTTAGTGCAATTTGCTCTGTTGTTTGTGTATAACGTTTTGTCCTTTCTGTTCCGTTGGTCATGAGTACATGTCCAAAGTCTAGCAAGGGTCTACAAATAGCTTTATATATTTTGGTGGCGGTAAACAAAATATACTCAAAATATTTTATCGTACTTTCACTTTTCTGTTTTGTGTTTACCCAGGGTTACTACAGTTGTTAATAATTAAGAAGCAACAGCTATTTACGTAATGTTAATGAGGCAGATTACCTTGAAAAACATTGTTGCCATACTTCTGATCTAGTTTTTTGCAAATATGTCAGTTTTGAATAATAATTATTATTTTTACTATTTTTCCTGTACTCCTAAAACAACCCCAGACAACACGCCCAGAGGAAGGCGCCAATTTTGAATCTCCCTGTTTACACAGACAGCAAAAAATATTTGTCCAAATTTTAATAGTTTATATTTGCTTTCGATCGTACGTTTCGTTTGCGAGATCTTTCTAATACGGCTGGCAATAAGTAAAACTTATTGGCTTTCAGCTAGCTTTTACTAGAAAGTAGCTATGCTTGCCAATAAAATCACGTCAATTGTGTGACTTACATCTTTGTCGCCTCAAATTGACTCTAACAGTCAAAAAGTAAGTATATGTCTGATTACCTAGTCTCACTAACACATACGAATAACGGTAACCCTAATGAAGAGCACTTAAAGAAAATAAACCATTATCTCCAACCAGTTATTGCCGGCAGATGTAAATGATAGGTCCGCTCGAAACAAATCGAAAAAGAGTGATTGCCAGAAATAATGAATGATGATCAAACTTTAGTAGATAAGGGAGATATGAACATGTCTAGCGATTGTGTCGGTACCTTTGGATCCAAAGAATTTCTGTCTCACGCTACTTCGCACGTTGACGGAAGAGGTACTGTTCTGTCCTTCAAGGATCGCCGTTCATGAGTAATATAAATCATCGCGTCATGACGATTCAATTAGGGAGTATGTAATTCGTTCCCAGGATTGTTCCATGATACTGATGATCAGTTGATAACATTAAGGCATTTTGTAATCAGTAGTTGATGATTTTTAATAATGATTTAAATTATATTTGCTTTCCTATCGAAACTTTTCCTATGGATTTTACAATTTATTTATATTTGTATTTTATTTTAATTGTTGCTCATTAACAAATATTTATGATTATTATGATAAAATTATTATAATTATGATAAACATTAAACGTTTATATTGCTCTCTTGTTAATATTAGAAGTGGCGAATAGTTTACTTTTCTTAAAATTGTCTCGAACTGGAGTTTGCAAATACTTAAATATGCCGCATGGCTATTGCTTTGCTTTTGACGGTTAACGAATGGAAGATCGTGGCTGATCAATTTTTGGTAACGTTTAGAGCGTAATTACCTCCCCTCTGGGCGTTCAGCTTATTTCTTTAAGATATAATAAAAATATGTTTTGCAAACTAATGGTTCTAATGGATACTTTTATTGAAGACAGTCCTGATATTCTTAGAACGTCTACTAGCATAACTGCTAAAGGTTCGAGCTCTCTTATATGAAAATGATGATTCATGATTGTGACGACCATACCATTGCGGTGTGCCGAACAAATGTTCAGCTACTACGAAGCTGCGGATTGTTTTGCACAAACCTTCGGAAATTAACTCGGACAACTCAACGAACTTTCCACGATAGAGCAAAAGATATTTGAAAATACATTTTCAATATTGTTACTATTTTCATTCGATAATATTAAAAATTATTCTAAACGGAAATTTTGCTTTAATGTACAGTAATATGTAATTAAGTAATAATCAGTGATTTTTGCTGACTATCCTTGAAAATTTGGTTCGAAAGATGAATTATCTGTTTATACTTTTATTCCGTATTGTTTTCGAAGTGGCTGACAGACATCTCTCAAAATCCAAAAACTAAACTGTGCACTGGTGATTCAAAATTGGTGGCATTGAGAGTGTTGTCTGTGGGTGTTTAGGGAGTACAGAATAAATAGTTAAAAAATTACTTCTTTTCAAAAACTGATATTGGTAAAAACTAGATCAGAAATTATGCAATAATATTTTAAAAGTTAACTTGTCTCATTAACATTTCGTAAATACCTGTTGCTTCTTAAATATCTCAAGCTCAAGTGAAAATTAAATAGGTTAGGGTAACCAATAAATTTAACGGATTTCAACAATCTTCTTCTTCTGATGCCGTCTTCTCATTGAAGGTTGGCATTCCTGTTCATTATCTTATAACACGAAGCCAGAATTTTTCAACCTTTCTGTTCGTTTCTTCCCTGCAGTAAGTTTTGCAGCAGTATATATTTGTCGTTTCGCAGAACCTACGTCTGCTGTTACGGATCTTGATAATATTTATGAGTTTCCTTTCGTGTCCGGTGCGCCTCAGTACTTCTTCGTTTGTTGTTCTATGTGTCCAGAGTGTCCTTAGCATTCGCTTATATATCCACATTTCGAAATTTTCCAGCTTTTTATCAGTTTGGGCTTTTAACATCCAGGTTTCCACCCCGTACAGTGACACTGACCACACATAACACTCCATGAACCTTAGTCTAATTTGCATGCATAAACTTCCATTTGTGAACATAGAAGAGTGAGCAATAAATATATTTCGAGCCATTTCTATCCTGATCCTGATTTCTTCGTCTGGATCCAGTAGGTTATTAATGACTGTTCCAAGATATTTGTATTTTTGTACCCGTTCTATTTGAGTTCCATTAAGTGTCATAACAGGATGAATATTCGGGTTTTACATATTACCATAAATTTCGTTTTTCCTATATTAATGGTAAGTCCTACTTCTTCGCATGTTCGGTTAACTCTCTTAACACTTAAAATTAAAGAGATGCGGCGACAGGATGCAACCCTGCCGGACACCTTTTTGGATTTTGATTTCGTCCGTCTTCATATCTTTAACCAGGACTACAGCCATTTGATTAAAATATAACTTCTTAATTATTCTTATGTCGCTTTGATATAGGTTGATATTTTTTAGGTTCTCGATAAGTTTGTGGTGTTGGAGTTTATCGAAGGCCTTCTGGAAGTCGATGAAACAGACGAATAAATTTTTATTGCCCTCTCTAGACTTCTGTAGCATTACTTTTAAAGCGAACAGAGCTTCTCTAGTTCCTAATCCTTCGCTGAAACTAAACTGCATCCCATCCAGTTCTTCTTCACATTTGCGTTATATTCTCTGTTGGATAATTTTTTGGAGGATTTTTAAAGTGTGACCCATCGGGTTGATCATTCTATATTCGTCGCATGACTTGGGGTAATTTTTTTTTAGGTAGCGTAATAAAAACTGATTTAAGCCACTCTCTTAGAATATCCCCTATTTCATATATTCCATTTAGAAACTCCGTAAGGCTGGTCAAATTTCTGTAGTCTAATTCTCTATTGGAATATTGTTACGTCCCACACCTTTATTGTTTTTGCTGTCTTAATCGCATATTTCACTTCCGATTTAAAAATATTTAAAAGATCCGCGTGTCCATATTCCCCTCTTCGATCCTCCCGTGCCGCTGCAAACAGCCTTGTTACGTATTCTTCCCAGGTTCGCGTTTTATCTTCCTCCGGCCGCTGAATATCTCGACGTGTGTTTCTTATGACCATTGGTGTTTTTTTTTCTCGTATGCCCTGTAAGTTCTTTTAATTTTTATACATATTAAAGGCATTTTGTATGTTGTTTTGATCCTCTATTTTACGGCAAATTTCTTCTATCCATTCTTCCTTGACTTTCCTTATGTCATGTTCCATTTGTCTTTTAGTTCTTTGAATCTTTCTTTGTTGGTGTTTTTGTATTTACGCTTTTCTTCCGTAAGGTTAATTATATCCTACTTCATCCATGTTTTTTTCGCTGTTTGATCTCTTCTACCAACGACTTGTTCCCCCCAGCATTGTTGTTTTAACCTTGTTCCAGGCAATATCAATGTTTATCGTTGATGCTTTGGATAGATCTTTCGCAAATTAGTCCGCTGAACGGCGTTTGGTATGGTTCTTCTTTGAAAATTTCCAAGTTCATTTTCTTTGTTCTGATCGATCATTGCAGTTTCCTCAAACTCACTTTTACACCGGCCAACAGTAAGTTGTGGTCAGTATCACAGTCTGTTGACACATACAAAATTTAATTGACTTCTAATAAGATTGTTTTCATTGTAGCCAAGTGATGCCCAGGTATAAAGTATCCGATGGGGCAATTTATGGAAGGTGTTTATGATGACCAACTCTTTTTCCTGGCAGCACTGTACAAGTCTGTCGCCTCTTTCATTTCTATCTCCCAGTCCAAAATCCCCCACAACATTGCTAACTCTGCCTCTACCAACTTTGGCGTTGAAGTCTCCCATGATTATATTGAGCTCGTGCTTCTTTAGGTTTTTGGTTAATTCATCCAAATCTAAGAATAACCTTTCTATAGTTTGTTCATCGCTTTCGGCTGTAGGAGCGTATATTTGTATAAAGTTTGTATTTATTGGGCTGGTGCATATTTGAATCAACATCATTCTCTCATTGAAGGGAATTCCAATGTATTCCTGGGTTTTCAGTCAATTTTATTGTCACTAATTATGGTGTTATGTGATGAGCCCTGCGTTTCGTCCCGGGTCTACCTATTGGACTCGTCAGTAAGGCTTAGGTAGACCCTGCCTTATACGCCGGACATCGGTTATACGCGTTCGGACGTAAATGAACCGAGCCGGTGTAGATGTTGTGCGGTGAGATGTTGGCAACCCGTGTTGCCGATGCTGCCTCTCGTTCCATTCTGCTTCTTTTCCCAAGCATCTATCCGTTTCTGTATATTCTTTTTCCTGACTGTACTTTAATTCATTCCAATGTATTCCTGGGTTTTCAGTCAATTTTATTGTCACTAATTATGGTGTTATGTGATTATGGTGTTATGAGCCCTGCGTTTCGTCCACGTTTTTAACACGTTTTTAACACATTGGAATGAATTAAAGTACAGTCAGGAAAAAGAATATACAAATTGAAGGGAATAAAGCTAGTGACGTGTTGTTGAAGCTCTTTTATCATAATGCCTACACCATTAATGTGTTCTCCGCCGTTACATTCTGAGTAGTATAGCACCACATCGTCATGCTTGTGTTGTCCTGGATTTGGCCATTTCACCCCACGGATACCTAAGGCCTCTATGTTCATTCTGCGCATCTATAGAGCAAAGCTCGTGATCTTCCTAGCTTTGTAGAAAGTTCTGATATTCCATGTTGCTATACGGCTTAAGGCCGTATTTTTATTATTATTCTTGTTGGGACTCCTGTATCATTAAAGGGACGCCGGGGACTCGAAGCCGTTTCTCTTTCACTACTCGTCATTGTGGCTATTATTGAGAATCTATAGTGCAGTAGTTTCTCCTTGCTTTCTGCACAGCAGTGCCGCAGCCGAAGGAATGTAAATATGATTGTCGCCTGTGGTTATCTGTGGCAAGCCTTTAGGGAGTTAAGCCTTAGGGGAGCCTTAAGTGAAGAAAAAGTAAGTCAGTAACCTACAAATGAGAAAAATATTTTGGTTATTGGTGGTGAAACCAAATTCTTAAATATGAATCTGTGGGTTTGAAAAGAACCGTTTTGAAATGTGAACAACTCACAAGAGGTGGTCGAAGCAACCCGTTTAACTCGAAACGTGTTTGTGTCCGTTTAAACACGTTATTGTTTTCTTCGTCTTCGCAGCATTACTGGGCCCAGATTTTGAGCAGCATATATATTTGGTTTGCATTGGACAATGCTGTATTTTATATCCACTGAGCTGTACAAAGTGATTCAGGTTTAATCTTGATTAAAACATGTTAGAAAAATGTCCCTCCATAATATGAAATTTTGCCTAAATCGCATCGTTTCGAGCCTGGAGGGAGTTGAAATAAAAAAAACCCCGCATTTCTCTCATAAGTCGTGAACCGCTAATCCGATAGAGGTAAACTTTGCAACACCAGTACTTTTAATGACGCTACATATTCGCCTTGCATTTTAACCATGCAGATTTCTTAGAAGTGTATTTTGTGTGCCCCCACTTCATTTGTTTCAAAACTTTAACAGTAAAAATGTATTTCAATAAAACTCCAGTTCTATTTTCTGATTCAATTTGAAACTTTTTTGCATCTAGGGTTTTTTTGACATAATATGTTATTTCTGAAATGTTTAATGAAATTTGTGAAAATGTAGCGCGCCATTCTTCTAAAATTAAAATTAACATTTTTTTAGTAATTAGTTAATTTTAGTAATTAGTAATTAATTAAATTACAGTAAACGATGGAATCAAAGATATGTGAACTGACCTTTCTGCAGAATTTTTATTGTTCATTGGTAGTATTTATGTTCTGAATTTCACCTTATTCGGGTGTGTGGTTCAAATTTACGAGAAAAAATCTTATTGTTTGCCCTTTACCTCTGAAACAATGCGATATTGGAAACATGTTTATATTATTATACGTACGTTATTCTAATCTGTACTTTCGATTACTGAAGTTATGAAGATTAAACCTGAACCACCCTGAATAATAAACAGGGTCTCAGAATTGGCGTCATTCCTTTTAAGGTAAGTTTCAAGGTAATAGGGGCTCACTTGGGGAGTACGAGCAATTTTTTAAAAAATTATTTGATTTGCACTGCAGATTACCTTGAGAAACATTGTTGCCACCCTTATGATCTAGTTTTTTGCAAATATCTCAGTTTTTAATAACAATTAAATGTTTTACTATTTTTACTGTACTCCTAAAACACACTCAGACACCTCCAGAGGAATGACGCGAATTTTGCATCACCCTGTATAATAAGTTACGTGAGACATTAATATATTCATACAATAAATGTCAAAGCGAAATGATTTAAGTCAGGGCTCGTTTCCGCACATAATTCACGAGCTTGAATGTTCAAACATCTGAAAGACCTATGGTAACGGACAAGTGTTAAACGGTATTTGATACAAATAAAATTTCATAAAAAAATGTAACATGGAAATTTAATATCGTTATACTATGTGCTTATTCTACTGTAATACAATATTTCCAGAAATTTTTATTTGCAGCTTCAGTGAAAATCAGTGAAAAAAAATTACGTTTCAAAGAAATTTACTGGATAAATTACAATATTAATTTCATATTGCATATATTTAATGTGCTTTAAGAAGTTTTAATACGCAAAAAAATGTAATTTTGCATGCTATACAAACGGCCGGCTGCACAAAACTATAGTTATTCAAGAGTCCAGTGTTATTTTACTGCCGTTATTTAAACCGCCTTTTTGTTTGACTTTTACTTTGAGATTTTATCGTGTATATGTCATTTGAACGTATTTGTAGTTAGTTAAATGGATTTAATTCAATTAAAATCTTTAAATATCGATAAAAATAAAAAAATAAACAAACATTTACCAGATCGACAATGTTTACTTCTAAGGAAGAATTATTATTACTCGCTTTAAACACTGATAAAAACAAGAGAACTGAGACCAAATAGATAAAATCAAATGCCTGGGTAGAACTGCCGAAAGAATCTAATTTCATGTACCTATGGCAAAATAATAGAAATATGAAAGTATAAATCTACATATTAAAATGCGTGAAACAAAAGTTTGCTGATCATCAAAGGTATATAAGAGGAACAAATAGTGGTCTTGAAATGGACATAGTAATAACATCTAGGGATAATTATAGCAGTAGTACACATATTTATTTCTAAAAAAGGCTATCGTCCGATCGGTCTTTCTGCCCTTGTTTAGTACATATAGTCTTAATCTAAATGAAAAACAAAGATAAAAATTCTCTTATTCTGGGTTAACAAATTTAATTCAATAAACTTTCTAATTCTAATGACAATAAAAAATTACTTTATTGTCCAGTGGTCAGTTGCGTTTGTAAGTGTTCGAGTAGCGTTAATGTAGGGAAACGGAAGCGGGATTGTCTGGTTGGTCTTGTAAGACAAAGGGGATTCAGTATGGTCCAGTTGTAGGAGTTTTATGTCCATTTTGCCTGTAGATGTATGAGTCTTTCCGAAATATTCGTCATGTTTGTGCGTTCGTATAGTAGAGTTCGTATAGTATAGTTCGGTGGAGGGGTTGTGTGGTGGGTTTTGGGGGTGTCTTATTCGTGTTATTAGTCTTAGTGCAATTTGTTCTGTTGTTTGTATATAACGTTTTGTCCTTTCTGTTCCGTTGGTCATGAGTATATGTCCATAGTCCAAGAAGGATCTGCAGATCGCTTTGTATGTTTTTGTCGCGGTATTTGTACTAATTCCTTTGTCTTTGTATGTTAGAGAGCGAAAGTGTTTTGTTCTTTTTATCGTTTCTGTTCTGATGTTTCGTATGTGATTAGTAAATTTAAGTTTCTGATCAATTGTGATTCCAAGGTATTTTACGTCATTTTTTGGTTGTGTCGTTTGGCCGTCTGCAGTTATTGTAGGGGAGTCAGCGTTGAGTCTGTCGTTTGTGAGCAGAAGTTGGTTTTTGACGCGTTTGGTGTTAGTCTCCATTTATAAAACCATGTCATTGTATTGTTTGACAGTGTTTGGAGTCTTTGAGCTGCTCTCTCAGTAGTTTTGTCACGTACAATAAGTGCCGTGTCGTCTGCGTATTGTAATATGTATGCCGATCTGTCGATTTGATTTTTGTCTGGTAAGTTGTAATTATATATGTCATGGCAGTATATATTGTTTCAAAATTTCCTGGGTTTCAGTCAATTTTATTGTTTATTATTTACAATGTTACAAATACGTTTCGGTGTCTTTCTCCATCATCATCAGTTTGTCTAAAATATACATTTGACATTTATTATCAATTTAATTAAAAATAAAAAACACATTCACAAAATTAACCTATTAAAATTCAAATCACACACATATTAAAAAGTACAATTTGGGACCTTTGTTCTCAGGTGATAAGTCGGGATAAACATGTTCGGGAAAAGACTAGAATCTATTGTTTAGAGATCTAAATTTGACTTACGTATATAGTTGCTATCAACTTCACATTTGACTGGTCACTGAATTTTCCATATTTTATTCGATATCAAGCGAGCGAAACAAACAAAAACTGTTTATCTTTCGTCTTTTCTTTGCATTCTAGGAATTGCTTGGCAATTTTTCAATATCAGCTGTTTACATTTCATTTACCTGGTCCAATCAGTTCATACATGCGATCATCTAATTAGCGTATGATACACAGAGCTAAGATTGTCTGTATCTGATCTGAAATTTATTGCATTCTGATGTATCTTAATTTGTACCATTTCATGGATTCTTCTCTTATTATAGTTGTCCTCATTGATCAATATTTGTGTGTTATCGAAATCAAAATCATGCAACTTTTGTTGTGCATGTTGTGCTAATGCTGTTGGATTTTCGCTAACCTTTCTTAAGCTATACTTATGTTCGTATATTCTATTCGTTAAATATTGCCCTGTTTGTCCTATATAAGTGTTGTCACAGTCCAAACAGTCAATCTTGTATATACGTTAGGTGTGTCAACTTATCGCTTCTAGGCTTAAATTTTGTGAAACATTCCCTTACCAAGTTGTTTTTAGTTCTTTCCGCCACAGTAATATTATGTGGCTTCAGAATATTCTTTATTTTGGTGTTTATCTCCGTCATGTACGGTAATGATACATACCTGACTTCACCTTCTTTTATCTTATTTACACCATTCATGCTGTTCCATTTATTTGAATTGTAGATTTTATTAATTCTTTGTTTTATTATTGGTTCAAAGAAAGCTTTGGGATAGTTGTTCATTATTAATACCCTTTTTATTTTTTCAAGATTTTTTGATCTATATCTACAATGTGCCAATTTAATCGCGCTATCAGTAAGAGCTGTTACAACACTTTTTTTATACTGTATAGGTGCATATGATTGGTAATTCAAGTATCTACCCGACCACACATCCTTTGTGTACCAGTTTGTTTTTATTTCCCCATTACCGGCATATATAACAGTCATATCCAAAAAGTTTATCGATTTGTTTTTGTCTTCCTCAATGGTGAATTTAATGGTCTCATGGAATGCATTAAATTTATCTAATGTGTATTGAACTTTTTGGTTTGGCAGGCACATTATGCAGTCATCCACGTATCTTTTAAAGAATGCACAACAAAGTATATATTGTAGAAAAGCGGGGATCCTTGAAGGAGCCCTTGTTCAGGGGAAAAAGAAAATGACAGTGTTTTGTCCATTCGTACTTGTAGTTGTCTGTTTTCTAGTAAGTTCTTTATGGTGTGTAGTAGATATGTTGGTGTGTGGAGTTTGTCTAATTTGTATAGTAAGCCTCTATGCCAGACAATATCAAAAGCTTTGTTAATGTCCATAAACAGGCAAGCTGTCTTTCTGTCAGTTAGGTGGGTTGTTTGTATATTGTTAGTCAGAGTGAAGAGTGGGTGAATAGTCGAGTGTTGATGTTTGAATCCGAACTGATACGATGGTATGTACTTTCCGATAAGTTTTCCTAGTCGCTGCTTTATTATGTACTCAAAAACTTTGCTAAGTACTGGGAGTAATGTATTTGGTCTGTAATTGCTCGGTTGTGTATTGTCCAGTCCATTTTTGGGTATATAAATTATTTTTTTTGCATGTGTTTGGAATTTTGTTATTTCTAATGCAGTTGTTCAATTCAGTTACGATAAGTTTGCGTGTTTCTTGAGTTAGGCTTTTCAGGAGTTTTGCCTTTATTTTATCTTTTCCCGGTGCTGTGTTTTTGATATGAGCTAGGGCTTCATCGTACTCTGTGTCTGTGATCAGTTTGTATGTATAGTTTGGTGAGCTGTTGAAATAGTTCAAGTACCAGTCGTTGATCAAGTTCCAGTTGTCATTGTCGAAGTTAGGGTTTGTCGATATGCTGAAGGCTTTTTGATAGTGTCTGGCGAACGCGTCAGCTTTCTCTTTGTCTGTGTACCGTTCTATTCCGTTTTCGTCAATTGTGTCAGTAGTGTTAGTTTTTTTGTATTGCGCTAGTTTCTTAATTTTTCGCCAGTATGTTTTGCCTTTGTCTTCTTGTATTTCTTTACATGTTTCTAACCATGTTTCTAACCATGGATTATTATATTTAGTAACTAATAGGAACTCAGTTAACAGGACATTTCCACTCCTGTCAACAGTTCAGTGCAGTTTAAGATTGATGGTAGTGTTTATCAGGGTTTCAGAAAGCCAGCAAGTACTATAAATGAAATTCAATTGGGGCGGTCCCAAGATACAACACCGAGTTGTACCTTGCCATCACTTATAAATTGAAAACATTAGTCGCAATCATTTTTGATAGAGAGATTCAAGAAATTTATACCAAAAAACGTCCTATCACTCCCAAGCAGCATTTTACTTTATTTAGTTTTATTTATAGTATTTGACAGAAATAATTTAAATTTTCATTAAATCTACAAATAACCATCATGTTAAATATTGGTTTAACCTTACACTTACGTTGCTTAAAAGTCCAAAAGACATCTTCATAGACTGCTAATGGAAGTTTTTTGTTAATTGTTATGCAACATAAAGGCTTGAAATGGAAAATAACAGAAAGTTCACAGCTAGTTCATAGCATCTTAATTATCATAATGAACTAATTAGCAAGTGCAATAATTTTTTGGAAAAAAAATTAATAACTGGCAAGGACCAGGTGGAAAATCTTGTTGAGGTCCCAACTTTAAGCAGAAATAAATTTTCAACATGGAAACATTGAACTGTTGAAACGGTTTGTTGAGTTTTGTAACGAAACGTGACCTTCTAGCGGAAAACGTTCAATGGCTGAGTTGTAAATAACAAAAAAAATCTAAAACTGCTTTATTTAACACTTTGTTGGTGTTGAAAACGCGTCTTTTTTTTTGAAGTTCAGGAGACGACCGGTTTTTGAGTTATGTACATTTTTCGAAAAACCTACACTTGTCTTTCACGATCAATTTTCTTGATCGTTTTTTGTATTTTCAAAGTCTCTAAGCGGTCATTTTTATCGTCGAAATATCTTCTTGAAAATGGTCTATACAACTTGGTGGTTTATTTACCGTTAAACTGCTTAAAATTGCGAAAAAGTCTCTCTGATTCAAGATGTTTTCAATATTTTCAATGATTTTTGATTTTCTTCAATATTTCTGTTAATAGTTAATAGACTATTTTTACGTAATGGGTGATTAAAAATTGGCGTCCGGCGTAAAAATTTCTAACTAAATTAAAAGATAGTAACAGTTGAAAATCCAATTTCAACTTTGTTATTAAGTATTATTTTAAAATAGTCCCATGTGTGATTGGTAGTCTATTGGAATACTAAACCATTCGAAAAGAAAAATTACGATCATTGCTTCAAATTACGAACATTTTTTATATTAAAAAAGGACTCTTCTACAATTTTTTGATAAAACGTCAAAGCAGCAGTGACGTTTTTTGTCATTAACAGATAGTTTCAGGTAGATAGCCTTAGTCAATAATAACCATCATTTGTCAGACTGTGACTTACTTTGAAGCTCCTTTCACAAAATGTACACCAATATCAAATTTGCGGATATGCGATTAGTTATGGGGAAATGCCACACTAACTTAACAGAAGGTGTAAGAACTTACACCAGCAAAGGGCTAGAGATACTGGACGATTGGCTCCAGGAATTGACGCAGATAGTGGACGATCTAGAGGTGTTCGGGCTCCAAACTGAGAGAAACCTCCAATACCTATTTGCAATAATTTCAGCACTCCAAAACTATATTCACGCCAAAGCACAATATAATAGCTTGGATTGTCAGTATGTGTCATCTTGCGCAAGTATAAACAACATACATTCCAAGACCATTCAATATGTCGACTTTCGTGCTGAATAAACGAAATTTGCGGGAAGCTTTATTGTTCTGTTTCCATTTGAAGAAAACTGGTGCTGCGAGTCGTGTGCTGCTCGAGGAAGCTTACGGGGGTTATACTCCATCGATTTCAACATATGAGTACCATAGAAAAGATAAAAAACATAGAAAAGTTATTTTTACTCTATGGTGAGTACTGGATTCGACGCTTCAAAAGTGGTGATTTTGACACCGATGACAAGGAACGTCACGGTCAACCAAAAAAGTTCGAATACGAAGAATTGGAGGCGTTACTCGACGAAGATCCGTGTCAAACGCTCCAAGAATTGTCCGTATCATTGGGAGTTGACTTGTCAACAGTCGGCAAACGTCCCAAAGCCATGGGTATGATTTAGAAGCAAGGAAATTGGGGGCGATACGAGCTGAAGCCGAGAGACGTGGAGAGGCGGCTTATGACGTGAGAACAGCTGATGGCGCGTCAAAAAAGGAAAGGTTTTTTGCATCGCATCGTCATCAACGCCAAGACCGAATATCCATGAGTCCAAGCTCATGCTCTGTATTTGGTGGCATCAGATGGGCATCATTTATTATGACTTGCTCAAATCGAACGAAACCATCACCAGAGACCTCTACCGAACACAATTGATGCGTTTGAACCGGGCATTGAAGAAAAAAACGGCCGCAATTCGAGCAGCAGCATTACAAAGTCATTTTGCAACATGACAACGCTTGTTCTCATGTCGGAAAACCCGTAAAAAAGTACTTGGAAATGTTGAAATGGGATGTTCTCTCGCACCAACCGATTCCCCAGATATTGCCCCGTCCGATTACTAATTTCCGATCGATGGCACATGGCTTGGCTGACCAGCACTTCACCTCTTAGAGGAAACGAAAAAATGGATCGATCCATGGATCGCATCAAAAGACGAACTATTCTTCCGAGCTAGTATCCGAAAATTGACAGAAGGATGGGCAAAAGTAGTGGCTAGCGGTGGACAATACTTTTAATAATCGATTTGTTATCATTTTTGTTCAATAAAGCCTCAAATTTTGAAAAAAAAACCTCTAAACTAATTCCAACTCGTAATACATAACTCGAAAACTGGTCGCCTTCTGATCTGCAAAAAAATCATGCTTATTCAACACCTAAAAATACATAATTCTACAGATCTTCATGTAAATTAAATCATTTATGCGCGAGAAAAAAATAAAATACCGAAAAATCGGGTTTTCGCCATTTTGGACGTTATTTGAGGTTGTATCGGAAAGTGTTAAATACAAAACAGTTTTAGATTTTTTATTTATATACAACTTTTGCATTGAACGTTTTCCGCTAGAAACTCAGGTTACGCCGCAAATCGTAAAAAAGCCGTTTTCAACCCCTAAACTGCATCTCTATTTCACCACTTTTTTTTTCGATTCGACTTCTTAATTTTTTCGAGCTTAAGATTTTTTTCTCTTAAAGTTGGAACCTCAGCAACATTTTCCACCTGGTCCTTGCCTGTTATTTTTTTTATTAAGAATATGAAATTCGTAACGGCATTAGTCTACTATTCCTTGTTGAATGTTAAGTTTTGCACTAGCCTACTATACTGATATGCAATGTTAAGCGGTCTAACGTTGAATAAACCACCAAGTCACATAGACCATTTTAAAGTAGGCATTGCAACGATTAAAATGACCACTTATACACTTTCGAAATGCAGAAAACACATCGAGACAATTGTTGATGGAAGATAAGGGTAGGTTTTTCGAAAAATGTAATAACTCCAAAACCAATCGTCTTCTGAACTGCAAAAAGTCATGCTTATTCAACACCATTAAAGACATACTTTTACAGACCTTCTTTCTTCTTTAAAATACATCCCCATTTCACCATTTCCTGTGTTTTCGTATTTAAATTTTATTTTTTCTTAAAGGTGGAACCTCAACAACATTTTCCACCTGCCACGGTGTTGCCTGTTATTAATTTTTTCATGTCAAATGTCAAATTCGTATCGGCACTAGCCTACTAAGGTGGAGGTCATTTTCAATGTTAACTATTTTAAATTAATTTAAGTAGTGGCAATCTATGAAATCAGAATCAGTTTGAAATCAGAATGGTTTTTTATGTATTTAAAAATAAACCGTTAGTTGATGACTGAAAAAAAGTTACTTCAATGATTGACTACTTCACTATAGTTTGATCCATTGAGCAAGCACTAGGGCATAATCATGATCCCTTCTCATTATTATGTACTTTACTTAGCATCATTACATGTAATAAGACACATACACAATGAGTAAAATAGAACCTCCAATAACCCTTCTTCCTCTTTTTTTAAAAATTTGAACCGTCCTGGACGTAAAATACGTTTTGAACTTATCGCCTGTGCGTATTATAATTATTTTTAATCTGTAATAACAAAGGTTCCATCACCTTTGTTCACGACCAAACTGGTTTACTTTTTTCTCTGGGAGGAATAGTTTCTGCAATATTATACTTACCATTGAGTAACATTTACATTTAAACACACAAGCGCTTAAATTAGAATAAAGGCCTATTTACCAGTGTTTTCCAATAGTGTTTCAGTTGTATAATTGCCCTAATAAGAACTAATATTTCCTAACGGTATTTTTCAGCCACGTTCACAGTCCTTCAAAATTTGGATTATTCTATAGGGTTATTATCCGGTTAGCAAATTGTTCTTCGCATAGGCATTTTACGTATGCGGCATTGCATAATACACACCCATACTTTAAATGCACGTCGGCATATTCGCGGAACGCAAATTCCATTAACATAATTAAAATAATTACAGAAGAATAAAGCTATCAGAAATTTCCGTGAACTGAAATTGCCACAGAAAAACTTCAATATTTGAATCACATTAAAAAATCAAGTTAATAAAAACGACATGCAAGTTGAATAGATGTTATTAAATCTATTTAGATCTATAAATGGAAACGTCAAATAATGTTATTTTTGATTAACGTTTAATTCTTTCATCATGATTCTCAATGAAGCCACACAAGCTAAGCCAGTTTAACATTATTACCCAATTTAATAGTATGCCATTGAAACGATGGATACATTTTTGAAGTGAAGTGGAAATATATATCTAACAGCACATTAATGTTTCGTTCCTACTTAACAGAGCACTGGTATAGTTATAAAAAGTAGGCAAAAAAATTTATAAGGTTATAAAGCAAAAATAGCTTGTCGAAAATAACGTGCTAGCAGTGTTATATGATTATATTCATCGCTCAATGCTCGGCATTTCGTTAAACAACTTCCAACATTAAAGTAGCTGACAAACATAACACCTTCCGCTCATTTTTAAATAAATTCCGAATTGTCACTGACAGATATGTGAAGTTCTTATGGAATTCCAGGTCTTCAAGGAATTTCAACGGAATTGCACGCTCAAAAGGTTTAAATGTTCTCTTTTAATTATGACTCGAGAGCAATTAATTCTTCGTGCTAACTGGATGCTCTATAATCTAAAATTCTAGTCCATTTCTAGTCTAATTTACGTTAATTAAAATAAGAAACTTTTAAAAACAGAAATAAAACGAATGTTTGATATAGTTATGTAGAAACTGCAACCTGCATTTTGGGAACGACGTAAATATGCGCTTTAGGACAACTTTATTATATGTATGGCTCTTTAGAGCGACTTAAAAAAATACTGTTGAGTACAAAGAACCAAATGTTAAACACATTACTAAGGGCTAAACCTACCAAATGTTATCGTACTTATGTTATAACCTTAATAACAGTTGAACAAATGCGTTTGATGTGGGACAAGTGATTTAAGAAAACCTTGTTTAACCTTTCTGTGCTAATCGGTCAGCTGTTTTTATGCTATTTTTGTACACAGTTGCGTCTTTGTACATTAAATGGATCCTTATTTCTTAAATGAAACGTGAAACATTCATAAATTTATAATGCGTTAACAGTCATACCTACATACCTACATTTTTCAACTGCGTTCTGCATTATGCTTTATAATCCGTTCGGAGTGTTACGCGTAATCCTTTTTTGGGGCACGAATGCATTTTCTATTATCGCATCTTTGCACCAGGAAATAATTCCGTATCTTAGTACAGAGTTAAAATAATTTTGTTGAAAAGTTGAATTCTGAAAAAGAAACTATGAAATTAAAGTCTCATTTGAACAAAAAAACTTGAATGTAATTTCTTTTAAAGAAATCTACATCTACAATATAGTGTTTAACGTGAAATTAGAGAGTTCTGTCGATTATGTTGATTCGGTTTTTTAAAGTCAAAATCGGTTGAGAAATAGCTAGTGCTCAGTATAATCCGGAATTCGTGTTAATACAGATGTAATCAGTAATTCGTGTGAGTCATACCTAAGCCAAATTTAATAAGGCTTACTTCAAAAATGCGGAAGTATTCATTTAAGCTTTTCGTTTTTTTAGTTTTGGAAAAATGCTAAGTGTTACAACCGAAATTGGAGGTTCACAATTATTAAATAAATTTATTTGGAAGAAAACGCTGGAAATTTCTGGGAACAAGACGAATTTCTAGATAATAAGTAATTAAAAGCATTTTAATATAAGAATATTCATCGCCAAAATATAAACGACAATCGCATACTTAAATGAAAATAAATAAAAAGCAATAATACTCCGATACCTCAGAAGTTCTAGTCACCAATCGGATCGGCAACAATTAAACAAATATTATCTGATAAATCATTCCTAGTTACCTCTACTATTTCAGAAGCTTCAACCCAATTTTTCAAGCAGGACCCAAAAGAATTAAAACTAAAGGATTAAGATCAGGGATCTAGCAGGTCAAAGATTGGACATACTTGCCCGTTATCACCTGTTCCCAAACCGACCAAAAAGATTAACCGGAATTGATTGGAATTTGTCAATTTTACAAATAATACTAATTTTAACACACATTTTATGGTTATTGTGTACTTTTTTTTCAATTTATTCGAAATACTCAAGAAGACAATAACGCTACTACTTGAAACGTAACTTTGAGGTTTTCCAATTTTAATAATTTTTTATACTTCTTGAATGCCTTTTCAGATCATACGGTGTTTGTTTACACAGGTATATTTATCTTTATTAGTTTTTAGATAAATAATAGAATCAATTTTTCTATTTTAAGTCTTTATTGATCAGGAATTTTTATTTAATTTTTATTAAGGTAATGATGATTAAAAAGATTATTTCGTGAAGATTGCCCATAGTACCTAATTGACTTAATTAGTGGAATTTCGATCCAAAATTAAAATATATTATAACTGACTGAACCGCCCTGTAATGATGTACTGAAGGGAGGCAAATCTGCTGTCCAGAGACTTCCACATGTGCTTTAACTAGTAAATCATCAAAACGGAAGCAGCCCGGCTGTCTGTTCGCGCAGCTGCTGCAATATTTCAAGACGTCTTCCGAAATGTGCATATACACACGACCTGGTTCACACGTATTTGTTTTTCTTTTACTCCTTAACGACTTTTACACCTATAACTTCCAGTTCCCAAATGGGAATATCGTTTATCGGAAAATCACGAGTGGCAAGGGATTTCAGAATTTCATGAGCCAATAGTCCAAAATGGTGTATATATTATAAGCAAGTCAACTTAATGTACGCATTCACTCTTTATAAAATATAGGCAAATATCAAATATCACAAAAATAATGTGTGTGTGTTTTCTATGTTTCTATGGATGTTTTTCATAATTTTTAAAACTAGGGTAAATATTGCAGGTTTTGTTTTATGAGCCTGCCATTGAAATGGACTGCAAATCTCACTAAAAAATTAATTTTCTCATTGATTTTAAGGATAGAAGCTGTGACAAATTTTGTTCCACAAGTAGTCTTATATATATAAGTCATCTTTATTTCTCATGGAAATAGGCTATCGACCTATCGGTCTTTCTGCCCTTATTTTGTACATGCAGTCTTAATCTAAATAAACAAATAAAGGTAAAAATTATCTTATTCTAGGTTAACAATTTCATAATTCTAATTCTGACAAACAGGAATCTTAAATTTATTGTCCAGTGGTCAGTTACGATTGTAAGCGTTCGAGTAGCGTTGATGTAGGGAAACGGAAGCGGGATTGTCTGGTTGTAAGTAGTCTTATTAATTCGGGTTTGTTAAAAAGTTTGCTTCAGTCATTCCAGGCAAAGAAATGTGTTATCACGCCGACACACTCATTTGTACTTTGACGTGAAATAGTTGAGCAGTGTGCCGTGCATTAACTAAATTTTGTTCAGTTTTAATCATATTTTATCTTAATTAATTAAACCAATTCATTGTCCCATACGATAGTGGAAATAGAACGATACAATACGAAACGTGTTATGGAAACACATGATATCGGTTTACAAGAAGCTAGAATCAATAGAAAGAGAGAGTAAAATGCGATTAAGAGAAATTTACTGCTATCAAAGCTTATGGAATAATACACAATTGCACATGGAAAATGATAAGTATGAGAATATTTACGGACGATCTAATTTATGGTCCACTAGAAGCTGCTTTATAATAATACCAACGATCCCATGATCTTAATTTTAATAATTATTATTGATAATAATTTAGAATAAAAAAATGCAATTGAATCATTAAAATAGTGAGTAAATTTTGTTATTATTATTAATTGTTTTAATTAACAACGAGAGTGTTTTATAATTTTTGCTAACATCAAATCAGTCCATTTGATTAAACAGTCGCTCATTATATCGAGTTCAATCAGGTAATAGTTAAAGAAAAAACACGTTGTTTAGATCAATCTATTGGAAATATCTCGATTATCAAAACAATTGGCATATTCTCGATAGTGAATACCTGGACCTCAGAACCAAAGGGTATTATGTCCTGTTTCAGTAAATGTGCAGGAGGTCCATTTTAAAGTTTGCATATGAGAAATTTTTCGTATTTCATCGCTAGTGTAATAGAGTGGGTAATTTTTACACAAATGATGATAAACTTGAAAAATTAAAAATACGAGTAATTAGATGTTTTCTTTATATCACGACTATTTTGTAAAATAATGTACTTAACATTGTTGTGTATATTTTCCTGACTGTACTTTTTTTTATTTCAAAATTTCCTGGGTTTCAGTCAATTTTATTGTTTATTATTTAAAATGTTACAAATACGTTTCGGTGTCTTTCTCCACCATCATCAGTTTGTCTAAAATATACATTTTACATTTATTATCAATTCATTCCAATATATTCCTGGGTTTTTCAGTCAATTTTATTGTCACTAATTATGGTGTTATGTGATGAGCCCATGTTATGTGATGTGTGAGTGTTATGTGATGGGCTCATCACATAACACCATAATTAGTGACAATAAAATTGACTGAAAAACCCAGGAATATATTGGAATGAATTAAAAAGTACAGTCAGGAAAAAGAAATATACGAAAAAGATATAGATGCTTGGGAGAAAAAAAGCAGAATGGAACGAGTGGTTTTCAATCTAATGCTAATCGGCAACACGGGTTGCCAATATCTCACCGCAGAAGATCTATACCGGCACGATTCATTTACGTCCGAACACGTAGAACCGATGTCTGGCGTATAAGGCAGGGTCTACCTAAGCCTTACTGACGAGTCCAATAGGTAGACCCGGGACGAAACGCAGGGCTCATCACATAACACCATAATTAGTGACAATAAAATTGACTGAAAAACCCAGGAATATATTGGAATGAATTGATAATAAATGTAAAATGTATATTTTAGAAAACTGATGATGGTGGAGAAAGACACCGAAACGTATTTGTAACATTTTAAATAATAAACAATAAAATTGACTGAAACCCAGGAAATTTTGAAATAAAATGTACTTAACATCCTTTGGCTCCGAAAAAGACTTAATATGTTGTGACAGAATATTAACTTTTGTGACTTACTACCATTTCCCTTTGAAAGGAATAGAACAGGAGGACATAATATTACTCCTGTAAACGATAACAGAAATTTTTAATAAATTTATTGTTATAATAATTATTAATAATAATAAATATTTTTAAACAGGTAACACCTGCTTTATCCCATCAGTCGTCTTCTTTTAAATTGGCATGTTGAAGTTCTTGAAAAAAGTAATGGAGTTGTTTGGGAACCCATTTGAGTAATTTTTGCAAATCGTTGTATTTTTTAGTTGATATCGATTTTGGACCATTTCTCAAATGTTGTAATTCAAACTCTCTGATGCTATTTGATTCTTGCAGTCTACGAGATGTTCGTTTCGAAAAATTTTTGTTAAAATTAATCCGCTAAAAGTGTTATTGCTCAAAATTCGTTCTAAAATAAAACACACCAGGGTTTTCTTTTAAAAATTTCATGTGTACCACTTTTGAGATAAAAAATTGTTTACCATTTTCCGTTTTCTTAATATTCTGGTAAGGTGAATCACTATTGCCATACAAGTTGTTTAAATTTTTAAAATCTGGAATTTCTATTCCTACAACCATTATTTTCGGACCACATAGCCGCATAACTTGCTGCCAATGACAAGTGTTACAATAGAAAATTGAGGTGTAGCTTTCATCTGCCTTTCAATATGAGCATGTATTGTATCCACCTCCATGTGGGAACTCCAATAGAAACTTATGCTCGATGCATTCTAATGAAGGTTTTGCGCTTAGCGTTGAAAGATAAGACATTATAATTTGAATGTTTCTATACTGTGAAGGACAATTGTCACTCCAAACTACAATTTTTTTGACCTCACAATTAAGGCTAAAAATGAATTTCCTAAGGCATGATCCTATTTCGTTACCTCTACGTCCAGCCTGAGATTCATCCCAAACGTAGCAAGAAGCAGATTTTGTGGATGAATCATACTGACTGAGATCATAAACTATGCAAAATATAAAATGAGATGTTATTTTTTCTATAGCAAGCATAATTAAGTTGTGCAATCTATTTAGCTTGCTTAACTGCATATACAAGACCCCAGTAATTCCTGAAGACTGGCTCAGATCAACATTCTTTGCTATACCAAAGAAGGCTAACTGCAAGTATTGTAAAGATTACATACATACACTTCAGAATGCGAGGAAAATATTGGTGTTTTTGGTCCTCAATTTGGTTTTAAAAGCGGTTTCGGTACAAGGGAGGCGCTGTTTAGCGTCCAGGTTCTAATACAACGCTGTCGAAATGTAAACGTGAATGTATATGCTTGCTTCATAGATTACGAGAAGGCATTCGACACTGTTCAACACGTCAAGTTAATAGCTATACTGGACGATATAGGCTTGGACGTATGAGACATTAGGATAATCGCCAACTTGTTTGAAATCAGACAGCTGATATTAGAATTAACGGTCAGACAGCTGAACAAGTAGCTATTATGAGAGGAGTCCAACAGGGCTGTGTGCTCTCCCCCTTCTGATTAATTTATATGCAGAAAAAATTTCCAGAGAAGCCGTCGAAGACAGAACAGAGGGTATAATTGCTAATGGAATAATCATCAACAATCTAAGATATGCGGACGATACGGTCTTACTAGCAACAGATAAAGATGATTTGCAGACACAAACAGTTACAGAGCATAGCCAACAAATGGGTCTACGATTAAATAGAAAAAGCCAAATGGATAGTTGAAAGCAAAAACAAAAATATAGCCAACAACTTAACAGATATCAGCATAAATGGAGAAATAGTGGAGAGAGTACAAAAATACAAATATCTACGCTGTTGGGTGAATGAAAATGGGACTTAACTCAGGAAATCAAAAGCAGAATAAAACAGGGACGAACATTTTCCAAGAAAATGAAAAAAGTGCTTACCAACAGAGCTCTAAGAAACAGATGACAGCGCCATATCGAAGGCAAGATACCTGCTCCAGGCCTACTACCCGCTGCTGACAGGTAAGCTCTTCCTAAGAACAAAGGTCCGAGCTTAGAAACAGTTAATCAGACCTGTACTGACCTATGGATCACCAGCGTGGTCCACGGCCAGCACCAGCCAGAAACTCAAGCTGGCAAGGATCCAGAACAGGATACTGAGCACAGCAGCCAAGGCCCGGTACTTTGTGAGGAACACAACCCTCCAAAGGGACCTGAAGACAGAAGACCTGCTGGACCACATCCAGGGCTTAACATCAAAGTTCCTGGACAGGGCCCGGCAAAGCAAGAATCCCACAGTCAGGGATTCTTGCACAAAGAAGTTCCAGTGTGACCGCAGACAGCTCCCTGCGGACACAGTTTAAGAAGCAGACGAGGACCACACGCGATGACCAGTTCCAGCACCACAACGAGGACCATGGACTAGCATTAAGTTAGTTAGGAAGCAAGAGATGATGTAAGATTAGGTTAAGTTAGGCTAAGCCAGTTCAAGAAGAAGACGAGGACCACACGCGATGACCAGTTCCAGCACCACAACGAGGACCATGGACTAGCACTAAGTTAGTTAGGAAGCAAGAGAAGTTGTAAGATTAGGTTAGTTAGGCTAAGTTAGGTTAAGGTAGGCTAAGGTAGAATAGTACAACTGATGTTAGATATTGCTAAATGCTAAATGATGTTAACATTAAGGAGCCGTAGAATAAGAGCAATTGAAAGATGAAAATGTCTTAATTGAAATAAATATGTTCAAATGCAAGCTCTAAGAATTCCCTTAAGAATACGCCTATTGCGCTGCTTTGTCTTTAGCATATTGTTCTATGGGATGGAAGCATGGACCCTCACTGAAACAATGTGCAAGGGAATTGAGGCTTTCGAAATGTTGAGTTAGCGAAGAATGCTGAGGATATCGTGGATGGACAGGGTGAGGAGTGAAGCGGTTTTACCGCATATGAACAAAGAAACAGAGGCACTTAATACCAAAAAAAAACAGAAGAAAGGTGGAGTACTTTGCCCAAGTAATGAGAAATCCGAAGTATGAATTGCCCCGCATTCTTATTCAGGGAATAATAGAGGAAAAGCGTGGCCCTTTTTGCCGAAGATCATCTTGGCTCAAGAATGTTCGCCAATGGCATGGAGTAAACACCACGACACTCTTTAGGTCGGCTGCGGACAAAGTGAAGATCATGCGACTGATCGAAGTGGGAAGAAGAATCATATTTAAAAAATGGTGAGTTTAGGTAATTTCTCATAGGTCTCATTTCAATCCTACTAACCGGCAGAAAATAAAAACAGTAAAAAAAATATTTTAAACGATTTCTTCATGAGTATTCAGGAATGTGAAAATTATATTTTGTCATTGGGGATGAAGGTAAGATGCGATCGATTGGTATGCCACATTACGCAGGCTTTGACTGATTTATTAAGGTATTTGTCTTTGCGGAGCTCGATCACGGTATTCCACTTATTTTAACTGTAACATGTTAATAATTTTAATTTCAGTTATAACTACGTACGGAGTAGACATTCTTTCTTCATGTATTATATCTGGTGTTTAGAGGCTACTTAAAATAGTATCAGTTCAATCCCTACGATGGCTGTAATTACGGGCTTTAAAAATGTCTTAACCGACCGGAGTAAAAAAAGGAAAATTATTCATTTATTTTCTTAAATAGTTTGTTTTATTGCTCTAGAATAACATGTTATACAGGAAGGTTTAAAATTAAAAAAAATAATAAAAAAAGATGAAAATTAAACAAAGGAAATATTGGTACTTTTTTTGAGAGTTTGGAAAGAAAATAAGAAGAAACATTTTGAATTTATTTCTCGAAGATGTGCTGTTGTTCTTGAAGACTCAGTTTCGACTTTGCTAGAAAGCAATTATTAAGTACCTCAAAGAATACTCCATTACAATTAAAATAATGCAAAATTTGCTTCATCTGACGGAATATTTCGATTTCGGAAACCTTCATTTCTATCTGATTTTTGTGAAAAGTCACAGCGTAAACTTCAGATGTCTTTGATACGCACGTTATATTTGTGTTGGTTGACTTTAAATTGTACTCTTCAAAACTTAAAATATATTACTATGACCGGATCAAGATAAAATTGTAGTTTTATTGACTATACGGAAAATTTTACGAAACCATTTGATATGATGTTATACCCTGCTTGCAAATAATCTTTAAAAGAATTGTGTTCATTGAATTACTAACTTGTATTCATTAAATGCAGTTGTTACCCGCCAAATTTTTTAATGTTTCTTTGCAGTTGAATCCTTGCATCTAAATGAATTTTTGGATCGAACTTAATGTTCGAAATAAACGACTCTAGGTGATCTACATGGAATGTGTGTACTGGGCCTTTAATTATCGCAATAGAAGGTAGCATTCCTTCCATATTTTCTGCTTTCTTCTTACTGCATAATAGACAAATAATCCAGCTTCCACTGCCACGTTGTTTTTGTTATTGTATTTTTGTTATACTGACTGGGTATATAAAAGTTAAGTCTTAAAGACAGGAAAGTATCTCATCCTATGTGGGTCGTTAAAAATTTTACGAATTACTTTTATTTATGATTATCGTTTAGTACCATTATTAACTCTAGTCCTTTGTCGTTTACAAATATGGTTTTTTGTACAAAATATTTATATTTTTTTTCATTTCAATTATTATGAGGACTTGTTTTTACTGGTCTTTTTCCTCAGCTAGGTCCAGTCGTTGGATAATCACCTATCTGTTATCTTTAACTTCGGCAACCGTCATCCAATGCACGGTTAGGATTTAGACATCAACATGAAACACACAATAACGACCAATGAGCCTTTCCCTTATTCAAAAATCGTTTTGTTTGTCGATTTTGGATTTGCTGAAAACTCAGTTACGATTTTGAATATATAGGGTGATTCAAAATTGGCGTCATTTTTTTTAAGAGGTGCTAGGGGCTCTCTTGGAGAGTGCAAGAAAAATACTGAAAAAAATTTTTCAAAAATTTCTAGAAGATATTAACAGTTTAAAATCGAATATCAACTAGTAACTAAGGAACTACATTCCTACCACGTATGTAAGATACACAGAACAAGAGGAGGCATTAAATCTCTAGTTTACCGAACACCGGTACAAATTGAGCACAAGTTAAATAACCGAATACGAGAAGCTGCTTGAGAAGAATGCACAATAAAGTGATTACACGCACAGAAACTTGTTTGGAGTTAAACACCGAAATGTATGTTAATCAACATCAATTTGAGATACATAAAATAATAAATATCCAATAAAAGAACAATATCTCGTTGACAATATTGACATTTTGCAAAACTACGTTCCTACATTTAACGAATGATGCTGAATTTACTGTTTAGCCTAACCTATTTTATTATCACTTTCTGTATTTTTCCATGGTTACTGGAGCCATCCTTTTGATTTAGTTTTTTGCAAATATCTCTGCTTTTAATAACAATTAACTTTTTATTATTCTTCCTGTAGTCCTAAAATATCCACAGACAACACCGATGGAGTGACGCCAATTTTGAATCACCCTTTATACCCAACAGACGTATTTTAAACCTCTTGACGGTTCTAATTACAGCTAAGACTTCTAATTTGTATATAACTGGAAAGCAATTGTATGCTCCTTGAGTGATTGATATTGACGAAAACTAAATAGAATCGTGTGATTCTTCTTCAGGATATCATTATTCGTTCTTCTTCTATGACATTGACATTCGTCCCTTTTTTGTTATAGATTTGTAGAACCCAGCTGACACTTAATACATTCAAACGGGCCGCTCGGTATTCGAGACAAAATTTATTTTATCCTTATCAAATCGACTTCAATTTGAAACTATCTTAATTATAAGGATATATCAAGTTCTAATTTCATCATAATGCATTTCGTTTTTTATGTGGCCAAAATTAACTTTAGTTTCTCCCAGGTATTTCGTCATAATTTTCATAATAAAGGAACATAATTTAAATAGCAGTAAATTTTTAAATATTGCGAAAACGCTCATCATTTAATTGGAGAAGTTAAGCCGCCTCAGGTTAAAGTACGCCAAAGATTAATATCTTTTAGGGTTATTATAAAAGTTTTAATGAGCGGTGCAAGATGTACGAGTACTTGTAGGTATATTAACATTTTAGGATGTAATAAAGTTCGCCCTAAAACAAGCTATATATGCAAAATGGCAGGCATAAATTAATGTTTATTAGATGTAAAAACTACATGCAAGCTGAAATAAACTATTTGCTAAAATGCATTCCACAGTCTATAAATTGAAAATGCATCTAAAGTATTTTTGCTAACGTACTTGAATGCGTCTGAGAGTTTATTATAGATCAAGAGTTGGCAAGTCAGCTTCAGATTAGAATGTCATCGAAAATGTCAATCCTTCCAGTAGGTGGTAAACAATGAGTTGCATGTGCATCTAAATTTAGGTATGCTAGATTTGTCAATTGTGCCAATTTTTTCACTATGAACGCGAGTCTTGGTCATTAAAATGTTGATGTAATAAGTAATATTGTTTAAATGCGATCAATTTTTTTAGAATAGTATCAAAGTGAGCTAGAGGTGATTTCGTTAAATGATGATATGCAGTAGGTGACATTTCTGCCTCTTCAGCTAGTAAAACTCATTGCTTTAAACATTATTTAACGTATATTAGAATACTTGTATAATGGTATATGATCATGAAAGCACTAATAAGTTGCATAGTTTTAACCATATAGCCTACCACTAAAAATAGTACATGAGTGCACATATACTATTAGGGCTGTTCATATGTCGCCACAGTCACTTCATAAGCTCAATTCTCATTGCTTCCCGAAATTAGTGCTTAGATTTGATGGATAGCAGCCTTTCGTCAGCTAGTACTATCCAAGTATTTTCTATTATATCAACTTCGAAGATTTCAGAATCTTATATTTTCTAACACTACATTGTTATTTCCTTTAGATACTGATCTGAAAATTGAAACATTGCCGCAAGGCAGGACTTGAAATCACCAATAAATATTATTTTTATTGCTCAAAAGGCGTCAGATCAAGAAGTGCATTTAACACTGGGTCGCATACTTATTTTTTCACACTTTTTTACTAAAGAAGTATTGCGTATTATATAGTGAATATTAAATGATGATTTTTAATATGTCTAGAATAACAAATGTTATAATCGATTGTTGCGGTGCTTTTTATATTCTACGAGTATATATGCCTTTGAAGAAATTTTTCGTAAAATTGCCGATGACTGCATGAGTTTCCTTGTTACCTGGAAAGGACATGCGGGTCCAGGCTAACATGTAGGTTATTCTTAATTAATATGTATTCCTGAATTTTTCGACAGAGATTGTCCCTCTTTTTGGACTTCTTTTGTCTGCGTTGAACACGTTATATTTATTTTTGTTTTACGTGTATTAGTTATTATACATATTGGTCTATTTGTGTCACATTAAAGAGGCATTTGTAAAAGTGGTAACTTTTTTAGAAATTTTGGTCGCATTTTTTCGTTAATACGTCTAATAGATACGATTAAATGAAAAAGTATGGAAGAGGCAAAGGATCATCTGCAATACTTCCCAAATGTATACAGGGTGATTCAAAAGTGGCGTCATTCCTTTTAAGGAGTTATAGGGGCTCACTTGGAGAGTACGAGAAAAATTTTGAAAAAATTTTTTTCCAAAATTTCTAGAAGATTTTAACAGTTGAAAATCGAATTTCAACTTTGTTATTAAGTATTATTTTAAAATAGTCCCTTGTTTCCAAATAGCCTTTTGGAATACTTAACCATTCGAAAAGAAAAATTATGTTCTTTGCTTTAAATTATGAAATTTTTTTATATTAAAAAAGGCCTCTTCTACAATTTTTTACGTTACTTTAGATAGTTACAGGTAGATAGCCTTTGTCAATAATAACAAGTATTTGTCAATCTGTGACTTACTTTGAAGCTCCTTTCACAAAATGTACACCAACATCGAATTCGCAGATATGCGATTGGTTTTGAGGAAATGCCACAGTAACATAGCAGAAGCTGTAAGAATTTACACCAGCAAAGGGCTAGAGACACTGGACGATTGGCTCCAGGAATTGACGCAGATTGTGGACGATCTAGAGGTGCTCGGGTTCCCGACACAGAGGCACAAGTATTGGAGATAATTGCAGCAGAGCCTTCCAAGAGTGCTCGGAGCATTGCACAACCACTGACACATTCCCAGGTCCGGATAATTGTCTCTATAACTCCCCAGAGGAAGGGCCACATTCCTACCATGTATGTAAGATTCACAGGACACAAGGACATATTAACTCACCGATCTTCCGAACACCGGTACAAATTGAGCAGGAGTTTTTTAACCGAATACGAGAAGCTGATGAAAAGGTGATCCCAGTCTGCGGCGAAGAGTGCACAATAAAGTGATTGAGGAACAAACATGTCTGGAGTTAAACGGGCAGAACTGCGTCAACCTCTTGTGATTTAACAACTTAATTGTATTTTATTTGATTAATATTAATCATTTATACATAACCTTACACAGGAGTTTAGGTATTTCACTCATCTGCCCCAAAAAGGATGGCAGCACTGACGGCAAATTGACAGATTTATCCTAACCTCAAAATATTTCTATTGCTTTCTCTTTCTTTGTTTTGTGTTTATCCATGGTTACTACAATTTTCATTAATTAAGAAGCAACAGGTGTTTACGTAATGTTAATTAGGCAGATTACCTTGAAAAGCATCGTTGCCGTAATTCTGATCTAGTTTTTGGCAAATATCTCAGTTTTTGGTAAAAATTAATTTTTTTTACTATAGTAAGTTTCGCGACAAACTTATGATTATTAATTATCGTTTAAAAAACTTGTGACTTTCTAAATAATATTGTAGTATTCTTTTGGATTAGAGCCTTCCTCAAATCAAAGTAAAATAACTGAGTTTTACTACTTCAGAAAAATTCAAGTGTCAAGTAATAAACTCGGTTATTTAATATTTTAGTGTATAAATATTGTCTAACATTAGCTGTTAAAGCATAGACGGGTAGCAGTTGCATCTGCTTATTCGGAAACAGAATCACAAAAATGTTTGGTATGAGCACGTGTACTGGTAGATTACCACAAAACTTCCAAAAATTTCGAACTAGACGGTGGAAGATGTAGATTAAAATAAATGAAGTCCCATTATGCAACCCATATCAAATTAGACGTTGCCTACTGATATTAGTTGTATGGCTTAAGAGCGTCGGGTTTAACGGTTACCTTAACGTTTATTGAAATTAATGTACAATGTATAGATACTGGATTTTCTTATAATTACTTGTCCTTTTTAACAAGCTGGTTTATCATGTCTTAATTAGACATAATAGGTATCTACAACCTAACGAAACTAGTCGTATAATATTATATAAAGCGGCTAAAATTAGATCATTAATTAATGAATTCAGGTGCACTCCATGACTCTGACGAAATGATTCAGCTTCTTAGAATAACTTCATTTGGTTTAAAATCAGTAGGCCAACGTTTCGACTCTCTCAATCGGTTCCAGACATCATTAGTGGAGTGAAAATTGGTAACCATCATTTGCAAGACAAAAATGTTCAATTGAATTAAGATAAGGGTTAAGAATAAATTAAATAATCTGTAATTAAAAAATTAATTAATAAAAGAAAATTAACAAATAATGGGATCCGCTTTTTTAAAGGAATAAATGGTAGAAGGTATTTTTTCCATACTATTTTTTTCTGGTCGGTTACTCGGACACATGTGAAAATAAAAAAATATAATTTTTTTAAAATCTAGTTTAAAATTTGCTCCTTATTTTCAATTAAAACGACTTTAGGTTTAGGTTCGATTTTAGGATTTTGTGTGTCTCTGAATAGTGAACTTAATGCCGTTTAATAGAAGGTATGACATGCCATAAAGCTGAAATAAAGCTTATTAAAATATTGATTTCAATGTCTCCTACATGTAAATTGGCGTGTTGTTGAAAACCGTAAATTCCCGCAATTAGTAATTATTTAGGGTGGCACGAGTTTAAATAAAGGCACTATATGTTTTATTAACGTAAAATAAAATAACAACTTTAGTTGCACTGTATGTTTTATTAACGTAAAATAAAATAACAACTTTAGTTGTACTAAATTTTTAAAACTTTATCTGAAATAGAAAATTTCAGTAAGATCTTCCCTCGGTTTCTGCGTATTATTTTTCCAGAATTACGAAATTAATAGCAACTGGATTTAAAGCAGCATGCGTACCGTTTATGTGCAGACTTTTATTTATAACTTGTTATTTTATCAATGTATATGCTAGAGTACAAATTGCAAGTAAAGGGTGTTCTAATAAAAACGACGGTTTTGAATTGCGCGCGATTTGGAGTGTCACGATTTGACATTAAAAAAAGGCCGTTCGTTAGTAGACAGCAGGAGGTTAAGTAAAATGACGCGGTTCAATACACAACAACGAATTCTTATTGTGAAAAATGATTATCAAACTGGTGGAAGTTTTGCAGACATAGTTCGCCAAATGCGTACAATTATGGGCCATCGGAAAGCTCCAACTGAAGCCACAGTTAGAAAATGAATGAAGAAATTTCAGCAAACTGGGTCTGTTAATGACGTGAAAACAAAAGCACGCGTTCGTCCTGGTCGCTCGACTGAAAATATCGCAGCAGTACGTGCAAATGTTGAGGAAAGCCCAACCACATCAGTTCGGCATAGAGCTCAGGAAATTGGTGTTTCCACAACCACTATGCATCGAATTTTAACAAAAGATTTCAAGCTTAATGTGTGCAAAGTTGAATTGGCTCAAGAGCTAAAGCCGGAAGACCAAGGGCAACGAAGAACCTTTGTTGACTGGATTTTGGAACAACGACAATTGGACGGTGATTTTTCAAAGAAAATCATCTATAGTGACGAGGCCCATTTTCATCTTGATGGCTTCGTTAATCGACATCGAAATTGTCGCATTTGGGGTTCCGAAAATCCACGAGTGATCGTTCAGAAACAGATGCATCCAAAAAGAGTAACTGTTTGGTGTGCATTGAGGGCTGTGGGCAAAGTGCAGTTGGTCAAGCATTAACCGTGAGTGGTGTGCGTTATAGTGAAATGTTAACTAACTTTTTTGTGACAAAATTTCAAAATATGGATCTCAACAGCATGTGGTTTCAACAGAATATGTAACATGTCATACAGCCAGAGAAAGTTAAAGAAAGTGTTATTTCTCGTTTTGGAGATCGGCATTGGCCGCCCAGATCATGGGATTTAACGCCTTTGGACTTTTTTCTTTGGGGTCTTTAAAAGTCACAAGTTCATGTGAACAAACCAACAACCATTGAAGCCTTAAAAGATAAAATTCAACGCTGTATCTCTGAAATACCGCAAAATTTCTGCAAAACACTCCTTGAAAATTTCATGAAAAAAGCACGTCTGTGTCAGCAAAGCCGAGGCGGTCGTTTGTCCGATGTCTTATTCCATTCATAACCTCATGATGTGTAGTTCATTTTTCAATAAATGTTTCAAACTTATGCCGCAAATATATTTGTTTTATTTAAAATTTAAATCCCTGGTTCTTATTGGAACACCCTTTACTTATCCATAAATCTGGAGTTTTGCTAACCTGAACTGACCGACGGCACCTGCCTATTATTTCTTTCAGAAAGAAATGAACCAGCTCTAATAAGTCGCTGTTGGTGAACGCCTTAAAATATGTTTTTTCCATTTCAGTGGTATTGAATTTTGAAAATTAAATAAGTTTTTGATATTTAGTTATCCCACGAAACCACTCACAGGAAATGTCACATCACTCAGAATCAAATTAAATTTACTGTTTTCGTGACTGTTTCATTTAATATGCATTTATTATGCAAAAGGGTTTTAATTTTGAGATTGGACCGTGCCAATAATTTAGTTTAGTATAAGGTGACCAAATAAAGCTTTGTACGAGTATTTACAACTACAATAAATATGAACAACTATTTTCAATTACATATTTGTATAATTAACAATTCTTAACATAGTAACTTCTGAAAGTTACTTGAGAAACACAGCTAAAGCGTACAAGTAGTTCTAGGCTAAGTATGCACCAGAGAGAGTCCTAACAATTATTCACTCGGCCGCCACGCGAGCAGGTATTTCCGACTGCGATGACATTTATGAAGAATTTAGACAAGACGTTGCAACTATTTATATTAAATTTACAATACATATTTACTACACCGATAATAAAATTAATTAATATTTATTATAATCGACTAAAACCGAAAGGAATAGAAAATAAAATAATAATACCAAATTATGACTTATCACCCCAAAAAAGCATTAGTTACCAAAATCCCAAAAAATATTCCAAAATTCGGATGTAAAATTCTGCTACTTTAACAGTCTGTATCTCAGAAATATTGCAGTCGCATTTTATACAGACATTTGAGAATCACCCCTTAGAAGCAGAGATTAGTTCTACTAATCTCTGGTAGAAGGATTAGAAATATTAGTTTAATATTCAACGGTACTGAAGCAATTTTTCCAATTTTGATCAAAAAGGAGCAAAAAGTTGATCACTGTTGTCAGTTTCTTCACCATCTTAACTCTTGATGTTTTTGTCCTTCTGCATTTAAAAAAATATATGAACTTCAAAAATCGCTTAAATTGATTTACTATTTGAAAGTTTATACTTGCAGGTTGGTCGTACTCATTAAATTAAGACGTACCTGTAGGAAAGAGGTACAGAATCGAAAAATTCATTGAGTATTTTCCCACAACATTTGACCACTTATTTCAGATTTGCACGTAGTAGTAGCATCTTTTAGTTAAGATAACAACGTAATGTAAGATAAGCAAATCCTTTAAAACCCCAGTTTTAACAGGAATTGTTTTGACTTGTCGCTGATGAGTATTTGGGGTATGCAGAACATCTTCGATTATGATTTTCGATTAGATCATGGTAAGTCTGCGGCGCACAGACCTCACTTGCGTCGGGGTGGACCAGTTTTGTGAAGCTCCGCCTTTATAATTATCATCATGCATACACGAAGGAACGATCGTACTGGTTATAGTAGGACTAAAACACCAAAACTTTTGGGATGCGAGTTTACACGGCATCAGAACGAAGCCAAATAAGTTCTTAAGGAGAACATAAATTAAATGCACAAAAACATCGCGTTAATAATCTTGCAAAATACCTATTTCTCAGCGATAGTCGCAAAAACCATCAATTTAATTGATTAAATTTTTTGAGGATTCTTGTCTTAGTTATTAATCGGACAAACCTTGCTTACAGTTTTTTTTTGTGTTTTAATGTTTTGCTCATTGTTCTAATACTATTTCGGGGTTTAGTTCGAATATAGTTTCTGAGACGCAAGCAAAATATATAAAATTTAATTAGTTTTCAATCTAGTTGCCTATTACAAAGATGAGTTTTTCGGACTTTTAGGGCCGTCAAGTTTCCCTGACATTTCCAAAGTACCAGAAGCTTCCATCCTCGGAGGTGTTTCCCTCGAAAATCTACATAGGACTGATGCGGGGAAAGCCTGCCTAATTTGTTAAAATGGTGTCTGTCGTTTAACTATACACAACTAAAACAGCACAGTTGTGTTCATCTGTATGAAAACCGTCAGTGGAAAATATAGTTTTAAAAGTATATAAACACTATTTTATTTATTGTGGCCTGATTGTCTTTATAGTAGTGTCGTGTAACTTTGATTAGCGATTAATTTATTTCCAAGTTTCGCATTTCTGCCCACAGTCGTGATATGGGGACACTGTCATAGGCTTTCTCTAAGTCTCCTACAGCGATATCTGTTTCTCAGTTATGTTGGGTACGTCTTTCCATTGCCAGTTTCAGTGTGAATGGGTTATCGATCGTCGATCTGCCCTAGGATAAGAAGAAGTTCTCCATCCCTTTGGGAACCTTTTCTCCATTTAGGCATCTTTCATATAGGTTTTTAACATTTGTGTTATTTTGGATGATCTGTATCTTGTAAATTCGGGACACATAACTCCAGATCCGGGTGATTTTCTTTTTTTTTTGTGGATTTTATCGCCTCTTGCACTTGTGTTATCTCGAGATGTTTGCGGTCCGCATTGAGCGGTTCTTGATCTTCTCTCATGTACTGGGGTCTTCGTTCTTCAACAGGTGTTTAAAATGTTGTGTCCATTGTAAGTTTGTTATACCATTTAGACTATTTCTTTGTTTGTTACTTGTTCTCATTGCTTTTCTTGTTTTCTAGGCTTCTGAACTTCGTGTGCCTACTACCTGTTGGTTTATGTCTGCACACCTTTTAATCCAAGATTGGTTCTTCTTGTTTAGTAATTCTGCCTTTACCTTTCTGTTTGCTAGCTTATATTCTTCTCTTGTTTCTACATCTTGTTCTGTAGGAGTCTTTCGTATATTTGCTTTTTCTCCTTAATTTGTTTCTGTGTATCCTCGTCCTACCAGTATGGTTTATTTTTCGTAATCTGCATTCCAAGAGATTCTAGGGCTGCCTCCGTTTCACAGAATTTAATGTGGTGTATTCTTGTTCAGTTGGTCTATCGATTTGTGTTAATTTCTTCTCTAATCTTTTGTACTATCGTGTTGTAGGCTTTCGAGATTATATTTCATAATGTTCATTAGGTTTCCGTTGGATGTTATTTTCCTCACAATACCAGTTGCGACGTATGGTACATATATTTTTGATACATTATGCACTGGTCTCATTCGCATCCTAATCTTCTGCTACCAGCATCCTATACTGTGGCAGTCTGGCTGCTGTCTAGTGACGAGGTAGTCGATAATCAATCTAAATCCCCTTTTATGTGTGCGAAGGATGTGTTCGTTAGCTTTAGGTCGTATTGGTCACAGATATTGATTAATTTATCATCAGTACAGCGTAAGCTCTCAAGCAAACCACCTCTTAAGATGCAAGCTACTGGGGCTTACGAAACGTTCTATTTTATGACGGTCTAAATACCCGAAAAACTCACCAGTTTCACTTTATTATTGTTTTGCTTCCGTACTCTTCCGTTGAGATTTCCTGCTCTTATAATTTCTTGCTTAAATGTTTCTTAGTTCTTCCTCAAGGGCATCTTCCGCTTGAGCTGCAGCATCGTCATTTGGGACATAGACTCCATCGAGATAGTCACATTTCTTCCGCTCATTTGAATCACCAATTTTATAATGCGTTTGCTTATCGCTTCCCATAGACTTATGTATTTTTGCAGTCTCTTGTGTATCATTATTGAAATTCCTGCCTTTGATAGTTCACTTTTGTCAACTCCGCTGTAAAAAGAATAAAATATTTTACCGTTTCATACCCTTGTCCTTTCTTTTTCGTTTCTGGGAAGATAATTATGTCTAACTTACGCTGGATACATTCTGAAACAATTTCTTGTTGCTTATTTCTTATTCCTTGTTCGTTCCATATTCCTAAGTTCAGTGTCCATTTCCGTTGCTTTTTTCGTCTACTTTTGGATCTGTTCGAATAGCGAGACATATTTCTGGGTATTTTAGTGTAACGTTGCTAGCCTTACGACTCAACCGCCACCCTTGGAGGACCGGGTATCTCTCATGGTTTGGTTTTTCTCCCTTGAGCTGTTGGACTTGAGTGTCCCTACTGGTAGTGATACTACCGCCGCGTAGCTCTATGGGTCATTAAGACACACAAGCACCTTCACCGTTATCATGGCATATTGTCGTTCTGGGTACTAGAAACTGTGCAGCAGATTTTCTAACACTTGTTTAAGGATTCCCTTCTATAGTTAAGGCGTTCCTCACAAACCACTAAAATCTAGTTTTTTTGCAAACATTGCTAAGAAAAAAGTTTATATTAGATTCGCTCATATTGCGATTTGAAGTAATTGACTTCAAATATCAAGTTCAAAAATAACAGTTGTGAGATGGGGATTTTGAGTTAACAACTGGAGAGATGTATTTTCTAGTGAAAACTGACAATATTGTCAATCAGTATACCAAAATTTTTATTTTGCAATATTAAACTTTCATGACTGAAAACGTGTTTCTCTGGAAACCTGTTTCTTTTGTCAATGTCAAACAAGAGTACTTTTTTTCAGTTTATGCCTCAAGCTATCTAAAAATTGTTTTCCTGTCTCTTTATCCTACAGGAAGGTAAACATATGAGCGTTATTGTCTACAATCTGGACAGTTTCTGACGATCTCAAATGAGTTTCAAAATTCCAATTTTAAGGCGCTGATACTTGAATCTATCTTATTCGAATATTATTAGAGAGTTATTGGAAATTATTTCAAAAATTCCTGGGTTTCAGTCAATTTTATTGTTTACTATTTACAATGTTACAAATACGTTTCGGTGTCTTTCTCCACAATCATCAGTTTGTATGTCTAGATGTTTCTACCTTCACATTTGACTGGACATTTGACTGAAATAAATTGAAGTACAGTCAGGAAAATATACACAACAATTGGAAATTATAAATACTGTAATGCAGTTATAATTTTAATACTGCAGTAGCTTTATTTATTTATTTATTATTAATTATTAATTAATTAATATTATAATACTTTATTAAACGTTAGCGTTATTGGAATGTCTAGTTCAATGCTTTCAGTATTAAAAGACTATAACCTTTAACTTAACCTCTGTGCCTAACCTTACAGAATTTAACGTTGTTGACTTTGTATTATTTACCTTTTTTATTGGATTTTTGATGCTGTTTGAGTATTTCTCAATCAAACAAATTCTCAATTGAAAAACACGTGTATGTGAAACCGGGTTATGTTTCGCGGACGTTAGACACAGAGGTTATAAATGTCAACTGCCAGTTTAAGATAGAAATAAAACGTGCAGTATCGCTGCACAATTAGCACAGAACAGTATCCTTATTAAGGGGTCCCTTATTTTTAGACTCAATTGCGCCGGCGTATGAGTCAAAATACCACAAACTTTATTACTGCATCCCCGTATTGACCGTCTAATAACTCTCTATTAAATTTTACGTTGAGACCATATGCCTATTTAAAGGCTGATAGGTGACCACCAATTAGGGTGGATGTAGCAGGAATTTTTCTTTATTATTTAACATTACTTATTTTAACTTATTTTAACATCCTGTATTTTCTTATAGACAATACTCATTGTTAGCATCCCTGGTTTATGAATACTGGTATCAAGTATAGCGGGTTTGGGACGGTGAACAGAAACTCTTTATTTTCTTGAAAAAGCCTACGTTTCGACTATATGTTTAGTCTTCATCAGGGCTATTCAATACTAGAGAGCTTCATATCAAAAAACAATGACCGTACATCCACAAAACACGAATCTTCCAAATCCAATAAAGCACATGGATATGTTTCCATCTCCAGTTTGTCTGCCCGTGGAAACATATGTATGTGCTTTATTGGAGAAGATTAATATTATATTTTTCGATCGCGTCTCATCTGGATCGACATAAATTTTAATTGTGTACATGTTCCTGACTGTATTTTAATTCAATTTAAAAATAAAATCCTGGGTTTCAGTCATTCAGATTATATTATTTCATTTCCTTAATAAGACGTTTGACGATGGTGGAGAAAGACACCAAAACGTCTTATTAACGAAATGAAATAATATAATATGAATGACTGAAACCCAGGATTTTATTTTGAATTTAAATAAATTTTAATTTAAGATTTCAAATTTTTTTTCTGAAGAACATTTTATTTCCAAATAAAGTTATGTTCCTAAATCTTTACTGGACCGCGGCATACCTTCCGAGGAATTTTAATTATTCAAGCAAGTTTGGGAATGATATTTACTACGGTAAAGTAAAAAGTTTAAAACCAAATGGATCAAGGAAAATATAAATCTTAGAAGCAAGAAATAAAAACAGCCATATAAAATAACTGATTGATTAGATTTGAAGAAATATCTCGCCAAGTAAACGCCACATTAGTTTGCGGAAAAATGCATTAATTACTCTTTAAACAAGCTGCCTGTTTACAAGCTAAAACTGTTGAAATGTAAATCGACATACTTTTTGTTCCTGCCTTAAATGCCTCGCGGTTTAAAAATATCGAAACAAAACGTTCTCTACTTCCACAACGGGCTAATGCCGAAGAGAACTAAAAATATCACAAAAGCTTGTAAAAAGTAAATTGGTTGCAATACCACCATCAATTACAGTGATTTAACACCTTGAGTGATATTCTTTTGCCCGCTTGCTTATTTATTACGCGGCAAAATATAAATGGGTCTCAAAGTACGGAAAACGTTTTTCCAGAATACAAAGTACTTTGAGGCATTTTAAGTAGACAGATAAAGCTGAGTTTTTTTATCGAAAGTGGCCATATATAGCCGTTTTACCTTGAAAACTGCCTTGCAATGTTGGTTTGGAAAGTTCCCGGGATTTTTTACTAGCTATAAGAATTTCGAATTTAGCATAGATAAGATATTGGCGCTAATTGGGGTATTTTACATATGTTTTCGGAAATTTCGCGTTAATTATAGTTAACCCTGCCTGCAAATAGTAATACATTTGTTTCCTTAATTAGGCCACAGTTTTGTTTGAAATTGGAATTTGAAGAGCAGATTGATAAAACTTGTAGATTATTTACTTTACTTCTTATTCCACGACATGTCTGTCTATCGAATCGCCAATATGAATTTTCTAATTGTTGGAGACTTTGCGGTGTTGTAAACCACATGTTACGTTGAGAGTCAGCAAACTTCCAAAAACATTTTTGTGCGCTTTTTAATACAGTGATTCAATAATTTGAGGGAAACGGACATTCAAACGAAGTTTTCATTAAACTACCTATTGTGTGTGTAACACGGAAGGGCTGAAAATCAGCCCATTCAAAACAATTTCACAAAGAAAATAGATCTTCAAGCCCTTAGGCTAATGTCTATATACGGGAACACAATACATATGTCCGACACTATTAAATATCTTGGGGTAATCCTGGATAATAAACTGCTGTTTAAAGAACATGTGGAACAGAAAGCAAAAAAGGCGATCAGGGCTTTATGGACCTGCAAACGCACTTTTGGAAAAACATGGGAAATTTCTCCGAAGATGGCGTACTGGACGTACGTCATATTGTGAAACCTATAATCACATATGCCGCCGTAATATGGTGGCATAGAACCAAAATCAGTACTAAGTCTCTGAACACATTTCAGATGCTGGCGTGCCTGGGAATAACTGAAGCAATGTCAACAACGCCGACGGCCGCTATGGAGACACTCCTGGGGCTGGAGCCTTTGCATTTATCCATCGAAGCTGAGGCCTTAAGAAGCGCTCACCATATGGATGACGGAGCCCCAGGAAAGCGACGGAATTGGGACACAGCGCGATCTTCAAAAAGCTGAAGACAGTCGAACCCATGGGATTGAAAGCTGTTCGATTGAAAACTCTAAGCATTTCGGTTCCTTTCAGAACTTATGTTCTGGATGAGGGGCGAGATGGTGGAGCGACTACATCAGCTATCACAGGGGACTCCGTATGGTATACGGAAGGCACAAAAACAGCATCGGGCACAAGCGCTGGTATAGTCGGAAGAGGAAGAACCGGGGAAAGGATTACCTTAAATCTGGGTACAATCACGACTGCTTTTCAAGCAAGCATATTAGCAATAACATATTGCGCCCGGAAAATGAGGGAAAGAGCCTACACACGTAAGCATATTACCATCGAAACCGGAGATGAAGCCGCAATAAACGCACTTGAATCGTACACAATCAGGTCACAATGTGTGTTAGATTGTGTAAAAGAACTTACGACCCTGGCTGGGAACTCAAACAGGGTAAAACTCACTTGGGAACTGGGACAAACAGGAGAAAAGGAAACGAGATTGCTGCGGAACTTGCTAAGGCAGGGGCCGAGCAACAACTGACCAACTAAGAACCTGCTTGTGGTATATCTCATGCCCAAGTTGGGCAATGGATCTTGGAAAACACAAAAAGTACTGGGAGGAGACACCGCGACTCCTTACCGCAAGGCAGTTGATGAGACCACCACAACCAGCGCGTAAAACAAACTACTAGATCTCAACATGCAAAAAATAAGGAGGATTGTGGCCTTTTTAACAGGACACGCCCCTACAAAAAAAACATCTTCAGGATGGGACTGAGCCCATCAACCGACCCCTGCAGGGGGTGCGAATTAGAGCACGAAACTGCTTTACATTTTATGTGTCACTGCACGTCATATGCAACAGGTAGAAGAAGACTCCTGGGAGGAGATAAAGTTCTACCAGACCAGGTCATGCGTACGCCCCTCAAAATTCTTCTGGAACTCATTGAATACACAGGGATAATGAGGGAGTAAAATACGAAGGCACAATAGGACAGAAATGACCGCGGCGCTAGGCCAAACACCACTTCGGAGATGAGGAAAGGTTTTAGTGGGTAGACAGCTAAGCTGGAGTGCCACACAGCCCAGAGCGCCAGAATATCAGCTCTGGGTGTTCGTAAAAGAGCATTTCCCAAACCTCACCTGAAAAAATATTTTAAAAAAACCACCTATTCTTCGTGAAGAAAGTGGCCAAATTTTTGCAAGGTTATGCCGAAAATTGAACGAAATGTAGACGTCCACGCCATACGCCATCGACCGTGAATCATTCTATATGTATATTTAATTATTAAAACTATAATAAACAGTAATTATTTATTCGGATTTCTATAGACTTGTTTTAATTTTGTTTAAGTTAGGTTAATGTGCTCAGGGGATGGAACCAAGTAAATTACTGCCTTTTTTGGAAATTGTAACGTGTTCCACGCTTTGTAAAAACTTTCCTTGTACATTGTTTAAATGTAACCATGATGAAGCAAATAAAGTAGTATTTATCTATATGTACGACGATAAATAGAATGACGGTCTTGCACACTTGATTTGACTACTCTAGTTTTCTTTTTGTGAGAATATCTGAGGAAAAGAGGGTCAAAAACATGCCGTCTAGCTAAGACACGAAAGTGGCAAAAAAATATGAAACCCTACAAATTTCTGATGTTTAACAAGTGAACTAGTGGTTATTGAGAACATTCAAAACAAATTTGTTTTACGTTGCCAATTTCTTAATGGTCATGAATTTGTACATTTTATGTTTCGGAAACAGCTAAAGACGGAAATAAAGTTTGTCAATTGAAAAATGTCCACTACCTTAAATAGACTTTAAAAATCGAATTAAAGTTGGGTATCGCAATTAAAAATTCTCTAAAAATTAAAAACAAAATTTATGGGAAGAAGGAAAGAAAGAAATAAGAAAATGTAGGTAGTTATTTTCATCCACGCTGAACACAATTTTCAGTGAGCTCACACCACCCTTCGTACTCTCTCTTGAAGCGATTATGAGCTTGATTCATGATCGTTGACAAAATTATGTGGTATTATTTTTCAAATCTAAAATATTGTTGTCATAGTAGATAAAAATCTTCCGGGAATGCCTGTTAAGAATGTGTGCGTCAGTTTTAATAAGCTATGTCGGCTTCTTTCAGAACGAGTAATGGGTGTCGGCATATTTTGTGAGTATCTACGCTATTTCAGCACTATCATATAGAGCATAGAAGGACGACGCATTTCAATACATTCAACCCCAGTTGGATCCCCAATTTAGAAAACGAATTAGGCTCGACTTGTTTGATAGAATTTAAACACGTGTCTAGATCAAATTGCATGTTACAACACTTTAATTAGTAAAAAAACAGTAAATTCAAATTTTACTGTACTCAACGAATTTCTTACATCACTTTCAACTGATGAAGTTCATTTTCTACTTTCATTATTTTTCTTAATCTGATTAATTATGATCTCATAATTGCAAAATATAGGCACAATTGTTTATGAACTGAAGATGGCTCCATTTAATAAAATTTTGTATTTCAATAGATATACCGGTTGTAATATATAGTTGTGATGATGCGTTCCCCAAGTATGCGCCAGAGGAGGCCTATATCCAGCAGTGGAGGAAAAAAAGGGCCGATGATGATGATACTGGTTGACTTAAAAATTATTTAATTTGTAGTTTGCTTTAATTAAGATCGACATCAAATTTGCGCCTAAAATTTATATTTCTAAAGAACAAGATATTTCTCCTCACGATCGGAGTAAAAACAACAATTTAAACAGGGCAGCTAATGTGTTGTAAAATGTATATTTTAAAAAAGCCATTTAAATATATACGGCTAACAATCAAATTAATATTAATGCATTAGTTTCAAACCTCAATTAAAAGAATGGTGTTAAATTTCGTTTTTAGAAATAATTCTCAATATTAAAATGCATATGGTTTCCATTAAGGTTTACCTTCAACTTCCATGAAAACAATTCGATGCTCCAGCAGTGCTTAAATTCAAAATTATGGCACTGTTTAGTCAATTCTCACTAATTTTATCAGCTTTTAAATGGCGTTTCCCTAAATGTGTTGTATTTTCCTAGTTACAAAACAAAACAGATTTCGGGAAGAAACATCAACACGATAATATAAATGACTGCTCTTGGCCATGTAGTGGTAACAGTTCTGTTATTCCTAGATCCACTAGACGACACAAAAAAATATTAACGATCTTAGGGTACGACTTAATTTTAAGCAAGGGGCGATATTTTTAGATGTACAATAGCTTTGTTTTTAGGATGAGAATTTAACTTCGACTTTAAAATAACTACCAGTTTGTATAGGTAATTTACGATATTTGGGTCGCAGAAGACTTTGTTCATTGTTCTATTTTTAAACCAAGCTGATGTGAAAACTTATACCATAGAAACCAGCATTAAAAAATCACAGTCGATCCAATCATATCACTAATTGATCTTATAGCTTCTTAAAGAAAACGGAATTAGAATCTTTGTTAGTCTTGCTAAGCACATTCTAAAATTGCCGATCTTTAGTTTAGTTGATAACCATCGACATGGTGTTAAATTACCACGAGCTTAAACTTTAATTACTAGTTGAAAGTTTGCTAATGATAAACGTTGGATATAACGACTTTCGTGAATTTATAAAATAGTTCGTTCAAAATTTGAAGTTAGCAAATACAAAATGTTAACTACAAAATCGAAAATTGAACATTGAATTTAAATATCAAACCGATTAACATTATAAAATATAATGAGAATAGAGTCTTAAACCGAGCTTCGTGGTGATAAGACGTGCACAGTATCAGCGTATTTATTTAAAGCAAGGTCGTTTACATTACGCAAAGAATTTGAAGAATCCAACCGCATTTATCGTTCAGCCAGAATATACGGGTCTAATTCAAACGAAAGGATGAACCCTGGGAGTTCGCAAGAATCCGAATCGGATTATGCCTCCCAGAATGGTGGGTTCAAAAAGCCACAATCGAAAAAACGGGGCAGAAAACCGAAGACGAACCAGCCAATCCAGCCACCCCAGCCAACCGAGCCAACCCAGCCAACCCCCACAACGTCAACACCTGAGGCCAAACGAATAGCTTTGGACTATCAGTCTACAACCAATAAAAACCAAACAACAAACAGCAAGACAACATCAACAAGATTTCCCACATATTCGCACACATTCACAGCGAACGCATTGTCGACCATCACCAGAGTCCAACTTGCAATCAGGTGGGAGGAACTCAACCCCAACAACAAGGATGTGATTATCAGACAAGATAATTACTTCCTAATCAAAACCAACCAGGAGGACAAAACATCAAAAATTTTACAACAACTAAAACAAGAAAACACTGTAACAAGTTACAAATTACAAAAAAACGATAACCTCCCACTAATCCGACAACAAAAGTCAGGTCACCACCATATTACACCATCATATTCAGTCGTCGCCACTGGGGTCGACCTGGACATTGAAGACAGCATGTTTCTGGAACGCCTGGAGCAGCAGGGCTTCAGAATAAGGTTCTGCAGGAGAATTATCGCGCGAGAGCGCAACGCACCCACACTCATGATGAGGTTAATAACCGGCGACATATCCACATACGAAAGGTTGATGAGCGACCGTGCGGTTCATTTTTTGGGCCGCATTTTCAAAATCACCGAAAGCAAACCACCAGCACCCGTGCCTGCGCCGTGTGGCAAATGCAACCTGTTCAGCCACAAAACTGAAGATTGCAAACAATCGCCAAGATGCAACAAGTGCCAGGGACCCCATCCAACTTCCAGGTGCGAGTCGCCACTGCCAACCAAGTGCGCAGCATGCAACTCAGAGGACCACGCAGCATGGAGCATGAAGTGCCCAAAACGACCGACAGCCCCAATCGTCGGAATCCCAAACGTAAAAATAAAATGTGTAAACAAACGTACGTCCGGGATTGCGGAGACAACGACAGTGGCAAGTAGAATACACACACCCATTACAACACATGACCACATCATAAACAAATACAAACATCAACTTAACAAGACAAACAATACCAACAGAGACGAACTACTAAAAAAACTACGAAAACAATTTATAGAAGACTTCGACATTGACACCTCAATTGTTTTCTTCGGGAACCATGTCTACATCCTAATGTTTGACATGCTCCTGCCCGAAGGACGCTCTCCAACTGAACCCTGCGAACAAGTGAGACAGACAGTAACAAACATACAAGATTCAATATGAAAGTACTTTACGCGAACATCAACGGACTTAACAGCAAAAAACCACTTATTTACAATTAGATAGAACAAAACGACACAGACTGCTGCATATTTGTAGAGACTAAAACCAAACTAGGACAAACACCAACGTACAGAAATTGGCAGTATACCTATAGGCATGAAAATACCATCAATCATGCCAGGGGCGGGGTCGCAGCTCTCCTAAAACCAAAAGTTAAACTTGGAAGAGCAAATCCTGCTTCCCTCAACAACCCTTTGAACGACTGTCTACATTTTACCATACCCTACTTAAACGACCTGATACACATATTTCTGACATACATACACCCACACTCCAACCTAGAACAAAACATACTGACTAAGGCGAGCATCTATAAATATGCAATAATTATAGGCGACTTTAACTTGAACACAAACAAAACGAAACAACTTAAAAGATTTTTGCAAAACTCCGACTTTATAAAACAGCACACCCCACCAACTTTTCTGATGCCCGCAAACCCAGACTCAACACCAGACGTTCTACTGCACACAAGAAACTTGACAAACACCATCAACAACATAAACTTAACCAACGAACTTGGATCCGACCACCTGGCTATTACGTTTAACATAGACTTACAACATACGCAACCTACCTCCAATACACCTCCTATAGAGAAAAACTTAAACCTAACAAAGACTGACATAGACAAAGTGAAACAACATATACATGACTACATTCAATCACAAGCACAGCACATTTCAATAGAAACCATACAACAACAACTTTCACTAGGCATAGGAAAATTTAGCCCGGAAATAAAAAATGCTTTCTACCGACATACACTACCCAAATACATACTGAGACTAATAAAACATAAGAGAGAACTGTACAGACTATATGCAAACCCTCAAAATAACGACCTAAAAAAGACACTGAACCAACTTAACAGAAACATTAAAACTCTGATTGGACAATACCGACAAGACAAATGGCTAGAAACATGTAAAGAAATACAGAAGGACAAAGGCAAAACATACTGGCGAAAAATTAAGAAACTGGCGCAATACAGGAAGACTGGAACTACTGACACAATTGACGAAAACGGAATAGAACGCTACACAGACAAAGAGAAAGCGGACGCATTCGCCAGACACTATCAAAGGGCCTTCAGCATATCGACAAACCCTAACTTCGACAATGACAACTGGAACTTGATCAACGACTGGTACTTGAACTATTTTAACAACTCACCAAACTATGCCTGCACACTGATCACAGGCACAGAGTACGATGAAGCCCTAGCGCACATCAAGAACACTGCACCGGGGAAAGATAAAATTAAGGCAAAAGTCTTGAAAAGCCTAACTCAAGAAACACACAAACTGATCCTAACTGAATTGAACAACTGCATCACAAATGGCAGAATCCCAGAAACATGGAAAAACGGCTTAATAATCCCTATACCCAAAAATGGACTTTACAATACACAACCGAGCAACTACAGACCAATTACACTGCTTCCAATACTGGGCAAGATTTTTGAAGGCATAATGAAGCAGCGGCTACCTACCAATTTGGTTTCAAACAGCATCACTCGACTGTTCATCCGCTCTTTATTTCGGCCAACAATATACAAACTACCCACCTAACTGACAGAAAGACAGCTTGCCTGTTTATGGACATTAAGAAGGCTTTTGACAGTGTCTGGCATAGGGGCTTACTATTCAAACTATACAAACTACACACACCAACATATCTACTTCACACCATAAAGAACTTACTAGAAAACAGACAACTACAAGTACGAATTGACAAAACACTGTCATTTTCTTTTTCCCCTGAACAAGGGCTCCCTCAAGGATCCCCGCTCTCACCGTTTCACTACAATATATACTGCCATGACATATACAATTACAACTTACCAGACAAAAATCAAATCGACAGATCGGCATACATATTACAATACGCAGACCACACGGCACTTATTGTACATGACAAAACTACTGAGAGAGCAGCGCAAAGACTCCAAACACTAACAAACAACACAATGACATGGTTTTATAAATGGAGACTTACACCAAACGCGTCAAAAAACCAACTTCTGCTCACAAACCACAGACTCACCGCGGACTCCCCTACAATAACAGCAGACGGCCAAACGACACAACCAAAAAACGATGTAAAATACCTTGGAATCACAATTGACCACAAACTTAAATTCACTAAACACATACGAAACATCAGGGCAGAAACAATAAAGAGAACAAATATATATATATATATATATATATATATATATATATATATATATATGTATATATATATTTCTCCTACTCGTGTGCTTTCCTAGAAGTACATCACTACGCGGACGCATTGTATTTTACTTTTGTTTCTGTAACTCTTCAAATACCTGGTGCTTCCTTGCTAAGGCGGCATCTGAGTCTCTTAGCCTTTCTGACTATTCCGCTGATGTTAATGAGGAGTATTTGAACATCTTCCTTCCTATTATGCATAGCTCTAGTCTAGTTTAGCTCGCTTTTTGCGTTGGCAATCTGATTTATAATGTTTCTGACCTATTAAATCATGTTTTTTTATGTCCTCAGTTTCCTTTAAAAGTGGTAGAAATAACTGAGTTGGTCGGTGTCCAGCTCTTTCCCTATTACTTTTGCATGTGTTTGGATTCTTGGTGCATTAATTGTGGTGCTTGGTTTTGTGTAGGATTTGGTTGTACTTGTTTTTTTATCTTGGTGTTTGTTGATTGATACTATATTTAGTCAGTTTTTTGGCCCCGGTATAATTGGATGTGAGTTTTCCCCCGTAACCGGTACATTTTTGTGACACTATGTCTTTATTTTTCCTCGTCTTGTATGCCCATAAAGGAGTCATAGTCCCTTATGAGTTTAAGACATTTTCGCGTTTTCCGCTAGGGCTTTGACCCATGTCCAAATGTGTGATATCTATGACATTGTCTGTAATTCTGTTTATAGTGTTAGTTTTCCCACTTTGCTACTGTTTTCTAATGTTTGTAGTCCCTTGACTAGAAACTGATTTGACATCTCTCAGGTTCGTCCATTTTGTGAAAGTTGCCAGATATGAACTGAATCCACGTCTGGCATTCTTTTTATTGGATTCAAATACCCATAAATTATGTTTCTACAGTGCCAATTAGATTTTTTGATGCATATATCAGTATCCTCCTTCATTTTGTATCTTGTAGTTTTGTCTAGTACCGCCAACCTATTCTTCAGTAGCCGTTGTGTTCTACTTGTAGTTCTTCACTCGCCTTCGTTTATCGTTTAACAAACCAACGAATCCACGGCGAACGCGCTCTGATTTTTGCATCGTTTACTTAAAAATGCTTTTACTGTTCGACCTTAAGAAATCGGTTCTGTCAGCAAACGTCGGATTGCTATGTGCCTCAATTCAATCCTGCCATTGTAATTCTTTATAAATAATGTAAAGATTCGTAGCTCTTCCAAATAGAAATGTTATCAAAGCAATGTTTTATTGATTATTGTGCTTCTAGTCTCGTCTGCCGAAGTGCAACTGAACCACTTTCTCATTTCTCCATAAAAACCTTAATTTTGCGTCACCTTATTTAAATCGAATAATAAATATCAATTTATAGTTTCTGTCTTTTGTTTTTAGCTTTAACATTTGTCTCACAATCGATTTACCTTTACATTGTGCGTTGTGGCATGAAGGAAACGAGGCGGGTAATGCAGTAATGATGAATCGGGAACGTTATTGGAAGACTTTGCTCTTGGACCCATATGTAATACCGCCCGTCAAACTTTGAGGCTCATGCACACTATATGTTTGGTTGTGTCATTTTCCGTCTTGTTGTCCAGAAGCCAACACGCCCCTGCAATTTAACACCTAGGACTTTGGCTGTAGGGATACCTCAAGTCACAAGTTTATGCTAATAATCCTGCTAACGCCAATGCACGGAATGCCGAAATTAGACCCTCTATCAAGAAAATACCACTACATATGTCAACAAAGCCAAATCAGCCCGATATTTTGTTTCATAGATAATTCCCAAATGTATACATTATAAATCAATAAATAGTTGAATACATTGCTACAGTTAAACAAATTTAATTGAACGTTAAAATATTGCGTTTTTATTGAAACATCATTTATTTGTGTTTTTTCTGCTCGATGGTATCAAAATGACAAGGTGATTGTGAATATTTGATAGTTCGCTCCGCAAAACCCGTAATATGAACAAGGGCTTTCCTAAAGAAAGTTTTCGGATAAGACGATTGTGGTCAAATCGACATAAACCCATATCTTGTTGCGTGCGGTTTAATTCCCGAAAACATTATGTAATAAAAAAACACAATTTATAGCGTCCAATCAAAAACAAAAATATTTTATAGTGATTTTTCAGTTTTGCGTAGGTAAATACTTCCAGGCGATTAATTCGAAAAAATTGTAATTTTAATTAGCCACACGCCCATACCTATTCATCTATTACCTTTATTTAACTACATATAAGCAGCCTCAATAGCTTCCTGGCTTGGATATTAAAAAATATTTGGACACTTCGATTTACCACAGCCATAAAATCAACACTTGAGGCTTTATATAAAATTTTCAAATAGATAGTCTCGTAAAAGTGTCTCATAAAAGAAACTAATAGTCATTTGGGCGGTTCGTACCACATTTCAAAGGGAGACTCAAGATATATGGGTCTGGCGAAAAAAACAATCTGCACAGGGTGAATGAGTTTTGGCCTTCACGTGTCGATAACCTAACGACTTTACTTTGAAGTTGCTTAGGAAGGTATTTAGGAGCTATTATTGACCATGATGTGTTTCAAATTATTTTAACTTAATTGTAATTAATTATATGAAAATATTGAATAATTTAAGTTGTTAGACCAGAAAGTCAGTAATGTGAGAAATATCTGCTTTTATATGCACATGACTAGTAATAATTCATTTTAAATGAACAAATACTTTTGTTAGTTTGTAAATCTTACTGTTAATATTAACTGTTCAAACTACCCACCTAACTGACAGAAAGACAGCTTGCCTGTTTATGGACATTAACAAGGCTTTTGATAGTGTCTGGCATGGAGGCTTACTATACAAACTATACAAACTACACACACCAACATATCTACTACACACCATAAAGAACTTACTAGAAAACAGACAACTACAAGTACGAATTGACAAAACACTGTCATTTTCTTTTTCCCCTGAACAAGGGCTCCCTCAAGGATCCCCGCTCTCACCGTTTCTCTACAATATATACTGCCATGACATATACAATTACAACTTACCAGACAAAAATCAAATCGACAGATCGGCATACATATTACAATACGCAGACGACACGGCACTTGTTGTACATGACAAAACTACTGAGAGAGCAGCGCAAAGACTCCAAACACTAACAAACAACACAATGACATGGTTTTATAAATGGAGACTTACACCAAACGCGTCAAAAAACCAACTTCTGCTCACAAACCACAGACTCACCGCGGACTCCCCTACAATAACAGCAGACGGCCAAACGACACAACCAAAAAACGATGTAAAATACCTTGGAATCACAATTGACCACAAACTTAAATTCACTAAACACATACGAAACATCAGGGCAGAAACAATAAAGACAACAAAACACTTCCGATCACTAACCTACAAAGACAGAGGAATTAGCACAAACACCGCAACCAAAATATATAAAGCTATTTGTAGACCCTTGCTAGACTTTGGACATGTACTCATGACCAACGGAACAGAAAGGACAAAACGTTATACACAAACAACAGAACAAATTGCACTAAGACTAATAACACGAATAAGACACCCCCAAAACCCACTACACAACCCCCCCCACCCAACTACTATACGAACGCACAAACATGACAAAGATCTCGGAAAGACTCATACAGCTACAGACAAAATGGACAAACAACCCCTACAACTGGACCATACTGAATCCCCTTTGTCTTACAAGACCAACCAGACAATCCCGCTTCCGTTTCCCTACATTAACGCTACTCGAACACTTACAAACGCAACGGACTAGTGGACAATAAAATAATTTCTTCGTGCCACTGAAATCTTATTTATTTAATAGTATTGTTAACCTAGAATGGGAGAATTTTCATATTTGTTTTTTATTTAGATTAAGACTGCATGTATTAAACAAGGGCAGAAATACCGATAGGTCGATAGCCTTTTTTAGAAATAAAGATGTTTACTACTACTATTAACTGTTCGATAAAATATTTTACGTTGATTTTATTATCACAAGAAGTTGGACTGTCCAATATATTTCTAGTGTACAAACTATTCTTTATCAGAGACGAGAACATGTCCATTAGACAGACATACACAGTATTTAAAAAGTTTCGTAAACATTCCATATACCTATTTCAGGCTTAATTTGAGATATTAATAGTTTTGTTTTAATTTTGAAGCTTGAAGTAGTCCCCAATGCTAATCACTCGAATTTGCTAAATGGTTACTCGGATTTATTGCCGGTGTATGCTCGCAATATCATAGCGTTTTGGCAGGCATACAATTCAACAAGTTATACATATAGTGTGACTAGGAGAAATATTCAAATTTAATTAACTTAAATCCATTGAAAGTCAAGTTTTTCAAATGGAGCAACTTGTATTTTACTTCGCTTATGAAGCATTCCTTCTACGATGTGTAAAACTTCTTAAAGATGTTCTATAATACGTTCATAGATGTTCTATACATAACCCTAATAATTTTTTATACAGGGTGATTCAAAAGTGGCATCATTCCTCTGGGGTGTTGTCTGGGGGTGCTTTGGGAGTACGGGAACAATAGTTAAAAAAATTAATTCTTATCAAAAACTGAGGTATTTGCCAAGAACTAGATCAGAATTACGGCAACGATGCTTTTCAAGGTAATCTGCCTAATTAACATTACGTAAATACCTGTTACTTCTTAATTATTGAAAATTGTAGTAACCATGGATAAACACAAAACAAAGAAATAGAAAGCAATAGAAATATTTTGAGGTTAGGATAACTCTGTCAATTTGCCGTCAGTGCTGCCATTCTTTTTGGGGCAGATGAGTGATATATCTAAACTCGCCTCACATGTAAACAAACATCTCCTGTGTAAGGTTATGTATCAATGACTAATATTAATCAAATAAAATACAATTAAGTTGTTAAATCACTAGAGGTTGACGAAGTTCTGCCCGTTTAACTCCAGACATGTTTGTTCCCCAATCACTTTATTGTTCACTCTTCGCCGCAGTCTGGGATCACCTTTTGATCAGCTTCTCGTATTCGGTTAATTAACTCCTGCTCAATTTGTACCGGTGTTCGGAAGATCAGAGAGTTAATGTGTCCTTGTGTCCTGTGTGTGTGGCCGCTCCTCTGGGGAGTTATTGGGACAATTATCCGGTGCCTGGGAAAGTGTCAGTGGTTGTGCAATGCTCCGAGCCCTCCTGAAAGGCTCTGCTGCAATTATCTCCGATACTTGTGCCTCTGTGTCTGGAACCCGAGCACCTCTAGATCGTCCACAATCTGCTTCAATTCCTGGAGCCAATCGTCCAGTGTCTCTAGCCCTTTGCTGGTGTAAAGTCTTACACCTTCTGCTATTTTAGTGTGGCATTTTCCCATAACTAATCACATATCCGCAAATTCGATGTTGGTGTACATTTTGTGAAAGGAGCTTCAAAGTAAGTCACAGATTGACAAATGCTTGTTATTATTGACATAGGTTGTCTACCTGTAACTATATGTTAATGACAAAAAACATCATTGCCGCTTTGACTTTTCATCAAAAAATTGTAGAAGAGGTCTTTTTTAATATCAAAAATTTTCGTAATTGGAAACAAAGATCGTAATTTTTCTTTTCGAATGGTTAAGTATTCCAAAAGGCTACCAAGCAAACATAGGACTATTTTAAAATAATACTTAATAACAAAGTTGAAATTCGATTTTCAACTGTTAATATCTTCTAGCAATTTTTGAAAAAAATGTTTTCAATATTTTACTCGTAATCTCCAAGTGAGCCCCTATAACCCGTTAAAAGGAATGACGCCACTTTTGAATCACCCTGTATATTCATGTTTTTTTTGAAAAATCGCTATAAAACTAAAAACATAAACAAAACTAATTCCAACAAAAACGCTGCCGGATGTATAGAACAGAAATTAGAAACCAAACTAGCACTAAATACCAACAATTTAAAAAAATTTCACATTAACAAATTTCAGAATGTCCTATTTTTGAACATCCAGTTTGTGTGGAACTAAATTGACGGTATGCGACAGTTAAGCATAAATAAAATAAAAATGTTGTTCCAAAAATTTTTGGCCATATAGCTACAGAAAAATAAGATTAGAAGAAGGAGATAAGTCTGAGTTACCTTGTTTGTTAAACGGAAATTTGTCGCATGAACTATTATTTATAGAAATAATAGTACTTATTACAGAATAAGTAACAGAAAATAAACTTCTGAAATTGCACATTTCCTGAAACTTAGAAATAATAACCGATGTAATTTTGTAATAACCGATGTAAAAATTGATTTTTAATTTGTGAGGAATGTGAATGAAGTTATTGAAAACCAAAGAAAATCTGCTTGGTATAGAATAGTAGCATCCCAAAATGAGCGAAAGAATCCCACACCAATCCTAAAATGCGTTGCTTTAATAACAAGTAGAAAACGCAGAGTTTGTCAGATAGTTTGCTGCAAAATTGAACGAAAAGGTGAAGAACTTTTCACCTATTATGATAATATTAGAATAAAATGCCTATGCGTTCTATTAAAATAATATGTTTTTTTGCCAAGTTGAACAATGTTCAAAAGAATTTGCAAGTCAGGTTGCAACAAAATTAGAAAATTGGCAGCATTTAATCGAAATGCTTATCTGACGCAGTTCGACGAATTATTTCTGAATTACTCTGTCAATAAATTTCCTTGTAATGCGACTTAAAAACAGGATGATTCAAAATTGGCGCCATTCCAATGGGGGTGTTTAGGAAACACAGGAAAAATGGTAAAAAAAATATTTGCAAAAAACTCTATCAGAAATTATGCTATGAAACAATGTTTTCCAAAGTAATCTCCCATTAACATTACGTAAATTTCTGTTGTTTATTAAATATCAAAAGCTCAAGTTAAAATGAAATAGGCTAGAATAACCGGTAAATTCTATGGATGCTGCTATAATGCTCTATTTACAACTAAACCCACGCAAAGTGAATAAGAAGAAAGTCAGTAACCTACAAATACGAAAAACATTTTGGTGATTGACGGTGAAACGAAATTCTTAGACATGAATATGTGGGTTTGAAAAGAACCGTTCGGAAATATGGACAACTCACAAGAGGTGGTGGAAGCTGTACCCGTTAAACTACAAATATGTTTGTGGCCGTGCAGTCACGTTATTATGCACTCTTAGCAGCATTACTGGATTTACATTTTCGGCAGCCTATCATATTCGGTTAATTAACTCTTGCTCAATTTGTACCGGTAGTCGGTAGACAAGAGTTTTAATGTGTCTTGTGTCCTATGTCGTAGGTCGTGTCGAAGGCAGAAACAGCCATGCATGGAAGTAAATTCTAAAGCTCTGAACAATAATTTTCCTTTAGTCTTTTCCCGAACATGATCGTCCTGATTCATCACCTGTAATCCCAAAAGATTCGAACTATTTTAATAATATTTTAATGTGTTTTTTAATATGTTGTAATTTTGTATTTTTGTATGTACATTTTAACAGAGTTTCTTGTTTTTAAATTGATGACAAATTGTGAATGTATATGGTAGGCCAACTGATTATGGTGGAGAAAGACACCGAAACGTATTTGTAACATTTTAAATAATAAACAATAAAATTGACTGAAACCCAGGAATTTTATTTAAATTAAATTGAAATACAGTCAGGAAAATATACACAATGATTACCAATATAATGACAAAACAATTTTATTTTCAATATCACAAAAATATGACGGTTCACTATAATATATCAATCACGCACAACATGGTAATATCATACATGTTCTTTAAAAATTTAAGTCTTCAATTAATTAGGTCACATAAGGATCTTATTAAGGCAGGATTCTAGACATAAGTCTTAATCGAGTCAGTCATTTATCATCATCCTGTCCAACCACGAAACCAGAAGCAAACTTCAAAGCACCCTGATGCGAAGACCGAACTTTTGATTAATATAGTTACGCAACGCCTTTGAAGAATCTCACAAGTGTGCGCCACATGCTAAATCAATGGGACATGGTTCTGGTCAACTAGGTGGATATGAACTAGTAATTGCAGATGACGGTCTGATAATAGCCAGAAACTAATTAGTGACCATTTTTGAAAACTTGCAACATTTAAACAGGATATCCAACACCAGTAGCTAGGACTTATTCCTTATGTATTTAATTTCATGTCGTTTTTTTACTGCAACTGCTTTAATGTTTCAATGTTCTATTTAGGAATTTATACTGGTAATTAAAACTATTTCTACTAATTAATAATTGTTGTATGCCGTAAATTTATTTTGCACGTGGGTATTTCCAAAGAATTTCAATAAAAACGACAAATCCCGTAGCTTTAGTGGATTTAAGTTAAGCGTCTATACAATTAAAAAATATATTATTTATAAACTTAAGTACAGTGATTGTAAATATTTGACTCTCATTTTTTTATAGAACTTATGTAAACTCATTTTTAATATAACCCGTTTAATGTTTAACTGCAAAGCTAAGCGATAATTCTATAATTCTAATGTCAAGTCAATGAATTAAGTCTTGGTTACACATAACTAGGAAACCTAAATGGAATGCCAATAAATGGAAGGATATCAAAATCTGGTAAACTTTAACACTTCTCAAAATGCGTATTTAATACTGAAGCTGAACTCATTTGAAATACTAACTGTTAATAACAGACACCTTACAAATTTCTGCCTGGATTGTCGGAATCAATTTGGCGTACGAAGTGGAGAGTAAATCGCAAGTTAATGTATAGCAAATATTTAAATTTAATTTTAATTTAATAAAAATTCAAGTTTATCGTGAGCAATTGAAATACATTATGTTACAAACGCAGATAACGAAAATATGACAATTTAATTTTCTTTAATAAAAAAAAGTAATATGTGAAAATATTGACAGCTAACTAAGGAAACGCAAAATACAAATACCCAAAACAAGGCCCAAAAACAAGGCAAGGTCATGGAGTCTAATGCTATTGCTATAAATATCGGCGGCTGTACAATAAACGGCAAAGTAAATCTGCTTTATTTTGAACACTATCAAAAAACGAATAAAAGATCAGAATTGAAATAAATTTGGTTGTTATACACAAGTATAAAATAATAATTAGTCCTAATTATATTATTATATGATAATATTAATCATGAAAGAGTTTACTTAAATAACAATGTAGTTATTCCAGGCCTTTGATAAAAGCCAGAATATCCACCGAGGAAAAATATCATACAAAGATCATCTTAGAGATAGAAACCTTTTAAAATGCATTACAACAATCCTGTGCTGAAAAGCTTTTATTTTATAGATGAATGGAAAACTGGGCGTTCAAGTTGAACGACGGTCCAAATATTCAATATGAAACCAAGTAAATTTTTTCCAATCAATATATCAGTTGATTTAAAACTGGCCTCATTGCTTTTAAGGGGTAATAGGGGCTCACTTGGAGAGTACGAGAAAAATATTGAAAAATTTTTTTGAAGCTTTCTAGAAGATCTTAGCAGTTGAAAATCGAATTTCATTCAAGCATTATTTTGAAATGGTCCCATGTTTGATTGGTAGCCTATTGGAATACTTAAGCATTCGATAAAAAAAATTGCCAAGTTTACTTCAAATTATGAAAATTTTTGATATTAAAGAAGGACCGTCAATCGGGGCTAAGTGAATCAGGTGAATCAAATTTCGATCACTTCGGGCAGCTTTGTGGTGGCTGGTTTTATGCTACTGTTGTGTACTCATCGTACGTTAGTTAAAACTTATTCAGTTAATACAGGGAGTCTTTCGCTGTTCCATCAATCAGGTGAGTCTCTAGTGGACGTAATAGAATTGCTTTTTTTTGTAATATAAGCAACGTTTGAAAACATTTAGCTATAGAGACAAGAACAATTAAATGAGGGGTTCTAGATTGATATCAGGTGTTGCCTAAACATGTAGACAACACATTTTCAGAGAATTTAAAAATAACACTTATTAGATGTTCTATGTAACAGTTTTGAAGTCAATATGGACACGCTATAGGGTAAAATGAATCAAGGGTAAATCAGACCAATATTAAATTAAACAGTATTGCTATTGCATTTGAGGAGGTAGGTACCCACATAAAATGTGAAAGCATCAGTATTTTAATATGGTTTTCATTCCTAAGTTTGTTTTTTTGTTATAGCATTCCAAGTAATTACATAAAAAAGTTAGGGCCCCTGGGAAAATGCAACTATGATACAATTTATGTACAACGAGTTGTAGAGGCCGTCAAAAGCGTTCATAATACATATGCTGTTCATTGTTGTGTATATTTTCCTGACTGTACTTCAATTTATTTCAAAATTTCCTGGGTTTCAGTCAATTTTATTGTTTATTATTTAAAATGTTACAAATACGTTTCGGTGTCTTTCTCCACCATCATCAGTTTGTCTAAAATATACATTTTACATTTATTATCAATTGTGATGAATCACCTGAGAACAAAGGTCCCAAATTGTACTTTTTAATATGTGTGTGATTTGAATTTTAATAGGTTAATTTTGTGTTTATTTTTAATTAAATTGATAATAAATGTAAAATGTATATTTTAGACAAACTGATGATGGTGGAGAAAGACACCGAAACGTATTTGTAACATTTTAAATAATAAACAATAAAATTGACTGAAACCCAGGAAATTTTGAAATAATACATATGTAAATTTCCCACCAAAAAGCGTGAAAGACTGTTTGTGGCAAAAATTGAGGCCTTTTATTTCGATGAGATTACAATCAATGGTTTGCGAAAAAAGAGAGCAGTGGATGGATATTTTGATTATCCAGAAATACCAGACACGTCCGTGATAGAATCTAATCAGATTTTTAAAAGCATTGCGATTAAATCTATTCAAAGAGGCAAATATTACTTTTCGAATGTAAGCCAAGATTTATTACAAAAATTAGAATAAGCTGTTGAATTTTGATTGTTTTTCAGTTACTTAGCTTAATTATATTTTATAGTGCTAATTTTAAGAATTTTTGTTTTTTTCCTCACATACGAATTAGGTATTATTTGTCTTATTTTTACTTGTAATGTTACTTTGGTATGTTCTTTATGCCATTAACATTTGCATCGCATCTCTTTAATAAAAAAGGTTGAAGTAAACAGTTTTGTTTTATTTTTTTTTAATTAATATTATTTTTTGTCAGTTCACTTTACCCATTACTAGTCTAAAATGAATATAACCGCAATATAAAGGACACATTGAGACTTTGAGTTAAAAAAATGCTATCCGAACACTCCAAAAATGCCTATTTGCACCTTATATTCTGTCTAAAAGCGGTGAACACCTATATTAATTTTTGTGTATTATTCTATATTCAAGATTCGGAAATATCGGCAAAAAATTGACTTTTTTTATTCACTAAGCTCCGTTTGACGGTACTCTTCTAAAAAATTTTGATGAAAACATTTTTTGATATTAAAAAAATCACTTCTACAATTTTTGGATGAAAAGTCAAAGCGGCAATGATGTTTTTTGTCATTAACAGATAGTTACAGGTAGAACGTTTTTGTCAAGAATAACAAGTATTTGTCAAATTGTGACTAGATTGAAGCTTCTTTCACCAAATTTTCATCAACATCGAATTTGCGGATATGCTATTAGTTACATGGCAAAAGCTGTAAGAACTTACGCCAACCAAGAGCTAGAGACACCGGACAATTGGCTCCAGGAAGATAGTGGACGACAAGAGGTATTCGGTATCCGCACATAGATGAACAGGCATTGGAGTACTTGAAGCATTGTACAACAACTCACACTTTTCCAGGCCCAAGATAATTACCGAGGAAATGATAAACGGACATAAACTTGTTTGGAGTTAAACACAGAAATGTATGTTTGTCAACATAAATTTGATGTTATGATGCCAATGAAAAAAAAATCTCGCTGAAAATATTGACATTTCGAAAAAGTACGTTACTACATTTTACGAATCCTGTTGAATTTACGGTTACCCTAACCTATTTTATTATAACTTTCTGTATGTTTCCAAGATAACAGGAGTTTTTAATAATTGAGAAGCAACAGTTATTTACGTAATGTTAATTAGGCAGATTACCTTGAAAACCAGTGTTGCAAACCCTCTAGATTTTTGCAAATATCTCAGTTTTTAATAACAATTTTTTTTTTTTACTATTTTACTGTATTCTTTTTACTTTATTAATTTTTACTATTTTACTATTTTCCTGTACTCCTAAAACACCCCCAGACATCACTCCCAGAGGAATGACGCCAATTTTGAATCACCTTATATATAAAAATCCGTTAATGCTTAACCCTTAGCTGATTTAAAACTTAATTCTTCTTAATTTTTTATATTTACAGCATATTAATGAAAGAATATTATTTTAAAAATGGGACAACATTATTAAACAAAAATGTTCAACTAGTACTTCGGTTTTTGTCGTTTAATATGAATAATTTTCAAATGTTCAAAATTACGACCTGCTTAATACTTAGAAAATATGTTGTAATATACACGGTGTCCGAATTATCAATTAAATTAAAATTTTCATTAAGTTAAATAGAATACACATTTCATTATTATGATATTAGTGCCTACGATCGAAATAGATGTGTTTGTTCTATTAACGTTTGTCATACTTAAAGCTTAAGGTTTTAGAGATTTTGGTGTTACGAACAAAGGTAAAATTCTGAATACTTATTTACAGATTTAAACCGAAATTGTAATTAATAAATTAGGGTGTATTTAACATACAAGGTGTTTGGTTTTAAAAATCGACGTTTTGCAGTTCCCTACTTTAAATACATACTTACAACTTGTAACACCCCAATGAACGATTAAAAATAGGGTTTCAAAACACGCCGTGTTAAAAACAAAAATAGTTTTTTCAATTTTGACAAAAAAAAATAGTAGTAGTAGTAAACATCTTTATTTCTAAAAAAGGCTATCGACCTATCGGTCTTTCTGCCCTTGTTTAATACATGTAGTCTTAATCTAAATAAAAAACAAATATGAAAATTCTCTTATTCTAGGTTAACGATATTATTAAATAAAATTTCAGTGGCAAGAAGAAATTATTTTATTGTCCACTAGTCCGTTGCGTTTGTAAGTGTTCGAGTAGCGTTAATGTAGGGAAACGGAAGCGGGATTGTCTGGTTGGTCTTGTAAGGCAAAGGGGATTCAGTATGGTCCAGTTGTAGGGGTTGTTTGTCCATTTTGTCTGTAGCTGTATGAGTCTTTCCGAGATCTTTGTCATGTTTGTGCGTTCGTATAGTAGTTGGGTGGGGGGGTTGTGTAGTGGGTTTTGGGGGTGTCTTATTCGTGTTATTAGTCTTAGTGCAATTTGTTCTGTTGTTTGTGTATAACGTTTTGTCCTTTCTGTTCCGTTGGTCATGAGTATATGTCCAAAGTCTAGCAAGGGTCTACAAATAGCTTTATATATTTTGGTGGCGGTGTTTGTGCTGATTCCTCTGTCTTTGTAGGTTAGTGATCGGAAGTGTTTTGTTCTCTTTATTGTTTCTGCCCTGATGTTTCGTATGTATTTAGTGAATTTAAGTTTGTGGTCAATTGTGATTCCAAGGTATTTTACGTCGTTTTTTGGTTGTGTCGTTTGGCCGTCTGCAGTTATTGTAGGGGAGTCAGCGTTGAGTCTGTGGTTTGTGAGCAGAAGTTGGTTTTTTGACGCGTTTGGTGTTAGTCTCCATTTATAAAACCATGTCATTGTGTTGTTTGTTAGTGTTTGGAGTCTTTGAGCTGCTCTCTCAGTAGTTTTGTCATGTACAATAAGTGCCGTGTCGTCTGCATATTGTAATATGTATGCCGATCTGTCGATTTGATTTTTGTCTGGTAAGTTGTAATTGTATATGTCATGGCAGTATATATTGTAGAGAAACGGTGAGAGTGGGGATCCTTGAGGGAGCCCTTGTTCAGGGGAAAAAGAAAATGACAGTGTTTTGTCAATTCGTACTTGTAGTTGTCTGTTTTCTAGTAAGTTCTTTATGGTGTGTAGTAGATATGTTGGTGTGTGTAGTTTGTATAGTTTGTATAGTAAGCCTCTATGCCAGACACTATCAAAAGCCTTGTTAATGTCCATAAACAGGCAAGCTGTATTTCTGTCAGTTAGGTGGGTAGTTTGTATATTGTTGGCCAAAATAAAGAGCGGATGAACAGTCGAGTGATGTTGTTTGAAACCAAATTGGTAGGTAGGTATATATTTTCCAATCACTTTTTCCAACCGCTGCTTTATTATGTATTCAAAAATTTTGCTTAGTACTGGAAGTAGTGTAATTGGTCTGTAGTTGCTCGGTTGTGTATTGTCCAGTCCATTTTTGGGTATAGGGATTATTAAGCCGTTTTTCCATGTTTCTGGGATTCTGCCATTTGTGATGCAGTTGTTCAATTCAGTTAGGATCAGTCTGTGTGTTTCTTGAGTTAGGCTTTTCAAGAGTTTTGCCTTAATTTTATCTTTCCCCGGTGCAGTGTTTTTGATGTGCGCTAGGGCTTCATCGTACTCTGTGTCTGTGATCAGTTTGTAGGTGTAGTTTGGTGAGCTGTTAAAATAGTTCAAGTACCAGTCGTTGATCAAGTTCCAGTTGTCATTGTCGAAGTTAAGGTTTGTCGATATGCTGAAGGCCCTTTGATAGTGTCTGGCGAATGCGTCCGCTTTCTCTTTGTCGGTGTAGCGTTCTATTCCGTTTTCGTCAATTGTGTCAGTAGTGCCTGTGTTCCTGTATTGCGCCAGTTTCTTAATTTTTCGCCAGTATGTTTTGCCTTTGTCCTTCTGTATTTCTTTACATGTTTCTAGCCATATGTCTTGTCGGTATTGTCCAATCAGAGTTTTAATGTTTCTGTTAAGTTGGTTCAGTGTCTTTTTTAGGTCGTTATTTTGAGTGTTTGTATATAGTCTGTACAGTTCTCTCTTATGTTTTATTAGTCTCAGTATGTATTTGGGTAGTGTATGTCAGTAGAAAGCATTTTTTATTTCCGGGCTAAATTTTCCTATGGCTAGTGAAAGTTGTTGTTGTATGGTTTCTATTGAAATGTGCTGTACTTGTGATTGAATGTAGTCATGTATATGTTGTTTCCCTTTGTCTATGTCAGTCTTTGTTAGGTTTAAGTTTTTCTCTATAGGAGCTGTATTGGAGGTAGGTTGCGTATGTTGTAAATCTATGTTAAACGTAATAGCCAGGTGGTCGGATCCAAGTTCGTTGGTTAAGTTAAAAAAATATATTTTAGTCTTTATTACACTTTGTTAATATCAATATTGATATAAAAACTGGAATAATTAAGAACATTAAAGCCTACCAGCCATTTGATCTAGGCATTTCCGCCGATACAAATGCTATCAATATTTGTAACAGTGGCATTACCACAGATGGAAAGCACGTGAACAATAGATCATGGAATATGTTTCTTTGCAATAATGTTTTTGTCTTGTATCAAGTCTTTAATACATCCTTCTGCAACTATGGAGAATTTCCACTCCCATATTTTTTTATTGCTGTAAGATTTGCACCAGAATCTGCTAGGAGGGTAGCCGATGAATGGTGAAAACAGTAACCAATGTAAAGCCTAGAGTACGGCAGTTTTAAAAAATCTGCTATGACCTTTGGAATTTACTTAAATTGTTGATTCTGACTGTGTTTTTGGCACACTTGTTGTTGGAGTATTTAACGAAGAGACGAGGGATGTTGAAAGTCTGCTGGCCGAAGAGCCATATAATTTCTGTAATATTGCACGTAATGGTATTCGATTATGGTAAAAATTCTTGGGTTTTTTTATTTTTGTGTGAGGATTTTACTAGTCAGAACTCTGGAGTGCCTTTTACATTGTTGACCGTTGATTGGCAAAACTCATTCTTTCTGCAGGTATCAAATATTACAAATATTGCGGTCACTTATCCCATAAGATATGCGGATTAAGGAAGTGATCGATTTGATTTCCTATTAAAATTTTTGTCTTTTAGCTTGATAAAGCTCCCCTCTCCGTTTTAAAAAAGCAATTAGATTAAAACATTGCTAAGATCCTCATTGCTCTTAATGTGTAACATTGTCTTTATCATGGAGTAATGAAACCAATGAGACCAAGATTTCCAGACCTGAAACAGTTCCTCAAAATAGGCCAGCAAAACATCCGTTTTGCATCATCATTTTCCAAAAACGCGTTGTCTTTCGCACCACTTCAAAAACTTTTTATATTCTTCCTCGTTCTGCTTCCGGGATTGCTTGATCCAACGTAATCCGTCTTGCAGTCTCATCAATTTGTGCCATTGCACTTTTGCAGTAAAATCAGAAATTTTAAATTGCTGACAGCTTTCAATCAAAGAGTTCAACAAAGATAGTTACGAAATTATCGGTAAATAGAGCCCGTCTGACTTCGTGGGCAAAAGATATTTCAGATCGAAAAACTCGTTGAAATTTCAATCAAACGATGGAATCAGAGGCAGTAAATATATTTATTTGTGTTAATAGATAGACTTCTCTACTAAAAATGAAAATGGTAACTGTGGCATAAGTTATACCAGTAAATTGGGAAAAAAATATGCTTATCTAAAAGTGCAAAAGTCGAATATAGCGATAGGGATTTTTTTATTATAGCCGACGAGAATGAAATGTTGAATTCGAAATCGAGAAAGTTTCAATCGTTTTCGATTATTTGCTTACGATTAACCTTTCGATTATTAGCTAAAATTATTTAATGCCTACGAAATTTGTGCTTTTTCGCGATTTTTCCGCATTTCCTCTCAGTAAAACGACATTTAACAAAGCTCAGAAATGCACGACTTCAACCCAATTAAAAGAATGTGATATGTGAATGAAGATACTTAAAAAAATTCTGGTAAAACCATACTCGACAGAAAAAGAAGCGTCAACATCAGACAAACCTATATTGTAGAAAAACATCAACCAGTGGGTAAAAGGAAGAAAACAAGAATGGGACCAACATATCAGTAGAATGAATCAGGAAAGAATTGTCAGAATAGCAAGAGACAAGTCACCAATTGGAAGACGAAGCATAGGACCCCAAGGAAACGCTGCTGGAGCGATAACATCGAAAAACTTCTTAAAAAGTCTTGCTGTTACGACAAAATTTTGTAACACCTTGAATGTGTTTTAGTTCACTCTTTATGCTCTTTGTTGTCACAAAACTGCATCAATTAGTAGCAACGCGGTTAAATTTGGTTTGAAAGGTCGCAACAGAATTTACAAATAATAAAAAACGCCCCCACCTTTGCAAAATTTATCAAATATTCTCAAAATAATTTTGAGAATTGTACTACCTTGTACTTCAAAATATTTTTAAATGTATCTCGGGTAGGTATCTGACTCTCCGTAAAGTAAAACTCTTAAAAATCAACTAATTTAACCGCAATTTTCATTATTTGAAAAAAGAATAGTGAATAGCCTTGTATACCAACAGCCACTGTTAATCTAATTTCTTTAGCGTGTTCCTACCTATTAAAATAATATAGGAAAGTCAAACCTGTTTATCTGAAGGCAAATTTTGGCAACCGAATTTTCCCATCCGACGGTATTCGGTATAAAGGCGCGTACAGACATGCAACAGAATACATTACCAGAGACATCCCCCGGACAGCCAATACGACCCTGGCTCTCTTTGCGGAAAGATATTGAGGATAGCAGCCAAGGCCCCGTACTTTGTCAGAAATACCACCCTGCAAAGATACCTGAATACAGAAGACCTGCTGGAGCATATCCGGAACTTAACAACAAAGTTCCTGGATAATGACCGGCAAAGCAAGAATCCCACAGTCCGGATATCTTGCACCAACAAATCTCACAGTGACCGCAGACCTTTCCCTGCGGACACTGTCTAAGAAGAAAACGTGGACCACATGTGATGACCAGTTCCAGCACCACATCGAGGACCAACTGCTAGCTTTAGTTTAGACTTAGGAAGCAAGAGAGGATGTAGTAGGCTTAGGTTAGGCATGTGCCTATGCTAGGTTTATGTAGGATAAGGTAGAGGTGAACCATACACTTACTATGTTAGTCTAATATTATTGTTAGTTCTTAAGTATCCGTCATGGAGTCCTTGGAGGACCAGGATTAGGTTTAAGTTATCCGTCATGGAGTCCCTAGAGGACCAGGACTAGGTTCAAGTTAAAATAAGTTTAGTTATCCGCCATGGAATCCCTAGAGGACCAGGATTAGGCTTAAGTTATCCGCCATGGAGTCCGTAGAGGACCAGGACTTGCTGTAAGTTAGTTTAGGTAGTAAGAGAGGCTGTATTAGATTTAGGTCTAGACTTAGGCGTAATGTGCCCATGTTAGGTTAAAGTAGATTAAGGTAGGTTAAGTCAGTGAGGTCAGCATACATAGAGTGTTAGCAGTAAGAAATTTTGTAAAATTAGGCTGAAGTGAATTATGTTCAAGGCTCTTTGCGGACGACACAGCTCTGTTGTCATCTTCGTGGCACAAAGAGCAAGTGCGTCGAAACCTACAACTTGCCACAGATGAACTACAAAAGTGGTTCATCAAGTGGAAAGTGAAGGTGAACGCAGCAAAGTGCCAGGCCATCCTTATTGGAAGGAAACAGGACAGGATTGATGGAAACATCAATCTTGACGGCGATGAGGTCCAATGGGCAAGTAATGCCAAGTATTTGGGTGTTGTTTTAGATCAGAAGTTGACCTGAGGGCAACATATGAAGACCGCGATCAACAAGGCAAGGGCTAAAGCTGCAACGCTATACCCACTTCTGAACGGAAAAAGCCAGATGAGTGTGAGAAACAAATTGCTACTCATCAAAAGTGTCATCAGGCCGGCAATGACGTATGCCTCCACAGCGTGGGGATATGCGGCAGAAACCTACCTGATGCAGCTCCAGGCCACAGAAAATAAACTTCTGCGGATGGCCATAGATGCTCCCTGGTTTGTACGTAACAGTCAAATTCACAGGGACCTAGAGTAGGAGCTACTGAGAGACTTCCTGCAAAGAAAAGCAGCCACGACCTTCGAAAAGGCCGAAAACCACCCCTTTGAGGAACTACGAAATGCCGTAGATTACTCCCCAGAGGACAATGGGCCCAGGAAAAAGAGGCCCAGACACCAGATGGCCCAATAAGACAATAGGTAAAACAGTAAACTGTAGAGTGCTGTAAGTGTGTGACTTTTTAAGATAAGCGTGATAGAAGTAGTGTAGTGCTTGTGTCAAATTAGTAAGATGCCCATTCTAGCAGATATCTAGCATGGAGAGAATGTGATGTAAACGCATACGGATGCCAGAGCTGATCCATTCTTACAGAAGACCACAAGTTTTATAAGATAACTCCTGGAAACTTGCAGTCAAAAACGGGGGTTTTTTAGTTGGTAGAAATCCAACACTACCTGGTGTCACGGGACACCGGGTGTCTTCGAGAAGATTTTTTATCCTACAGCCGCCGCCGGGCAAACAAAAAAAAACAGAATACAGTAACTTATCACCGTCGCGTATCAAGTCTGGAACGTAGTCCGGAACAGCCTAACAGTGTCGTGACGTAATTGTTGTCGCATCAAAGAAATGTAAGGGCGTATGCTGAATCGGATCTTTGCAAGTCTGGACTCGAATGCGAACACGTTCAGGATTTATTGCATCTTATCAGTGCATATTTAGTACGTTTAAAGGGCCTTTTACACGCTCAAGCCAATTGCACAAACTGGCTTGCCCAAGCCCGTTTGCAGAAGCAAATAGGTGCGTGTAAACGCAGGCCTGAAGTTTGTGCAAACCGAAAAATACGGCTTGAGTAGCATCTATCCTGACAGAAAATCCACTTGAGGTTGGAGCATTAGCTTCAGCGTCTAAAGGATGTTCTAAGCGTCTAAGCAAGACTTAAGTCTCAGGTTGAATAGAAAAATTAATTAAAATGAAAATCCTGGGTTCCAATCAATTTTATTGTTTATTATTTTATTGCAAGCACGTTTCGGTGTCTTTCATCACCATCATCAGTTTGCATGCATGGCTGTTTCTACCTTCAAACGTAGGCAAGCAATTCAAAAGCCAAAAATAAAACAAATAATTTTAAAAAATGAAATTAGAAAAATAAAGCCATTAATTTGCACTCTGCTAACAAATCAAAAGTTTGGATGCCGGCGCCAGACCCCATGCCGATGCCAAAATATTACTTACTTTTTGGAAAAATTTTAGTCTGCATTTAAACACACGTGCGCAAGGTTGAGTTACATTACATTTGTGAAACGCATTCAATATAGAAATAGTGCTGTTGTTATTCGAAGAGTCTCATACTCATTCTTCAACAAACCAAAAGTGCAAAACAATCCAGTTAGTTCTTCGAACAATTAGTTCACGCAATGATGAATGAAAACATGAATTAATTACACATCCTTAAGAATCGCAGAGATTAATGACAATATTTGTCTCTTCATACCACGACTCGTTATATGAAAAAAAAAAATGTTATGCGTTGCTATCGGTATTAACTTAATTCAATAACATATCGAGTGATTTAGCACTCGCTAACGTTTTCATTATCTTGAGCCAAAGCTCTATTAACCAATTCATAAATTGCACCGGGTATAAACCAGCTAAATTACTTTCGTTCTGGAACCAACTTCGAGAATCAAAGAGACCACTATGAAGCGACTCCAACTCTAACTCCTTAGCTCTACCCAAGTTTATTGGCTTCATCAAAGAGCTACTCGATTAATTAAATTAACTAAGTGTATCCAAGACTATGCAAGAGAGTGATGGCAATCGATACTTACCCCTGGCTTTCCTTTCGCTGCTGCTCCTGCATTGTTGCCCCACGATCGAGAATGCTATAATCAACAGTGACGTCCGGGATAATGTTTTTCCTCAAAGTGCGTTTAAAAGTTTGTTTTTGATGATGGACTAAAAATAATTCCATTATTAACAAGTTATTAACCTGTGGGTAGCACTCTAAATAGAGCCACATGTTTACTGATTAGAATAAGCCATGTGGAAAACCATTAATAATTGACCGACTTTAATAAAACACAAAAAATTGGGAGTAAATTCTTTAGTTCGCTGAAGACTTAGGAATTGTAACCGAATTTTTTGTTCAAAATGACACAGATTCAATATGGAAAAGTCGAAGGCATGTTATGATTGGTGAAATCTTTTCTTGAAACGACACCCTGATTGGTCTATTCGAAAAACTGAAGGAGTCTCTATTGCGCAAGCGTCAAGGATGTCGAAAGGCACTGTTTGAAACTACTTTAATCTTCTTGAAAATAGCCTGCGTGCATATAAGTTATTTGACAAGCCCGGACATGTCTTCAATGTGGACGAGACAGGCGTTCAGTTGAATAACAACCAGGACAAGCATCTAAAGGTTCTAAAAATGTGGCGACGATAACTTCAGGAGAAAAGGGAAAAACTATCTCAGCTATTACCTGCTGCAATGCGGAAAGATCATTTCTTCCCCCTTTCTCAATATTATTGTGTATACTTTCCTGACTGTATTTCAATTTAATTCAAAGAAATTCCTGGGTTCCAGTCAATATTATTGTTTATTTGTAAAAAATTTTACAAATACGCTTCGGTGTCTTTCTCCACCATCATCAGTTTGTCTGTATGAATTTTGCTATGAAGTCCTGATGACAAAAGAGATGAATTTTGCACACTACTTAGACGAGCAATAGAAAAAATCCCAAATAGAGAAATACTGATAGTCATGGGGGACTTCAATGCCAAAATAGGTACCACAAAAGATAGCAATCAAATTAGAAAGATTGTTGGAAGGTACGTCATTAGACAAAGGAATGACAGTGGTAAATTAATGCTCAACTTCTGCATTGACAACAACCTTACAATAACCAACACAATTTTCCTACATCATATCAGACGTCTGTACACCTGGCGATCTTCAATTGGGAAATACAAAAACCAAATAGATTATATTCTAATATGGACACGATGGAGAACTTCAATTAGGAATGCAAAGAGAATGTCAAATGTAGCTTACAACAGCGACCATCGGTTGCTTATCGCAAGATAGCAGATAAAATTACAGAGACCATACCAGCGCATGAGGCCAAAGGCTCGCAATCGAGAATGAAAAAACTTTCCAGAAAAAGTTGAATACAATAGCCGATGGCGGCCAACATATAAACATAAATAACCAAACAACTGAGACTATCTGGATGGAAACTAAAGATATCATAACCACCGCTGTTAAAGAGACACCAACAAACCACGCACCGGATGAAATATGAATGAAAAAACGCCAACTCTGGATGTCGAATCAAACATTTGAAAAAGTCAATAAAAGGCGTATACTCAGAAATCACGGCTTAAACTCGCAGGAATTAAATCGAAATACACAGAACTCGGACAACAATTGCAAAGACTATGCAGAAGAGATACAAATACATATTTACAAAACATGTAACGAAGCGCAACATCATTCTGAACACAACAATACTAGAGGCTTATTCCAATCAGATAAACCGTCAATTCTCTCCAAGATCATGGGTCATAATGAGGGAAACCGGAGACATAGTCACAAACTTGGATGAAGTTCTAGAAACCTGGAGGAAATATTGTGAAAGCCTGTTCCAAGATGGAACACCAGCAACAAAACTACTCAAACAGGGGCAATGGATGAACCTTCCATCCTAAAAGCAGAATAAGAACTGGCCATTAAGAAACTTAAACCAAACAAGGCACCAGATTGCGACAGCATTCCAGCAGAAAAAATACCAGCCCTGGTTGCGAGGGGTGTTGACATTTTTCGCACTTTGTGCCAAAAAATCTGGTCTACGAAAACATGGCCAGAGGAGTGGGCGACATATATATTGATGCCTCTACATAAAAAAGGTGCGAAAACCATGTGTGACAACTACCGCCTGATATCTCTAATTCCACACGCTAGTAAAATGCTCTCCATAATGAATGAAAGATTAAAAGCGTACCTAGAATGGCAAATCTCACCAGAACATGCAGGATTTGTTCGCGGTCGTGTGACTAGATATCTAATCTTCGTTACGCGGACGATACCGTCCTACTGGCTAACTCAAAGTAACCCAAGAGAAACTTCTGGAAATCTTGCAAAAACTGGAAATGGAAGGTAATGATCTTGGCTTGGCTGTCAACTACTCAAAAACCAAAGTTATGATCATTGACAGAGCCCAGAATAATATGCCAGACGTCCTACACCTGGGCCAATGTCAAGTGGTGAGCCAACAAGTCTATCTGGGTGGACTAATTTCAAATGAGGGTGGCTGTTCCCAGGAAATTATTCGTAAATGTGAAATCACTAGGCGGACAACGAAAAGTCTCCAAAAAAACATGGCAAGATAGTGCTATCACAGTCATCATACACTAAAAAAAATTCGTTTTGTATATTCTTTTTCCTGACTGTACTTTTTAATTCATTCCAATGTATTCCTGGGTTTTCAGTCAATTTTATTGTCACTAATTATGGTGTTATGTGATGAGCCCTGCGTTTCATCCCGGGTCTACCTATTGGACTCGTCAGTAAGGCTTAGGTAGACCCTGCCTTATACGCCGGACACCGGTTATACGCGTTCGGACGTAAACGGCGTCGACTATGACCTACGTCGACTCGGTTCATTTACGTCCAAACGCGTATAACCGGTGTCCGGCGTATAAGGCAGGGTCTACCTAAGCCTTACTGACGAGTCCAATAGGTAGACCCGGGATGAAACGCAGGGCTCATCACATAACACCATAATTAGTGACAATAAAATTGACTGAAAACCCAGGAATACATTGGAATGAACTAAAAAAACTATCATTAAAACCAGGCACCCGGACCGGAACCGATATTAACCCAAAACCGGGACGGAACCGTTTCTTTTTTTTGGACCGGAACCAAAACAGAACCCGTATTTTATATTAAGACATTGTTAGGTGTTGAACCGGAACCGCAATATTTTATTTCGGTTCTGCTTGCAACGTGTGAAAGAAATTACTCTAAATTTTACAAGCAAATGAAAATAAATATTTACCCTTCTGCCAATGAATATAAAAATACGTTTCTATGTTCTGGTGAGCCGCAGTGTCAAAGTTAATGTGCCGACAAAGGGTCGGCACTTCTTTTAGTTAGTTCTTACAATGGTTTTAATAGTCGGCGCCGCGACGCCGTCAAAGGGAGAAAATATAAGCCCTATTCTTTGCGGCTAGTTCTCCCAAATGACAAGATCTTGTATAAATCATAAAATAACAATTTTTTGGTATAAGGTAGTTTTAGACGACAATCAAGTAGAAAGAGCAAAAGCACATTTAAAGTCGTTATGGACTAGACTGATGTTCTTAAAAGAGTGCAATTCTTCTAAGTCTGGCCCTGACCAACACGATATGGAAACGGAATCATCTAGTTCTTCATCAAGCGATGAAATGGAAGCCTTTTTGAGACAAAGATTCAGAGCAAAAATTTTTAAAGGGAATTAATCAGCACGAATTTTCTTAACAAGGTTCATTTGTAGCCCTTAACAAAATTGAAAATATGTGAAATTCCTATCAAGTAGAACAAAGCCGCATACGCTTACCGAAAAATGAAACGATTTGTGATTTCTGGAAGAAAAAGAAAGCTTAAAGAAGAAGGCTTATAATCCCGAGTTATACATGCTTGCTCAAGTATTGTTGAGCGTACCGGCAACTCAAGTTAGTGTGGAGAGGTTATTCGAAGGACACAAATTTTTGTTGCCGCCTTCGAGGTCAAATATTAAAAGAAAATTTTTAGAGGAACAATTATTTATGAGGACCAACCGACTTTTCAATCGTAAAGAACAAACACCGTACGTTTATACACTATTTTTTAAATTCTTTTTTAAGTTGAATTATTTTAGTTCTTCGATCACCAACAACGAAACATTTGAAATCGGAATTTTGGACAAAAGCAACTCCTCAAAAGATGGTGAATAGTGTGAAGACATGAACCAGGAAGAATAATCTTTAAACGGAAATAAGAGTGAAAGAAGAACGCGCTAATGCCAAAAAATTCATTAACAAATTACTTTTCAAAAATACAACGATTAAAGTAATTTTTGTATCTAATATTGTCTGGGGCTGCTAGTCCTCCTACCCCCCACCATACAACCAACCGTAGTACCGTATGAGGCAGTGGATAATTTGCTCATCTTTTATCTTGTATAATACAACAAGCAAGGAAAAAGGTTGTGAGATTCCTAATTAGAGTACCCTTTATCTTTGTCCTCGTTTGTTGTTATTTATCGATTTTGGAACCGAAAAATAAACCGGAACCGGAACGGAACCCAATTGGAAATTATTTTGTAAACCGGAACCGTAACGGAACCGAAGTTTTAAATTTTGCCTTGGACCGAAACCGGAACGGAACAACAGTAATTTCGTTTCTGGTACTTCTATACTGAGCAGAAACATGGTCGATGAAGCCCGTCGATCGCAGGAAGATCGACGCGTTTGAACTATGGTGTTGGAGAAGAATCCTACGAGTCCCCTGCACAGCAAGAAGAACTGATGCGTAATACGTCCATCATACAAGACGTTAAAGAAACCCAAAGGTTTTCCAAAGTAGTGCAAGCTCGAATCCTCAGATACTCGGACTCGGACAGATTCAGAGAAGAGACGAGGAAAACCTGGAACGACTAATAGTCCAGGGTTGTGTAGAAGCTACTAGGTCCAGAGGTAGGTCTCTACACGCTGAACTGATCAAATAAGGACCTCCACTGACTTGACAATGAACTAAGCAGTGTTTCATGTGTTATTTATTATTATTAAAACACTTCTGATTATTAATTATTATATTTTTAAATGTACTTTTCCAATTACAGCAATGTTGTTGTTGTTAACCTGTCATTGCTTGATTGATATATGCTAAAGCGTAGTTGCGAAGCAATTCCTGAATATGTTACATCTCCCCTTTTACACATTGAGGTTATTCTCTAAATGTTAATGGCTTAACAATAACTCTTCCTGATCTAGTTGCATTCATGTAACGTGTTGAAGTTTAAATGGTGGTAAGGGGCTAGGTTCAATTACCTTTTCGATTTCATCTTTATAAGATGGATTTGTACATACGTACCTTCTCAGATGGGATGAGTTCGTTCTCAAGACCTTACCAACATTATTTTATACCAAACAGGATCGAGGAATTTCAGTTTTACTAATTAGTATCCCTGAATCCCAACAGTTAAGTTTATGGTTTCTAATCATAACATCATCTCCCTCTTTAAACTCAGAACGAATATGAGCACTTCTATCGTAATACTTTTTATTATTTAATCTTTGATTATGGAGCTGTGTGTTATTATACTATGGAGTTTTAGTCAAAACATTTGTAGGAACCGGTAAATTTGTACGACTCAAACGTCCGTGTAGAATTTCCACAGGAGATACATTTAAGCCAGTGAGGGGCGTATTTCTATATTCGAATAAAGCTTTATAAATATCAGTATTAGTTTCCTGGCACTTTTTCATCATATTGTTACAAATCCAAATACAAAGTGTTTTGAAAACTGGTCACTAACCATATTCTCATTTAAATATAAGGGATCCAGACAAATTCGAATACTCACTATATTGTTGATATTCTTTTCCACAATCACTATATTGTTGAGCCACTCAGTAGGCTCTTCGACTAACTCAATTGTAAAATGAGCAACCAAATAATCCGAAGCGTGATCACGACTCTTCTGTCAAGCGAAGAAGGAAGGAAGAAGGACTTTGAGAACCGACATTATAGATCTAACTTTACCCCTATTAGTAGCAACTGCTGTGCTTCAAAACATAGCCATTAGGAGAAATTATGTTGAAGATTTTGAGATAATAAACTGTAATGCGGAAATAAATGACATTTTTGAAGAGGAAATTAAAGGTGCGAAGTAATACAGTTTTTCAGATAACTGATGAATATTATTTTATTTTGTTTCGTTGTGTTGGTACTTGTAAGATGTATATTTAATAGTGTTTGTCTAGTTTATAATATATTTGAATATAAGTATGTATAACATAATATAAATTGTTTTTCATTCAAAACAAAACCAAACTTGATTATCAAATATCTCCATAACAAACCAAGTTAGATATGGTAACGTTTTTTGAAACGTCCATTGTAATTACAACTATTACTTGTAACTTGAAGTCTGTAAAAACTTTTTCACTATCATAAGAAAACAGCAAACTTTTTATAATTAAATCAACATTTCATTTAAAGAAATGTTTTTGTGATACAATAATGTTTTAACATAAAGTAACACAAGTCAATCTAATCTGACTTAACAGATTCTTCTTCTTCTTTATTTGGCATTGCCTACTTTATAGATTCGATAGGTTCTATAGAACGGCCCGTCTGGTTTTCTAGTAATTAAAGGCTATCAAATTCCGAAGTACTCATCATTCAACTTTACCAATATACCAGCAAGGACTTCGCTATTAAAATTTCAATGTATTTGGAAATTGCTTTTGGACGACCAGTGTGTTTAGCCGTCCCAATTGATCCAATCAATGGATCTCTCATCTTTTCACAGATGAGGAATTTAAAACAAAATTCCAACGAAACTTTCATTATGTTCGAGATATAGATGAATAATGAAAATATGTTCTAACCCTAATGACTAACTACTAACCCCAAGCTTTTTCAAAGTTGCCACCAATTTACTGCACAAGCATCCTTCATAAGGATCAATTACTTGCACTTTCTTCCAGGTAAGCAGTTGAAAAAACAACAAAAATAATTTTAATCCTCGAAATGAAATAGGTTGATTTACGATGACCTAAAGTTTTGATTTAAGAACAGAACAATTGTCCATTTCATCTCTGGGATAAGACATCTCTGGGACGGAAAAAATTGACTTATCTTACCATTTAAAAATTAAAAACAATTGAGATATGTAGAGACCAGTAAAACACGCATGACTCGTCGGTTGTCAGTCTGTCATCTTTTCTGAGACAATAGAATGTATTATGTGTTTCAGTTAGGTACCAACGGAAAGCAGTATTTCAACCCCCTGGATTTAAGTCTTAACAACTGCAAATAAATTGTTTTAGTTTAATATTGTTCACATTGAGAATATGGAAATCGAAAATTGTCTGGAAGTGGCCGACTTGTACTTTTCTGATTAACAGTGTCCTAACAAATAATACAATAGTGAGACGGATACCAAAATGGTTGAAACAGATAAAAATTTCTAATTTACTCAGAAATTAATATATTAATACGCAATTTTGTTTTAGATCAGAAGGCATCTCAGGCGTGAAATAATTTGTAAATGTACATATAGTCCCAGGATACTCCTTTTCTTTTCAGTATCGTTATTCATAGACATTTGACACTACTTTCTCAAACATCCCTAATAGCACTACATTTTTCCATGTCGGTTCCCTAATGACCCCCATTTCTCCACACGACAGTCGTTCGTAGTCCAAATCAGTAACAATTAGTAAATGTATCAGGGAAAAGAACATTATCGAAGTGGAAAAAGTAGCCGTTTAATACGGCTATTAAAATTCAGCAGGTGCCCGAGTTTGTTTTATCTTTATTAGGCCGCTCGAATTGCCGCCTTGTTTAATGTTCTGTCAATTATTCAGACCTAATGTGCATTGTGAACGAGGCTTTATCGAAAAATTCCTACAAATCGATATGTTGACTCGTTACCGGCTACAGGTGCAAGTCGAGTTCGTCAAAGAAGTAGATGATTACTGAATAACGACACTACTATTTATGTAAGGAAATAATTTGTCCATTGTTAATTTAAATATATGCTAACTGAAAAGTTCATTTCCAGGTGAGAACAGTGTTGTAACTTTAGCTATAGCGTCAAATATATACATACCAGCTATTTCAAAACGGAATAGCTTATTCAGTATTGAAAAATAGAGTCTGGTAGTCTCTGAAATTCCTGATTTAGATTTCGGTTCATCAGAAATGTGATTAGCCACTCAGCCATCTGATTATTTCACTAGGAGTAATGAGTAGTAATGAAAAATTATTGCAGACAAATAGAAGTTGCTTCTTACTTTAAAGGAAGTGATTCCTAACAACAGAGATACTCGCATTTGGAAAAAATTTGTTTTTCACTTAGGGCAATAATTGTCTGCTGACTGTTGAAGCCTCTAGATGTATTTTTTAAGCATGTTCAATCGCTCAGTCATTATGCAGTTACCTACAATATTTTAATGGGAGGATAAAAGCGAGGTAGTTACTTCAGTCGCGCCCAAAAACACAATTAAAAGTCGAAAAATTAAATTTTAGAGGAATTGTGCTTAAAATGACATACCCAGGTAAGATGACCTAGTGAACATAGCAGTTCAAATATACCCGCCACAAGCACGTAATTTATTGTTTTAATTTTATATTTAAAGGAAAACAAGATGGGTTGGTTGAAGGCGTCTAGATCATTCAATGTGCCTCAAGTGACACTGCACCGTCACTTTGTGAACGTTCTTGTAAATCTTGGTCGTTTCAAGCCCAACTTTGATTCGGTCATTGAAAAACAATTAGTGGATATTTGCTAGATTTTGAACAAACATTATTTGGGTTTACAACCACTGGTGTCAGAAAATTAGCATTTCTATTTGCAAAAAAAGCAGGAGGGTCTCATAGGTTCGATGAAGACTGAAATGGTAGGTTGGGATTGGCTGAAAGGGCTTAGGGAGCGTAACTCCTCCATCTCATTGAGAGCCCCTGAAGCCACTTCCTCAGAAGGAGCAAGAGCTTTTAATAAGCAGCAGGTCATGAAGTTCTTTGAACTGTTGCAGAAGCTGGTGGTCGATAACGATATTCTTCCGGAAAACATTTACCACATGGATGAATCTGGGCTCAGCACCGTTCAAAAGCCACCAAAAATATTTGCACAGAAGGGACAAAAGAGGTTGGGGCATTGACCACTGCAGAACGAGGCCAGCATTTCTCTAACGCTGTCTGTGCAAATACTGCTGGGAATTTAGTTCCGCCGGCAATGATTATGCAACATTTTGTCAGTTCTACTAGCTGTAACCATACAAAAAAGGAATTTTGATTCTTGGTGGCCACAGTAGTCACAAAAACCTAGAAGCACTAGAATTTGTTAAGGCCAATGGAGTGATATTGCTGTGTCTACCGTCGCACTGCATTCATATGCTGCAGCTACTGGATGTCTCCTTTTTGAACCACTCGAGGCATATTACAACCGTGAAATTACCAGCTGGCTGAAATCCAATCCTGCTAGAACTGTTCCCTGCTAGAAAGAATTTTGGGAGAGCATACGGAAATGCTGCTTCTGTCGGAAATATAACGAGTGGCTTTAGAAAAACTGGAATTTATCCGTGCAACCCGAATGTATTTCCGGATCATTTGTTGTGTGACTTCCTTCATCGACTATAGCACAGCCTGCAATCATCATGCAACAAACGGTCTAGTTCAGTGTGATTGCCAAGTCATTGCTGGAACGTCTACCACCCAAGATATTTTAAATGAGATTTCGCCACTTCCCAAATCAGTGTCTACGCGGCAAGCAAGAAACACGAAGAGAAAAATTGCTGGTTCTCAGGTTCTGCCTGGCAGTCCATCCATGGATGAAGTTAAAACTCAAGTCCAAAGTAAAAAAGGAGAAGGAAAATCGCTAGCGCGTTAGAGTTCGAAAGCAGGTGAAAAGTAATATTTTTCAGGATGACGCAGATAGTAAACCTGATTTTAATCAGGACGCTGATGATGTAGATGAATCGGATTCTGCATTCCTTTATTGTTACGGATTACATAGTAAATCCAAGCCAGGAGGGCAACGGGTATGCCGCCAATTATGTAAGCGATGGTGCCACACACTATGTGCCGGTATTGCACCACGACGTAAGGGTTTTAAACGTGAATTGTGCACCGGTAATTAGGTATGTCTATTAGGTATGTAGCTGAGACTTCCGTGTGCCATTTTACCACTATCTTGAGCACAACTCCCCTATATTATATTGATATTAGGACTTAGTATAACATTATTGTTAAACTTATTAATACCTATCTTGAATTTATATGATATTTGTAATGTTTATTATAATTTGAGAGTTTTTTTTTCAATTTGAAACTGTCGGTATTAGAGTGTTAGTTTTAATGGTTGCCATTTGTCTCTTTTTGAATTGCAATTTTAAACTAATTCAACACAAATATTGCAAAATTTTTCGGAAATGGTTGACCGAAAGCTCGACCATTTTCGTATACATCTTCTTCTTATATCCCTATATTACGATCAGTGACAAACTTCAACAAACATATATTCCACTGGCTAAGATTTCCGGACATTTTAAATTAATGATTTTTTACAAAGCATGCAATGAATTTGAACGTCTGCTATTTTCACCTCAATTGGTAAGTGACACCATCGTTGTATACTAGTATAATAATAGTATGTTGTAGTAACAAAATTTAGTAGGCGTTACTTGGACAGACGGGTAAAATACTTTAAACAATTTTCAATTTATTTCTCAAAAATGTTAGCTTTTTTCACAGAGTATGTATAGCTAAACATTGCAAATAAAATATTGTAAACTTACTTCAACGTTTCTTCTTTCTTTTTTGGTACTTTTTTGGAATTTTTCTATTTGCAAAAATTACGTTTAAATGTTCTATCAAAACGCACAGCGCTTGCTACCTATGCACCCGTGTAGATATTTGTTCACAAACATATCAATGGTACATGTGTGGTTAGTTTTTAAATTGTGCCCTTCAAAACTCAAAGTGTATAAATATGTCGCAATTGCATCAAGTTTGCCATACTTGGTGAGACTGTAAATATAGCAAACCTCCTTCATGATAGACGCGCGAATCAATGCTTTAGGTATTATAAGGAAATTGATTCTTCTGGGAAAGAGAGAGTTGTCGACAAATTAAACGTTGCCACAAATAACCAGCTGCGTATTGAAGTACCTAAAGTATAGTTCATAAGGGTACTCATAAGCAACCAGACATGGACACCATTTTACAGTTTCTTGGGTTCAACTTGGAGGAAGTCAACTTCAAAACATTTGAAGAAATGATTTGCCCTTATAGCTTTAAGCGAACCTAATTGAAAAAACTGTACTACTTAACATGCAAAACAAAAGGTTAAGACATAGAGTTCCGCTCAACTGATGACAGTAGCGAATTGATAAATCGTCCGCAAAATGATCCATTTGTTTTCTAGCTATTTAGTTTCATCTCACTTCTGTGTTGATTTACGCATAAACGGCGATTTGCTGTTGTGGAAACTTATTAATAGCATGACAATAATATAACATACTTTGAGATTTGTTAAAATTTACAGGGAGAAGCAATAAAAATTGGAATTTTTTTTTGAAATAGTTCATTGCACAAATAATAATAATCAATATGAAGCAAAGCATGGTCCAATCGAATCAGATGTGCAATCAGTAAAGGATCTGGATCGATTACAGATCAATGGTGTCCAAAATATACTGCGAGGAGTGAGACAAGGCTGAGTTTGGTCACGCATCTTATTTGAGGTGTACTCAGAATACATCTTTCGACAAGCACTCCACAATATTGAGGAAGGATTCACTTTAAACGGTACTAAACTTAATAACATAAGATATGCAGATGATACCATAATGTTTGCAGATAATCTTCAAGGACTTCAGAGTTTGATGGATAGGGTGACCAGATTTAGCGCACAGTACGGCTTGGTAATGAACACAGACAAAACCAAACTCTTCATAGTAAGTAAAAGGAACATAGCGGAAGACAGTTTATACACCAATCACAATAAAATACAAAGAGCAAGGCAGTACACATACTTGGGGACAATCCTTAACCAGAGATGGGACAACTCTCAAGAAATCCGATGTTGTATCGAGAAGGCCCGCTCTGTGTTTATTAAAATGAGCTCGCTATTTAAAAGCCATAATCTGTCCTTAGACATGAAGCTTAGACTCTTACATTGTTTTCTCGGTCCTTCTGTTTGGCGTGGAAACATGGACACTCACCAAAGAGACTGCCAGTAGAATTGAAGCGTTCGAACTCTGGCTTTACAGGAGAATACTAAAAATATCTTGGACACAAAAAACTACCAGCACAGAAGTTATGCGACGGGTGAAAAAAGGACCAGAACTGTTAGGTACCGTAAAATGTCGGGAACTTCAGTATTTCGGCCACATAATGAGGAACCCAAATAGATACGGGATGCTACAGGAAATCCTACGAGGCAAAATTAACAGCAGGAGAGCACCTGGCCGAAGGAGAATATTTTTTTGGCAAATCTTAGAACGTGGTTTGACAAATCATCAACAGTACTTTTCCGAATCCCCATCAACAAGGTAAGAATGGCCTGCTGATATCCAACATCCGGAACGGATAGGCACTTGAAGAAGAAGTGTCCAAAAAAGGTCAAATCAGGAGTTAAAAATTTTCAATCTGTCAGTCCTACCAGAGAAAAAAGTGTATAAAAGAATCTAACGACGACGATTGATTACGATTGGCACGAAGGATATAATGTACGAGGTATATAATAGCCTTCTCGATCGAAGTATATACGTGAAATTTGAAATGTTGTGTTTTGTTTTCTCAATAGCGTCTATTCCCGGTCGGGAATTTGCCAGAATTTTAGGATGATTATTTTTTAGCAAATTCAATAACATAATGTAAACAATAATTTAATCACAAAAAGCTTTATGGCAGTTTATACTATGTACTTAAATTACCACATAGTGCTATCTTTTTAAATGTTCAAAATGTCATGTGTTTACCTTCATGCAAAAACACAACAGTTGCTCAAAATGCTTTCGAACGTTGCGGAGAATGTCTGATTCAGTGCGTTGGCATTGTTACTGAAGGGAAAAGTCTTATTTTTTGGACGCTGTACTGTTTTGGTGTAAAATAAATTAAAATCGAATTATTGTTTAGAGTAATTCGGGTTGGAATAACTTATATTAATTTTATTGCAAAAAATGACTACATGCTACTTACAACTTACATTTACATTTGATTACAAAGTTGTTTACTTAATCTGGAAATTTAATTTTGTGTGAAAAATGTTTTAATTGAGTACGTTTCTTACCACCTCCCAAAAGAAATTAATTGATTTACCGAACATTTTATATATTATTTTTGTAGGTTTGTGATATTGTTTACCTGTGCAACATATGCAGTTGATCTCAATTTGGAGCCTCGACCATACACTAACATTACGGCGTCATACATACGGGGGATGCCAATTTGAAAAATTTCCACCCTTAATATCTCTCTTACAGTTAAAAATATGAAAAATCGGAAAGACAGGTCAATTATATTTGTAAGGGAAACACTTTAAATAAATATTTTTAGCCTTCTTGTTTCAACCTCCTAGGAGGGGTAGATGTCACCCTTATGATCTTAAATGGGAATGGGGGTCAAGAAGCACATCGTTTTAAAGGGCGTTTGATTCTCTTTTCAGTGGTATCCTACTTTGTTGCTTTTTATCTAGAGGTTTCCGACTAATCGCGTTTCAAAGTTGCAGAAACAATAAAACTTTCTCGCATTGCGATGTTGGTTTCCAGGTTAGTGTTTACACAAAAATTATTCCATTGGCTCTCCTTGTAGTACAAAAGTACAGTATTTATTGAGTTATATATTTTCATAAAATACACAATATTTCGATAATCAAACTTATTTCTTAGGAAAGACGTTACAGATTCCATCAGTATCTCGGCCTTTGCATGTAGATGGGGAGGATATATTGAGGTTCTATAAAAGATTTATAAATCTAGGCTTATTTTTATTTTATATTATTATAATTATAATACATCGTTATTTTAACTGGTAAGTTCGATTGTGTTTGTAAGCGTTCAAGTAGAGTCCTTATTGGGAGAACGAAGCAGAATTATCTGGCTGGGGTTGCAAGATATAGAAGATTTAGTATGATCTAGTTAAGAGAGTTGTTACTCCATTTGGTTTACATTTGGAGAAGTCCACTGGTCATCTTTTTGGTCGTGTTTTCACTATTTACGTTAAGAGGATTTTATTATTATTGTTCTAAGTCTTAGAACCATCTACTGTTGTTTAGTTTCATTGAATGTAGTTGATCTACCTATCTCTCTGTAGTTTAGCAGAAGCATATGCTTTTAATATGATGATTTGAGAGCAAAAGTTGGTGTTTTCATGGACTTCGTGTAAATCGTTATTTCTAGAACCATGCTGTATTGCTCGCTTGAATTTGAAATCTGCCCACTGCTGTCTCTGCATGTTTATGTGGCTTTTATGAAGTCGATATGCACAATAAGTGTAGCGTCATCAGCAAATTGTAACATGTATGCTGATTTGTCTATTTGCCCTTTGTGACACAAGTTGTGGTTTTAAATGTGCTGTTAGAATGTTATAGAAAGAGCAGCCCTACTTCGGATGGAAAGAGGATATTGTCAATTCGCACTTACATTTCGCTATTCTCGAGTATGTTTTTGATAATGATAATTATAAAAAATAATTATATAATAAGTCTAATAGTTCTCTGTGCCACATCCTGACGAAGGCCTTGTTAGCGTTAATCAATAATCCTAATGATGTAACGCCGTTTAGGTGTGTTATTTGTATGTTGATTTTCCATTTTGTAGTTTGATGTTGAAATAATTTAGTAACATTTCTAAAATATGATTATCATTGAGCTTGCGAATCTACAGGATGATACCTTATTTTGATCGTGTTGTTTTTTAAGGATTTTCAATGGTTTTTCAAAAGTAATAAAAAATCACTATTTCTAATTGGCTAATTCAATAAAATTTAACTAATTACTTTTTATACGTAATCCTCTAGAGTTTGGAATTCAGTCACAACAATTGTTGAAATGAAAACAAGTCTTGTGTGATATCTCTATTAGATCATACTGTGGTTCATTTTAGATTTGTTTCCTACTTTCAATCACTTAGCCCAAATAGAAATGGCAATTCTTTGAGAGCAAAGAAATTCTTTAGGAAGCCTTTAAATACTGTTTTCCATCGCTGTGTTAGTGCTTTTGCCCGTGTATCAAACTCGAAATGGTCAAATAGTTGCGTATGAATACCTTGGAGGGCAAAGAACCTGTAGTGAAGCGTGCCAATTGTAATCAATCGTCGTCGTTAGATTCTTTTATGGAAGGACTGACAGATTGAAAAAATTTAACTCCTGATTTGGCCTTTTTTGGACACTTCAAAAAACACACAAACACCACAAATTCAAAATCAATTTAGGCAATTATTCGTGTTAGCAGCAAAAAAATTCCATATATACTTCGATCGAGAAGGCTATTATATATAGAAGGCTTCGGCGTTACGCGCCTTAGGATATAAACGTGATCGGTTTATAATAGCATACTTCTCGACCTAGGTATTTAATGTACTACTAAGACCGTGAACTGTAGTAATAATATAATAACCATTTTAAATTGCAGTGTTCTGAGAAAGTTTATGTAAATACACGCACCATCGACGAGTGTGTAACGACTTTTGCCACTTAATAATTCCCATCTCGAAAACTATATTTCGCTATTGATTAGATCAAAAATTAAAAAATATATGACTAGTTTCAATAATAACAGGAAGTAATCAAAAGTCTCATTTCAATATTAACTTGTAACTTTAATACTTACAATCAAACTTTGCATCAGGCAATGCATAGTCTGATAAAAATAAGGAACATTTATTTTAAATAAACGTTTGCAGTTCATTTCGTGAGATTTTCTCTATAAATAAAGTAAAAGTTTGTACTTGATATATTACACTTAAAATCACTTGTCGCACTTAAAATTAACTATACACAGTTCACTTCCCTTTCTCCATGTGTATTCGATTCAAAACCAGTACAGATCTTTGGATGAATCCTGGACTTGAGCTTCTAACCCTGAAACAAAAAGATTTCGTTAATTCGTATGAAACGAAAATATATTTTGATAGATACATTTTTGGTGTAAAGGCTATAAATGGGCACCAAGTGTAATGCGAAATTTGTCGAAAAAGAGCGAAAATGGTGACCCAGAAATGAGATATGAGGAGGCTTTTTCTTGTTTCCTAAAAAAATGTCTATTTATTTTTTTTGTAATGAGATTGCATTATTAGCCTAGCCACTCTTTGCTAGCAAACTTGTAATTGCTTAGATGTATTATTGTTGAATTATTAATTCATAAACATTTAAAAATGTTATTTAATATACCGTTATTACTAAAAACCAAAGTTCCTGCAGTTATGGAATATCCGCAAATATACAAACCAAAAGAAAGGACACATGACGTGAAAGCGCTTACATGTTTTTTTAAATAAAATTTCTTATTTTCATTCATGTTGTAGGCTGCATTTACCGAGAGTAATTAAAATAAGTTAGGGTTATTAACGGGGCGTACGCGTCGGTTTTTATGAATTGATAATTAGTCACGCTAACGTTACCAACGAGTAATTACAGCCCTTTGCGATTTGTTTATCTGACGACCAGATCACAAAACGCGACTATAAAAAGACCTCCATGTTGAAAAGGGGGTGTCAAAGGAATTCCTGTCCCTTATTTTCGGCTATAAAGTCGATAAGGGCAGAGTTTCTAGATAGGCCGACCCGCAAGCTGATAAACAACGGCAGCAAAGCTGTTTGTATGGAATATCTGACTTCCGTTTTCAGCTAAGCGATACTTGAAAAGTACATTTGAATCTTGACTATATCAATTAGATGTATTTGTACTTTTTGTTAGAATTATTTTATTACAATTTTCTTATTTTCAAACCAAATAAAATAACTTAAAACATTACACTAAATAGGTAGTCTCTGGCATTCATTCAGATTTAATAAGGTTGATATTTTCTTCAAGTTCTGGCTAATTCATGCAAAAATGCATTTCGTAAAAGCAACGTTGTAGATTTCACCAAAACTAGTTTCTTTTCAAAAAGTCAACTGAACCCTTTATAAAATTTAAACATGATTTTCACCTAAAATAGATTATTAACAAATCGTACTGTAAACCAGCTAACTACAAGCAGATTTATAATAATAATGTTAAAAACAAACGTCGCAGTTTTGCCTCCAATCACAATCCGACGGGCTTTAGCAATAGCTTTTGCAAACATTTTCAGTAGATGCAGTCGATTTTTTCGTTTGAAAATCTTCTACATTTAAGAATCTTAATTTCCGCCAGATTGCCTTGAACAATCAAGTTGCATTTAGCGCAAATATAAAAAGCATTAAGTAGAGCAGTAAAAAAGAAACAAAACAAAATAACAGACATTAACTACTGTCGAATAAAGAGGTTTTTTTGAATAAGTTTAGTACTGATCACAGATGAAAAGGTGAGAATTTGTCAAAAGAAAACCCATGTCAAAATCAAACAAAGTGGGCACTTTCCTTTCAAACAATATGCGTACGTATAATTAAAAGCGTGTATTAATGTCGTTAATAAACTATTATTAAGTAAATTAAATTATCAGACGAGACAGTCCGTAAATTGACCATTATCAAATGAAAAACCAACATTTTATCGACAACGTATCTTTGCTCTATAGAACCAGAGATTAGTTACTATTACTACTAATCTCTGATAGAACTGAAGTGCAACATCACAGAAATGGAAGATCAAAATCATAACAAACAATTTCTTATTGAGCCGACATCTCATCATGATGAGCTAAATTTCAGACTGGAAGGAATGCAGAACATTGCCTCATTTTATGGTGTCATATTTAGATTATCACATGAAATTAGATTTTCAAGATTTTACTAAAGAATCATGTCTTTTCGTTTTCCCAGGCAGTAAAGGAAGTTTAAAGACATGAAGGATTTTTCAAAAATATATTTCTTTCTTAATATTAACTACAATAGTCGATTTAGCATTTTTTTTTTATATTTTACTCTCTTGTTGTACTTACTTTCTTGTAAACAAAAGAGACTTTAGGCTCAAATTTTGCCATATACATTCACATCATTAGGGAAAAAGGCAAAACGCCAATATAACTTAATTGATCAAAGATACTTCCGGAGGAACCTTCCTAAGTGAGGTATTTTACTTAATTTCCTCACTTATTAAGAATAAATATTAGTATTAATATAATTATTGAACTAGCTAAAATTACTTGTAGACCATAAATCTGCCTACAAGTTTCTTGTGTCTATCACAAAGGGTTACACAAAAGTTATAAAGTGAAATGGTTGACTACTAAATATTACACTGTAAAAATTTTGCAGCTATTTGGGTATTAAATTCGCTGAGGTACGAATAGTAGTCAGATGAATAGTGATAAAGAAATGGTAGTTATTAGGATACTATTACAAGTCCAGAGCAGAAATACCGATAGGTCGATAGCCTTTTCTAAGAAATAAAGATGTTTACCACTACTAATATTACAAGTTGATTATATGAACCTAATCACCGCATTTGAAGATTCCTTTGCGTAATGTTCTTTATATTTTATGATAGATATAGATAGTGTATCTAGAGCAGTATATAAACTTCTGCGAGTAGATTATTTACAATTTTTTTCCAAGGCTTTAAGTACACATATACAATGATATACATACTATACACAGACTCAAAATGAAGAAATAATCTCCTGTCAAAATATTTTTCGCTTGCAGTATTACTTAATTTTGATAAACTGTAAATCATTGATGTGAATTCAGTAATCCCAAGCAACTACACCCATGTTCCGAAAATAATAGGCTTCTTTAGTTGGAAGATTCCGTTCGTCAGTTAAACATATTGAGCATATTTCAGCTGAACTGCGGCAAAATTGAACTCCAGATTGTGTTCATAACTAGTGTGGCTCTATTTGAGACTAGTCTTCAATATTACAACATACTTTGACAGATTTGGTATATGTCGTTTCTTACAAAGTATAGCAGCAATAAAGGTTTGATGTTATCTAGCGCCATTCAGATAATATATTGAATTGCCGCCTTTTATGTACCTCCGGCAATACTTTCATTAATTTTATTCACTATCTCCAGAACTAAGAACCATTTTAAAGAACATTTACCATTTTATGTAACAACTGAATAGAAATGTTCAATTATTCTGCACATAAAACACAATGCTGGGAAACTGCTAATACATGCAAGCGATTTATAGCAGAAGCCGCATCTTCGCTACAGAAAGAAAGAGATGATTCCGCGTGGGCCCTGAGATCAATAACTCCTTTGACCACGGTTGGGCGATGACCAATGGCGAGAGTCATCCTGCCCACAGTTGCCCCCCTCTGTTTTCCCCCTGTCTTCGGACCGCTCTAATTGCCATTCTCCACAACGCAAGTAAATGAACATGGCAGCACTGTTCGTGACAGCAGGGAAAAGCAGTTCGAGGAAAAGCCTAAGTGAAAATGAAAGCCGAATACTAATACAAGTTCAATGATAAGTTAGACGTATTAATCGAAAGTAATGTTTCGATTTTGGTGGTTTTTCATTATTTAATATTTTAAATAATTACTTAGATATATCAAACAACTTCAAAACGTAAAAAATTAAATCAATGATTCTCTAAACAGTGTACTAAGCCCTGAGCGGTAGCATACTAAAGTATATCAGTTACTAATAATCTACTTTGAACGGTTATTTCTGACATAAGTGAATAATATGGTCTTCATAATCAAATTAGGGGAGAACATTTTCTGTTCATCTAACTAATGTTTTATTTGAAGTACCAATAGCAATTGCTGTGGTTTCACATTTTAACGAGATATTAAAATCAACAAAATTGCCTTTCTTTTTTTGCTATTAAAAATATATTTCGTTTGTGATAATTATGAATATAAATAGATTTATTTTATCGATTAAAGTACATGTTAATGACAAATAAATACAAAATTCTTCAGGTATTTATATCAAATTTAAATTTAAATGTCCAAGTCTAATTTTAGGATTCATTGCTTGAAGAGTTCTCGATAAAGAACACGATGGCAACATAATATCCTAGTAGTGATAAATTGGACATATTTCTGTAAAAATTATCAAATGAAAATCTGTCAATGATCCCTACTAAAATATGCGGTTCATTAATTAACTAATTGAAATAATTTCAATATGCGAATGTTCGTTTCTAAAAATCTTGAACCAATGAATACGCGTAAACGTATTCGACACGGTCATGCAACAATGTAATTATTATTTAAATAACAATGTAATTATAATTGTATCTAAATACTATTAAAACTAGTTTTCTAGCACTAACAAAACATTGATGCAAGCAGTAGCGAATAGAAGAGCTCCACTCCAAATTACCAAAAACTACACACAACCGAAAGACGAAATTTCGACAACCGTACGAAAATTGTATGAAAATCAAAACAGTGCACACAATTGTATTGAAAATAACACCATATTAGATGTATTTAAATATACATACTAAAATACAAATTACAAACATATTAAAGAGTGTATTAAAATCATAGGATCATAGGTGATGAGTCAGGACAATCATGTTCGGGAAAATTCTAGAATTTATTGTTTAGAAATTTAAAATTTACTTACATGTATGGCTCTTTCTACCTACACATTTCGCCGTAAAAATATTTACTTTGTTCAATATCGAGCGAGAGAATAAAAAAACTGTTTATAATATTTGGCATTTTTCTTTGCATTCTGAGAATGTTATGAAAAGAGCTTTTGTTTTAAATTAATGACGACTGTGAATGTATATTTTTGACAAACTGATGATGGTGGAGAAAGACACCGAAACGTATTTGTGAAATGTTTTAACTAATAAACAATAATATTGACTGGAACCCAGAAATTTCTTTTGAATTAAATTAAATACGTTGTCATTGCACTAATTTTCAATGTCCTAATAGATTAAATTGACCTAGTTTTTATGAAAATCGGTTTTTATTTTCAAAACACGTGTGCTTCTAAGAATGCTTGTCTAAAATCAAGATGTGTATTTTTTGAGAAATTAATGAGATCTTAAAAGGTAGGAATGCCAACTATGCGGCATTTGGATTATTCTTATTTAATGAGAGACGACTGCAGGTGACAGCTTATTTTATTACGCTTTGCATGCCGCTTCCTCATCTCTGATTTGAAAACTTGAAATGACAAATTAGAGACGATTACACCAATATCGTAAGTACTTTTATGTGAATAACTGATTCAAATCTATGTTACAATTGTGACCTTTGATATATTTCAATCATTTATTTTAGATAATAATATACAGGGTGATTCAAAATTGGCGTCATTCCTGTGGGGGTATTATCTGGGGGTGTTTTAGGAGTAGAGGAAAAATAGTAAAAAAAATTAATTGTTATTAAAAACTGAGATATTTGAAAAAAACTAGATCAGAAGGATGGCAACAATGTTTTTCAAGGTAATTCAAAAAAATAGATTTGCCTAAAATAAAAAAACTTTTTGCAAGCCGTATATAATATATAATAAAAAAGTAAGAAACATTAAACTTTTTTTTGAAAGTTGTCTGAAAGCCATATTATAAAACAAATCGTTCAGAAAATTACTACTACTTATTTGCCCTTATTACTACTTATAAGCCCTTAAAGCGTAGTTCCGGAGATACTAATAACGTTTCAAAGAGAAATGCTTACGAGTTTCATTCATGCTGCACACTGCGAAAGAGTTAAACTTGTCCAAAAGCATACATTTTCGACAAAAAATAAAAAATACTTGTACTGCGTTATAATGATGGGTAGGTACGCTTCAAAACAATTGGTTTTCAAAATGGAAGAATCCAAAATTAAAATTCAAAAGAATTTCTCACCTGACATTGTGGGATAAGATGAGTAGGGAGATTCAATGGAGGGATGCTGCCAGTCCATGCCTTTACAAGGGGCATGTGAGCTCATATGAAGTCGAGATCCTGGTAAGAGTAAACCACCATACTGGGCTGCCATGTTATGATGATGATAATCGTGCACAGCACGATGGTGCTGACTGTATTGGTACCATCCATCGACAGGATGATAATGGTCCGAGTAAAGATCTGCAGCGGAGGAACCATGGTGTCCTCCTCCTGCTCCGCTGTAGTGTTGGCTGTCCCAGAAGGAGGGGGGGAAATTTCGGGCGGACATTGGAGAACTCCCTGAAATTAAATTAAACACTCAACTTTGTTTTAATAGCTAAAAATATGAGAGTATTATTGACAAAAGTAATATACATGGTGTTCAAATATACCGACAAACTTTTAACACTGTGTGTCTTGGCAGTTACGGAAGAAACTAAAACGACATGAAATGTATAAATTGAACAGAGAATATATTAAAAGTGGCAGACTTCAGACAAAGAGAAAGTTGCCGCAATTCAAAAAAGTTCAGGGTCATAAAAAAAGATTTGACCCGAAAAAAATATACTATGTTCCGTACAGGTAACTGTATTCCGAATTTGAGCGAAATATATGGCTAACTGGACAAACCCATACGAAAAAATCGAATGATATTTCTAATTTCTAATTTCAACACCTTGTATCTCAAAAACGCTGCGTTTTTGAACATATGTTTCATGAAGCACAATTGCTTGGCTTGATGTTCTCTACTAGCCGTTATAATTTGGAGGTACATTTATAGTGTTACCGTGTTTTATTCAGGTCAAATGATGGACATTGCAGGGATGCCTTATCCGAAAGTTGATATTCTCTGTATTCTCTGTATTTTCGGAAATACAGAGCTACTTGCTCAAGAAGGCGCTACTTGCGACCAATATTGCCGACATTTAAAGAAATAAAGTTTCACCGTGTACGTGTTTCAAAAATTATCACGAAAATCAAATTACACGCTAGAAATCATAATTAGGGTTCGACTAACCACTTCAAGGGTTCACTCTCAAATAATTCTCCCATATATCCATTGATATGTGGGTAAAACTCGATTTCTGGGATCTTTGAGATTATATCCACGTGTGGGCGGATTCATTGTGGCATTGTCAATAATTTTCCATTAATCTGTATCAGTCTACCAACATTTTAAAAAAATCAGGCCCTTAAGTCATTTCTAAGAGGCGCTATTTTAATTTGGCACAAATTTTCTTATTTGGGCTCATAGTGCGACACTGCGGACGAGCAGACCACAGAACACCTCTGGAGCAGACTTTTAAGGTTCAACAAACATTTCAATGATATGGTTCTTTAAATGGGCATTACGACATTATCACCAAATTGAACTGGTGGCGGTTGCACAGTTGCTGCAGGTATTTGTTAGTATGGGGGTTTTACGGTATTCTTCTCAGAGAACATGATATCAAAACCATGTACAAGCCCACAATTAAGATACAATACTGTTTAGGGCGGTTAAGGACCCACATGACCATTACTTTTTCATCCTTCTCTCAACAGCAGAAATCTAACGAATAACTTGCTTTTGTGGAGGCGTCTACATCGGAACCACAAACATATCAGTTAGAATCGGCATCGAAAAATATCGAAGAAACTGTTGATTGGGGTGAGTAGCCAATGAGCAGTGGCGGAGCATCACTATGCTAAAATTCAACTCCTAGCCGCAAACCGTCCTAGACAAATACAGGAACCATTAAAATCCCTATGCAGAATAGCGTCCTCAACAGAAGAGAAGAACCAATGGCGCTGAACAAGACAAGCAGTACTGGGAACCATGAAATCAGCAGCTCAATACAGGAGAGATAATAAACGTCCATCCAACACAGGAACACGAGGGTGACGGCAAACAGGCTACGTTATGACGATCCATGCATAAATACCGACTACGTTCGATAAATCGCATTAGTCCAGTGTAAGCTATCGATCAGAACACTTCTGAGGATGCAAGCTACTTCTGCGTACGAAACGTCGGGACCTAATTATTATCCGCGGCGGGGTAAAAGTCGTCAAAACAGACCTGTTTCAGTACCGTGAAATCTTTTCAAATAATGTTAGGTTAAGAATAATGCTTTTTTATATATCTAAAGTATAATAATAGATAATGATAAGTTAAAAATTATAATTTTTTTATGAACCTAATGTCTGCAGAGAAAAGCACTATGTACAGTCGACGACACATAAAAGTAGACGACACTTAAAGCAACATTTTCCGATTTTGGTAAATCAGGATTTGTGAAAGACGTAAAATACATACACGTATGTCACAAAGTTGTTTTAATTTGACAATTTAATTAATTTATTTACAATTTCATAAATGCTGTTTTTCTTGACCATCCTTCCTCGATTAATGTAATTATTTGAGTTTTCTCAAATACTTCTGAATGTGGCGTTTTGATAATAGTAAAATTTAAGAGTGTCTCTAAAACAGTGAACAGAATATTGAATTCCTTACTCGCGCAAATAGCGGATTAACCAGCTCTGATCTTGACCTTATTCCATTTAAAGAAGTTATTGAGGTTTGCTGAGAAGTCCGGGATTGCTCAAAAATTGAGTTTATTTCGCGAAGATATCAGCCCTTGAAGATATACTTTCAACTTGTTGCTTAATAGTCCTTTAAAGTCGTTCAATGATCACTAGACAAACTATCAGTATAGGCCAACATAAATAATACAATACACTGTAAAATTTGCTTAAATTTTTCCAAAATATTTTTTTGGAATTATTAATTAATCGTGCTCTTTAAAACTTGTGATGTATAGCAATGTCGAACATGCATAAAGTTGACCTTTGCTGTTTATTACAAGTCAACTGTCGAACGTGCCCGCAACTGAACTGCTGATGTTATGGTGCGTCCAGACCTAACGAGCCAAGCATGAGCCGAGCCTTATCCGCGGCAAATTCCTTTAATGTTTTGTCAAAATACCAACAGAAAATGAATCGTCTGTCGGTGTTTTGACGAAACATCAAAATAATTCGCCGCGGCTCAGGCTCGGATCGGTAACACAGTGAATTTTCAGGTGTTGGCGTAATGATTCCGATACGGTCAATACAACGCGTCAGCGCAATTTATGATGCAGTAAACCCATAATAAGATAAATGTGCAGGGAGATCACAGAGGATTCTGTGATACGTTATGTGTAGTGGTGTCGTATAGACATGCGTCATGGACTTTTAGCGGTGTATTAACTAAATATTAACTGTTGTTCAAGATGTTGCGCCGAGAGACGCGAGGTGTTATCGCACAGAGCGGCATTAACATAAAAGCGCCACACAACACAGTGTTGCCCAGGCCAAATACATAAGGCTATATCGTAATGCTGCGTCCAGACTTGACGAGCCGAGCCAGAGCCGAGCCTGAGCCGCGCCAAATTGCTTTGATGTTTCGTCAAAACGCCAACAGAAAATGGATTGTCTGTCGGTGCTTTGACAAAACATCAAAGGAATTTGCCGCTGCTCAGGCTCGGCCCAGCTCGGCAGGTCTGGGCGCACGATAAGAAGGATCGTACTTCTACGAATACAGTCAGAAAATTAGCATTCATATCTTCATATCTCCCTGCAATTTTACATAAATCATGCTCACGATCCCATGATTGATTTAATTTTCACAGAATGACGTTTATGTCCTGCCACACTATTTGCATATTATGAATTCACCCAGAAATGAGAAGCCATATAAATGTCTGGTAATATTCGTTCTGAGGTTAATAACATTTGGTAATTAATTAGTTTCAGCAAAATATGAAAACTGTTCAAGAACAAGGAACTGTAAATAGCAATATTTATAATACAGCTTTTATGAACAAGGAAGCGTTTCATAACAGAACTGGAGTCCAAGCCTATCCCCTGATAACTATATACTAGAAACCAGGGACCCGGACCGGAACCGATAAGGACCAAAAACCGGAACAGAACCGTTTCTTTTTTTCGGACCGGAACCGAAACTGAATCCATATTTTATATTAACACATTGTTAGGTGCTCAACCGGAACCGAAATATTTTATTTCGGTTTTTCTTCGGTTCTGCTTGTAAGGTTTGAAAGAAATTACCCTACATTTTACAAGCAAATGAAACTAATAATTTACCCTTCTGCAAATAAATATAAAATTATTTGTGTTCTGGTGAGCCGTGGTGTCACTATTAATGAGCCGACAAAGGGTTGGCACTTCTTTCAGTTAGTTCCTGGAATCGTTTTAATAGTGGGCGCCGCGACGCCGACAAAGGTAGAAAATATAAGCCCTATTCTTTGCGGCTAGTTGTCCCAAATGACAAGATCTTGTATAAATCACAAAATAACAATTTTTTGGTATAAGGTAGTTTTAGCCGCCAATCAAGTAGAAACAGCAAAAGCTTATTTAAAGCCGTTATGGGCTAGATTGATGTTCTTAAGAGTGAAATCCTTCTAATTCTAAATCTGACATTGACCAACACGATATGGAAACGGAATCATCTAGTTCTTCATCAAGCGATGAAATGGAAGCCCTTTGAGACATAAAGATTCAGAGCAAACATTTTTAAAAGAAATTCATCAGCACCAATTTTCTTCACAAGGTTCATTTGTACCCCTTAACAAAATTAAAAATATTTTAAATTCCTATCAAGTGGAACAAAGCCGCATACGCTTACGGAAAAATGAAACAATTTTTGATTTCTGGAAGAAAAAGAATGAGCTTAATCCCGAGTTATACATGCTTGCTCAAGTATTGTTGAGCGTATCGGCAACTCAAGTTAGTGTTGAGAGGTTATTCGCAGGACTCAAATTTTTGTTGCCGCCTTTGTGGTCAAATATTAAAGAAAAAATTTTAGAGGAACAATTATTTGTGAGGACCAACCGACTTTTCATTCGTAAAGAACAAACACCGTAAGTTTATACACTATTTTTAAAATTCTTTTTTAAGTTGAATTATTTTAGTTCTTCGATCACCAACAACAAAACATTTGAAATTGGAATTTTTGACAAAAGCAACTCCTCAAAAGATGGTGAAGAGTGTGAAGACATGAACCAGTAAGAACAATCTTTAAACGGAATTAAGAGTGAAAGAAGAACGCGCTAAAGCCAGAAAATGAATTAACAAATTACTTTTCAAAAATACGATTAAATTAAATTTTTGTATCTAATATTGTCTGGGGTTGCTAGTCCTCTTACCCCCTACCATACAACCAGCCGAAGTACCGTATGAAGCAGTGGATCGTTTGCTCATCTTTTATCTTGTATAATACAACAAGCAAGGAACGAGATAGTGAGATTCCTAATTAGAGTAGCCTTTATCTTTGTCCTCGTTTGTTGTTATTTATAGATTTTGGAACCGGAACGGAACTGGATTGGAAATTATTTTGTAAACCGGAACCGTAACGGAACCGAAATTTTAAATTTTGCCTTGGACCGAAACCGGATCGGAACAGCTATTTCGTTTCGGTCCGGGTCCTTGCTAGAAACTATATCAACATTAGCAGCTGAAATAAAGTTACCCTCTAGAACTTTGGGGTTTCCTAATTCATAAAACAAATTGTCAATAAACAAACAACTTATCTATGCAAATACGTCTTATGAATAAACCTTCGAATCTCAATATTAAATTCGTATGTTCTAATGTTGAATACTTTATGCATTCTATTGTGAGAATATTTGCTATGAAACAGTATAACATTAATGTATTTGGTTGGTTCAACCACGAGAAATATATTTCAGAATGAAATGGCCTATTTTGAAACAAATAGAGTATTTTAAACACCAATGAAAACAAAAACAAGGAAACAATATTGCATAATCCCAACAGAACAGACATTAAATGTTATAACTGATTTTTCCTGTTAGCTATTTTAGATAACCGTTGCTCGACGGAATGTTTTATTATATTCTTATCTACTTCTCTGAATTGGCTGCGATTAAATTCTTAACATTTTGTTGACATAAACATCATGATTAAATTATTGTTATGTGTACTTTCGACTACGTGCGCGTTTCTTCTAGGAAGGCAGGTTGAAATGGATTGATTCAGAAATATAGGGGAAGTATATACAGGGTGTCTCACGAATATGGGTTGCTCTCCGTGACATGCAAAATACACACCTAAAATATGTTTTAAATGTGACACTTTATGTGTGACAAAATATGTTTACGCCCTCTATATTACAACAAATATCAGTTCTTCCAGAGATTCTGAACACTTTTCATCTATGAAGTTTTAGATCTACCTTTAACGGTTTTCGGAATAATTCCATTTTACTATAATAAATGACATTATTGTTAAAACTGACGACATTATAATAACATATTACCACGTAATACGTATTATGAACATATGAAAACTTATAAAAAGTATATGACAAATGTTAATGGGACATTAGAGCATTAGAAAATCTGTTGCAATGTTGAGTTTTTTCAGTAGCTGACCCTCTCTAAAAACGCAAAACTTACGGGCTTGTTGTCTTTATATTTACAATATTTTGTAAATTTATGTAATAAGTGTGGGTGATATGGAGATGCGACAAGTCAACGATTTAATATTTCTAGCATTATTATTCATTTGATTTTAAATACTTTTGTTGTATGCATTTTTGCATGTCATTCCTTTGGAGGCGTTCTCTGAGGATATTTAGAGAATACAAGAACCATTCGTAAAAAAAGGAACAGCTATATTGAGTTTATTTGTTTTTGCTCTAAAAAACCGACGAAGTTTAGACGGAAACATCAAAAACATATACCCCGGCGAGTTTCCGAAACACACATTTGGGACAATTTTTATGAATATGCAGCTTGCATTTGTTATGATGCTGGTATGCGCATAACTGAAATATATGGGATGTTGGTACCAATATCTACACGGTATACACGTAATTTTTTTGATTTTCAGTATTTCTATTACTATGAACGCAGCAGAATGAAGCGGTATTCGTAAATATGGTGGCGTTTTTGCAAATTCTCCTGTTAACACGTTGAGTGCCGCCATAGAAACAAAAAATCAGAACCCACAGGCAGCAGATGTTTTTTTGGAAAATCTGTGTTAGATACTCTCTAAAAATACGCTTCAACTCTTAATTTAGTTTACGTAACATGTCAAAATGTATATTTCTGACGTTTATTATTTATTAAGTTATTGCCGGCGTTTGTCTGGGTTTCGGTTCGGTGTCTGGGCGACGAAGTTCTTTGTGAGTATCACCATGTCGTACGAAAAACAAGTGAATCATTTAGAGCAACTTTGGCAAGAAATCTTGTCTGAAGAAGAAACAGAAGTAAGTGCCCTTGATGTTGATGCAACTTCTGATGAATATGAGCCAGAATCGACTTCTGAGGATTCAAATTCAGAGTGTGTTCCTTCACCTAAAAAAAGAAGCAAAACAACAATGCGAACCAAGGGTCTTACCTCGCCTTAGGAAGCTGGGCCGTCTAGAAGTAGTGCTCATACTGCTGCTCAACAAACAGTGGTCCCGACGACTTCCGCGACTATACGGAATACCGTTAAACAAACTATACAGGAAGTTATTGATTCATGGGCAAACCTTGATTCCGACGATGCAGGAATTCAAAACGACTCGGGAACTTCCGGAATAAAATGGCAACCTGCTACTGGGCAATATTTGAAACACATTTGCTTCAAAGAACGTTCTTCTGGATTTCTCCCTCAGATGTATGATCTTTTCAACAAATTACCTTACGAATTTTCCGGTTTTTGGAACAAATGATATCATTGAACTGATTGTAAGTACAACAATTTTTTTATACGATCGCTGTCATTATATCTTTTTTTTCGTTTAGGTAAGAGAAACCAACAGATATGCTGAATTATCCGTTCGAAATAATGCTCTTCCCAAAGCACGGGTAGTTACATGGAAACCATGCCGAGTAAATTCAGAAGTTTCTGGGAATTATTATATGGATAGGCGTGTGTGAATGCCCCAGACTGCAGTCATACTGGCAACAAAAACTATTTATCAGAACTTCATACCTAAAATTATCGCAAGAAACAGATTTCAGCTGCTACTAAAAATCTTACATTTCAACGACAACGCAAAACCATCAGAAGATAGGTTGCACAAAATTTCACCGTTAGTACAGAAGCTACGTCAATCATTTCAACATTGTATGATTCCCACAGAATATGTTTGCATGGATGAAACACTTGTACCTTTTCGAGGGCGACTATCATTTCGCTAATACATTAGTAACGAAAGACACAAGTTCGGAATCAAACTTTTTAAGCTCTGTTTGGCTGGTGGGTACACCTATAACTTCCAAGTATACTGTGGAAAGTCTAAAAATGCAGAAACCTCTGTGGCAACGAGGGTGGTTTTAGACCTAATGCGAAAGATTTTGGACAAAGGCCGCACACTATGTACAGATAACTTTTACACATCTGTAAATTTGGCTCTTGAAGCGTGAGACGCATTTGATCGGAACCCTACGGCATAACAGAAAACTTAAACCTAAAAATGTCATCCAAAGCAAACTGAAGGTTGGTGAAAGTGTAGCTGAAGAGTGCGAGTTGGGCATCATTGTCCAGAAGTGGAAGGACCGAAGAGACATGTTAGCACTGAGTAGTAGATATGCAAACGAGATGGTCAGCGTACACAGGAGAGGTCAGGAAGTGAAAAAGCCAAAAAACGTTGTGGAATACAATAAATACAAATCTTACATGGACATATCCGACCAGATGAAATCATACAATGCCTGCCTTCGTAAAGAATTGAAGTGGTACCGAAAACTTTTTTTTTGTTGCACATCAAGAGATCACAAAAAACCCAATGTGCATAACAGATTTCAGAGAGGAAATAATTGAAGGGTTAGTGGAACCCCACGAGCAAGTAAGAATAAGTAAAGAGACGCAAGTAAAAACGACTAATCAACATAAGCTAGTAGACATGGGGCGGACTAATCGTCGGCGGTGTGTCAAATGTTCAGAGAAATGGTAAACGTATCAGGTCGAGAGGTAGCATCCCGAAAAACACCAGAAGTGTCTTGAATGTGATAAGCATTACTGACTTGACTGTTTCTTTAAAGTTCATACTGTGAGGAAGATTTGAAAGTGAAAAAAATATGTTCAGATAGGTTTTTTAGATACTTATTATTTTGTTTTGGCAGAAACTGTTTCTTTTATTTGCATTATATATATTTTTGAATAAACGTGTGTAACGATAAGGAGAAATAAATATGTGACAATAATAATGAAGTATAGGCCACGTGAAGCCGCTAGTCTATAGGCCGAAAGATGTTTCAGGATCCACAGGCCGTGCGCATCGAAGTCCCATGCATTGCAAAGCAATGTGCGAGACCCGGTTGGATTCACAGGGCAAAATCGTAAGTAAGTGGATGCGAATCCACATTGGTCTCGCGCGACCTATTTCTCCCTAATTACTGTGAGACCACATTGGCTTCATGTGGCACTCAACGTGTTAATTTACATGTTATGTAATTTACGTGTTAGTTACATTTTAGAATCCTTTTTTCTTCACTATAAGATTGTCGCAAATTCATTATCGTAAAATAAGACATTTTTCTTAAACGCCAAAAGACATATTCTCGAGTATTAGCAGATGTTTGTATTCAATTTTGAACCAATGCGTGAAAAGTCTAAAACTGAGAAAGTCATATTGCATTGTTTGCCAATATCCGACGCACAATTATTTTTTGTTAAAACTTTATAGCCAAAACAGAAATAAATGTTTATATGGGATTTCAAATGTCACGTGAGACTAAAAATGCTGCATCATTAGAAGATTCAGGTATGCCAACATGATCATCACTATAATTCAATTTACTTTCTCTTTTCAAGTTAAAAAAATTTCCAGCGGCTAAAATATATTTTTTTATTTCCATTTGCCTCTGTATGTGACGGAACAATGCCGGAATATTACAAGTTAAATTATTTTATCACCCCTCCTCATATGTTTCTGTCAATTCCTCAACATTGTACAATATTTTCTAACATTTTTTAAAGTTTGTTTGTATATATTTACAACATTTTTTAAGTCATGTGGGTCTCTTGTCAGTGAAGTAACTGTTACTTCGCTAGAGCTGAATGTATTGTGTTAAGCAACATGTGGCAAAAATGGCAACGTTTGAATCAACCAATTTTCCCATATCGTAGAAATTCAATCCCGTGTTCGGTGATGATTATATTAAATCATATTAAAATAGATTTGGATCGGAAGTAAAAAACCGCATACTAAAAACTTTATTTGAATTTTTGTCTTGAAAATGTATTTGTAACAATTTTTGCAAACTTACTTACAAATCTCCCTAGAAAGTATGACTCTAAATTGACGTTATTACTGTATAAGTGTCGTCTGGGGGTATGCATAGAGTTCAGAAAAAATCTTAAAAGAATAATTGTCACAAAAAACTGAGATATTTGCTATAAAGTACATGAGAAATTTGGCAAAGATGCACTAGTTTGCGAATGTTAGCGAAACACACTAAATAGAGTTTGCTCATGACTACGCTTTACAAAACGGAATACCAATTTGCATGTTAAACATTTGGAAAGAATAAAGATATGAATAATAAACACTGTTGTTCTTTTTTGGCCAACGTTTCGGCTGTATTTAATCCATCAACTTTATCAATTTAGAATTTTCTAGTCGCAAAATAGTTAAAGGGTTGATAAAATTATTTAAAGAGAGCTTTGCAAAAGCCCATTTAGCACTAGACTGTGTTCTGTCAACATATTACTAAAATTTACGTTGGCCCAAGAAAAGAGTGTTTCTTTGCGTAACTCGTTGATCCAAACCTCCATCAGTTTTTTAACATGTTGAGCACCACAGACACATTTTTTGCAGTTCTATAGCAGTAACTATGCTTTATACCCAACATTGCTAGTTATGAGAAAAAGTTTTGAATGTTTATTCAAAACAACTATAGAAAGTATGTCAAATTTCAAAATAATACGTGAATCGACTTTGAAAAATTACTGAAAATTTTGTCTAATCTAACTTGATAGTCCGGTAGCTCCGTTGTTTTTATTATATCAAAACGAAGTTGATTTAAGACTGTAATTTTTCATATGAAATCATACTCGCACAATCAGATCAGCTCTTCATTAAGCTCTCTTTAACCTTTTAAATAATTATTAGTTTATAAATATGTATAAACTTTCCGAATTGTGCCATAAAATAAATGTTTTTCCATATCGGTTTCTCAATAATATTATTTAGAATAATTATACTTTTCAAAAGACTTGGAAAATTGCTTGGTAGTACAATTTTTGATACACAAATCAAATGATAAAATATTATGTTATATGGCCAACTATGATTGCAAAAAGCTTTTACATAGCGGATATCGTGGATCAGTGGTAATTGAAAGTGATCGGCGAGAGAGAGTGTAATTATATAATAAATTCGCACATTCCGAATAAATCGAATTATCTAGACGCGTGTACGTCATAATCAAATGGCAAAAACACTCGATTTTGATCAATCAAGCCATACATTACTTAAATGGGGTTTGCTATTTCATACAACAACAACGTTGTAAACACGTATATAAAATTCCATAACCTACATCAGATAAACGTCATAAAATATACGTTACATCTATTATGAATACCATTTACGGTGCGTAGAAATCTTAATGCATAGACACCAAATAGAGAATATATGTAGAAGAAAAACGAGAGTTAGACTTGGCTTACAACACATTTTACGCCGAAATAATAAAATCCTTCCATATGGTATGACTACCATTTACATAAAAAGAAAATTACACACAATTAGCGAGCGCGGTAATTAGGATCAGCATTTGAAGACCGCTAGGCTTGCGAAATCACTGTAAAGAAGAATAGTCACGTTTGCTATTATAGCAGGAATGCAAATAAAATATATGGCAAAAACCAATAAGAAGGTTTCGATTCTAAATTTATAATTATATAAAGCGTCGTAACCAATAAGTATGGAATTGAGACATGCTTAATTAGTACTAGTTGTTTAATTTATTAAGGACAGAATGTATAGGCTTATATAAAGATGGCACCACCTGATTTGCAATGGAAATAAAAATGACATATTACCTCAAAAAATTTACACCTATATGCATATAAGTACCCGACTTACAGAAATTCCAGAAACACTGAATCACTTTTAAAAACTTTTCTATATTTTTCGTTAGAAAACGAATATTTTGATACATGCATTTTGAGTGGTATTAAGCAAGCCAAACAATGGCATACAAGAAACACTGAACATTCACAAATAAACGTTTTTTCCTTACTTCAATGATATAGTAGTAGTAGTAGTAAACATCTTTATTTCTAAAAAAGGCTATCGACCTATAGATCTTTCTGCCCTTGTTTAATACATGCAGTCTTAATCTAAATAAAAAACAAATATGAAAATTCTCTTATTCTAGGTTAACAATACTATTAAATAAATAAGATTTCAGTGGCAAGAAGAAATTATTTTATTGTCCATTAGTCCGTTGCGTTTGTAAGTGTTCGAGTAGCGTTAATGTAGGGAAACGGAAGCGGGATTGTCTGGTTGGTCTTGTAAGACAAAGGGGATTCAGTATGGTCCAGTTGTAGGGGTTTCAATGATATAATATCTGTAAAGATTTAGTTTATTTAGAGTTTGGTTATTGCTGGTCCTCGAATAAAATCTGAAAACCAAAGAATGAAACAAAGGGAGGAAAGGAGATTAACGAACCCACATACAGAAAAATATTCAAGAATAAGGTTCATTGGTTGGAGTTTTGAATGAAATACTTTTGCTCCTTAATCTTACGTTAAATGAAATTTACGATGTCAACAAGATATCAGTAATTTTTAATTAACATGAACAAACACGTGTTCTGATCGCAAAAGAAAAAAAATCGAAACGTCGCTATTGTTTAAGCATAGTCTGTCCCAAGCTTTTGGCCGGGACGTCATTATTTGAGACGCCATATGGAAATTTACTTAGGATGTACGAGATTGATTCGAAAGATATTCTTTCACTCAAAAGATCAATTTTTGTTGAACCAGACATTATTATTATAGCACGATTTTTGGGAAGTTTTAAAAGCTATTTTGATTTTTCATTGTTGATAATTTAAACACTCGTCATTAGTACTGCTTCATGTAGTATTGCTGTGTTCACGTTTAACGAGACCGGTCGATTACATGACATTTAAATTATATCGAGTTGCAAAAGTGAGGTTAAATTTGCTGAATGTAAACAATAAATTGGGAAAATAAATCACTTCCTTCAGTTTCGTGATTAATTTGCCTCAATTGTACACTATTGTGCTATTTTCTTGGTGGTAAACCTGTAGGCACATTATGAAGAAAGTAAAGGCTAAAAATGAGAAAGTAATCTAAGAACTTGGGATGGTAGTAAATATAATAGAATATAATAAAATAACACACAAATAGAAAATGTATTAAACAAGGGCAGAAAGACCGATAGGTCGATAGCCTTTTTTAGAAATAAAGATGTTTACTACTACTAGAAAATGTATACACAAATTGAAATGGTAACTTGGAAAAATTTAGAGAAACTGTCAACACTCGCCAAGAAACCAAATCAATAATTTTAATGTAACAATTGAAAGGCTGCTCGGACTGCCTAGCGCTTCCCGCGCGTACTCTTGAAACAATTTCATGAAAGACATACGTTAGTAACTTCAAATTTCCGCAAGTCTTGCGGGATAAGTGATAGAAAAGGACGAGTATTATTGCGTCACTGTCACAAATCTTGGAACAGACTTTAGGCAATATAAGTATTTATTTGCATTATCACAGTTTAAAAAAGTTATTTGATTCATTCTGCTTCAACCATCCTGTTTGTTTGCTCTGTAAAGCTTCAAAATCACCATGCATCTAGTGCATGAATAGCATTGGTGCATGAAAATGCACCAGATGTTGAATATTTGTTTATGAAGGTATGACGTTTTAATTTTTATACCGGAATGAGAAAAAGATATGTACCTATTTATAACTTTAGGTCGTTTTTATAATTGGAATTAGCGGTGCATGTCGAAAACTAAAATTGCCGATCATAAAACCTCAACATATAGAAGATACTAAAAATATTTGATTTTGATAAAATTTTATAATTCTGGGCTGCTTCAATTTCAACTTCTCAATCGTTGTCAAAACTGGTATATTTAAAAATATACAAATTTGTCTTTTGTTTTAGTAAGTTATTACGGTCGTAGGTAAAGTATAGTACATAATTCGAGTTGTAAGTTAATTACCTACTCATGGAATGGCTGGCCTCTTCGCGGCATCGTGCTCAATTTTTCCATTCGTACGTAAAATGCTACTTACAACTGTTATTATGTAATAAACTATTGCTGTGTCCATAGATAACAGGTTGACTTGGAAACTCCTCAACGAAAAGTAAGTGTGTGTTTTACACTCGTGTGATATGCAGCCGTACACCACCTTCCTGAGAACAGAGATCAAGTTGATGCGAATGGCCATGGACACGCCCTGGTTTGTGAGAAACACCGAAAGCTATAGAGACCTGAAATGAGAACCACTTAGAGACTTTATTCCGAGGAAAGCAGATATAAATTTCAGGATGGCCAGAAGACACACCTGTGACGAGCTGTAAAGCACTTGACAAAATTGCAGATGAAAAGGAGCCCCAGGAAGAACAGCCCTAACAAATTAACGTTGACTTGCGGACTTGAGTTTGTAAATAAAATTATGCGAAAATTACAAACAGATCTGCATACAAAATTACCAAAAGTGGAATATTGTTCACATTATCATGTCATATGTCACAAATCATGCCATCTGAAGTTGAAATCGTAAATACTTTTGCATAGGAATTACATCATGGAACGAATCACAATAAACGGGACAATATCCGTCGATCTTACATTCTTTACATTTCTAAGAGCCAAATAGTTAAATGTGGAATAATGTGTTAATATCTGTCAAACAACTACGTTGTAGGTAAGTTCTACATGGTTGACAACAGCAAAAAGATTTTGGAAAATACATTGTAAATAATTGGAATGAATTGTAAATAAATTAATTATCTGAAAACACAATACGTAGAGCAAAAACAAAAACTAGAATCGGAGATGCAAAGTTAAAGTAAGTCATGGCAAGTGAGAAAGCCGTATACATCAGTACTATAGACTGCATTAATAGTATCTTATAATGAAAGAAAATTGATCAACGTAATAGAATAAAGGAGAGGAAAAAGATTCTTGGCGAAAAACCTTTTATTGTACGCCAATGAAGCCGACAGAAAAAAGACCGAAAACGCAACAAATTTGGACCAATTAAGGCAGCCAATGACCAATGACGTTGTTGATGCGCAAATTCCGACGAAGCGGTAAGGCATCGATAAAAGGAATCTTATCCTCTTAACATGAATCCTCGATCGAGCAGCCAAAGGTGACCAAACGACAGGAACCAGTTTGAGCAAGACCGAAAGAAGAACCTGTAGCGAACTCTGAGCAAGAGAAACTGAAACGGAAGATGCAGTTTAGAATGTTGACTCGGCTCGTGATTTATATAAAATGCTATCTGATTATTTTTTTATTTCTGAATGTTAACTTCACTTTTATATTGTCGATTATCCTTTGAGGTTGCCGCTGGGGCTGCTGATTCCCACAGCAGAGCCCAGTTCTGGTGATAAATACTTGATGCCCTTGACGAATGACTCCTTGTTAGGCAGAAAGGGTATTTATTTAAATAAATGAACTAGTAAATATGCGTATATCGTTGCCTCCATTGTATTCTGGAAACCTTGGAGAGGAAGAATTGCAATGGTCGATTAATCATTATTAAATGCGGATTATGGTAATATGTTGGTTTTACGATGATAATTATGACCTGAGGGTACTATAAAGTAATAGCATATAATTTTACGCTACTCTTCAACCACCTGGCTTTAGTTTTGGTTTATGGCGTTCCTGAGTTAATCTGATGTTATAATTTATTGGCTTTGATTTTCCATCGACTATCTATTAAATATTTATTGCACATATCAACAAAACCAAATTTCTCATTAAAGTTATTTGTTTACTTTACTGAAAACTGTTTGGTGCCTTATGAGTTTGAATTAGCCGCTGGTAAATTTTCATACTCTTACTGCCGCAAACAACATACTATTCGGCCAACAAACCACAAAAATATGATGGTGTTGTCATTATAAAAAACTCGTTGGTTTTTTTCGGAACTTTTTCTATCCACTACTCTAACCAGCTTTGTATCCTTAGCTTAAACTTATATTTTCAGCGTTACTTATCACAGACTTGGGCTTGGGGTTCAGATTTGAGATGATCTCAAAAAACTTTAAAATAAATACTGCCAGGAACTACAGTGGGTCGTATTTTGAACATCGATATAATCTGCCTACTTTTTAAAGATAAGCGTTTTATTTTAGAGCAGAATAGCATCTTATTATGGGTTTACGATTTAATAACGGTTACATTACCAAAAATTCCTTAGAATTATCCAAAAAGCTGATCAATTAAAATTTTATTTACGTCATATCTGTTTATTTATATATAAGATAAGGATGCATTGCATGGAGATCTCCGAAGCCGTGAGAAATACGAAGTCGGTTAAATTAGGAAAAAGTTGCGCGATCAGAGGACCATATACATGGCGTTTTCAAGAAAGAAGTTTTTTTTTTAAGTTTTGAGATATTTAGGAAAAAGTGGTTTTTCGGATTTTCGTTCTTTTTAATTTTTGGAGTTATTTCAAATCATATAAAAACCAGAAGGAACTTTCTCATGGCACCTTTTCGAGCTCTACAAGATAGCGTCGATGAAAATATATTCCAACATTTCGTTTCTTAGAAACCATCATCAACTTGTCTTTTTCATATGGACCGAAAAAAAAGTACATAACGTATAAGGTAGCTCTTTTAATACCGAATTCAACGATGTATAACTCTTCTGGTTCTTGCGTCAAAAACACATTTTTTTATAAATTATGCCTATTTTACATGTGGGTACAACAAGAAATATCCGTAAAGAAGCCAGCTTAATAGGCCAAATTTCAGAAGTCTACCTTTCAACTTAAGGAGTACGTGTAATTTACAAAATTTACTAAAACCGGAATAAACCTTTCAATGAAGAATAAGTTATACAAAAATAGTAATTTAAATAAAATGACCTACTAAAGGCAAAACAAAAATCAAAAAAGTTTATAATATTTGTTCAAAAAGATAACATTATTTTATAAACACTGGTACGCTTTTCTAACCGGTGAATCTACAACCCTGGGTACTAGATCTGGAGCTTTGGAATTAAATGCATCGGTAACTGCCCTCAAAAGTTGCTTTTCAGTGTCGAAATGTTGAACGTAAACTTGGTTTTTAATGTAACCCCAAAGGAAGAGGTCGAGTGAGGTCAAGTCTGGCGATCGTGCTGGCCAGGAAACAACACCATAAGTTCCGATCGATCTTCCTGGAAACTGTTGAGACAGGTTCTCTCGAACTTGTCTGGCATTGTGCTCAGGAGCTCCGTATTGTTGAAACCAGCAATTTTGCACATTTTCTAGTGGAAGAATATCTAAACTGTCTTCTAATTGATTTTCCAATAAGCTAAGGTAACGTTCTGCAGTTAAGGGATTGTGGTAAATAAAAGGTCCCAATATTAAAATACTTCTTCGTTTGTAAAATTGTTTCCCGGCATAATGAAATACTTTCGAGGAATTTGATACTGATGTGTTTTAAATACTTATTGACATATGTTAGAACTGACAATTGCAATTTTGTTATCGTTTACTAATAAAAATGAGTATAATTTATAAAAAAATATTTTTTTACAACGTAAGAACCGGAACAAATGATACGGTGTTACACATCGTTGAATTCGCTATTAAAAGAACTATCTAATGCGTTATGTACTTTTTTTGGCTCATACAAAAAACAAAAGTTGATGATGTTTTCACAGAAAAGAAACGTTGTAATAAATTTTCATAGGCACTATCCCGTAGCACTAGAAAAGGTGCCATGAAAAAGTATTTTTTGTTTCTTGATTTGATTTAAAAACTTCAAAAATAAAAAAGCGTGAAAATCCGAAAAACCACTTTCTCCTAAATATCTCAAAAATTAAAATGGCCCACTGATCGGGAAACTTTTTCCCCATTTAACCAACTTCGTATCTTTTGCGGTTTCGGGGATCCCCATGCAATGCATCCTTATCTTGGACACCCTGTATATATTTACGTTTTTTATGATTTAGTAGAAAACGGTCCTAGATTTGGGCCGATTTTACCACTCATTTACTGTGTTTATTTTTCATAAAATTGTTATGCATATTAAACTGCAAGCAAAGCTTGAAACAATTAGGGATATACATGAACAGTTAATAAATTAACTTAAGCACAAAAATATTTAAGTGAGTATCCACAACAATTTAATGTATACCTATACCGATATGCTATGAAACTAACGATATTGCACATATTATTAGCGGTAAATCGTCATTCCAAACCACTTATCCGTTAATATCGCTAATATATTATAAATAATCACAGCTTGTTAAATGAATAATAGAAAATACCAGAAATAGTTTTATATTGAATCTTATAAATTACATTTCACGTTCCCAGTAGCCTCGGCATTTATATCGTTCAGTAATGTGTTGATATATGACTAGATTTATCTGTGGGATTGTAAATAAAAATTGCTATTGCTGTTTAATTGCAGCAATTTTATTTCATATTGTCATTACCTAATAAATATTGCTAGAAAATTAGATTAAATTAATAATTATAGGAATTTTGTCAATTAAATGTATTTCCCAACAAGACCTAGTTATTGACAAGTCGATCAACAGAAATCGAGAAAATGGTTTGCACTAATTATTATCGGCAAGAAAGCATGTTTACAAAAACTTACGATTCCTTTTCCCTTTCAGGATTGCTAAAAAATAGCTTCTAGAGATAGGTTGATTATAGCAGCTCCAATTTGGCTCAAAATACTTTCGGAAGTACTGAGACATTTATTGATGATCTGCAGGCGCAAATAACGCGAATCTGATTGGTTTTAATAAACAATTTTAGCTTTCTTGGCATAAAACGGTTACTTCCCATTTAATGAGCTTTTTCGTTCAACCCACCGCTCAATAAATGCTTAAGGAATCAACCAGTGAGATAGATAGCCTGATGCAACATCATCTCTTTCTCATTGTAACAGTTACGTTACTCGACGTGCATTATACTGATAGATAATATAAGTGTTGTAAAAACTCACATTTCCACATGAGATGTTAAGGTTTCCGAACGAGACGTCAGCGGAGATAATAAGACAACGAGTTTAATAATATGAATTAACAATAATATCGTATAACATTTATCTACTCGTATTTACTAATAAAAGAATATCTTGTTGGCACAAGCTATTTGCAATTGTACGAGGCATCAGATGCGTTTGATAAAATAGCTGTCTGAAGCTATTATTATGTATATAGTATGTAACTGTAGAATCATAAATTTTCACCAAAAGTATCCTAGAAAAGTTTGCTTACCTTTATTTCATAGCTTCAAAAAATTTATATTCGGCCCTAAATATCAATTACCAAATGAGAATAAGAAGCTGGGGTATTTTGGAGTATTCTGTATGAACAGAATAAAAGAGTAGTAGTAGTAGTAAATATCTTTATTTCTAAAAAAGGTAGAATAAAAGAAATAACTACAAATCGATTTTAAAATTTTGGATTTGGATGTACTAAATGTCCTTTTGAAATAAAGCTAGCTACAAAGGACGCGATTTGTAGATCTCAAGTCTTGATTTAATAAAATTCATGGCATGGCATCCAAGAATGAATTAGTGTATCGAAAGGTTGAATATTAATTCCAGCCTTAAAAGGTAAAATGTAAGAAATCTTGTTTGGCTTATTTTTTCGGAAATATCATCGAATTACAAGAATAACATACATCTTTATACAGATTGGTCCGAAAAAATGTAAAATTTGCCATATAATTTCATAGGAAAGCTAACGTTACTCAAAATTTCATACCCTTCTTTTTCCCGGAGAAGCGTGTTTTTGCTTATGTTCTTCATATTTTTCGAGAGTTACAATTCGAAAACCGTGATTTTTTCTAAGATTTTATGGGGCAATTTGAATTTTTTTAAGGAACAATCTGTATAAATGTTGTACCTGATACATGCTGCCTAAGTAAATTACATCTTTTTTTAGCGCTCTGCAACGTCCCATAACAGAATAATTTGTCATTTCGGTAGTATTGGTACGAGGTTCAGGACTGCACCTGCCATTTATTATAATAAAATGCAAATATTTCAAGACCATTAGGAATATGTATAAAACTGTATAAGAAACGGTTTACAATCTTTGCTACAACTTGAATTTAACGTAATGCTGAATTTAACATCAGAGTCTAAGCGTATACTTCCATTATAACCGGAAGTGTCAGTTTTCGTGAAAATTGGCCATTGGGCTTCCTATATCCGTGTTGTGGTTGCAAAGAAAAACTATGCAAACGACTCTCCAGAACTATACAGGAAAACCTTTGAAGAGTAAGAAGGTACCTACCGAAAAATACTGAAAAGAGAAGGACTTTAAATCAAGACTAACAGCAAATGAGTTAACAAAAAACAAATAAACTGCCATTAGGCACGCAAGAATACTTTTTTAATATCCTATTACAATATGAAAAACTACCAGAATGGAAGTAGACCGTAAAGTACCCATCTTTGAAAAAGAACAAGTCTATTCCAGCAAATTATAGAGGTGTGAAACTTCTAACTAAGATCAGTACTGACGAAATAGCTTCAAGGAACTTAAAAATAACGTAAAATTAGGATAGGTCGATGAGGGAAGTCTCATGCCAGAGTCAGAAGGTGACCTCTTATAATATCTGTTCATAATGTTCCTGTTAAAACAGTATAAAGTCCTTATTATAGCACAGAAATATAAAGTCTAACATGTGTAGTGTAAGGGACTCTGTTCCAATGTATCAGCCTATCTACAGGGTGTAGGTGCGACCATCACGTAGTTCTACAGCAAAAATGAGTGTGGCAAGTTCCAATAACACTTTTTCGAAAACTCAATAATAATGGATCTACAGGGCGTTACAGTAAGATTTTAAAAATTAATTTTTTTGAAATAACTTTTTGTTGGTTATCTGATTATTTTTAAACTGGATACATTGATTTCGTATGGTATTTTGAACTATTGATCAAAAACTTGACATTTACCTCTTCATACTAAGGGGCTTAAATCACCCACTACAAAAAAGTTTAGGTTATTACGTAGATGATAAGGGTGAATTCAACCCATTCGCATTAAAAGATAAATGTCAACTTTAGAACAATAATATATACGACATCTATCTAGACATCAGCAGTAATAAGTGTAACCGATTTTTAAATAATCGAATAACCAAAAAAGTTATTCAATCAATAATCAAAAAATATTTTTTTAAATTTAACTCACCAACCCAGTAGATCCGTTATTTTTGAGTTTTCGAAAAAGAGTTATAGGAACTTGTTACAGTCATTTTTGCTATAGAACTACCTCGATGAGCGTTGGTCGCACCATTTCCGAACACTCCGTATAGTAGCAACCGCTGTTGCAAAACCATTTCTAAAACTGTAAATGTCTTTAGCATATCAGACTTTTCTGGAATGAAAATTGGTTGACAAGATTCATCGTGCTTAAAAATGATTCGAATGCCAGCCCGAAATCTGCCAACAATTGCGGTTGACTCCCTAATATGAACTTGCAGTTTTTTATTCCCCACTATTAGATGTTAAGATTAAATTACGTGCTTTCTTCAGCGTGCCCGATCAAGTCCGTCCGCGTACTGTTGCTACCTCAAGAACACACTTTCGGTTGACATGTCTATTTTACACCCTGTATATTTATCAAGAATAATGAATTGATAGATATGCAAAACTTCCAACGACATGCAATGACACATAGCAACTAGAACTTAGAACTCGTAAAGAACGTTACTGCAAGGTATTTTGGAGGTTGGCCATATTTAGACTACATATAAGATAAACAGATATAAAATATACGAATTAGATAAAACCGAAATGGCGTTTCAAAAAGAAACTCATATTTTGCGTTCGAAAAGTCTTTACGCCTTCATCACATTTTAAAGGAGCGTGACTTAATTTTACAAAAATATTATAAAGTTCACTTAACTTTTTCCAACATTTTTATGTGCCATCACTTTCAACTTTGCTCTCAGGAGTGCAGGGGTTATTTGGCAAACTATTAGAATAGTTGAACATTACAGGCAAAACTTTTGCTTGAGAGGTACTCTACTGCCCCAATACCAGACACGAAAAACCATTTATATGTTTCGGGCAAACTTTTCTTGATCTTGACCGTTTGAAGGAACTTCCCTACAAGTACTAGAAAGGGTGTTCCAATAAGAACGGCGGTTTGTGCGCGCCATTTGTAGTGTCATGATTTGAAATTAAAACTTTAAAGATGTTTTATTTCGCAAATTTTGAGTTAGTGATAAGATAGGGCATCATTTTCGGGTGTTGATATTCTAAGGGGAGATCCAATAAGAACGACGGTTTTGAATTGCGCGCCATTTGTAGTGTCATGGTTTGACATAAAAAAAGGCCCTTCCTTAGTAGACAGCAGGAGGTTAAGTAAAATGGAGCGGTTCAATACACAACAACGAATTCTCATTGTGAAAAATTATTATCAAAGTGGTGGAAGTTTTGCAGCCACAGTTCGCAAAATGCGTACAATTATGGGTCATCGGAATTCTCCAACTGAAGCCACTGTGAGAAAATTAATGAAGCAATTTGAGCAAACTGGGTCTGTTATTGAAGTGAAAACAGAAACACGCGTACGTCCTGGTCGCTCGACTGAAAATGTCGCAGCAGTACGTGCAAACGTTGAGGAAAACCCAACCACATCAATTCGGCATAGAGCTCAGGAGATTGGTGTTTCCTCAACCACTATGCATCGAATTTTAACAAAAGATTTGAAGCTTAATGTGTGCAAAGTTGAATTGGCTCAAGAGCTAAAGCCGGAAGACCATGGGCAACGAAGAGCCTTTGTTGATTGGATTTTGAAACAACAACAATTGGACGGTGATTTTTCAACGGAAATCATCTTTACTGACGAGGCCCATTTTCATCTTGATGGCTTCGTTAATCGACAAAATTGACGCATTTGGGGTTCCGAAAATCCACAAGTGATCGTTCACAAACAGATACATTCAAAAAGAGTCCCTGTTTGGTGTGCATTGTAGGCTGGAGGCATCATCGGACCATTTTTCTTAGAAAATGCAGTTGGTCAAGCATTAACCGTGAGTGGTGGTCGTTATTGTGAAATGTTAACTAACTTTTTTGTGCCAAAATTGCAAAACATGGATCTCAACAGCATGTAGTTTCAACAGGACGGTGCAACATGCCATACAGCCAGAGAAACTGTTGAATTACTGCACGAGTCATTTCCTGGTCGTGTTATTTCTCGTTTTGGAGATCGGCATTGGCCGCTCAGATCATGCGATTTAACGCCTTTGGACTTTTTTCTTTGGGACTTTTTAAAGTCGATAAAGTTTATGTGAACAAACCAACAACCATTGAAGCCTTAAAAGATTAAATTCAACGCTGTAACTCTAAAATACCGCAAAATTTATGCGCAACAGTCCTTGAAAATTTCATGAAAAGAGCACGTCTGTGCCAGCAAAGCCGAGGCGGTCATTTGTCCGATGTCTTATTCCATTTATAACCTCATGATGTGTACTTCATTTTTCAATAAATGTTTCAAACTTATGCCACAAATACAGGGTGATTCAAAAGTGGCGTCATTCCTTTTAAGGGGTTATAGAGGATCACTTGGAGGGTACGAGAAAAAGATTGGAAAATTTTTTTCCAAAATTTCTAGAAGATATTAACAGTTGAAAATCGAATTTCAACTTTGTTATTAAGTATTATTTTAAAATAGTCCCATGTTTGCTTGGTAGCCTTTTGGAATACTTAACCATTCGAAAAGAAAAATTACGATCTTTGCTTCAAATTACGAAAATTTTTGATATTAAAAAAGACCTCTTCTACAATTTTTTGATGAAACGTCAAAGCGGCAGTGATGTTTTTTGTCATTAACAGATAGTTACAGGTTGATAGCCTTTGTCAATAATAACAAGTATTTGTCAATCTGTGACTTACTTTGAAGCTCCTTTCACAAAATGTACACCAACATCGAATTTGCGGATATGCGATTAGTTATGGGAAAATGCCACACTAACATAGCAGAAGGTGTAAGACCTTACACTAGCAAAAGGCCAGAGACACTTGGCGATTGGCTCCAGGAATTGACGCAGATTGTGGACGATCTAGAGATGCTCAGGTTCCAGACACAGAGGCACAAGTATTGGAGATAATTGCAGAAGAGCCTTCCAGGAGTGCTCGGAGCATTGCACAACCACTGACACTTTCCCAGGCACCGGATAATTGCCCCTATAACTCCCCAGAGGAAGGGCCACATTCCTACCATGTATGTAAGATACACAAGACACAAGGACACATTAAATCTCTGATCTTTCGAACACCGGTACAAATTGAGCAGGAGTTAATAACCGAATACGAGAAGCTGATGAAAAGGTGATCCCAGACTGCGGCGAAGAGTGCACAATAAAGTGATTGGGGGACAAACATGTCTGGAGTTAAACGGGCTTCGTCAACCTCTTGTGATTTAACAACTTAATTGTATTTTATTTGATTAATATTAATCATTGATACATAACCTTCAATAGGAGGTTTTCGTTGACAGATGTGGGGGATTTAGGTATATCACTCATCTGCCCCAAGAAGAATGGCAGCACTGACCGCAAATTGACAGAGTTATCCTAACCTCAAAATATTTATATTGCTTTCTCTTTCTTTGTTTTGTGTTTATCCATGGTTACTACAATTTTCAATAATTAAGAAGTAACAGGTATTTACGTAATGCTAATTAGGCAGATTACCTTGAAAAGCATCGTTGCCGTAATTCTGATCTAGTCTTTGGCAAATATATCAGTTTTTGATAAGAATTATTATATTTTACTATTTTTCCTGTACTCCCAAAACACCCCCAGAGGAATGACGCCACTTTTGAATCACCCTGTATATATGTTTTATTTAAAATTTAAATCCGTCGTTCTTATTGGAACACCCTTTATAAAGAGGGGACCGAAATCTCTACGGTTCCGTCAACTTTTTTCACCAAAGAAAACTAATGTTGTGAAATGAGATTATGTAGTGAAGTGGAACAGTTCTGTGATAAATAGTGCACTTATGTGATAATACTGGAAATAATATGGTTAAATTTGTATTCCAAAATTGCTTTTTATTTATTGCTTATTCAGTCTTATTAAAGTGTTATACACGGTTATCCACAATTGACGTCATTTGCTTCGTACATATTTTCCTCCGTATGGAGTTCAAAATCAAGTATATATTTCAACCTAGCAATTTAACAATTGAATCAAGTATCAATGTATCAAGCAGTACTTAAAGAATCGCTGCCATTCCATCAACGTTTTTGTTAGAAATCTTTCCTTCAGCATGAAGCTTCTATATGGGATCCAAACATCCTTGAAAATGAAGTAATGAAAACTGATGTTGTGAAGTAATATTATGAAGTGAAGTTGAGCAGTTAGTTTATAAATTGTGTAGTTGGGTGCTAAACTCAAGAAATAATAGTACCCATTGAAATGTTGGTATTTACATCATTGCTTTGAATATTCAATGGAAAAACTAAATTTTTGAACATTAAATATTTCTCGACAATATTCTCATCAAATTTCTCTTTCTCATTCCATAAAATGGTTTTACATTTTATTGTCTTCCTTACTCCCAACACAGGGTGATTTACGTAGACCGTGCATTCGAAGTTTTCCAACTCTTCCAGCTGTACAGAGTGTACGAAAAGCATAACCTAACTCTTTTGTTTCAAACGCAAACCCCCAATTCCTTTAGCATAGTTGGATTGGCCTTCCAATTTCGAGTTTGGGCAACCCTAGTTTTGTTAACTTATCTCTTATAGTTTTTAATATGTCAGTTGTTTGAAAAAAAATGGCATGCCATTTTTACGGAAAAAGCTAAGGACCGATTCTAAATTCAAAACCCAAAATTGGAAGCTAGTTAGCTGAAAGTCCATGCTACCTCTCCTGATGACACTAGGGTACCTATTTTGTGACATATGGGTGCATGCAGCCTACAAACATTAACGTAAAAATGTCGAAAAATAAGTTTTTTCATGTTAAGTTTTCATGTAAGTGTTTCATGTCAATGTTTTAGGCTGCATGAACTTAAATGTTACAAAATGGGTACTCTAACGTCATATGTGGAGTTATCTTGCGATTTCGGCTAACTACCTACCAAATTTGGGTTTTGAATTTAGAACCGGTTCTTAGATATAGCTTGTTCCGTAAACATCAGTCGTGACGCTTTTTTTAAACAATTTACATAAATTAAAAACTATAAGAGATAAGTTAACAAAACTATGGTTGCCCAAACTCGAAATTGGAAAGTAAATCCAACCATGCTAAATAAATTAGGAGTTTGCATTTAAAATCAGAAAGTTAGGTTATGCTTTTCGTACACCCTGGCTGGAGGCAGATATTTTTTCCTTAACCGTCCTCCCCAGGCCTGAAGTTTCGCGCTTGCGCGTTTCATTGCCATGTTGCCGCTTTGCAGATATTTGTTTCTGAACCATCCGGGCCAGTCCTGCAGGATTGAAACTGCTTTTGCGAATGAAATTATAACCTCATAAAAGCACGATTTCTTGTGGTTTCTAGCACGTTTTTAGTTCGGTTGCTGTTGCTGAAATTCATACTAATTTCACTAATGCAGCATAACAGTTTTTTTCCTATAAGGATGCATCTTCAACAAAAACAAACATTAGCCAGAGACCATTAAATAAATACAAGAACCGAGTTTTTTCTGAGGTTAGGAGTCACTATTCGAGCAAGAATTGGCCAGGCGAACACCCAGGACTGGAGCGAATGGTTAAGAAACAAATATCTGCTGTAGCGGCAACAAGGTAATAAGACGCGCAAGTGCGAACAGCAAGAACTGGGGAGGACGGTTAAGAAAAAAATATGTTCTGGCTGGAGGGCCAAATGTATATGACATGGTTTCAGTACGACTCGTTATGTGAGCAAACAAAATTTTAAGTTCTAAGCCAATTGCAAGTTAGAAAACTTCTAATGCACGGTCTAAGTAAATCACTCTGTATCCGCAGAGACAACAAATCCAGAGGAACGATGGCAATTTTCAATGACCTTGTATAAGCCAAATAAGAAATTTCGCGTAATGAGCAGAATCTTGGAAATGACAACAGGGGCTACCAAAACACCTTCAATCTCTTGTTTCTTATGCAAAATAAAATACTTCTGAAAATGCTCAATTTAATAATGATTTTTTTCTTTGTGTCTCTCTTTCACAAGCGCAAGTAGTTATAAGTTATAAATAAGTCAGTTTGTTTTAGCTAAAGGAAAAGTATTAGAGAGTAATGAGAATTATTTTATTAAAATTAGCGGGGCACGAAAAATGAATTCGACATTAAAACCTCTTTTGTGTTTAATTATGTTAATACAAAAGAAAAATGCAGACGAAAACCAAACTTTTTGAACAGCTTTGTTCCATCTATAGGAATCTCCGTAGGGCAACCATATATTTCTAAAATCTGATGTATTTATGCCGGTAATTAGTAGCCGCGAACTGACATAAATAAGTGGTGATTTATTCGGGATAATGTTATAATGTGTCCCCTGCGACTGTGTTTTCGTTCAAAACTGGTCTTGACTAATGGCCGATCATATATCAATGTGTTTATGCATGCTAAATTTTTGGCGCCATATAGAGCTCATTTGTATTGTCGTACTTTCGAAAGGACATTAAGCTTGTATGTATGCTGCTGCTTTTTGTGATACAATGTAATGCCCAGCTGGCGTTTTGTAGAATTTCTTGTTTGGAAAAAAATTCGTGACAGCGTAGCTTTGGGTAATAAATGAGTACGTTTGGTATAAACAAGTTCAACAGTTCAAAAATGTGTAGCCAAGCAGACCTAAAACGAACACTCATTCCTAAAAGAGTATACCCAATAATCACTTACCTTTCGTGTGTGGTGCAGTCTTGTCTAGTGCTCTATTAAAGTGCTCATCAACAACAGATGCAGCATCACCCTGATAATGCGTGAATACCACACAATTGGCGGAAACATACTGCGCCCTCGAACTTCCTGGATCTTGTGAATCGTCATCGTCTTCAACGCCAGGTTGACGATCTGAAAGACAAAGTATTAACTTCATAAATATTATTTCACTAAAGCCAATGCAATTGAAACCGCTTTAAGAAGACATTTATACTACAACGAATAGTAATACTAAAAATACGAGTTCCAGCAAATTCGAATTTATAAAATAAAAATTGCAGGTTAAATATAAGAACAGTATTCCATACAACGAATTGTACAGATACAGGGTTCATAATTACAACTTGATTTGAGATTTAAAAAATCAGACTTGGAAGATAGAATTGGGAATTTCTAGATTTTGTTAAAGATCGCTTGGACGCTGCTTAAAAAAAATATATACAAAAGTAGTTTTACTAGTAGAAGAAATAATTTACAGCCATCAGGAAGTAGAACATAAGATGTGTGCAAAATAAGACCCAAAAGAAAACAGATACGTCTCAATACGAGAACAACTTACAATCATGTTTAAAGATGATGATTTTGCTACTCGCATACCAATATTTAACGGCTGGAAAGTAAATCTTGGGTTCCAACAACTTAGCCCAAATCAAATTCAAATAACATTAAATTACGTTTGCAATGGTCATGGCCAGTTACTAAGTAAGATAAACAGTTACAGTGTTTTAGTTGGATTATTTTGAGTTTTCTATTTTCAAATTGGAATCCACTTCCTGGGTTATGACCATAAAACACAAGATCTACAAACAGAAACAGTGCTCTAAAAATAAATATTTTCATTTTCAAAACGAATGAATGAATGATGGATAATGAAATTAAAATGCAAATAGGAATTGTATTAATATTTTCTAGTATATCTGACAACATCCTATCGTCGACACATTTTAAAACAGATAAATAAATAAATATCATCAAGAGCCAGAAAAATATGTGGACCACAACATCTAACAACGGAACTACAGCACTTGGAAAAAGCTTTTCTTCAGAACGGATATTCCCAGTTGGACATCAAAAAAGCTGTAGGAGTGGGACGTGCTGAAAGAAGTGAGTCCACTCTGAAAGCTTTCCTGCCCTATGTTTCCAGGGTTACGGACAGAATTGGGAGGCTCTTGAGGAAACACAACATAAGAACGGTCTACAAGCCCACAACAAAGATCCGAGAATGTCTAGGGTCAGTTAAAGACAAAAGACCTCATCTAGCAACTGCGGGAATCTACCGGATTCCATGCTCCTGTGGAAGCGTCTACATAGGAACTACTAAGAGATCGGTTGCGACAAGATTAGAACACCGACGGAATTGTAAACTGGGACATGTGGAGAAGTCGGCAGTGGCGGAACATGCCCTCAGCGATGGAACACACAACATCTATTTCGGAGAGGCACAGGTCCTGGCCACGACAACAGGGTATCGCCCCCGACCAATACGAGAAGCCATTGAAATCTACAAACACGACGACAATTTCAACAGAAAAGAAGAGACAATGGCGCTGAACAGGATATGGTTTCCAGCACTCACCAACGCAAAAACAGCAAGAAAAAGCAACATCTCAGGACAGGAGAGAGAATCCAGTACACCGGAGGATAGCAACAGCCAACAGAATGCGCAGGCTCCGATGACACAGGCCACGTCATCACAAATCACGTCATCGCAACCGGTGCATAAATACGGACTGCGCCCGAGGAATCGTATCACCAAGAAGTTCCAGTGTGACCGCAGACAGCTCCCTGCGGACACAGTTTAGAAGCAGACGAGGACCACACGCGATGACCAGTTCCAGCACCACAACGAGGACCATGGACTAGCATTAAGTTAGTTAGGAAACAAGAGATGATGTAAGATTAGGTTAAGTTAGGCTAAGCCAGTTCAAGAAGAAGACGAGGACCACACGCGATGTCCAGTTCCAGCACCACAACGAGGACCATGGACTAGCACTAAGTTAGTTAGGAAGCAAGGGAAGTTGTAAGATTAGGTTAGTTAGGCTAAGTTAGGTTAAGGTAGGCTAAGGTAGAATAGTACAACCGATGTTAGATATTGCTAAATGCTAAATGATGTTAACATTAAGGAGCCGTAGAATAAGAGCAATTGAAAGATGAAAATGTCTTGATTGAAATAAATATGTTCAAATGTAGGAATCGTATCAGAACAGTGTAAACGTTCAAGCAAACCACTTCTGAAGATGCAAGCCGCACGTGCTTGCGAAACGTCAAGAAAAAATTCTACCGAACGACGGCCTAAAAACCCGAAAAACCCACTTGTTTCAAGAAATGGCCTCGAAAGTCTATCTCTTTTGATAAATCAATATTGTTTCTCGTAAGAAACCGATATGTTAGCATTTCTGAGAGTAATTTTCATCAATAGAGGCTAAACTTAAGAACATCGGACACATACAAGAAAGAAGTGAAGAAAAGTCTGCTTTAAGGTTCTATTACTTTTTTAAAATCGTGATTCCTGCGTTATATTGAAAAAATATTTGAACTTTGTCTTGAATTGTATAAATAAACCTTCGCCTTGGTATTGATAAGTATACAAATGATTAATGAATCAATTAGCATTGATTACTAATCAACATACAAGCGCGATTAAAACGAGCCGAAACCAACGAATCGTGAGTTTCGATTGCAACTAAACAGTGTGTTATTATATTTAATGAAGGTCGCTTTAATGAAACAATGAAATTGGACACAATAAACCCGGATTGTCGCAAAAATATTTTCGTACCTTTAAAGATATGACACTTATCTAAGAGTGTCAATGGTACCAATGTAACGAACTTAGGAGACAATACTGAAAACTAGATCAAACTGGGCCACATTATGTTCGAACAAATGTTGCATCAAGAATCCAGATGACATATACAGGGTGTTCCATCTGGAACCAACGCGATCTTGAAAGTTGGACAGTAACCGCAGTCATTTGGGGGGCAAGCGATCTAAAATATTTTCGAGACTTCCGGTGATACCGAAAAATACGCGAATTTGCCATGAATTTACTCGCCATTGTTAACTGCAAAAATCACGAATACATTGGTAATAAGTATCTTCCTGACAGCCCATATTCTAACCTTTGTTTTTGAGTCTATAAAAGCTCGTTCACACGGTGGCATTAATGTCGTCTCGTGAATGCCGCAACAATGTCATTGTCTGATCACTTGAAGCTCACAGTGTCGCGACGGTAGTGTCGTATATAAAAAAATGGTTTGATAAGGCACCGTGACACTGGTTGCTGTAACACTGAGTTGCATCTGGTTGAATGGCACTTTTACAGCGCATTTTCCTTAGAACTGTAACTGAATAGGGGTAAATTGAGATGCTGTTCTACGTTTTACGGTTTAGTTTTATATGGCACCACCTTGCCGTGTTGCAGAACACATACGTTTTCTTTTATTCACATGATATATTTATCAGGCTGATAACTGTTTTTGAAACTTGCAGTTTTTGGCCTGATATAACTTGGTGAATACAATCATCAGAAAACAATTATTGGATAAATTGCTATCATTCCAAACATTCCAAGTTTCGCGCTTCGAACATAGGTACCGACAACAACTTGGTTACCAAATTTAGCTTGTCAATTACAGTTTGTGTGTCGATGTGTACAGATGCGCTGTGTAATTCAACTCAGTGCTACCAATGTCTAATATTTAATTACTGCTTAATCTGTGATATTTAATATTTGAGTTGCACTCCTTGTTCAATAGGACTTACTTTAATAGCATTTGGATCACATTTTCACAACTATTAATACAAAGTGTTGAAAAAGTAAAAATCTCCAGAGAACTCAACCGTGGCTCTAGGTTGGTAGTATGTTGCCAAGTTTCGCATCCAAACAGCACTATACTCTTAAATATGGAGATGTATAGGAGGTGTTTCCTTTCTCGAGATATACATGTTGACCATAAGATGGATTTTAGGCAGCCGATCACTTTCTTCCCTTTTATGATACGTTGTTCTATTTCTTTCTCTGTGCGGCCTCCAGTAGCAGTTTTTGTTCCAAGATATACGTGTTCGGTGCATGTTCCTATTGTTTCGTCTTCTTCTGAGTGTAGGTCACCTCTGTCGTTTCCGATGCACAAATATTTTGTTTTCGATCGATTCACCGACAGTCCCCATTCTTCGAACTCTTTAAATAATCTTCTTGTCATGAATTCCAGGTCCCCCTTGTACTGCGCTATAAGAACCTGGTCATCTGCAAAATGTAAAGATTATAGCGTTGTATCTTCATTAATGGTTATTCCCATTCCGCTGCATGCTCTTCTCCACTTCCTTAATACTTCATTGAGGTATATCTTAATTGGGTATATTTTCTTGACTGTACTTTAATCACTTCAAATTTCATTCTCAAACACATTCTCTGGACAAATGTCCAGTCAAATGTGAAGGTAGAAACATCTAAACACACAAACTAATGATGGTGGAGAAAGACACCGAAACGTATTTGTAACATTTTGAATGATAAACAATAAAATTGACTGAAACCCAGGAATAATTTGAAGTATATCTTAAACAATGTGGGGGACAGACAGCAGCCTTGCTTAAAACCCTTTGGAAGTGGAAAACTTTCTGATAATTCACCATCTAGTTTGACCTTTGATGTTGTTTGATCATAAAGTTGTTTTACAACTGTTGTTAATGATTAACTTATCCTGGATCTCTCCATTACTTGCCATAGTTTTTTTACGGGAACGGTGTCATATGCCTTCGTAAAATCCACAAACAGAAGGTACACCTCTCCGTTTCTTGCTACTTTCTTCTCGGTTAGTTGGGTCAGACTGAAGATATGATCTATGCTTGAGCTACCCGTTCGAAAACCTGCCTATTCGGCAACTTCTTGGTGTTGGTATTCTTCTTCAATTAAACTTTGGATGACTTTTCCATAGAATCGGCACATGGTGCTGGTAACGGAGACACACCTATAGTTGGAACATTCATCTCTCCTTCCCTTCTTGTGGATGGGAGTAATGCTTCTTTCCACACCAGAAGGACTCTCTCTCCATTCATGTATCTAGCAAAGAGTTCTTGAATGTGTTTGATGAGTTTTTGCATCCCCCATTTAATCAGTTCTGCGGGTATTCTTTTTGGTCCGCTGGCCTTGTTATTCTTCATTGACTTAACTACTTTCCACATCGTTTCCTCGTTAATTTCTATTCGTGGGAGCTCTACTCGGTATGTTTTTGGAGATGCTGCCAGACATGGTACTCTATCTTCTTTAAGTTCTTGTCAATAGTGTTGGTGCCATTTATTCATCGGTAAAGACTGGAAGTTTATTCTATTTAAGGTGTCAGTATTTAATGTTCTGATTAGTTTCCAAGCTTCAGACGATCTAGTTCCCCTTATGAAGTTGTCGATCTCTTTACATTCCTTTCCCATGTGTCGTTTTTATTCTGTTTTATCATGTTTTTAAACTTTGCCTGTTCTCGTTTGTAAGTGATTTTTATCATCTGTGTTTTGTGTATTAAGCCATTTATGATATGCCTGCTGTTTTGTGTCTCTCTGTTACTGTAGCTCTTCATTCCAGGTCAGATTGTTATTATGTTTTTTACATCGATGGGTATTATCCATACCTAGTGCTTCGTTGGCTGCTGATTTTAAGGCTTCCATGACATGTGTATATAGGTCGTCGGTTTGACGTGTTAGGTATTCATTATCCAGCTTTTGATCCTAGCGGCTTTGGTATAGATGTCTAATGCTATGTTCGTGGAGGCCTTTGATGTTGAATTTAACCCCAACGAGTTTATCCCGATTCACACTTTCCTGATTTTGTATGTTATTGTATGATATGTTAACCGGGACATGGAGTCTGGAGGCCAAGAGATAATGATCCGTACCACATTCTGTTCCTCTATACGCCCTTCTGTCTAGTACTTGCCATTTCACTATTACATAATCAATGATTCATTTTAGCTCTTTGGTGTGTTGGTGCCAAGTGTATTTGTGGATATTCTTTTGTTCATAGAACCCATTTAGTATTTTTAAATTGTGTTGCTCGCATATTTCAATTCATCTTCGGTCATTGTTATTTAGGACCTCTTCACCAAGCTTCCCAATGATGTTACTGTTTGTTCTGCTACCGACTCAAGCGTTCAGATCTCCGAGCACAATATATTCGCGTTGGTCTGCTATCTCGTCCAGCTGGTCATAAAACTCACCTTTCTCTGATTGAAGCGCATCTATGGGGCGATACGCCGCTATTATAGATACTCTGTGTCCATGGATATTCAGAATTGCAGTTATGATTCTTTTCTCAAATTTGTTTCAAAAAGTTTAATTGAATAATTTGAGAAAATTGTGAACGATGCAACCACGACGGAATATAATAACGGTAAAATAAGATATAATTTTTCCACCATTTAATTAAATTAACTCGATACCTATTTACAGAATAGACCCATATGGCTGGTTGGGTCGCTATTCCAATTTTGTGTAATAACACTCAAATCTCATCGCGAGTGTTGAATCGATGTTGAACATATCTATATCTGCAAGTGTTTAAAATTTCTGATAAAGACTAATTAGTAAAATACAATTATCCGTTTATTACAGTATTGCGGTCGCATTTGGCATAATAAATCGAAATTGATTCAAATTTTGCCAGTGTTTCCGAAGTGTACATTACTCATTATTTTATTGGTCGCTTACAAGAAAGCTCGTTATGTATCGCCATCGTTTCTTCTCTTCTGGGTCGAAGGCCAGAACTGTGTCAAGTTTTAGCTTCGTGTATTGAATTTTGCACGCAGAACCATTTTTGAGTTACATATAAACACCAACATTTTTTTTTGACTCAATGTCGACTTTTCCGTTGGGACTGCCATTTTTTCTGAGCGGCTGTAAGAAAATGTTATAGGCTTGCAGCGAGTTTTCACGAAAAAAGTTTGTTGCTGCTAAGATCAGTACTATTTTTAACATAGTTAGTCCAAGTTCGGTACTAATCAACAACTAACAAAAGCATACGCATTTTCGCATGAATACGGAAGTTTGTCATTTGCAGTCGAAGAGGTTCCATTTATTAATAGAAAGACACGACGTCTTTCTTCTTCGTCCTCATTGTTCTTGACAGAATGGTATAGATTTTATAGAAGTAATTCATGAATTCAAAAGTTCAAATGTTCATTGTTTACATTTGTTCATGATCAATGTTTACATGTCACTCGAAACGAGTATTTGTTTACGTTTCGCCACGCCCCCATCGTTACTTGAATTTGCAAATTCCATTTCAATTATATATTTAGTAAATATACGTTCATATAAATTATAAAATATAATAGAAGCAAACGGGACAATTAAGTTTAATTTTCAGTTAATAATGATAATCTGCCGTAATTCATCCAGAGCTAATTTGTTTCCAAAAAAACTGGCTAAAACTCACAGCCTTTGAATAATTTATACCAAAGCATGGAACATCCAAGAATATCTAATCGTAACAAAAACTAGTGATTAATTATACAATATAAAGCCTTGTAGACATTGGCCAATTAACTCAAATTACATTACACTCGTTATAATAAATACGCGTATCGCTTAATTATTGACTTTGCACTTCAAATGGTTTCTCGATATTTAATGGTGGCTTTACTTCTTTGAAGAACACTTTGAAGCATTATTAATGCGGTCTACACGGTCTAAATCGAGCGGCTTATCAAAAACAAAGTGTAATTTTGTTATCTAACAAATTTGTAATGGGATATCTAGTGGGCTGTGTGTAGAACTAAATCTAGATTAATCTAATTTTAAATTGTGTTTATAGACATGCATTGCAACAGTAAAATAATTTCACTCAAATTAATTTTCAGCAAATGTATCGCAATGTAAGAGAAAAAAATATAAATCCGAAATGTTTATTTTGTTTGAAAGAATATATTTTGTAATCGAAACTGTCGTTTTATGTTAAGTCAATAGATACAACACTTGCAATATGTCTAAAGCAACTGTTGAACTTCTAAAAGAAAAGACATCTTCTAAATATTAATAATGTGTGACAAGCAACCATCAAAACTTAAGTCATTACAAATCTATGTTCATACGTACTACGAATCACGCCCTGAAACATTAGCATTTCATTCACTCATACATATTATAAAGAGACTTATTTTCATAATGGAGATATTCAGCATTTCAGAGCATTTAAGTTGGTATTAAGCTATGAATCAGTCCTCATTATTTAAGGTATATAAATCTGCCCTGTCCATCCAATGCTTTAGATCAATTGAACACTGAACTACACTGAACTGAACTATCTAAAACACTGAACAGACAGTGCGGCCTTATTTATCTGAAATAAGGAAAACCGATTAATGCCAAGTTTAATGCTCCATTAAAAGTTATTTTGGTATTAAAATCTTGAACCACCCTGTATGTTTTCATATACAAACCATTACTGGCATTTGATTTTAATCATCTATGAACTCTGGTATCAAAAAACGGAAGCGAATTTTTGTTGTCATGCCCTTTAATTTATACGTCTATAGCATTATAGACAATCCCATACCTTAAGCAGATAAAATCTGATCATCAAATAATATTTATAGTTGACAAGTTGAGGGAACCCAATCTTTAAACCGACCGCCACTATTTAGATGTGGTTTTATATCTTGAGGATAAATCTTCCGATTACGAGGCTATTAATCAAGAGAGAATAGTTACAGTTTCCATCTATTAATTCAGTTTGTTTTTTAACACTCTTAATGTGGTTCACATTATTGTAGCATTCTATCGTTTTAGCATGTTGAATAATTATTATTATTTAAAAAAAGAATATATTATTAAGATAATGTTTCGTAGAATTCAAATTTAGATCACATTTTTGGATGAGTTTCCACAACATCTATTTTTTAACAGATTTAATTAATGTATTTATTAGAAAAAGTGAAGATGCATTAAAGTTCTATCAACACAAGTTCTATTTTGTTAAGGTTTTCTAGAAAAGGATTAATTAAAAGGAGAACACACGTCCCAATTGAGATAAATTTATATTTCTATAAAAATCATTTATTTTTAAATAATATTGTGTTTAAATGAGTGATACACCACATTAGTGAGTTTTTTATGGTTCCAATCATGCAGATAGAACGTTGATTATATAATCATTGTTCAATAGATGAAGTTTTTAAAGGAAAATCGCGATTTTCCATTAATCGCATTTTTGGAGATTTTGAACTGACTATCCAGCAAAAATCGTGTGGAGCTCTCCGACTAGAAAAAGAAGAAAAATAAAGACTAAAAAACGTTCGCTTGAGAAATTTGAATTAGGAACTTTCATTGAATTGCGATACGCCTTGAACTTATATATGTATTAGTGTCTACTACTTCTAGAATATATTCTTCAAGTTACAAACCATGCCCGTATCGTCTTTCAGAAATAATACTTGCACTTGGAAACATCGCAGTTTTGCCAACTTCTCTAAAAACAATTTGAAATATTTGACTGTTTGAATCGCTTATCGAATATCGAATATGCAAAACTACATCGATACTCGTCTTCTGCACGAACGGGACTTCCGTTACGGAAACATCATATTATTGTGAGTTTTTACAGTATATAATCCTGAGTAAATTTGTGAGACATCTTAAAAGGGTTTTAAGTCACTTGTGTTTCAATTTAGCATTTAGGACAAAGTTATCAAAGCTAACTTGATTCATTTTTTTAGTTGCTTTCTTGCTTTTGTCACAATTTTTTGTACCTCCGGAGCAAATAAAAATCGGACTTTATCGAAACATATTTTTTTTATAAACTCCTTTTATTTGTTTACAATCCGTCCTGAGTTCAATAAGTAAAATTTTTTACATAAACATAACATGTGAGTGTTTACTCATTAGTAAAGCACTCTTACTAACATGATTACTTAATTACAAAGATATTTAAATTGAGTGAATAATAGAAAGAAAAGTAATTTAATTTATACTAAGTTGAACAAGTTTTTTGCTAACACTTTGCACTTTTGCTCATTTATTTGGATGTGTTGATAATGTGTTTGTAATTTTTGAAGTCCTAGTTGCTTATTTCTTCTGTCACTGTAGTGATTTGAAGGTCTGTTCTGATGATTTCATTGCGTACGAACCAAGGTGCTGCTACAATGTTTCTTAGGGTTTTGGATTGAAAACGTTCTATTATTGCTTTGTTTGAATCTGCTGCAGAACCTCATAATTGGATTCCATAAGTCCAGATCGGTTTCAGTATGTATTTGTTAATTAAGAGCTTGCTCTCAAGAGACAGTGCTGAGTGATTATTGATTAGCCGGTACATTTGCCTGATTTTTAAGCCTAACTGTTTCCGTTTTGCCCATATATATGCCATTATTTAAATATAATTTGAACTTGGTGTACCTTCGGAGTGTGAAAGTTACATGGGTTGACTGGTCTGTATTCATGCTGATTCTATTGTGCTTGAGCCAGCTTTACAAGGTGCTTGTGTAACATTGCTGGTGATGTATTTAGCTCAGTATGAGATAATGTGAAGACCGCATCGTCTGCAATTTTATGCTTTCTGTTGTTGGTAAATCTGATATGAACAATAAGTACAGGGTGGGCCCCAGCACGCTTCCTTGAGGCACTCCAGCATTTATCTGCTGGAGCGGGCTGAAGTTGTTATATATTTTTACTTGAAACATCATGTTTGCCAAGTACGATTCCAGCAGACAAGCAAGCTTTGTTGGAAACATTTTTTTGATTTTAGATATCAGGCCCTCGTGCCACACTGTGTCAAAGGCCTGTGCAACGTCAAGAAACACTGCCTCGCAGTATCCTCTCCGTTCAAAAGGATCTCTGATAGCAGTAGTGGTCCTTTGAACTTGTTCAATTGTCGAATGTTACTTTATTTAGTTTCTTTTCAATAACTTTTTCGCATAGTTTTGACATTACTGGCAGCAGACTAATGGATCTATATGCCGTTACCCGGCTAGGATCCTTTCCTGGTTTAGGTATCATTATGACTTGAGCGACTTTCCATTGTGTAGGGAATTGACTCAATCTGAGACAAGAGTTAATTATGATAGTAACAAATCTTATTGCTTCGAGTGGAAGTTTTTTAAGCATCTTACCTACAATGTCATCATAGCCAGGAGCTTTATTGTTTTTCAACCTTCTAATTTGAAAACGTCACCTCTACCGCTGTAGCTGTCTCGTAGTTAGTGTTAACTGGCAGTGCAAGCTCCCCATCCAGATATTTCGCTTCCTCCTCGGCAGATATTGAAGGGGGGATAGGTTTAAAGACTGAACTTAAGTGTGAAGCGAAGGAATCTGCCTTTTCCGAATCTGTTCTTGTCCAGGTGTCATCTGTTTTCTTAATGGGTGGTATAAACTTGACAGGGTGCTTCATTTTTTTTGTAGCTTTCCATAGTGGATAATCGGTATCGGCCTCTCAGGTTAAGTTTTTTAGGTAGTCTTGAATATTTTTGTTCTTTTCTGTGTATAAAATTTCTTTTAATTCTTTAATGGCTCTTTAATGGCTTTTCTAAGTTTTATTTTACAATTAATATGCTGAAGAAGATCTAAACAAAAATCGTTTTTTTGGATTTTAGGAGTGGCGAAATTTGCAGATTTATGTAATAGTATGTTAAACTTTTCTATGGCAATTTCCATTTCATTGATTGTTTTAAGACGTTTGTGTGTTGTTGCAATTTAAGTTATTGTTTATGTAGTTTCGGTATTTTTTCCAGTTAGTTCTATGGTTGGTGCGATGTTGTTTTGGACTTGAACATATGAGCTAATTCTCGTATAACTTATTTGACTGCTTAAAGTTATGCGTTAAATATTTTCATTCCCTCCTGAATCAGCTTATATACTGCTAAGAGTGTATCCGATGACTTGACGATGACTAGACGATAAGTCCATCAGCAATTGTTAAAACAGCCAAAACGCCCGTAAAATCTAAAACCTCGGCACATCAGAAGTATCGGATTGTTTTCTCAATGTAGCTGGTAAATCCCATTCTAAACCTTCTATGTGTATTTGCTAACTCACTTTATTCTGATAGTTCTTGAGATGATGATACTTCAAGGCTTCATAAAAATCGCTTTCTCATTAACATTTATTTATAATACACACAAAATGTGTATACTGATCTACATAATTTTAATATTACTACCCCAATTTCATTCATAATTGGTAGTAAAGTTTGACAAATAGCTAAAAGATACTCTTTATTAAGTGTTTAGCTGTGGAATTTCCAAATTGCTTGCATTATAGTTGTGATTGATTCAAAGTTTATTAAACATGTGCAAATTCCTTTTCAACACATTTCATATTTGAAAATTAAAACATCGGGATTGCCTCTTACTTCCTCTAAGCCATACCGGTAACTATTCGCCGGTTTTACTTTATGTAGAACTCTCATTACCATTGCTTACATGTGCAAATCTAGAATATAATTATATTCTTATAGTGGAGTTTTCCGGAAACGCTACAACAAATTTTTACAGAAATTTAAAAATCTTATGATTAATTATAATACATGATTAGTTATTTATAAACCGATTTTAAGATGTAGAGCTCTTAAAGACGTTTTAACAAATGGTTACATGTTAAATAATTAATGTTTTGTATGTCTACGACAGTTTACGTTATTGGCCGATCCAGCAAAATAGTATAAATGTTGATGAAAATGATATCGTATCTTGAAGTGCACCTGAATTAATTATTTACATTGTCTGATATGACTGACTCCCTCTGCTGCAATGATTTGAACCGTTTGAGATCTTTCGATTTCGTCAGACCTGTGTGAGTAGGCATTTTGTCTGAATCGGTGAAAGTAGCTGATATAATTAGAATTCGATTAAAATATTGTAATATTTGATAAATACTGATTTTAAGGTGGTTGATGTCCAAAGCAAAGCCAGTAACAATAACAAAGAAGCAACAATGATAACATCGAAAAAATTACAGATTTATACTCAATTTTGTTGTGCACTTACAGGGTTATGCATTGAACTTTGGCCACCCCGTTTTTACATCTAATTAGAAATTTTAGAAAAATATTAAATACTAAAGTTGTAGATATTAACAAACTCCTGCCAGGAAATAATTTGCATACTTTATTAGAAGTACAATTTAACTCCGAATAGAAGTAGTTTTTCGAGGTTTCTTCATCTGCCTCAGTTTAATCAAAAATTGCGAATGTGTGTCTCAAAACGGATGGTAGGAGATCGAGAAAAATGAACGTGCAACCAACATTCATAATACGTCGAAAAAACTAGAGGAAGTTTGGAAGACAGAATTTAAGTTGAATTCGTCCTGCGAAATTAGAAAGTTTAAGTTCCCAAAAAAACGATTTTTAAAATTACATTTAATATTGAAAATAATTTACTGCGTGCAAAAGACATTAAATATGTGACGTCATCAATACGTAAAATTATAGGTACCGGTCCCGACTAAAAAGGCACTGCCCAAAAATACTATTTAGCGATAACGGCACGGTTTGAATTTTATCTAATCAAAGATAAACTGACTGTTTCTTTCTCTTTGTGCCATTTTGAATTTTTATTACTACAGAGGGTTAACAAAGCAACAAACTAGCTCCGGAATTTTAGCTTTTAATAATCACTTTTACAAAAAGCCGCTAGTTCTATTCTAACTCAAATCTATTGCAATTGATAAGAGATGTAACCTGTGACATAAAGTTAAGGAGACTGTCCTACGTCGCAACTAAATCCCAAAATCAAAGACCGCTATCGTTTTTTATCGACACTCAAGTAACGCGTTTGTTTGAAATGTGTGAACAGTCAAAAGTTCGATTTCCCAGAAAACCTTTATTTTGCAAAATAATTAGTGCACATGATAATTTGCTAAGCCCCTCTATTTCCAAGGCTAGGCTCGTCTGGATTTGAATGTATCAAAACATGTCGTTTTCTAAGTTCAAATACTATGCCGAATTAGAAATACAAAGTTTGGGAATTGCTAGATGCAGAGATGAAAGCACTTTTAAACCTCGAAGTGTATACTGAAAAGAGGAAACATCATCTCAATCAAGTCCTATTATTTCTGCGCAGCGCGTCTAATATTGACAGATTGGTCTTTTCTCATACACCAATTTTCAGTTTTTTCTAAGTGAGTTTAAATCAGCTTTTTAAAAGTAAGTAATATTATCGCAGTGAAACTCGAACAATATATACAAGATGTCCAATAGGTAATGATCAAAAAATAAAACCGGATTCCGGTGTTAAAAATAATCCGATTTAGTACAACTTACCTTAGAAGAAAAGGCAACGGAAGCAGAAATACAGGGTGTGAAAGTTTTACATGTTCTTTTTCAAATAACTCATCGTAGTTTTAGAATAGATTAGATAGACAAACCGTAGTTTTAGAATAGATTAGATATTTGGAGGTTTTCAAGGGTAACAAATTTTATTAGCAAATCAGTTTTAAGTCAGCTCATAGAGAGACCCACCTGCACAATAATGATGATAATGCCAAGTGAAAACTGATCCGAATATCTGTTTTGCGATATTTTCTAAGCAAATATGGTATACCTAGTGCGTATCCCTAAGATCAACGGCTTTATAGATATTTGCAATTAAAGTATTCGGTGCGATACATTTAATCTTCTAGGTACAGAAATAAGTCTAAGAAAGAAACGTAAGAAAACTTAGTAAAGCGCTGTGAGACTTTCTAATTAGTTTGCAAAGTTGGAATTAGTTGGAAATGGAAATGCATATTTAGGTTTCCTACAAAATATCAGTTCAATCATATCATATCTATCAATTCATATAAATATCAGGATTGATATAATATTTATGCAGGATGGCGCTCCAGTTCATTTCTCATTGCAAGTGAGGAATTACTTAAACGCAAATTTTCCAAATCGTCCGATTGATCGAGAAAGTCAAACACTATGGCCAGCACGAAATACGGACTTCCTCTATACTTTTGTGGATAGGGATACCTGAAGTATTTAGGGTATGAAAAAAACGATAGATATACGAGACGAATTATTAGTAAAAAAACTGAAAAAATGGAGACATATGGGAAAAGCATCTATTTTTTTTTAATTAGAATATTGTTTAATAAACGCGTGATTACATGCATCTATTTAAGTTAATGGGCGTCATTTTGAACAGCTTTTGTTAAAAACCGATCAGTTCTTTTATTAATGTTAACTGTTAAATTGTTTATGTTGATTAAAGTATTTTTGTGTTCTATTATTACATTCATAAATAGGCAATTTACTTTCATAAATGAATAATTTAATTGCAAATATCTCGAAAACCATTGATCTAAATCTAAACTACAAATATTGGAAAGCATGTTTGGATGTCAGTTGACATTATTTTGACCCCACAAATCCGCCGTTAAATATATAATACCCGATAAACCTTATAAATATTGATGATATTTTATTAATAATTTCGTAGTTTCTCGTAAAAAAGTTTCAATTTTACCAGATTGATTAGTAAATGCCATTGGCTTAAAAAAATTCCTGTTCAACAGCAACGCGATGCACCGCCTTTGAGTTTAGAACATTGAAATACATTTATTTCAACATGCAATCGGTTTAAAAATTCATACCTGTAAAAACAGCTTAAAATGCATTGTCCTGCTATAATAAATTATTACCACTCGCAATTAGCTTCAGTTTTGAAATCTCCTCATATTAAAATTCAAATTAAAGTATCTAACATATAAATTTGAAGTCGTTCAACTACCTAATGCTTGATATTAAATCAGTAATTTTTTATTTAAATTGAAGTTTTAGTTGAATGCCCCAGATCACTGGCGAAACAAATATTTTATTACAAACCTCGTTCTGTTGGTAGCTCTCAAAGCTTGAAGAACGTTATTCGAATATTCCAAGGGTTTTCCTAAATATTAGTAATTTCGTGTTCTAAGTTAAAACTTTAACTACCTGTAAATCCAGAACAAAGCGTTTTCAGAATATGATAAGTGAATGAAACATATGCAAAACTGCTTGGACTATAACCTCCTGCCAATCACTATGTCATTTAATAAAGGTTCGGATGCCGCAATAGAATTGTAATTGCCTTTTCGTAACACTGACCTTCAGTACTACTTCTTCCATGCAAGCTACACTCTTCTTCCTTGCCCGGCCTGAGAGGACTTGTTGGAGAGCCCCCTCCGGTTGAACTAACAGACCCGCCACTGGAATGGGCAGAACCCTGCAGGTATAAAGGGTGGTGGTGCGCGGCGAGGGGGTGCGTATCCCCGAGAATTCCTCCGGCGCCGACCGACGCCGCCGTCGCGGCGCTTGACGCCACACTGCTTGCCGCCGCCTGTGACGACAGGGTGTGAGCATCTTGCAACCGTTGGACATTGAACTAAAAAAAAAACATCTTTCACAACCATATCAAATATTTACCGTTACATACAAAGACACTCCTACCACATAAAATGCTTAAGCATTAGTTTTAAGTCCATGACTACCCGATAAATCAAGAATCATAAATATTATTGAATAGCACAATGAAAACAGAGGGATGGAACACACATTTAGTTTGTATACTTTTGTCGGTACAGGTACACTGGCTTTTCCAATTGGAAAGACGGGGAGATTTTCCTTTTAAAGTGTCTTGCGGAATGTACCTGAAACGAGAGCAATTTGTTATAACGACGGCTCTCAGGAATCTTCCGGTCTAATTTTAATAAAGCTTATAAATTTGCTCGTCGTGAAAACCTGAGCGCCATTTTTAACCGGCAAGTAATCGGTACCTTACCCAATTCCAATTTACCATTTACTTTATCAAAAGGCCTGCAACAGCATAAATAATCTTCACCAGTGCAAGTGTAACAGGTATTTTAACAAATTAAAAAGAAGCCTTGGTTGTCGGTTCCTCGAGTGCACATAAATATGGTGCTTTGTCGGAAAGTGGTATGATAAAGAACGAAACGGTCCAAGATTAATATTAATTTATTTTATCTTGACACTGCATTTGGTCATGTAATACCTGCTTAATTCATTTAAAAGGTTCGGGCTATTCAACTGAAAAAATAAACCAAGATATAATGTCAAATAGTACCTATTAAGACGTCAACAATTTTGATGAATTGTAGTCGTTCGCCTCGTTCAGCAAGTCATACCACAAAGCCGCCGGCACACGGCACAGAAGAGTTGTTAACATGTTAACAAGTCGCCTTTGTACCAGGAATGTGTTCCAACCTAAATAGTTGTTAGGCTAAGGATAAGTTTTAGGTTTCCTTATACCCCAACAACCCTATCCGCTACAGACAGGCTGTTTCCTAATATGTGTGAACTCTATGAAGTTAAGGAGAAGAACGTAGGTATTTATTTATAAGACAACTTCATCAAAGAGTTCTAACTTAGCCGTCCCAAAGGCTGGGCTCGAAAAGTTAATCATAACTAAAATGTTTGTCACCGTTTGCATTTGGAATAATTTATTGTTTTTGCATCAAATTTATATTGATGGGTCATAATAATAACATTCAAAATAAAATTCCTTGGAATCAGTCAATTATTTGTCTATTATTTCATTCTAAAAACGTTTTGGGTGTCTTTTTCCACCATCATCAGTTTGTATGTGTAGTTCTTGCTACCTTAAGTTTTGGCATGAAATAGAAGTTTTCATTTTTCAGAAGTCAGGAAAGAGTACACCATAATAAGCAAATATAATGGAATTCGACAGAACACATTCGACAATTTATCTGAACTAGATCAGGTCAGCAAGCTTGTCCCACACAGTTCCTTTTAACTTGGAAATCTCTAGTATACCAATACGGTTTGTTTTTATATGCTACCTATAAATAATTTAATCGTTAAAAATAAAATGACTGCTAGGCACTTTGCATATCATTTGTATCTAATTTATTCCGTTGTGCGCGTGAAGGTATTTAATTAACTTGAGAAAGAATGCCGTTTGAGTCTCCATCATACAACGTATTTGAAAACATTCAAATAAACATTAGCAAGGTTACGGCGTAAACTACAGAAGTAATTAACAATAAAAATGGGTTGCAAAACCAACAAAAATAACTTCCCGAAAGGAATCACTTGGCAACAATTACAGTACGAAACGATAAATAATTTTAAAAAATTAAGGAGCTAGAGTTGAATTCCGAAAATTCATATGATTAATCTTGATGTTGATTGATGTCTCACCAGATTAACGAAAACGTGAACGAACTTTGTGCCCTTATTACAGCCTCGAAACCTACACAACACACATTTATAATTACATTCAAATTATAACAATTAGAGGACAAAATAGATACATTAGGATTGTCATCTATACTTCACTCATTTTTAATATAGCCAGTAGAAGAGAAGCCAGAATGGGAATATCGAAAATCGTAAATTACCCAAAGTTGGATCAATCGCCAAAAAAATTATAGAAACTTTAAAAAAGACTAAAATATGGCGCTTAAAAACTTTTGATGTGAAGTTTCCTTTCCGAGTGATTTGGAAAAATACCATTTTGGAATTTAAATTATTTTATTTTAGGATGTTAATATCAAATGTGGAGTAAAGTCTACAACATTTTCTCTTGGCAACTTTAATAATTTAAAAAATCTTATTTCTTTCAGAAATGGCTATCGACCTATATCGGTCTTTCTGCCCTGACTGCAGTTAATAGATACTCTAAAATGCTATTGAAATATTTATTCGCGTTTATTTCATCGATAAAGGTTTTTGTTACTTATTTAAAGTCTTAACAAGTTGGAAATTTTTATGTCAGATTCAATTTACAATATATTGTATTTATATAGTTATAGTATATACATCCTACACTGAAAGTACTACCGGTTAAAATGCAATTCCGTGTTTACAAGTACCTACCTGAAAATATATTAAAATGATGACTGATCAAAAGATAATCAATGTTAATATGATATATATCGTAGAATTTGATATGAAAATAGCTGTTGGATTATACTAATAAAAAAACCGGGCCGTGTTTGAAAAAAACGAAGTTGATAAGGGTTTATTGGGGACAACGAAACCTCCAAGTCTTGTGCTGATTGGCAACTTGGATTTCACAGTGACTTAAGATTTATGAAAGAAATATTTTTCACTCACGTTTTCAGGTTATTTTAGAAACTGAACTGAATAGTATTTTACAATCTACTCAATTGACCATTGATGCAATTTTCTATCCTCCCTCAATAAATGAATAATCATGTATTTGAAAACGAACACAAATTTATTAATAAATTAGGTTGTAAACCCTCTATAATAAGTAATTCAATATACCATGTAAAAAATTCGAAATATCGAAGAGCCCCTAAAATGTAGTTATAGTGATAAAAGGCACTATTCCTCTCAAAGCGTTGTAGAGGAATGTTTAAAAAGTAGGTACAGAAATGGTTAATATGAATAGACTAGAAATTTTGCGGAAATGAAATAATAAATTAAGCAACAATGTTTTGACCCTCAAACAACGTTTTTGGCATGAACATTTCGGTTTATAGGAAAAGAGGATCTATCTCATTTTACGAAAGGAACTATAAATATAAAATAAACCCTTGTATTCACTTTTATAGATATTATAGTAGTAGTAAACATCTTTATTTCTAAAAAAGGCTATCGACCTATCGGTCTTTCTCCTTAAGATATTATATTTACGGTGTAATTTAATTAACTATCAAACCTTAGAAGAATTAGAACACTTCAGTTTAAACTGCTTAATCACGAGAACAAAGGTTTGTTCAACAACGCAATATGTTTGTGATATTTATTTTGCAATAATAAATTAACCAGTACGTGTGTATTTTTCGATACCCTCAAATGGCTAGCTTATAAATAAAATGAAGATAAATTGATATCGTCAAGAACTCGTAGAATACAACAATAAATAATGTTACATAGAAAGTAAGTGTCAAAAAGATTGGAATAAATACAAGGTAGTTCGGTTTTAATGAGTGCGGAAACGAAGCAAATCCAAAAAATTATATCACGATGCCTTGTCGTGCTTCATTTATATGTAATTCATACCCTGTAAATATTTAAGAATAGACTGAAGAATATGTTCTTCTAAAATTGATTGGAAGCTAAAAGAAGGACTTGTAATCGTTCGAGCAGTTCAATACATTATGCACACTATGTAAGTTGCCCTGTAATATGTGACACCGCGGATTGATAAGATAAAATGAATACATGAAGCGCTCATAGGCATACGTTCCACATCTACTTATATTCGAGATACTTAAAGTTAAATACATTCCAATTTAAAATAAATTCAACATTTTAATACTCTAAACCAGACTTTAATTTTAGTTTTTCAATTGAAATATATTAACAATTTGTTTTCAAACTTCTTGAATTCAGAAGGACCGAAATTAAAGCGGCACTATTTTGCAATAAATGAAGAAATGCAATAAAGGCGAAAAGGTAGAAATTTAATTTTGTTAAATGACAAAATGGTAACAACTCGAAAACAATTCACAATCGTTCTTGTAAGTTATTTCCAAAAACGAATATTTTAAATGGTATACCCTGTGTATTAACTGAAGTCGTAATAGAACTCTATTTCACACCAAAAACAACCAAACTAAGTTGGGTGATAAATTGATAGTTTTCTATATTTAAATTTTATTGTGGAATAATAAAATTTAAATATAGAAAACAATAATATTGTAGGTACAGATAAATACTTAACGTTTAAAATAGTTTGCTCTGTTTGACTGAATATTAAGTTATTAATATTTGTTTCATGCATTTGAACTTATCTAAACAATATATTCGAATTTGTTTCTTACATGAAAGAGATAATAATGATATTGCAAGTAATATATGTTTGAGTTGCCTAGATTATGTAGGATATCTCAATATACAGAGTATTAAAATAGTATTCTCCCTATGATCGAATATTATTTTATATTCGAACGTAAGAAATAACACGAATAATAGCACCAATTCCGTTTTTTAAGTTTTGTGTCATTGTTTTTCACATTACGACATTTCGGTTTATCACATTTTTAAGTCAAATTTTTTGTTTGTAGTTTTTAAAAAGTGTAATTTTTCTCGAATCTATATAATAATTACTATTAACTAATAGTTAAACCTCTGGTAAAGCAATGAATGGTAAAATCTACGAGAAAATAGCAAGAATTTTAGTGGCAGTTTAGTAGAATTGTCCACACACTGTGCGCAAAAGTAAAAGAAATGACTTACTACCATGTCATTTGGGTGCGTCGTGTCAGGAAAAAGGGCATTTTTTCATTCATTGAACTAATAATGTGTTAGTTTATAAATATCTCCTCAACGGCATGAAACCAAAATGAATTTGGCAACAATATGTTTGGTTTGCCCCTCCAAATAACATTTTCTTTAGTAATGTGTCCCTTTATACGCAAATCAACAAAAGTAGCAAGTAAAACTAAGCATACCTTTGTGCATGCATATATAAAGCACGAGATCAGTTTTTTCTAGTCAGTTAGAAATCATTCAATGTTTCAAAATTCAGTTTTTTTATTGAGTTTCGAAAAGAAAGATGTATATACATATATTTCAATGCACATACTCATTACATGAAGCTGATCATAGAACTGCTTAATTTGTGCATAACCTCACTTCTCAACTTCAATTTTATTGTTAAAGAATTAATGTTAGAACCTGGGCAGTTTGATGATTAAAATGAAACATGTCTGATGATATTAGAGTAGATCTGTCGATGTTGCCATTCTTCATGAGTTTGTAAGTGACAAAATGCTGCATTTCTGATACATTTTAGGTTGCAAAGTGCTTAATTTCAAGACTAACCACAAATCCGCTAACTTGCTTTCAAACAAACATTTGCTAGATGCTTGGTTGCTGTCGTGCTTTTTCATAAAAAAATACTAGAAACGATTTTTTGTCAAATAAAATATGTGTGTAAGTTTAAGTAGGTTTTACAACGTTTTATTCCAAATTTTTAGTTCTAATACTAGCGTGTCAAATTACCATTGAATTACTTTAAAATATTGGTAAAAAAGTGAAATTTCGTCTTCCAGAAGTAATCTGAAATCATTATTATCCATTGTTCCGCACTCGTCAAGTAAAGCCCAATAAGATGTCGTGGTGCATCTTTTGAATCACTCTATATATTATATTAACTATAAAAACCTTAAAAACATGCAACCTCGGCAATATGTGTTGACTTAGAGTTTGATTTATTTTAGACGTATTTAATTCGTCGTAATTAATCATAGAGTATCCACGAATAAACCCACTAAAAAGTCTATGCTTAACATTTTTAAATTACAGGACGAGTTCTTTATATTTAAGCAAATTCGAACCAGATGTAGAATCACTGCTGTGAAAGTACTCCATGAAAATGTCAAATAATATATACAGCAAATGATGTATGATCCGAAGTCCTGATAACGGTGAATTTAAATGGTGTTGCGTTCTGCTAGGCAATTTCAGTAAGCTTCATAACTGAACTTCACTTTAATGAGTGTGTAATATAGATGATCTTATGTACAACAACGCTAAGGTCCACAGATACCTACCTCTAAGAACTCAAAGTCCGGTAAGCCTAAATTCATGTCATATTTACTCATTCTTTCGAACCCAGATGAGAAAACACTGCTGAACACCCACAACTTGATATTTAACACACTATTAATAATGGTCAACACTACTAACTAAATGCCGGACTAAATATATACGTCGACAGAAAGCAAGCTAGTTTGTTTATCTGGGCACATTCTTTTACCAAAAAAACTATTTCGTTGTTGATTTATACTATAAACAGATTTTTTTATGCCAAAAGTCTCGCTTTTGATGACCAGAAATTGACTTCAAATAAAACTCTGAAGTACTGTCGGAAAATACATATAATATTACTCAAAAATATAAATTTACCTTGAATTCCTGCCACTTTAAAAGTACTCGAGCAAATTATGATAAAATCACCTATCGCACTTGATGAAAATATCATAAACCAGTTGATTCCGTTGGGTACTTCTTGATAATATTCTAACCGACGGCTGTACTTTTAAATCTTAATTACTGGCTTGAGTTATACATTTTAATACATTACAAATTTACATTTAATCTTTTCTAAATAAAAGATGTTAACCGTGAAAAGTAGTCTTAGTGAATATGAGTCCGCAAAATAACGGTTTTAGCGATATGAGAGGATAAGATTCTTTTTTCAAAACTTGATTTTCCATTACTTATTAATGGTAAATGATGCCTATTTAGGTCTTTGAGATTACGTCATTTACCAATTACCATCACGGTCACTAATAAACCGCAACAAAATTATTTATTATGTCTAAACAAAGCGAAGATTTTTGAAGCAAAACAAAAATATTTTATTAACTGGGATGCTTAAAATGTCCATCCTACATAGGACTTGTCACTTATATGCAAGAAAAGTTTTGCCAATTGCACGTTTGTACGTGTGTACGCCATTATACCTTTGATTTAAATACAATGTTTTTATATTTAATAGATTGTCTTAATCAACATTTTTACCTAACTTGGGTCAAAAATTTTAATTCACATATAATAAGGAACTCACTACACTAAATTAAAATTTCATAAGTTTTGCCGGTTTAAAGTGAGGAAATAAGGTTTTAATAAAAAAATTACTAATTTATTTTTTAAAGAATGGATCATTTTAATTTCTTATAATCGACTTGTGGAAAGGATTAGAGCGTATTTATCTTATACTGATCTGCTTACTCAAAAGCTTAACTCTGTGAGTGTCCGTTATGAAATGTCAAGCATTCCGTTCAATAATGAGACTTAATACCAAATTTAGATATAGGTAGGTAGGATTTTAGGACTTAGATTTTACATTAAATAAATATTATTGATATGATAACAGATAAAGTGAAAAATTAACTTCATTTAAATGCATGCATCTGCTTCACAATGGTATATAATAATATATGATGTATTGGTATAATCAACATACATACAGTGTGTCCCGCAAGCACATGATCAAAAGGATACTGCGATATTCTTTAAATCAAAACAGGAGGATCTGACCAAACTTTTACGAAGCAAAAATGTCGCTCCACTGCTATTGATGGTCAAAGTACCGCTCACTGCGACGTTTGCAGTAATTATCTAAAAAAAATTAAATAGCAAGGGAATAGAAATATTTTTTTTTGCCGAAAAGCTATGAATGTTACAAGAATTTACAAAGAGGACATGTTGGTGAGGACAAGTTGGAAATGTTCAAAAAGGATCAGTCCATCAACCCAAAAAAAATTCCGTTGATTCCAGCTGCCAAATAAAAAGTTCTGGTTGCTTTTTTTTCACCAAGACACGCAAGAATTCCTCACTTGCCCAAAGCGGATTAATTCGGTTGCTTCATCGGATCATAAGTCTTACATAGGAACAAAATCACTGCGAGTTTCATTAAAATCCGTCGTATCATTCTACCGATATTTCCAAGACCCAAAATATAAAAAAACATAATATTTTTGAAAAACTTTGACTAGCAGAGGAGCCGGACATTTTTTCTTAATAAAAGTTAGGTCAGATAGTCTTCTTTTGAACCAAAGAATGTCTCAATGCTCTTTCCTGTATGTAACTGTTGGCAACTATAGTAAAATAAACTAAATATCTGTAGAGAAGTCCTTTGCACAATTCGAATAAATAGGCAGTTTCCAACTAGTGTTCATTTATTGATGCTAATATACAGAAAGTATTTTCGCAAGTTATATAAATATGCTTAAAATTACATTATGATCAATGTGAACTAAAACTGTAAAACGGTGAAACTAAAAAATTCTAACATACAGTATGTATTGGATAAAATTGTTAGAAGTTTGACTCTTTAAAATTAAACAATACAGCCATTTATTATAAGAAATAAATCCTGACAGCAATAGGGATCTGCGTCTTAGATACCTTCTTTCACTACAGCTACCCGAATTCTATGGAGAAATTCTTTGAACCGGACTGAAAATGTTTGACTGAGAGAACAACTGTGTTTGTTCTTTGAACAAACAAAATTTGTTAAAGAAATGAAAATTTAGTATATGTGTTTATTACAATTTTTGAAAAGGAACTTAAGAGTAAATGAAAACTAAAAAGTTAAATCAGCCCTTAATGAAAACTTCTGTGAAAGTCATAAATGACCTTTTCGCACAATAAGGACAACAACGGAAATTTACTCCAAGCATTACTAATTGAATGATATAAATTTATTATAAATAATGAAACATGAAAAATGAATGAAAAAAAAATTTAATTCAATATAATTATTCATAATTTGTGGTTTGCTGTTTCAATTCAACAGTTTTCTCTATTCTGATATATATTTTTTTAATTTTGATTTATATTATGTTTTAATGGCTTAATATTTAGAATGGATAAAGTGAGAGTAAAAATTAAAGTACAAAGACGAAAGAAACTGAATTGAGAGTTTTCACTCTTGTCTAGAGGGTCATTTAAAATTGAAGGCATTTCTCGGAGGTTGTCGGAATCTATTAGGGCCGTGATTCTCAATCTTTTTCTGTCGCGGCACACTTTAAACAATTTTGAAAATTTTACGGCAGGCAAAGAAAAAGATACGTTTGAAACATGTTTGCTTATCTATAAAACACTGCATAAAATAGTTAAGGATAATAAGCTTGAATCTAAAATAGAGTAGTGTATTAAGGTATTAAGTTAATAAGAATACTTTTAAAATGTAATTAGAGCTTGAGATTCTTCAAGATACAATTATTTAAATATTTTAATGACTTTTAATACCTATTTTTGTTTAAACTAAGTTTTTCATTTTCTTTTTAAATTAAATTATTTCATAATTACTTTTTAAATTAAAACTTTATTTGTTATAAAAAAATCATTATGGTTTTTACAATTAAGATCTGTAAAATTTGGCGCCACTCTTTAAGAATGCACTAGCACACAGAAGTACGTGGGGCCACTTGCTGAGAATCGCTGTATTAAGTAGTACAGAAAAGTAACAACAAACTAGAAACTTTGACAACAATTATTGTTGTGTATATTTTCCTGACTGTACTTCAATTTATTTCAAAAAAATTCCTGGGTTTCAGTCAATTTTATTGTTTATTATTTAAAATGTTACAAATACGTTTCGGTGTCTTTGTCCACCATTATCAGTTGGTCTAAAATATACATTTACAGTTATCATCAATTTAAATAAAAAATTTTCACCAAAATTCACATATTAAAATACAAATCACACACATATTAAAAAGTACATTAAGAACATTGGTTTTCAGTTTTCAGGTTTAAATTTTTTTATTTAAATTGATGATAACTGTAAATGTATATTTTAGACAAACTGATGATGGTGGAGAGAGACACCGAAACGTATTTGTAACACTTTAAATAATAAACAATAAAATTGACTGAAGCCCAGGAATTTTTTTGAAATAATTTGACAACAATGTAATTAATTCTCAGCAGCAAATATCGCATTTTTTAATAACATGAGAGTTTAATCATTGGGTGGGTAAATTACTAAAGGTAACAGGCGAAGCTAAAAAGCAAATAGAAAATACGGTGGCATTTTACTGGTAGATCATTCGTCATTTTCATTGCCTGAGAAAAACCCAATGATTCACAATTTAGGTTCAATTAAGTTTCAAACCCCATTATATATGTATGTATTTCATTGCATAGACATGAGCTTTATCACGGAACTATAAAGTTGATCACAGAACGACTCCTATATTCCTCTAAAATATATAGAATATGGTTTTGAAATGATAGGAAAGGATATTTAAAAAAGTAGTATATATTCAAAATAACAATTGAGTAGTATCGTGCAGCTAAAACCAAAGACGCAGTAGTATCTATGCAATTATATATTACCAATCAGTAAGTCACCACGAACTCCGACTCCTACATGTGAAATGGAAGTATATTTCATGGCTCATGAATCAATCGTTAGTTTATTTTTTGGCAATCACGAAGCGATTACCCACTATACATTTGTTAGGGTTTCTCCGTCTTGAATTTGGATCTACTGTAGTTTTTCTGCAACTACTACTTGATACAGAGTTTCTTTAAAAATTCCAGATGAAGCAGAATCTGCGAGAACCCTTTAAAAATGGCTTTACAGGGCGCATTAGTGTTTGAGCTTCAGTTGCTGCCACTTTAACATTGAAGAGTTAAATTGTTTGTGCTATGTAACGCAGAAGCTCTACTCATCGATATGTTGAAGATTTCATTGTTTTATAGTCTTTCCACGGAAGGGTCACTTGATACATTTTCGACATTGTTATACTTTTTAAGTTTTGAAGAGCACATTTAAAAAAAAAACTTAGTACAAATACTGGTAGACTGATACAACGATTTGTCTGGGTGCATAATTACCACTATGATTTTTCATAACAAATTACTAAAATCGTAATTTTTTTCACATGCATACTTCTTTATGTTTAACCAAGTTTGATAATTGATTTTAAACATTTTCCCCATCCCTCTATCCAGCAACCCCCAAAAAGAATGACAAACATTTGCAATCACCCTGTAGGTCAGATGGGTGTATAGACACAGAAGAAGGTTGGTAGATTGCCAGACTACAGAAATTCCATTGGTAGATTTTTTTACCGCTCGATTCGTGTGGTTTTAAACTTGACATTGTGGAATGTTGATTATTTTCTTGTGAAACTTAAATTTTTAATAACTGTAGTTCGGTGCTTTGTAAAATGTTTTGCTCCTTCCAATTTAATTAGACAATTAATCTAGGCGTCTTTTTTGGACCCGTTACTCCAGTTCTTAGTTCGTGTAAGTAATGCGAACATGCGGACGATACATAACTGGTATGACTGTCTTGTACGGAATCAATACAACACCAAAACAATACAACACAATACATCACATAAACTATACAACACCCTATATGTTGGTTATGATACAGAAAGTAGATACATGTCTCTAAAAGACCCTGTTGATGTCGAAAAATGTGTAATAGAAGGAAGACAAGGCTGAATCATTAAATGACACGTTTTCCATGAGGTTTATGACCTATTCGTCTAACTTCATGTCTATTATATCAGCAAAATTAACATTTATAACTAAGACTGCCTAATATTCAATAGGTACTTAACTGCAGGCTAATCAACAATTTTAAAACTTGTTTTATTTATTGACGATATTCAATTATATTATTCTAAAAATAACCAAATAATAATTGTCGTATAAACACAAGTACAATTGACGACTCATAAAAGTAAACGACTACCTACTAAGGGCGATTTTTCCCGATTTTGGTAAATCATGCTTTGTGAAGTACGTCAAATATATGTGTCACAAACTTGTTTTAATTTGACAATTTAATTAATTTCTTTACAATTTTATAAATTATACTCTTCGGTTTTCCAAATCTCTCGGATACTGTTTTGTTGACCATCCTTTCTCGATTAATGTAATTATTTGACTTTTTTCACATCATTTTGAATGTGGCATTTTAATAATAAAAAAATTTATTTGTCCTTATTATGTCATATTTAATCATATTTAATTATTAATAGTAATAATAATTATTTAATTAATATCATATTTAATGGTCTTTCTGTATTTTAACTAATATACGGGGTGTTCTATTTGAAAAATGTAATTGGAGCAGTTTTTATCTATAGCCGAAAGGTCAGTATTTTCAAGACATCCTGTATAATTTAGAACAAATTGCTGTACGCCAGGCTCAAGCATAGGGTTTTCCTAACCCAGTACCAAAATTTTAAATTTCCAGGGATCGAAATCGCGTTGCAATACAAGATTCCTTGGGGCTAAGTTTTGATTAAAAATAATTAATTTTATTTAATATTTCGGAAACCGCTTTAGATAGATATAGGAATCATTATGCAAAAATAATCAGATCTATATAGCCAATCTAACCGTGCAATGATATACAGGGTGTCTCATTTGAAATTTCAAAGTTGTATGTACTTTTCGGTATAAGCGGCAACCTCGCATTGCTGAAACTATCTTAGGCCGATAGAGCATATCCGATGACTTCGTTGTACAAATTTGCAGATGGATCGGGCATCGTGTTCTCCTTAAACGTCTAAGACGCCATCTACCGTGAATCACCCTGTATATAAATTTCATATGTATGTTATATACGGAAATGTATATATAGAAATAGCAAAGTTGCCATATTTTCGAAAAAAGCAAAAGTGCGCAGGATCTCAACACATCAGATGCAGTCACATAAAGAGAAAAATTAAATGCTCTACAATCCTCTACTACACAAGAGGTTTTATATGTATAAAAAAGTGGCAATTACTAGAAATTAACGATTGCAGTGGTGTGCTCAACTTCCAGTGTTGTAGCTGGTCTATGCAAAAAAAATAAGAATTTGCGGACAGAATAGAAAGAATCAAAACAGTTAATAGAGAAAACGGCAAATGTATGCGACAATCAATCGGAAAAAGTTATTTTTTTAACATTTCTTAGAGTACGTTCCGTAACTACGAAAATTCAGCTCGAGAAGAGGAAGATGAAAATGCTCCACTTTAGCCGAAGTTGTGGAAAGATCTATAATGCTGGTATTATACTACGCACGTCACATACTACGCACGTCACTGACCAAGACACTTTGAAACTTTGGATAATCAGGTTCCAGCAGCACTGAAGGCAAGACTTCAATATGATACGGTCTTATGATATTCTGTTGCAAAAGCTCTTTATGTCTGTATTTATAGTCAACTCTCATTCGCAAAGTAACGCTTTCACAGTACACCGTTATTGAAGTCGCTATTATTTGTTATTTAGATGTGCGTTACCCTGACGAGCATACTATTCAGTTCATTTGTCTGGTGTTATCAATTATTAAATGGTTAACAATTGATATTTCACTGTCTTCGACTTTTTGAGTTTTTGGGCTATCCGAAAGGGGAGAAACACAGTTACGTATACTGCAAAAGACAGTGTTAGCAAAATTAATTTTCCACACAAAGGTGAGACTGCTTCTACTCAAATGATGCAAAAGAATGGGAACAGATTGCTCTGGAGTACAAAGCCCAAGTCAAAGCCCAAGTTATATTGTTGCAAATGTACAGAGAGCCATACAGTTGAAAAATCTGTGAAATAATTTAAAGCATCAATAAGTATTATTCCAGGCGTTTGATAGTTTATCTATTAAACTAGTTAATTTTACTTAATTAGACAATGAATACTGAACATTGAAAATCAGTTTCAAATCCTGTTAAGTGGAGGTGGATAACTCAAAGTTGGTCCAATAGATCCAATAATGAACGCAGTAAATATTGCTGCTCGAAACGCGGATATATGCTGGAGTGTCCGTGGTGTAGTAGTGAGCATACAACAAAACGAATACTGAAGTTATTTAATAAAAACCAATATTGTATCAATTATAAACATTTTTGTTGAGCAATTAACTATACACTTGTAGAAACAAGGAAATTAAGAGCGGAATGACGACAGAGATAAAATGGACAGTTCCAACATTTCTCAGATGGCAATTTCGTATAACAAAATTATTCAAAATAAAGTTAAATAAAGCTTTTAATATCACTAAATTTAACAAACACACACTGCATGTAGTTTTAGTATTATTTTGCCATTAATGTTGTCATTTTAGTGGATTCAACTCCAAGAACTCCAAGCATGGTTTCAAAAATCAATTTGCGTATGAATAGATTGGAAAACTCAAAAGACCGACAAGCGGAAATTCAAAGAAAATAAAGGAGGAGAACGCATTTTTGAGAAAAGCTGAAGCGGAACTGGTTGAACTGAAACTTGTATAATTTAAAAAAATAACATTGCTCTTCATTTTCTAAGGAATAAAAATTTGATCTATATACTTACTCCGTTGATTCCCACGACAGAGACATATAATGTAGAAAATAAATAATAATAAAAATACAGAATAATACAGTGATGGAGAGTCTTAAACCGAGCTTCGTGGTGATAAGACGTGCACAGTATTAGCGTATTTAAAGCAAGGTCGTTTACACTACGGCAAAGAATTTGAAGAATCCAACCGCATTTATCGTTCAGCGAGAATATACGGGTCTAATTCAAACGAAAGGATGAACCCTGGGAGTTCGCAAGAATCCGAATCAGATTATGCCTCCCAGGATGGTGGGTTCAAAAAGCCACAATCGAAAAAACGGGGCAGAAAACCGAAGACGACCAACCCAGCCAACCCAGCCAACTCCCACAACGCCAACACCTGAGGCCAAACGAATAGCTTTGGACTATCAGGCTACAACCGATAAAAACCAAACAACAAACAGCAAGACAACATCAACAAGATATCCCACGTATTCGCACATATTCACAGCGAACGCATTGTAGACCATCACCAGAGTCCAACTTGCAATCAGGAGGGAGGAACTCAACCCCAACAACAAGGATGTGATTATAAGACAAGATAATTACTTCCTAATCAAAACCAACCAGGAGGTCTAAACAACAAAAATTTTACAACAACTAAAACAAGAAAACACTGTAACAAGTTACAAATTACAAAAAAACGATAACCTCCCACTAATCCAACAACAAAAGTCAGGTCACCACCATATTACACCATCATATTCAGTCGTCGCCACTGGGGTCGACCTGGACATTGAGGACAGCATGTTTCTGAAACGCCTGGAACAGCAGGGCTTCAGAATAAGGTTCTGCAGGAGAATAATCTCACGGGAGCGCAACACACCCACACTCATGATGAGCTTAATAACCGGCGACATATACACCTACGAAAGGTTGATGAACGACCGTGCGGTTCATTTTTTGGGCCGCATTTTCAAGATCACAGAAAGCAAACCACAAGCACCCGTGCCTGCGCCGTGCGCCAAGTGCAACATGTTCTACCACAAAACGGAAGACTGCAAACAATCGCCGAAATGCAACAAGGGCCAGGGTCCCCATCCAACTTCCAAATGCGAGTCACCACTGCCAACCAAATGCGCAGCTTGCAACTCTGAGGACCACGCAGCATGGAGCATGAAGTGCCCAAAACGACCGACAGCCCCAATCGTCGGAATACCAAACGTGAAAATAAAATGCGTTAACAAACGGACGATCGGGATTGCGGAGACGACGACAGTGGCAAGTAGAATACACACACTCATTACAACACATGACCACATCATAAACAAATGCAAACATCAACTTAACAAGACAAACAATACCAACAGAGACGAACTACTAAAAAAACTACGAAAACAATTCATAGAAGACTTGGACATTGACACCTCCGTTGTTTTCTTCGGAAACCATATTTACATCCTAATGTTTGACATGCTCCTGAACGAGGGATGCTCTCCAACTGAACCCTACGAACAAGTGAGACAGACAGTAACAAACATACAAGATTCAATTTGAAACTACTTTACGCGAACATCAACGGACTAAACCATAAAAAGCCACTAATTTACAATTACATAGAACAAAACGACATGGACTGCTGCATGTTTGTAGAGACTAAAACTAAAATAGGACAGACTTCAACATACAGGGACTGGCAACACATCTGTAGGCATGGCAATTTCACCAACCACGCCATGGGCGGGGCCTCAGTTCTTCACAAACCTGTAACAAAACTAGGCAAAGCAAACCCTCCCCACCTCAACAACCCTTTGAACGACTGTCTACATTTTACCATACCCTACTTAACCGACCTGATACACATATTTCTGACATACATACACCCACACTCCAACCTAGAACAAAACATACTGACCAAGGCAAGCATCTATAAGTATGCAATAATTATAGGCGACTTTAACTTGAACAGAAACAAAACGAAACAACTTAAAAAAAATTTACAAAACTCCGACTTTATAAAACAGCACATCCCACCAACTTTTCTGATGCCCGCAAACCCAGATTCAACACCAGACGTTCTACTGCACACAACAAACTTGACAAACACCATCAACAACATAAACTTAACCAACGAACTTGGATCCGACCACCTGGCTATTACGTTTAACATAGACTTACAACATACGCAACCTACCTCCAATACACCTCCTATAGAGAAAAACTTTAACCTAACAAAGACTGACATAGACAAAGTGAAACAACATATACATGAATGCATTCAATCACAAGCACAGCACATTTCAATAGAAACCATACAACAACAACTTACACTAGCCATACGAAAATTTAGCCCGGAAATAAAAAATGCTTTCTATCGACATACACTGCCCAAATACGTACTGAGACTAATAAAACATAAGAGAGAACTGTACAGACTATATACAAACACTCAAAATAACGACCTAAAAAAGACACTGAACCAACTTAACAGAAACATTAAAACTCTGATTGGACAATACCGACAAGACAAATGGCTAGAAACATGTAAAGAAATACAGAAGGACAAAGGCAAAACATACTGGCGAAAAATTAAGAAACTGGCGCAATACAGGAAGACTGGCACTACTGACACAATTGACGAAAACGGAATAGAACGCTACACAGACAAAGAGAAAGCGGACGCATTCGCCAGTCACTATCAAAGGGCCTTCAGCATATCGACAAACCCTAACTTCGACAATGACAACTGGAACTTGATCAACGACTGGTACTTGAACTATTTCAACAGCTCACCAAACTATACATGCAAACTGATCACAGACACAGAGTACGATGAAGCCCTAGCGCACATCAAAAACACTGGCCCGGGGAAAGATAAAATTAAGGCAAAACTCTTGAAAAGCCTAACTCAAGAAACACACAAACTGATCCTAACTGAATTGAACAACTGCATCACAAATGGCAGAATCCCAGAAACATGGAAAAACGGCTTAATAATCCCTATACCCAAAAATGGACTGGACAATACACAACCGAGCAACTACAGACCAATTACACTACTTCCAGTACTAAGCAAAATTTTTGAATACATAATAAAGCAGCGGCTTGAAAATGTGATTGGAAAATATATACCTATCTACCAATTTGGTTTCAAACAGCATCACTCGACTGTTCATCCGCTCTTTATTTTGGCCAACAATATACAAACTACCCACCTAACTGACAGAAAGACAGCTTGCCTGTTTATGGACATTAACAAGGCTTTTGATAGTGTCTGGCATAGAGGCTTACTATACAAACTATACAAACTACACACACCAACATATCCACTACACACCATAAAGAACTTACTAGAAAACAGACAACTACAAGTACGAATTGACAAAACACTGTCATTCTCTTTTTCCCCTGAACAAGGGCTCCCTCAAGGATCCCCGCTCTCACCGTTTCTCTACAATATATACTACCATGACATATACAATTACAACTTACCAGACAAAAATCAAATCGACAGATCGGCATACATACTACAATACGCAGACGACACGGCACTTATTGTACATGACAAAACTACTGAGAGAGCAGCTCAAAGACTCCAAACACTAACAAACAATGACATGGTTTTATATATGGAGACTAACACCAAACGCGTCAAAAAACCAACTTCTGCTCACAAACCACAGACTCAACGCTGACTCCCCTACAATAACTGCAGACGACCAAACGACACAACCAAAAAACGACGTAAAATACCTTGGAATCACAATTGACCACGAACTTAAATTCACTAAACACATACGAAACATCAGGGCAAGAACAATAAAGAGAACAAACCACTTCCGATCACTAACCTACAAAGTCAGAGGAATTAGCACAAACACCGCCACCAAAATATATAAAGCTATTTGTAGACCCTTGCTAGACTTTGGACATTTACTCATAACCAACGGAACAGAAAGGACAAAACGTTATATACAAGCAACAGAACAAATTGCACTAAGACTAATTCACTCCAATATATTCCTGGGTTTCAGTCAATTTTATTGTTTACTATTTAAAATGTTCATGTAGGGAAACGGAAGCGGGATTGTCTGGTTGGTCTTGTAAGACAAAGGGGATTCATTATGGTCCAGTTGTAGGGGTTGTTGGCCATTTTGTCTGAAGATGTATGAGTCTTTCCGAAATATTTGTCATGTTTGCGCGTTCGTATAGTAGTTGGGTGGGGGGGTTGTGTAGTGGGTTTTGGGGGTGTCTTATTCGTGTTATTAGTCTTAGTTTCGTATATTTTCCTGACTGTACTTTAATTCACTCCAATATATTCCTGGGTTTCAGTCAATTTTATTGTTTACTATTTAAAATGTTACAAAAACGTTTCGGTGTCTTTCTCCACCATCATCAGTTTGTCTAAAATATACATTTTTACATTTATTATCAATTTAAATAAAAAAACTTTCACAAAATTCACATATTAAAATACAAATCACACACATATTAAAAAGTACAATTAGGGACCTTGGTTCTCAGGTGATGAGTCGGGATAAACATGTTCGGGAAAAGACTAGAATCTATTGTTTAGAGATCTAAATTTAACTTACATGCTTAGTTGTTTCTGCCTTCACATTTGATTGGACATTGAAATCGCTATTTTATTCGATATCGAGCGAGGGAACTCGCATTTCTTTGCATTCTTGGAATTGCTCTGCAATTCCTCAATATCTGCTGTTTACTTTTCACTTACCTGATCCATTCAGTTCATGCATGCGATCATCTAATTAATGTGTGGTACACTGCAGAATGTCATGAATTTTAGATCAGACACAGACAATCTTAGCTCAGTGTATCACACATTAATTAGATGATCGCATGCATGAACTGAATGGACCAGGTAAGTGAAAAGTAAACAGCAGATATTGAGGAATTGCAGAGCAATTCCAAGAATGCAAAGAAATGCGAGTTCCCTCGCTCGATATCGAATAAAATAGCGATTTCAATGTCCAATCAAATGTGAAGGCAGAAACAACTAAGCATGTAAGTTAAATTTAGATCTCTAACCAATAGATTCTAGTCTTTTCCCGAACATGTTTATCCCGACTCATCACCTGAGAACCAAGGTCCCTAATTGTACTTTTTAATATGTGTGTGATTTGTATTTTAATATGTGAATTTTGTGAAAGTTTTTTTATTTAAATTGATAATAAATGTAAAAATGTATATTTTAGACAAACTGATGATGGTGGAGAAAGACACCGAAACGTTTTTAGAACATTTTAAATAGTAAACAATAAAATTGACTGAAACCCAGGAATATATTGGAGTGAATTAAAGTACAGTCAGGAAAATATACGAAACTAAGACTAATAACACGAATAAGACACCCCCAAAACCCACTAAACAACCCCCCACCCAACTACTATACGAACGCGCAAACATGACAAATATTTCGGAAAGACTCATACATCTTCAGACAAAATGGCCAACAACCCCTACAACTGGACCATAATGAATCCCCTTTGTCTTACAAGACCAACCAGACAATCCCGCTTCCGTTTCCCTCCATCAACGCTACTCGAACACTTACAAACGCAACTGACTAGTGGACAATAAAATAATTTTTTCTTGTCATTGGAATTTTATTTAATAATATTGTTAACCTAGAGAATTTTCATATTTGTTTTTTATTTAGATTAAGACTACATGTATTAAACAAGGGCAGATAGACCGACAGGTCGATAGCCTTTTTAGAAATAAAGATGTTTACTACTACTGCTACAGTGATGTTAAGCGCATGCCAAGTTTGACTTCAGATAAGAAATTATAGTCTTTACGAAGTTACTTGGCCAAAAGTAAAATTTGGAATATGATCAGTTTACTGCATAAAGTTCGAAAGACGCCTCGTCAAGTCAACGTGGACTTGACGTTGCCGCATTATAATTTTATTCGTCGCTATACTTCATAGTCGAATTTAATTGGTCATATTGTTGGGTGCCTTATTTGGAGTAGTAGTAAACATCTTTATTTCTAAAAAAGGCTATCGACCTATCGGTCTTTCTGCCCTTGTTTAGAACATGCAGTCTTAATTTAAATATACAAATAAAGGTAAAAATTATCTTATTCTAGGTTAATAATTTAATTATTTTAATTCTGTCAAACAGAGATCTTAGATTTATTGTCTGGTAGTCAGTTGCTATTGTAAGCCTTCGAGTAGCGTTGATGTAGGGAAACGGAAGCGGGATTGTCTGGTTGGTCTTGTAAGACAAAGGTGATTCAGTATGGTCCAGTTGTAGGGGTTGTTTGTCCATTTTGTCTGTCGATGTATGAGTCTTTCCGAAATCTTTGTCATGTTTGTGCGTTCGTATAGTAGTTGGGTGGAGGGGTTGTGTAGTGGGTTTTGGGGGTGTCTTATTCGTGTTATTAGTCTTAGTGCAATTTGTTCTGTTGTTTGTATATAACGTTTTCGTCTGTTCCGTTGGTCATGAGTATATGTCCATAGTGTAGCAAGGGTCTACAAATAGCTTTATATATTTTGATGGCGGTATTTGTGCTGACTCCTCTGCCTTTGTAGGTTAGTGATCGGAAGTGTTTTGTCCTCTTTATTGTTTCTGTCCTGATGTTTCGTATGTGTTTAGTGAATTTAAGTTTGTGGTCAATTGTGTCTAAGGTATTTTACGTCGTTTTTTGGTTGTGTCGTTTGGCCGTCTGCAGTTACTCTAGGGGAGTCAGCGTTGAGTCTGTGGTTTGTGAGCAGAAATTGGTTTTTTGAAGGGTTTGGTGTTAGTCTCCACTTATAAAACCATGTCATTGTGTTGTTTGTTAGTGTTTGGAGTCTTTGAGCTGCTCTCTCAGTAGTTTTGTCATGTACAATAAGTGCCGTGTCGTCTGCGTATTGTAATATATATGCCAATCTGTCGATTTGACTTTTGTCTGGTAAGTTGTAATTTTATATGTCATGGCAGTATAAATTGTAGAGAAACGGTGAGAGCGGGGAACCTTGCGGGAGTCCTTGTTCAGGGGAAAAGAAAAGGAGAATGTGTTGTCAATTCGTACTTGTAGTAGTCTGTTTTCGAGTAAGTTTTTTATGATGTGGAGTAGATATGTTGGTGTGTGGAGTTTGTGAAGTTTGTAGAGTAAGCCCATATGCCAGACACTGTCAAAGGCCTTGTTAATGTCTATGAATAGACACGCCGACTGTCTGTCAGTTAGGTGAGTTGTTTGTACATTGTTGGCCAAAATAAAGAGCGGATGAATAGTCGAGTGATGTTGTTTGAAACCAAATTGGTAGGTAGGTATATATTTTCCGATCAGTTTTTCAAGTCGCTGTTTTATTATGGACTCAAAAACCTTGCTAAGTACTGGAAGTAATGTAAGTGGTCTGTAATTGCTCGGTTGTGTATTGTCCAGTCCATTTTTCGGTATGGATTATTAAGCCGTTTTTCCACGTTTTTGGAATTTTGTTGTTTGTGATGCAGTTGTTCAATTCAGTTAGGATCAGTTTGTGTGTTTCTTGAGTTAGGCTTTTCAGGAGTTTTGTCTTTATTTTATCTTTTCCCGGTGCTGTGTTTCTGATATGCGCTAGGGCTTCATCGTATTCTGTGTCTGTGATCAGTTTGTATGTATAGTTTGGTGAGCTGTTAAAATAGTTCAAGTACCAGTCGTTGATCAAGTTCCAGTTGTCATTGTCGAAGTTGGGCTTTGTCGATATGCTGAAGGCCTTTTGATAGTGTCTGGCGAACGTGTCAGCTTTCTCTTTGTCTGTGTACCGTTCTATTCCGTTTTCATCAATTGTGTCAATAGTGTTAGTTTCTTAATTTTTCGCCAGTATGTTTTGCCTTTGCCTTTTTGTATTTCTTTACATGTTTCTAGTCATTTGTCTTGTCGGTATTGTCCAATCAAGGTTTTAATGTTTCTGTTGAGTTGGTTCAGTGTCTTTTTTAGGTCGTTACTTTGAGTGTTTGTATATAGTCTGCACAGTTCTCTCTTTTGTTTTATGAGTCTCAGTATGAATTTGGGTAGTGTATGTCGGTAGATAGTATTTTTTATTTCCGGGCTAAATTTTCCTATGGCTAGTGAAAGTTGTTGTTGTATGGTTTCTATTGAAATGGGCTGTGCTTGCGATTGAATGTAGTCATGTATATGTTGTTTCACTTTGCCTATGTCAGTCTTTGTTAGGTTTAAGTTTTTCTCTGTAGGAGGTGTACTGGAGGTAGGTTGCGTATGTTGTAAGTCTATGTTAGACGTAATAGCCAGGTGGTCGGATCCAAGTTCGTTGGTTAAGTTTATGTTGATGGTGTTTGTCAAGTTTCTTGTGTGCAGTAGAACGTCTGGTGTTGAATCTGGGTTTGCGGGCATCAGAAAAGTTGGTGGGGTGTGCTGTTTTATAAAGTCAGAATTTTGTAAAAATATTTTAAGCTGTTTCGTTTTGTTTTTGTTCAAATTAAAATCGCCTATAATTATTGCATATTTATAGATGCTTGCTTTGGTCAATATGTTTTGTTCTAAGTTGGAGTGTGGGTGTATGTATGTCAGAAATATGGGTATCAAGTCATTTAGGTGCCTTATTGGGATTTATTTTCAATCGAAGAAACAACCTTATTTTTATCGGACCATGTAGTTGCATCGTGGTTATATCGAGTGTCTACGGAGTATTTTTTAGCTGTATTTTATTATTATTATTATTATGATTATGATACAATAAAGATAGCATCTTGACTGCTGATTGACAAGATCTGAAGACTCTGATAGTGATGAATAGGTCAGCGAAAATTTTCAATGTCTAAAATTTTTTGTGGCCATACTGACCTTGGATATACGTAATTAAAAAAAATAATAAATAAGCAATGAACTAAATATGTTTAGATCAGTTAAATTAATTAAATTAAGTTACTAATTAATACGTTTTAAAAAATGTATTTCGCACGCCCATGTTTCACAAAGAATACTCAGATTTGGTTTTTATGCCGATCCAAGTTAGATTGTATAGTCTATACCTACCTTGATTAAGTCGTCATCTAAGCACCCTCGAAACCGCTCTTGATTATGAAGTAGCAAATATCAAATGAAGCTAATTCTTAAGTGTGAGATCGAGCAAAGTTGCGACTATAAATATCTCTATAATCCCAATCGTTCAACAAAGAGTTGAAAGATATGTTCATGAATAAACTGGACCAACCACCACACACCAATTGGGGTCTGGTAATCAGGTGTAAAAACAATAACAATAAGAAATGTAACTTATATCTACTATTAACAAGAGGAACTGAAAATGCACTTTTTATTTAATAAGCAAACGTTAGTTGAAGTGAAAATTAGAAAGTACTATATTATGGTCTTATTGGAAGCCGTGGAAATGGTATAATCTAAAATATTCGGTTTTCGGTTCACCGTAATGGTTGTTACATTAGTCGAGGTGGAATATATCTAGTAGTATATTGTGGGCTTCTTGATAGCCGTAGAATAGAAATAGTACAGTACAATAGTAGTTGTTGCATAACATGCAAGTTGGCATATTGAACATGAAAACTATCACTTCGTGGTGTGGGTCGTTTTCCTCAACTAGAAAACTGTCGTCATACAAAGAAAGTTACATGTATCAGAGCGGTAATTCCTATTTCCAACAACAGATGTTTTAAGATTACCTCATCTATATTGTCAATCGTTAGTTTTCTGGCCTATCCAGGAAATCAGATAGTCCTAGTTCAGTCTAGATAAGTTGTTTTTTGGATAGTGCTTCATATAGAATATTGTGTACCTTCATGTGCAGATTTTGTACGGGGCATTCTTGGTTATGGATCAGTTCTCACGAGGGCGATTTCCAGTGAGACTTACCTGCTGTAAACAAATGTGGGAAAGCGTTAGCGGCGCGGTCAAAAATTCCTGCGATGACCGTCCGGCAGCAAATAATGGTTTATGCGGGACAATGGATTGTTTTTCAACATTCGGCCGGACCAGCTGGGTCTTGATGGATAGACTGGGAACAAAAAGCAGGCAGTTGTCGAAATTAGAAGTCCGGGAAGCGGACGGGCTCCGGCGCCGAAGAATGCTTTGGCAATACCGACGGTATCGTGTCAAATCGACAATCAGGTATCAACTTGAAGTCGCCTGAACTATTAGCTCATTCCTATAAGCAGCTTCCAGTTACATACTAATTTCCAATCCTCAAGAATCAGCAACGCTTAATATGGTTTTCGACTACCTACTGAATCGAGAATTGAACTGATACCGAGCATTGGTAACCAACAAACACTGAAAACTGAAGGACATGTTTGAATAATAAATATCCCGTCACCGAAAGGCTCCATCTTGAAGTGCCAAAATGGATACAATATACAATAAGTAAACTGATTTAGAAAATATTGCGTCAAAACAGAAAAAAGTATTTTGCCCTTCTTGCATAGATATTCTTCTTACGCATTTTCAGTTTCACTGCCTGATATTCTTGCATACAACATATGAAACGCCAATTTGCTTCTATTCCAAAAGTACCCGAAGGTTGTAAAAGTAAAGTACCTTTAAAAATCGAACAAAGAAAGACAAGAACCAATTGCGGGATGCAGGATTGGAATTGCATAGAAAAACAAAATTGATACTGCTGAATATTTCTTATCGTCTATTTGATAGAAAAATCAAAACTCAACAATAAGTGCAAGCAACAGCCATTCCAAAAAACATTTTCCTATGATGTTAATGACGGCATGCAGTCTGAAATTCTCGAGAGGTTGTAGCCAATCGTCTTGGTGAGAGCTTTCGCAAGAGGCCAATTTCAGAATTGTAAACGTTTCAGCATTCCATCTATTATGGTAATACCCAACGGTCACTATCAAACGGGTCTTATCGTGCGCATAGCAATCGAAACGATCAATATCACCAATAAAAGCAGTGTTATCTCACCAATAAAATAAAATTTATATTACTGAATCAAATTTAATAGGAGCAAACTGTAAATACTATACAAGTTGATTTTTTTGAAAATCAAAAACATTTATGGTCCTGGTTTTTTATTGCTTCAAAAAAGGTAAATAATTAAGTGGCGGCATTAGAAGATAATGTTTATTCAAAAGGTTTAAAATGTTACAAATATACACTGATGAATAAAATTACCGCACCACCTATACATTTTTACATAAGTATATAACTTTTGTTCCCAAATAGGCTGGTAAATAACATTGTACACTGCCACTTGTTCTGCTTCATTTCTAATCATTATAATGCAAGTTTCTACTTGTTTTGTGCCATTGCATCATTCTTTTCAACATGTGTCCTAGTGAAACTGGTGAGTTTTTCCGATTTTTAGGTCGCAGTTGATTATAATCTCTTCCTGGCGTGTCGCAAGCACAGGTGGCTTTTAACAGAAAATCTAATCTACTCGCCAGTTTCAGGGAATGGCCGCGAACGCCTATATCTTTTGTAATGTTTTCATTTTTTTGTCGATTCAAAGTTCTCTCAGAAATTTGAACAGATCTTGCAAGACTTTCAGTGCATTTTTGGCAATCGATGATGAAATGTGATCGGTTAGGTTTGAGTCACATGATTCACACACTGAAGGATCCTCATTTTTCGTGTGTAGCCCGGATAGGAAACATCCATGTGTGGCTCGAATATGTCCGACTTTTAGTCTGTGGATTATTATGCGCAGGAAGAATGCTCTTCATTCCTGTGGTATTCTACTGGTTGGTAAGTAAGGTTGAAAGTTTGACAGCTTCGAACTTGATCTTGTACAGTTAAATTACCATTTGGCAAAGATTTTTTCTTTAAATAGATTTTTCAGATCTCTCTGTAGTTGTATTTCTTGAATGGGCAGCTCCAATAATATCGCGACTTTGGCTGCTTGATCTGCTTACTCATTACCACAAATCCCAATATGAGATGGTACCCAGATAATGGTCACATCGATGTTTTGGTCCACGTATCTTGACATTTTTCATGTATGTATGGGACTAGAGGGTTTTGTGTGTATATGTTTTATATGGAATGCATCGAAGCAAGCGACTCTGTACGTAGAGTAACAGTCTTGTTACCTCCAGAAATTGATTCAAGAGTCATGTAGCTTCCATAGAGTCTACCAGTGTCTATACTACAATGGCTTGGAAAGGCATATCTGCCTGCTAGGCTACCAAGCCAAGGCTAGAGACACTGGACGATTGGCTCCAGGAATTGACGCAGATTGTGGACGATCTAGAGGTGCTCGGGTTCCGGACACAGAGGCACAGGTATTGGAGATAATTGCAGCAGAGCCTTCCAGGAGTGCTCGGAGCATTGCACAACCACTGACACTTTCCCAGGCACCGAATAATTGTCCCTATAACTCCCCAGAGGAAAGGCCACATCTCTACCATGTATGTAAGATACACAAGACACAAGGACACATTAAATCTCTGATCTTCCGAACACCGGTACAAATTGAGCAGGAGTTAATTAACCGAATACGAGAAGCTGATCAAAAGGTGATCCCAGACTGCGGCGAAGAGTGCACAATAAAGTGATTGGGGAACAAACATGTCTGGAGTTAAACCGGTAGAACTTCGTCAACCTCGTGTGATTTAACAACTTAATTGTATTTTATTTGATTAATATTGATCATTGATACATAACCTTACACAGGAGATGTTTGTTTACATGTGAGGCGAGTTTAGGAATATCACTCATCTGCCCCAAAAAGGATGGCAGCACTGACGGCAAATGGACAGGGTTACCCTAACCTCAAAATATTTCTATTGCTTTCTCTTTCTTTGTCTTGTGTTTATCTATGGTTACCATAATTTTCAATAATTAAGAAGTAACAGGTATTTACGTAATGCTAATTAGGCAGATTACCTTGAAAAGCACCGTTACTGTAATTCTGATCTAGTTTTTGGCAGATATCTCAATTTTTGATAAGAATTAATTTTTTTTACTAGTTTTCCTGTACTCCCAAAACACCCCCAGACAACAACCGCAGAGGAATGAGGCCACTTTTGAATCACCCTGTATATCGTATAGTGTGATTTGTGCTCTTCCATGAGTTTTAGGAAGCGTTGTTTGAGAAGTTGGAGTTGAAGAAGGATGTGTTAAAATATGAGTTTCGTTTCGTCCATGGTGGTATAGTTGACACTCTGTTGTGGTCAGTTTTGGACAAGTCTATATTTCCGAGGACCTTATTAAGACTATAAGAAACGGAATGAGGAGGCTTGTCCAAAGTAGATAACACTGTTCGAGGCGTTGGGAAGAGGTTTTAGATAGGATTACCAGGGATTTTAAAACTTCGCGCTGCATAGGATAAGAGTAGCTGCTCCCGTCGCAGAGTTAGAGGAGTTTTATTCGCTTCGCAGTATAAAGACATACAGATTCGTAGCGCATTATTTTACACTACGTCTAAAGTCTTCAGAGCACATTCACGGGCAGATGCATATACAAAATACACTCCCATAATCCAACCTGAATCTAATTAGTGTGCTATACAGTCTGAGCAGCATTGTATCTACGGCTCCCCAATCGAGGGATGTTAAGGTTTTAAGCATGTGCATGAATGTTTCAATGATGTAAATTTAATTTACTAGTTTTTTTTTTTTCTTATGTGAGGTATATTTCCCAGGTTTCTTAAAGTGTATACTGACTGAAATGCATTCAGTGAGGAATTTCAGGAAGTATGATGTAGTCAAAATTGTCACCTTGTTGGGAGAAGGGATCTTTGGAAGAAGCAAGGGCACGATTGGCCGATGTCTTCAGTGGTATAAGGAAACGGATTACTCTGCTAAAAGACCAGGAGATGGTCGCCCAAGATCCATAAACTAAACGCATGATCATTTTACACAACTGCAAGCTTTAATAACTCGATTTCTTACCCGAAATGTCAGAAAAAAATCGAATTCAAGATTCGCGAAATGTTGCAATTTCTTTCTCTCTACTTTTGTTTTGCAAGAGTAGAAGTAAGAAGGAGGCTGAATAAATCGGGTAATAAATTTTTGTCTTTGTTGTATTTTTACCAACATATTTTTAATAAAATATTTTCATTTTTCAGGGGATTTTTAATTTTGGGTGGTTCGCTGGTTTTGTTCATAAGTGAATTTCAAATTGACCTACAAAATAACGTTTTTCTCAAAAGAAAAAACCGGGAGCTTCTTTGAGCACTTAAAAAAGAGAGAGATAAGCTAAACGAGAGAAACGAAGCCAAAGAATGCGTCTTACCAGGAAAAGCAGCCATACCGTGTGTTATCCTGTCGCGTTTGATACAGTTCCGCGAAGCCATGTACAAAAGAAGTATGTGTGCTGTATGCAATATTAAGTATTAAATAAATTAAGCAGGTGTAACTGTTGGCCTTGTGGCCATTGGTCGAGAAATAGCGCTGCAGGGGCTGTTTGATTCAGTGAAAACGAGTTCCAATCATCAAACAATGGCGACTTTGTGTGCCGGCAATACCAATTAAATTGGAGTAAATTCTTCACATGATAGTGCGCCGATGCGTTTTCGATTTCGGCTTGAGCAAATTTTGATACCCAGCCAATCCAAAGTTGTCACTCCATATCCGCTAAGCAGGGCGGCAATTTTTGGAGAAAAAATGCTGCAAATTAAAGTCGAAAATGTGTTTTCCACAGTCACCCTGCTATGGATTTGATAAGTAGATTTAGCATATAAACTAGAATAAAGTAGTATTTGGATATTGAAATATTTCCAGCAAAGTGTTTTAAAATTGTATTATCTATACCGTTAAATAATACACGATATTCAAAAACAGCAGAACATCAGTTGTCGCGCGATAACAAAAAAAATGTCTAAATGCTTAAACCGTCGAACTTGCGGCCACAATATTTTGAGCAAGAACGAACATAAATCTGCCTCGTTTTTAAATACCCGGTAAATCGCAGACCTTTTCCACATAGAATTTTCTTTTTAATCTGTCCAGTTTTCTCAAGTAATAATGTAAAGAGCAAAATGACATAACTTGCATTAAACTCTTATTGCCGGATCTTAGGTCGGTATTATTGCTCTACAACGTATGCATACTATTTAAGAGGAGCATACATCCTACGTTTGTTTAATCTTTCACCGCATGTCTTTCTTCAATGCAATCAAATAATAAATCAAAAGTTAGAATAGCCTACATAATATTCTATAAATTAGTACCACGATACTCAAGAATTCACCACTTACTCAAAGCGTGCGTGCGAACTCAGCTGTTTCATCAAAATATGAGCCTTACATAAGAACAAATTCACAGTGAGTTCACTAAAATCTATCGTACCATTCTCCCGATATTTTAAAAAAGATTAATTTTTTGAAGAACTTTGACCATCAATAGCAGAGGAGCCAGACATTTTTTGTTAATAAAAGTTAAGCCAGATCGTCTTGTTTTGAGCCAAAGCATATCGCAGTACCCTTTTGATCATGTGTTTACGGGACACGCTGTATACATATATCTTTATTATAATGCCAAAGCCGCTGAGGAAGATCTACATCTTTTAATTTTCCGATAGTTCTGATATTTTTCTTTAAGAATATAATTAATATATTACACTTTGCAATGCTACATTTACGCAATCTTCGGTCTCTGCAGCAAATTTAAGATTTTACTGCTACCAGCTCAGTTGCCAGTTTTATTTCAAGGTAGATACTATTTGCTTAAATTACATATAGAGTGTAAAAAATGCTAAAATGAAAAAATAAATAATTTTCGTAAATAATTCGCAAAGAATTAGTATTAAACCGGGAATACCCAGGTATGTACCAAACCTCTTGCTAGATTACCAGTTATAGCTATTTAATTAGGACTTATAGGCTCATTCCTAAAAAATAATTTCGGTAGAAATTCTTCAAAATACTTCTTAGTAGATTGAAAAACATCAAATTATCTAAAGCAACATTGGTCGAAAAAGTTTACCAATAACCTTAGCCGGAAGCCAATTTGTGGTGAGCGCCACCTTCTCCAACATTCTCGAGGGCTTTAGCGCTATGTTGGGATAACTGATTGAGTAATTAAATGCAAATGCATGCGGGAAAGTCAGATTATCTACTTATTGGAATAATACCCTTAACTTGCTGAAGATGGGCGAATATTAACCACTAGAGATGAATATCCCTAGTGGTTAATATTCGGCTTTCTTGAGACGGATGACTTAAAAATACTATTTCGAGAATACTCCCATAAAGTATGGATGTTCCAAATTTGAAGCTTTTCTTTGAAGATTTTTTGGGGTTAGTTAAGCGGGTGACTTTTAGTACGTGAAGAAATGTTCTGCATTTTTTATTTTGTTATTAGCAATTATTCCGATGCTGTAGTTTCCGTGTCACCTGACATTTGAAATCCCATGTAAAACATGCATTTCTGTTTCTGGTGGAAATTTTGAATGAAATTTTTTTTGTAAATAAGACTTTGGCAAAAGAGTACTTCTTTAGTTTGACTACAACATAAATATCTGAGTTTAGCGACTTTTAAATCGTAGTAGTAGTAGCAAACATCTTTATTTCTATAAAAAGGCTATCGACCTATCGGTCTTTCTGCCCTTGTTTAATACATGTAGTCTTAATCTAAATAAAAAACAAATATGAAAATTCTCTTATTCTAGGTTAACAATATTATTAAATAAAATTCTAATGACAAGAAAAAATTATTTTATTGTCCACTAGTCAGTTGCGTTTGTAAGTGTTCGAGTAGCGTTGATGTAGGGAAACGGAAGCGGGATTGTCTGGTTGGTCTTGTGAGACAAAGGGGATTCAGTATGGTTGGGTGGGGGGGTTGTGTAGTGGGTTTTGGGGGTGTCTTATTCGTGTTATTAGTCTTAGTGCAATTTGTTCTGTTGTTTGTATATAACGTTTTGTCCTTTCTGTTCCGTTGGTCATGAGTATATGTCCAAAGTCTAGCAAGGGTCTACAAATAGCTTTATATATTTTGGTGGCGGTGTTTGTGCTAATTCCTCTGTCTTTGTAGGTTAGTGATCGGAAGTGTTTTGTTCTCTTTATTGTTTCTGTCCTGATGTTTCGTATGTGTTTAGTGAATTTAAGTTTGTGGTCAATTGTGATTCCAAGGTATTTTACGTCGTTTTTTGGTTGAGTCGTTTGGCCGTCTGCAGTTATTGTAGGGGAGTCAGCGTTGAGTCTGTGGTTTGTGAGCAGAAGTTGGTTTTTTGACGCGTTTGGTGTTAGTCTCCATTTATAAAACCATGTCATTGTGTTGTTTGTTAGTGTTTGGAGTCTTTGAGCTGCTCTCTCAGTAGTTTTGTCATGTACAATAAGTGCCGTGTCGTCTGCGTATTGTAATATGTATGCCGATCTGTCGATTTGATTTTTGTCTGGTAAGTTGTAATTGTATATGTCATGGCAGTATATATTGTAGAGAAACGGTGAGAACGGGGATCCTTGAGGGAGCCCTTGTTCAGGGGAAAAAGAAAATGACAGTGTTTTGTCAATTCGTACTTGTAGTTGTCTGTTTTCTAGTAAGTTCTTTATGGTGTGTAGTAGATATGTTGGTGTGTGTAGTTTGTATAGTTTGTATAGTAAGCTTCTATGCCAGACACTATCAAAAGCCTTGTTAATGTCCATAAACAGGCAAGCTGTCTTTCTGTCAGTTAGGTGGGTAGTTTGTATATTGTTGGCCAAAATAAAGAGCGGATGAACAGTCGAGTGATGTTGTTTGAAACCAAATTGGTAGGTAGGTATATATTTTCCAATCACTTTTTCAAGCCGCTGCTTTATTATGTATTCAAAAATTTTGCTTAGTACTGGAAGTAGTGTAATTGGTCTGTAGTTGCTCGGTTGTGTATTGTCCAGTCCATTTTTGGGTATAGGGATTATTAAGCCGTTTTTCCATGTTTCTGGGATTCTGCCATTTGTGATGCAGTTGTGATGCAGTTGTTCAATTCAGTTAGGATCAGGATGAAATTGTACGAAAACATTTAACAACTCCTCGAACCTGATTTCTACATTCTTTATTAAAATATATCGTTGAAGAAATGGCGATTAAAAGGAATCAAAACGGAATTTTATGTTTAATAATTTCCTATTCTACAAGGATGGGAGGAGTGGGAATACCAAATATTATAATTCTTACAGTGATACTCGATTACTCTAATTAAAATTACGAATATGCAATATATCATGGTTTCTTGCCAATGGAGAACTATTGCAAAATCGACAAGAACGCAGCTGAACTGCCACGCCGCCATTAGAACATCGTGTAATACTTCGAATTGTTTCCAAGCCTTCGTCTACAGCTAACCAGATTAGAGATCAGACTGGCAACAATGCCTCTGTGTACAAAATCTCCAAAAAGTAATAAAGAACTGTTCACACTTACAAAGTAAGACTCAGAATGAAACTACGCAAGAATCCCGCATATCGTGCGTATCAACGGTTGATGCTATGCAAATCTTGAACAGAAAAAGAAAGTTTCCAGTGCTTAGATTGTCACGTAGAAATAGTCCATTTGGCTCAAAGAGGCTTCAGCTAAAATATCTGGTATAAATATCAAACATCGTTGGGTATATTTTCCTGACTGTACTTTAATCACTTCAAAATATTCCTGGGTTTCAGTCAATTTTACTGTTTACCATTCAAAATGTTACAAATACGTTTCGGTGTCTTTCTCCACCATCATCAGTTTGTCTAAAATATATATTTACAGTTATTATCAATTTAAATAAAAAACTTTCACCAAAATTCACATATTAAAATACAAATCACACACACACAAAATTAACATTTTGAATGGTAAACAGTAAAATTGACTGAAACCCAGGAATATTTTGAAGTGATAAATATCAAATAAAACTCAAAGTCTCAAGTATGTGGTTATTTAATATGTAACCCGATATTCGCTCTTAGGCATGATCAGACGCTAGATATCTATACAAAACAATAACACTAATTACGCATATTATGTTAAACGCATATTATGTTAAAAAAGTTTTAAAAAATGTTAGTACGTATAAGGTGAATGTGTTGTGAACATTACGTAAGTTCTCTTTTACTTTTAACATCATATGCGTGCAATTAGTGTTACTGTTTTGTATAGATATCTAGCAACATACTTGAGACTTTGCCTTTGATTTTTCTTCGATATTTACACGATATTATTTACATTGCATAAGGATAGAAGAAAAAGTGTTGGCACGCAGTCACAGCTGCTCTGACTCGGTAATTATTCGGGGGGAGATTTTAAGTAAAGTGAGTGTTGGGATAGAGCTACTTGAAAGTCGGCACATGGATTTTTCAACAAGAAAATACACAAGTTCCACGTTATATCATAGAAAACGTATGGGATTGATTGGTTAAACAAGTTTATGCGGAAGAAATGCAATTTAACAACAATAGGCGCTCACTAGAACTGACAAGTGCAATTTTGTTATCGTTTACTAATAATATGGGTATAATTTTAAAAAACTGTTTTTTTTTTACGCAAGAACCGGAACAAATAATACTGTGTATATACATCGTTGAATTCGCTATTAAAGGGGCTACCCAATCCGTGATGTGCTTTTTTTCCAGTCCATATGAAAAACGAAAGTTAATGAAGATGAAATATAAAACCGAAAAGGTGCCATGAGAAAGTATTTTTGGTTTTTTGATATGATTTCAAATAACTTCAAAAATTAAATAGCACGAAATTCCGATAAATCACTTTTTTCTAAATATTTCAAATATTAAAAGAAATTCTTCTTTTTTGAAAACGCTATGTATATGACCCTCTAATTGCTTAACTTTTTCCTAATTTAACCGACTTCGTATCACTTACGGTTTCGGAGATCCCCATGCAATGCATCCTTATCTTGGACACCCTGTCTACACGTCTCAATAATAGTATCAGTATTGCAACAATATTTAAATGCCACTATTAAAATTATTGAAAACATTCATGCAGAACATAGAAACACAGAAAAGCGGCATCCAAAACTTATAAGAGTTTCCTCTGGACAAGCGTGCTAATGGCGATCTAGGAAAACCACTTTGTGTAATAAAACATATGTTATAGACACATAAATATAAGTTCAAATAAGAAAGCCCGCTGAAAGACTCGAATTTCAAAAAACCATAACACTGCATCTTCAATCCAAATGGCCAAGGGCCATTAGACGAAAAAAGCATGTGTCACAACATTGTTTTTGGTACAATAATTTAGGCAGATAAAATCGGATCCTCTACGATGATTTTTTCTCACGTTAGATGTTTCAGGAGAATAGATTTAATGAGATAGGGAACAAAAGATACCGCCCGATCAGGTATTTGTTTATAGGAATGCTGCAGTGGCGTAGTTGCGGAATTCATTTTATCAATATTTTTCTTAACATCGCAGGATAGCTTAGCATAGTTTAGCTTAGTAAATATTCAAATGTAATATAGGAGTTCTAGTCCATTCCAGCAAATCTTAAAACATTTTTAATATTAAAAAACACAAAAGTTTATTTTATATCTTCCCACAGATATATTTTATAGGAGTTATTTAATGAATAGCTTTTGTTATACTAGAGTTCTATGAAGATTACGTTTACTAAATTTTACTACATAAATATGTCATCTAAAAAAATTGTTAAAAATAATTTTTGTTTTAATATGCGGGAGGTTTATTTTGCAGTGTCGTGTGACATTTCAAGCATTTTGCATCACATTTCTTCATTAGAGATGCTACAATATGACATTAGAGATATACAATTTTCAACAACTTTGTATTTTAAACTCGTGTCTATGAGACTCAGTCTCATGCAAATGCTCGTTTAACTGAACAAACATCTAAATATCAAGTAACATTTTTGTTCTTTCTACCAGTGAAAGGTGGATTTTTAATTAGAAACGCGGTGCGGTCTTGGTTTAATTTTATGGGCACATTTTTTGTTTGATGAGTTCGGGTCATTCTAGATAAAAAAGGTCTTCTTCGTTTCCTTTGGGATGTAAGTCACATACTTTAACAACTATATGTTTTTTTACAACCGCTGTGTGTTAAAAAGGTTAAAATATTCAAGAAAATATTGTTCTGTATAAAGTTAAATTAACTTTATATTATATACACGGACTTGAATTTAGATCTTGTGGGCCCTGCTAATCTTGAACGGGGTGTAAACGAACAACTCGCATTTGCCATGGCAAAATTCGGATGAGAATATTGAAGTAAAGTACTATAACTGGAAATGTTTTTATTGCCTTAAAAGATGCTCTTGCATATACAGGGGGAATCAAAATTGAAGTCATTCCCCTGGAAGTATTTAGGAAGAACAGAATAAGAGCTCACTGTAAAGTTAGTTATTTGCCACAAACTAAAGTTTTAATGTGGTTTCATTGTTTTTGGTTCGCACCTCCAAACGACATTTCTCTTAATAATATTACGTAAAAATCTGATGATTTATGTGTCAAGCAACAAAAGTACGAAACTACAAATTCGTCACTCTCATCAGTTGACAAGAATTCAATGCTTTCAAATGTTGTTTTTGATGTTCAATAGTACAGTTTTTTCAATTAAGTTCTCATAAAACGATAATAATTTAGCCCTTCTTAATTGCTAGTTGCTTTCAACTTTTTCAACAAGGAAGGTAAACTTTATGCAGTTTTGACATTGTTATAGACTAAGTTTTAAAGCGAACAATTTAAAATCTAACCACAAAGGAAATGTTGACACGTTTGCTAAAAGCCATATGCTTTAATTCATGGAAGCCGATGTGCTTTTTTATTTTTTTTAATCTTACAGAATTTTTTTTAACTATAAATCTCCTTAAATTTAGAAAATGATTTGCAATGTTTTATAGCTAATGTTAATAGTGCCTGTGGAATTATTTTAAGATTTTACTTAATTGACCGAAACTTGAAATTTTACCCTCAAAAGCTACCATTTTCGAGAAAAAAAATTAAATTAAAAAAATAATTTTCTAATATCCAAATGCGGTCTAGTAACCTCTTAAAAGGCATGATGTTAATTTTAAATTGCGCTATAAATTTAATTACACACAAAATGTATAAGGATATTCTGTCTGTATGGAATGAATTAACTTTTTATGTTGCAGATAGATATAAGTTTTCAAAAATTTCTATTTAATGTAACTTCTCTTTTTTTTACTTGTTGCATTGAAAGTTTGATTTTGCACTCTTTATTGTACCTAAGTGTTTTGCAAAACTAAACACTTAGTTCCAAGAAACCCTTGGAATTATTGCGAAAATCGAACAAGTTTTACAAAAGAATGTACACCCAACATAAAAAAACGTTGAATGTAATAAGCGAAGTTAAAAATTAATCAGCTGTGTTATCTTTGATACATATATATCTACATTTCGCTGAACGCGAACGGTTTCTTTTTAATAATGACCGTTTTCAGTTTTGCTGTAAAGCAACGATAATGAAAACCATGATAAAATTCAGAAATTACTGCTCTCAAGTTTAATTTGCTTTTTTTATCATTTTCCCATTTTTTTAGAATTTAGTTTTACAATATAACATAGCTTACGTTAAATCTTTATACCTTAGAGTCATGTCTCTTTAGTTAATAAGCATGAAAGTTCTAAAATGTTTGATAGTAAGTTAATAAAAGTGAAAAGATTGCCTATTCGTTTGTAAATGTGAAATTGGAATAAACGTATTAATTTAATTTAAACAAGCATATTAAATGGACAATTCCACTTTTTTTTCACTCAGCTGCAAATAACTGTTTTATATACCTATATGTATCTATGTCGTAAAAGCAGCATCAAAGAGCTCCGTCTATCGGTGAAAATTCTTAAGCAATTTTCATCTTGATTATCTTGAAAAACATTGTTGCCGTCCTTCTGATATAGTTTTTTGCAAATTTCTCAATTTTTAATAACAATACATTTTTTTTAACTATTTTGCTATACTCCTAATGCACCCCCAAACAACACCCCCAGAGGAATGCCGTCAATTTTGAATCACCCTGTATATATACTTGCTATATGTCCATTTCTTCCTATGACATCCCCGGATAGCTGTAGTGATACGTCTCAATATTTAGTTGCTTTTAAACTGGATATGTTGGCCACATTGATCAGTTTGTCCTCTGCGGTCCTTTGCGTTCATCCAGAGCTAATCGCTGTCATTATATGTAGACGTTCAGAACTATACCAGAACCTATAGGCGCTAGGTGTCTTCCAGAAGTTTTCGGACTCTTTGATGAATGGATTGGATCATATTGCCATCCATGTTCTTTTTGCCATACTTCTTTAATTTTTGCTAGAGGATCATAATTTTCAAACCTGTAACTTTCAATGTCCATTTTACGTCCTGTTTCTTGTATACATTGTTTAGAAATGCCTGTTTCTATATATTACAGTTGACAACCATTGTGATTCACATATTCGCGAGTTTACCGATTCAAACTGATTATGCTTGTTGTCCTATTTAGGATCGTGGATGGCGACTATATTAAAGTCTTTCGGTATTAGCCGGTGTTCAATGCTACTCCACGTGTGCCTATAAAATTAATTTTCCTTTGGAAATATGCTGTAGTTAAACACTATCTTACAATGCTGTTACATCTACTGGAAAAAAGTTGTGGATGATCTGATGCAATGGTACATTGGCATTCGACAACACCACACCAAAGATCACTATTATATCGTCATCCTCAATGTTCAGATTCTCTATTTATTCGATAAAGTATTCTGATGCGCGGTTAATAGGGGGCTAGGGCAAGATGACTCATCTTGCTTGTAATGATGAAGACCTAATTTGGCTTATTATTAGTTTACAAAATACCTCTTTACGCAGGTTTGTCGGCTTCCGATCGAAAGATTTCTATCGATTTTTAAATTTTTAATGATCTTCCTTTATTTGGTGGTTACATTGCTCCTTGTCATAAATATACTAACTATTTTATCTGCGTATTAGCGATAGGTTGCTTAACGTACGTGAATGAATATCGGCAGTAATGCCGTTTAATGGAATTAATTTGAATGCTGTTGGAAACGTTGTTTCGTTTGTTTAGGATCAGTTCCGTTTCTGAATATATATTGTGCGGGCTTAATCACCAGTTAATCACATGACTCATTTTTGCTTCAAATGTTGGCGAAAATAGCTCATCAAATTCCACTTTGTGTCTGCCATCATACCCATTTCTTCATTGTAGCGTTGACAGGTAGCTTGTGTTCTTTGCATATTGTAAATTTTTCCGCTTTTTTCACACTTTCTTCACATACAGACTAGGCAACTAGTTCTTATTGGTTTATCATATTCCTGTTACTTTGCATCGGGTAGATCTTCCTCTACTTCATAATTATGCGAATCAAAAAACTAATAAACCCGTCATTAAGAAATTATTAAATTAATGACAGAAAATAGACTGCATTAGTTGTTCGGATTTCATTGCAAAATTAGTGACTAATTTTGGTCCCCAAGTTTACAACAATTAATTAATAGCCTTAGTTAACTCCCTATATGTAAATAACCGATTTCACTTCAAAACTGAAACATCGAATTCCGTTAACTATAAAATGATTTCGAATTAATGGTCTTTATAGAATTAAAAAGGTGACATTGAGAAAACATGTAATATGGATAGGATTCTTCTAAATACCACCAGTTCGTTCTGTTAATGAGAATTAGTAAATCAATAGGCCACACAATTATCTTCGATAATTACAGGATACATGACGTGATAATTGGCTCGGCGATGTTTCGCCATCGTCGGCCAGGTTTATTCTCGATCAGGAAATCCAAGTAAATGTGAATTCCGTTACTGATCGCAAGTCGTAGTCTGATGGATCACATTCTTCGATTCACCGGCTACTGCCAGGTTGAAAATAATTACAGTGTGATTTTTAACTTTTCTACACGGACTCGAATTTCAAATGACCTGCATTTTTTACAGCAGAATCGACACTCGAGATAACAGTTACCCACAACTGAAAGAAAAGTCATTCAAATCATGCATTCAAAAATATGCAGAGTTGGGGTGCACAAGGCAATACGCAAAATTTTATGTGAAACAGATTAAATTTGATCAAGTTAATATTTTCACATACCACGGAAATTATTTGCTCGGTTTAGAGAATAATAAAAGGTCGATAATATACAGTGGGAACATAACCGGAAATAGGTCCCTACTTCAATATTATGTATATGCTAATTATTCTGATAAATTTCTGAAGATACATTTTTATATCTTGATAATTGAGTAATTAAAGACAAGCTATTTGGCTAAATGTATTTTCCATATGGCCGTTTTGATATATGTTTCTAGTCGTAAATATGCAAAACAAATACAATTTTATCTGTAACCTCAGAATCGACAGATTTTTACATTTACATTTGACATTCGAAAATTCGAACACTATTTTTTATGTATTTTTAAAGATAAAGACGTTATTCATTAATGCGCTAACAGCAGTGGCAGCCGAACACCAAGAGTGGCAAAAATACAACTTTTAACTAACAACAGTTGACAACTGACGGGCACTGTACCTATAAATACCCAACTTTATAGATCATATGGCTATATAGCTACTTATACGTAGCTATTTGATAGTGGTCTCACCAACTAAATCTTCAGGTGCACATATGGTTGTAATACAAAAACTCGAAACTCAGTAACTCACCATTCACTGTTATGCTACAGGAATAGGAGAAACAGATAGGTACTGAAAAACATCCTGGGAAAAGTTACTTACCATTCGTGAAATGAAGTTTGTGTATGTGCAGTAAATCGCGAATTTAACTGCCGGTGGGGGCGCTGCGAAACGTAAACAAATACTCATATCAAGTGACAGTAAACAATTACCATGACCAAATGAAAACAAAATAAATGTCAAATGCTACTCGTTAAGTGTAGTTTATAATTTAAGTAGGCGTTTGGTCGTTTGAATTCGCGAAATTCGTTTAATTTATGAAGAGTGTCGTATTATAACAAAAGAAAAAAGCGTTGAACTTTTACCTCTTAAGTGACACAATCAAATATCCCATAAATTTACAAGATCAAAATATACCTAAATATCGAAAATTGACCACTGATGAAAAAAGTAAAACCTATACCAAAATGAGATACTTGCTAAAACGAATGTCAGAAATTTTACAACAATGTGGTTGTTCGCGCCTGCAAATGTTATTATTGTTATTCATTGCGTATACTTTCCTGACTGTATTTCAACTTAATTCAAAAGACATTCCTGATTTCGAATCAATATTATTGTTAATTAGTTAAAACATTTTACAAATACGTAGCCATTCATAATGGCTTGTCAAAGGTGAAGGTAGAAACAGCCATACATGCAAACTGATGATCGTGGAGAAAGACACCGAAACGTATTTGTAAAATGTTTTAACTAATAAACAATAATATTGACTGGAACCCAGGAATTTCTTTTGAATTATTGTTATTAACATTACATAATTATTTAATGGCTTAGTCGAAAATCAACAAAAATAACATGTCAAATTAAAGGAAAATAGAAAAAAGATCATTTTACTGATGGATCTATAATTTGTCGCTCGAATCAGTTGAGAACAATGCAAAAACTTGCCAAATTTACGTCTGTTATTGAGTTTGTAATATGTACATGTATATCAACGCGTAATCTGGCTGGTCAACTTGACTTCATAATCTTAGTTCACAACATCAGCTTTCATTGTTAACAAGAATGTTTCAAACATATCGCAGCTTTATTTTAAGGAAAGGTTTCTAAGGAAAAAACCTAAAGAAACAGTAGCGATCTTGTTCTTTATCATACGGGGTGTCAATTTGAAAACTTCCCGCCCTTCCCGCCCTTAATATCTTTCTTGCAGTTAGATATATGAAAAATCCGAAAGACACGTCGATTTTATTCGTAAGGGGGACACTTTAAATAAATATTTTTAGGCTTCTTGTTTCAACCCCCTAGGAGGGGTAGATGTCACCCTTAGAATGGAATGGGGGTCAAGTGGCACATCGTTTTAAAAGGCCTTCAATTCTCTTTTCAGTGGTATCCTACTTTGTGGCTTTTTGTTCAGAGGTTTCCGACTAATCGCGTTTCAAAGTTTCAGAAGCAATTAAACCTTCCCGCATTGCGATGTTGGTTTCCAGGTTAGTATTTACACAAAAATTATTGCATTGGCTCTCCTTGCTGTACAAATGATTAGAAGAGTAGGTGACTCCGTTAAAATCGTTAAATAACAGAAAGAAAATCTAGTTTAAACAATTGATATCTCATTTATTGATTATTTTACTTCGACGAAAATAACTTTATTTGCGAAAGAGAATTTTCTACAATAAAACACTTTGGACGCACTATCTCATAAATTGTTCAAAATGTTGTCCTGTAAACAATAATAAAGTCTGTTTTTGAACTCCTCCCTAACATTTCGGAAAACTTCACTGGGAATTGACCGGCTTTCTGCTTCAATTCGCCTTTTAAGCTCATCAATATCAGCACGTTGTGTCTTATACACAATGGACTTTACATGTCCCCAAAGAAAGAAGTGGTATTGGAGGCCATTCAATTGGTCCCCTTCTGCCAATCCATCTATTCGGGAATCTCTTGTTTAACCACTGTCGGACAGGAAGAAAAAAAAAGAGGTGGAGCACCGTCCTGCTGGAACGTTAACCAATCCTCTTGTAAAACTGAATTACCTTCTGCATCGATTTGAGTTTCTAGCTCATGCATGATAAGAGGATCAATAGTCTCTTCAAGCATCTTAACGTACAAATCACCTATCAAGTTTCCTTCAATAAATAAAGGACCAATAATGACATTTCCAAAAATACCGACCCAAACATTAACTTTTTGAGGATATTGTGTATGTCTTTCTCGTAAAATATGCGGGTTTTTGTCACTCCAATATCGACAATTTTGTTGGTTAACATTTCCATTTAGAAAAAATGAACATTCATCGCTGAAACAGATATTCGGCCGAATATTGGGGATGGCATTGACTTGACGACTCATGAATTCACAGAACTCTATTCTTCTATCAAAATCATCGTCATAAAGATCTTGAAGTTTCTGCATTTTATATGTATAGAGTTTATGCATTTTCAGTGCTTTTCTTACAGTCTCGTGTGATATTCCTGTCTGTTCTACTACTGTCCGCAAGGAGTTGGTGGGCTCTGCAGCAAATAATCCCACAACCTCATTTTGAGCTGTCATTCATCACACCGTAGGTTGTTTTTTTTTTATTATACACCGAACCAGTTTCGGGGAACTCATTTACCAAATCCAGCAGATATCTGTGACTTACTTCATGACTCCGATTTCTTTCATTGAAAACGAATGCCGTCTTTCGTGTGCACTTCTTAACCTCTCCATAAATGAAAATAATCTCAGTTCTTTCTTGAAGAGAATAAACCATTGTCACACTTTATGCACTTAATGAAAGTTATCACTGAACAATCCAAGAAGCAAAAGCGAATTAACAATGTTATTCCTATTTTGGCTTCATCTTTTTAATTTTCTGATCGTGTTTTTTTGGTTAAAAGCAACGTATTTTTAGAACTTCTTGATTGAATTTAAAGCCTTTGTGGAATTTCAGCGATAAGACATCGAATGAACGTAAATTTACGAGGTACTCGCATTACCATCGAAATAGCGTAGCGAGGAAGAGGCAGGGCGGGTCATGCCACTGAAAAGAGAATTGAAGGCCTTTTAAAACGATGTGCCACTTGACTCCCATTCCCATTGAAGATTCCAAGGGTGACATCTACCCCTCCTAGGGAGTTGAAACAAGAAGGCTAAAAATATTTAGTTAAAGTGTCCTAACAAATAAAATGTGTCTTTCGGGTTTTTCATATTTCTAACTGCAAGAAAGATATCAAGGGCGGGAAGTTTTCAAATTGACACCCCGTATATTACTTCATATAAAGTTCAAACGTTAGGAATCGAAGAAAATATGCGCAAATCGAATGACGCCAATATTGAATTATCCTGTATGATACGTTACGTATAATCAGATGTGCAATACATAAAAATTATAATTTAGGTAGGTACATGCTAATTCATTGAAAGCCTTTCCTCGAGAACTGTGTTGGATAAATAAAAGGTTATAATTCCTAACAATGAAAATGGACTAAGTAAGTATATAAATGGAAAAGGTTCCATATTTTAAAACGCCTTGTCTAAAAATCGAATTCTACTCATGCGCGCCTAAAACCACATTTTTCTGAGACAGTTCAGATGCCCAATGCAGTTTGCATTTTATGTGCATTTTGCACTATTGTGTCATTTTGCACACTATTGATTCAGGACCGTTGCAAATATTTTTCACCAAATGGAGCCAGCAAAATGCCAAATTTATCAGAAACTTTTGAAGTCGCTGATAATGCCGAAAGTCCATTTCCGTTCCCTATTAAATTTTTTTGTAATATAACATTTTCCTTTTCTTGTGTATATTTTCCTGACTGTATTTCAAGTTAATCCAAAAGAAATTCCTGGGTTCCAGTCAATATTAATGTTTATTGTTAAAAAACTTTTTTACAAATACGTTTCGGTGTCTTTCCCCACCATCATCAGTTTGTCTAAAATACACATTCACAGTCATCATTAATTTAAAACAAAAGCTCAGCTAAAATATACATACTAAAATACAAATTACAAACATATTAAAAAGTATATTAAAAAAATAGGTTCACAGGTGATGAGTCAGGACAATCATGTTCGGGAAAAGACTAGAATCTATTGCTTAGAGATTTAAATTTTACTTACATGTATGGCTGTTTCCATCTTCACATTTGACAAGCTATTGAAAAATCTTTACTTTGTTCAATATCGAGCGAGAGATTAAAAAAACTGTTTATATTTGGTTTTTTCTTTGCATTCTAGGAATATACATTGCTCTGCAATTCTTCAATATCAGGTGTTTATATTTTATGTAGTTGATAGTATATTGAACAAAGTAAAGATTTTTCAATAGCTTGTCAAATGTGAAGATGGAAACAGCCATACATGTAAGTAAAATTTAAATCTCTAAACAATAGATTCTAGTCTTTTCCCGAACATGATTGTCCTGACTCATCACCTGTGAACATATGTTTTTAATATACTTTTTAATACGTTTGTAATTTGTATTTTAGTATGTATATTTTAGTAGAGCTTTTGTTTTAAATTAATGATGACTGTGAATGTGTATTTTAGACAAACTGATGATGGTGGAGAAAGACACCGAAACCTATTTGTAAAAAAGTTTTTTAACAATAAACTTTAATATTGACTGGAACCCAGGAATTTATTTTGGATTTTCCATTTCAGAAGAAATAACGCTTCTAGAAAATGTTTCAAATTAATATTAACATAACACAAGTATTAAAGAACAGATTTCCTTTCGAATGCAGTTGAAAAGCAAAACTTACCTAACTAAATTAATTTTTCTAGTAAGCGAATCCATTAAAATCATCCATTTGACATGAACATACTGAAAGCGAAGATAAAAACTTTAAAATAGTTGATAGACAAGTATCACACAATTACCAATATATAAAAATTCTTCTCAATGAAACTTCAATTTTATGCTAGATAAAATAGAACGTTTCATCCTCGTTCCCGGCTTTATAAGTTTAAGTTCAAATAGTTTTTCCATTTCTTAAAACATTTCGTAAAAATAACCGTATAACATTTCTATAGGAATGGAAATCATCAAACACTACCTCCTTTATGAGTCGATGAGGCCCACTCAAATAGTAGTAGTAAACATCTTTATTTCTAAAAAAAGGCTATCGACCTATCGGTCTTTCTGCCCTTGTTTAATACATGCAGTCTTAATTTAGATAAAAAACCAATATGAAAATTCTCCTATTCTAGGTTAACAATAGTAGTAGTGAACATCTTTATTTCTAAAAAAGGCCATCGACCTATCGGTATTTCTGCCCTTGTTTAATACATGCAGTCCCAATCCAGATAAAAAACAAATATGAAAATTCTCCCATTCTAGGTTAACAATGTTATTGAGTAAATAAGGTTTCAGTGGTAAGAAGAAATTGTTTTATTGTCCACTAGTCCGTTGCGTTTGTAAGTGTTCGAGTAGCGTTAATGTAGGGAAACGGAAGCGGGATTGTCTGGTTGGTCTTGTAAGACAAAGGGGATTCAGTATGGTCCAGTTGTAGGGGTTGTTTGTCCATTTTGTCTGTAGCTGTATGAGTCTCTCAGAGATCTTTGTCATGTTTGTGCGTTCGTATAGTAGTTGGGTGGGGGGGTCCACTCAAATAATATCTGCGTCTTATCCAATCGCCAACCTAAACCGGTTTTGTATCTACTTTTTTTCGCTATAATATAGCTATCAAATTAGTGGTAATTTCATTTGCTACAAATTTAGTATGAGCACACAATACAGCCCCTGAAGCCTATTTACTTAACGTAAATTTGATTACATGTAAACACAAAACAACAAGACAGTTTAGTGACCGCAATCGTACTATCTGCCAGTAAACTTACCATGTGTCAGCGCAGCTTAAAGAATATAAAATGTTTAACACATTAAAATTCAATATATAGGGGTTGCTGATTTAGATATGATATCACTTCTTTAGAATGTAAAATATTTTGAAAGCGCAAAAGATTGAAGCCATTAAATAAATGCTGCCATATATTTTATCTACTAGACAATGAGCGTAACGGAGTAAGTCAAACTGGTATTTTATAGCATTTTCTGGAGTACCCAACGGAGAATTGCTGACAGAATAAGAAATAACGAGTACAACTAGACCATTATCATAATAACTTACAGTAAACTAGCCAAAGACAGTGATCATTATTCTCTATAGCCATCTGAATATCAGGTAGAAGTTTCAGGAATAAGTTATTTAAATCTTATGATATGTAATATAATGCAGGAACTCTTTGATGTGATTATAGAATATTCTATATGCAGGGTGTCAGGGGGAATGTAAAGTGGTTGCAGGATATAATTTATGGGTCCAAATAAACCAAAAAAAGGAAATATAAACGTGGGCCCGGACACGATCCACTTTCGAAATACGAGGGTGCAAAAAAAATAACAATGCAATTCAAAATTGGCGTCATTCCTTTTTAGGGGTTAAGAGGCTCAAGATATTTCAACTTTGTTATTAAGTATTATTTTGAACTGCTCTCATGCTTGATTGGTAGCTTATTGAAATACTTAAGCAATCGAAAAGAAAAATTACGATCTTTACTTCAGATTATGAAAATGTTTTATGTTAAAAAAGTACTCTTTTACAATTTTATGATGAAAATTGAAAGCGGCAACGACTAATAACCAACACCTAGTTAAGCGATCCGAAAAAGTTGTGAAAGCCGTGTAGGTTAACTTTCGCAAAATACGAGCAACTTATCACAATTCGATGAGTTATGGGGTTATGGAGATCATTTATTTAAGTTATCAAGACGTGATTTGCATATTTGTATATATTTTTCAGCTACTGACAGCCCAATGCAAGATCACAGTCGCGTGATTCGGCAAATTGCTATTATAATTTAAATTCATGTACTAAACTAAAAAATCAATAGCGTTTTACAACTTACAAATTTAAGTTTTGCACAAAGTGACTTCTTCGTCAAAAGTATGGCATTTTAGGGCATTGCTTCCAGATTTACGGATTGCCATCAAGTCTTGTCAATGTGTGATATAACTAACCCAATCTAAATTCACGTTCCTCATTTAAGCCTAGGGATAGATAATATGAAAAAACATAACATAAATAGCCACAAATCTGATGTGTCGCTAGTGTCGGAATGTTGAATAACGCATCTGCTACATTGATTTATTTAACATGAAAACCTACTTCTTATAGATAAACCAGCCAGTTTTCGAAATATTGCCGATTGTGTACCCCAATTCTTCGAGAAACTGGAAGTTACTTTCCAGATTTATACGAAATTAATCTAATATATTTATAATAAATAGATGAACAGAAATATGTGATGTCTGAAAGATTACATCCAGCATTGAAATCGAAAACGGAGCATAAGCTAATTATAAATATTATACCGACGATTAATATGCGGAGTGATTACTACAAATTAAGTTCGCCTAAACCTAACTTTAAAAGCCACTGGAAAAATCAATTCGGTTCCCAAGGAAGTAAAAGCTAAAGTATGTTTGACAAGGTCCGAACCTGGGACCGACTAGGAAATATTTTTAATCGTCGGTAATTTTTTACTGGGATACACACAAGACAGCCGCTCCTTTGTGTGCCTGCACGCTAATGCATTCCGGTTCGCTTGTGAAGATTTCGGATTTCTGTTTTTTGTATTATTTTAGCACTTCCATTTAACAAATACTGCTATTTAGCACCGTTGCTTACAAAAAATTTCATAACAAGCTACCAAGCGTTATTGAAAATCGATACTTCAACATGGCCATCTCCAGAAATATTACAGCTTATTGAATTTTGCTATGTAGTGCTGTTCATTTGCTGAAATACAGGGTGTCTGTAAAATGTCTGTACAAAATCCTACCAAAAATTCCGGGGGTGAAAACATGATTTAATCTAATTTGCCTAATAGAATAGTGGAACCGTTTTCGAAATACAGGGCGCAAAGCTAAGATCAAAAACCAAAACAATATAACATTTTGTTTGTAATGCTAATATCAGAGCTAAATTTCGTACTAGGGTCTTTTAGGGGGCAAAAATTTTGAATTCGTTAACATTTTCTATACACATTGAAGAATGCGCTGTCAGAGATAGGTATGCGAATCCTATTTAAAATGACATATTTTTTATCGCCTAGTTCGCAATTATTTATGATGAGACATGTTTTTTTACACAATTTTTTTTTAAAGCCGTCTCGTGATAGAAGTCTCTAAAGACATTCCTTCTTGAGATATTTGAAGTTTAAAGTTCACCGCATATCTAATTATACCTACAATTACAATACCTATTTGAAAATGTAAGTTTAACTAATAAATCGAACACTGAATAAAAAGCTGTACTTTTTAAATTGTTTGCTTTTATTAAATGTTCGATATGATTTCCGTTAACATCCCTACAAAGAGTATTTCGTCGTAAAAAGTTGAAATGGACCTTAGCGATCAGTTCCTCGTGGTTTCTTAAAATATCCACTGAACTTTATTCAATTCGTCTCCTCAAATCACCTTCATTATTTACGGGCGTTGGGTATACCATGGATTTTAGAGTTCTCCATAAAAATTAATAAAATGGAGACAAATCCGGCGAGCGCGGCGGCCAAATGATCGGAGCAGCATTTTCTCTTTTGATCCATCTGTGTGAGTAATGTTGATTCTAATACTTGCGAACAACTCTGCTTAAATGTAGCGGAGCAAGGTCGTGCATAAAGCTCATGCCTTGCAAGAGTTGTAGAGGTAGATCGTCTAATTTTGGAAGTACACTTTTAAAATCGTCCAAATAACCTCCATTGTTTAAGCGAGGAGGCAAAGTCACTGGACCGATAATAAAATTATTAATGTTTTCTATCCACACATTAATTCCAAATTCGCGTTGATAATGCATAACTTTAGTAGCATGTGTGTTCGTTATTCCACTTCTCGTAACACAAGCTTCATCAGTATAGATCAGTTTTTCCAGACTTAAAAAGTCTTGTACTTTTTGGATGTGGTAGGGATGAAGCAATTAGTATTTTATCGTTTTATGAACATCATTCTTAAATACCCCGAATGCTTTAGCTAGCCGTATTGTGCTTATTTTTGGATCTTCAGCAATTCTATCCAAAATGTGTTCTTCCCCTTCAGGGATTCTAATATAACTTTGCCGTCTTCGTAGCATAAGCAAAGCTGTCGGTTTCGCGAAGCCGCCTTTCGATTGCAACAAACGCTTGGTGGTTTGGTATGTGCCGATTTGGCATTCCCTTGGCAAAATCCATAAACTAATAGCATATCAGTCATTTCAGCATTTGTGTAAGCGTCGGCCATTTTAAAACACGAAATTGCATAAAATTTTAAAATTTATTAACAACTTTGACACGTTTTGACAATGATTAGTAGTATATTGACAAACTATCAGCGTACGTACCTGCTTTAAACGAGGAAGTACGATTTTGTCAACAAAAAATATCTACAATCCAATATCTCAAGAAGGGATGCCTGTAGACCAAGATACCGCTTTTTCATAAAACATGTGCACAGCCACAAATCTAGTCATAAATAATTGTTATATTGGGCGATAAAAAATATACCATTTTAAATATGTTTCGAATGTCTCTGACAGCGCCCTTTAGCGTGCATAGAAAATGCTAACGAATTCTAATTTCTCGACCCCTAACACTCCCCGATACGAGATTTGGTTCAGATAGTAGCATTATAAACAAAATAACTTTTTTTCTCGATTTTTTAATCTTAACTTTGACGCCCTGTATTTCGAAAACATTCCAGTTTTGGGTTAGATAAATTAGGTAATATTATCATGTTTTCACCTCGGGAATCTGTAATAGGATTTTGAACAGATATTTTGCAACCTGTATATAAAGAGTGAGGCATATAAATCAGTACTCCTGTCAATAGAAAAATTTAGGTAATTAAAGAAACTCTAAGTAATTTCTTCAAGTGCAAATCTTAGCACCAATAAGAAGCAAAAACGCAATCAATAAAATCAACTATATATCTAGAAGAAAACAGGGACTATGTCAAATCATATATACATATAAATCGGTTTACAAGGTCCTACCTCCTCCCATACCCGATCTATGCCAGCTATTTCTTGTCCTTCCTTCCTTTTTTGCCACCTCCTCCTTCCTCGTCTGGAATTTTTAAACTTGGAATTCTGTGTATGGTGCCGAACCATATTTCTTAGTTGTTTAAACTTTATATCATACAGTATGTTGCATTCTACCGACATAATTTGTCTTATACTTTCATAGGAAACCATTTCCATTGTTGATCTACCCGCCGTTTTTCTTCAGAAGACTATCTTCGTTGCTGTTAATGTTTTTCTATTACTTTTCTGCTTTTCACCAGGGTATTATATATTCGTTTCTAAAAATTTTTATTTACGGTTTCGGACCATAGTACGTTACTTAATAAATCAATTTCTCTTTTTTCTTGAGTGTAATTTGGTTTGTATGCTTCACCCAATAACATAATCTTGTAAAATGCTTGTGTCTAGATAATTGCACGTTTTCAAACGCCTTATGCCAGAAATTGAAGAAATAACATAACAAAATACAAAATAACACGTAACTATCAGTGGAACTGGCAAATATCCACAGGGTCTCAAAAGACGCATCCGGTACAAGGGGATCTCTTTCTTCGTATGGAGCGTGAAGCGCCAGTCACAACGGAAAGCACGGAAATCAATGTGCCGTTGCGTCATTGGGTTAACGTTTCGCCCCTTATTATACAAAGCTTTGGTAGAAGCCAAGATGCAAATTGCATGCTTAAATGAAACCAATTTTAACAATTGGTTCTGGTCTCAAAAAGATTATTGTACAGAACTCAGTCGCAAATGAAGTCGGAAAAAATAAGACAAGTAAATCGACCGATCAGAATTCAAAAGACCAAATATTTTTATGTTCGAATTCAATTGATATAATATTTACGTATACAGCGTGTTCGAAATAAAATGAATTCAGGTATGGTTAGAAAAGCGCATTTGAAAATATATTTGTCATATAAACAAAGACCCGTTTTCTTTTCCTTTTTGATATACAGGGTATTAAAATTTACAAAAATATATATTACCTACATCAAAAAATCTGTGCGTTCCACTTCGAACAGTTTTGTAATAGTTTTTATTTTAAATTACCTTCGTACTTACCGATATTTGTACATAGTTAAATTTTTTGTTTTGTATCTCTTATTTATTATTGTATCTCTTAATTGCCTCGCAATAATTATTTTTGATGTTCTTGATAATTGCTTTTCAATAATCTGCAGGTATTTGTCAAATTTGGATAGAATTGTTTTAATAGTTCGGATATAAAAAATTGAAGCCATTTTTTCTTTTAATTTTTATCACCCTGCATATTCAACAGGAAAATGAATATAATATTTATATGACAAACATATCTTAAAATGCGAGTTTGCAACCATAATCCTTGGTTTTTTGGTAGAAAAATTTCCGATTAATGTTTTATTTTTTAATGTTATTAATTAATGCCTATTTTCCGACGGAAAAATGCTTCGTCATTTGCTTATCAAGAAATATCATATTCAATAGTGACCCAAAATTTAAATTAACTCAGGAAATTTTACATATATATATATATATATTATTTTAATTGCATTTTTTTAACTTAGCGTATAAATGTACTCTATTATATTACAATATATTTATAGGCCAAGGTTTAAAAAATTAATTAAAACACGAGAAGAAATGCTCAGTTTCTGGAGACCCTGAATTGAGGCTAAATACTCATATAAAAGAATTTGTATGTATGTAACCGCCTCAACAATATAGATTTTAATTATGTATAAGACACTGTTATCTAAGACATAAATTGCTTTTTCAGACTGGAATCTGTGAAACTTTAAAAAAGAGTTTGACATTGAAAATTCACAGCCAATTTCCGAATATAAAGGAAAAGCGGATTTCCTGAGTTGTTAATAATTTTTTCGATGATTATTGATTATAATTTTTCTTAATAAGCAACTGAAGATGCATTGCTTTCTCGGAAAATATGTAAGGTTCCATTGAAAAATGAAAATTGAAATTTTATTTTTCTAATAATAAAATTATAATAATCTACTACTACTAATGATTGCTTGCTTGTTTTACATACTTAAAGCTATTGAATGGTATGTGCATGTATGTTTTATGTATGTAAAACCATATAAATAATATACATCTCATTTTATTATTATTATTATTATTATTATTATTATTATTATTATTATTATATTAACTGACTCTATGTTCAAAAGTAAGTTTTATTAAATATTCCAAAAAGAAATTCCGGTTCTCAGTATATACTCTGATCAATCTCATTGCAACATGACGTCACAAAACGTGACGTCAGGCGCCAAATGAGCGACGTCTTTAATTAAGTCGTGTTTCCCAGGCTCAGTTGATGTGTTGTGAAAGCTCAGCGAACTATGAAAAAGGACTCCCATATTAACATACAATCTAGCAACACTGTATTAAAGGCTATATATTATTTTATTTCTTTAAAATATTTTCGATAATTGCATAAAGTGGCCCTTCGTCTTATATTGTATCAACATAGTCAGTTTTGTTTTATGAACCCACTTTTGGATGCCGGAACAAGTTCGTCTGAAAGTGTGTTAGTGTTCACGGACTCCTTGAACTCATTATCCCTTTGGACACCATTCTTTGCTAGCTTGTATACAGTAGATGGTGATACTTCCAGAGCATCACATACTCTCTTTAAAATAGTTTATTATGGTTATACAATTTTGAATAAATAATTAACAGAAAAGTAAGGTTTTATTTACATTGTACACTGAATCCACATGTAAAAGGGGTTTTCCTGCTGCTTTTTCAAGCTGAAAATAGTTTATCAGCTTGATAATTAAACGCTGTTCGCATTCTCATTCGCACTATCGTTTCGGCATTGTTAATAACAAATGTTTTAATTTAGTTAAATATATATGTTAGTGTCAATGACAATAAACATATAAACTTCCTCTTCGTCTTTTGGCGCTGATAAAACAATACGGAATTAGCTACGACGTGCCCAATGGTTAACACTCATTATCGGACAAAGCGCGACAAGCTGACGTCATCTTGCAATGAGATTGATCAGACAGTACTTTGAAGGCGAATTGAAAGCAATAATATACTATTACTATTAAAACAATTTACTTATCCGAGGCAAGATCTGGAATTTGTACCTAATGCCCAACGATAAGTACCTAATTAGATTGATATATTGATACTTTATTCTGATCTCACCCTATTTGAAGAGTTAACTTTGGCAGTATTGTTATAGTAAACGTAAAAAGGCCACTTTTTCGTATTCAGTGCGTTCGACATTTTATTATTTAGACACACTAGAAATCATGATCTGCACTTCAAGTGTTCACTCTCAAATAATTATCCCATATATCCATTGATATGTGGATAATACTCTATTTCTGGGATTTTGAGGTTATGCCCACGTGTGCGCGGATACATTATGGCATTGTCAATAATTTTCCATTAAACTGTATCAGTCTCTTCTTCTTTCATGTGGCTTGTCCGGTCTCCCCGACGTTGGCGATTACCATGGTAAAAGCTGTACGGTCCTCCGCCAAGCGAAAAAGTTCACCAGCCCTTCTTATGCCGGTCCAATCCCGAAGATTTCTGAGCCACGACGTTGCTTTCTTCCAACTCCACGTCGCCCCTCAATCTTGCCCTTTAGTATGAGCTGTAATAGACGATACTTATCACCTCTCAAAATATGTCCAAAATATGCCGTCTTTCGGCATTTTACGGTCGTCAACAGTTGCCTTTCGATGTTTGCTCTTCGTAGTACATTTTCGTTTGAGACATGTTGTGTCCACGGAAAACGAAGCATTCTTCTGTGAAGCCACGTTTCGAATGCCTCCAGTTGGTTCATCGTCCTGACCTTCAAAGTCGACATCTCTACTCCGTACAACAATACCGACCATACCAGGATGTCATTACAAAGACGGGATCTCATATTTTTTAAAGTTAACTCTGTAATAATACTACCAAGGTATTTGAACCTAGAGACCCGTTCAATTTGGCATCCATTAAGTTCCAGGGTAGTGCCATTGTGAGGTTGCCTGCTGAATATCATAAATTTGGTCTTTCCTAGATTGATTTTTAGACCTTGTGTCTCTCCCACGTCGGCGATTTTGTTTATAAGCAACTGTAGTCCCTCGATTGTGTTTGCTTAAATTACTGTTACATCAGCATATCTGAATGTTCGTATTAGCTCTCCATTTATTTTGATGCTGGGGTGTGATAATCCTTCCAATGCTTCCGTAAATATTCGGTCAGAGTATTGGTTGAAGAGTAAGGGCGACAGTATGCAACCTCGTCTTACTCCACGTTGTATTTTAATATGGTCTGTTTTAATATTGCCTATTTTTACCTGTGCCGTCTGATTCCAGTATAATTTTTTTCTATTGCAATCCCCTGTTGTATATCAATATGTATCAGTCTACCAACATTTTAAAAAATCACGCCCTTAAGTCATTTCTAAAAGGTGGTATTTTATTTTGACACAAAATTTCTTATTTGGGCCCATAGTGCGCCGCTTTGAACAGGGCACTGAAACTTTTTTGTAGACGGTCGTAATATAGATAACGTTTACTCCTTTGAACAGGGTATTTTTCAAGTTGAGATATAACTGTTAACACAGTTTACATTTACCCGTAGGTACGTAAAATGCTTTTTTTTCTGTGTGCAACCAATTCCCGAAGTATATGCGCGTGTGTATGATACTCAAAATGTAGACGTAGTAAAGTCAATATTATTGGTAGAAATATAACTATTGGGGCTCTTAACTTAGTTCGTTCAAATGTTTCACTTTTATTCCCATTTAGGTATCAAATGATTGGGATAAATCCGGATAATCCGGACTGAATAAACTTGTTGGATAAATGTCTAGTTATTCGCATACATTATACAGCTGCTTAGATATAATTAGACTAGATTTTGTGCTGATCTTAATTTAGTAATTCACACTACTTATATTTTGAACAAGTCTTCGGAAGTGACTATATAACGCAGCTATGGAATCAAAATAAAAATAATACCTCAATTTCTAAACATCCTGAACAATTTAAGCGTTTAGTTATATAGTCTATGGTTTTTCACTGCTAGTTGCTGAATTATTCATGATTCAATTCAATAAAACTAAAGCTTTATTACTTGATTTATTGGCATATTGATAAACACATAATATTGCTTGCAGGTAAAGATGTAATATTTTCTAGGATATCGCCAGCTTTACCATGAATTTTAACAAAAACTATTTTAAACAATTAAAAAACCATCCGAATGATTTCTGTAAAACAACTTTTGAAAATACTGTTCTAACCCATAATTAATTAATTATTGAGAATATAACATAGCAAAAACTCACAGAGAGTTTTTGCTATACTTTGGTAACATTGTTCATAAAGAATAAACAATTTCCTCAAAGCTTTATTGGAATATTCATTTCTTTCGATTTCAATTATTTGTAAGCCACTTTGTAAAGAAATACTAAAAACCTTTATTGATACACTAATCGTCTGATTTTTATATTATCGTGCTTGACCACGCGCAATCTGCGATAATCTTCTAGCGCAATCTGCGATAAATATGCAATTTTAAATTTTTTATATTTTTTTGCTGATTTTTCTAATATTTACAGAACCTCGGTGTTTCTTCAAAACCTGTTTTGGTATTAGAATATGATATAGCATTTAAAAGAAATTGTGATCGTCATTCAGGTTATACCTACCATAATATGTAGGTATATAATATGCACGGCATTCTATTTCAAAACCTTTTCATAATTTTCACTCAACTTGTCTCCTTTTTGGTAGGTATCTACCTACCTATCGTTAAAATCACGAATTTTGAAGGACCCTTTGATATACAGAAGAAACTTCTCCGAATAATACTAATATACTAAACCTTAGTATGCTATTCGAAACATTTAAAAAAAAATTTTAAATTAAAAAATTTTTAAATTAAAAAATTTGGCTTTTGCGTCTATTACTTGATTCTAATTTTTAAATGAGAGTTCCTATATATGCTAGCACTTTGGGATACGTAACTACTTCCTGGATATGTTTGTACTTTCCTATACCCATCTCCAGCAGTTTTCGGGATATTCATTATTTAATTATTGGAAACTGAATAGAATTTCTTCCAGACATTTCGCAACCACAAACATAATGTGTACGTTCCTTAGAACTTGCGAGCCAGTCGTGCTTGCAATACGTCAAGACGAAATTTTATTTTAAGACAAACTAAAACCCAATGGGCAGAAAGACCGATAGAAATAAAGATGTTTATCTTTATTATAGCGGCGAAGTAGTAACTATATGTTACTACTTTTAGTTAGTAGTTACTATATGTAGCTACTACTACTACTACTAAAACCCAAAAAAGCTCAGCAGTTTCAAATAATTAGTACCGCGAAAACTGTTAATTATGGGTATAGGAAAGTGGTACTCCTCTTTATCCCACTCGACGCGAATGACACTTTGTGCGACATTTGAAATATTACTTCTATTTGTATATAGAAGCAACATATTCTTCTTGTTCTATATCTATTTACTGATAAACAAAAGATTATTTCTTCTAACAACTTAGCGTCACAAAAAACAACACAATAGTTTGAAGACAATACGTCTGTTGCACAAGCAATTGCAAAATAACTGTATCACAAAACTAAAAGGAACAATTACATCGACCATCGTTGCATGGTCGTTGTATGTGTTCGAAAAGAAACCACTAGTATGTAGGTAATATTCAGCTAAATAATCAATTAATTTTCTTAAGTTAAGACCTGCTAGACCCAATAAAGTATGCGACTACAATCTGTCCCCTCGCAGATGTAGTGTGCTATTTAATAAACAACTCCTTTAAACAAGACATGCACCAGTAAAACCGAAATTATAGCTTTAATATACAAAAAAAAAGGGCAGAAAGACCGATAGGTCGATAGCCTTTTTTAGAAATAAAGATATTTACTACTATACAAAAAAGGTTACATCGACGTTATAGAAAATAACTAATAACTGTAGTTAACGTAACCGATTCCATAAACATTGAAAAGAGTGTGTGAACATTGAAAAGAGTGTGTCTATTAAAAACTTTAGAGTTTTATGGCGTTAGAGAGCATGGAATTTGTTTATTTGATTGCTATTTAACTTACTAAGGAAAATTTCAAATTTTAAGGAACGTACACATAGGTTATTCGCAAGTTAAACGTAGTAGTCTGGATATTGAACAGGTAACTATCGCCGGGCCTATCGTTTCCATAATGTTTTTCAAATTCAACTAGAGAACAAATTTAATTTAGAGTTCTATGGAATGAAGAATGTTGGCATAGGCATAAGTGCAAAATTAAAAATTTAAACTATAAAAAAGATAAAATAATCTTAGAAATTGAACTAAATAAAATTAAATCAGTCACTTTTTCGAGTTATTTATAGATCTAAAGATTTTTATTTGTGTTTTCTAATAAGTGGATTGCGACGCAATTTTCTTTTGTGTCTGACATGTTAGAAAACCATAATGTCTGAAGACCTTTTTAAGATAAAATGTATGTAATCTTATTGCTTAAAAAATTACAACAAATCTTGTTGGTTGATTATTGAAATTACCTTCTGAAAACAATTTGCGAATATGTGCACATTATATGAAAACACTGTAGAAGAATTGAAACTTAGAAAAATCAAAGTTACTTCTGCCAGTTGAATTTCAAACATGAGTTCCTGGTCATAAGTGCAACATGAATTCTCGGCTCTTTTTGCTAGTTTATTTACCTCCATGGTTTAATCGACAAAGGTCCATTTTCTTATCGCCAAATTAGATTAATATAGGTTGAACAGTTCAGATCTCATTTTTACTTGGATATTATCGACATTCGAGATTGAGCAAAAATTATCTGCTTACTAAATCAATAAAAGCCGCACCAAATAAAAGATGGCAAAACAACCCAAAATAAAGGTATTTTCCCACTTACCCTCTCATATTGATGTGCTGCTCCGAAAGGTGAACTGAAAGGTCCAGTTCTAGGCACTGGATGGGCCGAAACGGGGGGTGCAGCCCCCGCCCTCTGGTACAAGTACGGATAATATGCCTGGTACATAACTTCAGAACAACTCATTATATACATATACACATGTCAAACGATCCTCTAACGGCACCAAAACATCCTTCGCACATTAAAGAACATTCGCGAGCTAAAATCCTAGTTACTCAGCGTTTCCGTCGCTTCACAGCAACCACCTAACGTCCGACTTCATGTGAGCGATTCATATCTGAGGACTCATTTGAAACTTGAGTTTTTAATTAGGCGCTCGATAACTGTTTCCTACGGAAAAGTATTTTCAGTCATTAACCATATATTGGGAATCACGAGTGTACGTCACCGTAACAAAATCAGAACGCACATTCAAAGCACACCGGTATAGGACTAACTGCTGCCAAAGGACAAAAATTCCTTACCCCTGTAATTCCCGAGACCCCGCCCATATATTCCCCTCTAAACTTCACACAGAGGTCCGCCCTGCCATGTAACGATTATGAAATTCCGCTCGGCTGAAACCAATCCGAGCCGAACTAAAATCTGAGCGACCAATCAGTAAGCGGAATTCGAAGAGGTATGCTGACCGCCTAGGCAAGGTTTTATATCAAAAATAATTGTTAGAAAAGGGGTTATGGAGGCCATACGGTCTTCATTACTCCACTCTGGCTCAATTTCGATATTTTGCTCTTTTTGAGGCTTTATTTACGTTTTCATTTTTAGAAAATACGTTTTAATTATGGCTGGCCATTTTAATTGAATTACACTTTTGTTCATTGACTAATTTTCCAATCGAATCACATTGAATTGGATTGTTGTTTTTTATTTGACTGTCTATTTGAACAGATATCGACGTGAGAATTACAACCTTTAGTAATTTGTGGAAAGTAGATTAGTTATTTTTCTTCTTTAGATGCCTACATCTGAAATTAGTATCCAGGTCAAATTTAATGTTTTGGCGCAGGTATTAAATGTATAAATGCAACATTCATAATTTAATTATATTGTAGGTGTGTCATGTTGTTCATGTGGGTGTGTAAGTGATCTTTACGGTCATAGTATGTAAAATAAACCTCAAGAAATCAAGGACAGCAAAAAGAAATTGACACCTAGATATACAAAGAAGTGTGGCTAGGAGGAGACCCACCTACCACAACAATATTAAAAGAGAGAACTTATTAATATATGCATATGTCTTATTTTAAACTTAATAATAAATAAAATTTAAGAAAAACATTTTCAAAAGCCAGTGACCAAAGTACTTTGATGATAAAGTACATTAACAGGAGGCAAACAAAGCAATAATAAAGCCGAGCACAAAATATATACAGAAGTTTTGGCAAATTTTTTTACCGGCCGCCCATATCTAGGAGATTCCTGAACATTTCACATAAACAGAAAATTCAGGGATAACATTTTCATTGCTAGAGTGACCATGAGAAAAATCTGGGGAGTATTTTTAGGTTTCGCATTTAACCTCAATGCGGCCCAACTGACAACTAAATATCAACACTCTAAATAGGTAATTTTTTTAGACGGATATAATTAAATTATATGTCCATCATTAGAAAGCTTGGACATTTTTGAGTCATTTCAGTTCAAGAGTCAAGTTTTCTTTAATGACCTTGATAAAAGTAAGGAAAGCTATTGAAAGTTGGCATGAAAGCATGTATGGAATAAATATGTAATAAGTAAACAGTAGCTTTTAACCATTGGTTAAAGTGGATCCGGATAGTTCTTAATAACATTTCTAGGGGCGCCAATTTCAATACATTATAACTTTTTTTCTGTTTTAACCTGAAAGCTTAAATCATACGATTTTAATGAAATCTTAATAAATATGACAATTGACTACATTTTTAAGCAAGTTTAAAAAACAGCAAGCTGAAGTTCGATAACTTTGCTCATTTGAAAGTAAGTGCCAAAAAAATAATGCATAATACTTTAATTGAAATAATTACTGTTTTTATTGTGTTATACTTAGTTGGATTGGTAGTAGTTTAACCATCATAAAAAAGTTTTTATTCAAGTGAATGAAAAACTGCCATTTTCCGATAAGAAGCGATGGCCATAAAGAAACACTTTTCCTTTGTATTCATTTGTTTCACGTTTACGCACGGAATTTTACGCACAGTGTGCGCAAAAGTAAATGTGACAAATTGAACGTGTCACTGTCATATTTTTAAAAGCATTTTTATTAAAAAGTAATGGACCTGGTGTTTTTTTAATGAATTACGTATGTTTATCGACAACTATTAATCCTAATTTAAAGTTTAGTTGCAATTTGTAAATTATAACTTTATTACAAGTTGAGTCTCAAAGTCGTTTTAATGGCCTATTTTTCTGCGTACTCCGATGTTGCCACACGCAAAACACGGTCTTTTTAAATAGCGCAAATGTCATGTAAAGTGTACAACTTACACCAACACCATACAGTAAAAGCAGCTGTTTCAAGGTTGGAAGTTGAACCAACACCAACATTTTCGGCATATCTAACTTCTGGTGGTGTACAGGGCATTGAATTTTCGGCACTCATTATTTCACTTATATACGCTTACAAAAATACGCTTTTGAAAATTTACAAGCGTCAAAACTTGACATTTGTGAAATGGCATTGACATCAAATTTAAAATATGAACCCGATACCTTTCATTTTTGGCTGTTCTTATTGATTATAACTTATTATTCGTGTTGTTTTTCATTCGAACAAAAAATATTGTTCGATACGAGAGCGAAACTCCTGACGGATTGACACCCTCGACTTCGTCTCGGGTGTCAAATGCCGTCGTCATTCGAAAAACGACACTTTTCGCCCTTGTATCGAAAACTACTATAATTGAATCAACACAATTTTTAGTACTTTTTTATTGCTTGGTTTCTAATATATCCCAAAATGAAATTTCTTAGCTTGAGATCCATCCAAAAACGGTGCCTCCCGATTTCTTTATTTGTGACAGATTATACAGGCTGATTCAAAATTGGCGCCATTCCTCTGGGGATGTTTTAGGAGTACAGGAAAAATAGTAAAAAAAATTAATTGTTATTAGAAACTGATATATTTGCAAGAACCTAGATCAGAAGGATGGCTACAATGTTTTTCAAGGTATCTCTGCCTCATTAACATTACGTAATTATCTGTTGTTGCAATACAATTAAGTTGTTAAATCCCAAGAGGTTGACGAAGTTCTGCCGTTTATCTCCAAACATGTTTGTGCCCTTATCACATCACTTTATTGTGCACTCTTCCCAGCCGTCTCATTTTGAGCAGCTTCTCGTATTCGGTTAATTAACTCCTGCTCAATTTGTACCGGTGTTCGGAAGATCAGAGATTTAATCTGTCCTTGTGTCCTGTGTAACTTACATACATGGTAGGAATGTAGCCCTTCCTCGGGGGACTTATCGAGACAACTATTCGGTGCCTGAGATGTCAGTTGTTGTGCAATAGGTATTGTAGGTTCCTATAGGTCTGGAACCCGAGCACCTCTAGATCGTCCACTGTCTGCGTCAATTCCTGGAGCCAATCGTTCAATGCCGCTAGCCCTTTGCCGGCATAAGTTCCTACATCTTCTGCTATGTTACTGTGGCATTTCCCCATAACTAATCGCATATCCGCAAATTCGATGTAGGTGCACAATTTGTGAAAGGACCTCCAAAGTAAGTCACAGTTTGACAAATGCTTGTTATTATTGACAAAGGCTATCTACCTGTAAATATCTGTTAATGACAAAAAACATCATTGCCGCTTTGACTTACTTTAAAAAACTGTAGAAGAGGTTTTTTTTAATATCAAAAATTTTCGTAATTCGAAGCAAAGATCGTAATTTTGCTTTTCGAATGGTTAATTATTCCAAAAGGCTACCAATCAAACATGGGACCATTTCAAAATAATGCTTAATAACAAAGTTAAAATTCGATACATATAAACAATCTTTAACAACACCAGTAACAACTCACGATCTCATATTAAACAAATACAAACATCAAATTATCAAGTCTACCAACAGTAACAGAGAAGATTTGATGAAAAAAATGCGAAAACAATTTATTGAAGATTTTGACATCGACACCTCGGTCGTCTTCTTTGGTAACCATATGTATGTATTGATGTTCGACATGCTCCTATCTAACAAAAACTCCTCGACAGAACCCCATGAACAATTAAAACAAACAATCACTAACATAGACCCTTCACCATGAGACTACTTTACGCCAACATCAACGGACTTAACAGTAAAAAAACACAAAAAAACGACAGAGACTGCTGCATATTTGTAGAGACTAAAACCAAACTAGGACAGTCACCAACGTACAGAAATTGGAAGTATATCTATAGGCATGGAAATACCATCAATCCTGCCAGGGGCAGGGTCGCAACTCTCCTAAAACCAACATTTAAACTTGGAAGACCAAATCCTCCTTCCCTCAACCACCCTCTGAACGACTGCATACATTTTACGATACCCTACCTAAATGACCTGATACACATATTTCTGACATACATACACCCACGCTCCAACTTAGAACAAAACATATTGACCAAAGCAAGCATCTATAAATATGCAATAATTATAGGCGACTTTAATCAGAACAAAAACAAAACGAAACAGCTTAACAGATTTCTACAAAATTCGGACTGTATAAAACAGCACACCCCACCAACTTTTCTGATGCCCGCAAACCCAGACTCAACACCAGACGTTCTAATGCACACAAGAAACTTAACAAACACCATCAACAACATAAACTTAACCAACGAACATGGATCCGACCACCAGGCTATTACGTTTAACATATACTTACAACATATGCAACCTACCTCCAGTACACCTCCTGTAGAGAAAAAATTAAACCTAACAAAGACTGACATAGACAAAGTGAAACAACATATACATGACTACATTCAATCGCAAGCACAGCCTATTTCAATAGAAACCATACAACAACAACTTTCACTTGCGATAGGAAAATTTAGCCCGGAAATAAAAAATGCTTTCTACCGACTTAAACTACCCAAATTCATACTAAGACTCATAAAACAAAAGAGAGAACTGTACAGACTATATACAAACACTCAAAATAACAACCTAAAAAGACACTGAACCAACTCAACAGAAACATTAAAACCTTGATTGGACAATACCGACAAGACAAATGGCTAGAAACATGTAAAGAAATACAAAAAGACAAAGGCAAAATATACTGGCGAAAAATTAAGAAACTAGCGCAATACAAAAAAACTAACACCACTGACACAATTGACGAAAACGGAATAGAACGGTACACAGACAAAGAGAAAGCTGACGCGTTCGCCAGAAACTATCAAAGGGCCTTCAGCATATCGACAAACCCTAACTTCGACAATGACAACTGGAACTTAATCAACGACTGGTTCTTGAACTATTTCAACAGCTCACCAAACTATACATACAAACTGGTCACAGACACAGAGTACGATGAAGCCCTAGCGCAGATGAAAAACACAGCACCGGGAAAAGATAAAATAAAGGCAAAACTCCTGAAAAGCCTAACTCAAGAAACACACAAACTGATCCTAACTGAATTGAACAACTGCATCAAAAATAACAAAATTCCAAAAACATGAAAAAACAGCTTAATAATCCCTATACCCAAAAATGGACTGGACAATACACAACCGAGCAATTACAGACCAATTACATTGCTACTGGTACTTGGCAAGGTTTTTGAGTACATAATAAGGCAGCGACTGGGAAAACTGGTCGGAAAGTACATACCATCGTATCAGTTCGGATTCAAACATCAGCACTCGACTATTCACCCACTATTCACTCTGACTAACAATATACAAACAACCCACCTAACTGACAGAAAGACAGATTGCCTGTTTATGGACATTAACAAAGCTTTTGATAGTGTCTGGCATAGAGGCTTACTATACAAACTATACAAACTACACACACCAACATATCTACTACACCATAAAGAACTTACTAGAAAACAGACAACTACAAGTACGAATTGACAAAACACTGTCATTTTCTTTTTCCCCTGAACAAGGGCTCCTTCAAGGATCCCCGCTCTCACCGTTTCTCTACAATATATACTGCCATGACATATACAATTACAACTTACCCGACAAAAATCAAATCGACCGATCGGCATACATATTACAATACGCAGACGACACGGCACTTATTGTACATCACAAAACTACTGAGAGAGCAGCTCAAAGACTCCAAACACTAACAAACAACACAATGACATGGTTTTATAAATGGAGACACCAAACGCGTCAAAATACCAACTTCTGCTCACAAACCATAGAGTCAACGCTGACTCCCCTACAATAACTGCAGACGTCCAAACGACAAAACCTAAAAACGACGTAAAATATCTTAGAATCACAATTGACCACAAACTTAAATTCACTAAACACATACGAAACATCAGGGCAGAAACAATGAAGAGAACAAAACACTTCCGATCACTAACCTTCAAAGACAGAGGAATTAGCACAAACACCGCCACCAAAATATATAAAGCGATTTGTAGACCTTGCTAGACTATGGACATATACTCATGACCAACGGAACAGAAAGGACAAAACGTTATATACAAACAACAGAACAAATTGCACTAAGACTAATAACACGAATAAGACACCCCCAAAACCGACTACACAACCCCTCCACCTAACTACTATACGAATGCACAAACATGACAAAGATTTCGGAAAGACTCACACATCTACAGACAAAATGGACAAACAACCCCTACAACTGGACCATACTTATCCCCTTTGTCTTACAAGACCAACCAGACAATCCCGCTTCCGATTCCCTACATCAACGCTACTCGAACACTTACAAACGCAACAACTACTGGACAATAAAAAAAATTTTTCTTGTCATTAGAATCGGAAAATGTATTTAATCAGATTATTAACCCAGAATAAGAGAATTTTCATCTTTGTTTTTTATTTAGATTAAGACTACATGTGTTAAACAAGGGCAGAAAGACCGATAGGTCGATAGCTTTTTTTTAGAAATAAAGATGTTTACTACTACTACTAAACAATCTTTATTTCCTAGAAAAAGGCTATCGACCCACGGTCTTTCTGCCCTTAAAATTCGATTTTCAATTTATAATATCTTCTACAAATTTTCGAAGAAAATGTTTTCAATATTTTTCTCGTACTCTCCAAGTGAGCTCCTATAACCCCTTAGAAGGAATGACGCCAATTTTGAATCGCCCTGTATATAGAAACAACGTCGACACATTTACCAGCTTTAAAAATTGCTCATTTTCTATAATAAGTAAATGTTATTAAAAGACGAATTGCCTGATAGATAGAATCAAAATATACAGGAAGTACCTATCTTAAGATATTGTAAAAAATGTAATTAGAGCATCCTAAGCAAATACAATACGAAACGTTCAGATACAGAGCGTTCCGCTAAGTAGGGCTCTTGGCCATATGTTGGCATATGTTGCTGCTCTTTTTTCAGATTAGTATTACATAATTTACCAACTTCGTATTTACTAACTTAGAAACCTCATTTAAAAGTCAAGAACTATTCAAATAAACACAAATGTAAATTTTTACCGGTGCATGCAAGTAGCCCATTTAAGGGCTTCATTAATGAACAAAATCCCTCATTAACTTTGTTTTTCAAATACAACTATTAACTATTCTGGTAGAACCTGACAAATTGAATTGATAGGATGTTTCAATTCTCTCATTAATGTTCTCTCTTGTGGTTGATTGTGTTTTATAAACATTGTTCTTAATTGTCCCCAAACGTAAAAATTTAAAACAGTTTATTCTATCCCAAACTATGCCTACTACGTTGGCGATTTGAATAGCTATATTTAAAATTTGGTAAACTCGTTATGCACTACCTATGCCTCAAAAGCGTTCTCAGGTCAATAGAAAGAAGAGCATCTTATAAAATAATCGACAGGTCATTTTCTCATGAGTTTCTGTAAGATTCCTAATTTAAATGTGATTAAAAATAAAGAATTTCATGATTCGCTGTCATAAAAGGTCGCATCACACCTTCCTCCTGTTTTAGTGTTGTACTAATGCATTCAGGGAGGATTCATTGTAGGTACATTCAGGGAGGATTGCTTTGTGATCAACATTCCATTGTGTGCAAATTAAGGTTGACGCAACTGTTAAAACTGAGTTTATCAGAACATAAAATCATGGAAAGAATTGGGAAATTTTATTCATTCGGAAAGCCGACTGTGCAAATCCATTTTTGTTTGGGACCAATGGAAAACTAATTGATGTAGTTAATATATTTTTTTAGTTCATCGCAAAAGCCTGAAAAAAATTATATTGTTCTTAAACAATATAATTTGTGGTTCCATTGCACGTATGCCAGAAAGTTTATAAAATTGTTCATAATATAAAATTCATTCAGTTCAAACTGGACATCTTCTGATAGGATATGGAATGGCTCGTACATTTTACGTTTGCTTTAAAAGTATCACCAAGCGGTAAAACAATCTTCTGATCCCCCGTGGTAAACCTCAACATTGATATAAATACCAAAATTCACCATAACTTGAATCGGGATTAACGTTTCTTATCCAAACACCTCTCATTATTAAATTAATTTGCAACCTCAGATTAAACAGATGCATTTGTTTACATTTTTCTATAGAAGCAACAATGGATCACAGTATATGGACATTTGCCCGCTAGGTAATCAATTTGATATACAGGGTGTCCAAAATAAGGATGCATTGCATGGGGATCTCCGAAACCGTGAGAGATACGAAGTTAGTTAAATTTGGAAAAAGTTGCTCAATCAGAGGGCCATACACATGGCGTTTTCAAACAAACGAGTTTGAGTTTCAAACCAACGTTTTTTTTTGAGATATTCAAAAAAAGTAGTTTTTCGGGTTTTCGGTCTTTTTCATTTTTGAAGTTATTGCAAATCATATCAAAAAACACCTTACCTTGTATATGTCTTTTTGTAAAGTTTTGTACCCCGTTTACTTCATAGCTCATATTTGACTGAATTTGTATAATAACTCTTCCAGCCCTAAAGAAGGCAGTAATAAATCGCCGAAAGCTTGGTAGCTAAAAAAGTTTTTCTTTTTGCACCACTACCCAGACCGAATCCCCAAGATAGAAAACCATCTTTGAACTTTTATCTATGGATAGTTTTTTGGTACATTGAACGCGAGCTATCTGGCCATCTATTGGATCGTGTTCTATGCTGTCTGAAGAGCTTTGTTCGGAAGGGTAGTTTCTAGAAGCACGTAGTTATTGATTTGCCTTACGTTATTATACCAGAGATTAGTAGACTAATCTCTAACTAATCTCTGATTATACCACTGTCATTTTCGTTGCCTTCGCCTTTTCCAGCTTACTACGTCCTGTGTCCAAGTTCCTGGCTCTGTCTATTCTAGATTTTCCTGCAAGCGATCTTAGCGTGTTAATTTCATCTACTTCTCACATCATGCTTTCAGTTCTTCCGCTTACTTCTCGCACTTGTATTCTGTATATCATTATTGGCCGTATAATGATATTATTATAGGCGTCCAGATATCGCGGGTGCTTTGATGATTTAGTGTCATGTACGGTGATATGTACGCCAGGTAATTAGCTTACATTATTTGTTAGATAAGTGTAGTCTCGATTACAAGTTTATATTGACAGGGTTGTTTGCGAAAGACACGGACTTTCTCTTCACTACCTGCAGACCAGACAATTTGAGTTTGCGAATGACGAAGATGAGAAAAAATTGGCGCTGTCCTAAAATTCTGCAACTATTGCTGCACAACCCGCATAGTACACAAAGCTATTTCTTCTGTTACCCAAGGAGTATTTCACGTTCAAAAACGTTACTACTAGTATGATGTTATTCATTACATTAAATAATAATGGATTCAAATAATGGATCTTCTTGTCACAAATCTCCTGAGGTAAAAATGTTTTCTGTATAGTACATGGCATAATTTCGGCAGCGTGTAGGGGATGTCAACATAGCCCTAGTTTGTCATATAAAATAAATTCTTAAAGTGCCCCCTAACGGAGATACAAGGCCCCAAAGGATACCGAGCGGTTTAATTTTTTGGCTCCAGCTTTTTAATTTTTCAGCTTACAATTAATAAATGTGCTCGCAGTCAAGTGAACTATGTATAATGCCATTAAATCTAAACTAATTTTGTTACCATGCTTTTTGAAAAATGCAACACGACAAATTTCACTGTAATGTAAAGTAAAAATATATTTTTATCTACGACTGTTATATAATGACTATGATTTGGCACTCTTTCAAATGCCATAATGATCTTTATTACCGCACTAGTTCTTTTTTAAATTTATTACCGCACTGGTGTTTTATTAATATCTTAACTACAGTTAACGTCAAGGTAGACATTTTCAAATTAAAAAACATTAGGACTTGAAAACATACTTTCTCATCTTTCACATTTTGGACAAGAAGATGCAATTTCTTCTCGCCACGACACCCGCCCGCTAAGCCGATAATCAAAATAATGATTGCATTAAATTTTTTTTTTGCTCAACATTATAGTTCCAGAAATCTCTCTTCCCCAGCATCTAACAAAAAAATTGTTATTTCCTCCCTTGGACTTTTATTGGACTAGGTTTATACCCCTCTATTTTCGCTTCAGGAATGCAATCAGATTTACATATTTTTTGATGTTGACATTCTGCTTGATTGAAATTTCCGTTTTTAACATGGAGTAATAGCACCAAATCCTTTCTCGCATGTTATGTTAAGTATCTTTCGTTTACTGTACCATTTCTGGTAGCGATCAAAAGCTTCTTGGTATTTCTCCCGTGATTTATCTGGCACAAAATCGGAAACAACATTAAAAGCTTCGTTCTCAATATCAGGTAGCAGATAGTAGAGAACTCATTTTAAAATGTGAAATTTTAAGGCACAACTTTGTCAATGATCGACAGAAGCAATTTAATGCCAATCGTACTGCTCGTCTGTTGCTGAAGTAATACAAATTCTCATTACCCGTGTTCTGTATTCAATTTTATAACTATTTATTTTTACTCAAATAATCATTAAAATGTAGATAAAATATTGTACGTAACGCGTAGGATATTATTAGCGATTGCTGCACCATTTCTACATTTTGTTATATTACCGCCACCATTTCGTCAATATTTCATTGCGCTCTTTCTCAATAGGTAGGGGAGATTTATTTACATGTTCAGGAAAATCATCCCATTTATTATATTTTCATGCTTAAGATGTCTTATATTCTCAATTATCAACTTAGCACTAACTCTGAATTTCAGCTTATCAATACTCGCATTTTTTCGTTTTTAATCGCTAAGTTCTAATTTTATCATCGTGGCTTATGGGAGTTTTGTAAAATTGATGATTGCACGGAGCTGAAAAACATTTATTCCTAAATTTTTAGAAGGTCTAAAAAATATATTTAAAAATGTTTATTTTAAGTGTCATTTCATTTAGACATGCCAAATTGGTATATTATTAAATACCTGTGACCGCACATTTTCATTGCTTCTTAGACTTTACTGTACAAAGGAGTCCTATTTTCGACACTTTTATAGAGTATCTCCGTAAGTGTTAGTGCTATCAAAAAAGTAGTAGGTACCTACAGGCGTCATGTCCTCCTTTTATGTCAAACTTAAAATGTAAAATCAATATTTTAACATTTTTGCTCGCTTGAGAGATACAGGACAAATTCAAAAAAATGTCAATTTCAAAATGACCTTATATTTTCTCAGTTAAAAAAGGTACAGAAAAATGTTTTTGCAAAAGTTTTTTTCAGAATAAGTATACATACAGGTATAGTCAGGTAAAAAAGGTAACTTAAGATCGTTGTGTTCAATGGAACACTCTGTATATTTTAATCTAGAAAGATTGCATTTTGAATAATATAACACGCATGACTTCTTCATAAATTTTATTTTCTAACATTCTCCGAAGAAAAAAAATCTGGAACTGTTAGATCCGGTGGTCGTGGTGGCCACCTTATTGGCCCACGTGTCCCTATCCAACAGTTTCTAATAATAATGTTGAGCAAAAAAAATATTTAATGCAATCATTATTTTAGATTATTTTGATTATCGGCTTAGCGGGCGGGTGTCGCGGCGAGAAAAAATTGCATCTTCTTGTCCAAAATGTGAAAGATGATAAAGTATGTTTTCAAGTCCTAATGTTTTTTAATTTAAAAATGTCTACCTTGACGTTAATTGTAGTTAAGATATTAATAAAACACCAGTGCGGTAATAAATTTAAAAAAGAACTAGTGCGGTAATAAAGATCATTATGGCATTTGAAAGAGTGCCAAATCATAGTCATTATATAACAGTTGTAGATAAAAATATATTTTTACTTTACATTACAGTGAAATTTGTCGTGTTGCATTTTTCAAAAAGCATGGTAACAAAATTAGTTTAGATTTAATGGCAACTATACATAGTTCACTTGACTGCGAGCACATTTATTAATTGTACAATTTTTTTTTCAATTTATTAATTGTACAGGGTGTCCCACCGTGAACCGCCGCGATCGATATCTGGCAAATTGTAATAAGGAGAAATTTGAAAATTGGACAGTGTCCCGAAGTCATTGGGGGCAAGCGATCTAAAATATCACCCTATATATTATTACATTTTTGAATTCTTCTCTAAATTGTAAATATATTTCATGTATAATTTCCTATATCTAAGTCTAACCGTTTTTGATATTTTTGAAATTTTATGTAAAAAATGACAGTTGCAGCCACTCGAATAATTATAAATTTTTCCTATAAGGGAATATGTGCTGCTTAATTTGAGTCTCATTTCTTGTTGACAAGGACTAACTTTAATGGAATTTCGACAAAATTTTGAGAACTATTAATAGAAAGTGTTAAAAAAATACGTTTCAAAATGACGTTGAGAAAACCGCCCAAAATCAATTTTCCCAAATGGAAAAACTCCCATTTTTGATAATTTTATAGGTAGTGCATAACGAGTTTCCCAAATTTTAAATATAGCTATTCAAATCGCCAACGTGGTAGGCATAGTTTGGGATGGAATAAACTGTTTTAAATTTTTACGTTTGGGGACGATTAAGAACAAAGTTTATCAAACACAATCAACCACAAGAGACAACATTATTGAGAGAATTGAAAATCCTAACAATTCAATTTGTCAGGTTCCCAGAATAGTTAATAGTTGTATTTGAAAAACAAAGTTATTGAGGGATTTTGTTCATTAATGAAGCCCTTAAATGGGCTACTTGCATGCACCGGTAAAAATTTAAATTTGTGTTTATTTGAATAGTTCTTGACTTTTAAAATTAGGTTTCTAAGTTAGTAAATACCAAGTTGGTAAATTATGTAATACTAAACTGAAGAAATAGAACGTTTTCTCTGGACCAATTCACCAATATTTTTTTTTAACTCTTGTACCTGTGTTTTTTGACATATGGCCAAGAGCCCTACTTAGCGGAACGCTCTGTATCTGAACGTTTCGTATTGTATTTGCTTAGGATGCTCTAATTACATTTTTTACAACATCTTAAGATAGGTACTTCCTGTATATTTTGATTCTATCTATCAGGCAATTCGTCTTTTAATAACATTTACTTATTATAGAAAATGAGCAATTTTTAAAGCTGGTAAATATATCGACGTTGTTTCTATATACAGGATGATTCAAAATTGGCGTCATTCCTTCTAAGGGGTTATAGGAGCTCACTTGGAGAGTACGAGAAAAATATTGAAAATTTTTTTTCGAAAATTTGTAGAAGATATAAGTTGAAAATCGAATTTTAAGGGCAGAAAGACCGTGGGTCGATGGCCTTTTTCTAGGAAATAAAACTCAAACTCAAAAATAAACTGTCGGAACGTTGGGTTATACAGGGTGTGCCATCGGGAACTACCGCGATCGATATATGGCAAACTTTAATTAGGAGAAATTTGAAATCTGGACAGTATACCGTAGTACATTTAATTGGCAATATTTCGAAAACTAAACAGTTTTGGAATAGACAACTTTACACAAACTTTTCATACCCAAAGCAAGCCTTATTTATAACACGAAATGAGATCAGATTATCAAAATTGGGGGTTTCCATTTGAAGAACATTATTTTGGACGGTTCGCTTAATTTAATTTTCAAACTTATTTTTCTAACACTTCGTATTAATAGTTATCAAAATGTATTGAAATTCTATTGACATAAATCCTTTTTAACAAGGAAAGCGACTCAAATTAAGTAACGCATATTTCCTTTTAGGAAGATTTTAATAGGCATATATTCATTATAGCCAATTGTCATTTTTTACATAAAATTTCAAATATATCGAAAAACAGTTAGACTTTGCTATAGGATATTATACATGAAATATATTGAATTTGCAGTATAAGTTAATAAGAAATATATTTTTTACGCACATGCTATAAAACAGCGTAAGGTTTCGCATTTAAAGCAGTAAATAAATACTGCTAAACAGTCTACAGTATGCACTTTAATTCTTATTTACCCAATATCCCTCGCGATAGTCCTGACATAACTTAATATAAGTTAATATATAACAGAAAGATTACTCAACCTTTGCGAGAGAACATGTTCATTCTTGATAACTGACTTTGTCCTTATATTTGCCTAATGTACGCGCCGGTTGAAATTTTATAGGCCCAATCAAAACATTAGACAAACCAAGAAATACCTTAAATGAAGTTTGTTGTACTTTTGTCAGAATATGTACGTAAATCATATTAGGTAGGAGCTTATTAGACAATAAAAAATGACGCGGGGATAATTTAGAAGTACAAAATATTTAAATGTTTTCAGTTTTCGAAAATTTCAGTTTTTTTTACCATTGAGAATATCATACGGAAATCAAAATAACAAACCGCCTGATATTACTTCATTGTTGTGTATGTACAACTACTTGTGCAGGGTCCCAGCAAACCAAAACTCACAAGTAACAGGTTACGTAAATATTTTATCACAAACTGATGCACCAACTGTGCATTATGTCCGCCTCAATCCAACTAATATGTGACTAATATATTACAACTCAATGTTATATAATATTTACGTAACAGTTGTGACTTGTATTTTACAACTCAATGTTACATAATATTTACGTAACAGTTGTGACCTGTATTTTATAACTCAATGTTACATAATATTTTCGTAACTTGTGACTTGCTGACTTTAGTATTTGTGACTGTACTAGTAACGACTTATTACTAATTAAACTAAAATTATCTACTTATTACTAATTAAATTAAAATATGAACTACTTAATTTTTTTTACTTCTACCAAGCCTCTGTCTGCTAAGTCGAAACCACTCTGCTATTGCAATCTCAACATAAGATTCGACGGCTCCATGATGCTGTAGCATCACTACGTCTGCAAGTAAGAGAAAAAATATTTATATTAACAGAATTTAATATTTCAAATACAAAATCCGTCATAACATATCTGACCATATATATGGATACATACCAATCAAAATTTTGGTAAGATTTAGGCCTTCAATTTTGAAATTGTTGTTTCTCTGGCCCTTCCACGAACAAGATTTCCCAAGTTCATCGGTAAAGAGGTTTCTCAGAGCTCTATTGATTGACTCCTTAATGTCTTTACCACCAAGTTTTTTAAGAAAACATACCTAAAACATAAAAAAGGACAAATATTAATTTTAAAATGACTAAATGGCTAAAAACAAAAACAACTCACATATGCATTTCTGACAGGGGTCGTTAAAACTTCTTTTTCAAATGTCATAATGCAGCCTGTGCATGTTAATGGAATTAATGCCATCATTACATTTATATGTTCTTCTACCGCAAGTTGTCCAGCAGATGCTCTCAAGTCCTGAAGCCGCCTCTCAATGCTTTTCACATGCAATTCGATGGCCTCACATTTCTGTTTGATCGCCTCTGAAAGAAAAGAATGGTAACAATACTCTCACTCTCAAATAGTGTCTAAAATTAGATAAAACAGTACAGTGTGCAATAATGCGTTACAAGCAAAATATTGCAAGAAAATTTTGTATTCCATTCTGACAAGTAAAGCTTCATATGCGTACTTACTCATGCAGTTATACAAATCTAGCATCGAGATATCTGAAAATATGAACAAATAATAATTACATACAAAAATAATAAACAGTCATCAAACCTACCATCTATAGTTATTATTTCCATTTGATTTACAACGTCTTTGTTTATGGAATTAGGTGCAGTTGGAATAATCGTTTTATTTGGAATTGTAGGAGGTGGCGATACATATTCTGATATTTCAGAATCTGATGTCGACACCCGCCGCACAGTTCGCTTGCGAAATCCGCGCCCTTTTGATTTGTCATCTGTTGTCAAATAGCCAGGTTCTAGAGTCCGTTTGCGACGGATTCCAACGTCGCTGTTCAATGCAAAATTAAGTTAATGCCTTGATTCATTGTATAAACTTTATAAACTTATACTTACAACAAAATGTATCCACCTCAACGACTTCAAAGATATCCCAACTTTCTCCGAGTTCAGGAATCTCCCGTCGACTCATCATTTCACTTTCGGCCAATAACATTGTTTTCTGTCTGCTGACAGCCATTTTACGGGAATTTCAGAATAAGTCCCGTCGTGAAATAAAATTACAGCAAACATTTTTTCTTGATCCATATTAACTTTCAAATTGTGTATTCTGGAAAAGGGGCTTCACTCAACGGTGTGGTAGTTATCCGAATATCGGGATTTCCGAAAAACTTTTTTTTGATTGCCAGATATTAGGTTGAAACCAATAGTTTCATTTTACATCATACATCATTTTACAGATCAAAATTGACCATATACATTTGTAGAGTAAGGGTGTTGAAAGAACCTTTTCTGGCACAAGACTTTTCCCTTGGTGGAGTAGTGGACTGTATATTTTTTGTTTAAGAGGTCAGAAGTAGAGGATTCTTCCAGTAACGAAGCAGACTTCAGTATAGCGTAGAATTAGCAATAAACAGCGGTTATTATCGCGTAACACGCCGTTTAATCACTATTCATAAAGCGAATAAATAGACAACTCGGTAGGTAGCCAACGACACTACCAAATCCACTTCGTGTAAATTCAAATGTGGATTTTCGTAGAAATTTTGTCTGCATGAAGAACAGAACAGAGAGTGTTTTTATTTTTGCTTTGAAAACGAGAGAGTGAATACAGATACAGTACTAGAGAGTGGTTCTTATAATGGTGTATACTCGAGAGTGGTAGTTTTTCAACTCTGGCAACTCTGCTTAACTTTTCATAAATGCAACTGCTCTTCCCTACTACCTGCATCGTGTGTTTTTAGCGAGACCAAAAGGTCGGTATTTATGACTTTCCATCTGCGTTAACACATGGGGCGCTTGTATAGAATTCGAAAACCCTTCAAACAATATCAACACAAAACTGGCCGTCAGAGAAAGTTTCGTTTACCCGACGCAGGTACCCGGAATTGTATGGTTTTGCCCGGTGAATCTGAACTCAACTTATAATAATATAAAAATAGAATTGATATTTCAACAACATTTAATAAGAAAGCCACAAACAAATAAGAAAGCCGTGGTAAAACACAGAGATATACAGTTTTGACAAAGTTACTATTTTATTAAAAATAAAATAAATGTAGATTCAACATTAAGCGAACGAACAGAATTAAAAAGTATATATAAATTTTATTAAAAAAAGTAAATAATATAAAAGTAAAACAACATTAATGAATTAAAGTCAAAATGACAGATTTGCCTGGTTGATCAATAATACACAGCTTAACACATTTTTTACAATATCATTTATATTAAAAATGTCGGTATTTTCTGATAAGTCATTCGCAAAAACTAAATTAATACCTACTGATTTTGACGGACAAGGTGATTCAAACAGGTTACTCAAATTTTTAGTAGTAGTAGTAAACATCTTTTTTTCTAAAAAAAGGCTATCGACCTATCGGTCTTTCTGCCCTTGTTTAATACATGCAGTCTTAATCTAAATGAAAAACAAATATGAAAATTCTCTTATTCTAGGTTAACAATACTATTAAATAAATAAAATTTCAGTGGCAAGAAGAAATTATTTTATTGTCCACTAGTCCGTAGCGTTTGTAAGTGTTCGAGTAGCGTTAATGTAGGGAAACGGAAGCGTGATTGTCTGGTTGGTCTTGTAAGACAAAGGGGATTCAGTATGGTCCAGTTGTAGGGGTTGTTTGTCCATTTTGTCTGTAGCTGTATGAGTCTTTCCGAGATCTTTGTCATGTTTGTGCGTTCGTATAGTAGTTGGGTGGGGGGGTTGTGTAGTGGGTTTTGGGGGTGTCTTATTCGTGTTATTAGTCTTAGTGCAATTTGTTCTGTTGTTTGTGTATAACGTTTTGTCCTTTCTGTTCCGTTGGTCATGAGTATATGTCCAAAGTCTAGCAAGGGTCTACAAATAGCTTTATATATTTTGGTGGCGGTGTTTGTGCTAATTCCTCTGTCTTTGTAGGTTAGTGATCGGAAGTGTTTTGTTCTCAAATTTTTATAATACTTAGCATGACACAAAATGAACCTAATGAAATTAGGCAGAAATTTCCATCACACCAGATGTTACGCATCTGGTAAACCATGTTACATCACGGTTACATAACATCGCTGTCACCAAAAACTTGTTTTTCTGTTCTTCTTATGTTATATCAATTCATTCCAATATATTCCTGGGTTTTTCAGTCAATTTTATTGTCACTAATTATGGTGTTATGTGATGAGTCCTGCGTTTCGTCCCGGGTCTACCTATTGGACTCGTCAGTAAGGCTTAGGTAGACCCTGCCTTATACGCCAGACATCGGTTCTACGTGTTCGGACGTAAATGAACCGAGCCGGTATAGATCTTCTGCGGTGAGATATTGGCAACCCGTGTTGCCGATTAGCATTAGATTGAAAGCCACTCGTTCCATTCTGCTTTTTTTTCTCCCAAGCATCTATATCTTTTTTGTATATTTCTTTTTCCTGACTGTACTTTAATTCATTCCAATATATTCCTGGGTTTTTCAGTCAATTTTATTGTCACTAATTATGGTGTTATGTGATGAGTCCTGCGTTTCGTCCCGGGTCTACCTATTGGACTCGTCAGTAAGGCTTAGGTAGACCCTGCCTTATACGCCAGACATCGGACAGTCAGGAAAAAGAAATATACAAAAAAGATATAGATGCTTGGGAGAAAAAAAAGCAGAATGGAACGAGTGGCTTTCAATCTAATGCTAATCGGCAACACGGGTTGCCAATATCTCACCGCAGAAGATCTATACCGGCTCGGTTCATTTACGTCCGAACACGTAGAACCGATGTCTGGCGTATAAGGCAGGGTCTACCTAAGCCTTACTGACGAGTCCAATAGGTAGACCCGGGACGAAACGCAGGACTCATCACATAACACCATAATTAGTGACAATAAAATTGACTGAAAAACCCAGGAATATATTGGAATGAATTAAAGTACAGTCAGGAAAAAGAAATATACAAAAAAGTTATATCAATGTTACGTAAAAGTGTTACATAAAATCTAAGTCACAAAAATTACATAACATTTATATAATGTTACAAGTTTAGTTTGCTGGGGTCTAGCGGCTCTAAAACCTAAATGAGAGCTAAAATTTCTAGTGTACAACTGGAATTAACTAACCGAAACTGCAATCTGCCTATTGACTACCCATGCTACTTCCTAAATACATGTCTAGGATGATAACACTAATTGCTTATTTTTGGGAATACTTTAAGTTCGAAAACTTATCTTCATTTAATATTGATGTTATGCAAATAGTTAATGGTTCAGGGAGACATTATTTACAAATACAAAGGGAAATGATATACCAAATATATGCAGAACAATAATTAGGGTAAATATAATTACGTGAATGCATTAGGTACATTACAAAATGTTATTATAATTGTTATAATTAAATTTATTTTATTTTATTTTACGCCCCATTTAAAAACAATACTTGCAAGAGCAAGACGTGAAGATTAAGACTGCTTTTGGTTAGCAAAACGAAACTATGTTAGCCTCATGATCAATTCTATGTATGCAAGAACAAGACCAAGACTAAAGTCAGTGCTAGAGTCTTTGTCTTGGACTTGCTACGCTCATTGCCACAGACTCATTGCTAACAAAAACCAGTTTCGTAAGAAAAGACAATATTTACAATCAGACAGCGTCAAAACCACAACATACATTGAAGTTTACATCAGTTACTTGTCCTTATCTATGGTTTACTTTAAGGAAATAGAACAGTCAAAAGAGCTTAATTTATTAATTTAAACACAGAGTAAAATGTACTTCTTTCTACTTTTATTAATTACTAATAGTTGAGCTTCATGCACATACTAATATCATAAAGTTTGTAAAACTAAAAATTATCCATTACATACCTGAAATTTCCTGTGGAAGATTAAGTGTAGGGATAGCATTAACTTTCAAGCCTCTTATTGTTCCGGGAACAAAACACTCACGAGCGTAATGATCGTCATAAACATAAAACTTGCTGTATATTTTCAGTACAGGCAATATCTCGTAATTTGGGATGTTCAATTCTAAAGTCAAACTTTAGTTACCTTAAAGACTCGCTGGCAATTATGCAATGGTTTTCAAAAGTTACCTGTAAAAAATTGTATTAGTAAATTCAGATATAGTAAAGGGTGTTTTTTAGAGGTATAGAACTTTTAGGAATTAATCAGCACGAATTTTCTTCACAAGATTCATTTGTAGCCCTTAACAAAATTGAAAATATTTTAAATTCCTATCAACTGGAACAAAGCCGCATACGCTTAGGGAAAAATGAAACGATTTTTGATTTCTGGAAGAAAAAGAATGAGCTTAATGCCGAGTTATACATGCTTCCCCAAGTATTGTTAAGCGTACCGGCAACTCAAGTTAGTGTTGAGAGGTTATTCGCAGGACTCAAATTTTTGTTGCCGCCTGCGAGGTCAAATATTCATGAAAAAAATTTAAATGAACAATTATTTGTGAGGACCAACCGACTTTTCAATCGTAAAGAACAAATACCGTACGTTTATACACAATTTTCTTAATTCCTTTTTAATTTGAATTATTTTAGTTTTTCGATCACCAACAACGAAACATTTGAAATTGGAATTTTGGACAAAAGCAACTCCTCAAAATATGGTGAAGAGTGTGAAGACATGAACCAGGCAGACCAATCTTTAAACGGAAATGAGAGTGAAAGAAGAGGAATTGACCAAGTTGTGGACCTGAGTGAAAACGGAAAGAAGAGAAGCGCGCTAAAGCCAGAAAATTAATTAACAAATTACTTTTCAAATATACAACGATTAAATTAATTTTTTGTATGGGAGTCTTTATTTCAATGTTGTTCCATTTAATGTTACCTAAATTTCAATTCTTGTGGGGGGTTGCTTGTTCTCCTGCCCCCTACCATACAACCAGCCGAAGTACCGTATGAAGCAGTGGATTGTTTGCGGATCTTTTATTTTGTATAATACAACTAGCAAGCAAAAACGTAGTGAGATTCCTAATTAGAGTAGCTTTTATCTTTGTTCTCGTTCGTTGTCCCAGCAAACCAAAACTCGTAACACTCACATAAATATTATGTAACCAATTCACAAGTAAGTAACAGGTTACGTAAATATTTAATCACAAACTGATGCACCAACTGTGCATTATGTCCGCCTCAAGCCAACTAATATGTGACTAATATATTACAACTCAATGTTATATAATATTTACGTAACAGTTGTGACCTGTATTTTATAACTCAATGTTACATAATATTTTCGTAATTTGTGACTTGCTGACTTTAGTATTTGTGACTGTACTAGTAACGATCTGGATCTGGAAGAAAACTCTATTATGAAATCAATGTAGTACCTACATGTATATTTTGTATAATCTTATAACTTAAACTTAAAATATAAATGCTTAAAAATCAATAAAATGTAATAATAAATTCAAAATTTTGGTAAGATTTAGCCCTTCAATTTTGAAATTGTTGTTTCTCTGGCCCTTCCACGAACAAGATATCCCAAGTTCATTGGTAAAGAGTTTTTCAGAGCTCTATTGATTGAGTCCTTAATGTCTTTACCACAAAGTTTTTTAAGAAAACTTACCTAAAACATAAAAAAGTACAAATATTAATTTTAAAATGACTAAATGGCTAAAAACAAAAACAAGGAGACTTCAGTATAGCGTAGAATTAGCAATAAACAGCGGTTATTATCGCGTAGCACGCCGTTTAATCACTATTCTTAAAGCGAACAAATAGACAACTCGGTAGGTAGCCAACGACACTACCAAATCCACTTCGTGTAAATTCAAATGTGGATTTTCGTAGAAATTTTGTCTGCATGAAGAACAGAACAGAGAGTGTTTTTATTTTTGCTTTGAAAGCGAGAGAGTGAATACAGATACAGTACTAGAGAGTGGTTCTTAGAGTGGTGTATACTCGAGAGTGGTAGTTTTTCAACTCTGGCAACTCTGCTTAACTTTTCATAAATGCAACTGCTCTTCCCTACTACCTGCATCGTGTGTTTTTAGCGAGACCAAAAAGTCGGTATTTATGACTTTCCATCTGCGTTAACACATGGGGCGCTTGTATAGAATTCGAAAACCCTTCAAACAATATCAACACACAACTGGCCGTCAGAGAAAGTTTCGTTTACCAGACGCAGGTACCCGGAATTGTTGGTTTTGCCCGGTGAATCTGAACTCAACTTATAATAATATAAAAATAGAATTGATATTTCAACAACATTTAATAAGAAAGCCACAAACAAATAAGAAAGCCGTGGTAAAACACAGTGATATACAGTTTTGACAAAGCTACTATTTTATGAAAAATAAAATAAATGTAGATTCAACATTAAGCGACCGAACAGAATTAAAAAGTATTTTATTAAAAAAAATTAAATAATATAAAAGTAAAACAACATTAATGAATTAAAGTCAAAATGACAGATTTGCCTGGTTGATCAATAATACACAGCTTAACACATTTTTTTACAATATTATTTATATTAAAAATGTCGGTATTTTCTGATAAGTCATTCGCAAAAACTAAATTAATACCTACTGATTTTGACGGACAAGGTGATTCAAACAGGTTACTCAAATTTTTTTCATATTTCATGACACAAAATGAACCTAATGGAATTATATAATGTTACAAGTTTGGTTTGCTGGGGCTACATATAGATTTTGGATCCGAATTAGAATTAGAAGAATTGCACTCTTTTAAGAACATCAGTCTAGTCCATAACGACTTTAAATGTGCTTTACTCTTTCTACTTGATTGTCGTCTAAAACTTATACCAAAAAATTGTTATTTTGTGATTCATACAAGATCTTGTCATTTGGGACAATTAGCCGCAAAGAATCGGGATTATATTTTCTCCCTTTAACGGCGTCGCGGCGCCGACTATTAAAACGATTCCAGGAACTAACTAAAAGAAGTGCCGACCCTTTGTCGGCACATTAAAAGTGACACTGCCGCTCACCAGAACACAGAAACGTAATTTTATATTCATTTGCAGGAGGGTACATGATTATTTTCATTTGCTTGTAAAATTTACAGTAATTTCTTTCAAACCTTACAAGCAGAACCGAAAAAAAACCCAAAAAATCGAAATAGAATATTTCGGTTCCGGTTCAGCATCTAACTGTGTGTTAATATAGAATATGGGTTCGGTTTCGACTCCAATCGATGAAGTAAAGCTTTTATTTTGCATACATTATGAACGATTCGCACTGACAGTGTTGGCACTTATCAATGGAATAATCTGGGGACGCACAAATTATCCTTGTAACGTAACAAAAACACGATAGAGCGGCTTTTTTTCCAAGGGTGGTTTCTATTTTTCTCCGTTCTGAGCTTTGTTAAGACTGCAACGACAAAAACACAATGATGACCTTTGAAAACATATTAACAAATTAAATAAGAATAAGAACAACTTTTACCCGTTTTTTCCTAAATCTAATCAAATCAAAAAAATGTACCTTAAAATTAAATGAGTGTGAAAATGATGACTGATTAATACCAAACTAACTAATAACGCGAAAAATGTTCAAAAATAGTGTACAAATGTCTCAAATGAAATGGTGATATCACATTATATCACTCAAACACCGGGGCCGTGTATACAGTGTGTCCAGTATAAAATGATGTAGATGGGGATATTGGAAACCGTTAGAGTTACAGGGTGGACCAAATGGGGAAAAGTTGCGCAATCAAGTGCCTATAAATAATCTGTCATCAATTTCTTTGAACTCGGAATAGCAACGGATATATAGGGAAAAAAAGAAAAAAGTGCGTTTTATAAAATCCTTTATATCGTGTTTATTATAAAAGATAAAATAACGAAAGTTTCAGGGTGGGGGTAAGAAATGAGCGTGAATTTGAAAATAAAGTAAAAATTAATCTGGGCCCACTATGTTCAATGAGGCCGAAGTCAACTTTTGTTTTTCTTATGGGCGCCATATTGAATTTCTGCATTTTTAAATTCCCCGTTAAATATGCCCTTCAGCCATGTATAACATGTTTATGTTCAGTCAAGATAAATAATTAAAATTAACAAAATTAAGATTTAATGGTAGTAGGCATTAATATTTCTATTAATTATTACTTTAAATTATTTTTGATCATACATCGAACACTGCAAAAGAGCAAGTAACATTTTAGGATTAAAGTAGGTGTTCAAATAAGCCACCGTTTTCTCGCACGCACTACATACATCGTCTTATTACTGCTTCACAGGATTTTCTGATCATGTCTGGGGTAATTCTGGTAATTCTGTTAACAGCTTCTATAACAGCGTGTCTCAGCTCCTCTTCGGTTTCGTATGACCTACAGTATACCACATTTTTGAGGAAACCCCATGCAAAAAAATCAAGCGGAGTTATGTCAGGGGATCTCGCAGGCCATCTTACTGGTCCCAGGTTGCCTATCGACTTGTTGGGAAATTCGTGATTTAAAAATTCTGTGATAATACGTCCATTATGCGGCGGCGCGTCGTCTTGTTGGAAATACAAGTTTTGCAGGGTAGCTACTGGAACATCCATAAGTGCTTCCGCTACGTTAGTTTGTAAGAGGTTCAAATATCTCTCGGAATTTAAGTTCTCATTTAACAAAAATGGTCCAATCACGTGGGTACCCACAATACCTAACCAGACGTTAAATCCAAACCTAACTTGGTGCCTAACTTGACAAACTAGCCGTGGATTTTCATCTGACCAAAAAACGGTATTTTTACGATTAAATAGTCCACATTTAGTAAATTGGCTATCATCTGACCAACGGACTTTTAAGGAAAAGTTTGGTATCTCGTTGTTTCTTTGAATAAACCACTGACAAAATGCCATTCTTCTAATCGCATCGCCATTCTGGAGTCCCTGGCAGGGCCGTTCACGATAGGGGTGATATTTATGACGCTTTAAAATACTATTCGCCATTGACCGCGCAACACCTGTTGTGGCTTCAATTTGATGCAAAGACGTAGGAGGTGTCTCAACCACGCTTTGCATTACCAAATTTTCTTTATTTTCGTCTGGAAGTTTCTTTTTCTTTACCTTAGCAAAACTCTCGTAAGCTACAAGGTTGTCTTTCAGACGCCTAAACATAGTTCGACCAGGTTGTCGCCTTTCTGGATATTTATTTAAATACACATTTCTTAAGCTTTCGCTTCATTTCGACGACAGAGAATAAAACACTCCGTAAACAACAAACAAAAACATATCGTATTTTTCATAATTTGAAAAGTGATTCATTTTGTAACACACAATTAACTACAAACACTTGACACTGACAATAAATTCTACGTTGACAGTTACCTAGGTAATTAAAACAGACAACGAACGTCACTATGGGGAAATTGAAGAGAAATATCAATGCCTACTACCATTAAATGTTAATTTTGGTTAATTTTAATTATTTATCTTGACCGAACATAAACATGTTATACATGATTGAAGAGCATATTTAAAGGGGAATTTAAAAATGCAGAAATTCAATATGGCGCCCATAAGAAAAACAAAAGTTGCCTTCGGCCTCATTGAACATAGTGGGCCTAGATTATTTATTACTTTATTTTCAAATTCACCCTCATTTCTTACCCCCCACCCTGATAATTTCGATACTGTATCTTTTATAATAAACACAATATAATCGATTTTATAAAACGCACTTTTTTCTTTTTTCCCTGGATATCCGTTGCTATTCCGAGTTCAAAGAAGTTGATGACAGATTATTTATAGGTAGTTGATTGCGCAACTTTTCGCCATTTGGTCCACCCTGTAACTCTAACGGTTTCCAATATTTCCATGTACATCATTTTATACTGGACACACTGTGTATATATATATATATATAGTATTATATATTATATATATATATATATATTATATATATATATATATATATATATATATATATATATATATATATATTGTATATATATATATATATACAACAATAATTAAAATTAACAAAATTAAGAATTTATGGTAGTATGCATTGATATTTCTCTTCAATTTGTCATCAACTAATCTCTTTTTGTGTGCGGTTTTGTGCTACACGGTAATTAGTGTAGCTATGTCACTAGACCACCAGACTCTAAGGTACACTAGTGAGTAGGACCTTAGTTTTAAGATTTGTCCATAGTTAAGTTAGGTTAGAACAGAATTACTCATTGATCAACTTTGATCAGATCGTAATGTTAGTAAATGTCCTACGGGGAGTTTAATTAAAAAAAAAAAAAAAAAAAACTAATCTCTGGTAACATACGAAGCTAATGCTCTAACGCTTAAAGCTGAAAAATTCTGAAGGAATAATTTGTACTAGACTTAGTATAAAACTTACCAAATATTGTAAAATATAATTAAAATTAATTTAAACGATATAAATAATTAATATAAATGTTGAAATAAACAATTGCGCAATAATAATAAATAATTTTCCGATGACAAATGTTTTTATATTTATTAGTTTAGATGTGACAACTATGCTTCAGCTGGATTCTGCGCCTTTTCAAATGTCAATAATGCCAGTGGTCAAGCCAACATACGTCCTTTCCTTTCGTCACTTTGAAGTGGTCGGTGTTTGTAGTAGGAACATCTGAAAAAATCCAAATCATCGTCCAAAATGAGGATCTACAAAGACAAATTTACTGGTAAATATTGTCCACACATTACATTACTTCCTTTCGTTTACTGTTTTTTGACTGGAATAATTTGTTTTACGTGAAAATTGAACTTAACCAAAAAGTTGTTGACATATTTACTTTTTCTTACAAGTAAATCCTTTTATATTTTATTTGGGCATTTCAGGAGATGAAATGTTCTCCGATACTTACAAAATCAAGTTGGTCGATGGCGTAATCTACGAGGTTTATGGAAAGCACATTACTCGTAAGAACGGCGAAGTCCAACTTGCTGGGGCAAACCCATCTGCTGAAGAAGCTGATGAAGGGACCGAGGAAGGCGCAGAAAGTGGAGTAGACATTGTTTTAAACCACAGACTCCAAGAATCGTATGCCTTCCCTGACAAGAAGTCCTATACTTTATATCTGAAGGATTACATGAAAAAGTAAGTGAAAAGGTCATAGTACAATTAGGGCTAAGAAAATATACATAAACTTATAATTTGTCCCGTCCAAGAAATTTTTGCGTTGAAAGTGCTTAACTTAAAGTGTTCTTTAAGAAAAACCTAAAAATTCGGAGGTACTCAAACGACACGTGCACCGTCCATCTATAGGTTTGTAATGGCAATTTACTTCGAAAAACTATACTTTGTTTATAAATGGAGCATATGCATTATAATCAAATGTTTATGTTGTTCCTAAATGATTTGGCGCAAACTTGGCGTCATTCTGGAGTTACTGGGTCCTACTTGGCGAGTACGGCAAAATTAGCATGTGTAATGTGAGATTCTCCGCGAAGATATTTATCCGGAAAGATACACTTTGCTGTTAAGTCACCCTTTTTTCGCAAAATATTTAATCTTAATTGATGTTTTTATTTTAACTTGATTTAACCAGATTTATTGAAATCCGTTAATTTTACTCTTTTCCATGCAGTTAATTTATATTAGATTCAAATATACTCAAAAGAATATTAAACAAACGATTAAGGAACATTTGTACAATAATGGGCTTAAAGCATAATGTTAATTTAATCGTTATTTGTCTCTGTGATTCACTAATATCGAAAATTCCATTTAACTAGCACATGATTACCAAATGCGCTAGTTAATTCTATTTCTATTGATTCGTCGGATCTAATAATACGATAAACTGCTATCATTTAAGAAAAGTAAATCTGTTTTTATTAAACATCTTGGAGATGTAACTGAACCTCATGGGCATATGTTATATGCATCCACGATCCTTGATTGAATGTTTGCCACTTCATTAACCACTTTGTTCTTAATTTTGATGAAATATCTAGATTCTTATAGAATATTCAACAAATTCGTTGAATGCCACAACCTGTCTAAATAAAAAAAAATCTCGAAACAGAATGTGTTAGAGCCTTTAGCTATTCTGTGAAACTATGTTTCCTGAATTTAGCAACACGTGCTTAGAAGGTGGCCTGAATTCAATCAATTACCCTGTACATTCTCTCAGTTAAAACCATTCGCATTTTTGGTTGTATGATGAAATAACAAAGTTGGTGAACATCATTTTTTGGGGTTTGCATTCACATACTTTAAATAGCTCAATAGACTTTGAACTTGGTTTGAAGTGGATCAATACTTTTTCCTTATTTTATATACTCAGAAACATAGAGTATAGTGTAATGTACAGATTTATTGATTCAATATTTCCACGTTTTTTTTTAAGATCCCTATTTTAAATTTGGTAAAAATATTAAATCCGAAAGTTCTAGATATTTCTGTCCAGTTTCTTTGAAAAAAGATTTATTAATACATATAAAGTGTTTCAACTTAAAATGGATCATCAAACTTATATTTTTCCTAATATAATGCATATTAAGGGTGATCTATTTAAATTAAACGTTTATATACCGGGTGTCCGTTTTTGGAGTTCAACCATGGGGATCTCGGTAACCATGTAAGATACGAGATTGGTTAAATTGGGGCAAAGTTGCGCAACGAAAAGTTCAGCAAAATGCTCTGAAATTTTTAAAAATGTTTGCTACTTCCGAAGAAGAAAAACCGAAATTCGAAAAAAGTGTTTATTTTTTCTTTAGCTTATTTGGCTCGGAAATTTAAAATGAATAACACTTTATCATTGCAACATTTTCTCTTCCACAACGTGGTGATGTTGTATTTAACATCCGACTTATGCATTCTTGACAACCATCATCAACTGTGTTTTTTCTTATGGGCGCCATATTGGATTTTTACATGTTTGAATTCAGCTTTTTGTTCTGATTACTATTCTGTATCTCATGTTAAGGTTCAGTCTTGCTGCTTGGTGAACATAACAAAAATCCTGTTTTTGCAAAGAGTGCTTTGGAATAACATCCACTCTTTTGTCCTAAATTCTAACTACAACATCGCCAGGTTGTAGAAAAGAAAATGTTGCAATGATGAAGTATTATTAATATTAAATTTCCACCCCAAATAAGCTAAGGAAAAAAAATAAAAACTAGGAATTCATCAAAATTAGTTTTATCAACAAGTTCATTTAGTAAGATGTACTTTCCACCCTTGAAATTTTGCTACTATTATAAAAGTCTTTATCTGGCACTTGAATTTCAGACACCCTGCAGAGAATTCATGTTAAAAAACATATGTAACAAGTGAAACAATGCACAGTTTTATACGAAAGTTTATGACTGATTTTTAAAAAGATGTAAACATATAAGATCTGTTGTCGGCTGCCAGAATTACCTGTGGCATGTTATTAAGCATGTACATGTCTGAGGGCGTTTATAAATATTTTAAATTTAAAAATTTGAGGCAACAGCATGAACTAATACTGGATAGCATTAGTTAATATACTGTTCAGAGCAAAACCATGCGAAATAATATTTAAATTGTTATTGATTTATTACATTTCTAAGTGTAATGAATTGAGAAAAATTTAAAACATTGTCATCAAGTAAAATAGGTCTTCCCTTTAAAAGCTGCTTTCAAAAGTTCCATTACATAAAATGGCCTGGGTTCCAGTCAATTATTTGTTTATTTTCTGTTACAAAAACGTTTCGGTGTCTTTCTCCACCATCATCAGTTTGCATGAATGGCTATTTCTACCTTCAACTTTGGCAAGCAATTGTTTATTAAGCTATTGCTTGTCAAAGTTGAAGGTAGAAACAGTCATGCATGCAAACTGATGATGGTGGAGAAAGACACCGAAACGTTTTTGTGACATTTTAAATAATAAACAATAAAATTGACTGAAACCCAGGAGTTTTATTTTGATTTGAATTGAAATACAGTCAGGAAAATATACACAACTAAAAATAAAACTTATCATCTTTAACACCCTGTATTTCCAAAATGGTGGGTTGCATGTTATGAAGTTATTCTATTTTTGAACGTGCAGTATGCCATTTACGTTCAGGTCACCTTGTGTATACTGTATTTTGTAATAGCTTTTTATGTGTATTTATTTTCTTATTAACAAAAATAGAACAAAGACATTTACTAATTGTATTTTTATTTCAGGTTGATTCCGAAACTAGAACAAGATTCCCCCGACCAAGTAGATATTTTTAAAAATAATATTAATAAAACAATGAAAGATATACTTTCAAGGTTTAAAGATCTCCAATTCTTCACTGGCGAATCAATGGATATTGATGGCTTGGTAGGGCTTATGGAATATCGTGATATCGACGGTGATTCAGTGCCCGTAATGATGTTTTTCAAGCAAGGTCTTGATGAAGAGAAATTTTAATAAATTTAAACAATAATTTATATTGTGACTTATACGATATATCTCAAGGAAATAATGCAAAATATGATGTTGATTATGATATTTGTTATTATATTTTTGACTTCTATTGTCCACATATAAAAAACATGATTTACAATCTTTTTTTAATGTAATATAAAAAGATTTCCTACAGCAAGTAATGCGTTTTATTATTTCCTGTGGTTATGAGTAGGTACATAAAATTCTATCGGGAAAGTAGTAAATTTAGTATGTATATAAAATTTTTCGTGAAGAACGCCAATAACTATAAATTCTAAAAGCAATCTTAACCTTAAAGTCAAAACACCTCTAGAGCTCAAGTTACTTCTAAGCTTTGAGATTTTAGTTGTTTCAATATTTTCTGATAATCTTTGGCGTTTAATTTGCAAGTAAAATACATACAGTGTGAATCTTTGGCTTTAAATAAATGCAATAAATCAAAAAGGTTCTTTTTGCGAAATAATCTCAGACTACTCGATTAGTGTTTTAAATTGCCCTCTCGAAAGTCGACGGCCGATATTGGTATTTTATTAGTGCCCTTCATATTTGTTACACGAACACTAGTTATACAAGCTATATGGAACCCTTGAATTCATGATATATTAGCCCCTAATAGATTTATTTACGTCTAAAACTAGTGGGAAAAAACTAATCGTTACTCATCCGTATCCGAAGTAACGATTACCGAACCAAGCTATCCAACGAGTAATCGTTCTCGGAAAATCAAGTCACCCAGCCTAACCTTCCGAATATGTTATTGAACTTATTACTGAATTGTTATATGAACTTATTACTGAAATAAAATCTTTATAGCTATTTATGTACCAAGGGTGTTACGGATTGTATAATGCTCTGAGGGTCGAACTAGCCCAAGGAATATGTTTTGGCCTGATGGGCATTATTATTGTCTCCGTAACGCCTGTGGAACATAAAATGCTTTATGTTTCACGTAATTGTTTGCAATGAATTATTTGTAGTTATTACCATTAAAAAAAGGTTTACCTGTACCTGTATGAAATAATTTAATGATTTGTGATTTTATCTGAAGTGACTTATGTTCCTGTCAAATAGCAATAATTCATCGCAAAACATGGAAGAAATTCCGCAAGATATAAGAGAACACGCAGCAAAAGCTACAGAAAATATGCTGCCTATAAAGTCGAGAGCATCCTATGATAGGGAGCATAAGTTCAGAATTTTTTCAAGAGTTCAGTTCGATCAGAATATGAGCGGGCGTTATTATAATGCCCTGCGGTTGTTATGGAATATGTAGGTGAAACATAAAGTTGTTTAAGTGCCGTTGTAAGAGTGCAAATAACGATTTTACAGGTTTTATTTAAGTAATAAACTCCAGTAACGTATTCGGAAAGTTAGTTAGGATGGGTGCGGTATTTGAATACTTGTTTCATAGCTTGGTTCGGTAATCGTTACTTCCGAGACGAATCAGTAACGAGTACTCGAGTAACGATTAGTTACTTTTTTTCCCACCGCTAATATCGAATTTTTATTTCTTATTCTGGAAAATTTATTTAACAAACTCTCAACTCTAATGATAATGTATCTTGAATAATTGCTCAAAATGTCCATAAACTAACTGATAATTTATCTTAAATGGGACTGAAACTCGTTTTAAACAATTCTGATGACTTCGGCGGAAGTTGATGTTTTCCCCCATAAGAAATTGTCCGAAATGTGAAAATCGTGTTGAAATGTTATGAATTTTACTTCCAACTATATTTATTTTATCTCGGGCGTGAGTTAAAGCAAGAGCTAGTACTTTGCGGCTAGTGAACAATTTTTGGAACGCTCAATGGACAATACAAAATTATGCACACTCAAATTCAACTGCACAACTAATGTATTTAAACAAGTTAACAATTTTACTGAGAGTAATAAAGGTAAAAAAAATATATAAATTTACTTAGAGTGTATCACTCGGATATTTTTGGTAGCACCCTTAATCTATGGATACCTTAACTTCAATCAAGCCTGGATGGTGAAGGGGAAGGACCCTGAGGGGGACCTGCTGGAGTGATCACTTCAGTCAGTGGCCTCGCAGGTCTTCCAATGGGGATCGGTCGTGATCATAAATAAAAATAAAAAAATCCACAGTGAAGGGGTACCAAAATAAATAAGGAAATCACTCAGGTCCGACTGTGAATCGCAATTAAAGTAAAAAGAAACAAAATGAACTGAATGCAGTCGAACTTGAATGTTTCAGCACAAGCAATTAACTATAAAACGTTATTAATTCCTATCATAAAAAAAAACTGTCATAAAAAACTGATAAAAAACAAAGTCTTCACCAAAAGTTGGGCGCCAGCATGCTTCCAAGTAGCATGCAACTTCTACCAAAATGGAAAACACCAGAACCAGCCTCCACGTCAAAAATCCAAAGGTCCCGCTGAAGTTCCCCAAAAGAGCTGGTTTTGAATTGCTCAACGGATCTCGGATCAATTCCACGTGGTCATAACGGCCATCATGGATTCGTCTATCTGGTTCTTGGGTCTCAAAACTTCAACTCGCCGACTCTTGCAAATCTCTTGCAAACCATCAATCAAGGCCTCTTGCAAGCATCATCAATAAATTTCTCGATTTCTAAAACTTTTCAAAAAAAAACCGACCATGCGGTAGCGCTGAACACAATGAAAATCTCAAAGCCCGACCGTGCGGAACAAACTCAAAAATCGACCTGCCGATCTGACCGGCACGGCCTAATTAAATCTTCAACCACCAAAAATCTACCGTTACACCAGTAGAAGTTTTTCCTCCCCCCAACCTTCCGTTGGAGCAGGAATCAAAAATCACCAATTTCATTGGCCCTAACGGACACGTGATCCCGCAATCTACCAAACATTTTTTTCACCTGCGATAAGAATCGAAACTGCGATAAGAATCGCCAAATTTGCTAGATTCGGATTTTACAGCCAAAATTTAACTCTATGATGAAAAAACCAAAACAGATATGCTTGGCAAATAACTTGCACACGCATACCGAGGTCGAAAACAAATTAACAGGTTTACGGCAAAATATTTGCACGTAACAATGTGTTAAATCCGGAGACTTGGCAGACCATTCAATGAGTTTTTCTACCAATCCATCTGCCTGGAAATACATAATCCAGATATTCATGAGCAGGTCTTTCAAAATGAAGTGTTGTTGGAACCAGATGTTTTTATTTAGTAGCCAAATTGGGAACTTATGCGACATGCAAAAATTCTAAATATCCCACTCCTTTGAGATTTTGTTGAAAATCGGACCTATTACTCTATCATCAACAATTCTTGCCCAAACATTGACTTTTTCTAATTGTTGATTGTGGCCTTCCCTCGTCCAGTGTAGGTTTTTGTCTATCGTTAACGATTATTTTGAGAATTTACTTTACCATAAACATAAACGTTGATTTGCTAGAAAACAGTATTCTATTATATTACTCGATCACCAACAATCTGTCTCCAAACATTGACTTTTCTGGATGTTGAGTGTGAGCTTTTGTCTGCCTAATAACGACAATGTTGACGAATTACCTCACCTGGTAACATAAACGTTGATTCGTCAGAACAGTACGTTTTCTATGTTTACAACATTTCTGTCTAGTCTCCTACATAAGAAAGAGCGTAACTTATTTACATCCAAAAGAGCACAAATTCTAATCGCGAGGGTATTTAAAACAAATCTCTGGTTTACTGAATTTATTTGATGTTCGAGGCTTTCATTGTATAAGTTTTGTATGATTAGTACACCGACTGACCGGAGCACATTTGCCCTGTCATAACTATCAACCAGATTGGGAATGGGCAAAGCTGGAAACGAGTTTTCTTTTTGGTATTTTCCAAAAGTGATGATGTGTATAATCTGCTACATTAAAATTTATTGTGTATCAATTTTTCCCTAATTTAAAATTCTTCATCCTGTTAAAATCAAAAGTTTTTTGTTTGTAAACTATGTTGATCTTTGGCATTAGTTTCAATTATCGTTGGTAAGTTTGTATTTCGATTTTCTCGTGGTCTTCCTTGGTTTGGACAAATTGGTGGTGCGCACTTTCACACTTACGGGCGTGTATATGATTTTCTTAAATCCCATATCAAGTTAAAAGGTTTGTAAACTTTGTTATCCTTTGATTTAAATTTTAATTGTTTTTCGTCAAGTTTTGGTGACATTTTTTCTTGCTTCTTTATCAACTGAAATATTCCAGTTTATGCCAAACTTTATTGTGCGAACTCATTCGGGATATCGTCTGTACACTTGTGTATTTTTTCTTTTGCTTTCGTTTATTCTTGTATATTTTTGGATATTTCATGTAATAGTAGAGATATGTAGAGTATGGTTTCAGTAATTAAACTTTCTTCAAATTATTCAAATGTTAAACTAAACCAAATGTGGAACATACCAAACTAATCCAAACTTGAAGAGAGTTTTTTAACTATAGTTTTATCGAAATTTTGCAGAAGAAGATATCATTGAAAAGGAGTAGTTCAAATGAACAAGCAAATTGGTTAAAAAATAACAAACTCTTATAAAGCGTCATTGACTTTAGTTTGCATATTGTATTGTAAGTTCCAAACTTATTTTTTTGGGAATATTGTTCTATAAATAGCTTCAGTATGAAGCTCGCTAAAGATTTGGTGCTTTGCAAGAGAACGTAAGAACATGCAAAACTATTGAACCATAGTTGTAAAATTCTTCTAGTTTACAGTGAATAAACCCAAATATGGTGCTTAATGCCGTGTTACATTTTATCTGTTGAAAAATTTCGATAAGAATGAAATACAAGAGGAATACGTTTTTTGAATACTTTGTTACGTTGGCTATTGATACTAAGGTGTAATATTCAACATTTCTGGGTAGTAGATCCTGACTTAAGAAAATCACTTATTTAACACATGTTTATTTCGTAAACGTTTAAATATTGATTTGATCGAGGAATATATACAGATAATTTTCTCTTTAAATACAAAAGGACTGGGTAAAATACATTAAAATTGTTAACAGAATTGTTTCATAAAGCCTGTTATTTTATATTTAACAAAAATACCAATAGATGTTTAAACAATATTGCGTAAGAAAGCCGATTTTCTAATTATTTATTGTGTCCGTTCGAAAATCTGGCATCATGAGGAAATTACTCCTGAAGCTATGTTGCTTCCAATCTTTATTGAGAAAAACTCAAACTCAGTTAACTAAAGGTTAACTTTTGTGTTAACTAAGTTAACACTTATAACGTGGCATGTTTGTATGGCATATGCGTTGCAACTAGAAATAATGTATTCAGATATATGATAAGTTAACTGTAAGACCGTGGCCTATACTGTATCTTTGTCTCATGAAGTATTGCAAAAAGCCACCAGAATGCATATAAAGGCAAAAAAATAGTAGAATGCATGAAAAGTTATGCTCTCTTCAAGATCCATCCAAAAATAATAGCGATGCATCGCAGTCAAATAACTGAAGTGGTGCGGAAAAACGACTCGATCAATTGAATTTTCGTTGTGGCCAATAAAGACTCTTTATCTTATTGTACTTTGGTGGCAAGTACTTTCAGTCCATGTTAGCCTCGTTGTTTTTGTTGTTTCAATAAAGATTGCAGAGACCAAACCTACTAATCGTGCTGCATTAGATTCTAACACAAGACATTACATTCCAGCACAGCGTGCAAAAGTTTACTTACACAAATTCCGATACTTAAAAGAAACTTATTTTGGTTTCATTTGGAATAAATACTGATAATTCCGTATACTTGCTACTAATTTTGTGCAATTTTTTTTTATTTAGGTAAAAGAATATTGGCAAATCAACGAAAATCGCTAAGGAACACTGAAATAAAGGTTTAAATTAATTTCGAATAACAAGTCTCTAAACACTAATATCACTACAGTATGATTTTTTTGGATAAATTTATTATACTTTTTAAGTCATTATAAAATTTTCTTTTTAGAAAATTGTCAGTGCAAAGTTTAACTAGGCATTGAACAGAGGCTGAAGAAAAAACAATACTAATCGATTATCGGATAAACGCTATTTAAATCAAAAAAACCGTTTCAAAAGTAAATATCTACTTCAATTTGTACAAAATAGACATTTGGAGTTGGTGCAAAAATTTCGAGACTGGGTCGGTAGCTAATAAAAAACGTCAAGCTCAAAATGCGGTAGTAAATGAGACTACTGAGGAGACGGTAGACATACAGGGTGGGCCAGTTTAAAAGAACCAGTCAAAAGCTCGTAAATGGTAGCAAATACAAGAAAATGTTTTACGGGAGGCGCCAGGTGGGGGGCAACTTCAATTTTTTTAATGGCTTGGTATATTTTTTACTATGAAGTCCAATTCAGCTTTTAATTATAAATGAAAAAGTATTAAGGTATATATATGTGGGCTAAAGTTTATGGATTTAAAAATAAAACCTGAATTTTGTATTTTTGGTTTTCTGCCATTCACATAATTCTAATTTACCATCAAGTGTGTTGACTCGTTGCTAGCATAAATATCTCGTAAAAATATGTAATAATAATATAAATATTAATAAATATATATTTTTTTTAATTAACGGGGAAACATTTTTGAACACCTGTTAAGAGAATATGCGTTTAATGTATGTACGTAGTTTCATAGTGGTTTATAAATATTTCGAATTCTGTTAACCTTAGCCCATATGTAGCTTAATACTTTTTCATTTAGAATTAAATGCTGAATCAGATTTTATAGTAAAAAATGTTCCAAAAAATTCCTGGGTTTCAGTCAATTTTATTGTTTATTATTTTTTTCGTATATTTCTTTTTCCTGACTGTACTTTTTAATTCATTCCAATATATTCCTGGGTTTTTCAGTCAATTTTATTGTCACTAATTATGGTGTTATGTGATGAGCCCTGCGTTTCGTCCCGGGTCTACCTATTGGACTCGTCAGTAAGGCTTTAGGTAGACCCTGCCTTATACGCCAGACATCGGTTCTACGTGTTCGGACGTAAATGAACCGAGCCGGTATAGATCTTCTGCGGTGAGATATTGGCAACCCGTGTTGCCGATTAGCATTAGATTGAAAACCACTAGTTCCATTCTGCTTTTTTTCTCCCAAGCATCTATATCTTTTTCGTATATTTTCATATATATATGAATTGTTTATTATTTAAAATGTCACAAATACGTTTCGGTGTCTTTCTCCACGATCATCAGTTTGTCTAAAATATACATTTACAGTTATCATCAATTTATATAAAAAAATTTCATCAACATTCACATATTAAAATACAAATCACACACATATTAAAAAGTACATTAAAAACAATGGTTTTTAGGTGATGAGTCAGGACCATCATGTCTGGGAAAAGACTAGAATCTATTGTTTAGAGATTTAAATCTCTGAAATCTCTTGACTGAAACCCAGGAAATTTTTTTGGAATAATTTTACAGTCAACTAGATATATAAAAATAACAAAAACTAACGAAATAAACATAATTCTAGGGGACTTTAACGCCAGAGTAGGTAAAGGAAGAGTGGCATCGGTAGTCGGGGATTATGGTCTCGGACAAAGAAATGAAAGAGGTGAGAAGTTAATACAGTACTGTGAAGAAAACAATCTGGTAATAACGAATACATGGTACAAATTACCACCTAGACGTCTATACACCTGGAAGTCACCACAGGACAACGATTTACATACTGTCCGTAACCAGATAGATTACATCACTATTAATAGAAGATTTAGAAACTGTGTAACAAAAGTCACAACAATGCCAGGGGTGGATATTGAATCCAATCATAATCCACTCGTTTCCAATATTACAATACGACTCGCCAAAACTATGAAAAAAAAAGTTAATTAAGTCCTCCAACCCAAAAATACTTAGAAATTAACAAATCGGAAGATCAAATGAGGAATGTTTGAACAATAAACTCTCGAACACAAATAATACGAACGACACGAGAAACATTGGTATGACATCAAAAAAGCATTTGAAGAATCAAACGAAAACTTTCTTCAAAGAACTGAAATAAGAGCAAAGGAGGCATGGATGACAGAAGATATCCTAGAACTGATGGAAAAACGCCGAATATGCAAAATCGAAGGAGAATACGGAAAGAAATAGGAATGGCAAAGGAAAAATGGCTTACTGAGAGATGTATAGAAGCGAAAAATCTTAATCATATTGGAGACAGCTTTAACCGCCATACAAAAGTAAAGGAAATACCTGGGCAATTTCATAAAAGACCAACACATTTCATCAGAGACGATCACAACAAAATAATAACAGACTCCGAAGAACTACTGAAAACCTGAAGACATATGCAACTAATATTTTTAACGATGTCAGACCAGAAAGTTCAACGGTCCAAATAAATAACCCTATAACAGGACCAAGCATATTAAAAAGTGAAATTGTGTATGCGATGAAATTAATTAAAAATAATAAGGCCCCAGGATCTGATAACATATACTCGGAGACATTTCAATTAATTAACGATCAAAACATAAAGGCAATAGTGACGTTTTTTAACAAGATATATGATGCCGGACATTTTCCTGAGGATTGGCTCCGCTCGACTTTCATCACGATGCCAAAATCAAACATCGCAAAGACCTGGAAAAACCATCGCCTTATCAGCCTAATGACTCATTTCCTAAAACTCTTCCTTCGAATTCTGCACACAAGGCTCTACAAAAAATGTGAAGAAGTTAGTGGAAATAGCCAGTTTGGTTTCAAGAAAGGCTTCGGAACCAGGGAAGCGATCTTTAGTTTACAAACATTAATGCAGAATTGTCAAAATCAAAGAAAATATGCTTATATATGCTTTAAGACTACGAAAAAGCATTTGACAACGTTAAACATGAACTCCTGATAACATATTTGAAAGGCAAAGGACTAGACGATAAAGACATAAGGCTTATAATCAACCTACACTGGAACCAAAAAGCAGAAATTCGAATAAATAGCTCAACAACGGAACTGTTTGAGATAAAGAAGGGTGTAAGACAAGGTTGTATTTTGTCCCCCAATTCTTTTTAACTTATATACAGACAGAGCATTTACAGAGGCAATTTCAGAAAGTCCTATAGGTATTAAAATAAACGGGATCCCCGTAAATAATATCAGATATGCAGACGATACTGCAATATTAGCAGATAATGTGAATGATCTCCAGACACTGCTTAATCTGGTTAACGAAACAAGTGAAAGAGTAGGATTGAAAATTAACATAAATAAAACCAAAGTAATGGTAGTGAGTAAAAATAATTCCCCAAACACTGGAATACATATAAATGGAGAAGTTGTTGAGAGAGTCGCAAGGTTCATATACCTGGGTTGTATGCTGAATGAAAAATGGGACCCAGAACAAGAGATAAGAAGTAGGATAGAACAAGCAAGAACAGTCTTTATAAAACTTCGAAAATTCCTTGTAGACAGACATTTACATTTTAAACTTAGATACAGAATGTTGAAATGTTACGTGTGGTCAGTCCTACTATATGGGGTGGAAACATGGACATTAAAAATAACAACAATACATAAGATTGAAGCTTTTGAAATGTGGACCTTGCGGCGAATGCTTAAAATATCTTGGACCTAACACATAAGAAATGAAGAAGTACTCCAAAGAGTTGAACTAGAAGACCGGGAACTCTTCACATATGTAAAGGAAAGGAAAATTTCATACCTGGGACACATCCTACGCGGCGAATGCTATCATTTTCAGCGCCCATTCTTGAAGGCAATATCGAAGGTGGAAAAAGGAAAGTCACCAGCGCAAGAATCCCGTAAGGCATCATAAGAACAAGAAGAATAAAGTATTATTTTAAAATAATTCCCTGTTTGAGTGGTAGCCTATTGGAATACTTAAACATTCGAAAAGAAAAATTACGATTTTTTTTTCGAATTTATTCTGTTTATTGGTCACAGGTCGTCTTATTTGCGCAGTATTTGCTACAGAGCCAGTATCTTCAACTTTCTTTCCAATTTTCGAATGAATTTTGCGTTCGTACTCAAGTATCATACCATCATACCCAATAATCAGGAATTTATTTGTTTTTAATTGACAAAAGTATTGTGAACTTGCTAACAATACATTTTTGAAAAAAAAACGTTATGTGGCATATCAAAAAATTTATGTCATGTAAGCAGAAATGTTCGCTCTTTTGAATAAAATAAAATCAAAATACTCGGATAATGGGAGACGTCGCAGATAATGTTATAAACTATGATTAAAGGATCCGAGTTTTTTTTATTTAAACTTTCTATGTCGCAAAACTGATTGCATTCCTTAATTTATGTAAACACTATGTGTTTACATACACACAGTATGTTAGTTAAGTTTACAACACACATGTAATAATACCAATAAAAATTTTCGTACCTTCTAATCAATCAGTAAATAAATAAAATTATAGTACATACAACTTATTTAGCTAGCAAACATATGTTGAAACATCAAACAAACAAAACCGTTTGTTGACGAAGATCAATAACATATCTAAATCGTAACATTTTGTAAGAAAAAGACCGCCGAACAGTGTAACTAAAGTTTGCAACTGTCACTGGTTTGAAAACAACAGATTGTTCCACAACAGTTTACACCCTCTGCTTGCTCTAGAACTATTCTGGTTATAACCTATAATATAATAAATAATAAATTCCATAAAATTTGTACTAAATATTTCAAACCTATAATAAGGGAATGTAACAAAAGGTGCCTTTGGTATCATCTACATTATTTGGTTGAAACGGAAATACAATCATCTAATTTATCACATAATCAAAGTCTTTGATATATCTAAGCGTTTTAAAGTGAGGTTTAATAGAAAAAATACTATTTAAGTTTAATACTTTACCTAAATTCTATTGACAATATCTTCGAAATAAATATATATTTAGTTTAAGTTAGAATACTAGGTCATTTTTATAATGGAGAACTTATCTAGCTTATGTCAGTATTTTTTATTCAGATATATTTCTTTTCTTAAATAACTTGCAATCAAATAATCTAATTATTCTACACCACAACTAAAACTAAAAATACTCCGGAATTACGTTTAGGTAACTACTTCATGGAAAAATACCAAAACTTAACACCGAAGTATTCACATAAAATCGAATTATATCACATTCAATTAATTAGAATACCGGAGATAAATTAAGAGTTAAACTTTGTAGCGTTTTATTTCTGATAGCTGAGCGATTAGTGCGAGCGGATCTAATAATTTGCAACACCATCAACTTGCAGTCGTGGCAAACTACCATCTGAGAGCCCTATGAATAAAAAAAACATGGTTTAGTAACAATATTGGTTTTTCAATTGGCTGTTGATCCATTCATAACATTTTAAAATGTTTTTTTTATTGAAATGCAATTATTTAAGAGTGCAATTTCTTGCACGCAATGTGAAATGTAAAGTTGCTGATATTTGGCTTCATTCGCTATAATCCAAAAATGTTTCGTTATGAAAATGTTTTACATCGCTCGAGATTAATGTGTAGTGATATTTTCATTAACAAACTAAACTTGCGTGCATAGAAATCGGACCACTGTAAACTTTTGACTTTAACTATATATTTTTTAAAAACTATTCATCAGATCAAAAAAAGATATATGCTGTTTGAAAGACAATTTAATATGCTTTAATGCGAGTATAAATGTATCAAGAAGGCTTGTCGTTTTTATGCGTAGCAAGCGGTAAACCAATGAAACGTGTTTATGTGGTGATTGTAACGAAAATAAAAAATTGTCAAATATTAAAATTATTGCGTTTGCAACTGAAATTTGCATATTAATTCGTCGCATACTACACCACAAAAAGCCGGCCAAGTTATTGCTGAAATCGAAAATGGACTTAGTCAGCGAGCTGTTGCTAGACAATTGGATATGATACGCGCAGCGGCTCGAAGAGTCTGCAAACGTTATAAGGAGACTGGATCATTTCATAGGCGATCTGGAACAGCAGAAGGCGATTTACAACCGCTCGTGATGACCGTTTTATTGTGTTAACAACGTTAAGAAATCGTCACCTTAATGCCGTTCAAGTGCAACGACTGCTACCACGAGGTGCGAGGAGTGGCTATTAGTCAGTGGACAGCAAGACGAAGAATGCAGGAAAATAACCTGACCCCTAAAACACCTGCGATTGGTCCAAAACTTACTCCAGCTCATCGGCAAACACGCTTGCGTTTTACACGGGATCATCTGAATTGGACGTTGGAACAATGGGGATCTGTTCTGTTCTCAGATGAGACCAGAATATGCCTCCATGGTAGCGACCGAAGAAGGAAAGTGTACCGAAGACCAAGAGAGCCATTTGCAGATTGCTGCTTTGAAGAGCGGAGTGCTTATGGAGTTGGTTCCTGTATGATATGGGGTGCAATTTCTATAGGAGCACGAACCGATCCTGTGTTCATTCGTAGGGGCGACCGTGTTCACGGAAGAAGTTTAACTGCTGTTAGATATATCGAGGCGATTTTAGCAATTCCTGTGGTACCTTACGTCGACTACATTGGAGACGAATTTACCTTTATGCATGACAATGCCAGGCCGCACACCACAAGAATCGTGCAAGATTACTTTGCAAAGTCGGTTTTCGGGTTATGGAGTGACCAGCATACAGTCCTGACCGAAATCCGATCGAACACTTATGGGATGAGCTAAAACGAAGAATTCGAGCTAGACTTCATACCTCAAACTCGATCCCAGAGCTTATTGTTGCAGTAGAAGAAGAGTGGTTTAACATCCCTCAAGAAACAATAGCCAACTTGATTAGATCTATGCCTAATCGTATGAGAGAAGTTATTAGGGAAAGAGGAGGTCATACCCATTATTAAAAATTAAGTGTTAAGTTTTAACTTGTCAATAACTCTATTTATGTTAATAATAAAAAAGCTTAATTTGCTTAATGCATTAATTTTACTATGTTAAACATAGGATACTCACAACAATGTATACTCACCTTAAAGCATATTAAATTGTCTTTCAAACAGCATATTTCTTTTTTTGATCTGATAAATAGTTTTTAAAAAACATATAGTTAAAATCAAAAGTTTTCTGTGGGCCGATTTCTATGCACGCAAGTGTTTTTATTCCTCGCCGACATCAAACTAAAGTAGATAGATTTTTAGATAGAATTTTTTATTAGTTTTATGTTACATTTTACGTCACAATACAGTATTCAATGGTTCAATTCAAGGTTCAATTTAGCAGAACTTTAGAACAGGTTTGAAAAATCTTGGGCCAAATAGTCGTCTATAGGATAGAAACTTTCACAAAAGAAAATTTCACGACAAGGAGCACTCTCACAGAAGGCGGCAGTTAGTTAATATCTCTTGTCAATGGATGCACTCCAAAACGATGCTTCCACATAGTATAGGTTGAATAGAGAAAAAACTTCAGCACAAAAATCTCACTCATATAGACGCCAGTAAAATAAAATCAAAACAATAGAAACAACAGAAAAAAAAACTGCCGAAAATATTGAGGAAACATGAACATTATTTCGTGAAAATATGACTAATATATCAGAAGTGTACAAAGTGACCAATGGACAGAAGAAACAAAAATTGATAATAGAAGAAATACTGGCCCTCATGGAGGCCAAATTGCAGGAAGAGGCAAAAAACAACAAAGTAAAACAAAATAAAAAATACGTTCAAATTATTCCTGGATTTCAGTCAATTTTATTGTTTATCATTAAAAATGTTACAAATTTGTAAACAAAAAATTTGTAACATTTTTAATGATAAACAATAAAATTGACTGAAACCCAGGAATAATTTGAAGTGATTAAAGTACAGTCAGGAAAATATACCCAACTATAAAAAATACGATCGGTTAAGAAGTGAGAAGCGGATAGATGGTCGGAAATGCATGAAATTGAAAGGAAACATGTTAACATGTACAAGAAAATTCAATCAAAATAAAAAAAAGTTTATGGATTGCATAATAAAAAAAACTACCAATACCCTAGTAGAAATCGTGAAAAAAAAAATGGATTTAATTTATTTGAAGACGATAAACCAAATATTCGATGAAGTCAGGACCATGGTCTAACATTTCAAAAATCTGAGCAAGTTATAAAATCCGCTCTAACCAAGAAAGTAACTGGACTAGACAATAATAGGCAAATACCACATGATGTGCTCTGTACCATATAATTACCAGGAAACTTCCTTCCTTCTTTTCCCTCATATTTAAGCCCTTCACGAAAGAGCAGGCATCGATGCGCAACGAATAGAGATTAATCATTCTGATGAGCCGCACATTAAACATTTTGTAAAAGATATGTAGCTTTAATCGATTATAAAAAACTTTTGATAGGGCTCAGAATGGAATGGCATCTAAACATATTAGGAACCTCGGGCATCGAGCTCCGCATTATAGAAAAGTTGCATTGGAAACAAAAGGCAGTTGTTCGAATCGATGGAAGACTGACCGACGAACTGCATTCAATTGACAGAAATGCATTTTATATCCGCTAATATTCCAAAACTAGCCAAATTTATCTTTTAAATTAAATCGGTAAGATAAAGACCTCGGAATGAAAATAAATTCGAAATGGATTTACAAAGCCGACGACACTGTCTTTCTGTGAAATAGTCTCCAAGACCTCCAGAAGATGGAGAAATTGTAAGAAGGCAGATGCTATGGCTAATGAATATTCACCACTGGATTAGGATTTATAACTTTATACAGAGTTTCCCGGAATATGTGGGCATGCGTTCGGATTTGTACAGGGGATGTTAAACAAATATAACAAGTTTCTATAAAAAAATTTCCAGAGGACCGCTTTATGGAGATACATGCCTCTAAAGGAGCCACCTGAGTATCGAGTTTTTAAAAATAACTTAGAATACTTCATGCAATTTAATTATTTTTTCATACAATGAACAGTACATCATTGATCTTAAAAAGGACCCATGTAAACATTTTTATCATTTCAGTTTGCCAGGGATGGACTAGGTGGAGCACAATAATAGTTAATTTTTTAAACCCTTTTTCAATGAAGACACGAAAATAATGTATTTAGGTAGTTTTAAGCTTAAACTAAAAAAAAAGACACCCTTGATTCATAAAACAGAAAGGTCATGCATGCATGCATGAACTACTTCGTCTTTAAGCTTAAACTAAAAAAAAAGACACTCTTGATTTATATCGATAAACAGAACGGATTTTGATGCATGCATTGGTGGGCTGTGTTTTTTGTTATTTATTAGTTGGTTTTTTAACGTGCCAAAGTAAGGTAAACATTTTTAGAATCGTTAAGGAACAGCAATTGCATCCTTATCACCTACAAAAGGTTCATGCACTTCTTCCTGGACATTCCACGAAGGATGGAATTTTCAAACTGGCTTTTACGTATGCACAGAAATAATGCCAACTTTGTCGGTTCAGTTGTTTACGGACAAAGCTGGGTTTTCTAAGCATGGTGTAATACACTCCCATAACTTGCATTTATAGGCAGAAGAAAATTCGCATGCTTTTAATGTGACTCACCATCAACACCAGTTTCAACCTATTAATGTATGGGCTGGAATCATCGGACAACATTTAATAGGACCATACGTATTGCCTAACAGGTTGACCGGGGCACTTCATTTGGAATTGCTCCAAAACAACTTGCCAGAACTTTTAGAAGTCTTACCTTTGGCAATACGACAGGCGATGTGGTTCATGCATGCATGCATGACCGTTCTGTTTATGGATATGAATCAAGAGTGTCATTTATTTTAGTCTAAGCTTAAAACTACCTAAATACATTATTTTCGTGTTTTCATTTTAAAGGGTAAAAAAAATTAAGTATTTTTTTGTGGAGCACAGTCCATCCCTGGCAAACCGAAATGCTAAAAATGTTTTCATGGGTCCTTTTTAAGAGCAATGATGTATTCATTGTATGAAAAAATAATAAAACTGCATTATAAAAGTTATTTAAAAAAATCGATTTTCAGGTGGCTCCTTTAGAGACCTGTATCTCCGTAGGGGGCCCTCTGGAAATATTTTTATCGAAACTTGTTATGTCCATAACACATATTCCGGGACACCCTGTATATTATTTTATGTACTATCCTCTATTAAAAATATTTCCGACGCCATCATTTGCAATGCTGTGAAGTTTCTAAAAGCTGGTCAAATTTTGTACGTTGTTAAAACAAACAGCTCTAGTTCACCAGCTTTTAATCCAAGATCTCTCTCAGGGGAAAAAAACTTTCGGTAGGAAATATTTAAAGAATATAAGATTATTTATCCTTTTATCAAACTATTTCAAACACATTCCTTTGTGGCGTTGCACACATTTAACAAGTTTATGATTGTAAGTGTAATTCGTCAATAGTTTAGTTTCTCAAGAACTTTGAAACGTTAGCATTGCCAAACATCATATGTTTTCCAGCTTTTGGCATAAGGTCTTAATCTTAGTGTGTCGAAAAAACAGTCATAAAGTCTGTAAGGGGTGGGCAAACTATGTATAACAAATTTCGTACTATTCACAGAGAACTTAATGTTAATATTTTTATTTGTTTTCTGTGTATTCTGATTTGGGTTGGTTGAGAAAGCCCCTAGCCATTTTGGTGGAGGAACCTTTGCTTGAGATTGATTTTCCTATATGTTATTATTTAATTTTAGTTTATCTTTAGTTATATTATTATTATTAGTTCTGTTTCTGTAAGCTTGCTTTCGACTAATTGTGATGCCTTTATACAGATGTAAAAACAAGCTTAATCTTAGATAAGGTATATCAGTCAATTAATAAAGCTGGATGAGCAATAAAGCAGCCTAATCATTGGAACTTATGATGAATTATTATACGAAAAATAAAAGGCAATATTTTTTCTTTGTACCGATAATTTTTTTGCAAAAATCAAGCTAAGCTGAAAGCTTGAAAGTTTGAGATTCGTTGATAAACGTGGAAACAGTGTTGTGTGGGTATAGGTAATAGCATTAAACGCTGCAAGACCTTTTCATATATGCGCATCCACCAAACCGTTCAACATTTTCGGTCTCTGCAATAAGCATAATGACAGATTTTGAAATACCGTTGTATAATGTAGGTAGGTTTTTTTTCGAACCCTTTCAAAATATATTTTCCTTTAAAACCATTCATTCTTTGATTCTTCGCTTACCAATAAAGGGGATCTACGCTGCAGCTATTACGATCCATTTTCTTTATTGAATGATGTGAATATTTAATGAATTACTGTACACAAAATTTATTTTGATACCGAATCAAAAAATAAAGGAATGATGTAATTATATTGAAGGTAAGTTACATTAAATATGAGCCAACCTTCTAATTATTGATGGTGATAGAGCCCTCTAATTCACCAGTGTCAAGAATCAGCCCCGCACCTCTGTCGAGTCAATCGTTTTTTGTTTTTTAAAATTCCCGTTAGTGGGTGAGTAGGTTAAGGGTCATAAGAAGGGTAAGGCCCATATGCGCATCGAGATCGGGTCCTTTGTGGTGATATCACACCCTTTTTTGGTGAATATAGTAGAGTTCAGTTGTTCGTATGTTTGGAGTGTTTTTGTCTGTCTATTAAAGGAGTAAAGGAATTTTAGCTTTTTATTTCGAACCGGGTTGTGGAGTTAAGACGTGTAGTTTTATCGGACACAACAGATGCTTTTATAACACTCACGTCTTAGCCCGGAAAGGATATCAGTGAAATATCTCGAAAACGCTTCAAAATACCGGCTTTCACCAAGATAGTTTTGCATGTAGCAAGCTCTCCACCACGTGTCCAAAACAAACTGGGTAATATAAAACAAAAAAAAATCCATTGTAATATACGGTTTTAGAGTATTGTATCCAGCACGCTACAATGAACACAAGAATCTAGCTAAAAAGCTGCCTGAAATAAACTAAAATTTAATACTAACATTACATCTTTGTATATGGAACACAGTGATCGAAACTGAAACATGATATGAAATTCGAATTTAGTTTTATCAATGAACCTGAAGCTAACGGATTGGCCTATTTTTCTGTGACACCCGGTATTAAGCAATTAATTTCATTAATTTACTGGTCCCAAAAATGGTAATAAACACATATTTGTTGAATACATGGATAATCAGTGCCAAAATCGATGTTTTGGTGAACTGAAGCGTTAAATAAATGTGTCGCTATTAACAGTAACTTACTTTCAATCTGTCCAGTGCCCTAGACGTTCGAACTACTGTAGCGGCGGTTGTGCGAAATTTTGATTGGTTTGATGTAGACTGACTAAATCCTGGATCACTAATAACGCTGGATTCCATTAAATTAGATGGAGACTTGTTTGGGTCAGGACTGTTGTCTTTGGAAAGTGTACCGGAAGACCCAATACCACCGTGCATTTTGCTCATGAAGGTCCTTGTTAGAGAATCTCTGTGAGAACAATACATAATCTATTTGACTTAAAAATATTTCAGCTTAATAATATTAAATCATTATGAAAGGTCGAGGGTAAGATATAATATGTTATTTTATATCTAGTATGGACTGATCATGTTATGAGATTATGAAATGAACCATACAAAACACGCATCTTAGCATATTATATTTCACATATTATTTAATTATTACTTAATAACTCACATTACATAAAAGCAAAAGCAAAGCAAATATGTATTTGATGACAAATAACGATTCATTTAAATCTCATTTCAAACCAGATGAGTAAGAAGTATTTACTATTTGCAGCAACAACGGCTGGTAAGCGGTATTTATTCATGGGTGAACCCAATTCACATCTGCGCGATTTGTGCTTTTTATGTGGAACTTTTACCTTTACAATAGTTTTTATGATGTGACGACCGACGTACTTCTAAGTTATGCATGGTCTTTGAACGAGTGATCGCGTCCTTCTATTGAAATATGGAATTTTCATTACCAAAACTATATTCTGCTGTGAACAAGTTTCCTGATAAAATATAATATTGCTACTTTATTTAAAGTACCACCAATAAACTAATTTTTGTTAATCCTTCTAGGGCTTATAAATCCCCGTTCTATGAAAATAATAACGTCCTATAAAATGTTTAAATACAATTTGGATATTCTTTAGGAAAGTTTTAATTTTCTAAAAATTACTTCCAGAAAACCACTTAAGATTTAGTAGATTTTAATTACAAGCTTTATAGGGTTTATCTCTGTCTAAACATTGAAGGGAGAAGCGAAAAGAAGCATAGGAAGACCTCTGAAGAGATGGATAAATGATATAACTACTGTAGCTGGAAGCAAGTGGATGAGAACAGCCAGAGATAGAGAAGCATGGATAAGACTGGAAGAGGCCTATATCCAGCAATGGATGAACAAAGGCTGAAGAAGAAACATTGACGGTATAATTGCTGTTAGTTACATCACAGATCGCAGACCGAATCCCCAAGAAGGAAAAACATCTTTCAATTATAGTTATTTGGGTGATATCTTGTATAACATAAAATTGTAATTAAATTCGTCATTTCTGTCTTTCAATTAACACATTAGAAATACTAAAAAGTGGCTTGAACATTTATCAGCAATTTCGGAATGGTTTTGCTGTCATTTAAACAGAATAGTCGTTTTCGATTCAAGGGCTAAATGTGTTTTTTGAACGACGAAGGCGATTGCAATCCGTAAAGAGTTCGACGCACAAATTTTCGCCCTCGGATAATTTTTCTGTTATTATTAATGTTAGTAGTTTCAGCACATATTTAAAAAATAATTAATTAATAGTAAACTACTAGACAATGACAAAAACTTTACATCGAACATTTACTTTCCCACATACTGTGCTAAAAAATAAACATGACATACGCTCGTAGTAGACATAGTTGTCCCAAATGACAAGATCTTGCATACATCAGAAAATAACAATTTTTTTGTATAAGGTAGTTTTAGACGACAATCAAGTAGAAAGAACAAAAGCACATTTAAAGTCGTTATGGACTAGACTGATTTTCTTAATGTGAATAGTGCAATTTTTCTAATTGTAAATCTGACCCTGACCAACACGATATGGAAACGCAATCATCTAGTTCTTCATCAAGCGATGAAATGGAAGCCTTTTTGAGACATAAATATTCAGGGCAAAAATTTTTAAAAGGAATTAATCAGCACGAATTTTCTTCACAAGGTTCATTTGTAGTCCTTAACAAAATTGAAAATATTTTAAATTCCTATCAAGTGGAACGAAGCCGCATACGCTTACCGAAAAATGAAACGATTTTTGATTTCTGGAAGAAAAAAAATGAGCTTAATCCCGAGTTATACATGCTTGCTCAAGTATTGTTAAGCGTACCGGCAACTCAAGTTAGTGTTGAGAGGTTATTCGCAGGACTCAAATTTTTGTTGCCGCCTTCGAGGTCAAATATTAAAGAGAACATTTTAGAGGAACAATTATTTGTGAGGACCAACCGACCACTATTTTTAAAATACTTTTTAAGTTGAATTATTTTGGTTCTTCGATCACCAACAACGAAACATTTGAAATTGGAATTTTGGACAAAAGCAATTCCTCAAAAGATGGTGAAGAGTGTGAAGACATGAACCAGGAAGAACAATCTTTAAACGGAAATAAGAGTGAAAGAAGAGGAATTGACGAAGTTGTGGACCTGAGTGAAAACGGAAAGAAGAGAAACGCGCTAGAGTCAGAAAACTCATTAACAAATTACTTTTCAAAAATACAACGATTAAATTAATTTTTATATGGGAGTCTTTATTTCAAAGTTGTTCCATTTAATGTTACCTCAATTTCAATCCTTGTGTGGGGTTGAGCATCCAGCCAAAGTACTGTATGAAGCAGTGAATCGTTGGCGCATCTTTTATCTTGTATAATACAAGCAAGGAAAGAGATAGTGAGATTCCTAATTAGAGTAGCCTTTATCTTTGTCCTCGTTCGTTGTTACATATACATTTTGGAACCGAAATGAACCGGGGAAAAAACGGAACAGGAACGGAACCGAATTGGAAATTATTTTATAAACCGGAACCAAAACGGAACCGAAATTTTAATTTTTGCCTTGGACCGAAACCGGAACAGTTATTTCGTTTCGGTCTACGTCCATGCTTATAACTTGGTAGGGAGGGCTTTTACAATTTTTTTATAGGAACGTTTCACATTGTTTTGACCTCCTGCATATGTATTTGAAATCAAACCCCCATTTTTCGGGTCACCCTGTATAGAAAAATATTTTAAGATCATTTAGGACCTGATTTAGGCCTGACTCATAGAAGTGACGAATTAGTTGTCCTCGGGATTTATTTAGTAAGTACGTTAATATACATACCTAGATTCTTCTTCAGGAGTACACATGATACTAGGGCTGAGAAGAACCACAGGAACGCTACTAAAATGATCCATGGGGATGTTCATTTTGCAGTAGCACTTGCTACAAACAGTTCGTCGGCAAAGAGTGCATCGCTGACCCCACGGCCCAAAAATACCAAATCTAAAAATATTATTCATTATACAGCGAATAGAAAGAAAAGGTAAGTAAAACTTAAGTAAAATAATTAATAATGCAATAGTATAAAAACTTAAAGAAAAGTCTCAATAGTTTTTTTTATTTTACTTACTAAAATTTTCTGATCATAGTTCGCGAAAGTATTGTGAAATAAATATATGCCTGTATTATTTGTTTCTACATTATAAATGAATAATAAATATCGTGTGTGGAAAAAAGAAAGTGTCTTTTATCCGCACGGAAACCTTATTTGCTGACCCATGAAGACTTTGTTTTTTTTGAATCATACTATTCCTCTTTTTATTTATTCTATTATTTTTCACTCAGTGAATTTTGAACAGCCGACGCAGTGGCGGAGGAATGGCTTGGTGCGCCAACCCAACGTACCGGCGCAGTAACTCACCCAGGCGCAGTTTATGTTGCGGTCACCTACTTGGTAAAAATAACGTTTTTTTAGGTCATTTGGGCAAAATTATTCCAGTTTCGAGTCTCGTAAAACTTGGCTTTAGCTTACCGTTTCAATTTAAATGAGTTAATGAGCTATAACTCATCAACCAATGAGTTATAACTCAAAAGCGCAACTCAGCACAGTGTTGCCCATGCCTATATTACACTGTTTTCTTAACATCCGCTATATTGATTATTAAAAAGATATTAGTTTTTAAACATACTAGAACTGCAGTAATATTTCAAGAACAGCATAATAAATATAACTTTATTCTTTTTCCTGACTGTACTTTAATTCGTTCCAATGTATTCCTGGGTTTTCAGTCAATTTTATTGTCACTAATTATGGTGTTATGTGATGAGCCCTGCGTTTCGTCCCGGGTCTACCTATTGGACTCGTCAGTAAGGCTTAGGTAGACCCTGCCTTATACGCCGGACATCGGTTATACGCGTTCGGACGTAAATGAACCGAGCCGGTGTAGATCTTGTGCGGTGAGATGTTGGCAACCCGTGTTGCCGATGCTGCCACTCGTTCCATTCTGCTTTTTTTCCCAAGCATCTATCTTTATAAATCTTTAAATATCTATAAAGATAGATGCTTGGGAAAAAAAGCAGAATGGAACGAGTGTTCCAAGCAGGGACCTTTTAATAATCCTGGGTGATTTTAATTCCAAAATTAACAACAAAAGCCGACTCATACCTAAGATCAGTGGTAGGGCAGTATGGAGCGGGAGGAAGAAATGAACGTGGGGAGATGCTTATCGAATTTTGTGCAGAGAATCAGCTATCAATCGCTTACTCCTACTTTCAACACCATGTCAGGAGATTGAACACATGGAGATCACCAGATGGACACACACGCAATCAGATCGACTATTTATTAATAAAGAGTAGATGGAAAAGCTCGATTAGAGATATAAAAACCTACCCCGGTTTGGACTGTGGTGGTGATCACAACGCACTGGTCGCAGAGCCTTGTTTAATGCTGCGCAAGGATCGGCAACGACCACCTAAACCCAACCTTTCGAATATAGGCAACAACCCCACGTTCAAACACAAAATCGAGGGAGCTTTGACAACTATCACAAGAAAAAGCAGAGCGTATGGATGCTAATGACCTCTGGACAGAGGTGGAACAAGCCTGTAAATGTGCGGCCGCGCTAACTGATGCAGATAGGAACGACCATTCCAAAAAACCATGGATAACTCCACAAACATGGAATCTTATAACCGAGAGGAGAGAGCTTAAAATCAAGGGCATTCATGACGGCAACAATAAACAAAAATATAGCAAACTTGGCAAAACGATCAGCAGGAGTATAAATAACGACAAAAACCTGTACATAGCATCAATATGCAAAGACATCGAAAAGCATGCTAATTCAAACCAATCTCGAGATCTTTTAAAAAAAGTTAAAATTCTTCCAATCAAGGACACGCATGGAGTTAGGTTGACAACAAAAACTAAAATCATAGAACGATGGCGGCAATACTGCGAGAATCTGATGACCTCAGAAGAGAATGCGCAGAGCGGCGATGATCTAGAAAACATTCAGCAACGCGAACCTCCTATACTAAAATCCTAACTAGAAGCCGCTCTGTGCAAGCTTAACAACCACAAATCTCCTGGATCTGACAACATCGTCGCTGAAATGCTGAAAAGCAGCGACAACAAAGGCACAGATCTACTACATCAAATATGCACAAAAGTATGGGAAAACGGTAAATGGCCCGAAAGATGAACAGAATCAGTCTACATCATACATAAAAAGGGAGCTAAAGATGAATGTGGCAATTACAGAACCATCACTTTGATTAGCCATGCCAGTAAAGTTCTTTTGCAATTCATACAGGAACGATTAAAGAACTACCTTCTACCTCAGATCCCCCCAGAACAAGCAGGGTTTGTGCCGAGGCGTGGAACGCGAGACCAACTTATGAACTTACAACAAATTATAGAAAAAGCATATGAGTACAACGAACCGTCTATGTTTTGTTTCCTTGACTACACCAAAGCTTTGACATCGTACAATGGGGACGACTATAGAGCATCCTGAGTGAGATGGGGTCTCGAAACATCTCATATAATCATAAAAGCCCTGTACGATAAGAATAGAGCATACGTACAAATAGAAGGAAAACCCTCAATACACTTCAGCATCGGAAAAGGCGTCAGACAAGGCTGCATTCTCTCCTCAATTCTCTTCAACATGTACGGAGAATGGATTATTAGAAAGGCTCTAGAAAACTGGGAGGGCGAAAAAAAAAGCCAAACCTACGATATGCAGATGACACGATGGCACGAAACGAACAGGAAATGTTTGAAATACTTCAACGTGTAGAAGCTGTTAGTTTGGAATCCGGCCTACGACTAAATAGGACCAAACTCTGTCTGTTGATTGGGGATAGACCTCACACAATCCCCATGCCACTTCGACTCATCCACGACATAGAAACCAATGACACTGTCATTTATCTCGGCGCAAAAATAACCAACCAAAGGAGGCTCTGAACCAGAAATCAGGAGAAGAATTGGAATGGCAAAAGAAGCTTTGGGCAGACTAGTTAAAATCTGGAAAGACCACAATATCCAAAAAATGACCAAGATAAGACTTCTCAAAGCGCTGATATTCTTCATCGCAACCTATGGGCCAGAATCTTGGACGTTAAACGCAGCATGCCGCACGAGAATAGAAGCGTTTGAAATGATATGCCACCGCAAAATAGCTCCTCAAAATAATCCAGAGGCGCATACTCAAATATTTCGGTCATGTGATACGGAAAGATGGGATGGAGAAAATTGTGTTCCGGGGGAAGGTGGACGGCAAAAGAACGAGAGGCAGATCTCCTGTAAGATTCATAGACCAAATCAAGGACCTTACAAATATGTCAATAACAGAAGTAATGAGAACCGTAGAGGATAGAGAAGCATGGCGAATGCTTGTTCCATGAATAGTCAGGACGCTCGAAACCGAGCAACGACTGGAGAGAGAGAAGGTATCATTCAAATATTCCAAGGATCTTTTAGAATGGATTAACCAAATGTGTTCTAAGGAGTCCAGTTAGGATTCTTGGTTAACAATCAAATCGTCGAATCGAAAGTTTGCCGCCTTGATCAAATTTAGGTCTGCAGAAGCTTTGCTATGTTGTTATTTTCGATATTAAACAATAAATATGCAAACAAAACCCAAGCCCGATTGCATCGAGGATGTCCCTAAAAGGCATCTGACGTCTATATCACGTCTATATATGACGTCTATATCACATCACTTTTTTATCGAAGCAAAAGGGGTTTTGGCTTCCCTTCAGGAAGACCTTTTTTCCTTAATGAATGCCCCTCGAATAAAACCAAAACCGCCACTTCAAGACTATCTCCTGACGTTGTCGTGCGTATGGCTAGCTCGGGAATGTCCATGTTAGGGCACTGCCCAGGTAATGGACGACGTAGCGCGCCTATTTAGATCATGGGCAAAGAGCAACCAGCCGAACATCTGGCTAGACATGGGAGTTATGTTTTTTTTAACTTTGTGAATTTTATTAATGGGAATGTTCAATAAATTTTTATCTATCTATCTATCTATATCACATTGCGTGGCATAACCGCTGTACACAATAATCATAGTTATGCTCAACAAAATGCTCATGTCACTAAAGTAACTCCTTATCTGCGTGTGTTTAAGATCCGTGTGTGGGCAGGCATCATACTTTACCATTACTTTACCACCCAGACTATATGGTGAAGGTTATTTACAACATCTTCAAAACAAATTAAATACCAGATTTATTAGATCCTCTACCCTTGATAATTATGATGATAATGATACAGAATCTCGTATGACATTCCACCACATTTTACATTAAAGGTACTACATTACATTAAAGGTAATTCATTCCAATGTATTCCTGGGTTTCAGTTAATTTTATTGTTTATTATTTAAAATGTTACAAATACGTTTCGGTGTCTTTATCCACCATCATCAGTTTGTCTAAAATATCCATTTTACATTTATTATCAATTCAATTAAAAAAACTTTCACAAAATTAACATATTAAAATTCAAATCACACACATATTAAAAAGTACAATTTGGGACCTTGGTTCTCAGGTTATGAGTCGGGATAAACATGTTCGGGAAAAGACTAGAATCTATTGTTTAGAGTTCTAAATTTGACTTACATGTTTAGATGTTTCTTTCCTTACATTTGGTTGGATATTGAATTACCTATTTTATTCGATATCGAGCGAGTGCCCGAAAAACCTATTTATATTTCGCCTTTTCTTTGCATTCTTGGAATTGCTCTGTAATTTTCAATATCTGCTGTTTAATTTTTATTTACCAGGTCCATTCAATTCATGCATGCGATCATTTAATTAGCGCATAATACACAGAGCTAAGATTGTCTGTATCTGATCTGAAGTTTATTGCATTCTGATGTTTCTTAATTTGTATCATTTCATGGATTCTTCTCTTATTATAGTTTTCCTCACTGATCAATATTTGTGTGTTATCGAAATCAAAATCATGCAACTTTTGTTGTGCATGTTGTGCTAATGCTGTTGCATTTTCGCTAACCTTTCTTAAGCTATACTTATGTTCGTATATTCTTTTCTTTAAATATTGCCCTGTTTGTCCTATATATGTGTTGTCACAGTCCAAACAGTCAATCTTGTATATTACGTTAGGTGTGTGCAACTTATCGCTTCTAGGCTTAAATTTTGTAAAACACTCTTTTGCTAAGTTGTTTTTAGTTTTCTCCGCTATAGTAATATTATGCGGTCTTAAAACATTTTTTATTTTTGTGTTGATTTCTGGTATGTGTGGTAATGATACATACTTGATTTCACCATCTTTTTTCTTTTTTATATTATTTATGTTGTTCCATTTATTTGTATTGTATATTTTGTTAATTCTTTGTTTTATAATTGGTTCGAAGAATTCTTTGGGATAGTTGTTCATTATTAGTACCTTTTTTATTTTTTCAATATTTTTTTGTCTGTATCCACAATGTGATAATTTTATCGCTCTATCAGTAAGAGCTGTTACCACACTTTTTTTATATTGAATAGGTGCATATGATTGGTAATTCAAGTATCTACCAGACCACACATCCTTTGTGTACCAGTTTGTTTTTATTTCCCCATTATTGTCATACACAACCGTCACATCCAAAAAGCTTAATGACCCGTTTTTGTCTTCCTCAATGGTGAATTTAATGGTTTCATGGAATGCATTAAACTTATCTAGTGTGTATTGAATTTTTTGGTTTGGCAGGCACATTATGCAGTCATCCACGTATCTTTTAAAAAATCCACATTTAAAGTCCAAATCAGGTATTAGTTTTTCTTCCAGACTTTCCATTACAAGGTTTGCAATTGTTGCAGCTATGGGGGACCCCATAGCTACTCCATATATTTGCGAATAGAAATTGTCCTCGTACCGGAAGTAAATAAAAATTAAACAGCAGATATTGAAGATTACAGAGCAATTCCAAGAATGCAAAGAAAAGGCGAAATATAAATAGGTTTTTCGGGCACTCGCTCGATATCGAATAAAATAGGTAATTGAATATCCAACCAAATGTAAAGAAAGAAACATCTAAACATGTAAGTCAAATTTAGATCTCTAAACAATAGATTCTAGTCTTTTCCCGAACATGTTTATCCCGACTCATCACCTGAGAACCAAGGTCCCAAATTGTACTTTTTAATATATGTGTGATTTGAGTTTTAATATGTTAATTTTGTGAAAGTTTTTTTAATTGAATTGATAATAAATGTAAAATGGATATTTTACATTTTATTTTATTTTTTTTTTATGGTGATCTGGGATATGATTTTATATGGAGATACCGAAACGTATTTGTAACATTTTAAATAATAAACAATAAAATTGACTGAAACCCAGGAATACATTGGAATGAATTAAAGTACAGTCAGGAAAAATACAAAATTAAAGGTAATTATTTGCGAATAAATGGACAAGTCGAGGGAAGGATGGACCCGTACATTGGTCTGCTTGCTCCTCATGACATGACAACTAGGGATATCTTTTTATGGGAAACTTTGAAAATTCATGCGTATTTTAGGCGTGTAAATCCAAAAGATTAATTAAGGGGACTAATTGAAACTGGAATTGACGGTTTGAGAAGTAACGACATGCACGACTTTGTGCATACAAAAATGCAACAATGTATTTTCAATTAGCTTTTTCTTGTTGATAAATCACAAAATATATTTTTTTAAATCCAGTCATGAGTGTTCTTGAACTTTTGACACTCATCCAAATCATTCAGTTTTGGACTGAAATAAGTTGTGTCGTCATATTTTAAATTTGAAAGCATTTGTTCTACGCCTTTCAGGGACACCATGCATAATATATTTTGTGCTTCGCCATTTCTTATTATAAACTCGTGAAGGTTTAGTATTAAAAACTCAGACAGCTTGAAGGAAAAACAGTTTTACCTTGTTTTAAGGCACAGAAAGCATACTTTGCGGCTTTCAACATCATGCCGAACTTTGCCTTCTGTAGGCAATGCTTCGACCTCAGCTTTTGTAAGAACTGTCCGGATATGTACAATTTCGGCCAATGTTAGTGAAAGTCTGAAAAAGGCACGGCATAAAATTGTATAAAAACAGACTTGGTCATATAGGCGTTTGAGTATTTCTTCAATGAAAATTTTTCCAACATTTAATATGCTGCATACTAAAACGAAGAGGAATTTTCAGCGGTTCAGATCAAGATGTAACTAGTTCATATTAATAAGCACAAATCAGTTTATTTCATAAAAATACCTGTCATCAAGAGAAATGGAATCTTGCCAGCTCTGGGAGCTGGTAAGTTCATCTTGAAGAGCTCGAGCTACTTCTGGTTCCAAGGGCATTGTTTCGGATTCCGTACTGTTACATGATTGTCGAGAACCTGGTCGCGATTGCGGGACTGAGTAACATCCTGCAGGAATTTCAGTAACACCTGATACAAGAGATGTTGAGCGTTGGCTTCATAATTTTCAATAGTAGCGGTCAACCTTACCTAAGGTATTTCTTCGCATATGCATGGAACAATCCTGTGTAGCTAAGTCGTAAGCCTCTAATGTTCCGTCACAGCTACTTTGATACTCGGAAGACCATAAACCTTAAACATAACATACATGGTGTAGTCTTTCTGTGGTAGACACATGCTGATTTAACTTAATTTGTGAAATCCAGAAGTGGACGGGTTTCAAAGTATTAGGTCAAAGATAAAATAATTTTTTTTTTGTAATGCAATCGAAATTTCGATTCGGATTTTTTTTGTTGGGTGACAAATTAGAATCTGCTATCATTTCCCACAAAATTTGTGTTTGTACACATTCTGTACGACAAAAAGATCTGCTGCTCGAAATCTACACAGGTTGTCGTTTATTGTTGATTTTTATCGAGATATTTGAAGTTTACAGTTTGCTGCAAATCACGAAAAGTAACAATTCGTACGGTTGAATACTTCGTAAACTACTTCAAAATACAATTTTACGTAACAAATCGTTTACTTATTAAATAACGAATCAGAAATAATTATAAAGTATAATCCTTCCAAGGCGCACTAGCGGTAGAGGGACATATTAGATCGTACCCTTGGTATTTAATTAACATATTTCCGACCAGTACATTTTTTCAAGCGAAGAATAAAAGTTACATTTTATGGAACTAGAAGATAAAAGCCTCCTAAAACATTATTTTTTGTTAATAATTAAATAATAGATATTTCTTCTTCACATAGCACTTTCAAAGCGCCAGCATTGAGGCTGATAAAGGTTAATATTTAGAATAGAATCCTCAGACTACTTGTTATTTGATCACAAAGTAAACTTGTTTTAGTGATTTTAATGATTGGGTTTTTATGTATTAAGAAAAACATAGCTGAGAGAACAACACAAATAAAAATGGAGAAATAAGAACGTTTCGAAAAGTGTTTGAAAATGATTAAAATTCGTTTATTAACAGTGAACTAATTAAAATTGTTTGGAAATCAAGAAAATGCAATGCAAATAAACCAATAAAACAAGTATTTTACCAGGTTCGCTAGAATCTGGAGTTTCAGCTGTTGAAGCTTCATCATCGTCATCATCTTCGAACTGCGAAAAGTCTACCTTAATGAGACGACGGCCAGCTGGTTTCGGTAGTTCTCTATCTACCCCATAACGATATGATGTCCTTAAACATAAGTCAATTATTCATGTGTAGGATGCACGCTTCTATGATTAAAATACATCTCGATCCAGCACAATATTTTTCTGTTTACACATCACTGTGCTATGGTTACGCAAGCAAAATTTTACATACTTCTGTTACTTTTTAAAACTTTTAATAGTTAGTTATTACTAGTTAGTTACTTACTAAAAGTAAAAACTTTTTAAAACTTATAATACATTTTCACTCATTTATACTTAATAACTTTACATATTTTATTATATGTACTTCTCTCCCACGATGCCTTCACTTGTTTATTTAGTGAGTTTTACTACAGTAATAAGAAGATATTTGTCGACCAAGTCGCCAGAGTTATTATTAGAATTTATCGTGGGAGTCGCATGTAAAAGTGTAGCTTATATAAATTGTATTTTAGAGGACTTATTGTAGATTAATTTATAGGAATTAAAAACGTATGAAATGCTATTACTAAATGGCAGCATTTATCTAATACACCAGATATCGGAACTGATGCTAATTCACACCTAACACTGTTAGATTAAGAATTACAGATCAAAATTTTGTGAAAAAGTTTGTCAGGTTACATCTGCTTATAAAGGATGTTTTTTTAGAGGTATAGAACTTTGAAATGAAGTAAAACAAGGATGAATTTTTAAATTTGACATGAAATTGACTTTATTCAAAAGTTAATCTTTTTTCCAGATTTACAGACCGGATTCAGAAAAGGGATGGGAACAGTAGATGCAATGGCCTACTTGTCCACCACAATAGAATTTGCCATTTGCCACAACACAACATTACTTGCAGTTTGTATGGACTTAAAATCGGTATATGATAATGTCAACATTTCAACCCTGTGCAAAAAATTAAGAAGCGCATCTATTCCTGAATACCTCATTCATCTGATAGACCAAATCCTGAGGAACAGAAATATTTATACCCGAAGGAACGACGGCCAATTGCTTTGTCCAGTTGTTTGCGACGAACGTTTACCCCAAGGGTCACCCCTAAGCACAATCTTATTCAATATATATCTGAAGGACCTGTTTGACATCATGCCTCAGGAAGTAACGCTGATAGCATACGCGGACGATATCTTTATATTCACTGAAGGTAACAACTTTCAAACCATGGGAGACATAATATACAGAGCTTCAAAAAAAATAACGAAATGGATAAATAATAATAATCTAACACTATCGGGCAGAAAGACCGATAGATCGATAGCCTTTTTTAGAAATAAAGATGTTTACTACTACTACTCTAACACTATCAATAAATTCATTCCAATGTATTCCTGGGTTTTCAGTCAATTTTATTGTCACTAATTATGGTGTTATGTGATGAGCCCTGCGTTTCGTCCCGGGTCTACCTATTGGACTCGTCAGTAAGGCTTAGGTAGACCCTGCCTTATACGCCGGACACCGGTTACACGCGTTCGGACGTAAATGAACCGAGCCGGCGTAGATCTTGTGCGGTGAGATGTTGGCAACCCGTGTTGCTGATGCTGCCACTCGTTCCATTCTGCTTTTGTTCCCAAGCATCTATCTTCGTTTTGTATATTCTTTTTTTTTTTTTTTAAAGAAAGGGAACAAAAGCAGAATGGAACGAGTGGCAGCATCAGCAACACGGGTTGCCAACATCTCACCGCACAAGATCTACGCCGGCTCGGTTCATTTACGTCCGAACGCGTATAACCGGTGTCCGGCGTATAAGGCAGGGTCTACCTAAGCCTTACTGACGAGTCCAATAGGTAGACCCGGGATGAAACGCAGGGCTCATCACAACACCATAATTAGTGACAATAAAATTGACTGAAAACCCAGGAATACATTGGAATAAATTAAAGTACAGTCAGGAAAAATAATATACAAAACTATCAATAAACAAAAGTGAAGCAATTTGGTTTAGAAAGGGTAGAGACACATTTGGTTTAGAAAGGGTAGGGCTAACAGATTTATCAGATTTGGGAACTATACGTTGGATGTCAAAAAGGAAATAAAATATTTAGGTTTGTTTTTTGACCACAACCTAACATGGAAAAAACACAATGAACAGACGATCCATAAATCCCGTCAAGGCCTCAACGTTATTAAAACATTCCGCAGAGTATGGTGGGGTGCAGATCCTAAAACGATCCTAATTGCTATTAATGGACTTCAGAATTCACCGACAGAGTATTAGGATCGCACTATGATGTATAAGATCAACCCCAAACTACGCGATAATGGCCGAAGCACGGGAGATAGAATTAGACGACCGAAGAAAGATAATGGCCAACAAACATATGGCTAAGTGCATAGCCAAAATCGACCATCCCCTACTAGTTCCCCTTTTCACTATCAAATACACACAAATAATTCATCTGCACGAAGAAACGGGAAACTTCCATATCTGGCAGAAGCCCTAGGAAACTGGACGCTATTTCTCGATGAGAACAACATACATAGAGATGAAAGGTACGACATATTCCTGGAAGAATTTACAACTCAAATAAAAGGCGTAAAAATTTTAGACTTAAGAATTAACAAAGCAGATATAGATCACATTAACATCTTTCATAACGCAACATATAGGTTCAGGAAATCTCACCATTTCATATACACTGATGCTTCCCGAGCCGAGCAACGGAATGGTTTTGGAGTATATATTCCAAAAATAGAGTATAGTTTCTCGTCCAGATTACCTAATGAATTGAACATTTGTTCAGCAGAGTTAACTTCAATAAGTCATGCTCTTGACATAGTCCGATCAAAAGACTAAAAAAAGTGCATTATTTTTACAGACTCATTGAGTGCAATCGGGGGACTTCGCAGGACTACATTGAATATTAATAATGACTACAACACAATAAAAACTAAAGAGAAAATTGAGGGTTTGACTAATGAGAGTTTCGACATACACATCGCATGGATTCCGGGTCACGTGGGCATTGTGGGCAACGAAATGGCAGACAAATTGGCTAAGATTGGTTCCTCTCTTAACATACCAATGAAAGTAGACATAGACAAACATGAAATATTCCAAATTATTAAACAAAATTTTTTAAGAGATTTCGCTGATAAATGGCAAATTACGCGACAAGGTAAATCTGGTCGTTATACTAATATAATAGATAAATTCCCTGTTAAGCGATGGTTTCATGAACTAGAATACGCGGACAGAAGACACATCTCTACCATAATTAGAATGCGTACGGGCCATTGATGCATGATACGGGCCATTGATGCATGATACGGGCCATTGATGCATATAAAGATGGTACCATCTTTATAGGATAGGTATTAAGATCGACCCCAATTGTGAATGTGGTCAAATAGAAAGCCTGGAACACTTACTGTTTGAATGCCCCATAAATCGATTAGATAATTTTGATCTATATGATGAGTTAAATAAGAATGGAGTCCCCCTGCCTCTCTCACTGAATGATGTACTTGGTAATCATCTTAATCACAAAACTCTAGCCTTGTTTAGATTATTTCTCAACTAAAATAAAATTAACCTATAACAAACTAAATTTTCTTATTACATTTCTAAACTCGGGCGCCTGTATGCTGTCCACCTGAACCTGCTCAATGTGATATGTCAGATGTATATTTTTGTTCTTCAGTATATGTTTAACTGTCCCCGCTCCGATAAATATACCAAGAACCTTATAAAGTAAAAACAACAGACGATACATTCCTGAGATCTTAGATCTCTCCACTAATGAGCTGGCAAATAGCCCAGAGGAGCTGCGCCATTTGAGTAAAGAAGAAGAAGAAGAAAATTGCACTTTTGCCTAATTACATCAAAAGCCTTAAATCCCAAATTCAATTCCCTACTCGGCCCAAGTGCGAAATACAGCAAATCGCAAACACGTGGTTAGCCTGATGTACAATATATCAATATAAATCTAAAATGCAACATACTGAAATTATTCGATTTACCTGGGAAGAGGAACTGGTTTTAATTTTCTTCCTTTCGTAATTGAAAGCAGAAGTTGTTCTCTTGGGGTAAGTGTCCTTAATTGAGGAGCTAACTTTCGGTCTGATGCTTTTCGCAACGGGGGTCTTGATCTTGACAAAAAAAGAATAATTAACTAGTTATGTTGATGATAAATGGAAACGAATTTTACCTAATAAAATCCAAAATTATCGCATGGGCGTCTTTGGAAACGCGACTGGGAAGATTTCCATCCACCATAATTTTCCTTAAATTGTATTTGCAATTTCTTATATCTTTCATGAGTATTTGATAGGGTGTTAGTTCATATTCAATGGGTGCTTTACTGAAATTCACTTTTTTCAACTTCACACCTATAAGAAAACAAACAATCCTGAAAAAATGCCATTAAAAGCGGGTTACTGAATGACAAAAGTTCTCAGAAAAAAATGATGACAAACATTTATGCAAGAAGTAAGTGAATTTGAGGCGCATTGAAAATTACTTTGGTATATTGAGGTGATTCTCGTAACAAAAAAGGGATACACAATACTTCTTTTTTATGAAACAATTCTATTTCTTTAGTATTAGGAATGACAAAATGTGAACAAAATGTAAAAAGTTTGTAAAAACTACATTTGTACATTTTTAATCGTTGTTGAGAGAATTTGTTCAAGCAAAAGTTACACAAGTTTATAAAATTTTGCTTATTTGGATTCAGTTTTTGAGATAAAGAGGAACACTATATTAATTAATAACGAAAGGAGAATCACATATTTTTAATGTTGAATAAGCTGGTTGATCAATTGAATTATATTTCGTAACATTACATTTGTAACACGATTGTAATTAATATACAACAAGGCTATGTTAAAAGAATTCGTACTTCAATAAATAGCTATTTGCAACAAAACTTTCCTAAATTGTTTGCTTTGGTCTGAAGTACATATACAGGGTGTTCTGAAATTTCGAAATGATTCTACATGTTAAAATAATGGTAGTAAGTCAGGTAACTGAAAAATTCAAAATATGAATTTGTTCCGAGTTACAGCTCATCAAACTTCTTTTTATTTTTGACGTATTCTGAACATTTATTCGCGGATCAGATTGAAAATCGGTACAGAGTTTTAGCTAAGGGATCTCTAAGATTCTGATAAAAAAATGTTTCTCCACTTTGTCACTAGATAGCACTTTACCTGAAATCGACAAAACTTTTTTTTACATAACTTTCTTGACCGCCAAATATCGCAAAACGGAATATGCGATTTTAAAGATTGGAAAATAATAGACAAAAATGTGCTCTTCACACGACTCGAAAAAGCTTTTCGTTTGGGAGCAAATCGAAATCAAAACTTTGATCACTCTCAACCCAGTGGCCTTGTATTTAATTGGAATTAGTAATTATTGTATTACTGTTAAATTTACACTAATTTTGTATCACTCATATTCAATTGTTGAGTACCGTGATATGCATTTTTGTTATGGGAAAGCAAATGGGAATCCGGAAGAGGCGTCTTTACCTCGCAGGGTATCCTGAGAGAAATGTTCTATGTCTCCGAACCTTTATCAACGTTCACAGGCGGCTTCGTGAGATAGGATCCTTTAAAAATCATTATGTTGATAGAGGAAGACCAAGACAAGTTAGGACTGTTGAAAGAGAAGGAAGGATCCTTGAAAGAGTATTAGAAAATCCACACACCAGTACAAGAAAAATAGCGTGTAGCAATAGTTTCAGAAAGCGTCGCTTCTTCTACAGTTTGAGAAATTCTTCGCGAACAGCAGCTGTACCCCTTTCATGTACAAACAGTTTAGGCGCTTCATGAGGGTGATGCTCAATTACGCAATTACGAGTAGATATGTGCAATTCTATTTAAGAAAATTACATAATACTCATCAATGGGCTTATGATAATCTACATGCCGTCTCAGAAAGACAGCATCAGTGCCGGTTTTCTTTAAACGTGTGGGCAGGAATCATAGAGGATCACCTTATAGGACCTCATTTCTTTGATGGACCTTTAAACAGAGCAGTTTACTTTGACTACCTTCAAAATGTACTTCCAGATTTGTTGGAAAATATTCCGCTACAAACCAGGTTAAACATGTGGCTTCTTCAGGATAGCGCTCCACCCGATTATAATTTAGCAGTGCGTGGATACATAAATAATGCATTTCTGAGTAGGTGGATTGGACGAAACGGACCTTTACCTTGAGCGCCCCGTTCGCCAGATGTTAATCCAATGGATTTCTTCTTTTGGGGCCACTTAAAGGCTTTGGTCTATTCTACGCCAGTAAATAATATTAATGATTTGCGATCAAGAATAATAAACTTACTACGAAGTAATTAGAAGTAAAGCGGGAATATTTTTTCGGCTTAGAAGACATTTTTTAAAGAGTAATTGAAAATGTATTGAAAAGAACGGAGAACATTTTGGAAATAATTTTTAATTATTTGTTGTTCTCATAGTGTTTATTAATTTTTTCAGTATTCTACATAATTTTTGATTTTAGAGAGTCTTGCTTGTTGGCATAAATGCGTTAAAAATAAAATAAGTTATGACCTGATTTGCTGCGATTTTAATTAAATACCACCTTAATAAAGGCCACTGGGAGTGACAAAAACTTTGATGTCGATTTGCTCCTAAACGAAGCGGTTTTTCGAGTCGTATGAAGAGCACATTTTTTGTCTAGTATTTTCTAATGTTTAAAATCGCAAATACCGTTTTGCGATATTTGGCGTATCAAAAAAGATATGCGGAAAATAAAATTTGGATTTCAGGTAAAGTGCCAAAGTGGAGAAACATTTTTTTATCAGAATGTTATAGATCACTAAGCTAAAACTCTGTACCGATTTGCAATAAGATCCGCTAAGAAGTGTGTTCGCCTAAGTGTCCAGAATAAGTAAAAGAAAACAAAGTTTGATTAGCTCAACTCGGCTCAACAACAATAAACTCGGAAAATATTCAGATTTCGAATTTTTCACCCAAACAAAAAAACAACATATACAGTGTGTCCAGTATAAAATGATGTACATGGGGATATTGGAAACCGTTAAAGATACAGAGTGGACCAAATGGGGAAAAAGTTGCGCAATCAAGTGCCTATAAATAATCTGTCATCAACTTCTTCGAACTCGGAATAGCAACGGATATACAGGGAAAAAAAGAAAAAAGTGCGTTTTATAAAATCCTTTATATCGTGTTTATTATAAAAGATACAATAACGAAATTTTCAGGGTGGGGGTAAGAAATGAGCGTGAATTTGAAAATAAAGTAAAAAATAATCTAGGCCCACTATGTTCAATGAGGCCGAAGTCAACTTTTGTTTTTCTTATGGGCGCCATATTGAATTTCTGCATTTTTAGATTCCCCTTTAAATATGCTCTTCAACCATGTATAACATGTTTATGTTCGGTCAAGATAAATAATTAAAATTAACAAAATTAAGATTTTATGGTAGTAGGCATTGATATTTCTCCTCAATTTCCCCATAGTGACGTTTGTTGTGTGTTTTAATTACCTAGATAACTGTCAAAGTAGAATTTATTGTCAGTGTCAAGTGTTTGTAATTAATTGTGTGTTTCAAAATGAATCACTTTTCAAATTATGAATGAAGAAAAATGAATGAAAATGAAGCGAAAGCTGAAGAAATTTATTTAAATAAATATCCAGAAAGGCGATAACCTGGTAGAACTATGTTTAGGCGTCTGAAAGACAACCTTGTAGCTTACGAGAGTTTTGCTAAGGTAAAGAAAAACAAACTTCCAGACGAAAATAAAGAAAATTTGGTAATGCAAAGCGTGGTTGAGACACCTCGTACGTCTTTACAACAAATTGAAGCCCCAACAGGTGTTGCGCGGTCAACGGCGAATAGTATTTTAAAGCGTTATAAATATCACCCCTATCGTGAACGGTCCTGCCAGGGACTCAGAATGGCAATGCGATTAGAAGAATGGCATTTTGTCAGTGGTTTATTCAAAGAAATAACGAGATACCAAACTTTTCCTTAAAAGTCCTTTGGTCAGATGAGAGGCAATTTACTAAATGTGGACTATTTAATCGTAAAAATGCCGTTTTTTGGTCAGATGAAAATCCACGGCTAGTTCGTCAAGTTAGGCACCAAGTTAGGATTGGATTTAACGTCTGGTTAGGTATTGTGGGTACCCACGTAATTGGACCATTTTTTTTAATGAGAACTTAAATTCCGAGAGATATATGAACCTCTTACAAACTAACGTAGCGGAAGCACTTATGGATGTTCCAGTAGCTACCCTGCAAAACTTGTATTTCCAACAAGACCTCGCGCCGCCACATAATGCACGTATTATCACAGAATTTTTAAATCACGAATTTCCCAATAAGTGGATAGCAACCTGGAACCAGTAAGATGGCCTGCGAGATCCCCTGACACAACACCGCTTGATTTTTTTGCATGGGGCAATGCTGTTAAAAGAATTACCCCAGAAATGATCAGAAAATCCTGTGAAGCAGTAATGAGACGATGTACGTTGTGCGTGCGAGAAAACGGTGGCTTATTTGAACACCTACTTTAATCCTAAAATGTTACTTGTTCTTTTGCGGTGTTCGATGTATGAACAATAATAATTTAAAGTAATAATTAATAGAAATATCAATGCCTACTACCACTAAATCGTAATTTTGTTAATTTTAATTATTTATCTTGATCGAACATAAACATGTTATACATGGTTGAAGAGCATATTTAAATGGGAATCTAAAAATGCAGAAATTCAATATGGCGCCCATAAGAAAAACAAAGTTGACTTCGGCCTCATTGAACATAGTGGGCCTAGATTATTTCTTACTTTATTTTCAAATTCACGCTCATTTCTTACCCCCACCCTGAAAATTTCGTTATTGTATCTTTTATAATAAACACGATATAAAGGATTTTATAAAACGCACTTTTTTCTTTTTTTCCCTGTATATCCGTTACTATTCCGAGTTCTAAGAAGTTGAAGACAGATTATTTATAGGCACTTGATTGCGCAACTTTTTCCCCATTTGGTCCACCCTGTAACTCTAACGGTTTCCAATATCCCCATGTACATCATTTTATACTGGACACACTGTATATATTGTATAAAACAAATTTATAATTTGAAATTTTGCAATAGAAACCGTTTCTATGATAAGCAAAGGGAGCCAAATTTATGCATCAGCTAAACTCTAGCGCTCTAGCCCCTGCCAACCCAATTCTAAAATGTTTAATAGTAACCCACCCTTTTTAAATATTACATTACGTTACATTTGATGAAGTATTTACCGACTTATTAAATAAAAAAAAAAAAAAAACGTTTTAAATATTTTAGTCTTTTCCGTAATAGTTTAATTGCGTCAGGATCGTCAGGTCGTGATTAATTTATCATATTTTGAATCATATCCTTATTCATTCCTTTATAAATAACGGTCCAATAATAGCAATTTACTTTTTACCCCCCAATTTACCATGAGACCACATATTCAGTCTTTTATTAAATTAGAACTTTTTCATTTTTATTTTTATGATTTTACATTTAAATGTGTGTTAACAATAAATTGCTAAATTTGATGTAATATTTTGTAAAGCTCTTGATGAATAAATACCTGTTCTTAATTCACTCATAACCTGTATCCACAATTTTGCCCAATCAGTAAAGTTTAGCTCATCCATGTTAAAATTAGCCGAACTCGAAGGTAAACTTATCGTGCCTTGTGCAACTTTCTCAAGAAATGTTGATAGTTCGATAGCTTCAGCTACTAGGGCTCTTACAACGGCTTTGTAGTGAGCTTCAGCTTGTGACTTTGTTAAAGTACCTGTAAGACATGAAAGAAAATTGGTTTCTCATATTGATTTTACAAAATATTCACAATTATTAATTAACACAATTGAAGAAATTATTAATATAATAAACAGCCTCGGAATGTGGGCTTACTCAAGAATCCGTACCGAGCTTACCTAAATGCACTTCACATCTTTTAATAACATCTGTCAACTTTAAGCGATTGTTTTCTCCATTACACTTTGAAGAACCAGCTGCATAGTGTTCCTCGGAGTCTCTTTCGATACCTATTAAAATTAAATAAATTAAGTACTTAATCAGCATACATTTTACTAATTTAAAATAAAGATTTTCTTCACTCTTTTTCTTACTTTTAACGGTTTCATCAGTTAAAACCCAGCATTTTTAATACCCTATGTTGTTGTCAATATAATATGTTAGTATTGTTATAGATTGAATTCAGAAATTTATGTATTCATTTTCATCAGAATTAACATATTCATCAGAATGTGAATAATGTTTTTGTTGTTGCAGATAAATATTTAATAAATATATTAAACTTCAGACGGAAGGTAATCGGTTAAATTGAATAACAGAATGTTTGTAAATTTGTGTACATTTTGAAACTGAGACATTACGAACTATCGAAGAAAATAAACCCCCAAGACGGAACTCCGAAATTGAACGAGGGTGTACAGACATCCATAATATGGTCATGCTTATTAAGCTTCAGGATGACTGCGAAGAACCCAAGGTTGCTCAGCGGAAGTATAAACATCTTATTAGTAGGATAAAATGGTAACTTGGAAAAGCTACTGTGTTCGCAGACTAAGGATTCCTAATAGTTATTTGATTTTGCAACTTCCTACTTCCCGAAACCTACCAAGGTAATTGAAACGGTCACCATTGGTAAAGTTCCTTGTGTGAACGCTTCAGAGCTAAATTGGATTGAATTGGTAACCTCTAAGGTAATTTCCGTAGTTAAGCTGAGACGGATTGCTAACAAATCAGGTCTATTTAAACGAGGCAGCATATTCCCGATTCTGGTCCAAAAAAGGAACGACCGCAAGTCTCATGAGGAATTCCAGGTCGCTTCACAGTCTAACCGCTAGATTGAACTAGAGAACTGTTCTTCCGCATCTTCTTGGACACATTTAACACTATGATCATCGAATGAATACCCAGAAGGGAAAGTTATATCACCACTGTTATGGAGTCTGATTATTGATGAGCTTCTGCGGGAATTCAATGAAGAAGGGCATATCAGTTATCAACGGGCAATTGCCCAATAAAAAGTACAAAATGTAAAATATACTAAAAAACAACAATATATCGACCTAACCTAGTTTTAACAGATACAGAGAAAAATGTTGTTCGAAAAGAAAACTAACAAAAATAACAAGAGCACTTAAATTATATAAAGCTTACTTGTTTTGCAATATAACTAAAAGTAGAAATATCAGTGTTAGGTATCACAGACATGTGTAAGTTGTTTTTCAAATACTTTTTGGCTTGCAAAACAGTCCAAATGATTGCTGTAATTATTGGCGAGCCGAGCAGACCTGGATAGGAAGGAGTTTAGGCCGTAGTTGGTCCGATGAGAAGGAACGTGAAAATAATTATTCTATCTAGTTGGTCGAGAGAGAACATGAACACCATTGCTCTCGGTAAGCCCAAGGTTAAAACTGTTGGAATGCAGTAACTCATAAAACATAGTAAGATCCCTGTACATGCGAGCAACCTGCAGAGTTGTCATGTTTAAATTATTTTCAATATCCGCGTGATTAATGTCTTCAACTATGTGATGTCCCTTAAATTAAATGTACCTCAAGTACTTGTGCTGTACCCTCTCAATGGCTTGGACTTGAACATTGTAGTGGGGAGACCAAACACAGGAGCAATAGTCGAGATGTGGGCGCACCAGGGAGGAAAACAATGTTTTGCTAGAAGCACTAAGAAGAAAATCTGTGGTGCATCGCTTCACAAATCCTAAAATTTGTAGTGTTGGAAAAAGCAAAAGATATATGAAGAGTAAAGGAAAGTTGACTGTCAAAAGGATAACTCCCAGGTCCTTGACTTGAAAAAGAATATCAAGAGAACAGACATTAATTTTATTAACATGTCGAATCGGATTTCTGTTGCGAAGAAAAACCATTAAATTACATTTTTTAATATTTAACTCCATTCCACTGTGTTCACACCAACCTGATAAGCGATCCAGGACTGACAATTTAAGACAATCCTCAGTGTTGCGCATTTTCATATAAAATTTTCAGTTGGTAAAAAGGAAATAAGACCAGTTATTGATGTACACGTTTTAAAAGGAGGGGATCCCAGGTGAAATCCCTGAGGAACCCCCAACGGAACTTCAATATTATAAGACTGAAAATTTTGGTCGCGCACTATTTGTGTTCTAGAGAGGTAGGATCTCAACCACTCCAAAATACCAACTTGAATACCGACAACCTCCAACCTATGCATCAAGACCTCGTGGTTAACTCGATCGAAGGCCTTCGAAAAATCGGTATAATAAGCGTGAATTTGAAAATAAAGTAAAAAATAATCTAGGCCCACTATGTTCAATGAGGCCGAAGTCAACTTTTGTTTTTCTTATGGGCGCCATATTGAATTTCTGCATTTTTAAATTCCCCTTTAAATATGCTCTTCAACCATGTATAACATGTTTATGTTCGGTAAAGATAAATAATTAAAATTAACAAAATTAAGATTTAATGGTAGTAGGTATTGATATTTCTATTAATTATTATTTTAAATTATTATTGATCATTCATCGAACACTGCAAAAGAACAAGTAACATTTTAGGATTAAAGTAGGTGTTCAAATAAGCCACCGTTTTCTCGCACGCACAACATACATCCTCTCATTACTGCTTCATAGGATTTTCTGATCATTTCTGGGGTAATTCTGTTAACAGCTTCTATAACAGCGTGTCTCAGCTCCTCTTCGGTTTCGTATGACCTACAGTATACCATATTTTTGAGGAAACCCCATGCAAAACAATCAAGCGGTGTTATGTCAGGGGATCTCGCAGGCAATCTTACTGGTCCCAGGTTGCCTATCCACTTGTTGGGAAATTCGTGATTTAAAAATTCTGTGATAATACGTCATTATGTGGCGGCGCGCCGTCTTGTTGGAAATACAAGTTTTGCAGGGTAGCTACTGGAACATCCATAAATGCTTCCGCTACGTTAGTTTGTAAGAGGTTCAAATATCTCTTGGAATTTAAGTTATCATAAAAAAAAATGGTCCAATCACGTGGGTATCCACAATACTTAACCAGACGTTAAATACAAACCTCTTGGTGCCTAACTTGACGAACTAACCGTGGATTTTCATCTGACCAAAAAACGGTATTTTTACGATTAATTAGTCCACATTTAGTAAATTGGCTCTCATCTGACCAAAGGACTTTTAAGGAAAAGTTTGGTATCTCGTTATTTCTTTGAATAAACCACTGACAAAATGCCATTCTTCTAATCGCATCGCCATTCTGGAGTCCCTGGCAGGGCCGTTCACGATAGGGGTAATATTTATGACGCTTTAAAAAATTCGCCGTTGACCGCGCAACACCTGTTGTGGCTTTAATTTGTCGTAAAGGCGTACGAGGTGTCTCAACCACGCCTTGCATTACCAAATTTTCTTTATTTTCGTCTGGAAGTTTGTTTTTCTTTACCTTAGCAAAACTCCCATAAGCTACAAGGTTGTCTTTCAGACGCCTAAACATAGTTCTACCAGGTTGTCGCCTTTCTGGATATTTATTTAAATACATTTCTTCAGCTTTCGCTTCATTTCGACGACAGAGAATAAAACACTCCAACATATCGTATTTTTTATAATTTGAAAAGTGATTCATTTTGAAACACACAATTAATTATAAACACTTGACACTGACAATAAATTCTACTTTGACAGTTGCCTAGGTAATTAAAACAGACAACGAAGGTCAGTATGGGGAAATTTAAGAGAAATATCAATGCCTACTACCATTAAATCTCAATTTTGTTAATTTTAACTCCATTCCATGTGTGATAGCGATGACGACAATTTAAGAAATACTCAGAAAATTCAGTGGAAAAGGAAATAAGACAGTATTGATGTCACGTTTAAAAAGGGGGCCAGTGAAATCCTGAGGAACCCACAACGGAATTCAATATCATAAGACTGAAAATTTTGGTTCGCGCAACTATTGTGTTTAGAGAGGTAGGATCTCAACACTCCAAAATACCAACTTGAATACCGACAACCTCCAACCTATGCATCAAGACCTCGTGGTTAACTCGATCGAAGGCCTTCGAAAAATCGGTATATAGGGCGTGTATGCACCATTCCTCCAAGGCTTTAAATGCAGAATTTGTGAAAGTAAGTAGATTAAGTTCCGTCAACCGGCGACGAAGGAAACCATACCGTTGTTCAATAAAGCTGCTTCCAAGACTGGCCGACAGAAAATCACAGACGAGGCCTTCGAAAACTTGAGGAATGCAGCTTAATATTCTGATGGGCCGGTAGTTAATTACCTGAGCACTATCTCCCGATTTTAAGACGGGGAACTGAAACTTGTCTTCCAAAATGTTGGGAATATTCCACTTTTTAACGAAAGTATAAAAATAAAGTAAAGTGGGCGTGCCCATATCAAGCTACATTGTCTTATAACATAAAGCGGAAGTCCGACAAGACCAGGTCCCTTGCTAATGTCCAGTGTTGAAAGTTTTTCATAAATCGCTGAAGATGATGGTAAAACTTGACACGTTTACACTACCAAACGAAAAAACGTTGTTCGGAATAATACAGCTTTTGTCAGTGTACATTTTAGAAAAATATTCCACAAACAAATTCACAATCTCACTGTCGGCATAACTTTTAATGTTGTTATAACTCATTACGGAAGGAATGCCCGAATCTTTCCTTTTACTGTTAACAAATCTCCAGAAGTACTTTGTGTTTAGCCTCAGGGATGACTGTCATGGTTATATGACTCTGGAAGCACTGAATTTTTAAGGTTTTACAATTAGCCCTTAAACCCGAAAATATTTTATACAAGATACTAGATCTTGTATGGACTATAAAAGTAATGTAAGGTACTTTTTATGCGCTCTCTCACTCAATAATTGTCTCTTTTAGCTCTCAAGAGAACCAAGCAGGGAATATGGTAGCGGAATCTCCTCAGAGGAACAAACAACTCAACAGTCAAATATAGAATGTCATGAAATACACTGACCATAACATCCAGAGACCTGTCTTCAACCAGAGTATCCCAATTAACTTCAGAAAGAAACTCAAGCACTGCCCGTTCACCAACTACAAGAAAATCCCGGTAAATGTGGAAAACGGTGCAATAAAGATGGACTGTCTGTTAAACCGGAGAACACTGAGTTAGTACCAATACCCCATAAGAGAAATGGTCAAGCTCCTCGGACTTCAAGAACTATGTGGAAGATTATCGCTTGGTTTTGAGCGTTTAGAAAGACGTTTGTGGTCACATGGCTACTTAAAACTCATAATTAAACACTAGTTTTATGTATTATTAGGCTCGTAGTAACATACAGGGTGATTCAAAATAGGCGTCATTCCTTTTAAGGGTTATAGGGGCTCACTTGGAGAGTCCGAGAAAAGTATTGAAAAAGTTTTTATCAAAAAATTGTAGAAAATATTAACACGTGAAAATCGAGCTTCAACTTTGTTATTAAGTATTATTTTGAAATGGTTCCATGTTTGATTGGTAGCCTATTGGAATACTTAACCATTCGAAAAGAAGAATTACCATCTTTCCTTCAAATTACGAATATTTTTTATATTAAAAAAAGTACTCTTTACAATTTTTGACGAAAAGTCAAAGCGGCAATGATGGTTTTTGTTATTAACAGATAGTTACACGTAGATAGCCTTTGTCAATAATAACAAGCAATTGTCAAACTGTGACTTATTTTGCAGCTCCTTTCAGAAAATGTACTCCAACATCGAATTTGCGAAAATGTTTGTAATGTATCCAAAATAATAATAATTTGTCCAAAATGTAAGAAAGCGTACGAAGAACCGTGTTATTATTTATTTAAAGCGATTGAAAAAATTATGTAAATTACCTTCATCATCAGTTTCATGATGAATTTGAGATGTGGAATTCAAATCGTCAGATATCATATCAGTAATCAACTGCTCCAACTCGCTGCTGATTATTACTTCTTCACCTTCGTTGAACTCATGGTCTAATGTAGCGTAAACGACTACGCCAATGCCAGCTACTACATCCTTCTCGCAACTAAAACCAAACAATAAAAACTGTTGAATATTTAGTTACTAAATTTAAACACCCTCATGCCTGTAGATGAGTATGGGCTATTTACGCAAATTAAAGGTCGTCTGAGAACCGTGCTCATTATTTTGAATTTTTTCATGTGTTGCTTGCAATATTATGCAGTGATATGAAAAATTGTCATACTTCTCAGTGTATTTAGGTAGTAAAATAAAAATTCTCATTAAAAACAGAAATATTTGCTAAAAACCATATCATAAATATTAACAAAGGTAACCAGTGAAATGAACAGGCAAACGAAAATAGAGAATTTGAGTGAAGAAACTATAAATTTGTCACTCTCATCAGTTGAGAAGAATTCAAACTTTTGTTTTTCTATTGAATTTTCATCATATAAATATTTGTATTTCAATGCGTACATTCATTACACACGCATTATCAAAAAACAGCAGCATTCCCTTCAGAACTTGGGAATGAAGAAACATTTGAGCGCAAACTTCATTCAACATAACTATTAAGTTGCGATCACTTTTATTTTCTCAGAATAATCGACTTCCTTGTAGACACAACACACTAGTTTTGCGCGTCTATTATGTAGAAATTTATTCTCCCGACGGAAAGTTAACTTGATACATTTCCGGCAATGTTATACATTTAAAGTTTTAAAGAGAAAATTTGAAAACTAACCATGTTGACATATTGATCTCAACAAATATAATCCGGGACGCAAAATTTGCGCCTGTGCTTTTTCGTAAAAAAACTATGAAAATGTAAAACTATGAAAATGTTCAAAAAAAAAATAGTTTAAGAAAATTTCACACTGTCTTATTTTAGACTAGTGCCGATACGACTTTTCATATAGGAAAACAAAATAATAACAGGCAAGGACCAGGTGGAAAATATTGTTCAGGTTCCAACTTTAAGAAAAAAATTAATTTAAACACGGAAACAATGCAAATGATGAAATTGGGATGCAGTTTAGAGGTTTAAAACGGTTTTTTGCGATTTCCGGCAAAACTCCTAGCGGAAAACGTTCAATGGCAGAGTTATAGGAAATAAACAAAACTTTTGCATTTAACACTTTTGACATAACCTCAAATTAGCAGTCAAAATGGCGACAACCCGATTTTTGAGCATTAAATTTTTTTGCCGCGCATAAATTATCTAATTTACATGAAAATTTGTAAAAGTATGTTATTTTTGGTGTTGATTAAGGATTATTCTTTCGCAGTTCAGGAGACGACTAGTTTTCGAGTTATGTACATTTTAGGAAAAAACTACCCTTATCTTCCACATCGTCTTGATCTTTTTTTGTATTTCCAAAATTTTTAAGTGGTAATTTTAATCGTTATAATGTCTACTTTAAAATGGTCTATGTGACTGGGTGGATTATTTATCGTTAAACCGCTGAAAATTGCCAAAAACTGAAGTCTGAATCATAATTTGTGCAATATTTTTAACGATTTTTTATTTTCTTCATTATTTCTGTTAATAGTGGACTATATTGACATAAAATAAGTTGCTTTCATGTAAGATTATTACAGTTGAAAATTACAGTAAGTAGAGCAAACACTGTTGATAAGATTAAATAACTAACATAAAATATTTGCTTACACATTAACTCTTGAATACAACTATGATTAGAAACCTGTTTGAATCCACTCTTATGACCACTTATTGACTTTCGAAACAAAAAAAAGATCAAGACAATTGTTCGTGGAAGAAAAGGGTAGTTTTTTCCGAAAATCTGCATATCTCGAAAACTAGTTGTCTCCTGAACTTCTTATTCAACATCAAAAAGGACATACTTGTACATATTTTCACGTAAATTAAATCATTTATGCGCGAGAAAAAAAATTAAATATTGAAAAATAGGTTTTTTGCATTTTGACGGTTAATTTGAGGTTACGTCAAAAAGTGTTAAATACAACAGATTTATATTCTTTTATTATCTACAACTTATGCATTGAACGTTTTCCGCGAGGAGGTAACAATTGTTCGCAAAACTGCATCCCCAGAAATTCGACCGGTATTATATGAATTATCACATGATGCTCATACACAAGTGTATAGTAGTAGTAGTAAACATCTTTATTTCTAAAAAAGGCTATCGACCTATCGGTCTTTCTGCCCTTGTTTAATACATGCAGTCTTAATCTAAATAAAAAACAAATATGAAAATTCTCCTATTCTAGGTTAACAATAGTAGTAGTAAACATCTTTATTTCTAAAAAAGGCTATCGACCTATCGGTATTTCTGCCCTTGTTTAATACATGCAGTCTTAATCTAAATAAAAAACAAATATGAAAATTCTCTTATTCTAGGTTAACAATACTATTAAATAAATAAGATTTCAGTGGCAAGAAGAAATTATTTTATTGTCCACTAGTCCGTTGCGTTTGTAAGTGTTCGAGTAGCGTTAATGTAGGGAAACGGAAGCGGGATTGTCTGGTTGGTCTTGTAAGACAAAGGGGATTCAGTATGGTCCAGTTGTAGGGGTTGTTTGTCCATTTTGTCTGTAGCTGTATGAGTCTTTCCGAGATCTTTGTCATGTTTGTGCCAAGTCGAGATCTTTGTCATGTTTGTGTCAAGTGTCAGATCTTTGTCATGCTTTGTCATGTGCTTTGTCGTGTTGTTTGTCATGTTCGTATAGTAGTTGGGTGGGGGGGGTTGTGTAGTGGGTTTGGGGGTGGTCTTATTCGTGTTATTAGTCTTAATGCAATTGTTCTGTTGTTTGTGTATAACGTTTTGTCCTTTCTGTTCCGTGGTCATGAGTACATGTCCAAAGTCTAGCAAGGGTCTACAAATAGCTTTATATATTTTGGTGGCGGTGTTTGTGCTAATTCCTCTGTCTTTGTAGGTTAGTGATCGGAAGTGTACAAGTATATTTTTTGGGAATTTAATGATTTTTGTATAATTGATATACATAACACATCGAGTTTTTTTCGATGACCAGTACAGGGATCTTCGGAACTAGAGCAGTAGTTTCGAATGCTCTACTCGAAACCAAATTTATTTTTCTAAAATTGACAGCTGTCAAGAGATATTTGGGAAAAATTATTTATTGTAAATTTTTAAATTACTCCTAGTTCCGTTGATATTAATTTGACAGGAAAACATTAAATAGAAAACTTGTAGGAAATTGAATTCCAAACAAAATGGCATAAGACATTTCTACAAAATAACTGTTATTTTTGACATGTGACACAAATTTGAGTTTTTTTTTTAATGGCAACCATACTTGATTATGGGAACAATTTGAATCAGAATCCACAGACTTCAACCAGAGAGATCGCAGCAGAATCCGGGACTTCCAAAGCACCGTGATGAGAGTTTAAAAAAATACAAATTCCATCCGTATAAATTATCAGTATCCCAAACCTTACATCCAGGGGATGAGGCGCTGCGTGTGAATTTCATGGAATGGAATTCCCTTATAAAATATTGTGGACCGATGAAACTCTATTTACAAATTGTGGTATGTTTAATCGACACAATGAACATCTTTGGAATCAAACAAATCCCACCCATTGAGCAAAGGAGACCACAAATTAAATTTGGGTTTAACGTTTGGAGCGGAATGGTAGGTTCACAAATTCTTGAAAAATTAATTTTTGATGGCACTTTAAATGGGAGTCCGCACCTTCAATTCCTTCGGAATAACTGGATTTTATGTTGGACGACTTAGATTTAGAAACATGACGTAATGTGCAATGGTTTAAATTTTAATTATTTTGGTTTGATTTAATTTTTATAATAAACACTTTAAATGAGCAGCCGTCTTAATTATAAAGTTATTGGCCAACTTTAACGTAGTTGTCAAAATTAATACCGAAGCATTATGTTATTATTGTTACTATGGAAACAATGCTGTATGTCTTATACTATTTTCCATGGCTAACTTCAATCAACTAAATGGAAAAAGTATAAATTGTTCGCAGACACTTTATTTTCGAAAAACACCTAACGATGTGATATATCACAGAAATCGTAATAAAATGCCCTATTCGGTAAAGTAATAATCAAGTATGGTTGCCGTTTAAAAAAAACTCAAATTTGTGTCATATGTCAAAAATGATAGTTATTTTGGGAGAATGTCTTATGCCATTTTCTTGCCACTGAAATCTTATTTATTTAATACTATTGTTAACCTAGAATAGGAGAATTTTCATATTGGTTTTTTCTAGATTAAGACTGCATGTATTAAACAAGGGCAGAAAGACCGATAGGTCGATAGCCTTTTTTAGAAATAAGATGTTTACTACTACCATCAACGGAACTAGGAGTAATTTAAAATTTACCATAAATAAGTTTTTCCCAAATATCTGTTGACATCTGTCAAATTTTAGAAAAATAAATTGGTTTCGAGTAGAGCAAGCAAAACTACAATTCTTTGTCCATTTGACCTTCTTGGTAACTGCTCTAGTTCCGAAGATCCCTGTACGGGTCATCGAAAAAAACTTTTGTTCATAAGTATTTAAATGAAATTCCTGGGTTCCAGTCAATTTTATTGTTTATTATTTTATCATTTTGCAAATACGTTTCGGTGTCTTTCTCCACCATCATCAGTTTGCATGTATGGCTGTTTCTACCTTCAACTTTGGCAAGCAATTCAAATTTGCTTGAATCTAGTTTTTTGCAAATATCTAGGAAGAATTTTGTTTTTTACTATTTTTCCTGTACACCCAAAACAACCCTAGAGGAATGACGCCAATTTTGAATCACCCTGTATACTTACTACTGACATAAAAAACAATGATTTATCAATCAATTTATCAGTAATATAATGACCTGGTACCTACGCATGCAACCTTGTATTATTTGCTAAACGGCCTTCCAGTCATCTGCACTATGTAATGTAATGTATGCAAATGTAAAAAGACACTTTTCATCAAAGTACAATGTTATTTGGTATACATATTAAATTGTAAAGGAACAAAATGCCCTTACAAAACACTACAAAAAAAAACAATGAAGAATATATCGCAAGCCCATAGGACCATGCAAATAAATCTAACAAACAAATATCTACAAAAACTACACATAACTACTTAGGTAGATATCTGAGTAGGCAGTGGGTATTGTTTCGTTACTTAACGACTGAAAAATTTATCTCATACTGACATGGAGTGTAGGTGGGCATTGGAAATTAATGTTGCATTTGTTTTTAAGAAACTTACCTTAGCAACTCTCTCACTTTCTGCCTTGCCAAGCTGGTGTTTTCATGTATAGTGCCATCAGTATTCAGGAAAACATGCTGCACCTCAGTTATATTATGAATATGTTGTTTTTTGGCAACTAAAGAATCAGAAAAATACCTACAAAGTTGATAACACAATGCCCATGCATGCTCTTCTTTGATACACGAATTAAAAGAACTAAGAATATCACTCAGACACACACTACCGTCAGTATTTACGTTACATTTTCCTTTCTCGGACATTGTTTAAAGACAATTAGTTATAATTTTGATACTTTGACATTTTTATTTAACCTATAAATCGATTCAGATGGGAATGACAGTTAACCCAAATAAACTAAATTCGAGTTGTTTGGATCACCTCTACAGTAGCGCTACCGCACCATTCAGTAAATTTACGTCAAACTTTATGCTTGTGCAAGCATGTTAACAAAGGAACGATCGGAAAAAGTGTGTCGCGAATAGGTTCAAACTGTAAACAGAATTGGCAAAGTGAACAGTTTATTGATTTGTTCGCGGTTTACACATGCGTTTTATGTTCAAACCTATATTGACCCAATGAACTGTATACTAAAGTATCTGGAACGGACCCAACGTTGTCGAGTACCGGAGATTTTGTGTCAGGGGCAACACAGAGAGATACCCTAATGAGACGGTAACTTTTCTCTGTCAGATCCGTTTCGTTTTACCTAGTAAAAGTAAAACTGCATAAGTTATTATTTTGTAATTAAAAATTTACCTGTTTTTTTTTGTGTTGTAAGTTCAAAAAAGATAGATTTCAACAATAGTATTTGTTAGCGTGTCGAAGTGTGGTTATTGTTTCCTGCTTTTTTAAAAGTAAGTGTGTGAAAAAGACAATTGTGTTGGTCTCTTTTATCTGTCTCCATAATGGTGATCTCTTGTGTTGCTTATGGATGTAATAATGAGCAGGATTCAAGGAAAATCCCGTTTCATACGTAAGTTTTAAATTACTGTGTATATTTTCTTGACTGTATTTCAATTTAATCCAAAAAAAATTCCTGGGTTCCAGTCAATTTTATTGTTTATTATTTAAAATGTCACAAATACGTTTCGGTGCCTTTCTCCACCATCATCAGTTTGTCTAAAATACACATTCGCAGTCATCATTATTTGTATTTTAGTATGTGAATTTTGATAGAATTTTTTTTTTAATTAATGATGACTGTGAATGTGTATTTTAGACAAACTGATGATGGTGGAGAAAGACACCGAAACGTATTTGTGACATTTTAAATAATAAACAATAAAGTTGACTGGAACCCAGGAATTTTTTTTCGGAGTAAGTTTTAAAGTCAAGTAAGTCATTATTACATTTTATTACATGGTCCTTTTGTTTTTCTAGTTTTCCATTTAAACGTCCTGAAAGACTAAAATTATGGATTCAGGCACTTTGTAGGGATAATTGGAAACCGTCAAAAACGAGCAGAATTTGTGGACAACATTTCCTTTCAAGTGACTACATAATTAAGCCAGGGTTGACTGCAAATTTGTTAAAGCCTGATGCTGTACCCAGTGTCTTTTCGTTCCCAAAGAATTTGCTACCAAAAGTAACTGTACATAGTAGATAAACATTAAAACAGGTAGGTAACTGAAAGATACATACTTTGCTAATAAATAGTGTACCTAATATAATGTTATGAATAGTATACGCGTGGTGTAAATCTTTCTCTAGACCATTCCTGCTACAAACATTCAAACTGAAAATGAATTAATGGATGTTGATTTACCCTCTACTTCTACATCTACCGCACCTGTGGAGAAGTTAATTGATAAGGAATTCCAAATAGTTCTGGAGATAAAAGTTGCATCGTTCCAAAGAAAAGTTAAAACGTTAAAGCAGAAGATTAAGCGTAGGGACGTAAAAATTCGTAACATGAAAGACGTTATCAATGCAATAAAGAAAAGTGGCCACAGTAATCAAAGCCTGGATGCTGTTCTAAATAAATACTTTGAAGGTATGAGTAAAAGTAAAATTTAACGAATATGTGTTGAAATATAACTTGATTTCTAGGTCTACCTTAACTTAACTAAACTAAACTTAAATTACTGTGTATATTTTCCTGACTACTCATTCTATTCAGAAGAATTCTATTAAGAATAGCCAGTCAAATGTGAAGGTAGAAACAGCCATACATACAAACTGATGATGGTGGAGAAAGACACCGAAACGTATTTGTGACATTTTAAATAATTCCAATATATTCCTGGGTTTCAGTCAATTTTACTGTTTATTATTTAAAATGTCACAAAAACGTTTCGGTGTCTTTCTCCACCATCATCAGTTTGTCTAAAATATACATTTACAATCATCATCAATTAAATAAAAAACTCTAACCAAATTTCACACATTAAAATACAATTACATACATATTAAAAAGTATATTAAGAACATTGGCTTTCAGGTGATGAGTCAGGACAAACATATCCGGGAAAAGACTAGAATCTATTGTCTAGAGATTCAAACCTCAATCTCAACTTACGTGTATAGTTCCCAACATGGCAAACACTCAACTGGTTACTGAATTTTTCCATATTTTATTCGATATCAGGCGAGTGAAACAAAAAAAAAAACCGTTTATATTACGGTTTTTTCTTTTTTTTTTTTTTTTTGGTTTTCAGGAATGCTTGGCAATTCTTCAATATCAGATGTTTATATTTTATTTACCTGGTCCAATCAGTTCATTTATGCGATCATCTTAATTAGTGTATGGTATACATAGCTCAGATTGTCTGTATCTGATCTGAAATTTATTGCATTTTGATGTTTCTTAATTTGTATCATTTCATGGATTCTTCTCTTATTATAGTTGTCTTCATTGACCAATATTTGCGTGTTATCGAAATCAAAATCATGTAACTTTTGTTTTGCATGTTGTGCTAATGCTGTTGCATTCTCGTTAACCTTTCTTAAGCTGTACTTATGTTCGTATACTCTTTTCTTTAAATATTGCCCTGTTTGTCCTAAGTATGTGCTGTCACAGTTCAAACAGTCAATCTTGTATATTACGTTTGGTGTGTCCAATTTATCGCTTTAGGCTTAAATTTTGTAAAACATTCTTTTGCCAAGTTGTTTTTAGTTTTTCTCTGCTACAGCAATATTATGTGGTTTTAAAACATTTTTTATTTTTGTGTTGATTTCTGGCATGTGCGGTAATGATATATACCTGATTTCACCTTCTTTTTTCTTTTTTATATTATTTATGTTGTTCCATTTATTTGCATTGTATATTTTATTAATTCTCTGTTTCATAATTGGCTCGAAGAATTCTTTGGGATAGTTGTTCATTATTAGTACTTTTTTTATTTTTTCAAGATTTTTTTGTCTGTATCTACAATGTGCCAACTTTATCGCTCTATCAGTAAGAGCTGTTACCACACTTTTTTTATATTGTATAGGTGCATATGATTGGTAATTCAAGTATCTACCAGACCACACATCCTTTGTGTACCAGTTTGTTTTTATTTCCCCATCATTGTCATACATAATCGTCATATCCAAAAAATTTAATGATTTGTTTTTGTCTTCCTCAATGGTGAATTTTATGGTTTCATGGAATGCATTAAACTTATCTAGTGTGTATTGAACTTTTTGGTTTGGCAGGCACATTATGCAGTCATCAACGTATCTTTTAAAAAATCCACATTTATAGTTTAAATCAGGTATTAGTTTTTCTTCTAGACTTTCCATTACAAGGTTTGCAATTGTTGCAGCTATGGGAGATCCCATAGCTACTCCATATATTTGTGAATAGAAATTGTCTTCATATCGGACAAGACAATTACAAGAAAAATATAATCACAATGAATTAAGAACGTTTTTTGAACAACAAGAGCAGAAGTACGAAACTGTGTTCAACAGGATCAGGGCGAAACAAAGAAACAAACTAGAAACATTAGTAACAAAAAAACATGGTAACAAAAACAAATATAGAACTAATGAAAAATGGATAGAAAACTTAACAACGGTAAGCATACCAGACAGTGTCAGGTATGTACTGTCACTTGGCCCAAACTTTTCTATCAACAAAAAACAATACAAACCGATTCATGAAATCATAGCAAACATTGAACATGGAATCTTCTCTTTAAATAGCGATAAAAAAAACGAAATAAGAAGTAAGTGTTGTAACATATTAACAAATTTCAAAAATAAAATATCGAACAAAGGTGTGCCCAATTATATCGATGGGCTTATACGTGAAACCAAAACCTTCCTAAATGAACACACAAATATCTGCGTGTTAACGGCTGACAAATGTAGCAAGACAGTGGTTATGATGAAAAGTGAATATAGAACAAAAATGCTATCATTGATAAATGATGTAAAAACATATAAACGGGGGAAAAAAAAAGATCTTACTACAAATATTCAAACAAAACTAAATAAAATAATAAATTCATGGCATAAAAATAAATTCATAACAGATAATTTAAAGCGAAAACTGTATTGCAACAACGGCCGAGCACCATTTATATATGGCCTGCCAAAGCTTCACAAAGCAGGCCACCCATTAAGACCGATAGTTAGCAATATAAATGCCCCAACTTACCAATTGTCTAAATACCTGTCAGCCGTATTGAGTAATGTATTGGGAAACTCGCAGTATCACATTAGGGACTCATGGAGCTTTTGTGAGTTCATAAAAAAACAGAGGATACCTGAGAACCATCGCCTGATATCACTTGATGTGGTATCGCTGTACACGAACATCCCGGTAGATTACTCAATACAGTGCATAAAAATAAATGGGCTGAAATTAGGGAACATACATCATTACCCGAAAATGAATTTATTGGGGCGGTAGAGCTATGCCTTAAGTCCACTTACTTCCGATATGAAGACAATTTCTATTCACAAATATATGGAGTAGCTATGGGATCTCCCATAGCTGCAACAATTGCAAACCTTGTAATGGAAAGTCTAGAAGAAAAACTAATACCTGATTTAAACTATAAATGTGGATTTTTTAAAAGATACGTTGATGACTGCATAATGTGCCTGCCAAACCAAAAAGTTCAATACACACTAGATAAGTTTAATGCATTCCATGAAACCATAAAATTCACCATTGAGGAAGACAAAAACAAATCATTAAACTTTTTGGATATGACGATTATGTATGACAATGATGGGGAAATAAAAACAAACTGGTACACAAAGGATGTGTGGTCTGGTAGATACTTGAATTACCAATCATATGCACCTATACAATATAAAAAAAGTGTGGTAACAGCTCTTACTGATAGAGCGATAAAGTTGGCACATTGTAGATACAGACAAAAAAATCTTGAAAAAATAAAAAAAGTACTAATAATGAACAACTATCCCAAAGAATTCTTCGAGCCAATTATGAAACAGAGAATTAATAAAATATACAATGCAAATAAATGGAACAACATAAATAATATAAAAAAGAAAAAAGAAGGTGAAATCAGGTATATATCATTACCGCACATGCCAGAAATCAACACAAAAATAAAAAATGTTTTAAAACCACATAATATTGCTGTAGCAGAGAAAACTAAAAACAACTTGGCAAAAGAATGTTTTACAAAATTTAAGCCTAAAAGCGATAAATTGGACACACCAAACGTAATATACAAGATTGACTGTTTGAACTGTGACAGCACATACTTAGGACAAACAGGGCAATATTTAAAGAAAAGAGTATACGAACATAAGTACAGCTTAAGAAAGGTTAACGAGAATGCAACAGCATTAGCACAACATGCAAAACAAAAGTTGCATGATTTTGATTTCGATAACACGCAAATATTGGTCAATGAAGACAACTATAATAAGAGAAGAATCCATGAAATGATACAAATTAAGAAACATCAAAATGCAATAAATTTCAGATCAGATACAGACAATCTGAGCTATGTATACCATACACTAATTAGATGATCGCATAAATGAACTGATTGGACCAGGTAAATAAAATATAAACATCTGATATTGAAGAATTGCCAAGCATTCCTGAAAACCCAAAAAAAAAAAAAAAAAAAAAAACCGTAATATAAACGGGTTTTTTTTTTGTTTCACTCGCCTGATATCGAATAAAATATGGAAAATTCAGTAACCAGTTGAGTGTTTGCCATGTTGGGAACTATACACGTAAGTTGAGATTGAGGTTTGAATCTCTAGACAATAGATTCTAGTCTTTTCCCGGATATGTTTGTCCTGACTCATCACCTGAAAGCCAATGTTCTTAATATACTTTTTAATATGTATGTAATTGTATTTTAATGTGTGAAATTTGGTTAGAGTTTTTTATTTAATTGATGATGATTGTAAATGTATATTTTAGACAAACTGATGATGGTGGAGAAAGACACCGAAACGTTTTTGGGACATTTTAAATAATAAACAGTAAAATTGACTGAAACCCAGGAATATATTGGAATGAATTGAAGTACAGTCAGGAAAATATGCGAAACGAATTTTAAATAATAAACAATAAATTTGACTGGAACCCAGGAATTTTTTTTTGGATTAAACTAAACTTAAATAAAAAATGTAAATTTGAAGTATTTTGTTAAACTGTATTTTTTTACTATATAATTAAAGTATTTCATATTTAACTTGTATTAATTTTCCTTTTTTCTCCTACATTATTCCACTTCAGAATTGTAATTATGATTTTTTTTACCTGAAAACTTTAAGATAGTTCAATTTTGTTATAATTTTTTATATTATTTTATATTATATATTGTTATTAATAGTTATTCTAGTTTTCATGCAAAATGTAAAAGTTTGAAATTAACGCGGATCGCGGAAGCCGCTCTTTGCCGTTGGCTCATATTAGAGAACCAGTTGAGCTGTTTAGCTCCAGTTCTCACTGCCCGATAGAGCACTAAAATACGCGTTTTTTATAGAAGACATAATTTTAGAAATCTTTCCAGTTTTCTTGCAAAATGCAAAAGTTTGAAATTAACGCGGATCATGGAAGGCGCTCTTTGCCTTTGTCTCATATTTAGAGAACCTGTTGAGCTGTTAAGCTCCAGTTGTAACTGCCGGATAGAGCTTTAACATTCGCACTTTTTTATATAAGAAATCATTTTAGAAACGTTTCTAGTTTTCATGCAAAATTCAAAAATTTTGAAATTAACGCGGATCGCGGCTGCTTGTCTTTGCCTTTGTCTCATATTTAGAGAACCTGTTGAGCTGTTAAGCTCCAGTTGTAACTGCCGGATAGAGCTTTAACATTCGCACTTTTTTATATAAGAAATCATTTTAGAAACTTTTCTAGTTTTCATGCAAAATTCAAAAGTTTGAAATCAACGCGGATCGTGGAAGCCGCTCTTTGCCTTTGGCTCATATCAGAGAACCAATTGAGCTGTTTAGCTCGAGTTGTCACTGCCCAATAGAGCACTAAAATACGCACTTTTTTATGTAAGACATAATTTTAGAAAATTTTCTAGTTTTCATGCAAAATTCAAAAGTTTGAAATCAACGCGGATCGTGCAAGCCGCTCTTTGTCTTTGGCTCATATTTAGAGAACCAGTTGAGCTGTTAAGCTCCAGTTGTCACTGCCCGATAGAGCATTAAGATTCGAACTTTTTTATATAAGACATAATTTTAGAAATGTTTCTAGTTTTCATGCAAAATGCAAAAGTTTGAAATTAACGCGGATCATGGAAGGCGCTCTTTGCCTTTGGCTCCTATTTTGAGAACGAGTTGTGGTGTTAAGCTCCAAATGTCACTGCCCGATGGAGCACTAAAATACGCGCTTTTTATATCAGACATCATTTTAGAAATCTTTCTAGTTTCAAAACAATTATATACGTATTATATATTCAGCATTAACTTAACTATCATACGGTAATTGTTTAAAAGAAAACCAAAATTGATAAATCTTGCAGCAAATCACCATATAAGTGAATGAGTCAAAAAGAGATAAACAACCGTCAGGACAGCGGGTTGCCTACATTTTGATTTTGCCTCACTTTTATCGTGCAAAGGGTCCGTCCCAGATATAATATATAATCTTACTTGTATACAGTTCATTGGATTGACCATTCCATAACAGCTGACTTTGACAAGTCTGCTTTTACCTCACGAGACCTTAAATCGCCCCAAAATCCAATGTTGCAGTTTTAAAGGACATTTAAATTTTGACAGTAGGTGGCACATAAACGTTTACAGCATATATATTAGAGTATCATATATGTAATACTGGAGATGGAGTATTAGATATATGTAGAGTATAGTAAAAGTATATGAGGTAGCATACAAGAGCATAAGGATCCTACATCTCGCCTTAAATACAACGTTGGGATTTACATTGACTTCTCGCGTCTGCAGTAAAAGATCTGTTTGATTAATTGATGCAATTGATTTGCAATAGTTTTCGGTATCCTAACTACTTTATAATACTAAATATAATTAGTTTTGTGTGTGTCCATATTTTTTTATTTGACGGTGTTTCTAATAGACTCTTTTTGCTTGACTTTACTTTATAGGAAGACATCCATCACATTCTGTTATGTTAATTCTGCTTCTTTAGAATTTTAGAAATAGACTGAGAATGGAATAGGTTCCTTCAACTAGTCAGCAAGCTAATAGCAATCGCCAATTTCAGTGCAGATGTGGCTCAAACTTCTCTTTTATTTAATTTTAACCACCTTTTATTGTGAGAAGGGCACATTATGCAGTCGTCCACGTATCTTTTAAAAAATCCACATTTAAAGTCTAAATCAGGTATTAGTTTTTCTTCCAGACTTTTCATTACAAGGTTTGCAATTGTTGCAGCTATGGGGGACCCCATAGCTACTCCATATATTTGCGAATAGAAATTGTCCTCGTACCGGAAGTACGTGGACTTAAGGCACAGCTCTACCGCCCCAATAAATTCACCTTCGGACAATGATGTATATTCCCTAATTTCAGACCATTTATTTCTTATGCACTGTATTGAGCAATCTACCGGGACGTTTGTGTATAGTGATACCACATCAAGCGATATTAGGCGATGGTTCTCAGGTATCTTCTGTTTTTTTATAAATTCGCAGAAGCTCCATGAGTCTCTAATGTGATATTGTGAATTTCCCAATATATGGAGTAGCTATGGGGTCCCCCATAGCTGCAACAATTGCAAACCTTGTAATGAAAAGTCTGGAAGAAAAACTAATACCTGATTTAGACTTTAAATGTGGATTTTTTAAAAGATACGTGGATGACTGCATAATGTGCCTGCCAAACCAAAAAGTTCAATACACACTAGATAAGTTTAATGCATTCCATGAAACCATTAAATTCACCATTGAGGAGGACAAAAACAAATCATTAAACTTTTTGGATATGACGGTTATGTATGACAATAATGGGGAAATAAAAACAAACTGGTACACAAAGGATGTATGGTCTGGTAGATACTTGAATTACCAATCATATGCACCTATACAGTATAAGAAAAGTGTGGTAACAGCTCTTACTGATAGAGCGATAAAATTGGCACATTGTGGATACAGACAAAAAAATCTGGAAAAAATAAAAAAGGTACTAATAATGAACAACTATCCCAAAGAATTCTTCGAACCAATTATAAAACAAAGAATCAATAAAATATACAATGCAAATAAATGGAACAACATAAATAATATAAAAAAGAAAAAAGAGTGTGATATTAAGTATGTATCATTACTACACATACCAGAAATCAACACAAAAATAAAAAATGTTTTAAAACCGCATAATATTACCATAGCGGAAAAAACTAAAAACAACTTGGCAAAAGAGTGTTTTACAAAATTTAATCCTAGAAGCGATAAGTTGGACACACCTAACGTAATATACAAGATTGACTGTTTGAACTGTGACAACACATACATAGGACAAACAGGGCAATATTTAAAGAAAAGAATATACGAACATAAGTATAGCTTAAGAAAGGTTAACGAAAATGCAACAGCATTAGCACAACATGCACCACAAAACTTGCATGATTTTGATTTCGATAACACACAAATATTGATAAATGAGGACAACTATAATAAGAGAAGAATCCATGAAATGATACAAATTAAGAAACATCAGAATGCAATAAATTTCAGATCAGATACAGACAATCTTAGCTCTGTGTATCACACATTAATTAGATGATCGCATGCATGAATTGAATGGACCTGGTAAATAAAAATTAAACAGCAGATATTGAGGAATTACAAAGCAATTCCAAGAATGCAAAGAAAAGGCGAAATATAAACAGGCTTTTCGGGCCCTCGCTAGATATCGAATAGAATAGGTAATTCAATGTCCAACCAAATGTAAAAGTAGAAACATCTAAACATGTAAGTCAAATTTAGATCTCTAAACAATAGATTCAAGTCTTTTCCCGAACATGTTTATCCCGACTCATCACCTGAGAACCAAGGTCCCAAATTGTACTTTTTAATATGTGTGTGATTTGAATTTTAATATGTTAATTGTGAAAGTTTTTTTTTTTAATTGAATTGATAATAAATGTAAAATGTATATTTTAGACAAACTGATGATGGTGGATAAAGACACCGAAACGTATTTGTAACATTTTAAATAATTGTTGTGTATATTTTCCTGACTGTACTTCAATTTATTTCAAAATTTCCTGGGTTTCAGTCAATTTTATTATTTATTATTTAAAATGTTACAAATACGTTTCGGTGTCTTTATCCACCATCATCAGTTTGTCTAAAATATACAGTAGTAGTAAACATCTTTATTTCTAAAAAAAGGCTATCGACCTATCGGTCTTTCTGCCCTTGTTTAATACATGCAGTCTTAATCTAGATAAAAAACCAATATGAAAATTCTCCTATTCTAGGTTAACAATAGTAGTAGTAAACATCTTTATTTCTAAAAAAAGGCCATCGACCTATCGGTATTTCTGCCCTTGTTAATACATGCAGTCCCAATCCAGATAAAAAACAAATATGAAATTCTCCCATTCTAGGTTAACAATGTTATTGAATAAATAAGATTTCAGTGGCAAGAAGAAATTATTTTATTGTCCACTAGTCCGTTTGCGTTGTAAGTGTTCGAGTAGCGTTAGTGTAGGGAACGGAAGCGGGATTGTCTGGTTGGTCTTGTAAGACAAAGGGGATTCAGTATGGTCCAGTTGTAGGGGTTGTTTGTCCATTTTGTCTGTAGCTTTGTATGAGTCTCTCAGAGATCTTTGTCATGTTTGTGCGTTCGTATGGTAGGTTGGGTGGGGGGGTTGTGTAGTGGGTTTTGGGGGTGTCTTATTCGTGTTATTAGTCTTAGTGCAATTTGCTCTGTTGTTTGTGTATAACGTTTTGTCCTTTCTGTTCCGTTGGTCATGAGTACATGTCCAAAGTCTAGCAAGGGTCTACAAATAGCTTTATATATTTTGGTGTAAAATATACATTTTACATTTATTATCAATTTAATTAATAAAAAAAAACTTTCACAAAATTAACCTATTAAAATTCAAATCACACACATATTAAAAAGTACAATTAGGAACCTTTGTTCTCAGGTGATGAGTCGGGATAAATATGTTCGGAAAAAGACTAGAATCTATTGTTTAGAGATCTAAATTTGACTTACGTATATAGTTGCTACCAACTTCACATTTGACTGGTCACTGAATTTTCCATATTTTATTCGATATCAAGCGAGCGAAACAAAAAAAACTGTTTATCTTTCGTCTTTTCTTTGCATTCTAGGAATTGCTTGGCAATTTTTCAATATCAGATGTTTACATTTCATTTACCTGGACCAATCAGTTCATACATGCGATTATCTAATTAGCGTATGATACACAGAGCTAAGATTGTCTGTATCTGATCTGAAATTTATTGCATTCTGATGTTTCTTAATTTGTATCATTTCATGGATTCTTCTCTTATTATAGCTGTCCTCATTGATCAATATTTTTAATATGTGTGTGATTTGAATTATAATAGGTTAATTTTGTGAAAGTTTTTTTTTTAATTAAATTGATAATAAATGTAATATGTATATTTTAGACAAACTGATGATGGTGGATAAAGACACCGAAACGTATTTGTAACATTTTAAATAATAAACAATAAAATTGACTGAAACCCAGGAAATTTTGAAATTTTAAATAATAAACAATAAAATTGACTGAAACCCAGGAATACATTGGAATGAATTAAAGTACAGTCAGGAAAATATACAAAACAATTCCATTTAATGTTACCTAAATTTCAATCCTTGTGTGGGGTTGCTAGTCCTCCTACCCCCTACCATACAGCCAGCTTGTTATGATATCCCATTTCACGTACCCAGCGTAAGGAAGTATCTAATTACTCTTACGTTATAAATACTGTTCTGTAGTTTCACTGATGGTATGTAACACCTCAGCATTTAAATAATATAAATTCGAACAAATCTGTAATAAACAGTTAGTTGTATCTTGAAGCTGAATCCATATCAATCGAAAGTAAAATAAATTTGTTTTAAAAACTCCCTTTCCAAGGTAGCGATTCTAACTGGCGCAGTCGGTAAGATTTTCTAACGAAAAGTCGTAAGAAATTCTTCAAAACGATCGTCGTGTGAGTATCAAAAACGATCATCGTGTAAGCATCGTGGAAGAACTTTCAAAACGGTCATCCCGCATCGTGCGTGATAAATTCGGTTCGTTTCAACGATTTGCGACAAACCCGAACATTTCATTGATTGGCAGCGACAGGGCAACTCAAGGCCAGAACGTGAGGAACAAGCATCGTCCGATCAACTTTGGTGCGAGAAGAAGGGAATCGTCCCACCTCTCATAGATTAGCCAGGGAAGAGACAAGCATCGCCCTTCCTATTGGACCCTAGCAACTAAGGAAGAAACAAGAATCAAATAAATGAAAACAACATTGGTACTTCTATCACTGTAAGTCCACTTTTCCAATTTCCATTTTTTTGAACAATTCGAATATTGCGAATTTTTCCGCTTTTGTTTGCACAAGCAGCAAAACATTCTTTCGCTCAACATAATTTTAAGTCTAATTAAAAAAAAATAAGACAATGGCACACCCTAATTTTGTTTTGATCAAATATCAAGCAGATAACATTCCCCCATTAGACGACATAATAATTTTCTCTACCTCTTTACAAGAACATATCGAGAGACTAAAATCTGTTTTTGAAAGGTTAAGACAGTCAAATTTCAAAGTCCAACTTGACAAAAGTGAATTCTTACACCATGAAGTTGCTTACTTACGTCACAAAATAACATATAAAGGAGTTAGTCCTAATCCAGATAAAATTAATGCAGTAAAACACTTTCCAATACCCCAAACACAGAAAGAAATAAAATCATTTTTAGGTTTAGCTGGTTACTACCGCAAATTTATTAAAGACTTTGCAAAAATCACCAAACCGTTAACAATTTGTCTCAAGAAAGGAGCTAAAGTCACACATTCACCCGAATTTCTAAAATCAATCAATCTATGATACTTTAGCAAAAATAGAAGTTGCCATAACGTTCTCAAAAATCAATATTCTTCATAATTCAATAATTAGTCCAACCGAACTTCTAAGAGAAATCAACCAACTACATCCCCAATTACACAATGACAAGTTACCAATTGATATCAACTCTCAATAAATAACAAATCTAGAAAACTTAATAAAAGTTAAAAGTTTCATAAAGGAATTTGAAGTAATTTTTATTTTAGAACTTCCATTAGTCGAGGCGGAAACATACCAATATTACAAATTGTTTCCTTCTCAAATTCCCAAAAAAAATTCCTTTCTAGTCAACAAACCCTTCAAACCATACCTGGCCCTAAGTGAGAAAAAGTGCTCATTTGACAATGAAAAATGTCTAGAAATACAAACTAATGAATTTCTTTGCAAACGAACAGTCAGCCAGATGATAGAAAATCATCCACCTTGCAGTGTCCAACAGATCAAATTCCAATCAAATGTCACAACTTGGCACCCATTCGAAGTTAAACTTGAAGAAATCCAATCGACCAAAGTAGCCGATGGGAAATGGTTAATCACAGCACCTGAAGAAGTGATTGGCAAATTAAACTGCCAAGGCCGTCAAGACGCCATTCATTAATATTTGAAAATTTTGAGTTAAAGCAACTACAATTTCAAGAAATCAACCTACCATCTGACCTGGACCTCTACCAGAGCATGTCAAGCAGTATTCAATCCACCTACCCTTAAATTGAATACCATGAACCAGAAATCAGAAGAAGACATCCAAGCTCAGTTAAAGAGCCAAGCAGTCCAACTCCAAGGGATGCAGACACCCCTATATGTTAGCCGTACTAGCATATGGACCATACTATTATACATCGTCCTATTTGCATTTATCTGCTATATAATATATAAATTGATTTGTAAGAAACTTAAGAACAAGTCGAAAGAAAAAAGAGAAATTATCGAAACTTCAATTTTCAAATGAAATTACATTACTTTGAGGATATAATTTCATCTAAGGCCGGAGGTGTTATGATATCTCATTTGATATCCTATTCACGTACTCAGCGTAAGGAAGTATCTAATTACTCTTACGTTATAAATACTGTTCTGTAGTTTCACTGATGGTATGTAACACCTCAGCACTTAAATAATATAAATTCGAACAAATCTGTAATAAACAGTCAATTGTATCTTGAAGCTGAATCCATATCAATCGAAAGTAAAATAAATTTGTTTTAAAAACTCCCTTTCCAAGGTAGCGATTCTAACTAGCTGAAGTACCGTATGAAGCAGTGGATCGTTTGCGCATGTTTTATCTTGTATAATACAACAAGCAAGGAAAAACGTAGTGAGATTTCTAATTAGAGTAGCCTTTATCTTTGTCCTCGTTCGTTGTTACATATAGATTTTGGAACCGAAATGAACGGGAACGGAACCGAATTGGAAATTATTTTCTAAACCGAAACCGTAACGGAACCGAAATTTTAAATTTTGCCTTGGACCGAAACCGGAACGGAACAGTTATTTCGTTTCGGTCCGAGTCGTTGCTCCGTTGTCTCTGATAATAGGCAACCCTACTATAAAATAAATAATTAAAGAGTAATTTGCGAATCCAATAGTCCAAACGCCCACTGATGGATAATTATAAACTACTCTTAACGAGTAGGATATGATATGACATTTATTTGGTTTAGAGTTGGTAATGTGATTGTGATGTGCTTTACTCGCTGCGACTTGATAACGACTATTTGTTTACGTTTCGCAGCGACCCCATCGGTAGTTGAATTCGCGAATTAGTTGGGTACGTTTACTTCGTCAGAATCCACAGATCACAAATATAATCTGTGGCCATTCGCGAGTTCAACTACCGATAGGGGCGCTGTAAAACGTAAACATTACTTGCCATTACTGCAAAAATCACGAATTTGTTTTTAAGTCTATAACATAAAATAATACTTACACACTTTTCAATGTTTCTATTTGTTTAAAGGTTTGCAAAAGCTGGGTAGAACTAAACAAAACAAATAACAAATGACATCTAATCAAAATAAGTGTTAAAGTTTACTAGTTAAAGTGTAGTTATAATTTAGCCGCCAGTGAGCGTTTGGACTTTTAAACTCGCGAATTACGATTTCAAAAACCTTTAACTTCATCTCAATAGTAGGCAGTGATTTTTGTTTTTAATTTCCAGCTAACAATGTTTACCACTTGTGATGTCTGTAAAAAGCGTTTTTCATCTAAAGGTAATTGTACACGCCATATCAGTGAAGTGCATCAAATTGAAAATCGTCCGATTAATACGAATATCCGCTGCTTGGAACATAATGCAAATAACGGATTATGTGATGCTGTATTTACCAATAGGGAACATTTAATTCGACATTTAGAGATTTCTCACCAAAAAACATTTGACACAGAATTACGCGAAATGGGGAACATGGAAGGTATACTTTATTTCAGCACCCTCTTTTATTTAAAAATATAGGAATTTTATAGATTTTACCAAATGGAAGGCAGAAATTGAAGCTTTAAATAAGTGCCATTATGTTTCAAAGAGGAAAGTAGCTAGTTCGAACGGTGAAGTATATTATTACAATTGTAACCGAAGCAAAACAAGTAAGTGCTATTTAGTTACCACGCAGTTTCCATGTTTGTACTTGCTTTCGTTTCTTCATTAGGTCACACCCCAAAATCTAGTGAGGAAAGATCTAGGCTCCTCAAGAAAATTTCTTGTAAAATGAGTAGTATTTGCACGAGTCAGATAATATTGAAACATGAAAATGAACGTTTTCTTGTTAAGTGGGAAAAAGTTCATTACGGACATGAAACCGAATTGGAACCGAAAATTATCATACAGGATATAGGGAAAAAGCGTACCAACGGTGTCACTCCACGAAGGTAAGTTTGCAACAAGTTTATCTTTACATTTTATTAGTTCTGTAAACATTTGAGAAGTCCCAGACTAAGGGTTATGTTTCTAGAATATCGGAAGCCTATCGAGTAGTCAGCCAATCAAATATTAAAACCAGTAATGGAATTGAAAAAATAGATGGTAAACAAGGACAGGAAGAGACCTGTGATGGGTCTGAACAGAAAGAAAAATTAATTGCAAACAATTTAAGCGATTTGTCCTCTCAATCAGGCGAATCCAATATCAGAAGTAATAGAATCTGCAAAATAAAAGATTTACTTAATCAATTGGGAAGTGCTAATTTTAAAGATATTGACGACTTGATGATATATCAAATCTATGATCACTTACTTGCCGCTAATAACCTAGCAAATTGTCCTAGATTATTAGAAACCGATAGCAAATTCAAAGTAAAAAATAAATCTCCGAAAAAAGTTATTCAACCGCAATTAAGGACCACTTCTTCAAAAAGGACAAGAGAGAAAACATCTCATCTGCTTAAGGAAACTAATCCTCAAGAAGAACATTTAATGAAAAAAAATAATGCCGATGAAGACAAAAGTCTTTTCAAATCTGCATGTCCATCGCACGATCACCAATATTGGTAAATTATACTTTTTTTTTAATGGAAATGTTTGGCTGCTCATTTACTTTTAAGTAGAATAGTATTTTTGAAATAAAATTAATCAATGCTGTTGATCAATTGTTTTATTTTCTCCTAAATTGCATTACATATTAAATTAACATTTATTATGCATACATATATTATATTGATATAAGTACTAAAGATTATTTGTTAGTTCTTAAATTCCGTTTCTTCTAAAAAAATGTTTCTTTAAATGCAAGGACCCGGACCGAAACGAAATAACTGTTCCGTTCCGGTTTCGGTCCAAGGCAAAATTTAAAATTTCGGTTCCGTTACGGTTTCGGTTTAGAAAATAATTTCCAATTCGGTTCCGTTCCGGTTCCGGTTCATTTCGGTTCCAAAATCTATATGTAACAACGAATGAGGACAAAGATAAAGGATACTCTAATTAGGAATCTCACTACGTTTTTCCTTGCTTGTTGTATTATACAAGATAAAACATGCGCAAACGATCCACTGCTTCATACGGTACTTCGTCTGGTTGTATGGTAGGGGGTAGGAGGTAGATAGATAGATAAAATTTATTAAACATTCACATTACTAAATTCACAAACAAAGTTTAAAACAAAAAACATAAGTCAGTAAAATGTCCCATGTCTGGCCAGATGTTCGGCCGGTTGCTCTTTGCCCATGATCTAAATAGGCGCGCTAAGTCGTCCATTACCTGGGCAGTGCCCTAACATGGACATTCCCGAGCTAGCCATACGCACGACAACGTCAGGAGATAGTCTTGAAGTGGCGGTTTTGGTTTTATTCGAGGGGCATTCATTAAGGAAAAAAGGTCTTCCTGAAGGGAAGCCAAAAACCCCTTTTGCTTCGACCTTTAAGTTTGATACTGTCAGCCGTGGCGTTAACCGCCGGCAGTTTCAACTAGATGACCAAATCCATCCGCCCCCGCTCCGACCGGTGCAAGGACCAGCCAACACCAGCCAGAACGAGGCAGGACGAACCCGTCAAGTCACGTTATGTTGGATTTGTGCGTTTCCAGCCTGCTAGAAACGACTGTCTGCAACTGGCAGGCAATGTTTGTTTGTCGTCACGTACTGTCAGGGACAAAATCCTCATAAAATATGGGAAGTCGCTTATACAGGGGACCATGGGTTGGGCGATCGTTTGCTCTTACATGGGTGATATTTCGCGTGAGGACTGAGCCTTGCACTCCGCTATGATAAAATTTTTCAGCGATGGTATCCATATAGTCGGCTATATAGGCCATCCCTGTAGCTTCGTGCATTTCGGTTATTCTGGTGTATCTGTCAGCCGATAGGACGCCTCTCAGGAACCTATTTTGGGTCCTTTGAACACGTCGTCTCGTGGAATCACAGACAGAGTGCCAGACAGGGGAGCCGTAGGTCAGTATGGGCCTTATAGTGGAGGTGTAGAGCAGAAGTTTATTTCGAGGTGATAGGAAAGAATTTGGCGCCAGAAGAGAGTACAACTTTCTTCGGGCCATGGCAGTCTTTTGTACAGCATAGTCAACATGCTTATTGAAATGGAGTCGGGCGTCTAGTTTGAATCCCAGGTATTTCACCTCTTTTGTTGGTTTGATAGGAGTATTTTGGACCACGAGTGGTGATAAGATTTTGTTGTTAGTGAATTTGCGCGAAAAGATAATAAGTTCCGTCTTCCTGGGATTCACTTTAAGTTTCCATTTGTCAAAATACGGCGTCAATAAACAAAGGTGATGTGCAATGCGAGATTTCGCAGCCTGAGCATAAAAAGACGATGCGTAGATAGCCGTATCATCAGCGTATAGTGCTATTTTTGTAGTGGGAAGTTTTGGAATGTCTGCTGTGTACAATGTATACAGCAGCGGCGAAATCACTGCTCCTTGTGGTACACCTGTCGCTATGCGTCTTTTGGCAGAAGTGGTATTCTCCACTTTCACCTGGATGGAACGGTTTTTTAGGTAGGACGCTATCAGGGAAACTAGGTAGAGTGGCAGTGAATGCACTGCAAACAACTTGTACAGCAGGCCTGTGTGCCAGACTGTGTCAAAGGCCCTTTGCATGTCGAGAAGCAGCATAACCGTACTTTGAAGCTTATTAAATGCTGCATAGGCATCCGTTGCGATCCTAGCAGTCTGCAGCGTTGTGTTGTGTCTTGGTCGAAAGCCAAACTGCTCATCCGGGATTAAACTTCGAAGCTCGGCTGCTGCCTGTAATCTCGAATGGATGACCTTCTCGGTTAATTTGCCGAGGGTGTTCAACAGGGAAATTGGCCTATAAGAGGCGGGTTCGGTCGGGTTTTTGCCCGGCTTTAAGATGGGGATTATTACAGCGTTTTTCCAGTCCTGTGGGAAGTGCTGCAATTTAAGGACTGCGTTGACTATTTGTACTATTAGCACAATAGTTTTCCGCGGTAAGTTTTTGAGGAGTAGATAAGGGATGCCGTCTGGCCCGGGGGCTTTTCGGCTAGGGAGGCGCCGAAGACACGATTGTATCTCCGACGGGGTTGTTATATAGGAATGCAAAATCGAGGGTGGTATAGGATACTTCCGTTCTACAAAAACAGCGGTCTGTCTTTCAATTTCGTTATCCTGAAGGGCTGGTTGGACCTTGTGTAATTTTGCCAAAAAGTCGGCGAGCAGCTCGCACTTGTCACTGGTGGTAATATAACTCCGCCCCTCTTTTTCAAGAGCGGGGACTTGCTCATAGCCTTTTCGCAGACGTCTCGACAGTTTCCACAGGGAATTGTCACGGGGAGTCAGATTTCGCAGTTTCTCCGCCCAGGTATAATTCCTGTATGCGGAGATTTCGCGCTGTATGTCTCGTGCAAGCTCTGCTGCCATTATGCGATCGGCAGATTGCCTGAATCGCTGCCAACGCTTCCTGATTCGATTTTTCGCCTTAATAAGGTCCAGAATTTCCTCAGGAAGATTGTCGCGCCGCGGTCTGTTCGGAACTTTTTTGGCCAAAGCTTGCTGTGTCCGTTGTATATTCCTGGTCAAACCTTTTACCGCATGCGCTAGAGCTTCGACAGTATCAATCTGGCCCGGAATACACGTCAGGTCTTGTAGTCTTTTTCGATATTCGCGAAAATCGAAATTTTCGTATGAATATCGAAAGTCGTTAGTTTGTGTGCGCTTTAAATCCCTAATGTCGAGGTAAATGGGCAAATGGTCACTGCTGAGGGCGTCTATAACCACCATCTCCGTGAGATTGGTGAGTCCTTTGGCAATTCCGAAGTCGAGGTAGGATGGATTCCCTCCACTGTTCGGGTAATGCGTTGGGGATGAAGTGGGCATAACGAGTAGGCCATTGTCGCGAACGTAGTCGACTAGAAAATTGCCGGCTGCGTTTTTATGTCCAGGGTTATTGAATAGTGGATGGCGGGCGTTGAAATCTCCCATTAGCAACACCCTATTGGTGTTTATGAAGAATGGATCGACATCAGCGGCCTGTAAGCGTACGGTGGAGAAATAGCCACAGTAGATCAAAACTCCATCAGGAAGTTCAACGCCGACGTTCTCTATTGCTGACTGCCTGTGTGGCAGTCTCCTGTATGGAATTGACGTTTTGACCGCTATGGCCACCCCTCCCCTTAAACCGGGCCTATCGGCACGTTCGAGCCTGTACCCCCGAATCCTAAGTATATCCCCGGGGTGCAACCATGTTTCGACAATCAACGCCACGTCGATATCCTCGGTCCGAAGGAAGTGCACAAACTCACCGAGACGACTCCGGAGTCCGCATGAGTTCCATTCTCCTATCCTCATAGGGCACAGTTGGCAAAATCAGGGCTTAAAAATCGAAGCTGTTAATATCTTCATTGAAGAACTGCGCTGAGACTAGGAATTTGTCTGTCTTCGAGACGCAACCCCTCAATGCAGCGCTGTAAAATCTTACCGCCTTGATCACCTCCCCCAAGTTGATCTGCGACGACAGCTCGGCGAATTCCCGCTGGACACTGCCCAGCATGGCCACCGCGTTCCCATTTATACCATGGGCTAAGTGGGCGGAGCTCGTCGGGACAGCTTCGTGCTGCCTCAGCGGAGGAAACTCCGCTAATGAAGGCGATGGCGGGGGCAGCATGGTCCTGTTAGCGTGACCTGGCGCCATGGTCCTGCTGCTTAGGGATGAAGGGTGGATCGGGCCAGGGGCTCGATTGGTTTGACCCTAGGCTGGCCTCGTTGGAAGAGGAGCAGGGACGAAACGCTGCTTCTCCGCCGGGACTTGCGCCTGTTTGTAAATGTATACTGGGCAAGCCTCGTCAAAGCTACGATGAGGCCCACCGCAGTTAGCGCATTTTAATGTAGCCCCAACGGGGCAGGCCGTGATTTCATGCCCCCCAGCGCATCGGGAGCATTTAAAGTCCCGGTGGCAGTTCCCGGAGACATGACCCCAGCCCTGGCATCGACGACACTGTGTCAGGGTCTTCCGGTTTTTGCGGGTTTCCCACGAAACCCTGACACTGCACACCACCCTGGCCTCGGCGTTAGGCCTTCGGAGGTTGCCTTGTCGCTGGTGACGACCAGGTAGAGCGGCCTGAAAAGTGTCTTCATTTTGAAGACACTCTTCACTTCCAGTCCCCGGTCTGCCAGATCCTGCTTTATGGCAGTCGGATCGACATTCCCCTCCAGGCCCCTCAGGACGAACGCGTGGGTTTTTTCCGACGAAGGGGCGTAAGTATGGAACTGGCTCTTGTCCTCCTCCACGGATCGTGTCACCGCCGCCCAGTCCATGATGCTGCTGCAGTACACGATCAACGAAGCTTTCGTGTACTTCAACGTGAAAGGCTGACTGGTGATGGTTTTTAGGCCACCAATCAGCATTGTGTGATTGCTGGGTTTTCCAGCGATCACAATTGGCGGCGGCTTTTCTGCCTTCTTGGTTTTGTTTGCAGTTGCCGCAGGGCTCTCAGCAACTGCTTCCCGTTCAGTCCCTACGATGTTGTTGGGCAGTGTTGGAGGCTCATCCACGATTGGCGGCTGGATGGGCGCAAAGCGGTTCTTCAGCGTCGTGGAGGCCTCTGGAGCAACAATCAGCGTGCTCCACGCCACAGTCCTTCGCGGCACTACGAACCCGTCATCCGCTGCGCCCGCTGAGTCGCCCGCGACACCCCTACAGCCTCCTCCATCGCCGATTTTTTCGGAGCCGGGGTTGGTGACGCTGGCGATGTTGGGTCGGACTTGGGCGCCCTACCCCTCTTCTTGGTCCTAGGCCTTAGACAGTAGCTCCTTTGGGAGCCCCGGTCCGACTCGGATTCCAGCGAACTTCCGGGATTCATTTTACTTATCGCGCAAACCCGGTAGTTGCCCGATAAGGAATGTTCCAAATGTTATTCCAAAAAACGCACAATACAGATAACGAACACTCTTAACTTGGTTTTAACTCGCACGATTTTGCTTCGCAGCACGTCCACACTCGGCAAACAACGATGCGAGACTGCGGGGTAGGAGAACTAGCAACCACACACAAGAATTGAAATTTAGGTAACATTAAATGGAACAATATTGAAATAAAGATTCCCATACAAAAATTGATTTAATCGTTGTATTTTTGTAAAGTAATTTGTTAATTTACAATTTTTTGAATTTTCTGACTTTAGCGCATTTATCTTCTTTCCGTTTTCACTCAGGTTCACAACTTCGTCAATTCCTCTTCTATCATTCTTATTTCCGTTTAAAGATTGTTCTTCCTGGTTCATGTCTTCACACTCTTCATCATATTTTGAGGAGTTGCTTTTGTCCAAAATTCCAATTTCAAATGTTTCGTTGTTGGTGATCGAAAAACTAAAATAATTCAAATTAAAAAAGAATTTTAAAATTTCTTTTTATGTATAAACGTACGGTATTTGTTCTTTACGATTGAAAAGTCGGTTGGTCCTCACAAATAAGTGTTCCTCTAAAATGTTTTCTTTAATATTTTATCTCGAAGGCGGCAACAAAAATTTGGGAGTCCTGAGAATTACCTCTCAACACTAACTTGAGTTGCCGGTACGCTTAATAATACTTGGGGAAGCATGTATAACTCGAGATTAAGCTCATTCCTTTTCTTCCAGAAATCAAAACTCGTTCAGTTTTTCCGTAAGCGTATGCGACTTTGTTCCACTTGATAGGAATTTAAAATATTTTCAATTTTGTTAAGGGCAATAAATGAACCTTGTGAAGAAAATTCGTGCTGATTAATTCCTTTTAAAAATTTTTGCTCTGAATCTTTATGTCTCAAAAAGGCTTCTATTTCATTGCTTGACGAAGAACTAGATGATTCCGTTTCCATATCGTGTTGGTCAGCGTCAGATTTAGAATTAGAAGAATTGCACTCTTTGAAGAACATCAGTCTAGTCCATAACGACTTTAAATGTGTTTTTACTCTTTCTACTTGATTGTCTTATACCAAAAAACTTATACCAAAAAATTGTTATTTTGTGATTCATACAAGATCTTGTCATTTGGGACAATTAGCCCCAAAGAATAGGGTTTATATTTTCTCTCTTCGTCGCGCCGACTATTAAAACGATTCCAGGAACTAACTAAAAGAAGTGCCGACCCTTTGTCGGCACATTAATAGTGGCACCGCGGCTCGCCAGAACACAGAAACGTAATTTTATATTCATTTCCAGGAGGGTAAATGATTATTTGATTATTTTCATTTGCTTGTAAAATTTACAGTTACTTCTTTCAAACGTTACAAGCAGAACCGAACAAAAACCGAAAAAATCGAGATGATCTATGAATAAGTTAAATATAATATAAATAAATAAATTAAATCTCTGTTGAAAATGCAACATTAATTTATCTTTCGATATTTTATGTTTTATACATTTTATGTGGTGACCTAAGTCGTCGGTTAAATTAAGTACAACGAAATAACTGTTTATCAACTATCGTGTTACAATATATTAACGTGGCTTGTTTGCAGTGCCCTTTAAACGTCTTAATTTCATGGGTTTTGCAAAGTTCGAAAAGTTAAACTTTAAAATTTATGAAAATTAAGAGTCGGTTATGCGATTTGACAATTTTCACATCAACATGGAAACAATGTCCATTAATATTATTATAGTGAAAGCAATAAATATAGATTTTATATTATTTTAAATTGCTATCTCTCGCGAAGTGTAAACGGCATATTGGATTTCAGTACGATTAACATATCGTTTTTTTTCTCTGGGTGGGATCATTCGCATTGGTTTTCTGTGTTTCTCGGGTAGGTATACTAGAATTTCTTTTTCGGGAATACAAAAACTACCACTTTTTCATAGAAGTCATGAGCATAAAGAACCACAATTAATAAGATTTTATTTTCAGCTTTTGTGCGGAAAATATGTTTAATCTGTTAATAAATTATAATTAATAACTTAATTTTTGTTATTGTCTGTTAATTTACTCTTCATGCTAATAGCCTTAATTTCATATTTATTTTCAAGTTTTGTGCCAATTACATTTTTCACATTATGTCATTGCCAAGTCACGTTTGGACGTTAATTTGCTTACGTACGACTACTTTTTTTTATTGTTTGCCCGGCGGCTGGAGGAAAAAAATCTTCACAAAGACACCTAGTGTTCTAAGACCCTGGGTAGTGTTGGATTGTTACCAACTAAAAACTACTTTTGTACTACAAGTTTTTAGGAGTTTCCTTTAAAACTTGTAGTACTCTCTAAGAATTTGTCAGTTCCGGCATCCGTATGCCATACCATCGCATTCTCTCCACGCTAGCTGCTTGCATGGGCATCTTATTAATTTAATGCGTTACACTTGTACATGCATTGCTACTTATACTACATTCACTATAACCTTACTTAGCACACTTACAGCTTACGGGGTTTTCTACCTATTGCCCTAGTGGGCCAGTTGGTGTCTGGGCCTTTTTTTTTCCTGGGCCCCAGATCTTCAGGTGTGTGTTCACTACGTTTCGCAGCTGTTCGTTGGAGTGCCTTCCAGCTTTCTCCAAGTCCGCTGCCGCTTACCTTGTGAGAAACTCTCGTAGTGGCTCCCACTCCAGGTCCCTGTAGATTTGGGAGTTCCTAATAAACCAGGGCGCATCTATGGCCATCCGCAGAATGTTGCTTTCTGTGGCCTCAAGTATATTCAGGTGACACTCGGCTGCATATCCCCACGCAGTGGAGGCATACGCCAGTGTCGGCCTGATTATGGTCTTTATGAGGAGTAGCTTGTTCCTAATTCTCATCTGGCTTCTTCGATTGAGGAGAGGTTACAACTTGGTAGTTGTTGCCTTAACCTTGTCGATGGCTGTTTTGATTTGTTTCTTCCAGGTCAGCTGCTTATCTAAAACAACACCCAGATATTTAATCTCAAATTCCCATTCGATATTTTATCCCTCTATGGTAATGTTGCCATCGACCTTATCCTGCTTCCTGCCAATAAGTATGGTCTGGCTCTTCTCTGCATTTATCTTCATCTTCTACTTGATGAACTATTGTGTAATTCGTCAATTCCAAGCTGGAGCTGTTGTCTGATGCAGTCCTTGTGCCATGAAGATGACAGAAGGGCCGTATCATCTGCAAAGAGAGCCAGGGTCGTATTGGCAGCTCTTGGGATGTCGCTTGTGAAGATGTTGTATAGCAGTGGTGACAGTACTGCTCCTTGCGGTACTCCTGCCTCAGTGCTTCTGGTTTCTGACCGGTGAGTTCCAACTTTGACGCTGAAGCTCCTTCTGCAACTGGAACTGTGTATCTTTCTACTATCCTGAGCAGTTGGAGTTCCGTAGAATGCTTTCCTCGGAATCCAAACTGTTCTGGCGAAGCACGTCAAGCTCGCTCGTTTCCTCTTCGAGTCTCTTCAGAATAACCCTTTCGGCTATTTTACTGAGAGCGGGCAACAGGCTGATAGGCCTGTAGTTTTGGGGGAAAGTTCTGTTTTTCCTAGGCTTTGGGAGCATGATGACTTCCGAGTATTTCCAGATGCTTGGGAAATGACCAGTCCTGAAAATGGCATTATTCAAGTTAGTTACAGCTACCACTCTTTTTCTCGGCAGGTTCTTCAGCATTTTGTTGGTGATTCCTTCGCTCCCAGGGGCTTTCTAAGCTTTGGTTCTTCTGATGATGGCTGCAACTTCTGCTGCCGAAGTTGGAGGGATGTGGCTGCCTGGCTTTTCACACCGAAGCATCCTGACTGCCCTTCTGACAGTTGCTTCGAGGTGTAAGTCATCGTTTGGGTGGTGGTTTACCCTCGCCTCACTCTCGATTGCTTCCGCAAACGCTTCAGCTTTGCCGCCATCTGTAAATACCAGACCTTGAGTTCCGTGGAGAGCTGGAATCATGATATCTTCTCTTCTTAGGGCCTTTTGCATATTCCATAAGCTTTGGTCCTCAGGATTCAGCTCTTTAAAACGGTTTTCCCATTTCCGGTTCTTATGGTTCCGTAAGGCTTCTTTCAGCAATTGCCCTGGTCGGTTAAGGGCGATTCTGTTTTCTTCTGTAGGGTGCCTGCGGAATGTCCTGCGTAGCCTTCTATGGTTGGTGATTTTTCTGCGGATGGAAACCGGGAGTACTTCATGAATTACGGGCAATTCCGTAGTCATCGAGCTTCTGTCGTGTGCTTGTTGGATGGCTGCTTCCAGCCTTTTTGCTGCTTGCTCCACACCTTCTTCATCCTCTACCTGGGGAATTTCGATTAGTGAGTGTGTAAGCTCTTTAAACTTTACCCAGTTTGTTGTGGTTCTAATCATGCGCTGTGGTATCATATCGTCGTGACCGCAACACAGCAATATTGGGTTGTGATCGGAGGTTCCCTCTTCTATAGTCTTGATGCTGACCGGTTGCCTCATGTTCTTGATGGAGCCCCCGATCCTGTTGGGATCCTTGTCGGGATCTCTGCTATCCCGGGATTACTCCACCTTGGGCAACTACTGCTTCTGCTAACAGTCGACCAGTACTGCAAGTTCGCGTGCTATTCCACTCCGTGTTTTTGCAGTTTAGGTCACCTATCAACAGCCTTGCTTGGCTGTTCCCTAACATTGTTTGGATGTCCAGCAGGTTTAAGGCTTCCTGAGGGGCTCTGTAAACGGAAGTAACAATTATTGACCCTTTGGAGATGTTGACTTGCACGCTAATGTCGTATGTCGGTGTCCTCTACTCCTATGCTGTGGTGGTCGATGTCCTTCCTAATTAGGAGGGCCACTCCTCCACGTTGGGTGCTATCGTCGTGCCTGTAAACCTTCTAATCCTGTATATTAATCTTAATATTATTTGCAACCTTAGTTTCCTGGAGCGCTACCACTTCAGGCTTTTTGTTGTTCAGGAACTCGTCCAGTTCTGGACGGGGAGTCCTTAGTCCATTGACATTCCAAGGCGCTACTGTGAAACTATCAGGTCGTTTAGGCATGTAGCGGGACATTATCGCCTGGACAATGGCCTCCAAGGACCCCCTGTCCATTGCTGCTACTTGTTCCTGCGGAGTGAGTGGGGTGGTCTTCCTTGAGGTTGTTTTCCTGTCCTCCTTGAGGACGACCGGAATTTTCCTCTTGGGGTACATGGAGCATCCCCTCCAGCTGGCTGCGTCCCCGTGGGTGCCACATAGCGCGCACTTGCAATTGCGGACCTCCCATTCGCGTGGTTGGGGTAGCTGGCAATGTGCGCTTCTGTGGCCTTCACCACATTTCACGCATCTCACCGGCTGGGTGTCCGTATCGCTGATACCTGAAACATTGTCCAGGATCTTTGGACTTACGTTTTGCTTCCAGCTTGACCGAGAGGTTGAACAGTCTGGATATATTCCAGATGTCCTTGTTGGCTGTCTTCACCAGAACCAAGAACAGTCTCTCCTTGGTCCTCCGGCTGACCATCTGGAACGCTTCCGCGTCCCTGATGCCCAACTCCTTGAGCTCCTGCTCAGTCTCGCTGGCCTCGATGTCCAGTGGCAATCCCCTGATCACCACGTGAATCATCTGTTCCTCCGGCAGCGTGGATGGAACCTTGAAATATAGAAGCAACCGAGCTGCAAATATCAGGTTGATCTAGTGCTTCAAAAGTGCAACTATAGCGGCCATAACTCAGCTTCACGTCATATCAGTCTTACTTTTCTTCTTTTCTATACGTACTTTTATTTCTTTGGTGTAGTCGTTATTACAAGTAACTGTAGTTGTAATAGTGTTCACATTTGACAATTATCTGTTCGTTATTCTTCTGGGCTTCCTTGTAATTTGCACAAACTTAGTGTCCTTTACATTGAGCCTGAGATCATGCTCTTTGCTGTATCTAGCAAGTTTGTCCAGGACTTTTTGCAGATCTTCAAGGTTTTCCGCTTGAATCACGGTGTCGTCACCGTATTTTAAAACAACTATAGGAACCCTATTCACTTTTAATGCTGCAGCGTCATTCTCTTTTGCCCTTTTTCGAATTTCTTCAGTGAAGAAATTAAACAAAATAGGTGTCACAATACAACCGTGACGTACACCTCTTGATTTTTATGGCGTCGAACGTTTGTTAACCTACTCTGACGGTCGCAGTTTGGTTGTAATAGAGATTTGCGATGATTTTCAGATCGTTTAAGTCTAAGTTCTTGCATTTTAATACTTCTATTAATCGATCGTGGCGGACTTTATCTAACGCCTTGTTATAATCTATGAAACAGGCATAAATGTTAATTCATGTGTATATTTTCCTGACTGTATTTTAATTTAATTTAAATGAAATTCCTGGGTTCCAGTCAATTTTATTGTTCAATTCAAATTGCTTGCCAAAGTTGAAGGTAGAAACAGCCATGCATGAAAACTGATGCTGGTGGAGAATGACACCGAAACGTATTTGTAATATGATGAAATAATAAACAATAAAATTGACTGGAACCCAGGAATTTAATTTAAAATATACGTTAATATCCAGACATCGCTATACTATTAGGTTGATTGCGAATAGTGCTTCCTTTGTAACTAATCCTTTCCGAAAATCAAACTGATTGTCACTCAAATCCAAGTCGAGATTGTGATGGATGCTTTCGAGTATGATTTTTACAAGTAGTTTTAGCGTGCGAGACATCAGACTGATGGTCATTGCCCTAATTTGCGTTTGAATTTTTCAATAAACAGATAAAAATCGCTGAAAGCCGTTCTTTTGGCCGTTTTCCGGATTTGTACACATCGTTCTGGAATCTCACCGTGATGTCCAAATCCTGATAAGTTATGAGCCTAAGAGAGTATATATATTGCGTCGGCGCTATAAAATTTACTGTGTCTTCTTCTTAAGCTGCCATGCAGATTCCTGTGTAGGGGTCCTCTGTTTTCTTATTGTAATATTCTATTCACTGTATGTTTTTCAAGCGATTGGAAGTCTCTTATTACCATCCACTGTTGGATGTTTCGGAGCCAAGATAATTTCTTCCTTCCAATGCCTCGCTTTCCCCCTTCTATCTGCCCTTGTAGTAGCAGGCGCTGGAACTCATATCGCTTTCCAAGCACAATGTGTCCTATGTAGGAGATCTTTCGTTTTTTAATATGTTCGAAGAGTTCTCGATCTTCTAATCCAGTCATCCTAAGCACATTATCATTTCTCATACTGTCCGTCCTCTTACATCTCGAATACCTCTATTCGATTGATAGTCGTAGCTTTAAGCGTCCAATCTTTCACTCCGTATAGAAGAACGGACCAGACATAACACTTTACCATTCTGTATCTGAGCTTGACATTTAGATTCCGGTTGGTGAGGAATTTTCTTAACTTAAGAAAAGTTGCTCTTGCTTTTTCTATCCTGCACCGGATTGCACGTTCTGGGACCCACTGGTCCTTTACAATACATCCGACGTATTCATACTTATTGAGCCGTTCTATTTGCTCCCCAAGACACACGTTTGGCAAGATACCTCTAGAAACAACCATAAATTTCATTTTCCTGATATTAATCGTTAGACCTATCTGATGGCTTGCCTCATTGACAGCGTTTAGTAGAGTTTGCATGTCGTTGCAATTGTCGGCCATTATTACGGTGTCGTCTGCATAGCGTATATTGTTTATCGGAATACCATTAACTTTAATACCTATGGGCTTCTCAGAGACTGCCTCACTAAAAGCTCTTTCCACGTAGAGATTAAACAACATTGGAGACAGAATAGATCCCTGTCTGCCTCCTCTCCTTATTTCAAGTTCCTCAGTTGTTGTTGAGTTTACTTTTATACATGTTGCTTAGTGTTCGGGTTGCTTCATCTCTCATAATCTCGGGGCCTCTGTTCTCTCATTCTTCTCTGGTTTCGAACTTAATGCTTCTCACATCGTCTAAAAGAGCTTCTATGAGTTTAAGCCATCTCTTTAGGTTGTCTTCTGTGTTTGATATTGTTTTCCCGTTCTTGTCTAAAAGCATTGTGATATTTTTTTCTTTTCTGAGACCTGTCAAGTCCTTTACCTTCTTATGTAAGTTCTACAAGTCAAGTCTGCCTTGGAGCTCTTCTGTTTTCTTACGCTTTTCTTTGTGGAATTGTTCTTATCTTTCTCTCACATTTGTTCCCATCTTCTGGATTTCCCTGTATTTTGTGTTGTTTTTATTGGTTCATCAGAAGTTAAATTTCCTGTATTCTTTGTTTATCTTTCCGGGAGGTGATACTAACTGTTGGCAATGGGAAACAATGCAGGTTTTAAAGGATTCCCATTGTTTGTTAATATATTCGGTTTACAGATTGAACACATTATTTGATGGTCTCATCATTAAGTTTCTTTGTGTTTATCTTTGCAGTTATCAGTGGTTTTCTAGACCGCTTTAGTTTGATTTAGACGTCGAAAATTAACGGGTTATGGTCTGACCCTACAACTGCACCGGGAAATACTTTAACAGATTTGATCGCGTTTCGATGGCTTTCCTCTGTATCTGCTCAATATTTCTAAGTATATGGAATGGAAGGTTTTGTACCGTATTACTCCCAACCTTCGCATTAAAGCCTCCCATTATTATTCTAATGTCTCTCGCATTCATGATGCTTAATCCTCTACTAAAGTCCTCAGAGAATGCCTCCATTTATGATCCGATATTTTAATGGTTGACGCATATACTTGGATAAAGTTTGGTTTTAAGTGTGATGTTTTGAGTGTTAGCGTCCTTACACTCTCAGAGATCGGTATCTCGACTGGGCGACCAGACCTCTGATCTAGATTAATAGCAACACCATACTTGTGTTCGCCATGCTGGTTTCCTGAAAAATACATTGTCTTTCTGTCGATTATGTGCTTGTCTGAGACAGGCCAACTGGCTTCTGTAGCTCTCAAGATCAAGTTCACTTTTAATCTGTTCATTTGTTGAATTGTGTTCTCTAATTTGCTCGGTTGAATCATTTACTGAACGTTCCACGTACATAAGTTCATAGCTAGCCCGGAGATTCTTAGCGCCCTCTGACCATCTAAGGCATGGGTGGCCAATCTTTTCAGCAACCGGGCCATACAAAAAAATTCTTTTATTATTCAAAGCAAATAAAAAATATATTGTTTTTTTAAGAAGATATAACAAAAATGAGAATCAAACATATTTATTGGGTTAGAGTTAAGCAATACAAAAAATAAAAATAAAAATAAATCAAAATATAATAAATTTTAGTGGGACGTCTGATTTTATTTTTCAGAACTAAGTGCATCAATGTTGATAACGATTGATGTTGTTGCTACACGCAAACAGTTTTCCAAATGCTCATCAGTGATTCGTGTTCTCATCTGAGATTTAGTAGTAGTAAACATCTTTATTTCTAAAAAAAAGGCTATCGACCTATCAGTCTTTCTGCCATTGTTTAATAGATGTAGTCTTAATCTGAATAAAAAATAAATATGAAAATTCTCTTATTCTACGTTAACAATCTTATTAATAAACTTCCCAATTCCAATGACAAGAAAAAATTATTTTATTGAACAGTAGGCAGTTGCGTTTGTAAGTGTTCGAGTAGCGTTGATGTAGGGAAACGGAAGCGGGATTGTCTGGTTGGTCTTGTAAGATAAAGGGGATTCAGTATGGTCCAGTTGTAGGGGTTGTTTGTCCATTTTGTCTGAGATTTAATATGCTTCATTTGACTAAAAAGCTATGTATATAATATGAAAAACTATATTAAAATCAATGTACTGAGATACTTCCCTATATGACATATGATAGGAAGTACTATCCACGATGGAATGTTCTTTTGTTGGTTTTGTATGTTGGTATATATGCTTCGCGGGCCAGCTATAGCCACCCATCGGGCCGCGTGTTGGCCACCCTTGATCTAAGCTCTGCCGGGGACTGAGGATCGTTTCTCAAAAATACATAATTTTTTAACCATATTTATTGTACTAAAACATTTTTCACGCTTAATTTAACGGTAGTTTTCCGTTGTTTTTCGCAACGCACTAACGCAGTATCATAACTATTCAAACTACTCTAGTTATACTTGTAATTTTCCAATAACAAACCAGTCCAGAATAATGTTCTTAGCACTTTGTCTTGGTACTGGTGTGGCTGCTGCCCCCACACCTGGGCAACTTTATTGACTTGCCCTAGATCCGTACTGTTTTTGGTCAACAAAGTAACTTCGTGTAGGACCAGTAGGAGTTGTGAGGACCAGTGGCCAGTCGACTCAAGCAAATGTATTTCTTCTCCAACAAATAACCGCGAGAGTATTATACCCGGCGGAACATTTAACTTGATACATCTCAATATCTCGAATAATAAGCACTTTACGAAAAAATGTTCAGTATTAAAGTTGTATTATTCCGCAGGGGAAATACATTGATGGCAAAATTAGTGTTCCTCTGCCCCTCCATGTGGGGGGAAAGGTGGTAACTTTAATTTTTTAAGTGGCACCCCCACTGTTTATTGCAGATTCAGATTCTGCGGCTAAAACACGTAAAATTTATATAAATCTAAAAATTCCTATTAAAAAAATAAATGAACGTGGAGGGATGCTAATCGAATTTTGTGCAGAGAATCAGCTATCAATCGCTAACTCCTAATTTCAACACCATGTCAGGAGATTGTATACATGCAGATCACCAGACGGATACACGCGCAATCAGATCGACTATTTATTAATAAAGAGTAGATGGAAAAGCTCGATTAGAGATATAAAAACCTACCCCGGTTTGGACTGTGGTGGTGATCACAACGCACTGGTCGCAGAGCCTTGTTTAATGCTGCGCAAGGATCGACAACGACCACCTAAACCCAACCTTTCGAATATAGGCAACAACCCCACGTTCAAACACAAAATCGAGGGAGCTTTGACAACTATCACACAAGAAAAAGCAGAGCGTATGGATGCTAATGACCTCTGGACAAAGTTGGAACAAGCCTGTAAATGTGCGGCCGCGCTATCTGATACAGATAGGAACGACCATCCCAAAAAACCATGGATAACTCCACCAACATGGTATCTTATAACCGAGAGGAGAGAGCTTAAAATCAAGGGCATTGATGATGGCAACAATAAACAAAAATATAGCGAACTTGGCAAAACGATCAGCATGAGTATAAATAACACTTGTTATGATATCTCATTTCACGTACAGTTATGATATCTTATTTCACGTACTCAGCGTAAGGAAGTATCTAATTACTCTTACGTTATAAATATTATTCTGTAGTTTCACTGATGGTATGTAACACCTCAGCACTTAATCTGTAATAAACAGTCAGTTGTATCTTGAAGCTGAATCCATATCAATCGAAAGTAAAATAAATTTGTTTTAAAAACTCCCTTTCCAAGGTAGCGATTCTAACTGGCGCAGTCGGTAAGTTTTGTCAACGAAAAGTCGTAAGAAATTCTTCAAAACGATCGTCGTGTGAGTATCAAAAACGATCATCGTGGAAGAACTTTCAAAACGGTCATCCCGCATCGTGCGTGATAAATTCGGTTCGTTTCAACGATTTGTCACAAACCCGAACATTTCATTGATTGGCAGCGACAGGGCAACTCAAGGCCAGAACGTGAGGAACAAGCATCGTCCGATCAACTTTGGTGCGAGAAGAAGGGAACAAGCATCGTCCCACCTCTCATAGATTAGCCAGGGAAGAGACAAGCATCGCCCTTCCTATTGGACCCTAGCAACTAAGGAAGAAACAAGAATCAAAGAAATGAAAACAACATTGGTACTTCTATCACTGTAAGTCCACTTTTCCAATTTCCATTTTTTTGAACAATTCGAATATTGCGAATTTTTCCGCTTTTGTTTGCACAAGCAGCAAAACATTCTTTCGCTCAACATAATTTTAAGTCCAATTTAAAAAAAAAAAAATAAATAAAAAAAATAATAATAAGCCAATGGCACACCCTAATTTTGCTTTGATCAAATATCAAGCAGATAACATTCCCCCATTAGACGATATAATAATTTTCTCTACCTCTTTACAAGAACATATCGAGAGACTAAAATCTGTTTTTGAAAGGTTAAGACAGTCAAATTTCAAAGTCCAACTTGACAAAAGTGAATTCTTACACCATGAAGTTGCTTACTTACGTCACAAAATAACATATAAAGGAGTTAGTCCTAATCCAGATAAAATTAATGCAGTAAAACACTTTCCAATACCCCAAACACAGAAAGAAATAAAATCATTTTAGGTTTAGCTGGTTACTACCGCAAATTTATTAAAGACTTTGCAAAAATCACCAAACCGTTAACAATTTGTCTCAAGAAAGGAGCTAAAGTCACACATTCACCCGAATTTCTAAAATCAATCAATCTATGATACTTTAGCAAAAGAGGTTGCTTTGCAATAGAGGTTACCATAACGTTCTCAAAAATCAATATTCTTCATAATTCAATAATTAGTCCAACCGAACTTTTAAGAGAAATCAACCAACTACATCCCCAACTACACAATGACAAGTTACCAATTGATATCAACTCTCAATAAATAACAAATCTAGAAAACTTAATAAAAGTTAAAAGTTTCATAAAGAAATTTGAAGTAATTTTTATTTTAAAACTTCCATTAGTCGAGGCGGAAACATACCAATATTACAAATTGTTTCCTTCTCAAATTTCCAAAAACAATTCCTTTCTAGTCAACAAACCCTTCAAACCATACCTGGCCATAAGTGAGAAAAAGTGTTCATTTGACAATGAAAAATGTCTAGAAATACAAACTAATAAATTTCTTTGCAAACGAACAGTCAGCCAGATGATAGAAAATCATCCACCTTGCAGTGTCCAACTGATCAAATTCCAATCAAATGTCACAACTTGGCACCCATTCGAAGTTAAACTTGAAGAAATCCAATCGACCAAAGTAGCCGATGGGAAATGGTTAATCACAGCACCTGAAGAAGTGATTGGCAAATCAAACTGCCAAGGCCGTCAAGACGCCATTCATTAATATTTGAAAATTTTGAGTTAAAGCAACTACAATTTCAAGAAATCAACCTACCCAATCTGACCTGGACCTCTACCAGAGCATGTCAAGCAGTATTCAATCCACCTACCCTTAAATTGAATACCATGAACCAGAAATCAGCAGAAGACATCCAAGCTCAGTTAAAGAGCCAAGCAGTCCAACTCCAAGGGATGCAGACACCCCTATATGTTAACCGTACTAGCATATGGACCATACTATTATACATCGTCCTATTTGCATTTATCTGCTATATAATATATAAATTGATTTGTAAGAAACTTAAGAACAAGTCGAAAAAAAAAAGAAATTATCGAAACTTCAATTTTCAAATGAAATTACATTACTTTGAGGATATAATTTCATCTAAGGCCGGAGGTGTTATGATATCTTATTTCACGTACTCAGCGTAAGGAAGTATCTAATTACTCTTACGTTATAAATATTGTTCTGTAGTTTCACTGATGGTATGTAACACCTCAGCACTTAAATCATATAAATTCGAACAAATCTGTAATAAACAGTCAGTTGTATCTTGAAGCTGAATCCATATCAATCGAAAGTAAAATAAATTTGTTTTAAAAACTCCCTTTCCAAGGTAGCGATTCTAACTCACTACACTCCCTTCAGTAGGAAACTGCTTGATAATTCGAGCGAAAGAAGCTGGGGACCGCACTTTGTCCGGAAAACGCTGAGCGCAGAGGTTGACAGCATTATCAATACGCCTGCCATCTTCTCCATAAGCGAAAACGATTTGAATTTTCTCTTGTACAGTCATGTACTCCATGCTGATGAAGTATTAACAGAGATTAGTTGACTAATCAACTAATCAACTAATCTCTGGTATTAATACCAAAATAAATCTAATTGATTAAAATTAGGGGTTTCTTCCAGTTATTTCTATTTTTTTGGTGTTTGAACCAAAAATGTCATCATAAAAACTGGGATATTTATGTGTATCCCTAGCAAGGACGATTTTTTAAAGCAGACTTTACAAAACATTCCGGTAAGTGATGAGCGACAGGGAAATTTTGTCGTTTATAGCACAATCTGTCGTGAATAAAAAAAATGTTTTAAACAAAATTTACGTGTTTTTTGTAGCATAATCTGAATCTGCAATAAAAAATAGGACGTGTCATTTAAAAAATCAAAGTTACCCCCCTTCCCCTCACAAGGAGGGGCAGAGGAATACTAATTTTGCCAGCAATGTATTTCCCCCGCGGAATAATACACCTTTAATACTGAACATTTTTTCCTAAAGTGCTTATTATTCGAGATGTCTCAAGTTAAATGTTACACCCGGTATACTTCTTCAACACACCGTCGCTCAGGAGGAATTTTTCGATAAGGTGATTTATTACCTTATTTAATAGACATGAAATAATCTTCTGGATTTGCTGTCTTTGATTGTCAGTCGAGTTTCCAAACATTCTACATTCGCTGTTTGTATGTTTATATTTGGTTGGTATCTCTTCCGATCTTTCGTTAATAGTGCTGTAATCTTTACAGAATTTTTAACTTTAGTTGCAGTTATTGGTGATATATATTTTTTCCAAATAGTTCAGATATCATATACATATACCATATGTCCGCTATCTGTAGTTCCGCTTAAATTACTACTGATTGTGTTCCATGTTTTTTTTTCCTGAGATGTGTATTTCTTTTCCATAATTATTTCCCTTACTGGGGCTTGCGCTTCTTTGTAATGAAATTGTTTTTTTCCGGTCCCACAAGTGGTGCTTTCGTTTGGTATTATTCGTTTCACATCGTCTCAATGTTTCTAAAACTGGGTCATGTATTCCACTTTTTATATAATCTAATATTCTTTGTTTTAAATTCTTTATGTTCCATTTTCCTTTATAACTTTTGGTATTCGTACCTTTTCTTCTTCTAGTATTTTAAACTTGCATTTCTTATCTGATAAAGCTTATGTGACTTGCTATGACTTTTCTTTTATCATCTGGGTTATGATTCGTTCTGCCGGACTTTAAGAGTTCTTTTTGTGGAAATATGATTTAGTATATTAAAGATTTTAATCTCTTTAATTAATCTCTTAATTTCTTCGTCCCAGCTGTATTTATATATTTCTTTATGTTGACGGTACAATTTCAGTTTGTTTACTGTTTGTTAATTTTTACGTTATAAGAAGGCTTTCGCCATTATTAATTACTACTACTTTCCCAAATCCGCCCACCAATCTGCTGCTTTTCCGTTTTCCTGTTCTGCTTAAAGTCTCCTAGCGATATCAGTTCTACTGTTTTGCCCGCCTTAATTTCACATTTTAATTGCTGGAAATAATCTAAGGGAAATAATCCTTGCTGATGCTCCCAACTTTGCAGGTTTAAACTTCTAAATTTAATCCGATAATACGTTCGCTGACTGCTTTTCGGTTTTTGATATATTTCTTCTCCCTCTTTCGCTCTTTGCTTATGCCGCTGTAAGAAAAAAATGTTTTCTAATCGTTGACTTTCCTTTTCTTAAATAAAAAACTAAACTTAAATAAAAAATGTTGACCTTTACTTAAACAACAGGATGGATAAATTCATCTAGGAAACGAATTGTTCGATCTGAAACTTGTATTTTTAAAGAGCATGAAAAGCGGGGTTTGCAAGGTGACTACTTATTTCTGATAGGTAGGTACAAAGATAATAATTTTAATGTTTTGAATTTGTAGCACCCTCCATACAAAATTGAGAAATATATAACAATTGAAAATGTACGTTAAATAATTTAATATCGTTACGTATATTTTCCTGACTGTACTTTAATTCACTTCAAAATATTCCTGGGTTTCAGTCAATTTTATTGTTTATTATTTAAAATGTTACAAATACGTTTCGGTGTCTTTCTCCACCATCATCAGTTTGTGTGTCTAGTTGTTTCTACCTTCACATTTGACCACCATCATCAGTTTGTGTGTCTAGTTGTTTCTACCTTCACATTTGACTCAAATTCAATAACCAGTCAAATGTGAAGGTAGAAACAACTAGACACACAAACTGATGATGGTGGAGAAAGACACCGAAACGTATTTGTAACATTTTAAATAATAAACAATAAAATTGACTGAAACCCAGGAATATTTTGAAGTGAAATAATTTAACGCTTCCAGGATACGGCACGAGCTGCCACTGTTAAAGGCCGCGCATGGTTATAGCATCCCTAAAACATAGCCCTACCTCAACGTTATGTTTGTATTGATACTAGTCAATAAAATAAGTTTTATTACGGGTTATTTTTCGTCTCGTGTGTGATATTTGATGATGAACCAAATCAAGTTTTTCTTTACCCATAACTTCTAAATTATAGCATATAAACTGAAATATAATATCCTGTGACTGCTCTAAAATGGTATATGATGTAGGGGTAAGAATTGATAAAATTTCTTAATAGAAATACTTGTTTAATAGTTTCGAGTGTTTATTGTTCATTGCATGCATCACGGTAGAACACATTTGTTAATATAAAATAAGTGGGGTTACGGTTTGAAAGTTTATAGAGATCACAATCACAATAAAGATGCCTAAATATTGAGATCCGAATCGACCGAATTTAAGTTCCAAAAATGCGGATCATTTAAATTTCAAAACAATTAGTGTAAGAGATCTATATTCCGGTGTTTAAATACATTGTTCTATGATACACACAAACAAACAAATAAATTCCCAGTAAACTATTTTTATATCTGTTATGTTTCTGCTACAGTAAATTCGAAACGTGAAACATATGAATTTAAGCTGCATTAACATTTCTCAAACGTTTCAGAGATCCAATGTCCCCTTGCCAGCAAGAAACTTTTTGAATATCTCAGATACATTTCTGAACGTTTCTCTCGAGATACGTATTAATGTCTCCATGAGAACATTGCGTAACGTTTCTAAGAAACATTGCTTAAATGTCACAGGAGTTACATTTTTCTTAAAAACCGATTTTAAGGCGAACACATTGTTGATATCATTGCCACATTGCTAAGTTTTACAACGTAAAAGCCAAGTTGGCACTTTCAAGCTTTTAATAGTTTTATCGTTCTAAAAGCAAACATGTCGTGCTTTGCAAAACTTAGCTATGTAGAGATGATATCAAAAATGTTATTGTGCAAGGCGGACTTATCAAATTAAAATAAAACTACAGTTTTTAGACCCAAAAAGTTTATTAAAATATCTCATATAGATATTACCCAACACACCACCCCTGTTTACAGGAACTAGAAAATAAACATATTAAAATAGGAAATAGACAAATATATTTAATTCATAAATTCAATTACTATAAAAATTTAAACAGTGCACGAAAATTAACAAATAATAATAATACCATAATAAAAATTAGAAATAAACAATTATACTTAATATACAGGGTGATTCAAAAGTCTGGGGGTGTTTTGGGAGTACAGAAAAAATAGTAAAAAAAAATAATTCTTACCAAAAACTGAGATATTTGCCAAAAACTGGATCAGAATTACGGCAACGATGCTTTTCAAGGTAATCTGCCTAATTAACATTACGTAAATAGCTGTTACTTCTTAATTATTGAAAAATGTAGTAACCATGGATAAACATAAAACAAAGAAAGAGAAAGCAATAGAAATATTTTGAGGTTAGGATAACTCTGTCAATTTGCCGTCAGTGCTGCCATCCTTTTTGGGGCAGATGAGTGATATACCTAAACTCGCCTCACATGTAAACAAACATCTCCTGTGTAAGGTTATGTATCAATGATCAATATTAATCAAATAACATACAATTAAGTCGTTAAATCACAAGAGGTTGACGAAGTTCTGCCCGTTTAACTCCAGACATGTTTGTTCCCCAATCACTTTATTGTGCACTCTTCGCCGCAGTCTGGGATCACCTTTTGATCAGCTTCTCGTATTTGGTTAATTAATTCCTGCTCAATTTGTACCGGGGTTCGGAAAATCAGAGAGTTAATGTGTCATTGTGTCCTGTGTACCTTACATACACGATAGGAATGTGGCCCTTCCTCTGGGGAGTTATAGGGACAATTATCCGGTGCCTGGGAAAGTGTCAGTGGTTGTGCAATGCTCCGAGCACTCCTGGAAGGCTCTGCTGCAATTATCTCCAATACCTGTGCCTCTGTGTCTGGAACCCGAGCAACTCTAGATCGTCCACAATCTGCGTCAATTCCTGGATCCAATCGTCCAGTGTCTTTAGCCCTTTGCTGGCGCTAGTTCTTACACGTTTTGCTATGTTACTGTGGCATTTCCCCATAACTAATCGCATATCCGCAAATTCGATGTTGATGTACATTTTGTGAAAGGAGCTTCAAAGTAAGTCACAGTTTGTCAAATGCTTGTTATTATTGACAAAGGCTATCTACCTGTAACTATCTGTTAATGACAAAGAACATCATTGCCGCTTTGACTTTTCATCAAAAAATTGTAGAAGTCTTTTTTAAAATAAAAAATGTTAGTAATTTCTAGCAAAGATCGTAATTTTTCTTTTCGAATGGTTAAGTATTCCAAAAGGCTACCAAGGAAACATGGGACTGTTTTAAAATAATACTTAATAATAAAGTTGAAATTCGATTTTCAACTGTTAAAATCTTCTATAAATTTTTCGTACTCTCCAAGTGAGCTCCTATAACCCCTTAAAAGGAATGACGCCACTTTTGAATCACCCTATATATTTATCTGCTGGCCTTTGCCGTTACTCATCTCCTTACTTATTGTATACCGCAAATTAGCCTGTCTTAACCAGTTAGCCACAAAATGTGTATTTCCTAGTAGTAGTAGCAAACATCTTTATTTCTAAAAAAGGCTATCGACCTATCGGTCTTTCTGCCCTTGTTTAATACATGCAGTCTTAATCTAAATGAAAAACAAATATGGAAATTCTCTTATTCTAGGTTAACAATACTATTAAATAAATAAGATTTCAGTGGCAAGAAGAAATTATTTTATTGTCCACTAGTCCGTAGCGTTTGTAAGTGTTCGAGTAGCGTTAATGTAGGGAAACGGAAGCGGGATTGTCTGGTTGGTCTTGTAAGACAAAGGGGATTCAGTATGGTCCAGTTGTAGGATCTTTGTCATGTTTGTGCGTTCGTATAGTAGTTGGGTGGGGGGGTTGTGTAGTGGGTTTTGGGGGTGTCTTATTCGTGTTATTAGTCTTAGTGCAATTTGTTCTGTTGTTTGTGTATAACGTTTTGTCCTTTCTGTTCCGTTGGTCATGAGTAAATGTCCAAAGTCTAGCAAGGGTCTACAAATAGCTTTATATATTTTGGTGGCGGTGTTTGTGCTAATTCCTCTGTCTTTGTAGGTTAGTGATCGGAAGTGTTTTGTTCTCTTTATTGTTTCTGCCCTGATGTTTCGTATGTGTTTAGTGAATTTAAGTTTGTGGTCAATTGTGATTCCAAGGTATTTTACGTCGTTTTTTGGTTGTGTCGTTTGGCCGTCTGCAGTTATTGTAGGGGAGTCAGCGTTGAGTCTGTGGTTTGTGAGCAGAAGTTGGTTTTTTGTTGCGTTTGGTGTTAGTCTCCATTTATAAAACCATGTCATTGTGTTGTTTGTTAGTGTTTGGAGTCTTTGAGCTGCTCTCTCAGTAGTTTTGTCATGTACAATAAGTGCCGTGTGGTCTGCGTATTGTAATATGTATGCCGATCTGTCGATTTGATTTTTGTCTGGTAAGTTGTAATTGTATATGTCATGGCAGTATATATTGTAGAGAAACGGTGAGAGCGGGGATCCTTGAGGGAGCCCTTGTTCAGGGGAAAAAGAAAATGACAGTGTTTTGTCAATTCGTACTTGTAGTTGTCTGTTTTCTAGTAAGTTCTTTATGGTGTGTAGTAGATATGTTGGTGTGTGTAGTTTGTATAGTTTGTATAGTAAGCCTCTATGCCAGACACTGTCAAAAGCCTTGTTAATGTCCATAAACAGGCAAGATGTCTTTCTGTCAGTTAGGTGGGTAGTTTGTATATTGTTGGCCAAAATAAAGAGCGGATGAACAGTCGAGTGATGCTGTTTGAAACCAAATTGGTAGGTAGGTATATACTTTCCAATCACTTTGTCAAGCCGCTGCTTCATTATGCATTCAAAAATCTTGCCTAGTACTGGAAGCAGTGTAATTGGTCTGTAGTAGTATTTCCTATTATGTTAAAGCTACAGTTTTAGTCATCAACTTGATTAGGATTATCTATTTCAACTTGATTAACAAAACTTTCCGCGGAATGAAGATTTTCTGAGCTACTGGTCTTAGAAATACCTGCTTTATCAGAGTTGATACTTTTGGTGCTTATTATTTTCCCACAAGTTTTTGCTGATTCTTCTTCTGCTTTATGCGACAATTTATTGAAAAGTTCCCTATTTGATAGCCTTCTCAGATGTTATTTGGTAATTGATATATTGTATGTTCTTCTCATCATTTTCACAAAGAATACTTGATACAAAAGTATTTTCAACGATATATTTTAAAGGTTCCAACACTTTGTCAGTAAGCGTTGCACTTTTACGTTTAATATTTTGTCACGGCGCCCTAGTCGAAATATGTGTGCAGTTGATTTCAACAGTGTTGTGAAGATTTGTGCTTTACAACCTCCTTGTACTAGTTTATGTAGTTGCAAACCACATTCATGTTATTCTCGACATTGACCCGGTAATGTTGAGATTAACTTCATTTCGTAACTGTAACATTCATTCATATGTTCATTGTTCATCATAACTGTAACATATACAGGGTGATTCAAAATTGGCGTCATTCCTTTTAAGGGGTAATAGGGCCGTGTTGATGTGGACTCTAGGGCGTCACACGGAAATTTAGCTACCAGCAAGAACCTTGTTCTAACCTTCTAACGCAAAGGTTAGACAATAGTCGAATAGCTACATGGAATGTCCGCGGTCTGAACAAGGCCGGAAAGTTACAGATTTTGGAAAATGAATTGAAACGCTGCAAAATAGATATAGCGGGGATCTCAGAGACCCACTGGCAGGGACATGGTCACTTTGGTACATCCAACTATAAGGTTTATTATTCTGCTACAGAAAATAGAAGTGTCCATGGAGTCGGTTTCCTATTGTCGAATAGACTAAATAAAGCTATTCTAGGATACGAAACAATTAATGAACGAATAATAACAATTAAAATTAATTCCCAACCCTGCATTGTCAACATAGTGCAGTTATACGCACCCACATCTGAAGCCGATGAAGACACTATAGAGGAGTTTTATAGGACAATTGAAACCACAATTAATAAAATGCCGAATTAAGAAATATTAATCCTAATGGGAGACTACAATGCACAGGTTGGAAGCACATCAGAACTGTGGAGGGAAGCCATGGAGTGGGAGCACGCAATGAAGGGGGAGAACGTCTGATACAATTCAGTATAGACAACAAATTTACAATTGCCAATACCGTTTTTACGCACCACAAACGCAGACTATACACATGGCGTTCACCTGATGGAAAATACAAGAACCAGATCGACTATGTTCTAATTCGACACCGATGGCGATCTTCCATCACAACCGCGAAAACTCTTCCATCCGCTGACTGTGGCACAGCCCACCAACTGCTGTTGTTTGAGCTGACCATAAAACTAAAATCTTACAGGAGAAAGGAAATCAAATATCTACCCAAGATCAACCCAGAGCAAGTTCCAACATTTGCAACGAACGATATACAAAAAGTACAGTTGCACGTATCAGATATCACCAACATGAATCCAAATGACATATGGCGAGCCCTCAAAGACTCCATAAATGAAACACTTAATGAAGTGTCATCGGAAACACAAATTATAAAACAACAACCGTGGTTGTGAGCTGAAACGTTGAATCTCATTTCGAGGTACATATTCGAAGACATATTAAGAACGCAGGTATGAACAACAGCAACGATTGGGAACGTTACAGAGTCCTAAACAGAGAAATCCAAAATAGCTCCCGGAGAGATAAAAATACACACTTATGAAAATATGTGCAGAACTACAAAAATATGCTGACCATAACAATGGCAAGCACCTGCTTACAAAGATCCGCCGAATTACTAGACAATTTAAAGCACGAAATTAGGCAATTAAAGATAAAGACAACAACATGATCAACAAATTTGACCAGAAAATCAAGATATGGCGGAATTACTGTGAAGACCTCTACTTTGATGAGAAGGCTGTCGACATAGAAGTTCGTGAATATGAGGAAGAACCAGACATCCTAAAAGAAGAAGTTCATGCCGCTATTAAGAAGCTTAAGGATGATAAAGCGGTGGGAATAGATAGGATAACGGCAGAAGTATTAAAATCATTAGATGAAAAAGGTCAGAATATCATACACCAACTATTGGTCTACATCCGTTGGAGGATTGGTCTACATCCGTGATAATACCGATACACAAAAAAGGCTCAACAACCTCCTGCAACAACTACCGCCTAATCTCCCTAATAACACATGTAAGCAAAATAATGCTGTATACAGGGTGAGTTTTTTTCGATGTCCAGTACATGGACCTTCGGACCTAGAGCAGTTACGAAGAAGGTCAAATGGACAAAGAATTGTAGTTTTGCATGCTCTATTCGAAACCAATTTTATTTTTCTAAAATTTGACAGCTGTCAAGAGATATTTGTGAAAAACTTATTTACGGTAAATTTTTAAATTACTCCTAGTTCCGTTGATATTAATTTGACAGGAAAACATTAAATAGAAAACTTATAGGACATTGAATTCCAAAGAAAATCGCATAAGACATTTCTCCAAAATAATTGTCATTTTTGACATATGACACAAATTTGAGTGTTTTTAAATGGCAACCATACTTGATTATTACTTAGATTAATGTTTTACAATTAAAATTAAAGTTTCTAGAGTTAAATTTTAATAATTATTGGTATGATTTGATTTTCTTAATAAACACGTTAAATGAGCAGCCGTCTTAATTATAATAAAGTTATTGCCAACTTTAACGTAGTTGTCAAAATAAATACCGAAGCATACTGTTATTATTTGTTACTATGGAAACAATTCTGTATGTCTTATACTATTTTCCATGCTATTTCCTAACTTCGATCAACTAAATTGAAAAAGTATAAATTGTTCGCAGACACTTTATTTTCGAAAAAACCTAACTATGTGATATATCACAGAAATTGTAATGAAATGCTCTATTTGGTAAAGTAAGAATCAAATATGGTTGCCATTGAAAAAAACTCAAATTTGTGTCATATGTCAAAAATGACAGTTATTTGGGAGAAATGTCTTATGCCATTTTATTTGGAATTCAATGTCCTATAAGTTCTCTATTTAATGTTTTCCTGTCAAATTAATATCAACAGAACTAGGAGTAATTTAAAAATTTACCCTAAATAAGTTTTTCCCAAATATCTCTTGACACCTGTCAAATTTTAGAAAAATAAAATTGGTTTCGAGTAGAGCATGCAAAACTACAATTCTTTGTCCATTGGACCTTCTTCGTAACTGCTCTAGTTCCGAAGATCCCTGTACTGGGCATCGAAAAAATCTCACCCTGTATACTACAAGCAAGGCTGGAATCATTCATCTCTAGGCAAATTGCTCCTGAGCAGGCGGATTTTGTGAAAGGTCGAGGAACTCGAGAATAAATTCTAAACATCAGACAACTCATAGAGAATGCTCGAGAATACTACACTCCTATGTACCTATGTTTCGTTGACTACGAGAAGGCCTTTGATAATTGGAAGTGGTCACAACTGTGGAGTGCTTCAAAGGATGGACGTACCAAGAGATCTGACTACTATCATTAAGCAGCTATATGAGGACAATACTGCCGTTGTCCAGATCGAAAATACTGGCTCCGAGAAATGCAAGATTCGCAAAGGTGTTAAACAGGGATGCGTACTCTCTCCCCTGTATAATATATATAGCGAATTCATAATGCGCTTAGTTTTGGACAACTGGAATGGAGGAATCAAGATAAGGGGGAAAAGATCTCCAATCTTTGGTTCGCCAATGACACTGTTCTTATAGCGGAAAACGAAGAACTTCTAGAAGTGTTGAATATACTTGAATATGTAAGTGCAGATTACTGTTTTAAAGTAAACTATAGAACTAGAAGAGTAGGAGGTCTTCGGGTTCCAGACATAGATGCACAGACATTAGAGATAATGCAGCAGAGCCTTCCAGGATTAGCTTGAGCATCCTAAAACGACTGACACTTTCCCAGCAACAGGATAATTACTAAGGAAGGGTTACATTCCTACCACGTATGCAAGATACATAGAACACAAGGAGTTTAATCTCCAGTTTGCCGAACACCGGTACAAATTGAGCACAGGTTAAATAACCGAATACAAGAACCTGCTCGAGAAGAATGCGCAATAACAATTGTTAACAAGATGAGAACAAAGATGATTAACCGACAGAAACTTGTTAGGAGTTAAACACAGAAATGTATGTTGAATGAATGAAATGTAGTTAATTTTATATTCAAAGTTTGTCAACATCAATTTGAGGTTATGATGCACATAAAAAAAATTATCGTTGACAATATTGACATTTCGAAAAAGTACGTTCTTAAATTTTACAAATCCTGTTGAATTTACCGTTTAGCCTAACCTATTTTATTATTACGTTCTGTATTTTTCCATGGTTACTGGAGTTTTTAATAATTGAGATGCCACAGGTATTTACGTAATGTTAATAAGGCAGATTACCTTGAAAAACATTGTTGTCATCCTTCTGATCTAGTTTTTTGCAAAAATCTCAGATGTTAATAACAATTAATTATTTTTTCTTTTTTTCCTGTACTTCTAAAACACCCCCAGACAACACCCCAGACAACACCCCCAGAGGAATGACGCCAATTTTGAATCACCCTGTATATACCTGCAATTCCTCAAGCCGGTTCGCCATGACTAACTAAACGGAACAACAACCTAACACAAATCGTGGTATATTTAAAAGGTTATGTTCATTAAAAAGACTGAATCGTGACTGTAGTAGTTCTTGTGCCAAGAGCTGACGTCGCTACAATCACTAGAAGGTTTCATGAACGTTTCAACTACGTTTTCTGAAACTTTACCATGATAAGTTTATGAAATGTTTGTATGAAAATGAACACAATTGAAACATTTGTCTTATACATTTATTAGATGCGTTACGTCGTAAAAATGAATTCTTAGCTTAAAAGCGGTGTTCAATGTTGAAGTAAAATAGATAAAATAGATATGGATTTTTGCTTCTGACGTATTTGTCTGTATTTAATTTTAAAATTTTTTACTACACCAACAAAAAATCTATATAAAAAAATATATATCAAGTCAGCACTTGATTCACACTATACCTAGTAACTTACAATAATCATAAAAACTTCAAGGTTGCTCAAATTGGAACAAGGTGATCCTGTTTGACCTTTGTCAAATGCTGTTTTAATATTGGAAAATTCTGACTATTTCTGATTATTTGCGAAAAACAAATCGGTTGGAGATTTTTTGAGTTATTAATATTTTTTATCTAACTTTTTAATTAATGAGTCATTGTGTTTTGTAAATATAGAGGATTTTTTAAAGCTTGGATTTTTAATAAAATTTTTAAATTGTGCAATCAAATTCTATCCATCGGCTACTAATATACAGGGTGTCCCACAGGGAATCACTGCGATTGATATGTGGCAAACTATAATTAGGGGAAATCTGAAAATTGGACAGTATACAGAGATCAAAGGGGACAAGCGATATACATTTTTTTTCAAGATAGACACGATTCTGGTTATACCGAAAGTAGGTATCAATTTGCTTTTTTTAAATGGAACACCCTATATATTTTTATATTTTTGAATTACTGCAAATTATTTTCTGCAATATATTTCGTGTATAATATCCTATACCTAAGTCTAACCGGTTTTGTTATACTTGAAATTTTACATAATAAATGACAGTTGCAGGCACTCGAATAATTATTCATTTTTCCTATAAGGGAATGTGTGCTGCTTAATTTGAATCGCATTCCTTGTTGAAAAGGACTTACTTTAATAGAATTTCGATAATATTTTGATAATTATGTATTAATAGAAAATGTCAAAAAAATTAGTTTCAAAATGAAATTGAGAAAACCGCCCAAAATCAATTTTTTCAAATGGAGATCCCCAATTTTGATAATTTTATCTCATTTAGTATTATAAATAGGGGTAAGTTTGTGTATGGTTGCCTATTCCAAAAGTATTTAGTTTTCAAATTATTGCCAATTTAATGTTTTTATATCGATATTTTGCCGCGTCGTAAATAAATGCCTTAAAAACTTATTTATTATTTAAAACAACAAACGCATTTTAGCCGCCTATAAAAACATCTTCCCTTATTATATTTGGCTCGGTTTTATTATTTGTCTTTATATTTGGAAAGGCAGTTATTTTTAACTCAGACTAGACAGAACGTTCACCCCTTATTAAATCACAGTGTGACACAAGAAAGCTGTAAAGTGGAAGTGAAAATAAAGAGGTAGTCGAAAATAAACCGACTGGTTTATTAAAAATTGTTATTAAATAGCAATGTTTTTTTTCGAGGTAATTACATATAGTTTCTAGAAAAAATGCAATTAAATAATAATATAATATAGTATAATTATAATACAGGGCAGAAAGACCGGTAGGTCGATAGCCTTTTATTAGTAATAAAGATGTTTACTACTACTACTATAATACATTTTACGGATGTGTGTAGCAAATTATTATAAATGCTAAAAGAAATATGTAGGGTGTCTCAAAAGTAATGGCACAAAGCAAAATGGCGAATTCCTGGTATGCAGATATGATGATTTAAGACAACCTACCTTACTCCAAAAGTTGACTGTTTTGTAGCCAAAAGCCTTATAAGTTGCAAGTGATACTGAGTTACTTTTTTGCATGCCATAAATAATAAATATTTTCTTTGAGAAAATGACCCAAAAAATTTAACGTGTTCAAAATATTTTCTACGTCTTCTTTTTCTTAAAATTCTCCTCCTATCGGAGATTGGAAGTCATTACCACTACCCGGACCTTATCAATTGCCCGCCTGAAGAGTTCTGCGGACGAGCAACCAAACCACTCCCTCAAGTTGCGCAGCCAAGAGATTCTTCTTCAGGCAATCGTTATTTTGCCTTTTATTTTACCTTGAATAATTAGCTTAATGATATTATGATATATATGATCATGATTATGATGATATATATGATCATGATTATGATATATATCTCCTCTCAGATCAAGTCCTAGATATTCTTATTTTCGCCTTTTTATGCCTACTAATTTATTTGGCTGTACTTCCTCATTCGAAACCGGGTCAACCCATGGTATTCTCAGCATCCTCCTATAACACGGATACACACGTTTCGTGGATTACAGGAAGGCGTTTGACCAAATGCGACACACGAAAATGAAGTTCTGCAAAAAGCTGCCATGGATGGGAAGGACCTCAAAATCATCAGAAATCTCTACTGGAATCAGAGGGCTTGTGTCAGGGTAGACAGAGAGACAACGGAGGAGGTACAAATATTGCGTGGTGTGAGACAGGGGTGCATACTGTCTCCTGTAATTTTCAATCTGTACTCGGAAGGCATCTTCAGAGAAGTCCTGCAGCTTCTGAAGGGCTTCATACTGAAGCCGGAATCCAGCTAAATGGAGAACGATTGAATAACATAAGGTATGCGGACGATACCGTTATTTTTGCAGACAATCTAACTTCCTTGCAACTCCTAATGGACAGTGTTACATCAGACAGTTGACATTATGGTTTGGAAATAAACACCAACAAAACAAAGTTCATGATAATCAGTAAAAACCAAAACACGCGTTGTACTTTCTTGGTAGACGGAGCTCCTTTAGAGAAAGTCAACAAATACACATACTTGGGCACGAACGTAAATGATAACTAGGATCATTCTGCCAGAACAGCATTTATCAGGATGATGAAAGTATTTACCAGCCACGACTTACAGCTAGCTGACAAGAAAAATTCGAATATTGTGGTGCTACGTGTTTTCGACCCTTTTTTATGGGGTCCAATCGTGGACGCTTACGGAGGCCTGCTCAAAAAAACTCGAGGCATTTGAAATGTGGCTGTACCGAAGAATCCAACGAATACTTTGGACAGAGAGAATGACCAATACGGAGGTGCTGAGAACGATTGGAAAGGAAAAAGAAGCCCTGAATACAGTTAAGACTCGAAAGTATCAATATGTGGGAGATATAATGCGCAATGAGGGCAGATACGTCCTTTTACAGAAGATCCTACAAGGCAAGGTATATGGAGCTAGAGGAGTGGGCAGAAGGAGAATATCGTGGTTGAAAAATTTAAGAACTTGGTTCAACCAGTCAACCTCTCAGCTATTCCGCGCCGCTGTTAACAAAGTTCGAATTTCCAACATGATTGCCAACATCCGGAATGGATATTAATAATTTAGTAATCGGTAGTCATTTACCAAAAAGCACAAATTCATATAAGAGATTAACAACACTGTAAAGCTGAATTGAAAATATTGTATCAAAAATAAGGATACACAACATTTTGGTCGGATGTTTGCACACATCTCTTCAATAGAGTGGACAAGTATGAATCTTTTGTGGTTCAAAATAAGAAAAAGACTGATCGCTTAATTTGTTAAAAAAAAACACGTGGTAACATTTTAACACTGACTGATGGTGAGGTTGTAGCCGAATGCTGCTCTTCACATCAAGCGCACTGACCGTCGTTTTTTGCTACAAGGGGGTGTCAAGATGCTGGCAACCCTTATAATAGGAAAAACACAAAATTCCCTGTTCATCTGTATGTGGCAGTGTTTTACTGGGGAGATTGCTTCTAAACACATTTCAAAGGAAACATTTGCCACATTCATGAAGCACTAGATGACTTCTAATGCGCACAATATTTTGTATGGCCTTCCCGAGCTCTTATACCTGCCGCAACTCTTCTGCGCATTCCCCTCCACTAGGTTACGCAAAAGCCCTTGCGGAATAGCGTCCCATTCTTCCTGTACCGCATTTACCAACTCATCCACATTGTTCATTTGTCCTTGCCTTTCTTTCAAATGTAACTTTGTTCTACTTCAGACATGCTCAGTCGGATCCATCCAGGCAAGGGTGGCCATTTCATTCTTTCGATCTAGTGATCTCTCAAAAACTCGGTGACGATTCTGGCACGATCAACATTTTCACCTTAGCGGACCACAATATTCCTAACACACAAATCTCTATACCGTTCAACATTGATGCTTTCTCCTCTCAGTATCACCAATTCACTCTCTAAAAACAACTCTTGCTTCCAGGTGCTCTTCCATCAATCTTTCGTTTCTTATTCTCCACACCAAAACACCCCCATCTGACCTAAACAAACAAAACCTACTTTCATCCGTGAACATGCACCTACTCCATTCCGCTAATTCCCGGTCGCAGTCGGGGATTCGCAGCAGAAGTTTCTCGTCTTCTGGCCTGAAGTCCGTTCCTCTGTAGCCTTTTTCTGACTGTCTGGTTGGGGAGATAGACCCCAGTAGCATTTCTAAAGGCATTGTTTATAGCGCTTGCGGTTGTGGTACGGCCTTGTTGAACGGTTCTTCTGAGAAGTCGGTCTTGTGATGTTGTTTTTCGCTTCCTGCCTCCACTTTTGCAGTCATTAATGGCACCAGCCTGGCGTCGATGAAAGGCTCGATAAATATTTTGCCGGATGGTATTTAAAAAATAGGTGATTTGGAGAAATTCAAAGTCCTTGTCACGCATTCTGTCTACTATGGCCTCTATTTAAACCCGACATTTTCTACTGAATAAGCAGTATTTTATTAGCAATTGACGGTGAGTCAACAAAAGTGTCAAGCAGTGACCGATGACGAACTTGAGTGATTATTTCGATTTTCCCGTTGCCTGATTACGTACATTTTCAAGTGAGCAAGGGGCTTACTCTCTTTCGAGAACATGACATATATAAAATTGACTGAAACCCAGGAATTTTGTGAAATAAATGAAAGTACAGTCAGGAAAATATACACAACAATGATTGAGATGCTTGGGAACAAAAGCAGGATATATCTGATGGATGGAGAAAGGTTGAAAGGGGCATATGGGAGATTGCAAGCAAAATTAGCAAGAGAGAGGAACAGAAAAAACTTCCTAACCAGATGCAAGAATTTGGCTATAATACCAAAGTTCATACAGGTGAGGAGAAGGGATTTTAATTTTGGGAACAGGCAGAATCAAACAAAATATTTAAAAGTTTTGGACATGTTTTACCTTCAACGCCTAAATATCATATTAAGTGATTGTTAAATATTAAGTGATTGATAAATAAAAATTAAAAAGGAAAAAAAGAGTAACCAGTCAAATGTGAAGGTAGAAACAACTATACACACAAACTGATGATGGTGGAGAAAGACACCGAAACGTATTTGTAACATTTTAAATAATAAACAATAAAATTGACTGAAACCCAGGAATTTTGTGAAATAAGTTGTAATTTGGTGCCTCCACCAATCAATCTTAACTCATGCAAGCATAGAACATCCTAGAGTGTTCAGAATTGACGGATTGCTTGAAAGTAAACTTAACGTTAATTCAAAGTCTGCCGTAATACCAAATTTCGGGGGCAATTGATTCGACTTGTCTTGAGTCGACTATCATACTTGCATCTTCTTATATGACGTTTTAGATTCAACATTAGCGGTAGAGTTTGAAAATCGGTCCACGAGAAGAAATTTTATCACTGTAAGACCAAAAAGTTGATTTTTGGGACCACCCAGTAAATAAAACAGATAAGAAAAAAATTCAAAAATCGTTTTGGGATATCAGGTCTATTTTTATGCCTTTGATGTTGAAATGCAAAAAGCTTTTTTGCTCAATTGGGAGCTCAAACTTACAGAAATTTTGCATTGTTTCATGTGCCAACCTGTAGAAACTTTATCTGAACCACTATTTCTTTGCAAAAACACAAACTAACCGAAAAAGAACTGCACTAAGTAACGCTTTAAACAGAAATAGAATCGCTTGGAGCAATCAGGTCAGTTCCAATTTAGGGCAAATTTGGTCGTGTAACGTTGAGCAGTAACTATTTCAGAGCGTTTCCGGCGCTCTTTAACCAATACGATAACGCGACATTTAGGATTGACATCACATGACCAAAAAAACCCATGCATAAAATTTTCTTTCAATTTCAAATAAACGTTAATGAAATACGATTGAATGAATCGTGCCCTTCATTACTCAAACCAATAGTTTTTATTTGTTTAAGCTCAAGCACCCCCGCACGTTCGAAATTTTATTAATGAAAGTTCTATTTAAAACAACGTATAAAGCCCACAAAACTCTCATTAACCCACGAAGAAATCCGACTGCAAAGCGCCGCGGCGTCTGTCGCCCACACAAATAGTCGGCGTCGCACGTGAATATACGCCGTCAGTCATTTACTTGTCGCCGTGCCGCTCATTTATTTGCAAGACAGCTTTACTAAGTAAATTACGGTCAAGGCAAAGTGCGTTTCCATGTCACTTATATTTGATAATGCGGCAAAAAGTGAAAATTAGTGAATTTTAACGAAGTAGCTATGTATGCGATATACGGGTTATGCGCAATTCCGTGTTAGACTGCTAAAGACAATTAACTGTGAAGTTTAGCCAGGACGGTTTTTCCCATGACTGACTTAAGCGAGTGTTTTGCAAATAGCGCCAAGTAAATCTTTTTGAAGTCCTGATGGTTTTCAGCAAATGACCCGAAATACCTTTAAGTGTGACCACAAACTTGTAAAACAGAAACCCGAGCATTGTTTTATTATGTGTACTGTTTAGCAGGGCAGATTCCTCAACATAATCTGACATTTTTTTGCCAAGCCTGCGGGTAGCGTAGGGTTAGATTTTAAAAAAGTGGGGTGTTCCTGTTAGTGCTTATTATCATGGAAGCTGAGGTCAATCAGCTCACAAATCCTTATGGAGACTATAAAAACTATAATGAGATTCAAGGTGAGTTTAGCACTGAAAAAACATATCGATACATGTATTTCAAAAATAGTTTTAAAACATTTAAAATTTATTATTTGTTTAGAATTGCATTTTGCATGAGTTACACACCTCATAACAATCACAACAACAAATCTTTAATCAAACAAGAGGCTATCGACAGCTGTGGTTTTTCCACTCACTGGTAATTTTTAATAATTGGAGAAGATTAAAAACCAAAATGATTAAAGGTCAACATTATAGTTGGTACAGTTGACGACACATAAAAGTAGACGACTACTAAAGACGATTTTTTCCGATTTTAGTAAATCAGGCTTTGTAAAAAACGTCAAATACACTTGCGTGCATAGAAATCGGCCCACAGTAAACTTTTGACATTAACTATATATGTTTTTTTAAAACTATTCATCAGATCAAAAAAAACAAATATGCTGTTTGAAAGGCAATTTAATATGCTTTAATGTGAGTATAAATTGTTGTGAGTATCCTATGTTTAACATAGTGAAATTAATGCATTAAGCAAATTAAGCTTTTTAATTATTGACATAAATAGGGCTATTGACAATTTAAAACTTTACACTTAATTTTTTAATAATGGGTATGACCTCTTTTCCTAATTACTTCTCTCATACGATTAGGCATAGATCTAATCAAGTTTGCTATTGTTTCTTGAGGGATGTTAAACCACTCTTCTTCTAATGCAACAATAAGCTCTGGGATCGAGTTTGGGGTATGAAGTCCAGCTCGAATTTTTCGTTTTAGCTCATCCCATAAGTGTTCGATCGGATTTAGGTCAGGACTGTATGCTGGCCACTCCATAACCCGAAAACCGACTTCTGCAATGTAATCTTGCACGATTCTTGCGGTGTGCGGCCTGGCATTGTCATGAATAAAGGTAAATTCGTCTCCAATGTAGTCGACGTAAGGTACCACATGAATTGCTAAAATCTCCTATATATCTAACAGCCGTTAAACCTCTTTTTCCGTGAACACAGTCGCTCCTACGAATGAACTCAGGGTCGGTTCGTGCTATAGAAATTGCACCCCAGATCATACACGAACGACGTCCATAAGCACTCCGCTCTTCAAAGCAGCAATCTGCAAATCGCTCTCTTGGTCTTCGGTACACTTTCCTTCTTCGGTCGTTACCATGGAGGCATATTCTGGTCTCATCTAAGAACAGAACAGATCCCCATTGTTCCAACGTTCAATTCAGATGATCCCGTGCAAAACGCAGGCGTGCTTGCCGATGAGCTGGAGTAAGTTTTGGACCAATCGCAGGTGTTTTAGGGATCAGGTTATTTTCCTGCAGTTTTCGTCTTAATGTCCACTGACTAATAGCCACTCCTCGCACCTCGTGGAGCAGTAGAGCAAGGTAGACCGAGATGGAAAGTTAGATTTACACAACAACTATTTCATCGCCTACTGTACATAGACTTGGTCATGTAGTGATCTGTCTCTAAGTGCAGTGTTTAAGTACAGTTTCCAATAGATGTGTAACTTGACTTAATGTAGGGTATGATATACTTCAGCATTTGCTAAATGCTCATTACGTTATTCTATTTTTCCTAAAGTCTTATATGGCTGTCTATTGCTTTTAGTTCTGTCATTTGCTCTTATTGCTTTGTGTCGGATTGTATTATAGTTACGTTGGCGTGTTACGAGTGGACCGTTATGGAACGTACTGCGATTTGATTCATTACCTGCTAATGTTTTGTTCGTTGCGATTGTGAAAATTATATGGCTTATGTCAAATAATATATAAAAGTAAGTCGTAGTTATAACAAGTACGAGTATATGTTTTCTTCAAAGTTCAGAAACTTTGAAACTATAAACCTAGTGCATAGTGACGCTGGTTCTCAGTTAGAAAAAGCCAGCATGTGTTAGCTAATGAGAGATTTGAGAGTTAGTAGACTGCCACTAATTCCATATTGTCTTATGTGAAATAAAGTATTTTAACTATGAGTTTCATAATAATCCAAATAATTCTGATAGTATCCGCCGAATTCGCGATTCGGAATTTTGTGGCCGGTGTTGTAGGTGTTTATCTGCCACAATCCTCATTATTTTTTGCCTTAAAATTTAGTATGTCCCAAGTTTTTTGGCAGTGACGTAATAATTGTATTTGTTTCTATTACTTGTCACCCACGAAAATGTAATATTTTAAACGTATGTCTTTTGTCAAATTATTACAATTTGCGGACTTTTCAAAACGCGCGGAGGCGCTACCGCTGAACCAGGGCCCTATTTGTGTGTTGTTTGTCATTTTGGGTACGGAAAATGCTTAAGCAATGTAGAAAGAGAAGACAACGGCTCATTCTGCTCATAATTTCCTTAGATCTTGTATGAGTCCTCATATTTATCTTATTTACTTTCTTCATAAGGCGACTGCAGGTTTACTAGAAAATAACCCACATAGTCACAGTTAACGCCAAGTACTGTACAATTAAGGCAAATTAATACCGAAACTGGACAAAGTGATTTATTTGCCCATTTTATAGTTGACATTCTACAAACTTAACCTCACTTTTGCCAAATTTGAAGTAGTGGTGTATTGTAATGTTCTCTACTGCTGTCATAAAAAGTATACCTATTGAATTTTTTTACCTGCTCGGTGACTGGAGGATGAAAAAGATTACGAAGTTACGAACACTGGATAATGTTGGATTCTTTAAAACGTGTAGTCCGCTCTAAGAATGTGTCAGCTCTGGACTTCGTATGCCATAACATCGCATTCTCTGCATAGTAGTTGCTTGGGCATCTTACTAATTTAACAACTACTAGTGCAAACACTATAATCGCTTATTGAGCTGACGCACTTACAGCTTGCGCTGTTTTCTGTCTGTTGCCCTGGTGGGTCAGCCGGGATCTGGGCCTGTTCTTCCTGGGGCCCAGGTCTTCAGGCGTGTAGTTCACTACATTTCGTAGCTCCTCGTTGGGGTGACTTCCCGCTTTCTCAAAGTGTGATGCTGTTTCCCTTGTGAGGAACTCCCGCAGGGACTCCCACTCCAAATTACTGTAGAGTGGGTATTTTACAGAGAAAAAAATAAAATAAAACTTCTGCACTTACATGAAGCAACACTAATGTTGAACTTTTACGCCAGTATTATGCATACCGATCGTATCTTTACTTTACTAGATTTAGAGCTAAAACCCCATCTGTTTTCCATTTTAGAGCCCTAAGGATGACTTAAATATAGTCGAAACGTTGGCCCATGAAAAATGGGTGTTTCATTTTCATCACCATCAATTACGATCACTAACATTTTTTTATTGTTTAGAAAAGGAGTTTCGGAATCAATTGGTTGATTTTCTCAACGTTAATAACGGCACCCACCGTCTTTTCCTAGAAAAAAATAGTTATTTTGTGCTTTATGCAAAATTTTATCCTTTGAGGCAATTAGCCGCAATGGAGAGCGCTTATATTTTCTCCCTTTGACGCCGTCCCGGTGTCGACTTTTAAAACGATTCCAGGAGCTAACTAAAAGAAGTGCCGACACTTTGTCGGTACATTAATAATAACACCTTAAAGGACACATAGCATTCTTCGCATTTAAACAATGATGTCTTGTATGCATTTTCAATAACCACTTTAAGGTCCAACCTGTGAACCTGACGGCGATTGCGGTTATAATTGCTTTGGAGTGCAAAAAATTAATTACAGGATGAACCAACCAGACCCATATTTATTTGTCTGAAGTAGCGTATAAAAGAATTTTGAACACGCTGAAGTCTAGGTCAATTCTTCTAAGTCACAAATTAAGGCCAATCCTAATCTAAATCAGCAATTCATCAAACCTAAAAATAAACAGCTGGTAGCTCACCGTCCGAGCATGCGCATTAAAGGGATTGGTATTCCATCGTTTAGCCGCCAGTCGCAAAAGTGTATGTGATTACACCAGAACAGTGATATTGCGCATGCTCATTCTATGGGACAATCGCCCGCGCCGGCGGCAGGCTCGGCCATCCGCCGAAATAATCTCCGGCAATCTGCCGAAGATCGACTATCCATACCTGCGTTAAACTATGGACAATTAAAAATGAAGACAGTACTTTCAAAATTCTCTAAAACCATGCTTTAACAATAATATCTGATTCACCAAAATAAAATATATTTAAATCGCCGGAAAGAAACGCTCAAGCCTGCAATCAAGGAATATGAAAGGAAATATTTCGAACTTCCAAAAGGCTTAGGACAGACTATTCTCTGTTATGAATTTAACTTCTGACTATATTATATGCCCTATATAATTATTATATCGGGCGTGAGTTAGAACAAGAGCTAGTATTAGTACATAAATTCAACTGCGCAACTGATGTATTTCAAACGATTAACAATTTGACTTATTTAAAAATAAAAATTTACTGAGAGTGTATCCCTCGGATATTTTTGGTAACACCCTTATCCTATGCATACCTTAACTTCAATCAAGCCTGGATGGTGAAAGAGAAGGATCCTGAGGGGGACCAGCTGGAGTGATCACTTCAGTCAGTGGCATCGCAGGTCTTCCAATGAGGATCGGTTGTGATCATTAATCGAAAAGAAAACAAAATCCACAGTAAAGGGGTACCACGATATGAAAGGAAATCACTCAGGTTCGACTGTGAATCGCGATTAAAGTAAAAAGCAAAACAAAAAGTGTTTCAGCATAAGCAGTTAACTACTAGATATAACTAAGTACAGAATGATGTTATTAAAAAAACAAAATGGACTGATAAAAAAATTAAATGTCTTCACCAAAAGTTGGGCGCCAGCATGCTTCCAAGTAGCATACAACTTGTACCAAAAAGAAAAACACCAGAATCAGCATCAACGTCAAAAATCCAATAATCACGTTGAGGTTCCCAAAAGAGCTGGTTTTGAATTGCTCCAGGAATCTCGGATCAATAACACGTGGTCATGGTGGCCATCATGGATTCGTCTATTCGGTCCCGGTCCTTGTGTCCCAAAATTTCGACAGCCGATTGGATACTCTCCTTTCTCAGTGAACAGCAATGTTTCTTGCCATCTATGCAATCATCAAGGAATATCTTGTTCTAAAATTAACTCAATACCGACCATGCGGTAGCGCTGACCACAATGAAAAACTCAAAGCCCGACCATTGCGGAAGAAACTGAAAAAACCGATCTGATCCTCACGGCCTAATTAATTCTTCCTCCACCAAAAATCTACCGCTACACCAGTAGAAATTTTTTCTCCCCCCAACCTTCCGTTGGCGCAGGAATCAAACATCATCAAATTCATTGGCCCTGACGGACACGTGATCCCGCAATCTGCTAAACATTCTTTTCACCGCTATAAGAATGGCCACATTTGCTCGATTCGGATTTTACAGCTAAAATTTAACTATGATGAAAAAACCAAAACAGGTATACTTGGCAAATAACTTGAAAACGCATACCGAGGTCGTAAACAAATTATCCCAGTTCCCCTACCCGGTCGCCTATACTTGGGCATGAGATATGCTACAAGCCGGCTCTTAGTCTGTTCGTGATTGTGACACTTAACCCGTGTCTTCGAACGTGCCGCAGCGATCTCGTTGTCTTGGTGTCCCCTGGTGGGTTCCAGTCACACAAATGAGTCTGACTCTACTTGAGCTCCTGGCCACTGCCTTTAGTTCTTCTACACAGCCTCGCACGCATTGTGACCTGATTGTGTTCGATTTTAGAGCGTTGATTGGGGCTTCATCTCCAGTAATTATGGTTATATGTCTACTTGCGTAGCATCTCTCCTTCACTTTCCGGGCCCAAGCTGTTAATGCTAGTATGTCCCCTTGCAAAGCGATAGTGCGAGTACCTACGTTTAAGATTATTATTTTCCCAGATCCTCGTCTTTAGACCACCGCAGCGTCTGCCTTCGCTCATGCTTTCATAACAATTCATTATTCTTTGTTTTCCTCCTCTGGGCACTGTCAGTCATGCTGAAAACGCTCTTTAGGACCTCAGCGTCTTTGAATACATGCAAAAGCTTTGTCCCCAGAAGCGCCTCCATGGCGGTTGTTGGAGTCGTTGACATTCGAGTCTCAAAGTCTTTTTCAGCGTTTGTTGCTCAAACGATGCCGGCACTTCACCAATCCGAGGCGGCATATGTGATTATGGCTTTCACCACATTCACGTATCCATCGCCAGTACATCGTATTCGGTGAGATTTCCTTTGTGGTGAGATGTTTTACCAAATGTGCGTTTATAAGTTCACAACGCCTTAATCGCCTTATTTCTTATTTGGCCCATATGCTCCTTGAACGACAGTTTTTTTTATCGAGGGTTACCCCAAGATATTTAACGATTTTGGACATCTGTGAGATAGACATCTCATTGCGGCCCCTATGATCTCTTTTCTTAGTGGAAGCGATAATAGATGTTTTCGATGAGTTCATTTTCTGCCCTTCCGTGATCTATCGTGATGTAGCTCCTGCTACGTCAGTGATGAGACAGTATCTCCAAAGTTTTCTTGCACAAGGACTCCACATATCCCAAAAATATTTTGCAGGACATATAGCCCGCGTTACAGACGACAGATGGAATAACCGAATAATACGCTGGAGACCATGGGAAGTAAAGAGAGGAAGAGGAAAACCAATTATGCGATGGTATGACGACATAAAAGAAGTGGCAGAATGGACGAGAACAGCACAAAACAGAGAGAACTGAAGGAGAGGAAGGGAGGCCTATGCTCAATACTGGGCACAATAAAGGGCTTGATGATGATGATGATGATCCCAAAAACCCTGGTCGACCACCAGGCACCACAGTAGAGATAACAACAAACATCAATCAACGTGACAACATCAATGAATCCCTCCATGGACTGGCATTAAAACACCAACATTTTGATCTCTAGTTAGCACATTTTTTCGGTTCGTGAACCCAATCTTTAAAAACAAGCTTATTTCCTTAAAAAAAACGAACTGGCGAGCTGTAAATGCTCTAAAACGTCTCAAATCGACAAAATATTACGTTTCTGAAGCTTAAAAATCACCCAGTTTTTTTCGTTGGCCAGAAAGTACATATTTTCGGTTCCTGAACCCAATCTTTAAAAACATGCTCATTTCCTAAACGAAGGACCTGACGAGCTGTAAATGCTCTAAAACGTCTCAGATCGGCTAAATGTTACGTTTCTGAAACGTAGAAATCACCCAGCGTTTTTCGTTGGCCAGAAAGCACATATTTTCAATTCGTAAACCCAATCTTTAAAAACAAGTTTTTTCCTAAATAAAAGGAACTGACGATTTATAAATTAAAATTAACGACCATGTGTATTAACACCAATGTTTTAAAAGAAATAAACAGAAGCAAAACTCCAAACATGAAAGTTTTTAAAATAGATTGATAGTCGCCCAAGTTTATTCAGAAAGTTTCTTTTTGCAACATGTTATCATTCAAAAGCGTTGTCTATTTTACGGCAATATTTTAAGGGAATTCTTAATTCATTTGTATTTATTTTATATCTGGACAAGTATCTTTAAAATCCATCAAATGCTGCAGGATTTGTTTGTTGTGAAATCTTAAACTGATTTTTTTTTGTATTTTGCATCACATACAGATGTGTTTTTACTTTTAGTTGTTGTGATATGTTATTTTCTTTTTATTGATTTACTGTTTTAAACGTTCCCAACAACCAACAACAAACATCCGTTTTTTTAAACAACAAACATCCGTTGAAAACTATTCTGTTCAATTTCAGAGCCCTTTTCTAATAGCTAAAATACAGCCGCAACGTTGACCTAGGAAAAACAGCGTATGTTCCGCAAACCTTTAACCGAAAACTCCACCACGATTCTCCTAACGTTCTAGATTTAGCCATATGACACACTAACGAACTCCTACATAAAAATTGTACAGTAAGAAGCATAGAGGTAAATCCTGTGGAAGAAGAGTAGGTTCTAGTTGTCTGTCTGTTCATTATCAAATTCTTTAACGTTGATTTAAATATTTCGGTATTGCTAGCACGTAAATTTTAAGTAGTAAGCCAGCAGCGTATCAACCGTCATCGAAGGCCTTATTTATGTCTGAGTAGCTGTACGTTTGCGTTGTTATTTATTACGTTATTTGTTCGAGCAAATAAGGAAAGCATCGTGGAGTGAGTTCCTTAAAAATCAAATTGGTTCTATCAAACATATTGGCTTGTGAGTCTTTGCTTTCAAATTTTTATAATGTGCTCAAAGCGTTACTGGGTAATGCAGATAATCGGTAGAAGAGAAATGTTTGCCAAATTGCTTGATTCAGTTTGTGGTTTAAATTTAAATTTGGTGTATTGAAGTGGCTACACGATCTATTTGCTTTTATCAGATTATTGTTGTCAAATTTCAGGTTGGGCGATGTTTCAAAGATTAGACAGGGTGATTCAAAATTGGTGTTGCTTCTACATGTTGCTTCTTAAATATCAAAAGCTCAAGTAACCATAGAAAAACACATAAAATGAGGTTGACATAGGTCTTGGGTGTAAACGGTAAATTCAACTGGATTCGTTCAATGTAGAAATTCATTTTTTCGAAATGTCAGTATTGTCAACGAAGAATTGTTCTTTTATTGTCATCATAACCTCAAATTCGATGTAAACATTTTTGTGTTTAACTCCAAACAAGTTTGTACCCGTGTAATCACGTTATTGTGCACTCTTCTCGAGCAGCTTCTCGTATTCGGTTAATTAACTCCTGCTCAATTTGTACGTATGGATTTAAGAGAAGCTTCAAACTAAGTCACAATTTGACAATTGCTTGTTATTCTTGACAAAAGCTATTTACCTGTAACTTCTTGATAGTAACAAAAAACATCGTTGCCGCTTTGAATTTTCATAAAAAATTGTAGAATAGTACTTTTACAATATAAAATTTTTTCATAATTTGAAGTAAAGATCGCAAGGCTTCCTTTAAAATGGTTAAGTATTACAATAGGCTACCAATCAAACATGGGACCATGGGACGATTTCTCAATTTTTGCCTCGTACTCTCCAAGTGAGCCCCTATAACCTCGTAAAAGAAATGACGCAAATTTTGAATCATCCTGTATAAACGAAATAAGGGGCTACGGATTATTCAAAACTCCACAATGAACATTTGTCTAAGAAATAATTTTTACAATGGGTGAAAACATCGCGTCCCGATTCAAATTGTCCATTTGCTATAGATATCATTCAAACATTGTTTCTCCCATTTTTAACCCACTTGAGCTTTCCATGACAGAGAATTAATAAATATCTATTCGTCAAACGTAAAAAAATGTTCAACTTTGCATCATATCAAATAGACCGCATCATTAACGGTGTTTTCTTTGCCTTTGTTTGGTATTAAACATAAAAAATTCTCATTTAACCAAATGAAAAACATTTCAGTCAGTTGCCTTTCGTTATTTAAAAGCTACGTTTTATATTCCTAGAGTTTTTCCGATGATGTTTCTTATTTTGAGAGTTTTGAGCCGGCACCTCAGCTAATTACCAGCTCCCAACCCGTTAAGTTATGTTACTGCGATTACTTGGAAAAACGACCTGCGTAATGTGTTATGGCTGAACCATTTCTTTCACATTTAAACACAAATGAAAGAAAACGGTATATAGTGCAGTCACTAGAAGGGACTACGGGCGCTAAGAATCACTAAGTAAAATAATATTAATAGTAAAACAAAATTCCTCTTCTTAATTGGCGATAACAACGAAAAACCGAATCCTGCAATGATGACGGGAGAACTCTACTAGGCATGGGTAACACTGAGTTGAGTTGCGCGTTTGCATTGTTGAGGCTCTGTGAGTTGATGAGTTATAACTCATCCCGTCTGACTGCGCCGCACCTTTTATTACGCTATTACGCTTGAGGTAGACTTCATCACAAACTCACAGGTGGCAGCACCAACCCTGGTTGCAACAATTAACCTCATTCAAGATGGCAGACTTCGGATTGCAATTTCGTGAAGGCCTGGTAATCACCATATGATTCCTGGCATTGTCGGCAGAGAATATATTACGTTGTATGTAATTATAATGCCGCCCGTGCGATTGTGGAATTTCGAAGCGACAGATAGAGTCCCACGTTTTATTTTATTTTCAAATCCTCATTACATGTTATTAATATGTTATTGGTCACGTACGAAATCCGGCAATGTGCGAAATGCCTAGGCATTACTTTGGGTAATCTGCAAATTGACTACGGTATTTCAGGCAATCTGCAAAATGCTGTACGTGTTAGTCAAGCTGAGTGTCACTGTGTAATCTTCCCGTTGACTAGACAATGTGCATAATACCGGATGCTGCAAAACTTTACAGTTTGCTCTTGCAACGGAAGTTTGCTGTTTAGTTTAACACGGAAAGTTTACTGTTTGGATGAAGAAAATATATTGCGACTTCATTTATTCCATTCATTAAAAAAACGCAACAGGCGTGTGTCTCTCTTCAGTAAAACAAAAAAAAAACGGCTGCACCGCGGAAAAGCAAAGCCCACGGCGCATTACTATACGACAGCGCATTTATCGATATATTGGCTTGCGTACGGCGTAATATATAAATGAGTTTACTGATATATGAGTTTACTGCAACATAAACCACGCCGGTGCGTGGGTTTGGCGCACCAAGTCATTCCGCCGGTACTGCGCCGGCTCCTGAAAATTCACTGACTTACCCATCTCTACTTTGACATTTTCAGCAGTCATTTTTATGTCAAAATATGGACAAATTGATCTTATATAGGCGTCCCAAATTTGGTGACAATTGCTATTAAGGTTCAAAAAATAAAAGAGAGGTCTCATTATTTACGCGCATTATTTAATTTTATGTTTCCCATAAACCATAGCTAACTTATTTTTTGTTCGAGTGAATCAGTGTGCGCAAAAGTAAATGTGACAAATTGAACGTGTCACTGTCATATTTTTAAAAGTATTTTTATTAAAAAGTAACGGACATGCTGAGTGTTTAATGAATTACGTAGGTTTATCGACAACTATTGATCCTAATTTAAAGTTTACTTGCAATTTGTAAATTATAACTTTCTTACAAGTTCAGTTTGAAAGTCGTTTTAATAGCCTATTTTTCTGCGTACTCCGATGTTGCCACACGCAAAACACGATCTTTTTAAATAGCACAAATGTCATGTAAAGTGTACAACTTGTACAAACACCATACAGTAAAAGCAGCTGTTTCAAGGTTGGAAGTTGAACCAACATTTGCGGCATCTCTAACTTCTGGTGGTGTACAGGACATTGAATTTTCGGCACTCATTGTTTCACTTGTATATGCTTACAAAAATACGCTCTTGAAAAATTACAAACATCAAAACGTGACATTTGAGAAATGGCATTGACATCAAATTTAAAATATGAAACTGATGCCTTTTATTTTTGGCTATTCTTATTTATTATAACTTATTATTCGTGTTGTCTTTCTTTAGAACAAAAAATATTGTTCCATACGAGGGCGAAAATCCGTTTTTCGAACTCCTGACGGATTGACACCCTCGACTTGTGTGTCAAATGCCGTCGTCGTTCGAAAAACGACACTTTTCGCCCTTGTATCGAAAACTACTATATTATTGTAGTTAAAATGTCGGGTAATTTAGGTAGTGGTATTTTCTCGGCATATTATTGTTAAAATCACAACAGTTAATTCTCTCTTTAGGTGCCTTGCCTGTCTTCAGGCGTGAGCTATCCCCATGGATAGCTCGGAACAGCTGCTCCACTCCCATATTTGGTACCTTGCATTATATGTCCAAAGTAGCTGATTTTTCTTGTTTTTATAGTATTTAGGAGTTCCCGATCTTTGTCTAGCTGTCCGAGAACTTCCTCATTGCTGGTGTGTGTAGTCCAAGAGATTTTCAGGATTCTCCGGTAACACCACATTTCAAAGGCTTCTATTTTATTTATGGTGTCGCTCTTAAGTGTCCATGTCTCACATCCGTACAGAAGAATGCTCCATATGTAACTGCGAAGTGTTATTAGCCGCGTTTGTACTGAAAGGTTTCTGTTGGTAAGAGTGGTCTTCCATTTACCAAGCGCCCTGCGTGCCATTTCAATTCTTACTCTTACCTCTTCGTCACATGTTATTTTATTGTTCAGCCAGCTGCCCAAATATCTGAAGTGCCTTACTTGCTCGATATTGTGTCCATTGATTGTGATCGGAATTGGTTCTATGTTTATTTTACCCACTGCCATCCACTTCGTTTTCTTCGTTTATGTTAATACCCCATCTTCGTCTAGCCTCGTACACTCTATTCAGCAGCATCTGCAAGTCATCCATAGATTCTGCAATGACGGCGGTGTCATTTGCGTACCTTATGTTGTTAATAATTTCGCCTTCTATATTTGCTCCCTATGTCCTACCATATAAGGCCTCGTAAAATATGTTTCCGGAGTAGAGGTTGAATAACATGGGCGACAAAACGCTGTCCACCAACCTGACTGCAGCCATCTAGTTGTAATACAGGTTTATCAAAAGACGCATATCATAATAGTCTACATTGCATGCCTTTAGACATTGGAATAGTTTTGTGTGTTCGATTCGATCAAACGCCTTTTCGAAGTCAATAAAGCACACATAAATGTTTTTTCCAAATTCAGAACAGTTAATTAACTGTTCAATATCAAAAATGTTATTTTGCCTTTTTTGCGACAACATCGTCAATTACTTAATTATCAATAAATGTAATATTCAATGCTGACCTCAAATAAAAATGTATAGCGAGATCTGTTTTTCCGGTATTTTTATAGGTTTTGTGGCTACTTAATCGATATTAGTACTGTATTGTTTTCGTGCTGAATCGAAAATAATAGAAATCATTGTTTTTATGTCTAAATAATATGTAAAGGAAAAACAAATCTAAAACCAGTTCTCATAATTGCCACAAAATTCGCCGTAAACTTTTTATTAAAATGAACGGTTAAATTTGATCCGTTATTTGGGAAATTCGTATTATTCATTCCTTCTCTTTGTAATATTTCTTTAGACGCAACGTTAATTTTCCTTGTCGCTGACATTGAATGTGTACTTAAACGTTATCCAGAATCTGAACCAGTAACGTTAAGCAGTGGAGTTCAGAAAAAGTCTGTATGTGCGGCTTGGCAATTTTTCATGTTAAAAGGCGACAAAATATTTTTAGTCCAAAATATCAAAACACGAAAATAATGGTACTTGCAAAACTCGAAATAGATCATCAGCCGTGTATTGTGGATTGAGTTTGAAGTTAAAACTGCAATTGCAATGAGAAAATCATACTGACAGCCTGGGATGATTGGCGCATACTTAAAATATCTGATAGCTATCAATGTTTCAACTGTATTTTTATTAATCGCAGACTATGATTCTGATAAATGAAATATTGATGAATGAAGTGAAATAAAAATAAAAATCTTGGTGGAAAGTGAGTCGAGTCTGCAGCATTCTAGTCGCTGCGATCAGCGGAGGATTAGAAAAGAGTTTATTTCAAATTTGTTGGGCCATTCATCTGACTTGGCTATATTAATAACAATAGGTTCGGTTCAGCCAATTAATTTAAAAAAAAAGTGGGTGTGTGCACATTAGAAAAAAATTAATAATTTTGTATTTTTGTAATTTTATTACAATAGCTTGTGTCATTCAATAAATTTTTGCAATTTTGTATATCTGTTCATTCATCCGTTTCATTAGAAAAATAAAATTGGTTTCGAGTAGAGCATGCAAAATTACAATTCTTTGTCCATTTGACCTTCTTCGTAACTGCTCTAGTTCCAAAGATCCCTGTACTGGTCATCGAAAAAAACTCACCCTGTATGTATTCATCGACGACCTGCACCAAACTGTTGTCACTCAAATCGACCATCGTAACGTCGGCTGAGTTTGACATTATTTTTGTGTGACTCGCATTGATCTGGAGAGAGGAATTTTTTTGCGGCATAGTTTAGGGCTGAAGGCATAGTTTGGAGGTCTTCCATTTTGTCTGCGAGGAGTACAATGTCATCTGTAAAGCGTAGTTTATTCAAGCCTACACCGTTGATGTTAATGCCAGCATTTTCTCAATCGAGCGTTTTGAATATATATATCCTCTAGAGCCGTAGTAAATAGTTTCGGGGAGATTGTATCTCCTTGTCTCAAACCCCGGCTGTCGGGTATAGGATCGGTACCGTCATATACCTGAACTTTCATAAACCTGAATGTTATCATAGAGGGCGTTGACAAGCTGTATGTATCCGTTGTCAATGCGACATCGTTGTAGAGTGTTTAAGAAAGCCCATTTTGCAATGGTATCAAAAGCCTTTTCGAAGTCAATGAAGGCAAGATATATATATTTCAATCACTTGTCGCAATGCATGTGAGTGGTCAACCGCGCTGTATCCCCTGCGAAAACCAGCTTGTTCCACAGGCTGAAAAGCATCTAGTTTGTTAGCGATTCTGTTGTTCAATATTTTTGTTAACATCTTGTAGAGATGTGATAGCAATGAGATTGGTCTGTAATTTCTTATATCTTCTTTATCGCATTTTTTGTACAGTATAATAATGTTTGCGTTTTTCCATGAGTCTGGTATTTCACCGTTTTCACCTGGATCAGCTGCTTTATTATTTTTCATTTCCTTCATGACGCATTCTATCTCATATTTACTTATAGGCGGTACATCCTCAGTGTTATGTCTGGTCAATTCACCTCTTTTGTCTGTTACTACGTGTGGCATTTCTGGAACTTTTTTGGAATATAAGTTTTCATAGAATTTTCTTAGAATTCTAGTATCTCAGTTCTGATTTTTATTTTATTTTCATTTTCGTCCTTTAATGTAATTATTTCTGATTGTCCTTGCGATAGTTTTTTCCTAAAAACTCTGGGACCTTTATTTTTCTCTATCACATCTCGTATTAGCCCTTCAGTGTACCTGGCCACATCCTCTCTTACTTGTCTTCCGACGCTCGGTCGTCCTGAACCTTTTATTTCTCTTTCCTGGAATAGTTTTGTTTTGTACTTTCTTTTATAATGTCTGTCAAAAACGTATTGAGATCGTTTATATTGGAGAAGCTTTCTATTTCTCTGCTCAGTGTAGTTTTTTCAGCTAATTTTTTTCAAATTTGTCTCCGTTTTCTCGAGTGGAATGAATATCCTTTATCGTTCTTTTAGAGGGCAGTAACTGTCGTCTTTCATGTTTTGTATCGATCCTGACCTTTGCCCTAACCATCCTGTGATCGCTTATAAGAATATTGTTCAGCATAGTAACGTCTTTGATCATGTGTATTTTGTTTGTTATAATAAAGTCGATCTCCATTTGCGTTGTGGCTTTTTCTGGTAAAAAGTGTTCATTATTTTGTGTTGTTTTGTCGTATCGGAGGAACACCGGACAATTCACTTCCGGAATATTAAACAATATTATAATGTAGGAGTTGAATCCATAAGAAAAAACTGAAAGACAATTTTCGACATTTTTAATCGAAAATCTTCTTACAACTGTTGACATATTCTTAGAAGTTCTGGAGATTTTAATAAAAAAGTATTTATTAAATTTTGCGCATACCGTTGTAGGCCTTAGGAATTTGTGATGAAAGCTAATTGAAAAAAAAGTAATATATATTTCGCGACAGGTTAGAGCAAAAAACCTCATGAATGTTTTCAGCCGTTTGCGTGGTACAATGTTTAAAACTTGAAGGTCTCGAAAAAAAATTATATTTTGCTTCTCTCTTCTTACAAGATAGAAAGCTCTGGTGAACCGTATTTGGTAAAAGTCACATCGGTAGGACGATATATCAAAAACTTCTCACAACTGATCCGATGATTTTTATTACTAGGACTTTTTACTAGACTTTCTATTACTAGGACGCAAGCATAAGCAAAAATTTCTTTTGTTTTAAAAATAGACTTTTAATTTAACAAACATGAACCTAGTTTTACACCAAACTTGTAGTATTCCGTCAATCATCTGCCATGCAAGAATATCTTTTCCGAATATGTCTTGAGCACACGGTGCAGTGAAATGAATACAGGATTTTTGACCTTCAGTCAATATGTTTTTCCTATTTTACTAAACTCAAGTCGCAGAAACCCAAGGAAAATACGAACTATTAAAATTAATTCATTTCTACTATGCTCGGAATATTGCAATAATTTATTATATGGCTGGTATTCAAGGTTAAAATATCTATAAATCTATTTAAGTTAAGCACCTACTTAACTACTAAGCTAATAAGTGCATAGCAGGACAGAAACGTAATAAAAATTATGGCTTAAAATGGTGTTGTAGTTGGTGCAGGACGTGCGTTTTTTAAACGAAATTTTAAAGGATAATATTTATGAGATTTACGTGTTGGTAAGTTTGCAGCATTTTTGAATTTAGTTTAAAATAAAAATTTTAATGTGGAATAGTGTAAAGATTTTTAGTCTTTATGCTGGTGTGATATGAAGGTCAGTTTTTTGTGTTAGCGCCATATGATTCCAAATCTAGCTTTTCTGTGCTTTACAGCAGTCTGTAAAGCACATATTTGATATAGATACATATTTCAGAGACAACCACTTATAGGATCGTCACATTTCTTCGAAAGTGTTTCATTGATTTCGTTCATTATCCAACGGTTGTTCACAAAGTACGGCTTGCATTAATTGATTCATGTTTTTAAGGTATACTCATTGTTATGTTGTTGCTCATTTAAGATAGTTTGGTGACGTGCGGTCTTGAAGAGCATTGTTGCCTTACAATCTTTATAGCGGACTTGTAAAACCAGGTCCGTAATACGTAGATTTTAAATAAAGCCAAACTTAATTTTAACTAGACTGTTTCTTAAAATCATTTATTTTTATTTTAATTCATTGCTTCCCAAGGTTGAAGGTAGAAACAGCCATGCATGCAAACTGATGATGGTGGAAAAAGACACCGAAACGTATTTGTAGTATAATAATAAACAACATAATCGACTGAAACCCAGGAATTTTATTTAAATTGAATTGAAATACAGTCAGGAAAATATACGCAAAAAATCTTAAAATAATTTCGATTTGGGGAAAAAGGTTGCATTATCAAGCCATTTTCCTTTTGAGTGCTAACCCGTTCTCTGCGCCCATTATAACTTTTTTATTTTCAAACATGTGTAAGGTATGATTTTTCTGATTAATAATAAAAATATAATACGACCAATTTTGACGGCTTTTAAGTTAATAACTATTCACTTTATATGATCATCAAATTTAGTTGAAAACCTAAAAGAACCATCAATTCATAAATTATGTGTTCTTGTTTCATATAGATATTTCGGTTCGTTTTTGAGAAATCTGGATTCAATGAACATTAGTTTTTAGTAATACTGTACAAGGTGATTGAAAATTGACGTCATTCCTCTGGGGGTGCTGTATGGGGCTGTTTTGGGAGTACAGGAAAAATAGTTTAAAAAATTGTTATTGAAAACTGAGATGTTTGCAAAAAACTAGATCGATGGCATCGAACTAGGCAACAATGTTTTTCAAGGTAATGTGCCTCATTAACATTACGTAAATACCTGTTGCTTCTTAATTTTCAAAACTCACGTAACCATAGATAAACAGAAAGTGAAAGTAACGATAATAAAATAGGTTAGCATTACGTTGTCACTTTTCTGGCAGTGCTGCCAACCTTTTTGGGGCAAATGAGTGATATTCCTGAATCCGCCACAGGTGTCAACAAAAACCTCCTGTTAAAGGTCAATGATCTATTTACAATTAAGTTGTTAAATCACAAGAGGTGTTTGAAGTTCTGCCCTTTTAACCCCAAACATGTTTGTGCTCCAGCCAAACATGATCACTTTATTGTGCACTCTTCGCAGCATTCCGGGTTCACATTTTGAGCCGCTTCTCGTATTCGGTTATTTAGCTCCTGCTCAATATATACTGGTGCTCGGTAGAGCAGAGATTTTATGGTCCTTGTGTCCCGTATATCTTACATACATGGTAGGAATGTAGCCCTTCCTCAGTAATTATCCGGTGCCTGGGAAAGTGTCAGTTGTTGTGCAATGCTCCGAGTGGGTACTCCTGGAAGGCTCTGCTGCAATTACCACCAATACCTGTTCCTCTATCTCTGGAACCCGAACACCCCTTGGTCGTTCACTATCTGCCTCAATTCCTGGTGCCAATCGTCCAGTGTCTCTAGCCTTTGTTGCCGTGCTTCTGCTATGTTACTGTGGCCTTAGCTGGTGAAAGTTCGATTTTTAACTGTTAATATCTTCTAGAAATTTTCGAAAAAAAATTTTTCAATATTTTTCTAGGACTCTCCAAGTAAGACCCTATAAACACTTAAGGCGAATAACCCCAATTTTGAATCGCCCTGTATATAGAATGTATTTTTGCACAAAGCTTTGCCTAAGTTCGAAGATATTACGAATTGTATCCAAACCGAAGGCAAGCTATTTTGAAGGAAGCGGCCGAAGGCAATCGCTTTAGCAGGAACAGGGTCTTTCTGTCCGAAATTAAATACCAGCGTTTCAAAAATTTTGATTTCTATTGAGCAGGAATAAGAAATTATAGCTAAATAGATATAAAAATACTTGGCCAGATGTGAAGGTAGAAACAGCCATACATACAAACTGATGATGGTGGAGAAAGACACCGAAACGTATTTGTAAAAAAAATTGACAATAAACACTAATATTGACTGGAACCCAGGAATTTTTGGATTAAATTGAAATACAGTCAGGAAAGTATACATAAAAATTATAGCTAAAGTTACTGAAAATTCAGCTATAAGTACCTACTCGTCTTTAAGTACTGCTATAAGTCAGCCTACGGTTTGGAGAATTTTGAGAAAGAAGAAGTTATATCCATTTAACTGAGTCCTATACAGAATTTGATGCCGCAAGATACAGCCACACCTTTTCATTTTGTTGTTGCACAAAAAATTGTTTACCGTTGAGGCCACGTTTACTCGACCTGGAGGTTTTAACTGGCGAGATAATCATCTGTGATACTCTCAGAATCTCATGCTCAGGAAGCTAGACACTTCCAACATTAACTTCATTTTTTTCTATAGGAAATAAGAGCCCGTTGGTTCGCATGAAGAATTGTGACAAAAAATAGAAATCGCTGAGGCAATATGAATATGTTGTTTCTCGAATCATTATGAAAGAAGTCGAACGTGTCTCACAAAACGGTGTGTAGAGCGTTAAGCAAAAGCATATCAATGTCAAAAAATTATATTTAGTTATTAAATTTTTGATATAATACATATATTTCAAAATTTCCTGGGTTTCAGTCAATTTTATTGTTTATTATTTAAAATGTTACAAATACGTTTCGGTGTCTTTCTCCACCATCATCAGTTTGTCTAAAATATACATTTTACATTTATTATCAATTTAATTAAAAATAAAAAAAACACATTATTTTTAATTAAATTGATAATAAATGTAAAATGTATATTTTAGACAAACTGATGATGGTGGAGAAAGACACCGGAACGTATTTGTAACATTTTAAATAATAAACAATAAAATTGACTGAAACCCAGGAAATTTTGAAATAAATTGAAGTACAGTCAGGAAAATATACACAACAATAATACATATACTGTTTTGATATAATATGTATATGAGAAGATTAAAACATTTGAAAAATATTGAAAAGACTGAAGAAAAATTGTCGATTTACTTTTCAGCACAGCAATTTATCTTATTTTCAATTTCATATATTATTATTTAAAAAACTCACTAACTATTCCTTCTTCCTCTTGTAATAGGGATATCCCCTGTGTATAATGCAACTTATTACTCCTGTGATCCGGACTTCCAGCTCTCTTGGCACCTTTTTGGCGGTCTCCCAGGTGGTCGGAACGTGTTAAGTTTTTGTGTTCGTGCCCGTCTTGCCTTTCGGTCCGGGCTCATTCTGGCGACATGTTCCTTCCAGCATCGTCTTCTTGCTCTCCGCACTATATATTATATCCCGTAAGATGTAAAATATCTTTTTATTGTCATTAAATGTAACGAGCATGCTTTTTATCTTCCGGTATTTCATGACATATTTATTGTTGTGCAAACAATGGAACTGTAGTTTGAGTGTAATTACATATTTAATACTATACACTTTTAAACTTTGTCATCCTAAAGGAAAATACCTTTTTCCATCAATTCAACGTATGAATTCTTTATAATGATAAGCGTTTCTATTTGCAGGTGACTCTGGTACACTCACAGTTTTATCGGGGAGCACTACTGCTCCAGGGAGCCAAGTGCTCCATCGTCAATGGGTTACGTTGACGGCCGGGATGTGGCCCCCTGTCGAAGCTGGCTCTACTCAGCCGTTGGTGCCCTCTTCGGGTCGCCTGCCTATATTGGCTGCAGTGTTCTGCGGGGCTGCCTTCGTAGTCGCCTTATTGGGGGCTTTTTTGCTCTACTGGTGTTGCATTATGCCGCGAAAGGATAACAAACATTACTGTGAGTTCTAATAGAAAATTACATGTGTTACTAGTTATCAAACACGCTATACCGTCTTTTGAGATCTAATATAACTGATTTTCGCGAAAATCAGACCATGCCTATTTACGCACACCTACTAATCAATCTGAGTCCCATTTGAAAGTTATGACCTTAACAGTAATTCCCCGATTGATCAATGGCCATCTTCAGCTTTCCAAAAGATTCTCAAAGATTCAATAGTAAAATTTACAAATAGTGTGTCTCACGTCGCACTTCTCAACAGAAAGTGTCTCGTTGATACGTTTTTATAGAATACATTCGCTGATATGCAGTACCTAGATATTGACCGCTTTCTTCCGTTCAATATTGTTTTGTCTACGGGTCGTACGGAATGGCAGTGGTGTCTTTTAGGAGACTCTGGAATTACAATCCGGAAGTTTCAATCAAGGACTATCAACAAACTCAAAATCAAGGAGAAATTGTCCTACTAGATTTTGCGCAGTGTTTTGGCATGAGATCTTTTTACATTCTTGTGTATGAATACGTCTCATACCATCTATGATATTTTGAAAAACGTGTTATTTGTAGACACTTATTTCGAATTTAGCGTTCATTTTATATTCGATTCAAATGAATATGCTTCTGTGTCAGTCCTATCTTCTTCTTTGTCTAACATCGTGATCGATGTGTAGTGATTATGAGAGACTTTACTCTTCGTCCATGTCATGGATGACTCTGTGTACGATACGTCGTCATCCTTGCCGGTTGTTCGTTTCGCGTGTTGCAGTTTCTAGCCTCATGTTTGTGAGTTTGGAAATCATATCGGTCCATCTGGTCGGCGAACGTCCGCGTCTACGCTGTCCCGTTGATCTTCCTTGAACAACTAGCTTCTCGATATTATCATTTCTATTGATGAGGCCAAAAAATTTTAAGATCCGGCCATATGTCAGTGAAGACAGTCGCTGTTGTGGACGGATTTCATTTAGGATTGAGACATTGGTCTTTCTAGCCGTCCAAGGTATTCGAAACTTACTACGCCAACACCACATCTCAAACGCGTCTATGCGTCTTCTGTCAGCGGCACGTATCACCCATGTCTCTGATCCGTAGGAAAAAACAGGAAACACCTATGTTTTTACCAGTTGAATTTTCGTGGTTTTTGTAAGGTTTCTATCCCTCCACAGCTTTGTTAGTTGAGTCATTGCGACTTCTGCCAACTGAATACGTCTTCGAATCTCAGGTTCACAGCTGCCCGAGCTGTGCAAGGTGGAGCCAAGGTATGTGAACTGCTGCACAACTTCGCATTTGCCAATCCTTACAGGCTGCCTCCCATTGTCACTCTCGCGATCAAATATCATGACTTTGGTCTTGCTATAGTTTAATTTAAGACCGTAATCTGCACTTACATTTTCAAGTATATTCAACACTTCTAGAAGTTCTTCTTCGTTTTCCGCTATGAGAACAGTGTCGTCAGCGAACCGAAGATTGGAGATCTTTTTCCCCCCTGTCTTGATTCCTCCATTCCAGTTGTCCAAAACTACGCGCATTATGAATTCGCTATATATATTGTACAGAAGGGGAGAGAGTACGCATCCCTGTCTAACACCTTTGCGAATCTTGCATTTCTCGGAGACAGTATTTTCGATCTGGACAACGGCAGTACTGTCCTCATATAGCTGCGTAATGAGAGTAATCAGATGTCTTTGTTCGCCCATCCTTTGAAGCACTCTCCACAGTTGTGACCACTTTACATTATCAAAGGCCTTCTCCTAGTCAACGAAACAAAGGTACATATGAGTTTCAAAAACATGTTTCAAAAATATGAGAAACAAAGGTACATTCTCGAGCTTTCTCTATGAGTTGTCTGATGTTTAGAACTTGTTCTCGATTTCCTCGACCTTTCACAAAACCCGCCTGCTCAGGAGCAATTTACCTAGAGATGAATGGTTCCAGCCTTGCTTGTAGTATATACAGCATTATTTTGCTTACATGTGTTATTAGGGAAATTAGGCGGTAGTTGTTGCAGGAGGTTGTTGAGCCTTTTCGGTGTATGGGTATTATCACGGATGTAGACCAATCCTCGGGCCATGTGCAGGTTTCCCATATTCTCTGGCATAGTTGGTGTGTGATATTCTGACCTTTTTCATCTAATGATTTTAATACTTCCGCCGATATCCTATCTATTCCCACCGTTTTATCATCCTTAAGCTTCTTAATAGCGGCATGAACTTCTTCCTTTCGGATGTCTGGTTCTTTCTCATATTCACGAACTTCTATGCCGACAGCCTCATCGTCAAAGTAGAGGTCTTCACAGTAATTCCGCCATATTTTGCTAATCTGGTCAAATTCGTTGATCATGTTGTTATATAATCTTTATCTTTAATTGCCCAATTTCGTGGTTTAAATTGTCTAGTAATACGGTGGATCTGTGTAAGCAGGTCCTTGGTATTGTTATGGTCAGCATATTTTTGTAGTTCTGCACATATTTTCATAAAGTGTGTATTTTTATCTCTCCGGGAGCTATTTTGGATTTCTCTGTTTAGGACTCTGTAACGTTCCCAACCGTTGCTGTTGTCCATGCCTGCGTTCTTAATATGTCTTCTGCTCGAAATGAGATTCAACGTTTCAGCTGACAACCACGGTTGTTGTTTTTTAATTTGTGTTTCCGATGACACTTCTTAAGTGTTTTTTACCTATCTCGGCTAGTGCAAATATTTTTTTTGAAGAAAACTCTGGAAATGGTGAAATAAGAATGCAGTTTAGGGATTTAAAACATGTTTTCCTATTTGCGGCGAAAAGTGACCTCCTAGCGGAAAACGTTCAATGCAAAAGTTGTAGATAAAAAAACATCTAAACATGTTGAATTTAACACTTTTTGACATAACCTCAAATTAACCGTCAAAATGGCCAAAGCCCGATTTTTCAGTATTTCATTTTTTTCTTGTGCATAAAGAATTTAATTTGCATGAATAGAATTTATTAATATAATTAAAATAAATAATTATTTACATAAATAATTGAATAAATAATAACATGAAAATAATTTACATAAATAGACATTATTTTTTCGTAGTCCTGAAGACGACTAGTTTTCGAGTTATGTACATTTTTCTAAAAAACTACCCTTCTCTTCCACCAACAATTTTGTTGATATTTTTTGTATTTCGAAGGTCTATAAGTAGTCATAAGAGTGGATTTCAAATAGATTTCTATTCATAGTTGTATTCCAGCGTTAATATGTGAAACCACCGATTTTATGTTATTTATGTAATCTTTTCAACATGGTTCGCGCTACTTACTGTAATAAAATTATTTTAACTGTAATAATCTTACATAAAAGCAAGTTATATTATGTCTACTATTAACAGAAATAATGAAGAAAATCCAAAATCATTGATTCAGAGAGACTTCAGTTTTTCGCAATTTTTTTCAATTTTAATTCATTTATGCGTGAGAAAAAAATTGAACATTGAAATATCGGTTTTTCGCCATTTTGACGATTAATTTGAGGTTGGGTTAAAAAATGTTAAATCCAAAAGTTTTAGATTTGTTTATTATCTACAAATCTGCCATTGAACGTTTTCCGCTAGGAGGTCATGTTTCGTTTCAAATCGCAAAAAAACGTTTTCAACCCCTAAACTGCATCCCCATTTCACCATTTCCAGTGTTTTCGTGCTTAAATGTTATTTTTTCCTAAAGTAGGAACTTCAACAACATTATCCACCTGGTCCTTGCCTGTTATTATTATTATTTTACTATATGAACTTCGTATCTGCTTTAGCCTAATCCATGTTTTTTCACATTTCTCTGAAGCACAAACATGTCCTGTTGGGTTAGTATGTAAGCCTTATAACATACCAACAAAAGCCAGTGTGTTGATTTGCGAGTGATTTACGAATGGGGTTCAGTAATATCCTGTAGCATAGATTAAAGATCCGAGTTAGATCTTGATTGCTAATTAATTTTGCTACAGAAAGTTTCCATACGAACGCATATTCATTACAATGAACATTTAACAATCGCATCTAATCGCCTGGTTTTGGATTTAGTTGGCTCAGTTTGCCTGCCTGCTGTCCGTTGTTCTTCATTAAAGCTGAGGATGTATCGAGTAGGAAGAACTTATTACTAAGCGCTAACTTTTCCTAATGGTTATTTGGTCTCATGGCTCAGTAACTTTATTTGCTACGATGAGGGGTCAGTTAATCCAATAAGCTCCACCAGATTTTCCACATTTTTTTGCGTCTTGTGCGATTGACAACCGCTTTCCGTAATTTCACCATGATTCCGCCATGCACTTTGAATGTCTTTTTGCATAAGTTAGGCTGTTTCCGGGACAGCTGGTGACTGGGTTCTCGAAGAAATACTTTAGTCTAAAAGAATACTTATTTTTGTTTATTTTGTTCTCGATTGGGACATGAGATTGCTTCGCTTTCATTCCCTTTTGAGTTCTGAATCTCTTTGCCTTTGAAGAAGCATTTTCGCACCATATGTGCACTTCTCCTAAAGGAATTTAAAAATCTTCTTTTTAACCTGAGACCTGGTTTTAGGTCTCAGGTGGAGAGACCAGCCTCTCTGATTCGCCGTTCCTCATAAGCTACTATGTTATGACTATTCACTTTCTTCACTGCACCCACATAACAGCAGTAGATTCCAGCCACAGATGACAAAGTGGGATCCACTGTGATCTGTGATCTTCGAAGAAAGCTTTGGGATAGTTGTTCATTATTAGTATCTTTTTTATTTTTTCAAGATTTTTTGTTCTGTATCTATAATGTGCCAATTTAATCGCTCTATCAGTAAGAGCTGTTACAATTGAATTTAATGGTCTCATGGAACGCATTAAACTTATCCAGTGTGTATTGAACTTTTTGGTTTGGCAGGCACATTATGCAGTCATACACGTCTTTTAAAAAATCCACACTTAAAATTCAAATCAGGTATTAGTTTTTCTTCCAGACTTTCCATTACAAAGTGTGCAATTGTTGCAGCTATGGGAGACCCCATAGCTACTCCATATATTTGTGAATAGAAATTGCCCTCGTACTGGAAGTAAGTGGACTTAAGGCACAGCTCTACCGCCCCAATAAATTGGCGATAATACCAAAGTTCATACAGGTGAGGAGAAAGGATTTTAATTTTGGGAACAGGCAGAATCAAGCAAATTATTTAAAAGTTTTGTATGTAGTAAAACGTCTGGTGTTGAGTCTTGGTTCTCGGGCATCAAAAATGTCGGTGGGGTGTGTCGTCTTATAAAACCTGTGTTTTGTAAAAAACTGCTTAATTGTCTCTTTTTCATTTTGTTCATGTTAAGGTCTCCAATAATTATAGCATATTTGTATAAACTTGCTTTCGTTAGAATGTTTTGCTCTATGTTGGAGCGAGGGGGATATACACTAGGGAAATGTGCACTTTGTCGTCCAGGTAAGGTAGAGTAAAATGCAGGTAGTCGTTCAGAGGGTTGTTTAGAGAAGGAGGATTGGCCCTACCCAGTTGCACCGTTGGCTTAAGTAGGGCTGTCGCACCCCCTCTAGCATTGGCCGTAGTGTCATGCTTACCATGATTACAAATGCCATGCTTACAAATGTATTGCCAATTTCTGTAAGTAGGTGTTTGTCCCAGTTTTGTTTTAGATTCTACAAACATACAGCAGTCGATGTCATTTCGTTCTATGTAACTGTAAATCAGTAGTTTTTTGCCGTTGAGTCCGTTGATGTTGGCGTAAAGTAGTCTCATGTTAAAGGGTCTATGTTAGTGATTGTTTGTTTTACTTGTTCATGTGGTTCTGTCGGGGAGTTTTTGTTAGGTAGGAGCATGTCGAACATCAATACATACATATGGTTACCAAAAAAGACGACTAAGGTGTCGATGTCAAAATCTTCAATAAATTGTTATCGCATTTTTTTTGACAATTAGGGTTGGTAGATTTGTTAATTTGATGTTTATATTTGTTTAATATGAAATTATGAGTTACTGGTGAGTGTATCCTGTTATCCTTAGTTATCGCATCCGACACCTCGGACGTCCTCTTGTTCAAACACTTAATCTTAATATTGGGGATACCACTGATCGGTGTTGTTGGTCTCTTCGGGCACTTTACGCTCCATGTCGCATGCTCGTCCGAGATGCAGGCAGCGCACTTGACGGGAAGCGGAGAACTGCAACTGAATGTCGAATGAGGGCCAAGGCATTTGTTGCACTTAGCTGGTGTTTTGCAGGTTTCGGTCCGGTGTTCAAAAGAGTTGCATTTGGTGCAAGGAGCAGGAATCGGTACTGGAGGCTTTCTCTCCACAATCCCAAACACGCGACCAAGGAAGTGCACTGTGCGGTCGCTCATCAATTTTTCGGATGTCCTAAGGTCGCCCGTTATCAGCCTCATCAATAAGGTTGCAGAACCTAATTGTTAGACCTGATTTTTCCAAATGTTTTAGGAACATTTCGTCCCTGATTTCAAGGTCCACTCCAGTAGCAACCACTGAATATGTGGGTGTAATATGGTGGTTTGATCTTTGTTGCCGGATTAGTGGGAGGTTATCGTTTTTTTTGTAATTTGTAAGTTGTTACAGTGTTTTCTTGTTTTAGTTGTTGTAAAATTTTAGTTGCTTTGTCATCCTGGTTGGTTTTAATTAAAAAGTAATCTCGTTATCTTGTCTGATAATCACATCCTTGTTGTTGGGGTGGAGTTCTTCCCACCTGATTTCAAGTTGGACTCTGGTAGTGGTCGGTATTGCGTTCGCTATGAATGTGTGCGAATACGTTGTAAATTGTTTTGATGTTATTTTGCTGTTGTTTGATTGGTTTTTTGGGGTTGTAACCTGATGATCCAAAGCTATTCGTTTGGCCTCAGGTGTTGGCGTTGTGGGGGTTGGCTGGGTTGGCTGGGTCGTCTTCGGTTTTCTACCCCGTTTTTTCGATTGTGGTTTAATGAACCCACCATCCGTCCAACACTGGGAGGCATAATCCGATTCGGATTCTTGCGAACTCCTAGGGTTCATCCTTTCGTTTGAAGGAGACCTGTATATTCTCGCTGAAGCGATAAATGCTTTTGAATTCTTCGAATTCTTTGCAGTAGTGTAAACGACCTTGCTTTAAATATGGAAGCACTGGGCACGTCCTATCACCACGAAGCTCGGTTAAGGAATCGAATGAAATATATATTTTACATTCAAAAGGAAATTAAATTACATTTTACCTATTCCTGATCCATTTATAAATTATTAGACTAATAAAAATATTGATATTATAAAATTATTATTGCGTTAAACAAGTTCAATATTTTATGGTTTCTATAAATATCATAACTTCTATCGGGCGTCCCGTGATGCACACCTATTTTTTTATTATTATTTTTGAGTAAACCCGATCTAACTCTGTTTCTGCTACTAATAATGTCACTATATCGCGGATTTACGTACACCTATTAAATTGTGCATTTTTGTTTTAATAATTGGAACACTAACCCAAACTAAAACATTTCTTCAGGTTTAAGAAAAGTTGACCCTAGTATGTCGAACTCTTCGACCCAAATTCCTGTATGCCATCAACCGCCACCGTATCCTGTCAGCCAAGCAGCAGTATTTGCTGAACAAAAAAGGTACTTCTCTAAGAGACGATTTCGTTTTGCAATGACATTCTTTTTAGATATGGTTGGGGGTATAGCAACAGGTTGATCGCAGGTGGAGGTCCATTGGAACCAAATCCATGGTACACAGGGAGAACGATAGGTGGACCGCAATGTACACAATGTCCTGGTATATGCCCTGTACCTAGAAGCAATAGTAATCCTGGGACTCAGGTAACATTTTAAAATATTTTTATAAACAAGTCAGAATATCCGATATAGTCAAATGTAGTTTTTGAGATATTTGGAACAAACACACAAAGCCCATCACATATCTATACAACACTATAAAACACCTTGTATGAAGGAGTATATTAGCCAGTTATCCTAAGTGAAATCTAAATGTTTAAAGTGAACACTATAATAAAGAATAATATTAAAACATGTTTCACCGAAAAATAGGTGCATTGTCAAGTATCAACTTAAAACATTAGTTCTGCTTCCTCGGCGCGCATCGCAATGCTGACTAGGAATGCAATTCTAAAGTAAGAACAATAAACTAACTCCCATCACACATCACGCACAACACTATCGGATGGTAATTATGAGCTTGACTATGTCACCCTGCCTTTGAGAACCTGATAACGCATGTAAGGCTAGGCGCAAATTGAGACGCGTACGACGCGCGAAGCAGCACAGCGCTTTTTTTGTGGTCAGTGGATATCAACGAAACAACGTAAATTGGGACACGTCGCGTTCCTCCAGTCGGGCGGTGCCAGGCTACGGTTGAGACACATTTTTTCGTGGGCGTATTGGCGCGTTGTCTGATTTATTCAATAGGAGCGTATATTAACCATAATTGGACTGATTTTTTGGAATTCATTTGAAATGGCAGAAGAGAGGTTAATTGAAGGAGTCAGAGAACTATATGAATGCGAAATTAATAAAAATAAAATAGAATAAAGTATATAAAATAACATGTTAATTCTACAATCTCATTACCTGAAGAAAGCGAATAATTTTTCTTCAGTGCCAATCAGCTTCTCTGCATTACACCCATCTGATTAATTAGATATTTTGATCGTTTCATTTACTTCGTTAAATTGAGTTCAATCCATTCGAAAGTAATTCTTAAAATTCAACATAGACGATTATAGGCCCAACGACTCTCTACTAAATGTTTAATATTATCTGAACAAGGTGGGATTAGTAATAATAATACTACTGATTTTTTGCAATTGATTTGAAATGGCAGAAGATAAGTTAATTGAAATAGTCAGAGGACATCAGGTGTTGTATGATACAAAAGATACTAACTATATGAAAGCCAAATTGAAGACTCGAATTTGGTGTGACATTGCAAAGGAGTTAATTAGTTAACTAATGAGGAAATTCGGATATCTTTTTAAATTGTCCATGAGTATTTCTTTTGAATAAATAAAAATTATTCATTGATTTATATTTTTGGCCATTTTAAATAATTCATATTGACTGCAAAGTGAACACTGTAACTGAAACTGACGCGCACTGCGTCGCAATTTGCGGATCACAGCGCTACGCGTGAAGCATGTTCAGTTCAAACGCTTGTGTCGGGTCGCCTCACGCGCGTCGTGTGCGACTCAATTCGCGCCTAGCCTAAAGCCGGCTCCACACGCTGTAGTCAACGTTAGAGCTCATGACATTCGTCCAATGTGTGTAATGACAAAATCGTATTGGTGCGACTGTTTTTATGACTCCCGCCAACGTTGAAGATTTTGGATCTTCTGCCGGGACTCGACATCAAAGGGATTAGCCTAATAATCCTGTTGCTAACTAAACATGCTTGCAGACCCCTCTCATTCAATGGGAAGTTATCGTTTGTATGGTTAAGAGGTTTTTTTGTATATAAATTGTCGTCACCCTCTATCAATGTTTTAAACAAGGCTGATTTTGCCTTTTTGCATTTTGAATTTATTTCGCGTACATATGCCAACATTGGTGCCATTGTTGATTCCTATATGTGGAGCCGGATTAACAGAAAACCACTATGTATCGAAAAAGTGTGGCCATGAATTTGGCGGAGATTCGCCTGTCGTTTTACCAGGACTTGTCCCCGGTCGGTTGTTGGAGGATGACCATGCATACCGGACTAATGTCGCGTCCAAACTTGACGCTACAGGAGTGCGATCACACCGCGACTCCATAGCGACTCTTGCAGGACTTTTACTCTTCACGGGCTGCCATTGCGTTCGTTTAGAAGCGGCTGTAGACTACCGAGTGAACAAAGTGGTTGGCCGCATCAAATGCCGTTCCCAGAACTAACGCGAGAGGATCTCTCTCGCTACAAATCAAATTCTCAAGTGTGGGTGTGGTAGGGGATAGGCGCTGTGAAAATAGGTCCCAATTCATCGATACGTTGTCCCTTTTTGGAGTCGTCTGTTAGTTTTTTTTTGTGTCCAATAATTGGCAACGCCATCGCTTGGCGACGAGCAAGACGAGTTGCTAGAAACTAGTTGCCAACGCATCCCAAAGTAATCTTGTAGTAGCATCGTGAGCGGGTTTTCATTGAATTGCATTGGCGGCAACTAGCAGACGACTGGTTGGCGATTAGAGTTCCAATTAAGACAAGAAGGATATGGAGTTCCAGTTGCGTCGCTCCTCAGTGGCTTCGTGAACGAAGGAATTAAATTAATTGAAATTGTACAATCACTCTGCACCGCCACAGCCAGGGCATTACCAACGCATGCTAATGTGTGCTTGGATTGTCAGTATTAAAATGAGCGTGACTAGAGAGTAATTGCTTCTTTTAATCATGGTCCGTTGATGACTATGTTTGGATAAAACTAGTACCCAATCTGAATAAAAGTGTTTTAACATTGCCGCCAAGCCCATTTTTTAAAAATTATTGGTATAATCACTGGACGATGCCCCAAATAGCATGCTGGTTTTGATTTTCAGAAATAAAATCGACAATATTAATGTTTCGCCCATTTCGGTAGGACGGTTCCAGAGACACGGAAGTAGCTCGTGTGAACACCAGCATTTGAAACAATGTATCACTATGGGTGGCGCTTCGTTTTGACGCCAGCTTGTCGGCGTTAATCGACCACTGCGCGCTCCCGTGGCGCTACATATTCGGGTTACGTCGTTACCTTTAAAAATCTTCACAAAGACACCCAGTGTTTTGAGACCCTGGGTAGTGTTGCATTCTTACCAACTAAAAAAAACCATTTTTGTACTGCGAGTTTTCGGAAGTTATCCTTTAAAACTTGTAGTCCTCTTTAAGAATGTGTCAGCTCCCGCATCCGTATAGCATAACGTCGCATTCCTCCATACTAGCTGCTTGCGAGCATGGACATCTTATATCACGTTATAAGCTTCTAACTACATTGCTACTTTGCTATACCAGTACAAACACTATAACTAAGCTTAGGATAGCACTCTTACAACTTGCGCTGTTTTTATGTGTTGCCCTATTGGGCCAGCTGCTGTCTGGACCTTTTTCTCCTAGGTCTCAGGCCTTCAGGTGTGTAATTCACCTCGTTTTGTAGCTCCTCGTTGGAGTGCCTTCCAGCTTTCTCGAGAAACTCCCATAGGGGCTCCTACTCCAGATCCCTATAGATTTGTGAGTTCCTAATAAACCAGGGCACGACTATGACCATCCGCAGAAGCTGCGTCCTGAAGTCTATTCAGGTGACACTCGGCTGCATATCCCCACGCAGTGGAAGCATACGCCATTGTCGGCATGATTATGGTCTTGATGAGGAGGAGCTTGTTGCGAATGCTCATCTGGCTTCTTCTATTGAGTAGTCTTCACCTTGTCGATGGCTGTTTTAACTTGTTTATTCCAGGTCAGCTGTTTGTCCATCTTCCATCTAAGGCGATGTTGCCATCGACCTTATCCTGCCAATAAGTATGGCCTGACCATACTTCTCCGCATTTATCTTCAACTTTCACTTGAAGAACCACTGACGTAGTTCGTTAATTGCAAGCTGGATGTAGTCCTTGTACCAAGCAGATATCAAAAGGGCCGTATCATCTGCAGAGAGCGCTAAGGACGTATTGGCAGGTCTTGGGAAGTCGCCTGTGAAGGTGTTGTACAGTATTGGGGAGAACACTGCTCCTTATGGTACTCCTGCCTCAGTGCTTCTGGTTTCTGACCTTTGAGTTCCAACGTTGACTCTGAAGCTCCGTCTGCAAATATAACTGTCGGTTAGCTGGCACAGTTTCCTGTTAATACCTGTTTCCATCATCTTATAGATGAAACCGTCTCTTCACATTCTGTCGAAAGATCTTTCGACATCCAGTGTAAGGATTCCAGTCGTTTGGTACTGGTTCATTTCTTTGGTGCATCTTTCTACTGTCCTGTGCAGTTGGAGTTCTGTGGAACGGCTTCCTTTGAATCCAAACTGTTCTGGCGGTATCAAATCGAGTACGCTCATTTCCTCCTGGAGTCTCTTCAGTATGAGAAGCGGTGCCGAGGCGTTCGTGTGAACCTACACTTAGAAACTTTTTACACGAGCCACTTTGTGGCGCTTCTCAGAAGCTCCGTTTTGAAGGCACATTGATTTAGGTATATGGAGCTATTCACACGGCCGAATTAGCTGCGCCACGGTGGCCTAGAATGATCGACTACCGCCGAGAAGCTGACGCCAAAAATAAGCGCTTCCCATAGCGATGCATTGTTGACAGTTCTGTCTGCCGTCTTTACGCTGTACAAGATTTTCATGCATGACTGTCTGATATCACAATACCGCCAAACATGGTATTTTTAACGGCCACGCGTTATGGCAACTTAACAGTTCAGGATAACATTTTCGATAACGCAGCAACACAACCGAGGTGTGCCCTATCTCCGAGTTAACGTATGCGTTCCCGACCCAGTTATTAGACAAATGTCAAAAAGGAAAAAATTATTGAATGCATAAAGTGAAATGCCCATATACGAATAGTCTATTAGTTATATTAGTTAGAGAGAGTAAGATTTGTATGAGTATAACATCAAACCATCGAAGCTTCTAAAGCTTCACATCATCATCATCATAATCATCAAACAGCCGTTCGCGTCCACTGCTGGACATAGGCCTCCCTTAGTGTCTGCCATCGCTTTCGGTCTTGCGCGTCCTGTATCCAGTTTCCCCGGATTCTCTTAAAATCATCCGTCCCTCTCGTTGGTGGTCTACCTCTGTTTCGATAGGCTTCGTGTCTTGGTCTCCACTCCAGAATACGCTTTGACTATTTTCCATCCGTTGTTCGTGCCGAATGTCCAGCCCAATTCCACTTCAAGGTTGCAACTATCTCTATGACATGAGTCTCACCCGTGCTATGCCCTATAGTCACATTGGGTATCTTGTCTCTCAGAGACAGTCCTAGCATTGACTGCTCCATAGAACTCTGAGCAACTCGCAGTTTGTGCGCCGTTTCTTGGTAAGCGTTAACGTTTCTGCCCCAGGGGTTAGTACTGGCAGCATACATTGGCAGTACATAGGTTAGTACTGGCAGTATGTACTCGCAGTATACATTGGCAGTACATAGGTTAGTACTGGCAGAATGTACTCGCAGTATAGATTGGCAGTACATAGGTTAGTACTGGCAGTATGTACTCGCAGTATACAAAGCTTCACATATGTACCACATATGCACGTTTTGATCTTTTGTCCCACCTCCCACAATACTTGTCTTTAAGATCAATTGCATTGACTTTCAATTTCCTTCGTTACTTTTCTTTATCTATCGCCAAACGCTTTCAATGGAGCATCCACAGAAAAGGCAAAAAAAAACAACTCGAAAACAGTTTGAAAGCTTAATAGAGTTTGCGGAGGAACATAAAGTGTTAGTAAATGAACCAATTTTTCTAGTAAAGCTAACCTGATAAGATCACCAAAGGACACATTTTTAATTTAAATTGATAACAGTAATTATACAATAATATTAATAAAAAAAATTTTTTATATATATTTATTTAAATTATATAGCCTAAGGTAATTTCAATTACCGAAAAGTTTTGCAATTTTATCACCAGTAATAAAGTATGGCATAATAGTAGTAAACATCTTTATTTCTAAAAAAAGGCTATCGACCTATCGGTCTTTCTGCCCTTGTTTAATACATGCAGTCTTAATCTAGATAAAAAACCAATATGAAAATTCTCCTATTCTAGGTTAACAATAGTAGTAGTAAACATCTTTATTTCTAAAAAAGGCCATCGACCTATCGGTATTTCTGCCCTTGTTTAATACATGCAGTCCCAATCCAGATTAAAAACAAATATGAAAATTCTCCCATTCTAGGTTAACAATGTTATTGAATAAATAAGATTTCAGTGGCAAGAAGAAATTATTTTATTGTCCACTAGTCCGTTGCGTTTGTAAGTGTTCGAGTAGCGTTAGTGTAGGGAAACGGAAGCGGGATTGTCTGGTTGGTCTTGTAAGACAAAGGGGATTCAGTATGGTCCAGTTGTAGGGGTTGTTTGTCCATTTTGTCTGTAGCTGTATGAGTCTCTCAGAGATCTTTGTCATGTTTGTGCGTTCGTATAGTAGTTGGGTGGGGGGGTTGTGTAGTGGGTTTTGGGGGTGTCTTATTCGTGTTATTAGTCTTAGTGCAATTTGCTCTGTTGTTTGTGTATAACGTTTTGTCCTTTCTGTTCCGTTGGTCATGAGTACATGTCCAAAGTCTAGCAAGGGTCTACAAATAGCTTTATATATTTTGGTGGCGGTGTTTGTGCTAATTCCTCTGTCTTTGTAGGTTAGTGATCGGAAGTGTTTCGCTCTCTTCATTGTTTCTGCCCTGATGTTTCGCATGTGTTTAGTGAATCTAAGTTTGTGGTCGATTGTGATTCCAAGGTATTTTACGTCGTTTTTTGGTTGTGTCGTTTGGCCGTCTGCTGTTATTGTAGGGGAATCAGCGTTGAGTCTGTGGTTTGTGAGCAGAAGTTGGTTTTTTGACGCGTTTGGTGTTAGTCTCCATTTATAAAACCATGTCATTGTGTTGTTTGTTAGTGTTTGGAGTCTTTGCGTTGCTCTCTCAGTAGTTTTGTCATGTACAATAAGTGCCGTGTCGTCTGCGTATTGTAATATGTATGCCGATCTGTCGATTTGATTTTTGTCTGGTAAGTTGTAATTGTATATGTCATGGCAGTATATATTGTAGAGAAACGGTGAGAGCGGGCATCCTTGAGGGAGCCCTTGTTCAGGGGAAAAAGAAAATGACAGTGTTTTGTCAATTCGTACTTGTAGTTGTCTGTTTTCTAGTAAGTTCTTTATGGTGTGTAGTAGATATGTTGGTGTGTGTAGTTTGTATAGTTTGTATAGTAAGCCTCTATGCCAGACACTGTCAAAAGCCTTGTTAATGTCCATAAACAGGCAAGCTGTCTTTCTGTCAGTTAGGTGGGTAGTTTGTATATTGTTGGCCAAAATAAAGAGCGGATGAACAGTCGAGTGATGCTGTTTGAAACCAAATTGGTAGGTAGGTATATATTTTCCAATCACTTTTTCAAGCCGCTGCTTTATTATGTATTCAAAAATTTTGCTTAGTACTGGAAGTAGTGTAATTGGTCTGTAGTTGCTCGGTTGTGTATTGTCCAGTCCATTTTTGGGTATAGGGATTATTAAGCCGTTTTTCCATGTTTCTGGGATTCTGCCATTTGTGATGCAGTTGTTCAATTCAGTTAGGATCAGTTTGTGTGTTTCTTGAGTTAGGCTTTTCAAGACTTTTGCCTTAATTTTATCTTTCCCCGGTGCAGTGTTCTTGATGTGCGCTAGGGCTTCATCGTACTCTGTGTCTGTGATCAGTGTGCAGGCATAGTTTGGTGAGTTGTTAAAATAGTTCAAGTACCAGTCGTGGATCAAGTTCCAGTTGTCATTGTCGAAGTTAGGGTTTGTCGATGTGCTGAAGGCCCTTTGATAGTGTCTGGCGAATGCGTCCGCTTTCTCTTTGTCTGTGTAGCGTTCTATTCCGTTTTCGTCAATTGTGTCAGTAGTGCCAGTCTTCCTGTATTGCGCCAGTTTCTTAATTTTTCGCCAGTATGTTTTGCCTTTGTCCTTCTGTATTTCTTTACATGCTTCTAGCCATTTGTCTTGTCGGTATTGTCCAATCATAGTTTTAATGTTTCTGTTAAGTTGGTTCATTGTCTTTTTTAGGTCGTTATTTTGAGTGTTTGTATATAGTCTATACAGTTCTCTCTTATGTTTTATTAGTCTCAGTATGTATTTGGGTAGTGTATGTCGGTAGAAAGCATTTTTTATTTCCGGGCTAAATTTTCCTATGGCTAGTGAAAGTTGTTGTTGTATGGTTTCTATTGAAATGTGCTGTGCTTGTGATTGAATGTAGTCATGTATATGTTGTTTCACTTTGTCTATGTCAGTCTTTGTTAGGTTTAAGTTTTTCTCTGTAGGAGGTGTATTGGAGGTAGGTTGCGTATGTTGTAAGTCTATGTTAAACGTAATAGCCAGGTGGTCGGATCCCAGCTCGTTGGTTAAGTTTATGTTGTTGATGGTGTTTGTCAAGTTTTTTGTGTGCAGTAGAACGTCTGGTGTTGAGTCTGGGTTTGCGGGCATCAGAAAAGTTGAAAAGTTGGTGGGGTTTTATAAAGTCGGAGTTTTGCAAAAATCTTTTAAGTTGTTTCGTTTTGTTCGTGTTCAAGTTAAAGTCGCCTATAATTATTGCATATTTGTAGATGTTCGCGTTAGTCAGTATGTTTTGTTCTAGGTTGGAGTGTGGGTGTATGTATGTCAGAAATATGTGTATCAGGTCGTTTAAGTAGGGTATGGTAAAATGTAGACAGTCGTTCAAAGGGTTGTTGAGGGAAGGAGGATTTGCTCTTCCAAGTTTAACGTCTGGTTTTAGGAGAGCTGCGACCCCGCCCCTGGCATGATTGATGGTATTTCCATGCCTATAAGTATACTGCCAATTTCTGTACGTTGGTGTTTGTCCTAGTTTGGTTTTAGTCTCTACAAATATGCAGCAGTCTGTGTCGTTTTGTTCTATGTAGTTGTAAATAAGTGGTTTTTTACTGTTAAGTCCGTTGATGTTCGCGTAAAGTACTTTCATATTGAATCTTGTACTTTTGTCACCGTCTGTCTCACCTGTTCGCAGGGTTCCGTTGGAGAGCGTCCCTCGGGCAGGAGCATGTCAAACATTAATATGTAGACATGGTTCCCGAAGAAAACCACTGAGGTGTCGATGTCGAAGTCTTCTATAAATTGTTTTCGTAGTTTTTTTAGTAGTTCGTCTCTGTTGGTATTGTTTGTCTTGTTAAGTTGATGTTTGTATTTGTTTATGATGTGGTCATGTGTTGTAATGGGTGTGTGTATTCTACTTGCCACTGTCGTTGTCTCCGCAATCTCGGACGTACGTTTGTTAACACATTTTATTTTAACGTTTGGGATTCCGACGATTGGGGCTGTCGGTCGTTTTGGGCACTTCATGCTCCATGCTGCGTGGTCCTCTGAGTTGCATGCTGCGCACTTGGTTGGCAGTGGCGACTCGCACCTGGAAGTTGGATGGGGTCCCTGGCACTTGTTGCATCTTGGCGATTGTTTGCAATCTTCAGTTTTGTGGCTGAATAGGTTGCATTTGCCACACGGCGCAGGCACGGGTGCTGGTGGTTTACTTTCGGTGATTTTGAAAATGCGGCCCAAAAAATGAACCGCACGGTCGCTAGTATGGCATAATTACTTTTCAATCGTCCTTTATTATTATTTTGGTCATGTGGCATATTAAAAAATTTGCATAGTCATATCGCAGCAATAAAAGTTACCTTTTGCAAATATAATCGAGGGTTGTCAATAACGCCACTAAAACAAATGATGTGTAAAGAAAGCTACTTATGAAAAGTTAATCGACGTGTTCAAAGGATTTTCTAAAAGGTTTCTTCTGGAATGAATGGAATTTAAGTGGAAAATTTAAATTATTATTGTTATTTAACTAAACATTAATTATTTATTAACTGGATGTATTATTTTTCAGACCCATCATGCTATAGCAAATCCGTTATCAAGGAGGCAAAGACCAGTTAGTCAACCAATTCCTGCAAATATACATATCGATGGGGACGTTGTGCCCACGCAGACTTTACCGGAAATATCAGAATTTAGCCCCAACAGCCCTCAGTACGCATCTAGCAGTAGTAAGTTAATAATATGCAGGTTTTCACAATAAGTTTTAAAGTAATGTGAAACATATTTAGTTGGTTTATACATTAAGCTTCGACTATCACTACACAGAGTTATTTAAAATGTTCGTCTTTCCTCTGGAGGTGTTATCTGGGGGTATATGAAGTGCCAAGAAATGTTAAAAATAGGTTTACTAAAAACTGAAATATTTGTAACGAACGACATACAGGGTGTCTCGTAAGCAGATGACCAAAAGGGTGCTGCGACATTATTTGGCTCAGAAGAAGACGATCTCACCTAACTTTTATTAAGAAACAATGTCTGGCTAACTTGCTGTTGATGGTTCATTAAGTTTTCCATAAAAACGAATCATGCGATAGATTTTAATGAAACTTGCTGGGAATTTGTTCCTATGTAAAACTCATATTTTGATGAGTAAGCAACTGAAATCATCTGCTTGGGGCAAGTGATGAATTCTTGAGTATCGTGGTACAAAAACGAACAGAAATTTCACTGGAACCAACTCATTTTTTTTGAGTTGACGTACGCTTTCTTTTTTTTACATTTTTGTGCCCCTTTTAAAATCTCTTGGCTTTCATAGTTTTTGCGCAAAAAAAGTATTTCTGTTTTCTTCATACATACATTAATTGTCAAATTTTTGACATTCGTTAGTGTGACAAATTCATTTCGAATAGAGTTTTCTTATCAAGAAATGATCGACACGGACGACATAACGTTTAAGCGTTTTGCTAAGAAATTTTCCGTGCGACCGGACACGTCTACGCGGTGCTATACCCAATTCGACACCTTCCAAATTACCGGACATTTACATGGATTGAAAGGAGTTTCAGAAGTGCACGGACTAAAAGGAGGTCTTAGGAAGCAGTCTTAGGCCGATTTTCACCAGAAACAAACTAAACGCAATTTAACGAAACTAAGTTTACGGTAAACACTGAAATTAAACTCGGTTAGCGAAGCGACTTTTTCACCAGAGCACTGTTGCAAAAGGGAGAAATATTGCACTATAGATGAAAACCAGAGAAGACGAATGACAACCTGTCCGTTATAAATATAATATTAAAACATGCCGACACCGAGCATGCCTCTGGGAAAATGTGTGAAGCGAGTTCGTACTGCTCTAGATTGGAAAATTGGTGATTTCAAAAGTTTAACATCGAACCTATTGCTGATGGCATTCTGGAAATTTAATGAAAGCCAAGTTGAATTGTAAAAGTTTCTTGAGCTGTCTCAGGAAACTTAAAAAATTGAGGGTGCAGTGCAGCGATCGCGGAGTTAACCCGATGTACAACTTGATGTGCTGTAGTTGTGCTGGAACCCACAAAATCCCCAGCAGAAATTTGCATGTATCCTGTGGCATAAAACCTCAAGGCAAGTTGGATTATCGACAAAAAGCAACTATTCTTAATTAACAATTTATGTTAACCGCAAATGATGACAAATATAGTATTGTCATTTAATCATCGTCTGGAAATTCCAATTTGTTTTCTATTCGTTGTAAACTAGCAAAGTGGTTGCTTTTGAAAGACGAAACCGCATTTCAAAATCCTTATCATCTAGATTGTTGAAATGGTCTTCTCTCTGTTTTATCCATCTGGGACGCCTCACAATAAAATATTCGTCGGCTTCTTAGAAAATTAAGTTATAAGCTTGTCTACGTGCCATTTCCAATTTTTTTTTGGATAATGAGGTTACGTCAAGTCAATCTGCGAATCTTTAAACTGCGATTAAGGCTATAAACGGCCAAAATCGAGTAGTTAGTTTCTTAACTCCAGTTAAAGCACAAACCAAGTTTAACATTTTGGTGAAACCCGTTTTTCGCTTTTAACTGAGTTTAAGATCTAAAAATGCACGCTCTGAAAATAAGCCTTAGGTCTTAGAAACAGGAAGCAGTTGAAAACCGTTGCTGATGTTTTCGCGGGAAACTGAGTGGTCAACTCTCACATGCATAAGATCGCCATATAAGCCTGTATAATGCTATTTGTCGCTTATTCCCGCGGCTGCTTTCCAAACTAGACTCGAATGTCCCCTGCTTGCAGAAGAAAACTTTTTTATCGATTGGATTAATATCAAAATTTAGCGGGAGATTTGAATTCAGTTTATGATCTCTGGGATTTCTGCAAAACGCAGGTAGAGCAAAGATCAGCTGATCCTCTGGCCAAAACTTATGGATAAAATGATCGTAGATTATACGCTAGAGTGACTATTTTAACTAGAATGTCTCGCAAAAACTTAGAATTTTGCGGTAGTAATATATTAAAACAAATAAATGCAATACCTACGTATCTTAGATACAGATACTTGACAAACAAACTTAACCCATCATTTAGTTTTAAAATATAATTTTACCGTTGTCATAGAAGAATTTTTATTGAAAGAGTATGAGATAAATGTGTTCATGAGTATATACAATATACATGCAAACAACATACAATATACATACATAACACAATTCAAATGTATTTTTTATAATTAATAAACTTAACCATTTTTTTATAATTTCTTTTTATAGTGTTCGAAACTTATTCTTCGATTAAGGACTCGTATTCTGATATGTTTTAATTCGGCTCAAACAGAGAATTACTTCTAACGGAACTGAAAAATTTTGTAACTTCTTCATAGTTATCTGTGCCAATTTTATAAAAATGTTTTTTTTTTCATTATTTAAGGAGTTTTTATTGTTTGTTTTATGCATGTCAAAAAACTCAGCATCAAGAACCTGAGCTGCCTTAAATAAATCGTTAGTTAGTTCCATCAAAAACCTTCTCGAAATAGTCTACAACCAATCAGGTACATTTCTATGTTGCAGCTCGTCATTACTTGTAGGAATACCCAAATATTATTTGTCCCTATACCTGTACGCCACATATCCCGCTCTGGAATTTAGACATTCAAGATCTATGTTTTCTTTTATTGCAAATCCATTCACTATTTCTTCATCGATAAGTTCATCTTCCAAATATTGTGGGTGCATAAACGAATTACAATCAATATCTTTTCCAAAATCATCTTGCTCTTGTTCAACCAACGGTTCATTTTGGATTACATTGGTATAGGGCGTTAGTTTATAATTGTTATAAATAAACATCAACTACTTTGATAACCAGATAATTACACTTACACTTACGTAAACCAATACTTTGAAATGGCAATTCGTCAGCTGGTCGATCGAGATAATACATCTGAAACAACTTTGAAAAAGTAATTGAGTAACCAGTTCAACAATAAAAGGGATATTATTGATAATTATAAAAACTTGTAAATATATCAGGTTCAGCTACAAGCATCAAACGTGCCTCAACAAGATATGACTCAATCCAGAGTCCTCACTTGGAGCCGACAGTTATCTACCCATAATTCTTATGGAAACTTTAATTGATGATCTCTTTCACTATCTCTGAACCCAGCAAAACTACAACCTCCCCAGGAAAAGCCTCTAACCACCGCTACTCCTGAGTTGTTAAGAGGTATTAAGGGAACAACGCACGAAATACCTCCTCAGGAGAGCCTTACTAGTCATCGGCGTTTATCATGATAAATAGTCTCTTAATTGGCCATACTAAGTACTGCGGGAACAACACGCAAACAGTACCCGCCTACTAGCGTTCTCTTTCTCAACGGGTTCAGAGCCCAGGTACTGCGGGAACAACGCGCAAACAGTACCCGTCCCTAATATAATTACTCAAACTGACTAAATAGAATTCTGACTCAAGTACGGGACTTCCACAGCCAGTACTCGGTACTTTACAACTTAACGAGTTGCACTCGTTTTCTCTTTAAGGTTTTATACGAAGCATTAACAGTATTTAACTTTAAATGGATATTGAAGAGAACCAGTTTAATACTAAGAAAAGTAAATAAATATAAAAGAAAGACAAAATGAATATTGAACTATAGTTGAAGAGATTACTATCTTTAATGTTTAACCAATAGTAAATATGCTGAAGAGGCTACTGTGTGAGAAACACTCACTACTCAACATTCTCGTTAATATTTCACCAAATAGAAATATGCTGAATAGGCTACTCTGTGAGAACCACTCACTACTTAACATTATCGTTAATGTTTCACCAAATAGAAATATGCTGAAGAGGCTACTCTGTGAGAAACACTCACTACTCAACTTTATCGTTAATGTTTCACCAAATAGAAATATGCTGAAGAGGCTACTCTGTGAGAAACACTCACCTGATAAATAATTTTCACACTAGCACGAAGTGGCACCAACTGATGCTGATAAATATGACGCTGGATCTAAACAAGCACTAATAGTACCGCGAGTGATTTCCTTTATTTATTCAAATATCTCCATCCCCAGGTTCGGTGGAGTTTGAGTCAAGTTTGCCCCCAGGTTTCAGGTAGCCTAGAAATCTCTCTGGGAGGTAAAACAAAACACCTGACTGTGGTGTCTTCCCCATAAATAACTGGCTATTGCTTTCAGCCTCTCTTTTATAGCTTTCACACTGACTTCCTTTGTCCATTTGGGCGCCCTCTTGGAATTTATTAGTTTCCTTCATCATTTTTATCCTACGTCTTACATTGGAAAATATTGATTGAGTTAAATAAATATCTTCATCACTTTGCTGAGTATTTTCTTCCGTATTTCTGTTTTCTGAAAAGATTGAAGCATAACGTTTCCTAATATAAACCATCTCATACGATATTTAAAGTCAAGGGGAGAAGGGTGGGCATTTGCTCCTCCCATACCACGAATGTATGAGAAAACATTTTTGAGAACATCTTGATTAAGACAAAAAGTTAAAATATACTCGACACTGTACTTTTCATATAAATAATCAAACATATGTGCCAAGGATTTGTTAGCATTAGAAAGCACAGAGACGCATAATGTCAAGAAATTATTTTTATAATATAAAATCTGAAAATCTCAACTCGCAGTATCACAAATATTTCCATAAATTTCAATTCGTTCAATAAATATTAAAAAATACCCTATATATTTTTGTTGTTCACCTAAGTATCACTCAACCTGACTTACTTGGACGCTCTAATAGCTTTTGTTTAGTTTTAGATGATATTGGTAGCAAAGAAGGGGAAAACACAGGTCAAAACTCAGAACCACCGAGTTTGAAAACTCGAAGTTTGCCGGCCTGGGTCAGATCTAAGCCAAGGCCTTTATCTACCGAAGACGATTTAAACGATTTATATGCTAAGGTAATGGTCAATGTTCAATTTAACATAAATATTTTGACTAAACTTAAATTCACTAAACACATACGAAACATCAAGACAGAAACAATAAAGAGAACAAAACACTTCCGATCAGTAACCTACAAAGACAGAGGACTCAGCACAAATACCGCCACCAAAATATATAAAGCTATTTGTAGACCCTTGCTAGACTTTGGACATGTACTCATGACCAACGGAACAGAAAGGACAAAACGTTATATACAAACAGCAGAACAAATTGCACTAAGACTAATAACACGAATAAGACACCCCCAAAACCCACTCACTCGAACGCTTACAATAGTAACTGACTACTGGGCAATAAATCCAAGATCTCTGTTTACCAGAATTAAAATTATTCAATTAGTAACCTAAAATAAGATAATTTTTATCTTTATTTGTTTGTTTAGATTAAGACTGCATGTACTATACTATAGCTTTTTTTAGAAATAAAGATGTTTACTACTTTACTACTACTATTTTGACTATGTTTTATTTTCAGGTCAACTTCAGTAAAAAGAGGAAAAATCGAATGAGGAACGACGAAGCAGCAATTATAGCTCTTAGTAAATCCAGAAGTCAATTCCTTCATAAAGACACTGATTCGTTAGTTGACAATGAAGCAGTCATTGTTTACGACGAACGAACAGCTCTTTAAATTATAATCAGCTTCAATCCCTAAATGTCAGCAATTATTACTTTTTGTAAATATTTTCTGTTTGTTGCGAGATTAATTCCGGATCAATTATTAATATAATAGGCCACAAATATTAAGGGTGATTAAGTTGAATGATAAAAGAAAAAGAGTGATGCTATTTGCATATTATTTTAGTGGTTTATTTCAATTGCTTAGAATACCGGAACTTATGAGTCAGCATTTACCTTCGTTAAGTAGCTACATTATTATACTGCATTTATTGTTTTTGTAAAGGTCAAGTGGACCCGTCTTTGCCACAATAAACACTTTTTCTAGAATTGTATTAACGTTTAGAAATAAAAATACTGTTTAGATGACAATGTTTTCCAAATGGGGTAATAAATGTAAATGAATATGCGATATGCAGACCTAGTGAAAATTTCATACTGAAGACTGTTAATATACCGAATATGTTCAGACAGCATCGTATTTCATCACAAGCACTTACAAATTTTATTATTGTTTTTACCTAAAAAAAGTTTTGAAGAATTATTCAAGTGGTACGATCCGATACGGAGCATAAATAAAATTAAACTGACGTTAATATGTAACAATGTACTTTAAATATCTTAGAAACTGGTGCTTTTATCACTGTATTCACGATGTTGTATAGTTACTAAGCTAGAATAAACAAATCTGAATTATTATTAGAAGTATTTGAGAAATTTAATCTTTCCATTTATTTATTTTTGATATACCTTTTTATTCGACCACGATTTTCGAAATAATTTATTTGTCCTAATGTTTAATAAATAAATAAATTACTGATTAAAGTAATCAAGTATTTAATTGAAACGTAAATATTATCGGAGTCTATATTAAATATAAACTTATGCTCAATTTGCGTCTAGTGCCTGTTCTGATCTATTATTATTATTGTTATTCAACACATACTTGCAGACACGTTGTCAAACAGTGTTTTTAAAAGATGAATTATTAATTTAAGTGTCGGTTATGTGCTGACGCATAAACGACTAAAATTTAGTCATCGCCGTCATGCAGACCTTACATGCATTTTTTTTAAGTTTTCAAATAATGTCAATATACCAAAGACAAAAACTGACACTTGAGTAGAACTTTAAGAATGCATGTGGGGTTTTCCTGAAAAAACTCAGAAATAATTTATCGAAATACCAATAGGAAATACAAATCCTCCATAACCATCCGTCACAACAAAAAGAGACGACGCATGCGAATAGAGAGCTATAAATTGAGAAAACTAAAATAAGCGTTTTTAGAGTTCTTTAGATCATATATCATTGTTTACGGGTCGTTCTAGGGTAGCTGTGAAAACCGATAGAGTGGAAATGAAAAAACTTTTACTGACGTTTTGGTGTATGAGTCCCGCTTGTTGTAAAACTAAGGTATACAATATACATCATACGAGTTAATTCAGAGTTAGAGTTAGGGCGTTTTAGAAGCATTTTTTTAAAATCGATACAGATAAAGCTATTTATAAATTTAGCTAAGAAAGGTTTATTATGAAACGTTATATCTGAGATTCAAATGTGAGGAATGCAGCAGCAGTTTTCGAAAAACAATCAATTTTGAACTACTTGTTGCATAACCGTGCGTAAACAATCTTATAACACATGTATAAGCTAGCCAATTAACAATAAGTTTTCAATTTTGCAATAATTATTTATTTAAAAAACAACACTCGCATCTGCAGATATTTTGATGCTTTGTCTGAATTGCTGAACACGGTTTTAAATTTCTTTTCGAATAATCCTAAAGATGTGGTTGAGCATGAACCAATTGTATGAGACGACCCCATAAAAATGAATCCAATAATGAGAAATCTGGAGATCTCTGCGGCCATTAACTGATTAACTGAACACTGATTACCTGCTTGCTGTATAGTGAGTAAAGCAACCAACCATCATGTTGAACATTTAGTAAAATTTAAGGTATCTTTTTCAAACTATTTAACTGTTTGTGAGAAATTCAACAAGTAGACGTGCTGATTTCAGCTTCTTGCAGGTAAATACATTTTTATACTCCAATGTAGTGAAAAAAATTACGAATTATTTTTCTAGAACAGATTTTAAAATTAAGATTTTCGTCTGAGCAATTTTCAAAAGAAAGAATCAACGCAATTGATAAGGAATGTGGGTTTATCCGAGAAAAATACGCAATGATGGAATTATCTCTTCTATAGTTTTGGTATGCTTTATAATAATGCTTACCAGCTTTATAGAGCATAATTCTTTTCTCTTTATTAAATTTTTGACGACACTACAACGATTTGTATGTATTTGAATATATGCCCTGTATGACAACCAATTCGCTTACTTTTTGTATAGGTATCTATAGAGTCAGTAAAATAAAGATATCTCAATCTGCCCTCAAAAGTCATCTACGACTCATCCACCAAAAATGCGAAGAAATGGCGAATGACCATTTTATGTTTCGGAAGGCGGATTTGTATTAAGCTTTTAAGCAGTGCAAACATGATAGTGAAAAAACTGGAGCACTGAGTACGAAGTAGAACTGTACAAAATGAGAATCGAGTCTTATAATATTCAACAAATAATGTTAGAAGTGTCAAACAAATTTTCCTAATTCCTAAAGATTTATTGATATTATTTTCAGAAAATGTACGCTTAGAGTCTGAAGATTTGTCTCAAAGAATTAATTTCTTTAAGTGGTTGAAAGAAAACAATTGTGTTTGAACAAAGTATTCAAACATACAATTATGTTCCTGATGACCTCTTGTGCACACGCAATGGAATCTTACAATTCGCATGTGTTGGAGAATGAACCACTTTCATTTTCGTACCAAGAGATCAGAATTAAGGATCTGTCCAATATTTGGCAGGGAATAATAAGGTAGTTTTTATTATTAAAGTCTGTTTAGTAGGATTTTATTTAGTAGTTTATCATTCCTTACGGTTTAAACAGACAACAGTAGTTAAGCATTAAGTTAAATATGATACGTTCTCAACATTGTCAGGTTCTGCAAACTGTTCGCAAAGAATGTGGACAAATTAGTATGTTCCGATTGCCATTGTAGAGGCATTGCAGCAGCGGGCTGTATTTGAGAGTATCACTTGAAAATAACGCTGTAATGTACCTCGAACTTATATATTCGCACTTTTTGCAATCTGTTGTCTCCGATAAAACTATACACCTGTCTTAACTCCACAACCCGGTTCGAAATACAATTCTAAAATTGCTTTACTCCTTTAATAGACAGACAAAAACACTCCAAACATACGAACAACTGAACACTACTGTATTCACCAAAAAAGGGTGTGGTATCAACATGAAGGAACCGATCGCTCTGCGCACATGGGCCTCACCCTTTTTATGACCCTTAACCTACTCACCCACTAACGGGAAATTTGAAAAACAAACTGACTCGACAGAGGTGGAGGGCTGATTCTAGACAGTGGTGAATTAAGGAGGCTCTAACAAATCATTTAAGCACACATATTGCACAACAGTTATTATCAGATTTAAATAGTAAATTCATGAAAATAATAATACTAGACAGTAAAATAAGAAAATAGTAATAAACAATAATTACAAGAAATAGTTAAAAAAACAAATTATATAGTATACTATTATAGCGTTATAACTCGTCAAAAAAACAGCAACTTTTAAGTAATTTGTTTGAAGAAGCGGTTTGACTGAAACAAAAGTATAAAATAATAGTGCGAAGTTTGTTTTATAGTTTTTAGAACATAGTCTATGCTAAATGCGTCATGCCAAAGGGAATTTCAATGTCAAAAGACTTGAAGCAAAGAGTTGTAAATGCATTCATAGAAGATGCTAAACAAGCGGACATTTCAAGACAGTTTGTGTTACCCCGGTACAGTGTATTTAAAATAATTTCATCCTATAATAAAATAGGACATTTAGACAAGTTACCGAAATCGCTAATGCCAAAAAGAAACAACATTATTCACCGACAGACGCATTAAAAGAATTGTTCAAAATGATCCTTGAAAGTCTGCACCAATAATTATTGTCGAAATTCCAGAAATTCTAGTTGGTAAAAGAACAGTTGAAAGAAGATTGGTAGAAGCAAAACTATTTAGCAGACTGCGAGCTAAAAAACCGTTAATTTCGGAAAGAATAGAGCAGCAAGATTGGCATTTACACGACGCTATTCAAATCGGACAGTCAAGGACTGGGAAAAAGTCCTATTTAGTGATGAAACGAAGTTCAAACCCTTTAGTTCTGATGGAATGAGACGTGTGAGGCGACCAATCAACACGAGGTTTAATCCCAAATATCTAACACCTACTATTAAACATGGGAAAGGCAGTGTTTTTTATGGGGTTGTTTCTCATGGATTGGAGTAGGCGCTGTTGTGTCCGATAAAACTACCCGTCTTAACTCCACAACCCAGTTCGAAATAAAAAGCTAAAATTGCATTACTCCTTTAATAGACAGACAAAAACACTCGCAACATACGAACAACTGGACTCTACTATCTTCATCAAAAAAGGGTGTGGTATCAATACGAAGGACCCGATCGCTATGCGCATATGGGCCTTACCCTTCTTACGACCCTTAATCTACTTACTCACCCACTAACGGGAATTTTCAAATCCTGGATTTGACCTTTGTGGCGAATCAAAGAGGGCATCAAATCTAACATTCTCCCACCTGAGTCACGCTAAACTAAACTAAGTTAGTGACTCACATAACACAAGAGAGCAGCAAACCTCTATAGTAAATAAGTCTCAAACTAACATACTGAAATGTGACCAAATACTTAAAATTAAACATCTATAAATAATACATAAGCTAGACTAGAAATGACCGTTACATACGTTTTTTCGGCACCTTAATAGTACGTCCACTTCGCGAAATGCGTTCAATTGGCACAGGGCCATCGTCCATAGGTTTTTACTTTACCGCACACCTGAGAGATTCAACAACGTGTTGGGGATCATTTCCACAAATATTCGGTTCATTGGTCACTGCTATAAGTTCAAAACCCTCCGCAGAACTAACAGGTGTATCCACATCACCTTCCAAAGAGTACAATCGCTGAACTGGCCTCAATAAAGATCCTTTAGCAGTATTAGACATTTTAACATTTTTAAATTTTTTTTAAAATTATACATTAATAGACAGACAAAACACTCCAAACATACGAACAACTGAACTATACTATATTCACCAAAAAAATGGTGTGATATCAACACAAAGGACCCGATCGCTATGCGCATATGGGCCTTACCCTTCTTATGACAATTAACCTACTCACCCACTAACGGGAATTTTAAAAACAAAAAGCGATTGACTCGACAGAGGTGGAGGGCTGATTCTTGACAGTGGTGAATTAAGAGGGCTCCAACAGAGCGGGACATTTTATGGTACCGACAAGAATGCTGTTTCGATAAAACTTTAGGAAATTTTTCAAGATCGTTGGTTTGTCAATAACCGTCCATTTCAATGGCCACCTAGGTCACCTGACCTTACGCCCATGGATTTTTATCTTTGGGGTCGAATTAAAGATCTTGTTTATGCTACACCATTAACGACCAAGAACGAAGATTGCATTGCGAGGGTGCGAAATGCCTTCAACCCTCTTTCACCTGAAGAGATTCAAAGAGCTACAAATGGAGCTGTTACAAGGCGTGTTCAACAATGCCTTGCATCTAATGATCAACATTTTGAACATTTACTATAATTAAAAATTAAACTAATAATAAATAAGTAATAAAAAATTATAGTATATTGAGAGTTTTTTGAAAATAACTATGAAACTGTTACTTTTAGCTACATAAACCCTTTTATAAACTTGCATTGATTTTTGTCACTAAATCGATCTGAATAGGAAAAAATAGGGGTTTAATTCCATTTGAATTTTTTGGGTAATATGCCTTTTTTGGCAGTAAAGTTTAATTTTGCATAACTTATTTTTTATAAGAGATGCCAAACTCGTTTTCTGCACATTGCGACATGACACCTTTGGTTACAACAAGCTAAAGTTAAATTCACATTGATTAACCTAAATAGGCGGAACAACGAATTATTTCCAAGTCTGCACCTGTCAATTTTTTTGGAAATTTGGACATTATTCCACAAGGTTGAAATTTTGTACCCTCATTTAACAAAATGACCTAAAAATCGGACGGAGAATCCAAAAATGTAATAATATGCTTCCGGTATGACCAGTATACCTACTTCCGGTATGACCGGAAGTGGCACCGACTTGCAAATATTTTAGATGAATTAGCTCCAACATTATTACCTTGTATTGAAATTTTCAGAACTCTGGTAATTTTGGTTTGGCAGATACTTTCAGTGTAAGCTCCCAATGACGGACCCTGTATATCGGGTGTCCGTTTTTGGAGCTCAACTATGGGGATCTCGGTAACCATATAAGATAGGAGATTGGTTGAATTGGGGCAAAGTTGCGCAATCTAGAATTCAGCAAAATGCTCTTTAATTTTTTTTTAAATTTCTGCTACTTCCGGAAATGCCGGAAAAACCCGAAATTCGAAAAAAACGTTTTTTGTTTTTTTCTTAGCTTATTTGGCGCGGCAATTTAAAATGAATAATATTTCATCATTGCAACTTTTTCTCTTCTACAACATGGCGATTTTGTATTTAAAATCCGACTCATGGATTCTCGACAACCATCATAAACTTTGTTTTTTCTTATGGGCGCCATCTGGGGTTTTTACATGTTTGAATTCAGCTTTTTGTTCTGATTACTATGCTGTATCACATGTTAAGGTTCAGTCTTGCTGTTTGGTGAAAATAATAAAAATTCGGTTTTTGCAAAGAGTGCTTTAGAATATCATCCACTCTTTTATTTAATCACACACCATCACACCACATTTTTGGCAATTGGACTGACTTTCGCTTAGCGTCACCAGAGTTACAAAAATATTGTAAATTTGTTGTCAAAATGCCTTTTTCAAATGAAGAAAAACGAGAATCCCTCGATGAAACCATTAAGATGGTGCTCCACCACATAATGCTAGAAGGGTGGCTGATTATTTGTCTGAAATATTTCCCGGCATAGTCATTTCCAACAATGGGCACATACGTTGGCCGGCACGATCACCAGATATTTCCCCTTTAGATTATTATTTATGGGGAACTATGAAAAATCTCATTTATAAATTTGTACCCACCGATATTCATGACCCGAGAAGGAAGATCATCACAACCTTAAGGACCAAAATTAAAAGAGGAGACGTTTTAAGATCAATACAAAATCTTAGAAGACGCATACATCTGTGCTTGGAAGTGGAGGGTGAACCCTTCGAGCAGCTCTTATAAATGCTCTCAAAGTTTAGTTTCATCCTATGTAAATTTATAATACAATTTTTCCATTTCTATCTACTCAAACAGATACAGAAACTGTCAAAAATGTGTTGATTAAAAAAAAGAGTGGATGTTATTCCAAAGCACCCTTTGCAAAAACAGGATTTTTGTTATGTCTGTTATGGATGTTTGTTGTCGAGAATCCATAAGTCGGATTTTAAATTCAAAATCACCACATTGTAGAAGAGAAAAAGTTGCAATGATGAAGTATTATTCATTTTAAATTTCCGCGCCAAATAAGCTAAGGAAAAAATAAAAACGTTTTTTTCGTATTTCGATTTTTTCCGGTCTCCGGAAGTAGCAGAAATTTTTGAAATTTTCAAAGAGGATTTTGGGGAACTCTAGATTGCGCAACTTTGCCCCAATTTAACCAATCTCGTATCTTATATGGTTACCGAGAGTCCTATGGTTGAGCTCCAAAAACGGACACCCGGTATATAGTGTTTTATTCAACTATAGTTCAAAAATCGTAATCCTTAATTTTTGTTTGAACAAAAGTTAGTGAAAACGAACCTTGTTGCTTTACTTTTATCAGATAGTGTATATTACATCGCAAGTTAGGTGTTTTCAACATTAAAAGAACCATCCTGCTGTTCCTAACGACATCGTTATATGCTTTAGTCTCAATAATTCGTTTATTGATTTATTAATTTGTTGCCGTTTAATCTAAAGTAGGCAAAGTAATATAACTTGAGTTGTGATTCAACAAAAACCGGACATAATTAACACCGACAGAAACTAGTGAAAAAAAAAATTTAATAGCAAACAAAAACAGTGTAAAAATAATCATAATGTAGTAAAACTCTTTTTCAATAGGCAGTAATTATAATTGTATTTTATAATTTGTGACATTTTGGGAGATTACTTAGAAAAGATGAATAGAAAAAAATTAGAACTAGGTATAGTTCTAATAGCAATTGAGTATAAATAATTAAAAAACGCAGAGTAGGTCAATTCATCATTTTTGGTAAGGCGTTTAAAAAAAAACACTAAGATCCATTTTTTTGATCATTTTGAAGATCTATTATTTCCACAGACAAACCCCAAGGTGAAGGATACTGTTTATGAGAAATCTCCGTGTTAAAATTACTTTCGAAATGCACCCTAAAAATATTTACACATTTAAACTCTCTGTATACCTACCTACTGGGTTATTCCTTTATTAATATGAATTCGATTTTTGAAGTTGAAGCAAGTAGGTACTTGCTCACAACTAATTACTGCAACGTGTTGCCACGCACGGCTGGATAATCTCCTTTTAATTTCGCCATATAAAAGTGAAATAAATAAAATAGATTAATAGTATGTTTTCCGGTCGGCAACTAAAAAGTCTATCTTGAATTCCTGCTAGGGAGTTTCGTTTATTCAGATTTAGGTCATCTGAAATTCATGCTCTAATGTCAACATACACGTGGAATTAGTTTTATGTATTAGTTTTGTAACACTTTCTCAAATTAATAAATTAAATTGATAAACAGACATGCAGATGCTTGGTTTCAGTATTTCTGGAAGCTTTTTCTTAACATACGAAAAACTAAATCAGTAGCTGGCTTTGCAGATTTCAAATGCCTCGTATTTTGCCGCCATAATATCAGATGTTGATAGTTCCAACCATCGTATACTTCACTTGCTTTGAATGTCTATATTTTTTGGAGAATCGAGTTTGTGTTAGAATATAGAATAATTAACCGATGAATATTTTCTGTGAAAAACGGGTGTAATCGTAAAGCAATCGCAGTCGCAGTTCTCTGAATTAGGCTTTTGATTTCCATTCAGAGTCAGTGTCAGTGTGGACATTAGGTGCTGGAAATACGAATTGAAATTATATTACGTTTTGCTCTTTCGTACAGTTTTCGAAGCATAATGTCTTAGCAATTAGCTATTGAAAGAAACTGATGTGCAACAAAACAGTTACTGCATTTTATTATGTTCCTGAATGCAGCAGAAGTAAGTATAATTCTAGGTTATGTCATGTAAGGCACAAGTACTGATATTTAATATCGGGGATTTTTTGATTTGCAACAGCTGCTTAGATTGGAAGCTTTGCCCTTTCGTCTTAGCTAAGTACGTTTCTATCTATTATGAAGAGGTCCACTCGGGCTGATAAAAGTCCCTTTGCTCTGAAGTACTAAAGTGCCAGTTATACCTACATATTTGGGCTGAATATCAATCGTCTTCAGCCACTTATATAGCAATAAATAGCGAGAATAATTCAAGAACTAATAGTAACATAATTTAAACACCGCATTTAGATGTAATGTGTTTGGGTAAACCAATTTTACACGTACATACATATGTCGGTCAGTAGGTAGGTATTCATTTCTAGTGTCCGACTCTAATAATAACCAAAGCAAATATTTAAGAAATAATGTTTTAAACTAGTCAATAACAATATATTTGGGTATAGAAAACTTAGTGCAATTAATAACACAATTATCTTCTCCACATTATTCTTTGGACAACAGATGCAGAGTGGTCTGTAATTAATGGTGAAATAGAGTAACTGCATATTCTAAATGTCAGAAACATAGTTGCAACAAAAATGTTGCTGATTCTTCTAAACAGGCCACTAAAGTTTTTAATTTCATTTCAGATTTACTCAAAGATTTATTTATTTAAACTTGATTTAGTGATTTTGATGCTTGAGTATTTTTTATTAAAAACTATTGAATTAGAAGCTATACAGTGTGTCCCACCGGGAACCGCCGCGATGGATATCTGGCAAACTATAAACAGGAGGAATTTGAAAATTGGACAGTATACGTAAGTCATTGGGGGCAAATGACCAAAAATATTTTCAAGATGGTCACACTTCCTGTTATACCGGAAGTAGGTATGAACTTGCTTATTTTAAATGGAACACCCTATATATTATTACATTTTTGAATTATACTCCAAATTATAAATATATTTCATCTACAATATCATATACCTAAGTCTAATCGTTTTTGATACATTTGAAATTTTATGTAAAAATGACAGTTGCAGCCACTCGAATAATTACTAATTTTTCCTATAAGGGAGGATGTGCTATTTAATTTGAGTCGCATTTCCTGTTAAAAACATTAATGCAAAGTGTTAAAAAAATTAGTTTCAAATTGACGTTGAGAAAACCGCCCAAAATCAATTTTTTCAAATGGAAACCTTCATTTTTGATAATTTTATCTGATTCAGTGTTAAAATTAAGGGTAAGTTTGTGGAAAGTTGTCTATTCCAAAAGTGTTTAGTTTTCGAAATATTGTCAATTTAATATTTTCATATGGCTATTTTGTCGCATCTTATATAATTCTTATATAAATCTTAAATACTGTCACTTTTAGTTGCCTTGACGAAAGTGGCCATTTTTAATGCAATCAAATTTCAAAGGAATGCTTACAGCTATCAGTTACTTTTGGAAACCCAAAAAAATGGCCACTTTCCTCATGGCAACTAAGAGTGACAGTATTTAAAATAAGATGCGGCAAAATAGCCATATGAAAACATTGAATTGACAATATTTCGAAATCTAAACACTTTTGGAATAGACAAACTTACACATGCTTGCCCTTATTTTTAATATTCAACAATATAAAATTATCAAAAGGGGGGGTTTCCATTTGAAAAAATCGATTTTGAGCGGTTTTCTCAACGTCATTTTGAAACTTATTTTTTTAACACTGTATAAATAGTTATCAAAATTTTGTCGAAATTCCATTAAAGTTAGTATTTCTCAACAAGAAATGAGACTCAAATTAAGTGGCACATATTTCCTTATAGGAAAAATATATAATTATTAGAGTGGCTGCAACTGTCATTTTTTACATAAAATTTCAAATATGTCAAAAATGGTTAGACTTAGGTATAGGAATTTATACATGAAATATCTTTAGAATTTGGAGTAGAATTGAAAAATCTAATAATACATAGGGTGTTCCATTTAAAATAAGCAAGTTGATATCTACTTCCAGTACAACCGGAAGTGTGGCCATTTTGAAAATATTTTAGATCGGTTGCCCCCAATGACTTACGTATACTGTCCAATTTTCAAATTTCTCCTGATTATAATTTGCCGGATATCGATCGCGACGCTTCCCGGTGGGACACCCTGTATAGGGTGGCCCAATTTTAATTTTCCAACCATTTCAAAAAAGTGCTATTTGAGATTTTTTAAAGAAATTATTATAGTTTGCGATCGATTTCTGCAGTACATGTACTTACTTGATCGTATGGACCGACTTTTTCATTGAGTTTATTAAGTATATACAGGGTGGTCCTCAACTAATGTCAATAAATTCACTGACATTTTGTTTAGGCAAAAATATTGCGTTTCAGGCAAATTTGTCTTATCGGAAAGTTAATAGGTTCCTAGATACAGGGTGTCAAAGTGTAAGTTAAAATTTCGTATTTTCTTAATAGATTTTTAACGAGTTTTAGCAGTACCACAAAAATTTTTGTTTGGGGGTTTTTTAGATCGACAAATCCAAATTTCCTATTTGCTACCTTGTAGTTCCTAGAGGGCGCTAGCTGCAATGGTCTGGAGCCACTTAAAACATCAGGCCTTTTTTGGGTTTTAATATATCGCTTTTTTGTTGGCAACATATGATTCTCCAATATTTCCTCAACAAACAATGTTTACTTGGTTCAAGTTGATATCTGTCACGGTTTTTGAGATATTTCACATTGAAACATATAGTGATTTTTTGAACTAATTGGATCTCTACACAAACACCGCCACCAAAATATATAAAGCTATTTGTAGACCCTTGCTAGACTTTGGACATATACTCATGACCAACGGAACAGAAAGGACAAAATGTTATACACAAACAACAGAACAAATTGCACTAAGACTAATAACACGAATAAGACCCCCAAAACCCACTACACAACCCCCCCATCCAACTACTATACGAACGCACAAACATGACAAAGATCTCGGAAAAACTCATACTTCTACAGACAAAATGGACAAACAACCCCTACAACTGGACCATACTGAATCCCCTTTGACTTACAATACCAACCAGACAATCCCGCTTCCGTTTCCCTACATCAACGCTACTCGAACACTTACAAACGCAACTGACTAGTGGCCATTAAAATAATTTTTTCTTGTCATTGGAATTTTATTTAATAATATTGTTAACCTAGAATAAGAGAATTTTCATATTTGTTTTTTATTTATATTAAGACTACATGTATTAAACAAGGGCAGAAAGACCGATAGGTCGATAGACTTTTTTAGAAATAAAGATGTTTACTACTACTTGGATCTCTAAATAAAAGAAATGTTCTGCGCAAATTGTCTATTAAACAAAACTTAACAAACATTAGACAGTATTTATTTAGGCACTTTCAGAACTACTTTAAACTACTTTTTTAACCCAGAAAAATCTTTGAAAATTAGTATTTTATAATAATATGAAAATGATCTCCTCTGACTTCAATACATTTCCTAACCCTTCTAATAAATTATTGTCGTATTGAAGGAAAAAACGTTTTTGCTTCGGAAGACTTCTGCAGCATTTAAAATTTTCTGCCACAATTCTTCCCTGTTGTTAATGGGATTGTCATAAACTAGGGATTTCATATAACCCCAAAAACATAAATCCATTGGGTTAAAATCAGGGCTTCTGGCAGGCCACTGTATTGGCCCTCCGCGTCCTATCCAGTGATTCGGAAATTGTTCATCAAGATAGTTTCGAACTTGAACACCAAAATGAGCGGGAGTGCCAGCTTGCATGAAGCAAGGATTTTGGCGAACCAATAGGGGTATGTCAACCCCTGTCGACAAAGTCTAGGTAATTTCCCAATTCGTTCTGAAGAAAATCTAAGTAACTTGACTAGTCAAATTTCCACGAAATTCATGTGGACCTATTAGATTCCCTATGATTCCGCACCAAATATTAATTTTGAATTCATGCTGGAAATGGCGATGTGAAACGGCATGTGGATTTTGAGTGTCCCAATGATGTTTATTTTTATAGTTGAATACCCCTCTACGGGTAAAAGTCGCTTCGTCAGCAAACAGAACATTTTTTTTAAATCCAGGATTACGTGTTTCCTGTTCACGCATGAAGATCGGGTTGATGAAGATGAATGAGGTTGAAGATGAGATGAAAGATCGGGTTCTAATAAATATTGGACTGGGAAAAAATGAAAGGGATAAAACTTATCTTTCTTAAAGATTTTGAGGACACTTGTTTTGCTCATACGCGTAGTTCTTCCTACTTGTCTACTGCTAATTTCTGGATTATCAAGCACCCGAGTTAACACTTCTTCTTGATCGACGGAAATACTACCAGTTTGTCCAAGCCGTTGAACCAGATTGTGGAATAGTTTTTGATTTGGTTGCCGTCTATCAGGATATAACCCTAAATATCGGCGATGCGCTCTACTTCCAACATAATTTTCTTGCGCATAAACACAAACCATATCGCGCATTTCTTCATTCGAATATAAGTTATGTTGGGGCATAATTTTTTCAGTACTTAACTAACACCAAACTGACAGTAAGATGAATGTTGTCCATGCCCCACTTTAAAAATGTCAATTTACGACAATATAAGGGATCTAATTTCAGCTAATTCAAAACATCACTACATTGTTCAATGTGAAATATCTCGGGAACGGTGACAGATATCGACTTGAACCAAGTACATATTTTTTGTTGCGGAACTATTGGAGAATCATACATGCCAGTGAATTTTTCGACATTAGTTGAGTACCACCCTGTATAATAACTATTACTTTACTCTGAGTGATTTTGAGGGAACAAGGCTTCCAATTTTTTGACTTTTTGCTAGAAGAAAATTAATTTGATGTAAGAGGTAGAATATTCTAGTAATAAATATAAAAGTAATAAAGTTCATTGAACAAGTTGGTTGATTTGGTCTGGTATTGGAAAACTGAAGTCACGCGAAAACTATCGAAAACTATTGACTTTTTCAAAAAGTTCCAAGACGCACTTTTTTACCAAGGCACTGTAACTTACGGAATTTTTTTGTATATTGTCACAAAGTTACCTTATATTATTTCTGTAAGAGTATTTAACGTCCCCGGTATCTCTGCTATCAAGTTTTTCTAAATGGGTTCACTCACGGTTTATTAAGCATGTGAGACCTAACATGTATAGGTTCACGTCGGGTAATTGTAAAACGGCGTAAATGTAAACATGCACAAATTTCAGTTTAAATTTACCGCAAAATATGTCACGTCTGTTAATATTAACGGCTTTTCCACCTCTCTTTATAAGGCATCAACAGTTTCTTCTTAGGCGTCCTTCTTCAGTTTCCGAGAACTGTTTGAGATCGACACTACATAAATTTGCAATTGTTGTTTTGCTGCCTATGTAAGATTTAAGTTGTGATTTTTTTCAATTTTAAAGGTAAGTATTGTTTTCTTTGCTTATAAATTGCCAAAATATATTACTTTATCTACCTACACTTGCATAAATATTTATTTAATAATAAAACGTTTGTTCCATTGTTGTTTACATATACCCCCATAAAAATGGAAAAAGGTGTAATTGTAAACAACATTTTGGGGTAAAAGTAAACAATGATAAGCTTTAAATTTGAACATTAATGAAAGTATTATTTTTTCAGATGCCTCGAAAATATGTTCGAAAAACTCCTGGACCGGCGTACACTTAAGAAGATCTTGCTGATGCTGTCGCTGATGTGAAAAACAAAAATATGACTTATCGAGCCACACCAAACCTTCTCTGAACCGCATCTTTTTAAAATCCCCAGAAAAAAAGGAAAACGTAACGTCCATTGAGCAAACTAATTCTCCACCAAAGAAACAAGTTATTCTATGACTAAAACAACTAACTTATGGAGAAGTTTTGACAACAGATGAAGTCCTGAATAGGCTAAAGTTAGCTCAAGAAAAAAGTTTTTGAAATGCCAACCGAAGAAAAAGCCGGTACCACAGAATAGAAAATTAGGGAATGAAAGGATGCCAGAAGAAGAAACTACTTGGAATAGAAAAAAGAAAAAGAAAAAAACAAAAAGGAACAAAAGTAGTTCAGACGATGAACAAAATGACCATTTGTTATCACTATGATTAAGTGATGGAGACGGTTCTTTCGAGGAAGATTTTAATTATGAGGAAGATCCGATTACGATAACTAATACACCTATTTCAGAACTCAAACATGGAAGTTTCGGACTTGTACAATTTAAGGGAGGGAAAAGGAACACAACTACTTACAAATATGTATGTTCTATAGAGAATATTGTTGATCAGGAACTGGAAGTAGTAGGACTAAAATCTATAGATAATACAAAGGAAAACTTTGCGGTTCAGGCAAGTGATGTAAATTTTGTTATAGAAAACCAGATACTCGAAGTATTGCCATTTGCCACAATTAAAATGAAAGGAGAAATAATTTATTATACTTTTGAAAAAGTAGTTCCAGTGTCGGAAAATTAATGTTTATGATATTATTTAACATAAAGGTTTATTTATGTTTTTATTCCTTTCTTAAGGGTTTAATTCGCGAGTTTTTATTTTTTAGTAGTTTTTAAGTTTCTATGGTTAAATAAAAAAGCTAAATCAAAACAAAACATGTTGTTTTTAATTCTTTTGGGGTAAATGTAAACATGAACCTAAATTAGTTATATGTTACAGGCATTAAACAAAATATCAAATGTTTATATTTACCTCGTTACTTTTTTTTAATAATATATGGTTCAAGTTTTAGATGTTTACGATTACCCTGAACTTGTTGGGTAAATGTAAACGTTAACAACTTCTTTAAAATATTTATTTTTCAAAATTTAATTTTTGTTTCTTTTGTTTCAACTGACAATACATTGTAAAGTAAATATAAGTAATAAAAAATTTGTAGGCCGAAAAAAAGACAATCTATTTTTTAAGTAATGATAAATTTGCAAGAAAAATGTATTTGTCAAAATCGTTTACTTTTACCCCACTCGATCCTACCGAGTTTCATTCTCTAATCTGTTGTCGTTGAAAAACTAATTAAAAAATTTAATATTATAATTACTTGTTGAAGGAGCGCACCTTTAAGAGCCGTTACCTCCTGTTGATGTAATGACACCATAATCTATAGGTATGGCATTTTCGTAATGTTTTTAGCTATAGGATATGCCCTTTTCTTGTAAATTAAAATTGGACCACCCTGTATAAAGGTTGAATAACAATTTCTAGACTGACTATTTTTAAGGAAAGTGACATACGTATCTCATTCCTGTTTTAATACTTTCAATTTAATCAATTAAATGTAGCGATAATTAGTCAAGTAACAAAGCCAAATATGTACATTTGTTGCTTTAAGTAAATATGCCGACTCAAAATATATGCCTTCTTGATTCTTTACAGCATTAAGGGTCTTTAATTTTTAAAGGCGATTAAATTCCTTTATTATTTTTGTTAGATATAACACTAAAATGTTAAGGGATTAAGATCAGAGCTGTGAGCGAAGAAAGAAACTACTTCTTCGACCGTATAACCTGCCTGGAAAATATTTGATTTCCAAGACTTGTAAGTTTTCTTGACTATGGGTGTCCGGAAACTAAACCGACAAACGAAGACCTCAATTTCTAGAGATGATTTTATGTCGATTTGATCTAAACCGTCTTCTCCAGAAATGCTGTCTACGGGAGGTATTTATGATTCTTTGAAGATGGACCTTGACAATAGTATTTTTATTGCTATTGTTTTTATCAGATTACATTTTATCTAGGATAGATTTTTTGTATTATATATTTGCATTTTGTCTCCAGCAATCCACCAAGAACCGCAGCCATTTTTCTATATAGGGCGTACCGTTTTGACCATACTTCGCCTGATGGAAAGCCCATCCACTACAAGGCAGAATATAATAAGAATCGCAGTAACTAATATATCATGGTTTACGATATACATATTTACAGTTTTTTTGAGAATCGGCTATTTCGTGCTATTTATTTTATTACTTTTATGACACATTCGGTACATATAAAATATTTCTTTTGTATTTTAGTCTCGGCCGCAGTCGCAGTTTAATTTTTTAATTAATATTTGAGTTAATATCAGCAACATATTTTGAATTTTTTGCTTTGGATTAAAAAAAGCAAACTATTTTAATTCACATTTCTTATAACTCATTGTGTATACTTTCCTGTCTGTATTTCAATTCAAATTTAAATGAAATTCCTGGGTTCAGGTCAATTTTATTGTTTATTACAAACTGATGATGGTGGAGAAAGACACCGAAACGTATTTGTAATAAAATAATAAACAATAAAATTGACTGGAACCCAGGAGTTTCATTTAAATTTCTTATAACTCCATTTTTATTATATAATGTTGGTCTCTTGTAAAGTATGAACAATTATTTTGATGCATATCATAAGCACAAAAAGTAGCCCCTTCTAAAATACCAAATGGTATAACAATACCTATTCCCTAAACAGTTAATATTTTTTGTGCCAATTAAATGAAACACGTACAATATTTCCACCTTACTTTAATACCTTTTCGCCGCAATTTATTGACTTGCAAAAAAATCCATTATTTTTATTGCATTATTTCTGCATATAAATTACAAATTTTGACATTAATCAGTTGAAAATGAATCCACTTTTTTGTCGATAATGATTTTTTTAGTTATAATTATTATGTCATTTGTGCAGTGAGTCTGAAAGCTGTCCGCATAATGTATCAGTCTTCTATTGAGAATGTATTTCTATTTGGAAATCATCCTGGACAATTTTACCCCTATGCAAAACCCCTATCCTGAAGGAAGCTTGCAGGAATATATGATGGAAAAGGAAGACCTTCAGAGGTTGATATTGAAGAGATATTGGAGGAAATACGTTTGAATCCAATAACATTAGTGCGAGCCTTGAACATCGGAGTCATTCCAAAGACGATTGATTATACATCGAATTTGTCATGTCACATCTGAAGAGTGCAGGCCCTTCTATCAGAAGACTTGCAATGCAAATAACATTTTTTTAAACGAATGTTACAAAAAATACGTCTAGATACCACTTTCTTGAATCTCATTCTTTGAACTCATGAACCTTATGCAAGCAAGGTAGTATTGGTGGTGATTGCAACATTCATAAGTTTCACAGTTGGCAAATGGGGAATCCACATGTCTTCAAGAAAAATATTCAGCAACCGTTTAAAATCAACGTTTGGACTGGGATAATCACAAGATTATAGTACTGGTAGAATTACCCGCAAAAATATGCAAACAATTTGCAACTTTTGCAAAATCAGCTACCAGTATTAACTCGAAGCCATTTCACTACGAATAGGGGGACTAATGTGGTTTCAATAGAACGGCCGCCCTGTTCACTACGCATGGTTGTAAGAGAACACCTAAATAACGTTTTTCTTCGTAGATGAATAGGCCATTAAAGATCTATTTTGTGGCTACCACACGGTTAGCCGAATTTAAATCCACATTTTTTTTTAAATTATGGTTGCCTGAAAAGAAAAGTTTACTTAGGAACAGCCGACACTCATGACGAGCTGAGATAACCATTTTATAAAGACGCACAGGAAAAAACGAATATACACTTATTATACTATTTCAGACTTGAGGAGAATGGCGCTACTTTTTATGCTATTCAAGAAAGCGGTTTGTGCTTGCATGTAGCAAAAGTTGGATAATAGGAATTGAGTTATAAGAAATGTGTATTAAATTTAGTTTTCAAATCCAAAGCATACATTCTAAATCGTTTGATAAGCTATTGGACTATGTGTATTGACGAAACTGGAACCAACAAAAAAATATTTTACAACATTTAGGTAACAGCACGAAATGCCAAATAATGTTAGTGCTGGTCGGTTTGAAAAAGTGTAAATATCTTCAAAACCATGATATGATTTAGCTGTTTGATTTGTTTGATTTCTGACTTGTCGCGAATGGGTGTTAGGTCATTAGGCGAAGTATTGTAGAAGGTTTACTGGACACCTTATATACAGGGTATCCAAGACAAGGATGCATTGCACGGGATCTCCGAAACCGTAAGAGATACAAAGTCAGTTTAATTAGGAAAACGTTGCGCAATTAGAGGGCTAAATACATGGCATTTTCGAAAATCAAATATTTCTTTAAATTTTTGAGACATTTAGAGAAAAGTGATTTTTCGGATTTTCGTTTTTTTCATTTTCGAAGTAATTTCAAATCATATAAAAAAACAAAAAATACTTTCTCATGGTACGATTTCGAGCGGAAACCATCTTCAACTTTTGTTTTTCATATGAACCGAAAAAGAAGTACATAACGTATCTTTTAATAGCGAATGCAATGATGTATAACACAGTATGATTTGTTCCGGTGCTTGCGTCAAAAAAACCAGTCTTTTATAAATTATACCAATTTTTATTAGGAAACGATAACAAAATTGCCAAAAAGAATCCAGACATCAACACCGATTCGGCTTAAACATGTGCGGCATTTTTGACACACGAATATTGCGACCTTTTATTTACCACCACACTTTAACCGCAGAACGTTACGTTAACTTATTGGAAAATCAATTAGAAGAAAGTTTAGGTATTCTGCCACTAGAAAATGTACAAAATTATTAGTTTCAACAAGACGGAGCTCCAAGTTCACGTTCACCATTTTGACACTGAAGACCAACTTGTGAGGGCAGACCAAAGCGGTAACTTCACCGGTCAAGGGTGAGAAGAGCGTTTCTGCCTGTGATTAGAAAATAATGGTTACCTTTTTGACATTTATAAACTTTTTTCTTTCATTTTTTCCTGGTTTTAGTAGGTTCATTTTATTTAAATTACTATTGTTGTATAACTTTCTTTATTGAAAGGTTTTAGTCTGGTTTTAATAAGTTTTATGAATGACACGTACTCCTTAAGTTGAAGGCTAGACGTCTAAAATTCCACCTATTAAACTGTCTTCTTTCAGGATATTTGTTGTATATGTAAAATAGGCATATTTTATCAAAAACTGTTATTTAAACACAAGAACCGGTACAAATCGTACTGTGTTATACATTGTTGAATAAGCTATTAAAAGAGCTACCTAATACGTTATGGACTTTTTCTTCGGTACTTCGGTGCCAAACTATTTTTTGTTTTTGATTTGGTTGTATGATTTGGAATAACTTCAAAAACGAAAAAGAAGTTTTTCTAATTAAACTGACTTTGTATCTTACGGTTTTGGAGATCCCGTGCAATGCATCCTTGTATCAATGTAAATTTGAAAAATTGGACACTATAAAAATGCTTGAGGGGTACGGGATCTAAAATAATGTCAAGATGGCCACACTGCGTTATAACGGAAATAGGTATCAACTTGCTTATTCTAATTGGTTCTAAATATAACTATTTCATGTATAATATAGGAACCACCACTAGAATAATAATATTTTTTTCGTATCAGAAAGCATTTATAATTTGGGTCGGATATCTGATTGAAAAAACGTATTTTAATAGGCTTTTGATAACAATTACCACAGAGTGTTAAAAAAAAACAAGTTTAAAAGTGAACTTTATAGAACCACTAAAAATCATTGTTTTCGAACGGCAATCTCTAATCCTGATAATTTGATTTAATTTAGTGATAAAAATAATGGCGTTTATGTAAGGTTGTCTATCAGAAAGTTATAGTTTTATTGTTTGAAAGTTGCAATTTTTTAAAAATTGCCAACCCAATCTTTATATATGGCGATTTTGCTCCGAATGTTAAGTGCAATGGCAAGTTGGACGTTTTTGAATCATTTTATATAAAATTGTCCTTATTAACTTGATAGGCGAAGCCTATTTGAAAATTTTATGTAATTTTGAAGCCGATTTTAGATTTTAGACAATTTTGCCGTTCGCATATGAATCTTTTTTACCTCCTCTCAGTGCTCGAGTTTTTTATTTGATGATTACGTATGTTCTTAAACGTCCTGTGCGACGTGTAAAAATGGTTCTTTGCGGTTTTTTCAACATTTTTAAACTCGTGTTTTGAACATCCTGCTGTAGTTATCAAAATAGTACCAATATTATTAATATAGATCCTTTTCAACTAGAAAGTCAACCCAAATTAAATAACAAAAGCTTCTTTCTTAAAAAAATAAATATTATTCTAGTGCCTGCGTTTGTAATTTTTGACTTTAAATTTAAAATATTTGAAAACAGGTTAAACTTACGATATCTAATATCTTAGATATAGAATAAACATTTAGAATTTCAAGCATAATTAATAGGGAGGGTAGTCATTTTGACCTACAACAATGTAGGTCTCTTGCCTCCGCCCACTAGTGACTTCGGTATAGTGTGTTGCTATCTTTGATCGAAGTGCTTCCTGGTGCGATATTCTGTATACTATATTTTGGTGTAAAAATATCTTTTAATTGTAAACATAAGTATACTACATTTGCATGGGTGAACTGATATTTTAAATTACATTTACTTATACTAGTAGTCTAGTATTCTAGATTAAAAAGATACTCTTGTCTTGAGTGACTAAGATTACCGTATGCCAGATAAATTTACTCGAAATGTTTGTGTTTTTTGCATGGCTTTGGAAATCAAATAACAGGTTCAATATTTTATATTTATATATATTTTTTAAATTAGTCATTAAATACAGTTATTTACAAGTGTTTACTGCAAATGAATATGCTAACGTGCTATAAATAAATGTACTGCAGATGAACATGCTATATTGGCGAAAAACATTGTAACGCTTGACCATGTATTATGCCAAAACATTTACGATATAAGACCTCCTTTTCATACCACTTTTAAGCCTGGTTGAACAATGGAAGCCATCAAATTACTTAATTTTTTTTGTAAGTAATGGCCCACATGCTTCATCTTGTACAAATAAAACAAAGTATGATTCGTTCATTATTGTTCCATTATAATTTTTGCCAGTTTATGATATTATTTACTACAAAATATTCGCAGTGTCATTGATATTTTGCAATTATGAAGCAAAAACTCATCATTCGCAATACATGTTTCTCGCCATACGGGCACATCTCTAAACAAGAGTATCGTTTTATACCAAACAGTCGAAAATAATATAAATGTAAATTAAAATATCAGTTGACCCATCCAAAGGTGACACATATGTTATCAATAAAAATGCATTTGTACATCACAATAATAGTGATAATTGTTAATTTTTTCGTATATTTTCCTGACTGTACTTTAATTCACTCCAATATATTCCTGGGTTTCAGTCAATTTTATTGTTTACTATTTAAAATGTTACAAATACGTTTCGGTGTCTTTCTCCACCATCATCAGTTTGTATGTTTAGATGTTTCTGCCTTCACATTTGATTGGACATTCAAGATTACAAATTCATGATTGGACATTCAAGATTACAAATGTGAAGACAGCAACATCTAAACATACAAACTGATGATGGTGGAGAAAGACACCGAAACGTATTTATAACATTTTAAATAGTAAACAATAAAATTGACTGAAATCCAGGAATATATTGGTGTGAAATAATTGTTAATACAAGACTCTACGTTTGATCCTTCTAGATAAACAGCAACATTAATAATATAAAAAATATGTGCAATGTCCATGTTCAACGAGTCCTACCCCATTAGGAATCAAATACTCAGACACACACACTATACACACTCAGACGATTTGAGTCATATAGACGTGAAATTGTCTCTAGAGTCTTCGTTTGCAGGTTTAGTTTCTGGACACTCTGTTTAGACAAGTTGGCAATTTATATGGCTCAACTATAAGACCCTAAAGTTCCACACTATCCATCTCTCACCACACTACGATGCTAAAATTATTTTTCTCTAGTTGAATAAGGGTTTCTTGGTCCCAAATGTGATTGTTTTTCCAATTATGAACAGCACATCGTGTAAAATTGGAAAACAATAGTTTTCCCATAAGCCCAACATCATTACTTCATTCTTATATTACTTCTTCATTTAAAGTGCCGCAGTAGGGAAGTCAATGAGCATAAAATTCTAAGCAAGATAGATATTCTAGCAAGATCTCATAAAGTGATGTAGTTTTTCACAGTAAAGACTTTTTGTTTTTTGCTGGCACGTCGTTTAGTATTTACTATGTTTCGTGTTTTTTAACATAACCCAAATTGTTATTGTTTCTGGATATCGCGAAGCTCTACGATTTTGAGTGTCAGACGATGTAACGCACGTCGTACACGTTTGTGGTACGTAAACAGTTTGTAGACGGCAGCAAGAAATAAAATTGAAAGCTTGAAGATCTGCAAGAGGTCCTAAGTTATAGAGAGAGCACCGCGCTACGCGAATGAACTTTATTCAATTCCAAGGTCCAATGAAATATTTAAAGTTGATATATCATATTCACAGACGAACCAATGTGTTGTCTTAATGGTAAATGTCCCAAAAGGTTTGCGATGAATAGAAGAAATATTTAACCAAGAGTTGAAAATGGAATGTGATAGGTGGTGTGAGAGATATGGCTCCGTCATGGTTTTGGGTGGAATATCGATGCGTTGACGTACACCTCTTTATATTTTTGATTCATGTGATAAATTAGGACGTACCAACCAGACAATCCCGCTTTCGTTTCCCTACATTAACGCTACTCGAACACTTACAAACGCTACGGACTAGTGGACAATAAAATAATTCCTTCTTGCCACTGAAATCTTACTTATTTAATAGTATTGTTAACCTAGAATAAGAGAATTTTCATATTTGTTTTCATTTAGATTAAGACTGTATGTATTAAACAAGGGCAGAAAGACCGATAGGTCGATAGCCTTTTTTAGAAATAAAGATGTTTACTACTACTAGGACGTAGTGGATCCGCGAAAGGCTTCCAGGGTCGCTAGGAGAAATTTCTCTCATTATCAAAATAATTTACCATTGTGTATATTTTCCTGACTGTATTTCAAATTAATTCAAATGAAATTCCTGGGTTCCAGTCAATTTCATTGTTTATTATTTAAACATGTTACAAATACGTTTCGGTGTCTTTCTCCACCATCATCAGTTTGCATGCATGGCTGTTTCCACCTTCAATTTTGGCAAGCAATTCTAATGCTGTCGCCAAATCTTATTATTAACTGCTTGAGTCAGTCACAAGACTATGGGCACTTTATTTTCACTAGAGACGTACTAGATGAACTTCTTTAAGTGCAACAAACTGATGTGCATTTCTAAGCAACTGTTTACACATTGTTACATTACACGTTGCTGCTGCATAATGGATACATAATGTCAGGTACAGCAATTTGCTGTACGTGACAGCTTAAATCTCACAGATTTACGTGTAACCTCGGGCACTTTTATTACACCGAAATAACTTTCAATTGCTTTAAATTAAAAATTGTTATCATTACAAAGTCAAATTATTTCCAACATACATGCATACGCTGCTTCTGTTAGCTAATAATAATGTTATATGCAAAGTATATTCAATATAATTAATATATTTTTTTGTTATTTTCAGAAAATTTGCTTGTGACATCAATGTGTTCCTGAAATGGTGTGTAAAGAAGATATATTGACATGGTTTCAGGACTTGGAAAGTTATAAAAGGATAGATATGTTATGTGAACTGATAAATATGTGTTTGCCGATTGAGTTGAGATTCGTAGGCAGTTTCCTGGAAGAAACCGGGAAGCATAGCTATCAAGCGTTACGGCAACGAGCTTTAGCTGCAAATGATTACGAGAAGCTCGAGAAGGACACTAGTTTAAAGGATCGGACTCTTTATGAGGAATATATAAGGCATTTGATGCTTATAAATGTATCTTTGCTAAAATCTAGAAATTACAATGTGGCTAATTGGTATTCGAAAAATTTCTTAAGGACAGACTATATCGAAGAATTAGTTGTGAAAGAAAAAAACGAAATAGTGCGAAATGAATTATTGTTGTTGTATACGATGGCAACTAGACATCCTGCTTTTAGTTTTGATCAAAAGCAGTTTTACAATCGTATACTAGTGCGGCTGTATGAATTAAGGGATAGCAGATCTAATAAGTCTTGTACTTACAGATATCCACCTGGATTTGAGTGTCCAAGCTTTTACAGGAATAACAAGGTAATTATGGAACTATATCTTTATAATCTATCTTCATTTTATACAGGGTCCTGCATCTCTGCTCTCTTTTTTTTACTACACCTACACTATTTACTTTTTTAAAATCCTTTGAACTGGACACAAACTATTTGACTAAGAAAATATTTAAAAATTATTATTATTCGACTCGGGAAAAATTCAAAAATTTTATCCAATAATAATAATTACTGTGTATATTTTTTATAAGGCATCATTTATTAGGGCTAGCATTTTTGTTCTTGAAGCTTTGGCAGGCCATATATAAATGGTGCTCGGCCGTTGTTGCAAGACAGTGTTCGTTTTAAATTATCCGTTATGAATTTATTTTTATGACATGAATTTATTATTTTATTTAGTTTTGTTTGAACATTTGTAGTAAGATCTTTTTTTTTCGGTTTATATGTTTTTAAATCATTTATTAAGGCTAGCATTTTTGTTCTTTCGTTTTAAATTATCCGTTATGAATTTATTTTTATCCCATGAATTTATTATTTTATTGTTCGTTTTAAATTATCCGTTATGAATTTATTTTTATGCCATCTTTTTTTGGATTAAAATAATAATAATGTTAGATATATTTTGAAATATTTATAGCAAATTTGAACCTCTATTCTTAGTAAGCATACGCTTCAAGTTGTATGACAATTCACTTGTATGGCACCTTTTTGCAAAATGGTAATCATTCAAAGCTAAATAGCCAAATGGCGGCCACTTTTCAAAAACAATTTTTAAATACAATAAAAAAATACAAACAACACCAGTAATGAAGGTTTTATTGAAGTTTAAATTTAAATTTATTGCGACTAAATAGCGATTTCTATTGGGGCTAAGGATTGGTAAAAACAGTAAGGATTGTATCCTTCTAGCTGTCCAAGAAAACATACAGCGTTAGCCACCATGTTGCTCTTGATATGGAAGTAAGTCTCAAAGCGTGCTGAACGTACAAAGTATTGTTACATTTTACGGGGCTATTTATTTAGACAATTTGCATAAACACAACCGTACTTCGATTTATAGCCTTCTTAGTATGCTAATTCAAGAAACATATAATTCACTAAGAGCGCTTTGCGTTGTGCTTATATACTGCTTAACAAAGCTTCTACAAAGTCCAGAAACGTCACACGTCACCCAACCGAAAAATTGGCTGGAAAGTTTTATCTCTGGTATGATTATCTCCGCTTGCCGTAGCACTGGACAAGTCTGTACCATGTTTGCATCACGTGTTTGCATCACAACAGTTTAAGGTCCTTGCCAATCTTGGTTTCACTTAAGTGACTTTCCCCTTTTTTGGGTTGTATAGCCAAACAAGGTCATCTTTTTGGCAGCATTTTCAGTTCTTTAGCAAGTCATTTCTCGCTTTTGCATGGACACTGGCAATCCTCAATTTTCTTCTCACTTGTTCATGTATGCCAGTCAGCCTCTGAATAAAGGATTTTATGAAATCCGTATTGGGTTGATCCTCCCCTGGTGTCCCCAACATCAGATCCGCTGGAAGTCTTATTTCTCTTCCAAACATCACTGGCTGGTGAGCAATCAGTAGCTTCATGCGCAGAGCTTCTGTATGCCATTAACACCAAGTGGTTGTGGTGTACGGCACCATTTGATCTCTGATGTCTCTTATGACACCAAGACTCGACCAAATATCGTCTGAGCGATTATTGACCCAGTCGAATCGCTATTTAATTTTTGCCAGAGTCTTATTCACTTCAAAATGACCTCCACGTTTTCCGTTGTGCAGCTCTTTCAAATCATCTAATTTTTTGCTCTCAGTGACAATTAATTGCCTCGCGATAGACTTGCCATCCGCACTTTTCCAGGCCCTCTTCAATAGCACATTTTCCATTTCTAAAGAGGCCCACTGAGCACTTGAATGCCGGACGTTTACCAGCATTATCCTTCCATTCTGGCCTACTGTTCTCTGCTTTCGTTTGAATAATGGGCCCAATTACTAAGTCGTCCTTTTATCTTGTTAAAGTTTCTGCTTGGTCCAGCATCGTGGTCATCTCTTTACTACACTGTGGTTCTCCGAGTGGAGATGACCCCTTCTCGTTCCACTCTTGGATGTAGACTGTAGGCATACTACATTCTCCTTTACAGGGTCCTCGTGTGTCGACCTTACTGTGAAGTCTTCTTGGGCGGCGGTCTAGATCAAAATTGTCATATCGGCTTTTGAATGGATGGTCATTCTTATGTCGACGTCGCCGTTAGATTTTCTTGGAAGCGGTGACGGACTTTGTGCTGTATTGGAGCAATTTTCCGCAATTGAAACACTTTATGCTCGTCTTTAGTGATGGTCCCTGAGTTGGCACCGGATAACCCTTAAATCTGTTTTCCGCCTCTTTATTGCGTCGTATAAAGGGTGTTTCAACCAAGGCGGGGTGGAAGACTACTGCTAACTGGAGTATAATTTTCAAACAATTTTTATATGCGATATTGGCATCGGCAATAGTGACCATCCATTAAAATTTGTTTTTTTACACAATGCGATCCAAAAATCCGTATCATGTCAAACTTATGTTTTTTAATGAATAATTTTGACATAAGATTTTTGGGTCTGTGGTTAGTAATTTAGATAGACCAGATATAGACATTTAAAGATGAAAACAGGGTCACATTTGGAACAGTTCTGTAAAAGATCGCTGTATAGAAACATAGCGTGACACATTTCAAATAAAGCACCAATATACAAGGAGTTCGAGTTTTTCATAAAAATTGCTAACTTCATTTTTTAAAATGGTACATTCTATTATGATCTTAAAAGTCTCAGCAAGTAAGAAAATGTTAAATTGTCAATACTTTGAATCAGAAGTTTCTGAGTAAATCGGTTGCAAAGTTAAATTTTTGCAGTAATTTGCCATTAAACTCTTAAATTAATGCACATGATAGGTAAATAATTTAGTTTGACAAAACCAAACAGACCGAACTGACAAGTTTTTCAGTATAATATTAATTTTTTTGTCGGTAACCATGAATCTGAGTATCTAGGAAATGGTTAATATGGTGTTTGTTAGAATTAATTAATAAAACAGTAATGGAGAAAATGATCTCACGCTATTACTCTCAGTCCAAGAAGACTCTCACATTCAACCCTATTACGGTACTATCGATCTAATAAATTTTATTACAACAAATAACGACATCCTAATAAAACAGTAAGAAAAAAGATTAAAGAGAAAAAAGATTAAAAATTTGTTTAACTAATAATTTGTTGAGGAGGTGTTCTAACAGTCAGCCCTTTTAAAAGACATGTTTACCGATTCTATAGTTTCTTCTGAAATACACTTGCTTCAGGAAACCACGCTTCTTCTACTGCAACAATAAGCTCTGGGATCGAGTTTGTGGTATGAAGTCTAGCTCGAATTCTTCATTTTAGCTCATCCCATAAGTGTTCGATCGGATTTAGGTCAGGATTGTATGCTGGCCAATCCATAACCCGAAAACCTACTTCTGCAGTGTAATCTTGCACGATTCTTGTGGTGTGCGGCCTGGCATTGTCATGCATAAAGGTAAATTCGTCTCCAATGTAGTCGACCTAAGATACCACATGAATTGCTAAAATCTCCTCGATATTTCTAACAGCCGTAAACCTCTTCTTCCGTGAACACGGTCGCCCCTACGAATGAACTCAGGGTCGGTTCGTGCCCCTATAGAAATTGCACCCCAGATCATACAGGAATCACCTCCATAAGCACTCCGCTCTTCAAAGCAGCAATCTGCAAATCGCTCTCTTGGTCTTCGGTACACTTTCGTTCTTCGGTCACTACCATGGAGGCATATTCTGGTCTCATCTGAGAACAGAACATCCCCATTGTTCCAACGTCCAATTTAGATGATCCCGTGCAAAACTTAGGCATGCTTGCCGATGAGCTGGAGTAAGTTTTGGACCAATCGCAGGCGTTTTAGGGGTCAGGTTATTTTTCTGCAGTCGTCGTCTTACTGTCCACTGACTAATAGCCACTTCTCTCACCTCACGGAGCTGTCGTTGCTCTTGAATGGCATTAAGGTGACGATTTCTTAATGTTGTTGACACAATAAAGCGGCGATTACGAGCGGTTGTAAATCGCTTTCTGCATGTTCCAGGTTGCCTATGAAAGGATCCGTTGTCCGCTGCGCGTGTCATATCCAATTGTCTAGCAACAGCTCGCTGACTAAGTCCAATTTCGATTAAAGCAATAACTTGGCCGGCTTTTTGTGGTGTAGTATGCAATAAACTAACACACTTAGGCACTATTGAGATTATGGAAAACGAATTAACATGAAAATTTCAGTTGCAAACGCAATAATTTTAATATTTGACAATTTTTTTATTTTCGTTGCAATCACCACATAAATACTTTTCATTGGTTTACCAGTTGCTACGCATATAAGCGACAAGCCTTATTGCTAAATTTATACTCACATTAAAGAATATTAAATTGTCTTTCAAACTGGCACATTTCTTTTTTTGATCTGATGAAGTTTTTTAAAAAAATATAGTTTTTTAAAAAAGTCAAAAGTTCACAGTGGTCCGATTTCTATGCACGCAAGTGTATTTCGAAAACTTTGCCTTATCCTAGTTTTCATGTCTTGGGCTAATGTTGGTACCTGTTTGCAAATTTCAGCCCTAACATGACCCCAGAACATTTAGGAAAGTCAATTGGGGTTTGTGGGGTGATCTAGGTGGCCATTCTATTGCAACTATTTCCTTCCAATCATCTAAGTAATTTCTTACATTCCTATGATAGTGCATTGATATTACATTCTTCTGCAATCGATTTACTCAGAAAAGTGTGTTTCAAGATAGCATAATAATAAATGGGATGAACGTTCCATGTAAAAAAATAAGTTAGTAATCTTTATGGAAAATCTAACTCCCGTATATTGGTACATTATTAGAAAGGAGTTACCCCATGTTCTTATACCCCCCGATAAATGGTATTAGAGGATGGAGGATTACAAGACTTTCTATTTCTTTTACAGACTTAGTGCAGTGCTGTTTCAAATCTGATTTTGTTTTTAACTTTAAATGTCTATATCTGGTAAACTATTAACCGCATACTTAATAAATCTTATATCAAAAGTATCCTTATTTGTAACAGAACGAATATGCTACGAAAATTATTTTAATGGATGACCCCTATTGATGCCAATATCGCATAAGCCTCTTTCGATTTAATCGGTACAGTGAACAAATAGAAGAATAGAAATAGAAGAATAATAGATTAAAAATCCGAAAAACCTGCACTGTTTTACAGGAATGCTAATATTGCAAAAGCACCTTTAACTACTTGTATGTTAACAATTTGTGTTATTAAAACTGCTATCAACAAATGTTCACTATTTGGCATGTATTATTCTGGCCATGATATGTTGTTCAACGGCATTGTTTCTTGACTGTTGCAGTTACTATTGTGATTATAAATTTGAATTGTAGCAATTGGGCAGTAGCCCGCTATTGTGGCCAGGACTTGGGATTCTACCAATTTTATGGCAGCGTGCCTTCGCTGAGAGTATGTTCGGTGCTAATTTTCCAAAACAGTCTTCTCGGAAACTTTACAGTTTCTTCGACTCTTTACTGATGCTTTGACTGCTCGCTTTAACTGTTTTTTTAGATTTCGATAGAATTATCCGTCCTGAAGCCGCCTCTAGATGTTTAAATTCGGTTTTCAGATGTTGTGGTCCATAAATTTTTACGAACTCTGCCGGGAGAATCGTGATTTTGAGTTGGATAGTCAGTAGAGGTATCTCTTAACAAGGATGTCTTTGCGGCATACCTTATGGTTCAAACGATTCCCTCTCTTGGAAACCAGAGCATTCAAGAAGGCCAGTTGATCGTCTTCTACTTCCATGGTAAATTGTATGACTGGATGTTGCCCTTACACAGAAACTTTTCTGTGTTGTCGCGTCCATGTTTTCATATTAATAAAGTGTCATCCACATATCAATACCAAATCGTCGGTTTAAGAGCAGAGTGGGCTGCCCATGGCTTCTCCTTACTTTTGTTCCTAGAGGGTGTTCATTTCACAGGAAGTACTCTCCTCAAACAGCTCTGCCACTAGTTCTATGGATTCGTCCAAGGGCATTTTTGTAAACAGGAATTTGACGAGTTTCATTCACATACCGAAACCAGAATGTTAACTTAAGAGTTGCCGTTTTCATAGCAGCTTCATCGAATTTTTCCATGTAAAACTGCTTAGACGGGTCTGCATTGGCTTCCCATGACTGCCCTTCTTTTTGACCGTAGAACTTGCCATCCCACATGAAGGAGCTGTCTTTTGGACAAAATTTTAAGAGATTTGTTATATTCTCCTCAAACAGCTCTACCACTAAGTCTGCGGATTTGTTTAACAGCACCTTTGTAAAAAGATACACCACACCAAAACTGACCACCATATCCGTTGGACCCAGCCTTATTTGGCCTATGAAGTATGCGGAGTCTGACACGTGTGTCCGTGAATCTGATGTGTGGTTGCAGAAGAGATATATTTATAATATATAGTATATTTTGCCACATCGTTCATCGTACATTCAGTGATTTCGAGGAACTGACAATTGGTCTATGTGGTATTCCTTCATGGATTTACACATAAAAAATAGAAACGCAAAGGAAAGGACTTCGATTTAGCGATTTTCCTCTTAGTAGTTTCGTCTATTGTGCAAATCCGATCAGCACTTTTTCATTTTTGCATAGGTTGACGAAGGTCCTGAGGATTTTTCATCCCTTTTTTCTCTTTGTCCGTGTTGACTGTGTCATTTCTTTTGTTGGGAGGTAGACCAACAATGTTAACGCATTGTTTACCGACAATATCAGTACTCTTATTGATCCCTTTGAGAGTCAGTTGCTTCTCTCTACTTAGATTGCTAGCTGGTGGTTTTGCTTTTCGAAAGATGTGGGCGGTTTTCGGAAGTTTCTCCTATTGCTATAAAATTTTCAAACTCCTTCGTCTATCTTTCTATAGCCTTGCCTAGTTCCCTTCGCATGTTGTAAGAGATTGTGTCGACCTTTGAATCTTTTTGAAGAGTTGTAACTGTCATCAGATTACATGCAAAATTATTTTTATACATTTTCTGCCAAAATTGTTTGTTCTTTTAGAGCGAATGACATTTGATATATTTAAATCTTTGCCTAGGTTTATGATAACGCTCAAGTACCGATTGCATTACCTATGCATCCTCCTGGACTTCCACATCAACTAGATAATATTGGTAATCTTAGAGTAGGATGGCATGGTTTGACCTGTGGAGCATCTACAGAGGTATGTATATTCTTTGTATTTGGTGACATCGGTCTGAAAAAAAGGTTCTGTGGTCGGCAATTATATTGAGGAAGTACGGATAAAGTATAGCTGAGCTATACATTGCACACATAGAAAATTAATCTGAATCGCAGCGCCGATGCTGCTTTGATAATCGGTGGATTAGCATGGCCATGGGGACAAATACGTTTTGTAAAGATATTCCAAAGCTGTTTGCACAAGGTGGGAGTTTTGATAAAAGCTGAAATTATTTATTTAAAATTTATTTTGGTTCAATGTTTTCCATTGTAATTAATTTTGTATATTCTTTTTCCTGACTGTACTTTAATTCATTCCAATGTATTCCTGGGTTTCAGTTAATTTCATTGTCATTAATTATGGTGTTATGTGATGAGCCATGCGTTTCGTCCCGGGTCTACCTATTGGACTCGTCAGTAAGGCTTAGGTAGACCCTGCCTTATACGCCGGACTCCGGTTATACGCGTTCGGACGTAAATGAACCGAGCCGGCGTAGATCTTGTGCGGTGAGATGTTGGCAACCCGTGTTGCTGATGCTGCCACTCGTTCCATTCTGCTTTTGTTCCCAAGCATCTATCTTTGTATATTCTTTTTATCTAGACCCTTAGGCAGGGTCTACCTAAGCCTTACTGACGAGTCCAATAGGTAGACCCGGGACGAAACGCATGGCTCATCACATAACACCATAATTAGTGACAATTAAATTGACTGAAACCCAGGAATACATTGGAATTGTAATTAATATCTTTTTATATTCAATCACTTCATTCGTCGTTCAAAATCGCAGTTTTTTCGACACACAGGGTGTTGAAATGAAAACTTTTGACGGAACTCCCTTTTCTTGCTGTTCTCTTTCGGCCGCCAATGACATTAGTGACACATTGATTAACAGTGTCTCTCATTTTATTGTTGATAGACGGCAAACTTCTACTTCCATTCTAATACTTGGAAAATTATATAGTTAATCAAACATTAAACATTAATAATTAATTCTATTTCAAAACGGTGGCGGTTATGAAGCAAATGCAAAAAGCAAAAAAGTTTCTGAATTGCAGGCAGAATTTATGAAAATCTGGTTATACTTCAGTGGCTCACCAGAAAACAGTTCGGAGTGATAAACTGGGACATGTCCCGTAAGACATATTCTGTACATTCTGGCAACCGTTTGGCACATGTGTTATGTGTTAAACAGAACCTAGAACGTAATGTTCCAAGTTTGAGACAAATATTTTACAAACTGCAAAAGTTTGTTGGAAAAAACGAAAAAAAAAATTAATTTCAACTTTCTGTATCTCGCAAATACTGCGATTTTGAGCATTTGCTTATGAAAGATAAATGCTTGTTTCGATGTCCCTTACCACTCTTACAAATATGTCCGTAAACTTATGGAACCCCTGTATATACATGCATGAAAATTATAAGTTATTTGGGGTGTGTTCGACTCATATATTCCCCGACTACAAATACTATTTTTTAATGTCGTGTTATCGGGGTTTCAATTTCAATTGTTCGAGGTGTTTTAACTTGTTTTCTCTTAATTTTATATATTATCGAGCTCGCCGAAGTATACTGCCCAAGTGCGGGTGATTGTGGAAATTCTCAAAATTGTGATTATTTGAAATAAATTTCTCAACAAAATAGGCGTTACACGGACAAATCTCGACTAGTTTTAGAACTGGATAAATTCTAATTGCTGAGAGCGATTTGATTTCTGCTTTGTTTTTGCACTCAATTATTGCATTAGATAAAGTTTCTACAGAGTGGCAAATGAAACAATGTAAAGTTGAGGAAAGTTCCACAAGCTCTTAGTTGGACAAGGAAATGTGTTTTTCTAATTCAACACCACAAGAATTAATATAGACCGCATATCTCAAAAAACGTTTTTGAATTTGTCGACCATCTCGTTTATTAACAGAGTGGTCTCAAAAAAATCAACTTGTTGGTCTTGCAGTGATAATTTTTTTCTCCGGAACCGATTTTCAAAGTGTAGGGCTCATCTTGAAGCTAAAACTTCATAGTCGAATTTATAAAAAACTCTACTATAGCGGGTTACATGAATGATCAAAATATTTGAAAGTAAACTTCACTTAGTTGAAGATCTTTCAGAATCACAGAGTAGTAGTGGTAAACATCTTTATTTCTAAAAAAGGCTATCGACCTATCGGTCTTTCTGCCCTTGTTTAATACATGTAGTCTTAATCTAAATAAAAAACAAATATGAAAATTCTCTTATTCTAGGTTAACAATACTATTAAATAAATAAGATTTCAGTGGCAAGAAGAAATTATTTTATTGTCCACTAGTCCGTTGCGTTTGTAAGTGTTCGAGTAGCGTTAATGTACGGAAACGGAAGCGGGATTGTCTGGTTGGTCACAGAATCACAGATTTTCGGGGTAATTCTAATTTGAGTAATTTTTTATGCAACCCTGTATGTTGAATTTTCATCCTAAATTGTCTATGAAGTTTAAGCTTCAACATGAGCTCTAGATCGTTAAAATTGGTCTAAGCAGAAAAGTTATCGCTGCTAGACCAAAAAGTTAATTTTTTGAGACCAACCTGTAAACAAAGAGATGACCGAAACATTCAAAAACCGTTTCGAACTATTTGGTGTATCTTTAAACTTTTGGTGTTGAGATCGAAAAAAAAAACTCGCTTTTGTCCATCTAGGAGCATGCCGAACTTTCCACAATTTTGCATTTTTTTATTTGCCACCCTGTAGAAAATTTATCTGAGGTGCTAAATCTTGACCACAGCATGGACTAACAGAACACAAATGGTGCTAGATAACGCTTCAAACAGAAACCAAATCGCTCGAACCAATCAGAATTTATCCAGTTCCAAAGTTAGGGCAATTTTGGACCGGGGTGTAGCGTTCATTTTGTCCGAATTCTGCTTCAAAATTTTTACTAATTAATAGCTATTGTTGTGTATATTGTTGAAATAAATTAATAGCTATGCTTAAAAATGTGCATATCTTTGACGGATCTACAAATAATAAACACGTTTCAAAGAAACAAAAGGTAACATGTATATTTAAAATTGTTAGTTATTCCGTTATATTAAATCTGATACATTTATGCAATAGTTTGTACAAAAACACAGCACTTTGGAATTTGTTAGCTACGAGTTTACATAATATGAATCATTATGGCTGACCAGAAGTTAGCGGTCTCCAGTTTTTAAGCGAATAAAATTTATACTTGTCTTTATCAGAAGTATTGATGTTAAGGTACCGCCGTTTCCATCCCAACATCCTCTTCAACCTCCTCAACCCACCGCGTCTCCGCTAGTCAATTCACCAAGTCAGTCGCGCTGTAGTTCACCCCGTCCTCTTACTAGGGCTCCACCGTTTCCTATGGTAACATCCACAACACAGATAGTGAGTATCAAAAGTGACCTACTTATTGTCTTGATATGCATGCCGGAATTAATGCTTTGTTACAGATAAGTTGTATTTTTTTTCAACCATTTTAATTAATTTTTATTTAGTTCCCTTTCTATTTTAGAATTGTTAACTAGGAGACCCTTTTGGAATTAATAATGCAAATATAAATAATTGAGCCGTTTATTTTGAAAGTGGCCTAACTTCATTTAACTTCAAATCGATATATTTAAGGGTTTGCGTTTCAATCAATTTAAAAATATACGTATATATGGCACTAATGACTCATAATACTTATTCCAATGTATTCCTGGGTTTCAGTCAATTTTATTGTTTATTATTTAAAATGTTACAAATACGTTTCGGTGTCTTTCTTCACCATCATCAGTTTGTCTAAAATATATATTTACAGTTATCATCAAATTAAATAGAAAACTTTCACCAAAATTCACATATCAAAATACAAATCACACACATATTAAAAAGTACATCCAGAACATTGGTTTTCAGGTGACGAGTCAGGACAAACATGTCTGGGAAAAGACTAGAATCTATTGTTTAGAGATCTAAATTCAACTTACGTATATAGTTGCTACCAACTTCACATTTGACTGGTCACTGAATTTTCCATGGTCTTGGTCCAAAGTTTTCTTTGGACCAAAGTGACAGTACATACCTGACACTGTCTGGCATGCTTACCGTTGTTAAATTCTTTATCCATTTTTCATTAGTCCTATATTTGTTTTCTATACCATGTTTTTTTGTTACTAATGTTTCTAATTTGTTTCTTTGTTTTGCCCTGACATTGTTGAACACAGCTTCGTACTTCTGCTCTTGTTGTTCATAAAGCGCTTTTAATTCATTCTGACTACCCCTTTCTTGTAAATATCTTTTCACATTAATGGTTTCATTCTCTATACTTTTTAACTTTGAACAACAATCACTTAATACGATATTCAGGCAGTTAAAGTAAAACATGTCCAAAACCTTTAAATATTTTGTTTGATTCTGTCTGTTCCCAAAATTAAATTCCTTTCTCCTCACCTGTATGAACTTTGGTACGATCGCTAAATTCTTGCATCGGGTTAGGAAGTTTTTCCTGTTCTTCTCTTTTGCCAATTTTGCCTGCAATCTTCCATACGTCCCCCTCAACTTCTCCTCATCCATCAGATCTATTCTGCTTTTGTTCCCAAGCATCTCTCTTCGTTTTGTATATTTTCCTGACTGTACTTTAATTCATTCCAATGTATTCCTGGGTTTCAGTCAATTTTATTGTTTATAATTTAAAATGTTACAAATACGTTTCGGTGTCTTTATCCACCATCATCAGTTTGTCTAAAATATATATTTACAGTTATCATCAAATTAAATAGAAAACTTTCACCAAAATTCACATATTAAAATACAAATCACACACATATTAAAAAGTACATCCAGAACATTGGTTTTCAGGTGACGAGTCAGGACAAACATGTCTGGGAAAAGACTAGAATCTATTGTTTAGAGATCTAAATTCAACTTACGTATATAGTTGCTACCAACTTCACATTTGACTGGTCACTGAATTTTCCATATTTTATTCGATATCAAGCGAGCGAAACAAAAAAACTGTTTATCTTTCGTCTTTTCTTTGCATTCTAGGAATTGCTTGGCAATTCTTCAATATCAGATGTTTACATTTCATTTACCTGGTCCAATCAGTTCATACATGCGATCATCTAATTAGCGTATGAGACACAGAGCTAAGATTGTCTGTATCTGATCTGAAATTTATTGCATTCTGATGTTTCTTAATTTGTATCATTTCATGGATTCTTCTCTTATTATAGGTGTCCTCATTGATCAATATTTGTGTTATCGAAATCAAAATCATGCAACTTTTGTTGTGCATGTTGTGCTAATGCTGTTGCATTTTCGTTAACCTTTCTTAAGCTATACTTACGTTCGTATATTCTTTTCTTTAAATATTGCCCTGTTTGTCCTATGTATGTGTTGTCACAGTTCAAACAGTCAATCTTGTATATTACGTTAGGTGTGTCCAACTTATCGCTTCTAGGCTTAAATTTTGTAAAACACTCTTTTGCCAAGTTGTTTTTAGTTTTTTCCGCTATAGTAATATTATGCGGTTTTAAAACATTTTTTATTTTTGTATTGATTTCTGGTATGTGGTAATGATACATACTTGATTTCACCCTCTTTTTTCTTTTTTATATTATTTATGTTGTTCCATTTATTTGCATTGTATATTTTATTGATTCTTTGTTTTATAATTGGTTCGAAGAATTCTTTGGGATTTTTGTTCATTATTAGTACCTTTTTTATTTTTTCAAGATTTTTTTGTCTGTATCCACAATGTGCTAATTTTATCGCTCTATCAGTAAGAGCTGTTACCACACATTTTTTATACTGTATAGGTGCATATGATTGGTGATTCAAGTATCTACCAGACCACACATCCTTTGTGTACCAGTTTGTTTTTATTTCCCCATTATTGTCATACATAACCGTCATATCCAAAAAGTTTAATGATTTGTTTTTGTCCTCCTCAATGGTGAATTTAATGGTTTCATGGAATGCATTAAACTTATCTAGTGTGTATTGAACTTTTTGGTTTGGCAGGCACATTATGCAGTCATCCACGTATCTTTTAAAAAATCCACATTTAAAGTCTAAATCAGGTATTAGTGTTTCTTCTAGACTTTCCATGCAATTGTTGCAGCTATGGGGGACCCCATAGCTACTCCATATATTTGCGAATAGAAATTGTCCTCGTACCGGAAGTACGTGGACTTAAGGCACAGCTCTACCGCCCCAATAAATTCACCTTCGGGCAATGATGTATATTCCCTAATTTCAGACCATTTATTTCTTATGCACTGTATTGAGTAATCTACCGGGACGTTTGTGTATAGTGATACCACATCAAGCGATATTAGGCGATGGTTCTCAGGTATCTTCTGTTTTTTTATAAATTCGCAGAAGCTCCATGAGTCTCTAATGTGATATTGTTCATTCACCATTGAGGAGGACAAAAACAAATCATTAAACTTTTTGGATATGACGGTTATGTATGACAATAATGGGGAAATAAAAACAAACTGGTACACAAAGGATGTGTGGTCTGGAAGATACTTGAATTACCAATATGCACCAATACAGTATAAAAAAGTGTGGTAACAGCTCTTACAGATAGAGCGATAAAATTAGCACATTGTGGATACAGACAAAAAAATCTTGAAAAAATAAAAAAGGTACTAATAATGAACAACTATCCCAAAGAATTCTTCGAACCAATTATAAAACAAAGAATCAATAAAATATACAATGCAAATAAATGGAACAACATAAATAATATAAAAAAGAAAAAAGAGGGTGAAATCAAGTATGTATCATTACCACATATACCAGAAATCAACACAAAAATAAAAAATGTTTTAAAACCGCATAATATTACTATAGCGGAAAAAACTAAAAACAACTTGGCAAAAGAGTGTTTAACAAAATTTAATCCTAGAAGCGATAAGTTGGACACACCTAACGTAATATACAAGATTGACTGTTTGAACTGTGACAACACATACATAGGACAAACAGGGCAATATTTAAAGAAAAGAATATACGAACATAAGTGTAGCTTAAGAAAGGTTAACGAAAATGCAACAGCATTAGCACAACATGCACAACAAAAGTTGCATGATTTTGATTTCGATAACACACAAATATTGATCAATGAGGACAACTATAATAAGAGAAGAATCCATGAAATGATACAAATTAAGAAACATCAGAATGCAATAAATTTCAGATCAGATACAGACAATCTTAGCTCTGTGTATCATACGCTAATTAGATGATCGCATGTATGAACTGATTGGACCAGGTAAATGAAATGTAAACATCTGATATTGAAGAATTGCCAAGCAATTCCTAGAATGCAAAGAAAAGACGAAAAATAAACAGTTTTTTTTGTTTCGCTCGCTTGATATCGAATAAAATATGGAAAATTCAGTGACCAGTCAAATGTGAAGTTGGTAGCAACTATATACGTGAGTTGAATTTAGATCTCTAAACAATAGATTCTAGTCTTTTCCCAGACATGTTTGTCCTGACTCGTCACCTGAAAACCAATGTTCTGGATGTACTTTTTAATATGTGTGTGATTTGTATTTTAATATGTGAATTTTGGTGAAAGTTTTCTATTTAATTTGATGATAACTGAAAATATATATTTTAGACAAACTGATGATGGTGGATAAAGACACCGAAACTTATTTGTAACATTTTAAATAATAAACAATAAAATTGACTGAAACCCAGGAATACATTGGAACGAATTAAAGTACAGTCAGGAAAATATACAAAATAATACTTATGTATATGGGTGTTAAATTTGTAGTTCCTATTAAAATAGTGTTAATTATTATGCGAGTAATAGGCGTTTTCTTATCAAGAATGGAGTTAGGCTACTATCAAAATTAACAACCAGATTCATTATAAAATTTGAAGATGCCCAAGTCCATTCAGCATAATTTAAGATGCTTCAAATGAAAAAAAATACTCAATTTATTTTACATATCTTTAAAATACTTAGGAAATATAATGTATGCGATTCAAAACATTTTTCAACTACATAAGGTACAAAATTACAAACCCAGATTTATTACAAAACCATTTACTACTCATCTACATTTTGTGTGTGTGAAAGGGATTTGAAGAAATCATGATGTTCCGGTGGTATATATCTTAATAGGTCAATTATGTTCTTGAATTTTGCTGTTGTAATTTGTCTGATATTTTATACAGTGGTGTCAATACAATATTTTCGAACTTTCATGGTCTACCCCGACGTGGTCATAAATTCAGGACTTTAAAATTTTCATTCTCATTCATTAATATCTTCAGAAAATTTTATACGGTTTATTTCTGACAAAACGCATCCAACATATTTGTAACTAGTTTATTGATTCTCCATCAGAATTCTTTACCAGCCTAACTCAAGAAACACACAAACTGATCCTAACTGAATTGAACAACTGCATCACAAATAACAAAATTCCAAAAACGTGGAAAAACGGCTTAATAATCCCCATACAGAAAAATGGACTGGACAATACACAACCGAGCAATTACAGACCAATTATATTTCTTCCAGTACTTAGCAAGGTTTTTGAGTACATAATAAAACAGCGACTTAAAAAACTGATCGGAAAATATATACCTACCTACCAATTTGGTTTCAAACAACATCACTCGACTATTCATCCGCTCTTTATTTTGGCCAACAATGTACAAACAACTCACCTAACTGACAGAAAGTCGGCGTGTCTATTCATGGACATTAACAAGGCCTTTGACAGTGTCTGGCATATGGGCTTACTCTACAAACTTCACATACCAACATACTTACTCGAAAACAGACTACTACAGGTACGAATTGACAACGCATTCTCTTTTTCTTTTTCTCCTGAACAAGGACTCCCGCAAGGTTCCCCGCTCTCACCGTTTCTCTACAATATATACTGCCATGACATATATAATTACAACTTACCAGACAAAAATCAAGTCGACAGATCGGCATACATATTTCAATACGCAGACGACACGGCACTTATTGTACATGACAAAACTACTGAGAGAGCAGCTCAAAGACTCCAAACACTAACAAACAACACAATGACATGGTTTTATAAATGGAGACTAACACCAAACCCTTCAAAAAACCAACTTCGGCTCACAAACCACAGACTCAACGCTGACTCCCCTACAATAACTGCAGACAGCCAAACGACACAACCAAAAAACGACGTAAAATACCTTGGAATCACAATTGACCACAAACTTAAATTCACTAAACACATACGAAACATCAGGACAGAAACAATAAAGAGAACAAAACACTTCCGATTCGGAAAGACTCATACATTTACAGACAAAATGGACAAACAACCCCTACAACTGGACCATACTGAATCCCCTTTGTCTTACAAGACCAACCAGACAATCCCGCTTCCCTTTCCCTACATCAACGCTACTCGAACACTTACAAACGCAACTGACTACTGGATAATAAAATAATTTTTCTTGTCATTAGAATTAGAAAGTTTATTGAATTAAATTGTTAACCCAGAATAAGAGAATTTTTGTCTTTGTTTTTTTATTTAGATTAAGACTATATGTACTAAACAAGGGCAGAAAGTCCGATAGGTCGATAGCCTTTTTTAGAAATAAAGATGTGTACTACTACTCTTTACCATTTTAAAAATTGCGTCTTCTAATTATTTTGTTCATACAAAATCTCTCTCTCTTGTCTCATTTCATTTACAATAAAGTTATTACCTTTCCGACTCTTTTTAATCATCTTGAAATAATCTTGGGGAACGAACAATAATTTTTTTAAAGACATTTCTACCACACCAAAGTCTCTATCATTTGGTAAAAACGAATGTCCTGATATTAAAAATTTATGATCTATGATTTCCACATTATTTCCCAAAGTTTGGATAATTTTTAACCACATTAAAGCTACTTTAATGTTTCTATTTTGCCCGGCGCACATGTCACTGTAAGCTATAATTTGTCTTTCACTTAATTAATTAATTTTTAACATGTTTTAGGATGCATGAAACAATTTCTTGAGCACCTCTGGATGCATGGTACATGTAGACATTAAAACATTATTGTTATGAAAATTGTGAATACCCCAATTTAGAACATACATATTGCGTTTGCAATATGCTACCGAGGTAGTCAACTCATTAACGGGTTTTATTTTATTTTCCTCTCAATGGAGCTCGTATAAATTTTTAAAAAATCCTGAGAGTTAATCCTAATTAATTAAAATTACCTTCATCACTACCTTCAGACATTATCAATGGTAAAAATCTTGATTTAAAGAATAAATGGAGTAGGCCACTTTCAAACTACACGATTCAATTATTGAACTAATTCTGAAAACTGATGTCTCAAAAATGATTTTTCACGGAATATAGGCAACCTGAAATGCTTTATTGATAATAACATGAAGTTGTAACCGGAAAAAAATTGACAAATGAAGTTAGGACACTTTCAAAATAAACGGCTCCATTAATGTATGAGTTTTATGAGCATATATTTAGCGTATTTATAACATGTAATAACGTGTCTATTTTTATCGTTAATTTTTCTTTTAAATGTGAAATGTCTAACAGGTGTCCATACCATCCGGAAACCACCCTAGTGTTGGAACAGCGTCTGGGCTTCCTTCAACCATAACCTCTCAATTGCCATCGGTTATACCAGTGGCTTCTGTACTGCCAGGAATGCCAATTTCAATAGAATCTTTAGGTCCGCCTCCTCCGATGGGACATTCAGATCAACCCTCTTCTGTCTATGGAATGGTTAAATCAACCAACCAACTGCACGATACCGATGAGGTAAACAAATAAAAACTTTATATATGACAAATAACTGAAATGCTTTTAGCTCAACACCGTTTTCATTGAAGATTCTTTGCAAAAACATCCACCTCCTCTTTCGCTGAATCCGTGGATGACTAACGCCAACATTAACTCGGAAGGAAAGCAAATTAATGGATTGCGGATAGCTTCCAATTACCCTACCTCTACCAATATGCGCAGTTCGATTGCAGATCAACTACATACAATCTCGTTGACAGACGAAAGTTCGCATTATCATTCGTCCAGTAGCAGGTAAATGATGAGATGGCCTTTATCTAACTTCCGTTGTCCTTAAGAATGATAAGCAACGAAATAATTTTCGCAAGTAGTTAGTCGTTCTATAAAGTTTAAGTAATTTATTTTGGTAATTTTTCACTCATTATCATGTTTGGAGAAATTTCTCTGATTCTGTTATCGCGGACAGGGTTGTCGGTTTTTAGTGTTATTTTTAATTTAGTGTTGAAATCCTTATTTTTCTTTCCATATTTACAGATTCGATTTGCAAAGTTAGAAAGTACTAGTGTCTGTAGCAGCACGTTTGAAGCTGGATTAAAACTTCCTTTTTTTTTAAAGAAAAAACGTCAGACCAGAAATTCAATTCAATATCGATTTATATAAATGCACCATTAGAGCGTTATAACATTTGGGTAATTTAGGTTTTATTGAGAAAAAATAAGGTACGCGTATCACAAAATTTGTTCCCAGCCCCGCACATCTAAATTTGTTGCCGGAAACTTCGATTAAATCGCTCTCCCTTCTCTACTCTATTAACGGCCACGATAAAAAGCCGGTGTCGAAATCGGTTCAGACAGTATAGCAATTTGCGATGCAAGAGCAAAAATTTTCGATTTTTGAACGACGTCGGCGTTTGCCACCCGAGACAAAGTGAAGGTTCGTCAGGAGTCCGAAACAAAAAAATTCGCTTTCGCATTGAACATTTTTTTCCTACTAACCTCAGAAGTCACTATTATTTACTTCATTCCCCTAATGAGAAGTCATATTTCTCTCTTATAGGTCAATAATAATAATAATAAAAAAATTCCTAGGGAAATCAGTTTTTCATTATTATTTTTCCCACCTCTCTAAGTTCAAGTGGGATTCCAACCATTTCCACTTTTAAACCACTGTCACTTTAAGGTTCACTAATTTTTCTCTTTTCCCAGATGTTTTTCATAGAACTTTTATCTATTTTCTGGAGACCGAAAAATTATATTGCATCAGTTTGTCAGTTTGACACTTGAACGTAAGGCTAGCAAATATTGAGGGATGAGTGATATACCTAAACTCGCCACAGAAATAAACAAAAACCTCCTGTGTAAGGTTATGTATCAATGATTACCGTTAATCAAATAAATCAATTAAGTTGTTAAATCACAAGATATTCACGAAGTACTGCCCGTTTAACTCCAAACATGTTTGTGCCTGTGTCACATCACTTTATTGTGCACTCTTCCCAGCAGTCTGAGTTCATATTTTGAGCAGCTTCTCGTATTCGGTTACTTAACTCCTGCTCAATTTGTATCGGTGTTCGGAAGATCAGAGATTTAATGTGTCCTTGTGTCCTGTGTATGTAGCCCTTCCGCGGGGGAGGTATAGGGACAATTACCCGGTGCCTGAGAAAATGTCAGTTGTTGTGCATTGCTTCGAGTCCTCCTCGAAGGCTCAGCAGTAATTATTTCCAATACCTGTTCCTCTGTGTCTGGAACCCGAGCACCTCTAGATCGTCCACACTCTGCGTCCTGGAGCCAATCGTCCAGCGTCTCTAGCCCTTTGCTGGTGTAAGTTCTTACAGATTCTGCTATGTTATAGTGACATTTCCCCAAAACTAATCGCATATCCGCAAATTCGATTCGTTCTTTAAATGAATGCACACAGCTCAAAAGTACCTTTGATTGAATTTCTGCACAGGCATTTCGAATTCGCTCTATCATATTCTTACGACTTGTGGGCACCGCTTCATAAACGTTTCCTTCAAGAAAACCCCACAAAAAAGTCTGATGATCTTGCAGGACAGCTTACAGGCCCAGCTCTACCGATCCATTGGCCTTTAAAGTTACGGTTCAGTACTTCACGTGCAGCTATTGAATAATGTGCTGGACAACCATCGTGTTGAAACCACATGTTCTGTCTCAATTCTAAATCAACATATTCGAGTAATATTGGTAATTCATTCTGTAGTAGGTAGTGATCGGAAGTGTTTTGTTCTCTTTATTGTTTCTGCCCTGATGTTTCGTATGTGTTTCGTGAATTCAAGTTTGTGATCAATTGTGGTTAGGTGTCAGTGGTAGTGTTAGTCAGTTAGGTGAGTAAATAAAGAGCGGATGAATAGTCGAGTGATGTTGTTTGAAACCAAATTGGTAGTTAGGTATATATTTTCCGATCAATTTTTCAGGTCGCTGCTTTATTATGTATTCAAAAACTTTGCTAAGTACTGGGAGTAATGTAATTGGTCTGCAATTGCTCGGTTGTGTATTGTCCAGTCCATTTTTGGGTATAGGGATTAGTAGTAGTAAACATCTTTATTTCTAAAAAAGGCTATAGACCTATCGGTCTTTCTGCCCTATAGGGATTATTAAACCGTTTTTCCATGTTTTTGGAATTTTGTTATTTGTGATGCAGTTGTTCAATTCAGTTAGGATCAGTTTGTGTGTTTCTTGAGTTAGGCTTTTCAAGAGTTTTGTCTTTATGTCATCTTTTCCCGGTGCTGTGTTTTTGATATGCGCTAGGGCTTCATCGTACTCTGTGTCTGTGATTAGTTCGTAGGTATAGTTTGGTGAGCTGTTAAAATAGTTCAAGTACCAGTCGTTGATCAAGTTCCAGCTGTCATTGTCGAAGTTAGGGTTTGTCGATATGCTGCAGGCTTTTTGATAGTGTCTGGTGAACGCGTCAGCTTTCTCTTTGTCTGTGTAACGTTCTATTCCGTTTTCGTCAATTGTGTCAGTAGTGCTAGTTTTTTTGTATTGCGCTAGTTTCTTAATTTTTCGCCAGTATGTTTTGCCTTTGTCTTTTTGTATTTCTTTACATGTTTCTAGCCATTTGTCTTGTCGGTATTGTCCAATCAAGGTTTTAATGTTTCTGTTGAGTTGGTTCAGTGTCTTTTTTAGGTCGTTATTTTGATTGTTTGTATATAGAATGTACAGTTCTCTCTTTTGTTTTATGAGTCTAAGTAATAATTTGAGTAGTGTATGTCGATAGAAAGCATTTTTTATTTCCGGGCTACATTTTCCTATGGCTAGTGAAAGTTGTTGTTGTATGGTTTCTATTGAAATGGGCTGTGCTTCAGATTGAATGTAATCATGTATATGTTGTTTCACTTTGTCTATGTCAGTCTTTGTTAGGTTTAACTTTTTCTCCATAGGATGTGTACTGGAGGTAGGTTGCGTATGTTGTAAGTCTATGTTAAACGTAATTATCAGGTGGTCGGATCCACGTTCGTTGGTTAAGTTTATGTTGTTGATGGTGTTTGTTAAGTTTCTTGTGTGCAGTAGAACGTCTGGTGTTGAGTCTGGGTTTGCGGGCATCAGAAAAGTTGGTAGGGTGTGCTGTTTTATAGTCCGAATTTTGTAAAAATCTTTTAAGCTGTTTCGTTTTGTTTTTGTTCAAATTAAAGTCGCCTATAATTATTGCATATTTATAGATGCTTGCTTTGGTCAATATGCTTTGTTCTAAGTTGGAGTGGGGTGTATGTATGTCAGAAATATGTGTATCAGGTCATTTAGTTAGGGTATCGTAAAATGTATGCAGTCGTTTAGAGGGTGGTTGAGGAAAGGAGGATTTGCTCTTCCAAGTTTAAATTTTGGTTTTAGAAGAGCTGCGACCCCGCCCCTGGCGTGATTAATGGTATTTCCATGCGTATAGAGATATACTGCCAATTTGTGTACGTTGGTGTCTGTCCTAGTTTGGTTTTAGTCTCTACAAACATGCAGCAGTCTGTTTTAAGTGGTTTTTTACAACTATAAATTACTAATTAAAATTAATTAATTACCGCAATAAAGTGTTTTTTTTACTGTTAAGTCCGTTGATGTGGTAAAGTAGTCTCATGTTGAAGGTCTATGTTAGTGATTGTTAATTGTTCATGGGGTTCTGTCGGGGAGTTTTTGTTAGGTAGGAGCATGTAGAACATCAACTCATACACATGGTTCAATAAATTTTTTTCGCATTTTTTTTAACAAAACTTCTCTGTTAGTGTTGATAGACTTGTTAATTTGATGTTTGTATTTGTTTAATATGAGATTGTGAGTTGTTACTGGTGAGTGTATTCTGTTATCCTTAGTTATCGCATCCGACACCTCGGACGTTCTCTTGTTCAGAACCTTAATTTTAACATTGGGGATACCACTAATCGGTGCTGTTCGTCTCTTCGGGCACTTTACGCTCCATGCTGCATGAACTGCAACTGAATGTTGAAGTTAGGCATTTGTTGCATTTAGCTGGTGTTTTGCAGGTTTCGGTTCGGTGTTCAAAAGAGTTGCATTTGGTGCAAGGAGCAGCAATCGGTGATGGAAGTTTACTCTCCACAATCCTAAACACGCGTCCCAGGAAGGGCACTGTGCGGTCGCTCATCAATTTCTCATATGTCGCCAGGTCGCCAGTTATCAGCCTCATCAACAAGGTGGGACTGTTTCTCGCTCTGGATATGATTCTTTTGCAGAATCTAATTAGCAGACCTGATTTTTTTAAATGTTTTAGGAACATTTCGTCCGTAATTTCAAGGTCCACTCCATTAGCAACCACTGAATATGTGCGTGTAATATGGTGGTTTGACCATTGTTGTCGGATTAGTGGGAGGTTATTGTTTTTTTGTAATTTGAAAGTTGTTACCATGTTTTCTTGTTTCAGTTGTTGTAAAATTTGTTGCTTTGTCATCCTGGTTGGTTTTAATTAGAAAGTAATTATCTTGTCTGATAATCACATCCTTGTTGTTGGGGTTGAGTTCCTCCCACCTGATTACAAGTTGGACTCTGGTGATGGACGGTATTGTGTTCGCTATGAATGTGTGCGAATACGTTGGAAATATTTTGATGTTGTTTTGCTGTTGTTTGGTTGGTTGGTTGGGTTGGCTGGGTGGTCTTTGGTTTTCTACCCCGTTTTTTGGTTTGTGGCTTAAAGAACCCACCATCTTGGGAGGCATAATCCGATTCGGATCCTTGTGAACTCCCAGGGTTCATCCTTTCGTTTAAAGGAGACCTGTATATTCTCGCTGAAGCGATAAATGCGTTTGAATTGTTCAAATTCTTTGCCGTAGTGTAAACGACCTTGCTTTAAATATGCTAACACTGTGCACATCTTATCACCACGAAGCTCGGTTAGACACTGTTTAAAATTATTTATTTGCAAAAACCACAATAGATTATTATTCTTAGAATAGTATATCGTAATGTACGTACCTCGTATACTCTATTACTACTATACTGTATTATAATAGTAACGTGCCGGGTGGCTTCCTCGAAACCAAGACAATCGCTGGCCGCTGAGCGCGGCGGTGACGGGGCCGGCGTTCCGCGTTCGAGCGCCACATTTGTGAGAGTGGTCCCAGAGTCCACGAGTAAAGAACTTTGGGCACTGATTTTATTGTCCCCGGCATGGGAGGATTCCCCACCAGTATTGCGGTCTAGAAAGTCCTTAAAATTTCGTTCCATGGGAGCTGCGGGATATTTATAGTCTCCAAAAAAAAAATACAAAAAACAAAAAAAAAATTGTCAATATATAGACTACTATTGACCAGACAGGAATTGAGAATGGCTGGTCTGCCGAAATTTCAAAGATCGGCTATTTAGCCTGTAACTCGCCAAATAAGTAGGGCCGCCAAAAGAAAGAACAAAGGTGGGACTCGTCACCCAGATTGCGGATCTTGGCGCGTTCGACGAGGGGCCGAAAGGTTCCTGAACGGCGAGAAAAGAATCGACGAATTGGGGGGCGACTACTACATTAATAAATCCCAACACCAACACCGCTACGAAATGGGGATTCCTTATCCTGGCACGTACAATGGGGGAACGGAAGTTCCTGAACGGCAAATGGAGACAAGGAAACCAACAAAAATGGGGGCAAGGTTCTACTATTTATTCTGGCCTGAATTCTGAATGTGTTGGATTCGGTGTAGCAGGGTCTATTCTGGAAACCTGCGCCCACGAATCACTAAATAGCACTGCCGGCGATTAACGCTCGGCAAACACAGGTTGTTCCCTTAACACATGCACTGGCCTCGACGGGCCGGAAAAAATTCCGGTTAAGAACACCTCGGTCGGAAGTAAAACGGGTGGAAAACCCTCAGCTTCAAGAAAAAACGCGTGGTGGCAAGGCCGGCACACTTTTAGCTGCGGTTTGGTAACACACCCTCAACTGGAAAATCACACGCGGTTCTCTCGATGGGGCTAGATTCGATAAAACGAAGCTAGGAACCCGTCAGTGCCGCACAACGTAGGTGCGAAAAACGGCGTCCGGAAAACGCTCGGTCTGGGAAACACGTGTTTGGAAAACGAACACTGAATTCCTGGCGCGCGGTCCGGGAAAACGCGATTGGAAAATCCGGTGGCTTCGAACAACTTTTAGTTGTAGAAACGGCACACGAAAGAAAAAACGTGGTTGGAAAAAGAAAAATGTACTAACACTCTGCGGAACGCGAGGATTAGTAAAAGCGCGCACACATGACCGTGCAAAACTTCCAGTTGGGACAAAACGCGAAGAAAAAAATAAAAAATTTCAAATTGCTCAAAGAGCAGGCGCTCTAAAAGGTTCTAGAGAACGCGAGGGTGAAAATCGACCGTTTCCACCGACTAAACTCGACTGACCATCAGGCCGGCGTGAGCGCCCGGAACAACCGACGGGAGTTTGAGGCCTGCACAACAATAGATGCCTAATTTGCTCAAAATTATTATTTCTGTACAGCACCTTTTACAGCACAGCACAGCAATTTTTTTATATATTTTTAAGGTTTAATTGGAGTTGCAAATAGCACATTTTTCAAGTGATAACGATAATTAACTAATAGTTAATCTCATGGTAAACTCATTAATGCGAAAACTACTAGGCATTGGCAAGAACTCCTATTATTCGACATAAGTACTTTTCCGCATACTGAGCGGTAAACTAAAACAGATGACATACTCCCGGTGCAAAAGTCGGACACGTTAAAAGAGCTGATTAAAAGTAACAGCTTTTGATTCATTTGAGTAAAAAATAAACTTTTTACTTTTATCAAATGTTTGTTTTTTTTGTTGTTGCTTTTTGGTTTTTTTACTTGTGACAAAAGAGACAACAAACCGAGTGAGATAAACTATTTCAGGCTGGTACCACCCTAAAATAAATAGAACGACGGACAATTTGGCGACGGACTTTAATTTTAAAATGTTAACACTTCATTTTGAAAAACGGAGCGTATCCCATTGATCGTCGCACGTTAATTTGTCATGGCAAATGTAATGTGAGTTAATTAATTTTTTTGGGGTTGAGCTCTACGCGCCGTTGTTCTAGTTATCTTTGCGTTATAGTAACTTGCAGCTGAGAACATTTTCCGAACTTTTTTTGTTGGTTTGATATTCTGTATCATCTACAAATTTAGTTCACTGTTAGTGCAAATAGGTAGTAGAGTATTGTTCCCAACACCGAAATTTGTGCATCTTCCGATTTAATGTCAAATAAATGGGTCTCAGCGCTGTCAATCTTAACTTCAAAACTTTGAGAAAATTGAAAATTAATTGATGGTAAAGTAGGGTTGAACGAAGCGGCATGCTCAGAAATAAAGTGAACATACTTTTAAGGATAACTGTTTTTAAAAGCTACGAAATGGAAACAATTATTTCAAATTAATAGTTTCCCATTAATTTTAGTAGTCCTCTTCAAACACCTCCTGATACCCCATCCAACATAGCACCAGCATCTACCACACCAACTCAGTCTAATCGAGGGCCTATTGACAAAAGTCGTTTGAACGGAGTGCCAAACTTTTTAGCGCCATTTGGAGATACTACGTCGCCTCCGCCGCCACATGGATTTAGTTACCCTGCGTATGGACCAATTGCTCATGCAAGGTAGATATTTTTAAATGAACTAGTTTTGTTTTAGTTTTCTTCTTTTTACAGTAGTGTCAATATTATGTTTAAAAAGTATTAAAAATCTTGTTTAAGTTAAGCATATAACAGGCTGGATGCAACATGGGCGTCTCTCATTTTAAACGCTTACTGAAAGTTAATAGGAGTGCACGGAAAAATTGAAAAAAAATGTTTAATTCACGAAAAAAAATGTTTTTAAAGATACTGGCTAGAAAGGTCACATGAAATAACGAACATTCAATGTAATGCTAAGTGTCATTTACAAACAACTATAAAATTTATGATATATTCGGAAAAAACGCAGTCATCGATAGGAGTGAACAAATAGCTATATCAAAATAAAAATTAAAGAGATTTATAAATGTTACCGAATAATTCGAAAACGGTAATTTGTACAGGTTGGACTCGATAAAAAAAGAATCGATGTGAACGATATAAAAACGAGGATACTCCATTTGAAATAATCAACTTATTGAAGCCTGAAAACATGCAGCTTTGGAGGCTTATAGAGCGGCTGTAAAAGATTTATTATCAATTAAAACACGCCAGTACGAAGTTTATTTTAGGTGCTCTTGGGACCAGAAAACCGATTTTAAAATTCGAAATTTTTAGGGTGCAGCACCAATTTCTGTTTATCTCAGCAGTTGTCAAAAGTTTCATATTGTTTCAAATAATTCAAAATCGGTAATTTTTTTTAGATAAAAAATCTTACATAAATTAACAGTAAAATGTGACACTAACACATGTTAGGGCCGCCGTATTGACCCGTTATATTGGAAAAGAATAAATCATCTGAATTCGAGAATCTAAAATTGATATGTACTGTGATATCGCACATTGACGCCCTAATGAGCAACCCTGTATCACTTAGTAGAGAAAGTTATAACTTTGTGTATTAACAGTGTGAACGTAAAGTGTGGAAAATATTAAATAAAGTGTAGGCTTATAAAAAAAAAGTTGCTCGGACACATCAAACTTAATTTGTAAATGGGCACATTTTCACATAAAATTAATTCTGCGTGCTTTGACTTTTTTACTCATTTAATGCTTTGATTTTTTTAATGGCAACTTAAGCTTTTCTTCGTTTTACCTGAAAAAAAAAGTTTTTCTTTAAAAAACGATATTTTTCTTGTTTTTATTGCGATGATCTTCTCTCACAGACTTTGTGTTACTATCATGATAAATACGGTCTGATAGTATTCTTTACTTCAACAAAAGGGTTAAAAGTTACAAAAAATTATTTAAGTAAGCGTTCAAACTGTGGCATGGTTCAAAAAGCGTTTTCAAATTCTTCAGTAACTCCTGCTTACATTTGACGAGGAATTATTCTAATATTCGTGTTTTCACTATTATTTGGTCGGTTTACGTAAGCTTTTCAATTTAGGTAGCTCTACAAAACGAAATCGAACGTGTTAGGTCGGGAGATCTGGCAGTTCATTCTATATGTTCTCTATTAACAAACCATTTGTTTGGGAAAATAATATTGAAATAGTAGTAGTAAACATCTTTATTTCTAAAAAAGGCTATCGACCTATCGGTCTTTCTGCCCTTGTTTAATACATGTAGTCTTAATCTAAATAAAAAACAAATATGAAAATTCTCTTATTCTAGGTTAACGATATTATTAAATGAAATTTCAGTGGCAAGAAGAAATTATTTTATTGTCCACTAGTCAGTTGCGTTTGTAAGTGTTCGAGTAGCGTTAATGTAGGGAAACGGAAGCGGGATTGTCTGGTTGGTCTTGTAAGGCAAAGGGGATTCAGTATGGTCCAGTTGTAGGGGATGTTTGTCCATTTTGTCTGTAGCTGTATGAGTCTTTCCGAGATCTTTGTCATGTTTGTGCGTTCGTATAGTAGTTGGGTATTGAAATAATTTTGCACATATTGTGAATAGTGTGGCGGTGCATCGTTTTGCTGAAACCATAGATTGTAATTCGAAATGTGGAGATGCTCCAGATTTGGATACAGTCAAGCAATTTCCGGTTTTATAATTTTTTGCAGTAATTCAGTGCACCTTCAATAAGAAACGGACCGATGATTGAAGTACTGACAATCAGCGCTGTGCTGTATCATCAATGGTATTTTTAACGGCCACACGTTATGACAACTTAACGGTTCAAGATAACATTTTCGATAACACAGCGACAGAACCGAGGTGTGTTCAATTTGCCCGCTTCAGGGTTTGCTTAAAAAACTTCTTAAATGAATGAACCTGTGTTATAAAACGTATACTATATTAGACAACTTATAGACAAATTTCCATTTGGTCTACTTATATAGTTAAAAAAAACACTTTTTGGTTTGTATACTTATATTTCTCAAAACTTTCGTTTTGGAGGTACAAACATCTCGCAAAGTTCGTCTTTATATTTTCTCTTCATTTCTATAAAAGTTATATCTTTAGGTAGATCTAGGTAAAAGGTATCTTTAGGTAAAAGTTATATCTTTAGTTATATCAGGTAGAATTTTAAATGTTGATTAAAATAATTTAAAAACTTACCTTGCAAGAGCATTTGCCAATTGTTCTAGTAAAGCTCAAGTTATAACACCTCCAAAGGACATATTTTTGTTTTAAAATTAAAGAAAATTACAGCAAATACACAAAACTAAGCTCAAATTAAACAGAATTATTTTATTTATCACTAATGTTAACTTCGAGCGTCTTCTTCGATTGTCTAAAGACATGCAATGTAGACTATTATGATATGCGTTTTTTGATAAACCTATATTACAACCAGACGGCTGCAATCAGGTTGGAGGACAGCGTTACTGACGTTACTGATAGCAGTAAGACGCGGTGTAAGACAGCGGTGTGTTTTGTCGCCCATGTTATTCAACCTCTACTCCGAAAACATATTTTACGAGGCCTTATATGGAAGGACAGAGGGAGCAAAGATAGGAGTCGATATTATAAACAACATAAGGAACGCAGATGACACCGCCGTCATTACACAATCTATGGATGAACTGCTGAATAGAGTGTACGAGGCTGGACAAAGATGGGGTATTAACATAAACATGAAAAAAACGAAGTGGATGGCAGTGGGTAAAATAAACATGGAACCAATTCCGGTTACAATCAATGGACACAATATCGAGCAAGTAAGACATTTCAGATATTTGGGCAGCTGGCTGAAGAATGAAATAACATGTGACGAAGAGGTAAGAGTAAGAATTGAAATGGCACGCAGGGCGCTTGGTAAATGGAAGACCACTCTTACCAACAGAAACCTTTCAGTACAAACGATCCTAAGAACACTTCGAGGTTACATATGGAGCATTCTTCTGTATGAATGTGAGACATGGACACTTAAGATCGACACCATAAATAAAATAGAAGCCTTTGAAATGTGGTGTTACCGGAGAATCCTGAAAATTTCTTGGACTACACACATCAGCAATGAGGAAGTTCTCGGACAGCTAGACAAATATTGGGAACTCCTAAATACTATAAAAACAGGAAAGGTCAGCTACTTTGGACATATAATGCGAGGTACCAAATATCACATTCCCCGCCTGATCATCCAGGGACAGATTGAGGGCAGAAGATAGATAGGCCGCAAAAAGCTATCATGGTTGCGAAACATAAGAACTTGGACTGGACTGGGAGTGGAGCAGCTGTTCCTAGCAACAGAGGATAGAGGAAGGTTCCGTCAGATTGTCATGGGGATAGCTCACGCCTGAAGACAGGCATGGCACCAAGAGAGAGAACTTCGTGGGACGCACGTTAAGTTCGATAGCGGCATGACATTTGATGATGTTATTGTGGAGCGTTATTTCTAAATGTAACGTTGGTCGATAGCGTACAGTCTGATCATTTATCCTTCAACGTTCCGTCACGTATATGGCGCTTTGTCCGATAATGAGTGTTAACCATGGGGCACGACGTAGCTAATTCTGCTCGTTTTATCAGCGCGATGGCAGTACTTTATATGTTTATTGTCATTTGATATTTTATTAATTCTTGACGCCTAATTAATAACATTTGTTTTCAACAATGCCGAAAAGATATAGCGAATGCGAAGAGCTTTTAATTATCAAGCTGGCTATTTTCAGCGTGAAAAAAACCTGGAAAACCCCTTTTACATATGGATTCAGTGTACAATGTCAGTAAATAGAACCTTATGTTACACGATTATTTCACCAAATTGTGTAACCATAATCAACTATTTTAAAGAGTATCTGATGCTCTGGCAGTATCACTATCTACTGTACAAAAGTTATCAAAGAATGGCGCCCAAAGAGATAATGAGTACAAGGAGTCCGTGAATACTTCCATAATGTTATCCCGAGGTCCACCACTATCTAATACATGAGCATACAATTAGAAGTCGAATTTACGGAATGTATTAGCTTATTCCGGCATCCAACAGTGGTTCATGAAACAAAACTGACTATGTTGATACAATATAAGACGAAGGGCTACTTTATTCAAATATCGAAAATATTTGAAAGAGATAAAATAATATACAGCGTTTAATACAGTGTTGCTAGATTAATATGTTGATATGGGAGTCCTTTGCCATAGCTCGCTGAGCTGTCAACAACACCTGGGTAGGAGAAGCATGCCATTTAAGTACAGTCGTCTCTCATTTGCTGCCTTACGTCACGCTTTGTGACGTAACGTTGCAGAATGAATGCTCAAACTGTACGTCTGTTATAATATGGTCTGATACAACACACCAGTTCGAGCCACATAACGTACTCGACATAACATGAACTTTCGAGTTAACGTAAGTGATACAGCACAGGGCTGACTGAATATCTGGCCATACTTTAACCGTTTATGGTCGTTGTACATATATGCGCTTTCACCATCCAGTGTAGATTTTCGGGTGCCCTATATCTACAGTTCTGCCTATTCACAACCGTCTAAGTAAAAAATTGCAAGTCGCTATGGAGTTGAATTTTGTGAAATCATGGGATGATTTGACAAAATTCAACTCTTCCGTCAAAATCATCCTCATTAAGTAGTTGAACCAAATCAGCTTTGTACGAATGCCATTTGATATGCTTTAGACATTGTGAAACTGAAGATTGACCTATATCCTGATGTATTGCGATCTGGAGGCTTGATAAAAAAGATTTGCTTCTATTCTTAATAAAACTTCCAATATTTTTCTTCCGAGATTACTAGATTTTTTGTTATAATGCGATCAGTGCGCTTATCGTTAAACAATTTACACACTTCTTGTGTCCGGGTCGTATCTCCACAAGCGATCATAATTCGGATATCGGTTATTTGAGGAATAATGTATTCTAATAATATTTTAGTAATAATAATAATAATATTTAATACAACTAAAGTCTTTCAACTGTTTAGCTGGTGTTTATGACGATAGTTAAGCAAAGACAACTCGTTCACTCTTTTAAAGAAAAGTTAAAAAACGGAAGAAACTTTGTCTCTAAAAGAAATTGGCTGCAACCTATTGGAAGTAAAATTGTCCTGTATGCAGAATAACTTGATTTCTCAAATGGCGATATCAAAAATTGAGGTTGACTTGAAATACTATACTATTGAGCACCCACAATAGTATAGTTGACGACACATAAGAGTAGACGACTACTAAAGGCAATTTTTCCCGATTTTAGTAAGTCAGGCTTTGTGAAATACGTCAAATGTACAATGTCTGTTACAAACTTGTTTTAATTTGACAATTTAATTAAATTCTTTACAATTTTATAAATCGTGCTTGTAGGTTTTCCAAATCTCTCAGCTACTGTTTTTTTTTGACCATCCTTCCTCGATTAATGTAATTATTTGAGTTTTTTCAAATAATTTTGCATGTGGTATTTTGATAATAGGAAAATTTATTTGTCAGTGTTATGTCGTTTACGCAAAGGTTGACCGAGATGGAAAGTCAGATTCACACAACAACTATTTAATAGTCTACTTTTATGTTTCGTCGACTGTACATTACGGTACAAGAGACGAGTCGAAGATCCGCCACTGCGTCTTTCACGCAGTGACGGGCCTTCGACTTTCTTCTCGTGGACCGTATACTATTTTTCTTGATTCTCGGTGGAAAATAGCCGGGAAAGGTATTAGGTTTCAAAAAAAAGGCTTTGAAAATGTAGTCCAAACAATCAGCTGACAGTCAGAGACAAACAGTGAAACTGTGAGAAGCATCCGTGGCAAAAGCTATTACTTTCCACAAAGGATGAAGAAAATTTAATTGAATAATGGGAGAAATCGTAAATTGTCATTACAATGTCTAATGGGTAAATGTGATTCTTTAGCAATCGAAAACACTGGCGAAACTACGTACTTTCCACCAGGGTATCAAGAAAATTAAGTTTTACGTGTTGTGCAATTTTATTTAATATGTTTCATACTTTACATTCACACTGTATGTCTATATGAAATGACCATGATGAAATTCAAGTAAAAATGGGTTGCAATTTATACTCTTTTACATGCAAAATAACATTTCAAATGTAGATTATTAACAATTAATCCATTTAAGTGGCAGAGTAATTCTTCCATAGTGACCTTCCTTACAGGTTCTATGCATCTCCTAATTTTCGACCGCCAACAACAACGGTATTCAACCAGTTCCAGACTGCCTCTAACCAACCCTTCCAGGGGGCTCAACCTACTGGCAGCGAAACTATTCCTCCATCATACTCCTATACCATACCTTATATTTCTTTAATGTATTCCAGTTACCCTCATCCGCCCCAGGTTCCTCAACCACCAACTAATACAATACCTTTGAGAAATCAACCGCCTGGATGCTACAATTGTGGTGCTACGGGTCATCTGGGCCAAGATTGTCCTGAGCGGAACATCGACGACATAACCCAGAAAAATACATATAGGTAAGAAGAACGAAGTTTATTATTTGGGAGTAATTAGTGTTGTTTTGTATTTTTACACAGCCGGTAGAAGAGCAAGAGGCTGCATTTAGTTCTTTAGCTTATATATTATTTTTAAATGAATGTTTTCGGGTTAGTGCGTGGTGGTTCCGTACAGCATTTGCACAACATTTATCTTAAATTATTACTAAGAAAATAAAAATAAATTAATTAAACTTTACGCCATTTTTCAAAGTTAAAATATTTGGTTGGCTCTGTGCATCTCACTAATTATTTTTTTTTGCTGGGAATGTTAACTGAAGCAATCTTCTCAAATCAATGTTGTCTAATTTGAACAAAATATATGCTGGGTCGTGCTATTCAACATAAAGGGTGATGAAACAAATACGGTTTAAAAGTGTGTTTTTTTCACACTCACAACACCTCAAAAGCAAATGCTTAACATTTATTTTCAATGCAGCTATTTTTCGTATGGGTTTATGTTAACAAAATGTATTGAGTTTAGACAGGTGAATTAGTGCTTGGAAACACTTACTGAAGACGAAACTAATGAATTGATAACTATCTAGACGCCAGCATGTGAAAGTGTTTCGCTAAAGACTGTGAGATCTACTCACTTTAATAATATATGCTCAATAAAAATTCTATTTACTATAAAGTTATACTATTACTCTGGGAAAGACTCATTACTACAAGGTAAATAATGACCAAAGAAAAGCCATATAGTTACACTGTCGGCCCCGCTAACATTATTACTATACGAGCCCTAACAACTATACGTTTCGACGATGTCCAATGTGTCAAAATATACCTTTTATATTTACTTTAAAAATAGTTTTTGTTTCTTCTACAAATGAATTTATAATCCCTTTACGCAACATAAAGACTGGCAGCGGAAAACATTTTTTTATTCTGCTCTTTCTATGTAACAAATTAGCAAAAATACAATAAAGTTACTGACAAATAAATCTTCGGACGCACTTTAATACAACTATCTTGAGGCGAACTTTAATAAGAAGTAACATCACCTTTCGCTGCAATGACGGCTTTTATACATTTTGGCATTGAATCCACTAGAGTCTTGCAATATTCTGGGGTGAGCGAATTACAAATTTCATGCCTTTAATGCCGAAACTGTGCGCTGAGGATCGTTGCGAAATGATTTCTTCATCTGGTGCCATAAAGTTTCTAGAACATTCAAGCCCGGATTGTTTGAGGGCCACGATAAAAATTTCAAATTATGATCTCCAAACCACTTTTTGGTCGTTTTAGCAGCGTGCGAAAGCGCACCGTTTTGTTGAAATATGCAATTTTCATTTCCAAAATATTGTTCCATAGTTGTAATTAAACTTCTTGATAAAATTTGTTACTACTTTTCTGCATTTACAATTCCATGAACAAACTCATATATGCCAACGCGTTTACTACTTATACATCCCCGTATCTAACCTCCTGAAGAAATTTTACTGTACGATTTAGACAGTCTTATGAAAAGCCTCTTATTTTGTACAATTACTTTTCCGAAAATAACCTTTGCATACGTCAAATGTTTGTTCGTCAGTGAAAATAACGTTACTCCACATTTCCGTTGTCCAGGATTTAGATTTAACCCTATTCAAACGTCTTTGCTTTTCGATAGCTTTCAATAGTGGCTTTTACTTTGCCTGAAACGCAAGCAGCTAAAAAAAATTATGTAATTTAATATTGAATCCCTTAAAATAATAAACCTTGTTTATAAAAGCGGTAACCAGATTTATGCAGTCATAGTATACAGCATGATACATTTAAATTTCCTTCCTGATTCCACTGAGCTCGAATTTGTCTTCTGTTGGATCTGCTGATTTTTACAAGTACACGACGTTTTCTTTCAGTAAATAATACGGGGTCAGGCTGAACTTTTACTACGAACAGCAGCACTAGCAGTCTCCCCGAACTTTTTTACTATTGTCTCCCCGTTGGTTTCGCAATATTTAGGTCACTTGAGATTTTCTGCATTGATTTGCCTTTACTGTATTGAGAAATTATAACTTCTTGTAGGTTTTTATCTGTCCACCACGCGTCATTTCCGCATGCATTTATGTAAAAGTATGACATTGATCCAACTCAAACTGACAGAATTTAATCTAAGCACACTAAGTTTATTAACAGACGCATGCGAAATATTGGTTTTTCCGGTCAATCAAATCCACGTCCGAATATTTATTTGTCATGAAATTTTTAACATTTCTGTTATTTTATCTCGTGTAGTTATTGAAAAATGAAAAAGTATGATATCCGATTTTTCAACTGCAAAGGAAAAAATATATGTAAATTAAACGTTATTATTATTCAATTATAAATTTGCGCGTCGTCAGAACATATAGTTGTTTATATGATTTGCTTCTTAGTCTCAGTTATGTTCAAGTTACATTTAAGATCTGATATGAACTGAACAAATTTACTTACTAAATTCCAATAAAATTTTATATTTGAACGGCGCGGAATGGCATTTAATGTATTTTTGTAGAATAATATAGTTTTATATCAATCAAATAGCACTACAACCCTGGGTGGGTCTTGGCTGACTGTACAACTTTTCTCCAGGTGTTTCGATCCTCATTCTATGTTCAAAGGGGGATGTTTATTTTTTGTAGATCTGACACAATGTTGTCTCTTCAACGCATTATGGGTCGTCCAGGTGGCCTTCTGCCCGTAGTAACCTCTTCCCATATCAATTTCACCAGTCTCTCATCTTGCAGTCTATGCATATGTCCTGCCCGTCTCAGTCTCTGGCCCTTAATTTCCTGCACCACATCCCCATCCCTTTACAATCTCCTAATTTCGGCATTTGTTCTGATTCTATATTCATTCGTGGTATGGTCAGAATTTTTTTTTCAAAATCTTACGCTCAAACTGCCTGAATTTTTCTTCGTTTTCTTTTGTCATGGTCCACGTCTCAGACTCATAGGTTAGTATGGGTCGAACAATGGTTTTGTAGATTTTCACTTTTGATGTTCTTGTAAGACTTTTCGATTTCATCAGATTATCCAGTGCGAACATACATCGGCTTGTAGATTGTATCCTGCTCTTTATTTCTTCCGTGAGGTCGTTATCTGCGTTATTTGATTGTTGCTCCCAGATATTTGAAGCGTTCCACTCTTTCGAAATTGAGGGTGCCGAATGTGATGTTTGGCCCCTTTGTGTTCGGTTCAAGCACATGTATTTCGTTTTTTCTTCGTTCACTTTTAACCCTACTCCACTCGTGGCTCTTTCAACTTTATTGAACGTTTCCTTTACGGAGATTGTGGATTTTGCTACAATGTCAATATCGTCTGCGTATGCCAGCAGCAGTTTAGATCCTTGTGCTGTAACTTTGTAACTTTGTTTTTACTCCGACTTCTCTCACTGCTTTCTCTAGGACACTAACCCTGCCGTTTGTGTACACCTTCAAATATAAAAAAAGTTTTGTTTAGGCATACATTTAAATTAAAAATTCAAACAACACGTGCAAATCCATTTTACAAAGAAAGTGAAATCATCACCATAATGATATATTATTACAAATATAATCCTAATCACTGTTCAAGATAATTTCTCGTTATTTTAATAGTTAGGTCACCACAAATATATCTTAATACATTTATTTATTTCGGAAGGTGTTGGGCTTGTATGAACTCGATGCATTTGTCGCTTTTACCTAACATGGTGTTTTAATGGGATTTTTAAGCAAACGTCTTACTCGACTTTAATATTCTATGTTTGTTTTTAAAGTGTTTGAATTTTAATACGTAGGAAGTAAGATTTTTTGATTTGATGTATTTCGAAAAGATTATCTACCAATTTTAAATTCATACAGTTCTTGCTAGTATTAGTCTTACTTTGGTTCCTTTTTTAGAGCCACGGTTTTTCTTCTGCAAACTGATAATGAATGCATTGTTTCAGGGTGACCCACTTAAAATACTCTCAAACCATCTTTAAGTATTGTTCAATTTTCACAAACTTTCTTTCGGATTGTAGAGCGAGAAAAATTGTACTATAGGACATAGTGTCACATGTTTGTGACAATAACCAAGGTCTACTAGAATTATTTTAGAGACGAACAATGTATTAGCGTTTTAAATCGGAATTGACTATTGGGATTAAGTGTTCTTTGAAATGGACACACACCAAAATTTATAAGATAATATTGCATATTAATAATTTCACATTCTTCTTGTGGGTTTATTTCGTCTGATGATCCAAGCCATGGCATAAGATGTCAAGGGTGTTAGAAATTGGTTTTGAAAATACTTTCTTATACAGGGTGTCCCACCGGGAACCGCTGCGATCGATATCTGGCAAACTATAATCAGGAGAAATTTGAAACTTGGACAGTATATGTAAGTCATTGGGGGCAAGCGATCTAAAATATTTTCAAGATGGCCACACTTCCGGTTATACCAGAAGTAGGTATCAACTTGCTTATTTTAAATGGAACACCCTATATATTATTACATTTTTGAATTGTACTCCAAATTCAAAATATTTTTCATGAAGAATTTCCTATACCTAAGTCTAACCGTTTTTGATATATTTGAAATTTTATATAAAAAATGACAGTTGCAGCCACTCGAATAATTATTCATTTTTCCTATAAGGGAATATATGCTACTTAATTTGAGTCGCATTTCGTGTTGAAAAGAACTTACTTTAATGGAATTTCGACAAATTTTTTATAACTATTAATACTAAGTGTTCAAAAAATAAGTTTGAAAATGACGTTGTGAAAACCGCCCAAACTCAATTTTTTTAAATGGAAACCCCCATTTTTATAATTTTATCTTATTCAGGATTAAAATTAAGGGTAAGTTTGTGTAAAGTTGTCTCTTCCAAAAGAGTTTAGTATTATAACTAACTATTTGATATAACTTTATCACATTCTCCATAAATAATAAATAAGTTTAAATACTCTTTGTTTGTATAATTTAAGCCTCCCGTCATCATTATTAATTATTTTCAAAAGGTAACTGACAACTGTCATGATTTCTTTGGCATTTGATTGTATTAAACATGGTCAATTTCGTCATGGCAACTAAGAGTGACAGTATTTAAAATAAGACGCGGAAACATAGCCATATGAAAACATTAAATTGGCAATATTTCGAAAACTAAACACTTTTGAAATAGACAACTTTACACAAACTTACCCTTAATTTTAACCCTGAATAAGATAAAATTATCAAAAAAGGTGGTTTCCATTTAAAAAAATTGAGTTTGGGCGGTTTTCACAACGTCATTTTCAAACTTATTTTTTTAACACTTTGTATTAATAGTTATCAAAATTTTGTCGAAATTCCATTAAAGTAAGTCCTTTTCAACAGTAAATGCGACTGAAATTAAGTAGTACATATTTCCTTATAGGAAAAATGAATAGTTATTCGAGTGGCTGCAACTGTAATTTTTTACATAAAATTTCAAATATGTCAAAAACGATTAGACTTAGGTATATGATATTGTACATGAATTGTATCCAATAATTTGGAGTAGAATTCAAAAATGTAATAATATATAGGGTGTTCCATTTAAAATAAGCAAGTTGAGACCTACTTCCGATATAACCGAAAGTGTGAACATCTTGAAAATATTTTAGATCGTTTGCCCCAATGACCTACGTATACCGTTCAATTTTCAAATTTCTCCTAATTATACACTTGCGTGCATAGAAATCGGCCCACAGTAAACTTTTAACTTTAACTATTTTTTTTAAACTATTCATCAGATCAAAAAAATAAATATGTTGTTTGAAAGACAATTTAATATGCTTTAATGTGAGTATTAATTATTGTGAGTATCCTATGTTTAACATAGTGAAATTAATGCATTAAGCAAATTAAGTTTTTTTATTATTAACATTAATAGGGTTATTGACAATTTAGAACTTAACACTTAATTTTTTAATAATGGGTATGACCTCCTCTTTCCCTAATAACTTCTCTCATACGATTAGGCATAGATCTACTCAAGTTTCCTATTTTTTCTTGAGGGATGTTAAACCACTCTTCTACTGCAATAATAAGCTCTGGGATCGAGTTTGGGAATGAGTCTAGCTCGAATTCTTCGTTTTAGCTCATCCCATAAGTGTTCGATCGGATTTAGGTCAGGATTGTATGCTGGCCACTCCATAACCCGAAAACGGATGTAATCTTGCACGATTCTTGCGGTGTGCGGCCTGGCATTGTCATGCATAAAGGCAAATTCGTCTCCAATGTAGTTGACGTAATGTACCACATGAATTGCTAAAATCTCCTCGGTATATCTAACAGCCGTTAAACCTCTTCTTCCGTGAACACGGTCGCCCCTACGAATAAACTGAGAGTCGGTTCGTGCTCCTATAGAAATTGCACCCCAGATCATACAGGAACTACCTCCATAAGCACTCCGCTCTTCAAAGCAGCAATCTGCAAATCGCTCTCTTGGTCTTCGGTACACTTTCCTTCTTCGGTCGCTACCATGGAGGCATATTCTGGTCTCATCTGAGAACAGAACAGATCCCCATTGTTCCAACGTCCAATTCAGATGATCCCGTACAAAACGCAGGCGTGCTTGCCGATGAGCTGGAGTAAGTTTTGGACCAATCGCAGGTGTTTTGGGGGTCAGGTTATTTTCCTGCAGTCTTCGTCGTACTATCCACTGACTAATAGCCATTCTTCGCATCTTACGGAGCTGTCGTTGCACTTGAACGGCATTAAGGTGACGATGTCTTAATGTTGTTGACACAAAAAAGCGGTCAACACGAGCGGTTGTAAATCGCCTTCTGCCTGTTCCAGGTCGTTCGCAGGTTCCAGTCTCCTCATAGCGTTTGCACACTCTTCGAACCGCTGCGCGTGACATATCCTATTGTCTAGCAACAGCTCGCTGACTAAGTCCATTTTCGATTAAAGCAATAACTTGGCCGGCTTTTTGTGGTGTAGTATGCATTAAACTAACACACTTAAACACTATTGAGATTATGAAAAACGAATTAATATGCAAATTTCAGTTGCAAACGCAATAATTTTAATATTGGATAATTTTTTAATTTTCGTTACAATCACCACATAAATACGTTTCATTTGTTTACCGTTTGCTACGCATATAAACGACAAGCCTTCTTGATAAATTTATACTCACATTAAAGCATATTAAATTGTCTTTCGAACAGAATATTTCTTTTTTTGATCTGATAAATAGTTTAAAAAAATATATAGTTAAATTCAAAAGTTTTCAGTGGGCCGATTTCTATGCACGCAAGTTTAGTTTGCCAGATATCGATCGCGGCGGTTACCGGTGGGACACCCTGTATAAAGTAAGAGCTTCTAAATAGATTTGAAAGGTGAATAAATTGGTTTGCCATAATGAAACCATTTTTTGAAGCAAAATTGAACCTGGGCGCATTTTTGACGATAATGTTCTCTCTGCAAGAGATACGGCCAGAGAATATAATAACAGACATCCTGGTGGCCATCTAGTGAGCAGCAGTGCTGTACATCACATAAATACGATTTTCAATGCTACAGGCAGTGTATCAAGGCCATGCACTCAAAATAGCTGATATTACACACAGCTAGTCTCAACAATCCTGATTGAGTCATAAATGGAGAGACAATATTTACATAAAGAAAATGTGTGATGCGCACGAGCTGATAAAAGAATTATTGATGTCTTTTTATTTGATGGTACTGATCGTAATGGGCGGTGGTTTCTGAACTTTCTGAGAAATTTATTTTGGGGTGCGAACATAACTTACCACTTCTGGTTCGTCAGAATTGGAAATTTTAGTTAGGTATGTCTTCCTACGCAACGCAGTAGAAGCTAGGGAATGGTGAACGAACAATTTCAAAATCGGTTGATATGCAAAATTCCTTTTATTGAATGGCCGTCGCGTTTGCTTCATTTTTTTGTTTTGGGGCATGCTTAAGCAAAAAGTGGCAAAGCGCACAAGTCAAAGTCACAGTCAGTAGAATTACGTGTTCGAATAACTGTTACAAGTGCCAGTCTTAGGTACAAACAACAAAAAATATCTCTTCGAACATAAGGAAAAGGTTAATGAAATAATTAATTTGAACGGCGGGTTAGTGAAAGAATCCAAAATTTGATTATCTTAGTTTGTTTCAATATTTTTATAAATAAAAATTAGTTTAGATATTGTTTTCTATTGCTTGCTTCATAAGGCCAAATAAATCTAGAAAGAAAATGTGATATTTAATTCTGCTACATAATTATTAATTTTCCTTATTTTATTAGAATGTTTGTACATATTTTTATTTACTTTTCCAGATAGCGTTTAATTCAGTGGATAAACATTTTTTTAAGTCGATAGTATCTATATTTTTCTTAATTTTTGTCAATAAAAAAAATTCTAAGTAGGCTGTGCCACTGGCAACATAAATGTGACACTTGTCCTATGCTACAATTTTTCTCGCTTTACAATCCAAAAAAAAGTTAATAAGGATAATAAATAAATATAGAATGAGGGTGTCCCGCTTTTAAATGATCACATTTATACAGAATGAGTTCATAACATGATTTGAAACATATGGGGAAATTCGGTTTTTCCTTTGTCTCGAAATTTCAGATATTTTTTTATATCTACAATACGCTGTCAAATAATTAATGTATGTGGCACTCTACTACATTGGCCAACTATATATAAGAAAATGGCGGTCCCATGTTTACGAGCAGATATTTTTTCCTTAACCGTCCTCCCCAGTCCTGGCTGTTCGGGCTTTCTCGTTTCATTACCATGTTGTCCGCTACAGCAGATATTTGTTTCTTAAGCATTCGCCTCAGTCCTGGGTGTTCGCCTGGCCAATTCTTGCCTGAATAGTGACTCCTAACCTCAGAAAAAACTCGGTTCTTGTATAAATACAGAGACCATTAACTAAAGTTAATGGTCTCTGGTTCATGTTTGTTTGCGTTGAAGATGCATTCTTATAGGAGAAAAACTGTTATGCTGCTTATTTTTCTGATTTTACACGGGCAAGTATATACTTAAAGCGAAGGTGAAAGTGAAATGCGCATGAATTTCAGCAACAGCAGCCGAACTAAAAACGTGCTAGAAACCACAAGAAACCGTGCTTTTCTGAGGTTATAATTTCATTCGCAAAAGCAGTATCAATCCTGCAGGATTGGTGTGGATGGTTAAGTAACATATATCTGCATAGCGGCAACATGGCAATGAAACGCCCAAGCGTGAACCTCCAGGACTGGGGAGGACGGTTAAGAAAAAAATATCTGCTGTTTACGAGGGGTTTTTTGTTTATTTCTGTTCATATGATGACCTTTTCAATTATTTTAGGTTGTATTTTTAACATCCTGTATCTACACATCATTGTTATCATCAATGAATAATGGTTACATAATATTTTGTGCCGATAGTGTGATATTTTCGTTATGTTTTTTGCACAGAAAAAGTAAATGATATTGCTTGAAGCAACAATATTTACTCAAGAGAATAGTCTCAAAACGTAAACATAACTTATTAATTGTTTTGTTTTCTAATAAAATTTCTTAAGTAAGTCACAGTTATAAATTTTGAAAGAAAAAGTTTGAGATTTTTAAATTAAATATTTCTTTACAGCAATATTTAATAATAATGCTCTCGTTTTATCTCTTCCCGGACCAAGTCGAGAACATCATTCTCCGTACGTACAAATTTGAAAATCAATGTACAGCGTGTTTCCTCATAAGTTGAGCCGCCCTAGATCATTATTTTCAAAAATTGTGCATATTAATACAAACAAAAGTTGCTCATTATTACTTAAATTTTTAAAGTCTGAAGTTAAAATAAAAACTTGAAAGACGTACATGTCAAAATTTGACATAAAGTATATTTTTTAATAGAATACCCTATACAGGGTTATTCAGATTATACGACACGGAAGATATTGCGGCTAAACTATATATATAAACAATCTTTATTTTCTAGAAAAAGGCTATCGACCCACGATATTTCTGCCCTTGTATAATACAATCTAAATAAGTTAGCGATCTAAAGTATTTAGTCCTTTGGATTACTTTCGTTCTATCGTTTTGTGCGTGTCTAGTAAATCTTGGTGCTTGGTCTAGTGTTATCCCTAGGTAGTTTATTTCTGGTTTGGGCTAAACTATTTAATTTTAAAACCGATTTTTTTTCCGGATAAATGGAGGTCCACTGGAGGTACATTTTAAAATGATTTTCTAATTCACAGGGTGTCCCAATTACTAGATTCCACCCAAAGTTACATTTTTTTAAATGGAGTGCCCTGTATATTAGTATGTTATTAGTGTCTACGATCGAAATAAACGTGGGTTCTATTAAGGTTTATCTTACTTAAATCTTAGTGATTCTGAGGTATTTCGAATTTTGTAAAAACGAAGGCCCTTTTTTGAAGTTTAAATTCTCAACACCCATTTCGAGTTTCTAATCCAACTTCAAACTTGCGGCTATCAACGCCTAGATGCAATTGTGTGACAAATTAATAAAAATTAGACTAAGACATAGAGGGTGTCTCAAAATTGTGTTCAAACAATTGCAAGTTTTGACCGATAATAACTTGCTTAATTTAAATGGAACACCCTATATAAAATAAAAGTAGAAATAAAATGAAAATTGTTATTTTAAGAAACACTCAGCATTCCCAGCAATACTATTATACTATTAAACGAACAAACTATACATAGTGTCTCAAAATAGTGTTCAAGCAATTATTGCACGATTTCAAAGGTCTTGCTTAAATTAAAATAACACCCTGTATTTTAAGCCAAGAGCAGATAAACAAATTGCTTTAAATATGGTATAATACTTACAATAAAAGTCCAAATTAAATGAGACACTTACACCCAGCAATATTATTATTGGTTCTTATACCACAACGGCAATACCTAATTTATAAGTAAGAGTGTTCAAACTGACGCGCGTCTTACTCCACACATAAATGCACTCTTTTTTTAAATGCTTAACATTTGAAAACATAGCAGTGTTTATACTTTAAAACGCTTCTATGATTCTCTACTTTATCTTTTCTGGTGTTAGGGCTAAGTTATAAACTACTCTTTTTACATATCCCTGTAAAAAAATACGAAGGAGTCAAATCTGGTGGTTGCGGAAGCCAGTTTTGACACCCGTTTCTTCCAATCCAGCGCTGTTGAAAATGAAGATTTAAAAATGCGCGTACCTCGCGATGGAAATGTGCTGGAGTTCCATCCATTTGAAACCACATGGCTGCTCTGATGTCTAACGGAATATCTTCTAATAAAATTGGAAACTAATTGATTAAAAAATCTAAAAACATTTCAACATTCAAATCTCCAATTAGTTTCGCACTTCGCATTAGTTCAGTTTCGCCCTCTAATTCGCACCCCCTTCAGGTCGGTTGAACGCTCAGTCCCATCCTGGAGAGGTGTTTTTTGCAGGGTTAAAAAGGCCACTATCCTTCTTATTTTTTGCCTGCTGAGATCTACCAGTTCGTTTTTACGCACTGATTGTGGAGGTCCCACCAACTGCCTTGCGGTAAGGAGTCGCGGTGTCTCCTCCCAGTCTTTCTATGTTCTTCCAAGATCCATTGCCCAACTCCCGCCCTAACTTCGGCATGAGATATACCACAAGCAGGTTCTTGGTTGGTCAGTGGTTGCTCGGCCCCTGCCTTAGCAAGTTCCGCAGCAATCTCGCTTCCTTTGCTATTGTTTGTCTCAGTTGCCCGAGTGAGTTTTACTCTGTTTGAGTTCCCAGCCAGGGTCGTAAGTTCTTTTACACAATCTAGCACACATTGTGACCTGATTGTGTACAATCAAGTGCCTTTATCGTGGCTTCATCTCCGGTTACGATGGAAATATGCTTACGTGTGTAGGCTCTTTCTCTCATTTTCGGGGCGCAATTTGTTATCGCTAGTATACTTGCTTGAAAAGCGGTCGTGATTGTACCCAGGTTTAAGGTAATCCTTTCCGTTTCTTCCTCTTTCGACTATACCAGCGCCTGTGCCCGATGCTGTTTTGTGCCTTCCATATATATCATACGGAGTCCCCTGTGATAGCAGATGGAGTCGCTCCACCATCTCGCCCCTCATCCAGAACATAAGTTCTGAAAGGTACCGAAATGCTAAGAGTTTTAATTCGATCAGCTTTCAATCCCATGGGTTCGCCTGTCTTCAGTTTTCTGAAGATCGCGCTATGTCCCAATTCCGTCGCTTTCATGAGGGTGCCGTCACCCATACGGTAAGCGCTTCTTAGAGCATCAATTTCTATAGATAAATGCAAAGGCTCCAGCCCCAAGAGTGTCTCCATAGCGGCCGTCATAGGATACCTTTACATCATTCTATAGAAAAGGAAATTTTTCTGTGTTCCATTTAAATTAAGCAAGTTATTACCGTTCAAAACGTGCAATTGTTTGATCACAATTTTGGGACGTCCTGTCGGAATGGGGATAGGGAACACAGAAATAGATAATTGCTAACTATTTGAGTATATGAAAACTAAAATTCAAAGACACACATACAATTAGAGGATCGCGTAAATAACTGCTATTATTTTCCTTTTACCTCTAAACAGGGTCTTCCACAGAGCTCATTTGATTCCAATTTATTATACTATGTTTACTGTTACGACATATCCAACTACAACAAACCCGAATCTAACTACTCGAATCAGAATACATCCTTCAGTTCGAAGACGATACTGCCCTAATTACACATGGCTCAACCACACACGAAGCCAGAAGCAAATGGCAAAATCTAGCAGACTCAGCTATCCGATCATTCTACAGAAGGAGACTGACGCCTAATGCAACAAAAAACCAACTAGAAAACACTTAGACAGTGACTTGACAAGCAAATCTGCTTACCAAGTCCCACACGAAACTCACACGTTACATTTACATCTACTCGACGGAAACTATATTAGAACACTACAATAATGAATAGATCAGAACATAACCAAATAATTGGTTTTTATTTTTTATATACGTAAATAATCATTTACAAGTAAATTTTTGTCTCTTAATATTGGTTGCTATCATTGGGCGGAACGACAGCAATGGTCGATGGCCTTTTTCTAATGAATAGTTACATGCAAATATGACGTTTTGCGATAGAAATGAAAATATTTGTCATTGACGTATTGACGTAAATTGTCAGCTGACAAATGACAATATAGAAACTGGTTAGCATTATATAAAAAGGTGAACTATATGATTGGATTTAATTTGAACTCTGTAATGTTTGATATTGTACATGATTTTTCTATAAATTCCATATATTTCAGCATCGATTTTAGTCCAGTTAACTCGGATAACGAGAAATGAAAAAGGGGGTACAAACCCCATAAATAGAAGGAATGTGCACATAGACCAGTGTAAATAATACCTGAGAAGGTGAGATAGACTGTTCGCATAAGATTTGAAATTTGATTAATTTTAATTATCTATGACCAAATGTGGTTAATTCACTTGGAAGCAGATTGAAGGGTGAGAATATATGGTTTTCTCGGTTGGCTGTGAACTCAATTGGATTGAATGATTTTGAACTACATACAAAATTCAACTGTCTGGAATAATCAGTATTACTTTTTCAGCTCACATTTATTAAGTACGTGAATTGGGAATGTTATCTAAATGTTTCATCACGATACATGTCGTATGTTACAGTTAAAGTAATAGTTATGAGCTAAAGATCTAATTGAAGCTTCTAATCAAATATAAGCAACAAAATAAGTATACCTACTTTGTATCATTGTTAAAATAAATACAGCTTACATTTTTGAATATGACATATATATTTTTAAAAGAATTGTGATCTTGTCTGTTGGTATGTATCTATTCTCTCATTATAAATCTGCAAAAAATCATTATCTTGGGCGCAAAACATTTCTTGTCGTTATGTATACTCACAGACAAAAATACTACTCTTGTTCATGCGAACGAAACAATTATATATAATATTAAACGTTGTGAAAGTTAAAGTGCACTTTTTTTTAAATGTTTTTACCTAATCAATTGAATTTATTGTGAAAACGCCGGAAAACTAAATAATTTTAAAAATTGATGTTTCTTTAAAACTAGATAATAAATGTAATAAACTATTTTTACTGTTATTGTTATTAATAATAATAACATTAGCAATAAAATAGTTATGTACATATGAACAAAAATGAAACAAAATGAAAATTGATTTTGAAAACGTTACATCTAATGACCTTAAAACGTTGATTGAAAGATAACTATCCTGTGTGATTAAATATATAATTCGGGCGAAATATTAATAACATTTCTGATTCAATACTAACCGAAAAAGTCATTGTTTTCGCCCCAAGCATCGAGTTGGCAATAAAAATGGATTTTACCACAGGCTCCCTGTACTATAGAGTAAAAAACCGTTTTTTTATTATTGCTGTGATTGGGGAGCATAATCTGTTTTTAATTGATGTCCAACTTTATTTAGTGATTATTTAATATCTGTTTTCGATAATTCAGTTTTAGTAGTTTCAATGAATTAATGATTTCAAACTGATTGATCAATTTTAAATGATCATGAAAATTGTTTTATCATTGAAGATAATTGTATTTGTTAGGGTGTAGTGTCTTTTTATTTAGTACGTCGTATTGGTCGGTTTTCAGCATTACACACGATTTGCAGATTTTCGGTAGTTGTAACTGTCCGATATTAATTGTATCCATTGTATACACACTCACTTTCTCGCTTTATTTTTGTTCCAAGACAACTACAAATGTTTAATAAAATCCATCTCCCCAAAAATACACTGGCATAAGTTTTGCAATAGAAAATTCGATTCAATGAACCCTAAATTTTATATTTTTGATTTTTTAATTCATTTTTATTATTCATTTATTTTGATCATTTTTTATCATTATTTTCATTTCTGAAATTGGACACACTACAGAAGGATTTTATAAACATGTATTGTTGGACATAATATATATATAAACAACTGCAGGTTTTCAACTAGAATTTTATTGGAAAATGCTATATGCTGAAATTGTTTTGAATTAATTGTAGGGCGCCACCTCCAAAGCAAAGCGAAATCTTTTTCGTATCTATCAGTTTCTAAGCTACAACCCCCCATACGATATTTACCCATTCGTTACAATGTTTTATTTAGGTAGTTTATATAGATACTTTTAATTCTAGTTGGCAACATACCCATTAAAGCTTTATGTTATCGGAATCTCAAAGCATAAACTAATTTACTTTTATGCCATGGCATCTATTTAAAAATGTGCATTATGGTATAGGAGTAAAAGCAAAGTTTAACATACTAGAGATTTTTAATATCTACTAAAGTATTGTTCAAGAAATGCATCTATTATACTTACTTTGCAAGACTAAGTTTTAATATCGTCCTAGAAAGTAAAATATAGCAAAGCATTATCACACTTTAATATAGAAAATAATGTTCTAACAAATTTCAAATGTAGAGTTTGTTAACTTATTTATGAAAAAACAAAATCAGTAACTTTACATTTGACCATCCGATTTTTTGGGTATTGTTGAATGATTAAAATGCCATAAACGTTACTTCATTTATTTATTTTGTTCTTTTGTTGTGAATTTTGTTACTTTTTATGTCAATATTGTCAAATTATGTAGGCTAATGAACTAGGAAACGGTTCTATCACTTTTCTGTAATTCTTGATTTCGATCAGCTATCAATACTTCTACAATTTAAGTAACCGTCTATTTAAGCATGACGAATCTAATAAAATAATTTATCATATGCGATATACAAATTAGCCAGGGTTTCCAACGAGTGAGCAGTAAACGTACCGGTGGCAAATGTCTCCTTACGAATCCTAAGGGATATCTAGAATGTTCCTAAACTGTTTTGAAAAAATAACCACGGAACATGCTTACCGCCATTAAATGTTGTTTTTAAAAAGTTCAACTAAAATAATTTAAAATATTAAATTGTAAGTTTCAAAACAATTGCTGTAATGCCGTACGAGTAAAGCTCTCCATTTAAAATCTGGGTTTTGAATTTGAATTCTCTAGCAATGTGAAACCAAAGTACATTACTATTACTCGTGCTTTCTAGATTTCTCATGCAAATAGTGGATAATTCTAAACCCAAAACGTTTTCCCTATTTTTAGTGTCCTTTTTGGAACTTGCAGTGCAGAAATCTGCTCCTTAGAAAAAGGAGGTACTTTTTACGGTTGTTAATTCTTTATATATTAAATAGAAACGTAGAACAGACTTGCAATTTTAAAACGATTTCTGGAATATTATGAAAGTGATACAACCGACTTGAAAAAAGAAAGCAGGTTTTCCAAGCCATATTACTATTTCGTCTGCTAAATAGTTTTATATATTTTTCTAACAAATCTCGCATTTTGTGATATGAATAATCAGTTGTGCACAGTCTAGAGAAAATAAAATATCTACGTACTCGAAGCAATATTAATGTGTTTGTACAGCTAGGTGAATACAATACAGTCAAAAAGGCTGGGGAATCTGCTTCGACTTGTCTCTGTACATTATCAAGATTCTACTGTACATAATGACTAATTCAAGTTAATATTTAAATATTGATATATTTATAATACAATCAGTATGACTGAAAGATAACTTAAATTGAGATTAATAAAAGATTTTTTATTAAACCAAGAATTGTTTTATTTAAGAATCAACACTATTTTTGTATTAAATATATTTAGGTAGGTTAAATTAACTCCAATAAACATATGCCAAAATCGATGCAATACAGGATATACGTGCTTAAGGGAAGCCATCGTCATCCTCTTCTGCCATCTCTTTTGCCAGTTCGAGATCTTGGGCTTCCCTTTCGCGCCTTTCCTCTGCGCTTTCCAACTCTTTGCCATATGCTTTCGGGGGATAACTATAAAAACATGTGTGATTCCTCCCATTAAAAATCTAAAAAATGTTATGTCCCGCTTACCGCATAGCTTTTACACTCTGGTTATGCAAATCAAGACAAAACGATATTCGTTGGTGAAACGCCATTTGCGGTTCTTTAGTGCAATATATGTCGGTACTCTCTTTACTCCTCATGTAGCCTGTTGAAATTATTTCAACTATAAATGCACGAATTTTGTTAGTAAATGTATACATACCACCTTCAGGGTCCAAAGTAGCTTCGATTACCCCATCTCTAATTGCCTTGGCCACAATGAATTCTGCATCCTCTGTCGAATCCAGTCCTAACTTCCTGGCAATGTCTTGAGGGGAAATCCTCGAATAGGATAATCCAATACTTCTGATGGCTGTTTTAATTACATTATGACGCAATCGGAGGATTAAAGTATATGTGTGATCTTGTCTGAACTGAGGTCCAAAATTCTCAAGAACTTCTCCAAAGCGGTGAAGATTGCCCATACGAACAGCTTGGGTCAATTGGAAGTACGGGCCAAGTGAGTGACGCATAGAAGCTTGTCTATAACAACAAAAACCAGGTAAATAATGCAAGGCAAATAACGCCCCTTGTAAGTGATTAAAAAATTTCATACGGGTTGCAAAAAAACACTGTAACCACGTACTAATAAAGTACAGTATACCTTTATAACTCAACTATACTTAAATAATGGCTAATTTTCTTCTCGTATGGAGTCACGCCGAAATTAAAGAAAAGAGGGAGAAATTTAACCACCAACTCAACCGCCGCCAACCCTAAAACTTCAACACAAAAGGCCAAAGACTTACACTGTAGTACGCATGTATAAGTGTCACACTGTGTTGCGTTGCTCTTTTGAGTTGAAGCCGCTCTGTGAGTAAATGTTATAACTCATCGGGTCTCATCTTGAATAACGCTTGTGGCGGACTTGATCATCAACTCTGGTTGCAACGATCATCACATTTAACCTCATTCAAGATGGCATACTTCGGATTCCAAGTTAGTGAAGGCCGGAGAGTCACCATATGATACCCGGCAGAGATTATATTACGTGTTATGTTATTATATCGCCTCGCTAGCGATAACCAGAACTTAATAACTAATACTCTAATAAACTAATAGCTCAAAATACTTATCTACTGATTAATTCTTATTTATCTCGGTTCGGTATACAATACCTTAATGAAAGCAGATTTTGTCTTAAATACATAGGAAAAACCCAGATAATGGGGATAACAAAAACCCTTCAAACATTGATAGACAGAAACATAACATCGTTCAAACAAGAAAGCAGCAACAACAGCACACGAATCCGACAGCCCATTACCAAACCCCATTCATATTCAGGCGTTAGCACTTGATTTGACCGGGACATTGAATACAACAGGCAAAAACATATAGAACAACAAAACAACAAGATCAGATTCTACAAGAAAATAATCTCAAGGCAACGCAATGCACCCACATCAATGATGAGCGAACGAGGGGTGCAATTCTGGGACGCAATTCCAAATCAAACCACTCAATCAAAATCAAACACCACAAATCAAAACACCCGAGCCTGCCCCGTGTGGCAAATGCAACTTGATCGCCCCCCGAATCGAGGACTGAAAAAGATGTCAAGGTCCTGCAAATGTGCTGCATGAAAATCACATCGACAGCTACGTCCGACGGCATTCCAAATGTAAAAATTAAATGCCTCAACAAGAAGACGACAGAAGTATCAAAAACCATGAAAACCGGAAGCAGGATACATTCATGTAGCACTACTCATGACCACATCATAATCAAATACAAACACCAACTTAATAAAATATAGAACAGCAACAGGAAGATATTGTTTGTCATTGTATAGCACACACAATATTTTGTATTGTTTTTACAATTCACTTTGTCCATAACGTTTGTTTCTCTGGCAATAAAGCAAATTTTGATTTGAATTATTGAAAACGTTTTCTGCGATATGGACACCAGGGTTGCATTTTTAAATAATATTAACGATAAATAAATAAATGACCAGTTATACACTTTCGAAATAGAAAAAAAAAATCAAAACAATTGTTCGAGGAAGATAAGGGTAGTTTTTTCAAAAAATGTACATGAAAAGTAGTCGACCCCTGAACTACAATAAAATCATGCTTAATCATCGCCAAAAAAACAAAATTTTACACATTTTCATGTTGATTTTTAAAATTTTTATGCTAATGAAATCATTTATGCGCGAGAAAAAAAATAAAATACTGAAAAATCGGTTTTTCGCCATTTTGACGCTTCATTTGAGGGTATGTCACAAAGTGTTAAATACAAAAGTTTTATATTTTTTTGTTAGTTTCGTCGTGTACAGACGTGTTTTCAGACCAGCGATTGCGAGTTACTTGGTGGCAGTTTTGAATAAAAACTTTCGAGATTCCATCGGTCAGTGAAATATTTAACGGAACAAGTGCTTCTGGCTTCAAAATATATTGCTTAAAATATCAATGAGCAGTGGAAACTTTACTGCATTCGAAGAATGTGAGATACTGACTAGTAAAAGTGAACTGCTAGTGCGCAAACTTAAAGAATCGCAAGCAGAGACGACAAATTTTATCCCGCAAACGCAGGGTGAATCAAATTTATGGACTGCATGGCAAGCTGATAAAGCGAACTACAATGCTATAATAGCCAATATGCAAGTAAGCATAAATATGTTTCAAAAGGAGATCCAACTTTTCAAAGAAGCAAACAACTCGAATGTCCATCCGAAGCTGTCGTTTACTAGTCCTGCAACCAATTCACCATCGACAAGCAAGGAAACGGAATACCATACGGATGATGAAGAACTGGCAAAAGAGACCGAGTGGATTAGAGCAAAGCACAGAACCAAAAAACTAAAATTGAATGCAACATTTCCGCCAAAATCTCCCTTAATTATCGAGAAAGAGACTGTCAATCAAGCAGAACAAGAAACTAGAAAGGAACCTAAGCCACCCCCTATCTTGGCGGAAAATGTAGAGTTCTATGAAGTGTTATACGGGGAACTAGTAAAACAAGTTATGGAAACCGACTGTCAAGTGAAATTCACTAACGACACAAGAGCTAAAATTAATTGTCCCAATGCAGAAAGCTATAGAAAAATAATTAACATGTTAACTAGCTAGTGAACTTAAATTTCATACATATGAAAACCAGCAAACGCGATCAATTCGTGTTATGGCAAAAAACCTACATCATACATGTAAACCAAAAAACATTATAAATTTCCTAGTTAAAAAAAGTTGGATGGAAAAAGAGTTGGAACATACTTGGATGTAAAGTACAGATTGAGGCAACGAAGGCATCAAAACTGAACCGCCTATGCAAAAATTGTCAGGCATATGGATACACCCAGAAATTCTGCTCAAAGGAACCGAGATGTGTTAAATGTGCTGGCACCTAACACCTGAATGTGATAAGTCGAAAAGTCAAGTCCCGAAATGTGTGAACTGTGGGGAAGGTCATCCAGCCAATTACAGGGGATGTGTTGTAGCAAAGGAACTACAAAAAATTAAAAATAAAAAACTCACCGAAACTAAACCAGTTAAAAATCGCAATGAAAAAAAAATGGTGACACAAGAAAAAGTGAACAACGGTGGTAATAGTAATAATGGACAAACATATGCCTCGATCACTCGGCAGGTAGAGGACCGTCAAGAAAATCATAAGCCGGGAAATAAAGATATCAACCAAACCCTACAATTGTTTCTTAACAAAATAACTAGCCTAGATGGTACGCTTGCTGACATGAAAGAACGAATTTGCAAACTTAAAAATCATGTGTTGGAATGCAAATGGATCGCTCAAGCGTCAAGAACTTCAAGTAATCCTGGACATAAGTAAAATTGACGTGTGTCTGATCTCAGAAACTCATTTCACCAAGCAATCCTTTATCAAAATAAAGTGTTACAAAGTATACCACACCATTCACCCCGACAATGAAGCAAAGGGAGGAAGTGAGGTAATAGTAAAGGAAAACATCCACCATTATGAACAGACAAAATATGAATCTGAATATATTCAAGCTACTGTAGTGAATGTAAAAACTAAAAACTATGACATAACAATAGCAAGCTTTTATAGAGGCTCCACCGAAACACAACATTACGACATCGATCTAAGATATAAGAAAGATACATCGAATTTTTTAAGGCGATTGGAAGTAGATTCAACGAAAGGAAGGGAACTACTGAAGGCAATTCAAGAATGCAAGTGTGAGGCAAATTCCTGATTTGATAGATATATACATCACCAAAAACATCTTGCAACTACACTTGCGTACCTAGAAATCGGTCCACAGTAAACTTTTCACTTTAACTATATTTGTTTTAGAAACTGTTCATCAGATCAAAAAAAGAAATATGCTGTTTGAAAGACAATTTAATATGCTTTAATGTGAGTAAAAATTATTGTGAGTATCCTATGTTTAACATAGTGAATTTAATGCATTAAGCAAATCAAGTTTTTTTTATTATTAACATAAATAGGGTTATTGACAATTTAAAACTTAACACTTAATTTTTTAATAATGGGTATGACCTCCTCTTTCCCTAATAACTTCTCTCATACGATTAGGCATAGATCTAATCAAGTTTGCTATTGTTTCTTGAGGGATGTTAAACCACTCTTCTTCTACTGAAACAATAAGCTCTGGGATCGAGTTTGGGGTATGAAGTCTAGCTCGAATTCTTCGCATTAGCTCATCCCGTAAGTGTTCGATCGGATTATGTCAGGACTGTATGCTGGCCACTCCATAACCCGAAAACAGACTTCTGCAATGTAATCTTGCACGATTCTTGCGGTGTGCGGCCTGGCATTGTCATGCATAAAGGTAAATTCGTCTCCAATGTAGTCGACATAAGGTACCACATGAATTGCTAAAATCTCGATATATCTAACAGCCGTTAAACCTCTTCTTCCGTGAACACGGTCGACCCTACGAATGAACTCAGGGTCGGTTCGTGCTCCTAAAGAAATTGCACCCCAGATCATACAGGAACGACATCCATAAGCACTCCGCTCTTCAATGCAGCAAGCTGCAAATCGCTCTCTTCGTCTTCGGTACACTTTCCTTCTTCGGTCGCCACCATGGAGGCATAATCTGGTCTCATCTGAGAACAGAACAGATCCCCATTGTTGCAACGTCCAATTCCGATGATCCTGTGCAAAACACAGGCGTGCTTGCCGATGAGCTGGAGTAAGTTTTGGACCAATCGCAGGTGTTTTAGGGGTCAGATTATTTTCATGCAGTCTTCGTCTTACTGTCCACTGACTAATAGCGACTCCTCGCACCTCACGGAGCTGTCGTTGTACTTGAACGGCATTAAGGTGACGATTTCTTAATGTTGTTGACACAATAAAGCGGTCATCACGAGTGGTTGTAAATCGCCTTCTGCTTGTTCCAGGTCGCCTATGAAAGGATCCAGTGCGAAGAACGTTTGCATACTCTTCTAACCGCTGCGCGTGTCATATCCAATTGTCTAGCAACAGCTCGCTGACTAAGTCCATTTTCGATTAAAGCAATTACTTGGGCGGCTTTTTGTGGTGTAGTATGCATTAAACTAACACACTTAAACACTATTGAGGTTATGAAAAACGAATTAATATGCAAATTTCAGTTGCAAACGCAATAATTTTAATATTTGATTTTTTTTAATTTTCGTTACAATCACCACATAAACACGTTTCATTTGTTTACCGTTTGCTACGCATATGCACGACAGGCCTTCTTGATTTGATAAATTTATACTCACATTAAAGCATATTAAAGTGTCTTTCAAACAGCATATTTCTTTGTTTGATGTGATGAATACTTAAAAAAAATAGTTAAAGTCAAAAGTTTACACTGGGCCCATTTCTATGCACGCAAGTTTATATACTAATAGAAGACAACTTGGAGCTAATTTCAGACCATACCCCAATAGTTCCAACCGTTAAGTTAAGTAAAAAATCGTCTTAAAGTCCTGCGATCCCATGCTAGTCAATAAAAAAAACAGATTGGGAGGGCTTTAGGTTAACCTTAAAAGAAAAAATAAAGTTAGTAACCCCACTACAAACTAAGGAACAATTGCATAGTGAAGTGGAGAAGTTCGTCAATGACATTCAAAAATCTTCATGTAAAAACACCCCTGAAATTAGAAGGAAATTGAAAGGTAATAACTATCCTAAAGAAAATTTAGAATTGATTGCACAAAAGCGAAAGGCAAGAAAAAAATGCCAACACACCAGACCCTCGAAAGATAAAACTATTTTAAATAATCTCACCGCTCCATTAAAAGAAGAAATTAAGCAGTTTAAGAATGACACCATTAGCGAATATTTGAAGAAACTAACAAATGATGCCAATACTGATTATTTGCTATGGAAAACAACAAAAAATTTTAAAAAATCCCATCATGCCACTACATCCATCCATCAGAAACATGGACGGCAGCTGGGCTAGAAAGAATGAGCAGAAAGCATTTAGATTTGCCGAACACCTAGATAAAATATTTCAACCAAATCCAACAGACAGTACTGCGGCTCTGCACACTATAGAGAACCAGGAAAGTGAAGAGATTCCATTAACCACAGTAGCGGAGGTAAAAAGAGAAATAAAAAAAACATAAATCCAAAGAAGGCTCCGGGATTTGACTTAATCACTGGTCAGATCCTCAAGGAACTACAGAGGAAAGGTCTAGTGAAACTTACTAACCTGATCAACGCATCACTTCGACTAAAATATGTTCCCCAATTTTGGAAGGTTGCTGAAGTTATCATGGTACCAAGTGACGCAAGCCACCCCGCGAAGCATCATCGTATAGGCCCATTTCACTCTTACCGACTATGTCAAAACTTAATGAAAACTCCTTTTAAAGAGAATATCACCAATTATAGAAAGAAAAAAACCTCATCCCGCCACATCAATTTGGGTTCCGGAGTCAGCACTCCACAATTGACCAGGTTCATCGAAAAAACACTAGAAGAAAAAAAGTGTTCTACAATATTCTTGGACGTTGCCCAGGCCTTCGACAGGGTCTGGCATGAAGGCTTGGGATACAAACTTCAACTGTTCCTACCTATCCAATATTCAACGCTGTTACTGTTAGGTACATAACTGAAAGGTATTTCCGGATAAAGCAAGGGGATGAATACTCGGAATTAAAGAAAATACAAGCAGGTGTGCCGCAGGGTAGTGTACTGGGACCTTTGATTTATCTCCTGTACACCAGTGACCTTCCTACTTCCGAACAAAATATGGTTGCCACATTTGCAGATGATACTGCTATCATGGCAGTTGGAGACAATAATACCGAGTCCGCAGAAAAACTACAAACCGTCATTGATGACATACAGCGGTGGACTAAAAAATGGCGAATCAAATTGAATGAATCGAAATCTGTACACATCGAGTTCACCAATAAGAAAGTTGAATACAAACCAGTTTATATCAACAATCAAATTGTTCCATACCAAAATACAGCTAAAAATCTAGGCGTGACGCTTCTAAACAAGAAGAATTGAATACCGTAAAATGTATTGGCTATTGGGTCGTAATTCTGCCCTGTCAGTGTATAATAAGCTCTTGCTGTATCAACAAGTCCTCAAACCGGTGTGGACTTATGGTAGTCAACTCTGGGGTTGTACCAGCCAAAGCAACAGAAATGTTATACAACGTTATCAAAATAAAGTTCTACGCGGCATCGTAGGTGCGCCATGGTATATCCGGAATGACAACCTCCATTAAGACCTAAATGTGCAAACAGTGGAAAATGTAATAAAAAAATGTGCAAAAACTACAAAATCACATCAACGTTGAGGCCATCCAGCTCTTGAACAACGATGGCTAAACCAGAAGAATCAGTCGAATGAAACCCTATGAACTAGTGCATGGAATTAATCGTTGATTCTTAACAAAAGAAAAGAAATATGCCTATATATATATACATATTAAAATAGTTACTCTTCAATGACAAAGTCGAAGTTAATATCATAGGATAACACTTTGCAACTGTACATCTAGTAGTTTAGGTTAAAGAAAAGTAGCTTATTGGTGTAAACTAGATTGCTATCACAAAATAATAAAAAAATATATATAATTTTTTATTATCTACAACTCTGTCATTGAAACTTTTCCGCTAGCAGGTCACGTTTCGCCGCAAATCGCAATAAACTGCATCCCCATTTCCAGCGTTTTCGTGTTTAACTTTGATTTTTTAATTAAGTTGGAACCTCAACAACATTTTCCACCTGGTCCTTGCCTGTTATTTTTTTTTTCAAAAAAATTATTTGCGTTAGCCTAAATACGAATTGCACAAATGGCTCGAGATATGTCGAGATATCGAAAAGGAAAAGATTGTTATTATCGACAAGAACGAAATAGAATATCACACCGATACAAACATTGCTGACGCCTTCGCTAGAGACTTTCAAAAGGCCTTCAGTATCACAATAAACTCAAAATTACACGAAAACAGTAAACAGCTGGTACAAAACGTACATTAACACTTACAAAAACAACCGAACAAACCAGGAAAATAATTATAAGATTGTAGATTCATTCCATTATAACAAGTTTACAGTAATAGATTTTTTGTAACTTTAAAATCTCAACATATATAAATGTACAAGCAGAAAGACCGATTAGGTCGATAGCCTTTTCGCAAGAAATAAAGATAATTATTATTCAATTGAAAGATATTGGAAGTGGACGTTTTAACTCGCTTTATGATCACATTTTTTTACAAAACGACGTAGTAGTAGTGTCGACTTAAAGCTGGTCAAGGTAAGCTTGGTATGTCAACTTAGTCAAGAAATTGAGTAAAAATTGGGGCTTATTGGGGCTCAATCCTGCGATAGGACGAAACCCTGTCTAAAAAATGACTTCGGTCAGACAAAAACGGCATATAACGTAACACATAAGAAAATATTATTGTGAAACTTGGAGCTTTCTAATTTGTGCCCTCATAGTTGCTACCGTACTCTACATAGAGACTGTTAAAATACGTCCATTGGTTCAAAATATATTAATCCCTCACGTTTTTCAAATTTATAGGTGGGTAATTTTTTTGTCTGTCAGTGTAGGTAATAATGTAATATTTTGTATCTAAGTCGTACTTTCAGGAATCCTACCTAAATATTTGCCGCTCCGGTATATCTCCCAACAGCAATTCGACAACAACTAACAGCTTTTGAACAGTCTGCCTGAAGCCAACTGCAGTATTTTGTGGTGCCTTTCTCATAGCTTGCACTAGATGTTTATAGGCAACACTGTATTCCAACCTAGCAGCTTTAATTCTACCTAAATAATACAAAAAGCGGGCCCACTCATTATTGCTGGCTGTTTCAGGAAAAACACATTTTGAAACCAATTTGTCGGCTTGATCATATAACGAGTAGTGAAGATAATTTCTCAACAGACAGTTAATTAAAACAGCCTGTCCTTCGAAGTCATTACGTAGAGTTGCTGTACGTAGCCTAGCATGAAGAAAAGCCCGGATTGTATCCAACCTGTAAAATTAATTACTTTTATGCAATAATTGATCTGTGTTGGACTATTATACTTTTCTGTTAACTCCGCCACCCTTGAATGATAAAAATAACATTTGGCTGCTACTAAGTCGATTGTTCTACGATTCTGACTAGTAATTTTGAGCATCAATGCCTGAGAACATCTCGAAGCTTCTTCTAACTTTTTTGTATCTACCAATCTAACCAAAATTAGCAAGTGAATGTACGCATCCACTTCTGGAACAGGACTCTTAGTTGCAGAGCGTGTTCTGGTTTGAGAACTGTCTAATTCTCCTGTGGCCTCCTCCACAAATGTTAATAAAAGTTCTCTCTCGGCAACCGGGTATATTTGGGCTATTAAGCTTCTCAGGACTACACCACTTAGCTTCCTTCGTGTATTAGGCAAACACCTAAAAATATACAACAATTCAGAGGGCGGTTCCTAACCGATTTTAAAAATAAAACGTCCAAATAGGCATGGGTCCGCAAGGCCTTACTTATCGAGCTACAGAGTGTTAAAAGATTCATTTTAATTATTGTTTATGTGGGTAATTTGTTAATTTGACCTTGGTTTTGCTCCTACATGTAGAGGACGGGATGAAATGTCGAACAGTTATTAAAAAACACCCGGTGTATATGCAATCTGAAATTGTAAGTAAAAATGTTGATGCAGCCGGAAAAAATTATGAAATCAAATTCAGAATGAGTAAAACACCTGTCATCTAAATAAAATATAAGTTGAGTATGCTGCAAGGGTGTGAACATTGTTTGAAATCTAAACTTACCCACCATTTTTCTCAGTGCTCCTAAATTCGTTATTAAAAAGTACATACAAAGGCTGTATCTGGAGAACAAAAAAAGATTGATAAATTTCCTCGGAACCATTTCTACAGGGTGATTCAAAAGTGGCGTCATTCCTCTGGGGGTGTTTTGGGAGTATAGGAAAAATAGTAAAAAAAAAATAATTCTTATCAAAAACTGAGATATTTGCCAAAAACTAGATCATAATTACGGCAACGATGCTTTTCAAGGTAATCTGCCTAATTAACATTACGTAAATACCTGTTACTTCTTAATTATTGAAAATTGTAGTAACCATGGATAAACACAAAACAAAAAAAGAGAAAGCAATAGAAATATTTTGAGGTTAGGATAACTCTGTCAATTTGCCGTCAGTGCTGCCATTATTTTTGGGTCAGATGAGTGATATACCTAAACTCGCCTTACATGTAAACAAACATCTCCTGTGTAAGGTTATGTATCAATGATCAATATTAATCAAATAACATACAATTAAATCTCAAGAGGTTGACGAAGTTCTGCCCGTTTAACTCCAGACATGTTTGTTCCCCAATCACTTTATTGTGCACTCTTCGGCGCAGTCTGGGATCACCTTTTGAACAGCTTTTCGTATTCGGTTAATTAACTCCTGCTCAATTTGTACCGGTGTTCGGAAGATCAGAGAGTTAATGTGTCCTGTGTATCTTACATACATGGTAGGAATGTGGCCCTTCCTCTGGGGAGTTATAGGGACAATTATCCGGTGCCTGGGAAATGTCAGTGGTTGTGCAATGCTCCGAGTACTCCTGGAAGGCTCTGCTGCAATTATCTCCAATACTTGTGCCTCTGTGTCTGGAACCCGAGCAACTCTAGATCGTCCACAATCTGCGTCAATTCCTGGAGCCAATCGTCCAGTGTCTCCAGCGCTTTGCTGGTGTAAGGTCTTACATCTTCTGCTATGTTAGTGTGGCATTTTCCCAAAACTAATCACATATCCGCAAATTCGATGTTGGTGTACATTTTGTGAAAGGAGCTTCAAAGTAAGTCACAGATTGACAAATGCTTGTTATTATTGACAAAGGCTATCTACCTGTAACTATCTGTTAATGATAAAAAACATCATTGCCGCTTTGACTTTGCATCAAAAAATTGTAGAAGAGGTCTTTTTTAATATAAAAATGTTTCGTAATTTGAAGCAAAGATCGTAATTTTTCTTTTCGAATGGTTAAGTATTCCAAAAGGCTACCAAGCAGACATGGAACTATTTTAAAATAATACTTAATAACAAAGTTGAAATTCGATTTTCAACTGTTAATATCTTCTAGAAATTTCGGAAAAAAATGTTTTCAATATTTTTCTCGTACTCTCCAAGTGAGCCCCTATAACCCCTTAAAAGGAATGACGCCACTTTTAAATCACCCTGTATAATAGTAGGTAAAACCAAATTTATGCACCTGCTAAACTACCCGTACCAACATCTAGCCCTCAGCCAGCCTAAATCAGAAGTTTTAAATGACACCTCAATACATGTGTTAGTTCTTTTTAAAATTCTTCAAAAATGCTTTACGATTGCATTACATAACGTTAGATAAAGTAGTAAGTAGTACAACCCTCAGTACAAGCACGTTTCATCTAGCTCGTTTTAACTAGCTGTATTTAATTGTTGAAAATTAATCAAAAACGAACCCAAACACCAACGCGTGCAAACGCTTCGGTTTTGATGTCAAGATTTAAGGTCTCTTTGTTTTTCTTTTGTTCCTGTCTGAACAAAATGTAATTATAAAATGACCAGAAGACAGAGAACAAGCGGGGCAAGTAGAAACATTTGACTATGGTCATTTATGAAGACAATTATTTTTATAAATTAGGTACATCTAATTGCGCTGTGGATGAAATATATATTTATTAGAAACTTTTGGTTTTTGGGTAGTCTTCAGGAACTTTATGCAAATATATCTGCTATAGTTGCCGCGAAGTGAATTTACAACTTCGGAAGATATTCCTTCAATGTTATTTTCAATAAAACACATTGCTGCTAAGGAAACTATGATCGAGCAAGGGTTTAAAAGATGTGATCGCAAGAAGCAATGCCAACATAAAAAGTGTCAACCTGATTCAAGTAACGTAAAAGGTAGCAGCTAGTGTATCTCGTCTTGTTGCAAGAAATTGATATATTTTTCTCTCTAATTCCAACACCATTAAAATATTATTGTATAGTAAATCCTAGGCTAAAACACCACCCGAATTGAATTCTAATATAATATACCAAATACCCGGCTCTGACTGTCATCAATGCTACATTGGTCAAACGGGTAGGTATCTAAAACAGCGAACATCAGAACACAAAACAGACTCAACGAAGATCAATATAACCAACCCCACCGCATAAGCTGAACATCAAAAAATTAACAATAAGTTACTTTGAAAATGAAAATTTTTTAGACCATTAACCACAGCTAGCAAAGCGACTATTGAGCGAATCCATTTTTATCAAGACCAACAACTCTGAAGGGACATAGAAAATTTAAGTGAACCCTATAACAGCCTTTTACTAGACTATAAAAAATGGCTGAAAAATCATAAACATCGCACCACCTACCAACAGCTGAAAAATCAGACTGTGCAAATGCAAAAATAATTGGATAAAGAAAAGGTTATCAGCGAAACATTCTTCACACGTTCCCGAACATATTGACTAAAAATACGCCTACATACAAATATATATTGAAAACGGCTTCATTTTTGAGATACATGGTGGAAAAGTTAACATTTTAATTAATTTTTTTTTTAATAATTCAAGCAAATCTTAAGATACTGTAATAACATTCTCTATTCTGGGACTTATCGCAGTACAACATCCAATCATTGAAAATTTACTTTAGAAATCTAAAATTGTTTAGTTTAAGTTTCTTACTTGGTTGTGATTAATTTACAATTAAAAGTTTTTGGAAAAAATCTCGAAAACGGTTACTGTTAGGGTTGAAGTCCCTAATACACAAGAATACATTTCTTACGCTAATATGAACGTAAAATTATTTTATTTTTAAATCAGGTTGATACGGGTAGGCACAAAAATATGTTGTTATTTAAAAATTAAATATTAGTGCCATGTGGCGCTCTCTGTAAATTTGGCAAAAACTTGGACATGATTGGATGTGGTACTTTGATAAGTCCCAGAACATAGCATTTTATTACAGTATCTTAAAATCTGCATGAATTATTTAAGAAAAATGAAAGTAAAATTGATTAAAAATTAAAATAACAATTATTGCGGAACTCAACACAGACAACCACTTACATAAAAGTTACAGGCAAACTATCTGAGAAAGTACTGATATCAACTGGAATAAGGCAGGGAGACAGCTTAAGTCCTGCATTATTTAACATCATAATGGACGAAATTATTACAGAAGTCAAGAAGTTTGGCAGAGACTCTCGTCTCGCAACAGGAGACGAGAGTGGAGAGACCACGTAGACAGGATGGGTAACACCACACTGCCAAAAATTGCCAGAGGGAGTACCACGTTCAAAAAGACCCCCGGGACGACCACCAACCCTCTGGTATGAAAGCTGGAGTTCAGCGTCACAACTGAAGCTATGATGGTGATGAAAAACAGGATATAATCCTAATATAAGACGAAGAAGAAGAAAGTAAAATGATAACTTTGCCACTCTGTATCTCAAAAACGAAGCCGTTTCCAATATGTTTGTATGATATTTTCACTTTAAAATTGGATTTTCTATCGACCGTTAAAGTCCTGCTACTATATACTGACTCACCCTGTTATATTGGACATAAAAAATCGAAAATATCGTTCAACACCCGAAGAAAGGAATCAGGATTTAGAAAAAATTTATGAGTTACATGGAGACTCTGAACTTTTCTATAACTAATAATGTTTGAAGCACGCATTAGTCCATTTGAACATGCTATGTTTTCGGACGAAATGACTAATAACATAAATGAAATGCAATGGTGGTTAGCCCAAACAGATAAACCGGGAATCGCAAAGCAGCCCCCAATAATAAAACAGATCCTGTGCGCAACTTCTTCTACAGCGTCAGTAGAACAAGTTTCAGCTATTCCTTGAATATTCGGAAAAGAATGGGTTTAGAAAAAGGAAGAAAACTAACATCAGTAGAACAAGTTTCAGCTATTCCTCGAATATTAGGAAAATAATGGGTTTAGAAAAAGGAAGAAAACATTTTTGTTTTGTAAAAGAAAGTATTTTTGTTCAAACTATATAACAAAATCAAAAATATTTAGAGGAAGACAAAAAGTTGAATTCTATTTCTGATTTTTGAAAATATTTTGTTTAAACTATAAATTCATTAGCTTTGGACATAACGACATTTGAATATGGGAAAGCAACCAAAGTAAACTTTATTATTATTTTTTTACTAAAATAAACGATATAGTTTTAAAGGAATACTAAAACAAATGTTCTGTTTTTTGTTTGGTTCTGTTCTCAAATTATATCGCTTATTTTAGTACAAAAAATAATAATAAAGTTTACTTTGGTTGTGTTCCTATATTCAAATGTCGTTATGTCCAAAACTTTTGAATTTATAGTTTAAAGAAAATATTTCTTGACATGTTGAATGCACTAAAAAGTGCTTCAATTTAAACCAATTGATTGTAACTTATTTAGAAGCATTACGGAATCAAAATTTTTCGTTGCAACTAACGTTTTGACGGCAGGCAAAATATTCACACATTTTGGGTTAGTAGTCTTTTTTGCAGATCCAATATAGTTGTTTCAAAAGTTCAATATAATCGGTCATAAAGTAAAGTCTTTATAATGATGCGATCAATAAACACCCGGATGAAACATTCATATATAAATAGATAAATATTTTAAACTTAAACAGTTTATAATCAACGCAAGTAGAATATCAAACAAGTGTACTAATAAGTAATACATGTTTTAGTGGATGGTTTTCTAAGGGGACACAGACTTCTGGATCAAATAGTGTTGCTGAAATGCATCGCGTACTTTAGACCAAAACTTTCTATTAATGTATGTTAAAGAAATTAATTGTTAAAGATAATAAGATTAATTAAAGTTAATTACCTTAGGATTCTAAGAATAAAGCGGCTTTCCTTGCTGGATACAGCCTTTTCGATTTGCCTGGCATGTTCCCTAATTTCCTGCAAGTTCTGCAAATCGGCATCTCTCTTGCTGTCCCCAGCTTCAGGACCTGCAGGGCTGTCGGCACTTTTCATTTCCACATCAGTATCCACTAACACCATTGTATCTCTTAAAAATCTGAATGAATTTGCAAAATGAACTTCCAAAAACAAAGCTTGTACTTTGATAGCAGGGTTAGATGTCAAATTTTGTCTTGTAATGGTCAGTCAGCGATCTTGCATACCTTGTCATTAACGTCAGTTACAACACGCATTAATAACAAACCGCTAATAGATGGCGCCATCGTTGCACTATTTGTCGTCAATAATGAGAGATAATATTGGCTTTGAAGATATTATTTTTTTGTGTTTTTTTTGCAAAGCCCCTGATCTCAACAATTACCAAATATTCATCTTATATTTCGTATATTTTCCTGACTGTACTTTAATTCATTCCAATATATTCCTGGGTTTCAGTCAATTTTACTGTTTATTATTTAAAATGTTACAAAAACGTTTCGGTGTCTTTCTCCACCATCATCAGTTTGTGTGTATAGTTCTTAATATGGCAACATTCAACTGGTTACTTCAATTCAAGAGTAACCAGTTGAATGTTGCCATATTAAGAACTATACACACAAACTGATGATGGTGGAGAAAGACACCGAAACGTTTTTGTAACATTTTAAATAATAAACAGTAAAATTGACTGAAACCCAGGAATATATTGGAATGAATTCATCTTATATCTGAACCGTCAGCAAATTATGCAGTTTTATCAAGTTTTACAAAGTTTCCAACACTTCTGGAGTATTTCATCTTCTCACCGGTGCAAATGTTTCTGAAATACAGAAAGTAAACATAAAGCATATTTTACCTTCCCCAAGTTCCACAGTTCACGAGACCTTAAAACGCAAAAGTTTTCCGATGTTGCCATTTAGTCTTTCGTTCAGACTGCGCGAGAGAGACTTAAAATCGAGCGAGAGACCAGTATAAAATTGGGAGAGAATATAATAAAATATCTATTTATTAACCGACGACATAATTCATCACGTATAAATTGATTTAGATATACGTGATGCCAAATATCGACAGATAAATAAATGTTGCATTTTAGAAACGTTTTCTTTACTTAAAATATATCTTTTTGCTTTCTGGCCGTCAAAAAAAACACAAAATTTAAGAATTATCGAATAAACTTAAGTACTTATATCAATATAATATGTGTAATAATTATAATACATCCTAATTTAACCTGTAATGAAATTTAGGACAGAATTAGACAATTGATCAACAGTAATTGATTCATTTTATTTCAAAAATACTATTCTACTTAAAACTAAATCTGCGGCCAAACATATTCATGCAAAAAAACATACATTAACAATATTGGTGATCGTGCGATGGCGATACAGATTTGAAAAAACTTTCGTCTTCATCGCCATTATTTTTTTTCTTTACATATTGTAAATTGTATTGTAGTAGTATTTGTAGTAGTATTGAGGATTAGTTTCCTTAAGCATGTGAGATGTTTTTGCTCTTTTCCTTTTTGTAGAAGTAAATCTTGATTGCGGTTGAATAACTCTTTTCAGGGATTTATTTTTTGTTTCAAATTTACTACCCGTTTCTAATAATCTAGAACATAGGACAATTTACTGGGTTATTAGGGACAAGTAAGTGATTATACATTTGATATTTCATCGAATCGTCAATATCTTTATAATTAGCACTTCCCAATTTATCAATGACTTTTATTTTGCATGTTGTATTACTACTGACATCGGATTTACCATCAGAGGAAAAATCTCTTAAATTGTTTGCAATTGTGTGTGTACAACTTTCCTGACTGTATTTCAAATTTAAATTAAAATTAAATTCCTGGGTTCCAGTCAATTTTATTGTTTATTATTTTATTACAATTTCAATTCAATTTCATTTTAATTGTTTGCAATTAATTCTTCTTTGTTTTCTAATTTTGCTTTGTCTAATAGTTTGTTTTTGTTTATAAAACGGACAATCACATGAATACACGTGATTACATGAGTTACAAATAGTACAAATTTGTTGGCAATTTTTTTTTGTACGACTTTATATGCAGACAAAAAGTATATATTGGTACCTGCAATTTCCCATTAAGTATTAAAACTTATGTGTGAGCCAAAGACTAAATGGCAACATCGGAAAAGTTTTGCGCTTTAAGGTCTCGTGTGTACTCACAGAACACCTCTGAACTGTGTACTGTTTCATATGTCATCAATGTCATCATCTTTAGGAATGAACTAACCTCAAATTATTTATGTCTTCTAACATATTTACACGTTAAGAAATCGAAAAACTGTACAAAAATGTTAAAATCCAACACTATTATTTTCTCATGCCTTTTACTGTTTTTACTAATGACAAAATGTCTTTGCCAACATGAGCATTTTCATGAGCACGAACATCATGATCACGATCATCATGATCACATTGAAGATCCTGCATTTAAATACTCGCAGGCAGCAAACGAGCAAGCGAAAAAACAGAGAGAATCAACAGATCATGCAAAACCAAAGATACACACATGGAACACTAATGAGTTATGGTTCTATGCCATGGGCTCCACATTGATTATCAGTGCTGCTCCGTTTTTTATTTTGTTTTTAGGTAAGTATCTGATTCATATCTTTTTGAACACTCAATGAATTTCATTTACCTATTTTATTTAAAAATTCAAACTACTAAGAACAATTAATTCATTTTATGGTACTTTTAGCAGACTTGCTAAACAATCATATTTTTATTCTGTCATTCAAAGCCCCAGTTGCCTTCAGCAAATACTGTAATGTACTGCGGTTACTAGCCATGGATGGAAACATAATCAATTGAATTAAATTATCGATTTAATTATTATTTAAACCACTTAATTTTTAAAATTGACCACACTGTTTATATGGAAATGGTCATATTCTTAAAGATGTGATGATTTTTGTATAAAATGGTTAAATAAAAAACTCTATACTTTGATAATAAAATTCACAATTAATTTTTTCCGCATTTATTTAACAACAAAATACTAACTTACATTTATTTGATCTATCTGAAAAAAACATAGTAGATATATTTATGTTCTACAACATATACAGGGTGTACCAAATTAAGTGCGCACTATTGGTAACTTTGTTATTAGTGGAAATAGGGGAGTTTTAGTTTAAATGGCAAAGAGTTGCATTTTTTCCGCTGGTTGTGATGATACTGAAAAAGCAATTGAAAAAAACACTTATTTTAAATGGAACCCCCTGTATACAGGGTGTCCCACCGGGAACCGCCGTGATAGATATTTGGGAAATTGTAATAAGGAGAAATTTAAAAATTGCCGAGAAATTTAAAAAAACACTGTGCCGAAGTCATTGAAGGCAACCGATCTAAAATATTTTACGGTTATACCGGAAGTAGGTATAACGGAAGTTGCTTATTTTAAATGGAACATCAGATTATTACTGATATTAGTACATTTTTGAATTCTACTCCAAATTCTAAATATATTTCATGTAAAATTTCCTATACCTAAGTTTAACCGTTTTTGATGATATATTTGACATTTTTTGTAAAAAATGACAGTTGCAGCCACTCGCATAACTATACATTTTTCCTATAAGAGAATATATGCTACTTAATTTGAGTCTCATTTCTTGTTGACAAGGACTAACTTTAATGGAATTTCGACAAAATTTTGATAACTATTAATACAGAGTGTTAAAAAAATTAGTTTCAAAATGATGTTGAGGAAACCGCCCAAAAATCAATTTTATCAAATGGAAACCCCATTTTTGATAATTTTATCTTATTTAGTGTTAACATTAAGGGTACGTTTGTGTAAAGTTGTCCAAAAGTCAAAAAAAAAATTCCAAAAGTGTTTAGTTTTCGAAATATTGTCAATTTAATGTTTTCATATGGCTATTTGGTCGCATCTTATTTTAAATACTGTCACTCTTAGTTGACATGTCGAAAGTGGCCATGTTGAAAACAATCAAATGCCAAAGGAATGCTTACGGCTGTCAGTTACCTTTTGAAAAGAATTAATATTCATGCCCAGACGCTTAAATTATACAAACGAAGGTTTTTTAAACTTATTTATTATTTATGGAGAATGTGGTAGCTATATCAAGAACGGTTTGTATGTTATTCGTTATTATTATATCAATAACTAAACTCCGTTTTTTTTTTAAATCTAAGGTTCTCCAATTTTTCTGTTTGCCTTTATAAATTGAACATGCACTGTTATTTAGACGAATCTAAAATTCTTGAAATTTTCTATAATTTGTTTAACAGCACAGCGTGAAGGTTTCTGTTTTTGTGGATATCGAATGGCAAATGTGTCACATGTTCTCGATAAAGCTTTATCATATTCTCCATAAATAATAAATAAGTTTAAAAAATGTGTGTTTGTATAATTTAAGCTTCTGGGCATAATAATTAATTATTTGCAAAAGGTAACTGACAGCTCTAAGCATTCCTTTGACATTTGATTGTATTAAAAATCGCCACTTTCGTCATGGCAACTAAAAGTGACAGTATTTAAAATAAGATGCGACAAAATAGCCATATGAAAACATTAAATTGACAATGTTTCGAAAACTAAACACTTTTGAAATAGACAACTTTACACAAACTTACGCTTAATTTTAAAACTGAATCAGATAAAATTATCAAAAATGGGAGTTTCCATTTGAAAAAAAAATGGTTTTGGACGGTTTTCTCAACGTCATTTTGAAACAATTTTTTTTAACACTTTGTATTAATAGTTGTCAAAATTTTGTCGAAATTCCATTACACAGGACAAGTTCTTTTCAACAGGAACTGTTATACAAATTAAGTAGCACAAATTTCTTTATAGGAAAAGTGAATAATTATTCGAGTGACTACAACTGTCATTTTTTACATCAATTTTCAAATATATCAAAAACGGTTAGACTTAGGTTTATGATATTAAACATTAAATATATTTAGAATTTGGAGAAGAATTCAAAAATGTAATAATATACAGGATGTTCCATTTAAAATAAGCAAGTTGATACGTACTTCCGGTTTAACCGGAAGTGCGGCCATCTTGAAAATATTTTAGATCGCTTGCCCCCAATGACTTACATATACTGTCCTATTTTCAAATTTCTGCTAATTATATTTTGCCAGATATCGATAGCGGCGGTTACCGGTGGGACACACTGTATAAGTGCACAAAATTGAAGTCAATTTACTTCTACACAAAAATCTTCAGTAACATTTTTTCCTGAAATTACAAGTTTTGAAAATATTAAATACTTAAATACATGTCCTTTTATTCGTAAATAAACAAAGTTAAAAAGTGAATTAAAAGGCAAATAGAAGAAAGGGGTGATTTTACTGCTGGAACTATAAATTTGTTAATCAAATCAGTTGTGAGTTTTAGTTATGTACGTAACTACTAGGATGTGAATATTATTAACAATTAATTGTTAATAAGTTAATAATATAATATCCTACGCGTTACGTTCTATATTTTATCTACAACTATAACTAATAATTTAATGATTTTTTGAGTTAAAATAATTGGTTATAAAATTGAATACAGAACACAGGTAATGATAATTGAGAGAGAGAACACTTCATTGCTTCTGTCGATCATTGCCAAAGTTTTGTTTTAAAAATAACACATTTTAAATTGAGTTATCGCTTCAACTCAATTGCTGTCTCAATACAGCTCAATAGCAGATCTGCTATCTGATCTTAAGAACGAAGCTTTTCATGTTGTTTCGGATCTTGTGCCAGATAAATCACGGAAGCAATACCAAGAAGTTTTTGATCTGATTGAATTGATTTTGACTTGATTTGAACACTAGTGCGGTAATAAATTTAAAAAACCACTAGTGCAGTAATAAATATCATTATGACATTGGAAAGAGTGCCAAATCATAGTCATTATACAGGGTGTCCCAGTGGAAATCGCCGCGATCGATATCTGGTAAACTGTAATTAGGAGAGATTTGAAGATTGAACAGTGTGCCGAAGTCATTGGGGGCAAGCGATCTAAAATATTTTCAAGATAGCCACACTTCCGGTTATACCGGAAGTAGGTACCAACTTGCTTATTTTAAGTGTAACACCCTATATATTATTACATTTTTGACTTCTACTCCAAATTCTAAATATATTTCATGTATAATATCCTATGCCTAAGTCTGACCGTTTTTGATATATTTGAAATTTTATCTAAAAAATTTCAGTTGCTCTCAATGCAACTCAAAGTAAGTAGCACATATTCCCTTATAGGAAAAATTAATAATTATTCGAGTCGCTACAACTGTCAACAAAAAACGGTCAGACTTAGTTATAGGATATTATACATGAGAAATATTTAGAATTTGGAGTAGAATTCAAAAATGTAATAATATAAAAATGGAACACCCTTGTTCCATTTTAAATAAGCAAGTTGATACCTACTTACGGTATAACCTGAAGTGTGGCAATCGCCTATGACTTGCGCCCAATGACTTCGGTATACCGTCCAATTTTCAAATCTCTCCTAATTACACTTTGCCAGATATCGATCGCGGCGATTCCCGGTGGACACCCTGTATAACCCTATATATAAAAAAAATATTAAATCTATTCATAGTTTCAAAGTTTAGTTTTCAATCCAGTCATGAGAGTAATTACATGCAAAAAATATAAATACAAACATGTCAATGCGCCTTCGCATAAAATTAGTTTGATCACAAAACTGCACAATTCACCACAGAACTACCCAACTTAACTTCATAACATCACTTTATAATATCGATTTTTGTTATTGACAATACTTAGATTCGGAACGAATACTTTTTCAAAAACACATTTTACAGGTTCTTTATTATCGGACTATTGACAGACGGACCAACAATAACGACGGCACCTTAATTTGTTTGATTCGCGTGATATCGCAGCATGATGGCGAAGAAACGTTTTCTGATGAAAAAGTTGGTAAAATATTAGATAAGCCTTTCTTTAAAATATTACTTGATACGGAGTTCTCTCCTTAAGTGCATGGTAGTTTTGATACGAACGAATAAAAAATTGACGCTTTGCGATCTGCAGCCATGATCATAAAGGAGTGCTTTTAACGTGTTTGCCATTTGTGTTACTTTTCCGCACAGTATGCGGAAATACATTTCGGTAAAAGGACAAAAAGTGTTGTTTTTCGAACGACAATCAAACCGCATTCGTCAAACCGTCAAAAGTTTGAATTTTCGCTTTCGTATCGAACATTGTTTTTTATTCGAATGCAAGAAATAACACAAATAATAGCAACAATTACATAAGTTAAGTTAAACACATTTTCCCAAATATTAAAAATAACGAATTAGTAGTGAAACTCCGGGTAAAGCAATGAGTAGTGAAAACTACTAGACAAGACAAGAACTTCAGTTTCAGATATTTACTTTTTACTTAAATGAAACAAAAACTAACACTTTTCACACAGAAGCCATGATCGTTAAGGAGTATTTGTAATGTGCTGTCTACTTTACGCACGGGCGTTACTCATTTGTTTTACTTTTGCGCACAGTGTGTGCAAAGTCAAAATTCCACTGGGAATGTTGTGTATAATTTCCTGACTGTATTTCAATTCAATTTAAAATTAAATTCCTGGGTTTCAGTCAATTATGTTGTGTATTATTCCATTACAAAAACGTTTCGGTGTCTTTCTCCACCATCATCAGTTTGCAATTTTTCGCATCCATCATTTGCAATTTCATTGCTTGCCAAAGTTGAAGGTGGAAACAGCCATGCATTCACCTCTGTGAGTATGTTAAAAAGCTCTTCCGTTCCAATCTATAATAATTCTGCATATTTTCCTTCTTATTCTTTCGACAGTGATTGTTCTCGGGTATCTTAGCAAATGTATTTCATGTTGTTCGTAAACATTTTGGGGAATTCAGGTCTGTATGTTTCCAGTATGGTTCCCATTTTGCAAGTTGTTTGCATTTTATTGGCACCTCTTCTCTTTTGTTTGTTCGAATTTCGACTTTTTTTATGTTTCTAAATCGCCACTATTATCCTGATTTGCAGCCCCCTATGCAGGGTGGAGAACCCTTGACGCCTCGGTCAATGCAATAAAAACCCAAATGATTTTAAAACACTTTATATTTATTGAGGATTATGCAACCCGTAATTTATCGCATTTTTGGATTTTACATATAAGACGAAGTAGAATATATATTTTATAATACTTTCCCATACTTCAAACTTACCGTTTGGAATATATTTCAAGTAAATCGGAAATATGAACAAGGAACTAATAAGTGAACTTGGCTAGATCAGAATAACATCTGATCCTTAACTTACATGATATTTCTAAAAACCACCGAGAGAATGTAGGAAAATATGATACAGATCCGTAAATAACTAACGTTGAATTTGATGTACAGGTTTATTGATTAAACTTTGTTAAAAACTAAAAAATAAAAACATGTTAAATACCAAAATTGTAGATATTTACGTCTAGTTTATTTTAACTACATCAGAATGTTGGCCACCATGTTTTGGACACAGGCCCCCCGTAAAATAATTCGAAATGCGTCATGCCGTGGTCTCCACTCCAAAATATTCCTAGTCCATGGTCCGTCAGCAGATCTTGCCACATGTCCCGCCAGTTCCATTTAATGCGTTGTTATGCGTTCGAGCGTATCGTAGATGGTTCAATTTCTCTCAGTTGATATGATATTAAACGTATGTTCCAGCAGCGTAGTAAAAGGTTTAGCGGACATGACGTCTCCCTGTCTCACACCCCTTTCGAGATTAAAATCTTCAGTATAGTAGCGGAGTTTAACACATGCTTTGGCTTTCCGATATAAGGTTTTAATTATGTTAGTATATCTGTAGTTGACGCGGACCAGAACTAGAGGCTTGCTGTACTCAATGCATTTCTGGATAAGATTTTTTACGGCTTGGAGGTGGTCATTTGTTCCGTATTTGGCTCGAAAGCCTGTCTGTTCACATGGGTGGTAGAAATCCAGGTTAATAATTATCCGCTTTGTGATATTTCCCATAAATAATTTGTATACCGGATGTCAATTTGAAAACTTCACCCCTTAACATCTCTCTGCTACATCTACAGTTTGTTACAAATTGTGTGTGTGTGAAAGTGTCAGTTGTTGCGCAATGTTTCGGGTACTCCTGGAAGGCTCCACTGCAATTATCTGCAATACCTCTTCCTCTATGTCTGGAACCCGAACACCAAGAAATTTTTGTTCACCCGGTATTTAAGTTAAAACTTAAGGAAATATATTAAATGCAAAAGTTGAAGATATTAACGTCTAGCATATATTAGAATAAAACTAATTGTTACAGGGTGCATCACAATTCAGAACCATTTTTAATGCGTATTCGAACTAATCGCAAAACTCTAGTCCTATTCGATGTAAATGATTCATATTGACGTTCAGTTGTTTTTGAGTTAATAACCATTATTAACTCAAAATAAATACAGTAAATGAAAGATCCATATTAGCTGCTAGAAAGGCATAAGAGGATATTTTGTGGGAACTTTTGTTAGACCAATTTTATTAAAACCGTTGTCTATCGTACTTCATATTAATAGTAAAAACATGTTTCCTATACTTTATCGGAAATTTATAAATTAATTTTCTCGTTCTAGTATCTAGTTGTTTTTCAACCCAATATGCCAGCGCAAATTAGCAAATATATGCTTGCCAATCGAAGGCAATTAAGTAAATATAGTAATCGTTTTCACATCTTTTAAAGCCCACTTCCAATAAAAAGTGTTTTATATAAAAACAAATTTATAAATAGAACCTTGTAGCGGGTGTATGTTCACATTGGGAGCTCGGTTAATCTTTTACCTCGTTAGGTGTTTTTATTATTTCCCATATGTCACTTTTTTTCAATAGACTCAGTTCTCTTCATATGCCGCTGTATCGGTTGATAGGTTTTTCTAGTTCCATATTGAAGACTTACTTTCCATTAAAAACTGATAACTTTGATAAACACGAAAGTATACATTTAGCAACAACATTTTGTAGATAAATGCGGTTTTATGGGTAAATCAACAAATGTTAAAGTAAAACTAAAAATAACTAAAATGGAAAAAAACGGATCATTTTACTGACGAAACTATAAATTAGTCAATTGATCAAAGAAGAATTCAATTTATCAAATCTTAGTTTTCAGCGTTTTGAGAGTGTAAAAACCAATTCAATGCGTACGCTCATTAACCGATTTTTATCCATGCCTGTCCATAAGTTATCACTACATACATTCAGTTTCAGTGTTAGCGTTCGGATCGGCACAATTTTATGTTAAAGCAAAGGTTTCGATCGAAAATGTGCAAACTCGATAGTCAAGAGAGAAATGGCCCTTGATCAACTGTTACTTGAGATGAGATGAGATAATTGCGACTTCATACCGAACTTCAATATTCAAAAATTTAGTTGCGGCAACTTTCGTTTCTCAGAAGGATAACTTTGCTTCTAAAATTGGCACTAAAATCGTATGATGAGAAATTTAAGGCATTTCCGACATAATTAAACTTTTAAGCGCACAATTTAAAAACTAACCAAAAATATAATGTGGACATATCAGTCAAAACAATTTGCCTGAATGCATTGTCACTCGAAAGCTAATAGAGCTAATAATAATGCTATTTATATATTGTTTTTGTTGCATTTTACGTGTTATTTTGAAGACGAAAACAACTTGGGTATTGATAGGTACAGGTTTATTGACTGAACTTTGGCCACCCCGTTTTTACATCTATTTTGAAATTTAGGCAATAATGTGAAATACAAAACTTGTAGATATTAAGGTTTAGTTTATTATAAAATAATACAACTTGATACAAGGTGTCTCAAATTCAAGTGGCAAACCAAACTTACATTTTTTAAATGGAATGCCGTACTTTTTATTCCATATGGAACCATACGCAAAATTCTAGGCTCATTCAATATAAATGTTCTCTATTGATTTTAAACTGTTTTTGAGTTAATAACCAATAATGATTGAACTTTGACCACCCCGTTTTTACATCTAATTTGAAATTTAGAGAAAAATGTTGAATACACATTTTATTGGTTTTAACGTTTCGTATATTTTAACGTGGTTTTAACGTGTAGCTTATTTTATGATAATACCAATTGATACAGGGTGTCTCAAATTTAAGTGGAGAAGCAAACTCACATTTTTTAAGTGGAATGCATCATTTGGTATTATCTTAAAATAAACTAGATATTAAAATCTACTACTTTTGTATATAAGATTTTTCTCTAAATTTCTAATTAGATGTAAAAAAAATATTGGCTATTAACTGAAAAACAGTTGAAAATCAATATAGAAGAATATTTTTATCGAATGGGCTTAGAATTTTGCGCATAGTTCGAATATGCAGTAAAAAGTACGGCATTCATATTTTAAAAAATGTAAGTTTGGTCTGTCACTTGAATTTGAGACACCCTATATCAAGTGGTATTATCTTAAAATAAACTAGACGTTAATATCAAAAACTTCTGTATTTAATATTTTTTTCTATATTTTGAATTAGATGTAAAAACGGGGTGGCCAAAATACAATTAATAACCCTGTACATATTTTGTGTGTTTTATTTTCTTTATAATAAAATATACATTGACTTCTGATTGACATTGATGATTAATTGATTGATTCTCATTGACAAAGTAGACGTCTTCGTTGTATAGAAAATAAAACTTTAAAATTGGAGTCTTGTCGAAACAATGTATGTATGTACATATAAGCATTAAATCTTGAAGTGAAGTTGATATCTCAAAAAATAATGTAATGTTCTGAATTATCTGAAACGGAGTAAATATTCAAATCTTAAATATTACTTCTACGACTACAATTAATCTCAATAGATTTTCTACGTAGTTGTTGTTGGTTGAAGGTCTTGATTAGGGCCTGTACTTATTCAAACTGGATTTTATGTGTCCATAGTGTCTTCTGTTATTGCCGCCCTATCAGACCATCCATACTTGCGGATCTTTTGTTTGTTTGATTTTTCACTCTGATATTAACGAATCCGTTTCCTGTTTTTTGTTACATCCACCCACATCTAAATGAAATTCTGTAATCTCCCTGTGCCGCCAATTATTTTTTAAGACCTTTTGCAAATCTAAGAATTTGATGAGCCGTTTATTTGTGTTTAATACGTACTTATCGTATCGCCTCAGGATTTTGCAAAATTTATTATGTTTGCTTTCCGCTTAATTATACATCCTGGTCATATGAATCAGCTTCCTGTTAACTAATGCTCTAGTTTTCTATCCGAATGCTATTAACCTTGCAACATCTAAATTTAATACTAAAGACACGTGGACAAAATGTAGCACTTCACTATTTAAATAAATTTTGATCTTAGAAATTTATTTCGTAAACGTCTTTTTCTGATAAGCAGAACGAATTGTTTGTCACTATCCCGTAAAATTAAAATTGTATAAAAATTGGAAATTTAGTTTAATTTTATGTAAGGTAAATAAGACGTCGGTTAGAGTCCACTATAATTTATTTGCAAACAACGCGTTAATCTTATAACTTATTTTTTTTTAAGTTTAATTTTATAGCTAAACATAATTTTTGTTTAAACTTTATTGACTTCAATGAAGTTATCCAATAATTAAATTGTGCTGATTGTCGTCAATAATTGATCTGGACTGTATTTTTGGATGCTTACACATTCGCAACTAAGCTGTCTATTGGGTTTCTATGATTCTATTGTTCTATGATTAAGTTCCATTATTTTTTAAATTTTTTATGTTAATTAAATCATTTTTGGATTTTTACTTTACTTTTTAGTAGTTACACTACTAAACGGTGTTTTTTTGGAGGCATAGAACTTTGAAATGGAATAAAACAAGGATGAATTTTTAAAATTGACATGAAATTGACTTTATTCAAAAGACAATCTTTTGTCATTATAATTTAATTCATTCCAATATATTCCTGGGTTTCAGTCAATTTTACTGTTTATTATTTAAAATGTTACAAATACGTTTCGGTGTCTTTCTCCACCATCATCAGTTTGTCTAAAATATATATTTACAGTCATCATCAATTCAAATAAAAATAAAAAACTCTCACCAAATTTCACACATTAAAATACAATTACATACATATTAAAAAGTACTTTAAGAACATTGGTTTTCAGGTGATGAGTCAGGACAAACATATCCGGGAAAAGACTAGAATCTATTGTCTAGAGATTCAAACCTCAACCTCAACTTACGTGTATAGTTCTTAACATCGCAACGTTTAACTGGTTACTGAATTTTCCATATTTTATTCGATATCAGGCGAGCGAAACAAAAAAAACTGTTTATCTTACGGTTTTTCTTTGCTTTTTAGGAATGCTTGGCAATTCTTCAATATCAGATGTTTACATTTCATTTACCTGGTCCAATCAGTTCATTTATGCGATTATCTAATTAGCGTATGATATACAGAGCTCAGATTGTCTGTATCTGATCTGAAATTTATTGCATTTTGATGTTTCTTAATTTGTATCATTTCATGGATTCTTCTCTTATTATAGTTGTCCTCATTGACTAATATTTGCGTGTTATCGAAATCAAGATCATGCAACTTTTGTTGTGCATGTTGTGCTAATGCTGTTGCATTTTCGTCAACTTTTCTTAAGCTATACTTATGTTCGTATATTCTTTTCTTCAAATATTGCCCTGTTTGTCCTAAGTATGTGCTGTCACAGTTCAAACAGTCAATCTTGTATATTACGTTTGGTGTGTCCAATTTATCGCTTCTAGGCTTAAATTTTGTGAAACATTCTTTTGCCAAGTTGTTTTTAGTTTTCTCTGCTATAGCAATATTATGCGGTTTTAAAACATTTTTTATTTTTGTGTTGATTTCTGGTATGTGCGGTAATGATACATACCTGATTTCACCTTCTTTTTTCTTTTTTATATTATTTATGTTGTTCCATTTATTTGCATTGTATATTTTATTAATTCTTTGTTTTATAATTGTTTCGAAGAATTCTTTGGGATAGTTGTTCATTATTAGTACTTTTTTTATTTTTTCAAGATTTTTTTGTCTGTATCTATAATGTGCTAATTTTATCGCTCTATCAGTAAGAGCTGTTACCACACTTTTTTTATATTGTATAGGTGCATATGATTGGTAATTCAAGTATCTAATAAAAACAAACTGGTACACAAAGGATGTGTGGTCTGGTAGATACTTGAATTACCAATCATATGCACCTGTACAATATAAAAAAAGTGTGGTAACAGCTCTTACTGATAGAGCGATAAAATTAGCACATTATAGATACAGACAAAAAAATCTTGAAAAAATAAAAAAAGTACTAATAATGAACAACTATCCCAAAGAATTCTTCGAACCAATTATAAAACAAAGAATTAATAAAATATACAATGCAAATAAATGGAACAACATAAATAATATAAAAAAGAAAAAAGAAGGTGAAATCAGGTATGTATCATTACCGCACATACCAGAAATCAACACAAAAATAAAAAATGTTTTAAAACCGCATAATATTGCCATAGCAGAGAAAACTAAAAACAACTTGGCAAAAGAATGTTTCACAAAATTTAAGCCTAGAAGCGATAAATTGGACACACCAAACGTAATATACAAGATTGACTGTTTGAACTGTGACAGCACATACTTAGGACAAACAGGGCAATATTTGAAGAAAAGAATATACGAACATAAGTATAGCTTAAGAAAAGTTGACGAAAATGCAACAGCATTAGCACAACATGCACAACAAAAGTTGCATGATTTTGATTTCGATAACACGCAAATATTAGTCAATGAGGACAACTATAATAAGAGAAGAATCCATGAAATGATACAAATTAAGAAACATCAAAATGCAATAAATTTCAGATCAGATACAGACAATCTGAGCTCTGTATATCATACGCTAATTAGATAATCGCATAAATGAACTGATTGGACCAGGTAAATGAAATGTAAACATCTGATATTGAAGAATTGCCAAGCATTCCTAAAAAGCAAAGAAAAACCGTAAGATAAACAGTTTTTTTGTTTCGCTCGCCTGATATCGAATAAAATATGGAAAATTCAGTAACCAGTTAAACGTTGCGATGTTAAGAACTATACACGTAAGTTGAGGTTGAGGTTTGAATCTCTAGACAATAGATTCTAGTCTTTTCCCGGATATGTTTGTCCTGACTCATCACCTGAAAACCAATGTTCTTAATGTACTTTTTAATATGTATGTAATTGTATTTTAATGTGTGAAATTTGGTGAGAGTTTTTTATTTTTATTTTTATTTGAATTGATGATGACTGTAAATATATATTTTAGACAAACTGATGATGGTGGAGAAAGACACCGAAACGTATTTGTAACATTTTAAATAATAAACAGTAAAATTGACTGAAACCCAGGAATATATTGGAATGAATTAAAGTACAGTCAGGAAAATATACGAAATTATAATTTAAATATGATTTCTGGCATATGACCGCCACGGCTAGCTCGGGCGTAATTAATCTCTAGGTCCAATTTTTAATCACTTTTTTCAACATTTGTGGCCGTATATCGGCAATAACGCTGCGAATGTTGTCCTCCAAGTGGTCGATCATTTCGGGCTTATCGCTTGGAGGCTAATTCAAGGGTCCAAAACGTGAAATTATGCGGTTACCAAACGTTTCCTTCAGTAAATCAATTGTGGACGAGCTGTGTGACATGTTCCGCCGTCTTGTTGAAACCACAGGTCTTGCACATCATGTTCGTTCAATTGAGGAACTAAAAATTCAGTAATCATGGCTCTATAGCGGTTACCATTGACTGTAACATTCTGGCCAGCATCGTTTTTAAAGAAATATGGACCAATGATTCCACCAGCCCATAAAGCACAGCAAACAGTCAGTTTTTCTGGATGTAACTGTGTTTCAACATACACTTCAAGATTATCTTCACTCCAAATACGGCAGTTTTGTTTATTGACGTAGTCATTCAATCAACAGTGAGCTTCATCGCTATATAAAATTCTCTTATCAAAATCGGGATCAACCGCATTTTGGACCCATTCGCCGAATCTACGCCTTGTTAGGTGATCGTGTGGCTTCAATCTTGTAAGCATGCAAACCAAGATCTTTCCGCAAAATCTTCCATAAAGTGGATGGACACATATCCAATTCGTGTGCACCATGGCGGATAGACTGATTCGGGTCTTCCTCTACGCTACGCCCTACAGCAGCAATGACTTCTTCTGTACGCACTGTACGACGTCTCTGTGGATGCGTAATATCATTTAGAATAAGTGAATGAAGAATAAATGTGGTGCAAAAACGATCCATAGTTAGTCGAATTAATTGCTCTGATGGACGATTATGTTTACCGTAAAATGGACGTAGTACGCGATACGTATTTCGAACAGAACCATTATTTTTTAAATAAATTTGCACAATTTGGAAGCGTTGTTCAGGCGTCAGTCTATTCATGTTGAAATGCCAAACCAAACTAAACTCAAATCACTTGGCAGCTGACGAAATGACCGCCAGTTAAAACAGTTGCCAACTTAAAGTTCTATACCTCTAAAAAACACCCTTTATATGAACGTACAGATTCAATATTCTGAATTCTTAAATTTAACATGATGTGTAGTTTTTACGTTTTTTCTCAGTTCCTCTTAATAGTGCTGACAAAGATGCACCTTTATTGAAAATATTATTGGCGTTTGCATCTGGAGGACTGCTTGGAGACGCATTTCTGCATTTAATACCCCACGCTGCGCTAGCAGTAGCAGAACATGAAGGTGAACATGGTCATAGTCATGGCCATAGCCATGGCAGTGGAGATGAAGGAGAACATGTGCATGATATGTCAGTAAGTCATACGAGTTTCAAATATAAACCTGCTTTTCTCTGATACATGATATTCTTTTAGGTAGGGCTTTGGGTGCTGGGAGGCATTGTTGCATTTTTGGTAGTTGAAAAAATTGTAAGAATATTGAAGGGTGGGGGGCACGGCCATTCTCATGGACCCTCAAATGTAAAAGACAAGGATTCTAAGAAAAGCACTGTCGACAAGCAAGATAAAAGTGGCAAGACAGAAAACCAAATTAAAGGTAATATTGGAAGACTACTCACCCCTTTGTCGCTATTTTATTCGGCCTTTCACCACAATGGTGCGATATATAATGGACCAAGTGAATTTTCTTCAGGATCAATTCAAATTTGAATTTAATTTGAAACAATACATTTTTTGTTCGAGTGAAACAAAAACTGCCATTTTCCGATCAGAAGCGATGGCCATAAAGAAGCACTTTTCTTTAGTATTCATTTGTTTTACTTTTACGCACGGACTTTTACGCACAGTGTGCGCAAAAGTAAATGTGACAAATTGAACGTGTCACTGTCATATTTTTTAAAGTATTTTTATTAAAAAGTAACGGACATGCTGATTTTTTAATGAATCACGTAGGTTTATCGACAGCTATTGATCCTAATTTAAAGTTTACTTGCAATTTGTAAATTATAATTTTGTTACAAGTTCTGTCTTAAAGTCGTTTTAATGGCCTATTTTTCTGCGTACGCCGATGTTGCCACAGGCAAAACACGGTCTTTTTAAATAGCGCAAATGTCATGTAAAGTGTACAACAATACAGCAAAAGCAGCTGTTTCAAGGTTGGAAGTTAAACCAACATTTGCGGCATCTCTAACTTCTGGTGATGTTCAGGGCATTGAATTTTCGGCACTCATTGTTTCACTTGTATAAGCTTACAAAAGTACGCTTTTGAAAAATTACAAGCGTCAAAACGTGACATTTGAAAAATGGCATTGACATCAAATTTAAAATATGAACCCGATACCTTTTATTTTTGACTGTTCTTATTTATTATAACTTATTATTCGAGTTGTCTTTCATTCGAACAATAAATATTGTTCGATACGAGGGCGAAAATCCGTTTTTCGAACCCCTGAATTCGTCTCGGGTGTCAAATGTCGTCGTCGTTCGAAAAACGACACTTTTCGCCCTTGTATCGAAAACTACTATTTGCTACGGGTTGCGGTTAAATGCAATCACTTTGGGCACAAGGGCACTGCAAACAAAAAATGCGGTTTTTCACGACCGGTTTGTTCCGCAATCAAATCAAACAAAACGTTGTTTTCAAACGAAGCAAACCTCGTTCCATAACATGTTGATTCCAATGGACGTCGTCCCAAACCGCGTCTCATAAGAAACTGCTGTGGAAATGTTCCAGCTTACGGTTCGCAGCCGAGTTTGAGTGACGAGCTACATGTTTGGAGTTGATCAACGGGCGTTCGCAGAAATGCTATACTTTGACGCGCGTTTGGACAAAAAGTACAGCATTTTGTTAAATGAACATGACTTCGATTCGTAACGGTTTTGGAGTTTCGAGGGTCGAAAGGCTCAAAACAATGTGACTTTACTAGGCGGTCGACGTTCGCGTTGATGGTCGCACGAGCCCTAGTTGCCGCGTGGGGTAATCGATTGGCGACAGGATTTATCTTGTTACGTCCGATCTGACCTCTTGGCGGTCGATCATGGGTAACACACAATCGTTTCGATGTAGGAACTTGGAATTGTCTGTAGACGACTTACGTACCTGGCAGGGTGTTGTACTCGGTAGAGCAGTTTCCACGCTGCGATCTGTTGAGCCTCAACCCTTAGCTTGGGGATTCGTCTTGTCGGTGAGACGAGACCCCAATGATTGGCAATAAAATTTTGCATATAACGATGAACTCGACTTCGTCTCGGGTGTCGGAAAAACGACACTTTTCGCCCTTGTATCGAAAACTACTATTGTCTGCCCTGTTAAGGTTATTGAAATGTGGGCTCTAAGCGAGACGTTGCAAAGATGAAATTAAAACGATTAATATGGTTATTAAAACTCACACTTTGTTTTCCAATATGATAACTGAATTTCAAATATCAGTCTTGTTTCTAGGAGAAAATTCTTCCGGCGAAATGAAGGTAGCTGGATACCTAAATCTCGCAGCAGATTTTAGCCATAATTTTACAGATGGTTTGGCCATTGGTTCTTCTTATTTGGCAGGAAATACTGTTGGCATAGTTACGACAATTACAATATTGTTACACGAAGTGCCACACGAAATTGGTGATTTTGCCATTCTGCTGCAAAGTGGAGTATCTAGAAGAAATGCGATGCTGTTGCAATTATCTACCGCTCTAGGTGCAGTTGCAGGTAAACATCTATTTTGTTTTGGAGCCTTTATATACCTAGAAATAACCTATTATATATCGAACACTTTTATATAATGTGCGAGTTATTTTATAGCCGTCTCGGCCGAAGTGTATATTAACTTTTTTTACTACCAACATGGAAAATATCCTTAATTGATTTAGCTAGATTTTGTATTTCCCGTAAATTTTCTGAAATATCGCAATATTTGACATTGAAATTGACAAACTGAGGCAATATAATTTATCAGTCTCAGAAAACAGATAAAAGTGCTATGAAAAACGTCTGGGAAAAGCAAAAAATTAGTGGATCTTAAAGTGACAGTGATTTAGAGGTGGAAATGGATGGAATCTCGCCTGACCTTGCAATGTAAAAGCGAGAGACTGCTCTCGCTTTTACATCTGACTTAAACATATAATGTGTAGCTGACAATATATTGGGGTAATTGATAAGATCATTCACTTTTCTGCCGTTTTTGGCTGTCGATAATAAAAGGCGGTACTTGTTAAGATCAGGGTATTTTCTGCCGCTTTTGGCTTACGATAATAAAAGAGGGTAATTGTTAAGATCATGCACTGCTCTGCCGGTTTTGGCTCACGTTGATAAAAGAGTACTCACATTGTAATTGTTCAGAACATGATATGTTTTTATGACTGCCGCTTTGTCGATTAAGACTATGCTCACCTTATAGAAAATCTCATAACAAACAACATTTTTCCTATAGGTTTTTCGGTAAAATGCCGTTTTCCACCACTTTTCAGCCTCTGAAATTCAGCAATTTCCAAATCAAAACAAATATTGCCATGATGGTTCGCTCTTTCCGATGGCGTACCAGTAGACATTTTTCGCGCAGTTGCCAGTACGATCACTACCATTACCACTACCTTAGGCAGCGGTCCCACAGCAACCACCGTCATCAACTATCACCCACTACCATCGACTAAAAACAGGGAATCTGCAACTAACGGTCCCACTGCAATCATCCACCGGTTTCCACTGTTTATAAGATTCTAACCACACTTTTTACGTACTATATATGAAAGGGCCCAAACCAAGCCGATATAATTTCTAATTCGCATGCGCGCATTCACCGTCTTCTAAACTACCATTTTTAGAATGCGTCGGAAATTTCGAAACGGTGGTTAGCAGTGGATGGCTAGTGAAGCTTTCTGTGAGACCGTTCAATGGGAATTGCATATGCTGGAAATCTACTTGATGGTCACCGGTGGTTTTGAGGGACCGCCTCCTTAACCACGCGTTCAGTTTCCCAGAGACAATCAAACTGAAACAATCGCATTTGAAAGTTTCAAGTTTCGTTTGAAGTTCTACTAGTTTCTATTAGAAAATACATTTACTTTTCTTTTATATCTTATTTGAGCCGTACCTTTGTTTTACCTAGTTTTGAAATTATCATCCTGTATATTTCCCGGCGTAGCTAGCGTTCCCTTAGTTCTATGCATCACCGGTTGGCCGTCGGTTCAAATTTTCGACCGGTGTTGGGCACCAGTATTTTCGCATGGTTTGGTTTACGCGCTCGCCGTAACGTCAAGAATATGTCCCTGCAATGCAATCTATTTTAAAATTTTCGACTCATTATCTAATTCTGTTTCTTTTTCAGGAACCGCAATATCTCTGTTAGCCCAAAACAGTGCTGGAGCGATGGCTTCGTCTTGGATTCTTCCATTTACTGCGGGAGGCTTTATTTACATAGCGCTAGTATCTGTGATTCCTGAATTACTCGATGAAAAAAATCCTACTATTAAACATAGTCTGTTGCAAATCTTTTCAATGTTGTTTGGCGTTGGAATGATGGTATTAGTTGCTGAATTTGAATGAGTGTGATTTTAATGTATGCATATTTAAATTTTTATTAAGAGAAATGATCACTTTGATTAAATTATTATTTTGTAGAATGTACATGGTTTCGCATAATATTTTATTCAATGTAAATGAAAAGAGATAGATAATTGTTTCTACACTATTTTTATAACAGTTTTATAAAACTTTATTTGAAATAATAGCAATGCGTTTATGATTATCTACTAATTTTATCTAAAGCTATAAAAACTATAATTTTTCACTAAGCATCTTTTACAACGTTTAGAGAATAGATTGTTTGTAATGTAATGTTTGAATTTTCTATCGTTCACTTTGTTTCAAACGAAAACTGCATAAAACTATATTAGAATATTTAATTTATTGTGATGAATACCTTCAAATTTTATAAGAAAACATGCTCCTATATACAGGTTAATATTTCGTACTGAAACCTTTAAAATATTTATTAATTGTGAATTTACAGTTTACGAATGAAGTAATAAAAAGAACTACCTACTATAAATATTATTTCCGTGCTTTAAAGTGCTTTAAACCGTTTGTACTCTAAGCATTACGCCCGAAATAAGCAACTGTATTACTTGCTTGGGATTTGGAAAACTAATTTTCTATATACATATTTCCCCGGTAAATAAAATCGGGAAGCACTAAAACTATAAGTTTAAAAAGCTCTGAAACTATAATTCAACTGATATATAAGCTCGCTGAGTTTAAAGTAACATATGCCCCCACAAAGTTCGTATAGCACTACTAAGTCGAGCTTTATCCTGATATTGAATCGCCTTTTGCAGCACCATATCAAGATTGTCCAGGACAATAAAATTTTCTTTCCATACGAATATAATTCTTACAATAAAACAGGGTCAAAAATAAGTACGAAAACATCGTTATATGTATTTACATTTGCAATATTTTTTTATGTTTACACACGTTTTTTTGTAGATAAATCAGAAATTACTTGAATAAAAACGGAGATCGATACTTAAACGATAGCAAGTTTGCTACTTTTTAAACGCGTTTTTTAATTAAATACTACTTTTTGTTATTATGCAAATCGCCTGTATTCGCTCTAGTTATTAAAACGTTCAGCTGTTCAATAAAAACCATTTGTCTATTTATCTTGCAGGTGTAACTCTAATGTGCACAATTTATCGTTGCCGATAGTTGAAAACAACAGAATAAAGTTATAACAATAACTGCAAGGATCGAGTTCCGAAACTCCATTAATAAATTGGTGACTAGATTTATAGAAGAGAATAAAAGCATGAGTATGCTACGTAAAACTAAGTAGGAGAAAAGTTGAAATAGCTAACCGCGAAAATGAAAGTGGTTAAATCGCAAGCAATTGAGATATAAGATTAACGAGGACTTTACACCAAGACTATAGAAACCAGATTCCCACGGAAAATTATAAAATATACGCCACATAATAAACCAAGAATCAGAAGGGATGCCAAGGATAACAGAAGAAGAGGTCCTAACGTTGTCAGAAATGAACACCAAAAGATCACTTGGCGAAGGCGATGCTGCTGTAGAAGCCGCCAAATTGGGAGAAACTGAATTCTTCTTCTTAGTCCAACATCGTGATCGATGTGTAGGGATTATGAGAGACTTTACTCTTCGTCCATGTCATGGGTGACTTTGTGTACGATACGTTGCCATCCTTGCAGGTTGTTCGTTTCGCGTGTTGCAGTTTCCAGCCTCATGTTTGTGAATTTGGAAATCATATCGGTCCATCTGGTCGGCGAACGTCAGCGTCTACGCTGTCCCGTTGATCTTCCTTGAACAACTAGCTTCTCGATATTATCATTTCTATTGTGGCCAAAACATTTTAAGATCCGGCCATATGTCAGGGAAGACAGTCGCTGTTGTGGACGGATCTCATTTAGGATTGAGACATTGGTCCTTCTAGCCGTCCAAGTTATTCGAACATCCTACGCCAACACCACATCTCAAAGGCGTCTATGCGTCTTCTGTCAGCGGCACGTATCACCCATGTCTCTGATCCTTAGGAAAAAAACAGAAACTACCAATGTTTTTACCAGCTGGATTTTCGTGGTTTTTGTAGCATTTCTATCCCTCCACAGCTTTGCTAGTTGAGTCACTGCGGCTTTTGCCAACTGAATACGCCTTCGAATCTCAGGTTCATAGCTGCCCGAGCTGTGCAAGGTCAAGGCTAGTATGTAAACTGCTGCACAACTTCGCATTTGCCAATCGTTACAGGCTGCCTCCCATTCTCATTCTCGCGATCAATTATCATTACTTTGGTCTTGCTATAGACCTTTACTTTTAGAGCTTACTTTAAGACCGTAATCTGCACTTACATTTTCAAGTATATGCAACACTTCTAGAAGTTCTTCGTTTTCCGCTAAGAGAATAGTGTCGTCAGCGAACCGAAGATTGGAGATCTTTTTCCCCCCTATCTTGATTCCTCAATTCCAGTTGTCCAAAACTAAGCGCATTATGAATTCGCTATATATATTGTACAGAAGGAGATAGAGTACGCATGCCTGTCTAACACCTTTGCGAATCTTGCATTTATCGGAGCCAGTATTTTCGATCTGGACAACGGGAGTACTGTCCTCATATAGCTGCTTAATGAGAGTATTCAGTTGTCTTGGTACGGCCATCCTTTGAAGCACTCTCTACAGTTGTGACCACTTCACATTATCAAGGGCCTTCTCGTAGTCAACGAAACATAGGTACATAGGAGTGTAGTATTCTCGAGCTTTCTCTATGAGTTGTTTGATGTTTAAAATTTGTTCTCGAGATCCTTAACCTTTCACAAAACCCGCCTGCTCAAGATCAATTTGCCTAGAGATGAATGATTCCAGCCTTGCTTGTAGTATATACAGCATTATTTTGCTTACATGTGTTATTAGGGAGATTAGGCGGTAGTTGTTGCAGGAGGTTGTTGAGCCTTTTTTGTGTATAGATATTATCACGGATGTAGACCAATCCTCGGGCCATGTGCAGGTTTCCCATATTCTCTGGCATAGTTGGTGTATGATAGTCTGACCTTTTTCATCTAATGATTTTAATTCTTCCGCCGATATCCTATCTATTCCTACCGCTTTATCATCTTTAAGCTTCTTAATAGTGGCATGAACTTCTTCTTTTAGGATGTCTGGTTCTTCCTCATATTCACGAACTTCTATGTCGACAGCCTTCTCGTCAAAGTCAAGGTCAGCATATTTTTGTAGTTCTGGACATATCGATGGTTCAGTTCCATACAGCAACAATTCAAAAATCATTGTTTTGAGAAATTCAATGTTAAAGATTAAAGGCTTTTTGAAATTGTTATAAACAACAGATTAAAGTCTGATTCATTTATTTGTTCTGAGATTGTTGTTAGCAGACCGTCTCATAACAATTATAAGTCACAAAAAGTACTTGTTTTAATAATTTTAAAGTCGTTAGTAATGATTTTGTGACTTGTTGCTGTATGAAGCTAGTTATTAGGCGACTTGTCCATTTTGTTTCCTATGTTGAGGTGCCCGTTTCCTATCTTGCTTTTTTATATTTTTTTATTATAGAAAACTTAACTTATAATTATACGCGGTAAATAGACTAGTCTATTCACATTCATCCTGCAAACTATCTAACATAAACTACACACTTCTAGTCAGAATCACTAAAATCTGCTGCAACTGTTGTCAACGTACAGGGAAGCTCTTTACAAAAAGTCCAGTATTGACTGGGAATGGCATTACTGTTACACGAATCCACCAAATCCTTTTTTTGCTTCCGAAATTTTCACGTCGAACCTCGTCTAGTTTTGTGGCGGACAATTTGAGTAAATTCATTTTCTGAATATGAAAATGAAAAAATTGTAAATGGTTTACTCTTCATTACTTTTATAGCACAAATTTCATTCTACTGCACATTTGCACCGTTGGTGTCTTTATTAAAGTTTTTCGATTGCTGCTTGCAGAGACGTTCGTTCTTTTTCGTTTTTTTTTCTCGTTCGATTAAGCATCTCCTTCGTTCTGTGTGTGCCCAACAACTAAAAATTTGTATGTGATTTCGTCAATGGATTCAATAGCATTTACGCAATGCAATAACAAAGAGACAACAAATTCATTTTTGTGTTGTCTAGCGCAATTGTCAGAGTAAAAGGTGAAGTCTTTACTCTTTGTGTGGTGTTTTAGAAAGACATACAAACAGCTGCCAATCTCATTGGCCCCACGTTACAATCTTTTTGCTTTAATGTGTTTTTCATAACGTGCTTGTTTTAAATCCTCATCAGAATTTTTAAAACATTCGCAAATCATACACTGCTCCTTTTTTGGCTGAAAAAGCCAATATAAATTCTGAATTTATCTGAATCTGAACATCATCTCATACATGCTTTTTTTGCAAATGATTTTTCTATTTCTTCGCAATGTGTTTTATACAGTCTGTACATCGATGAAATATTAAGGCTTCCATCTATGTATTGCTTATTGGTATCTACTCTACAATAATGCGAAGGCATTATTGGAAAAGATTTATATCCTCTTTTAGGGCATCGCTTACTTTCTTCCCACCTTTCTTGTGCTTTCGCCTCATATCTAGCTGCAGGACCCCACTCGTATCTTTTTTCTTTGTAGCAGTAAATATAAGTTTATTGCTTATGCCCAATGTTCTCAGGTAAAATGTCTTGCATACCCTATTTTTTTACCGTTTAATTCAAATTGGTAAGCAGAGTTTTTAGACCTGTTACTATTGGGTGTATGCATTCTATATTTAGGATTGATTTATTGCATACATTGCAAAAAATAGTCTCTCTGACGATTAATGTATCCAATGCTCCAAAAGCTTTTATGAATTTCATCCCGCGCTTCTTCAGTAAAAAGGTCTCTGCATTGTAGCCTGCAATTCTCATTGCGAGGCAGTCCAAATTTACGAGCAACAACTGCCTCTTTTCTGATATTAACATATTCTAATCCGTTATTTCTTCTCTTCTTAGCGACCGACCTTTCCCATTTATCTGGATTTCGTAAGCGTTTTCTAGTCAAATTAGTATCAGATTTATTGTCTTATAATAAGATGTTATTAACATCTTCAGCGACAGCTTCTGCATTATCAGTTTCCGGTATGTTAAGTTCTGCACTGGATTCTAAAGAATCGCTCTCAAAAGAGTAGGTAGAAAAGTTGTCAGGTGAATAGATAGAATCGATGTCAATAGAATGCTTAGTGTAAGTATCTGAAGGAGGTGCATTCTGTTGAGATAAATCCAGAACATCGTCCGTTTGTGCCTGTAAATTTCCCAGAGTAGCTTCAATACTATTTGCCATAATGGTATTTATCTCTTCAGCAAACTCATTTCCAATATTATCTCCAAGTTGGACGATGTTCTGGGTATCCACATTTAAGAACTCTAGTTGTCCCTGCAATTTATCTGCCAAAGAAATCTCAACAACTTGATCATGGTTGATAATAATGTGCTCTTCTGATTCTAAGTGTGAAACTATTATATACAGCTATCTATCGTATATATCTAGAAAATATTAGATATTTTGCGATTTGTTCAGTACCATAAGGCAACAACTACCAAAATATTGCTCTATGGAACTGACATAATTATCCAATAAATTTAAATCAAAGAGCAACATGTCTAATTGTTGCTTTGTTAAACTAGAATAACTATAAATTCGGCTTAACGCAAAAAGGAAATATCTCATTTAAAGTTGACAAGTCCAAACATTTCGAGCTGTTGCTGTATGGAAAAGATTAACTACTTAATTTTGGACATATTGCCGTATTAAACTAAAAATGGCCAAATTTGGACTTGTTGCTGTATGGAACTGGACCATCGATATTTTCATAAAGTGTGTATTTTTATCTCTCCGGGAGCTATTTTGGATTTCTCTGTTTAGGAGTCTGTAACTTTCCCAATCGTTGCTGTTGTTCCTTCCTGTGTTCTTAATATGTCTTCTGCTCGAAATGAGATTCAACGTTTCAGCTGACAATTTCACCGCGGTTTTTGTTTTTTAATTTGTGTTTCCGATGACACTTCATTAAGTGTTTAATTTATGGAGTCTTTGAGGGCTCGCCATATGTCATTTCGATTCATGTTGGTGATATCTGATACGTGCAACTGTACTTTTTGTATAACGTTCGTTGCAAATGTTGGAACTTGCTCTGGGTTGATCTTAGGTAGATATTTGATTTCCTTTCTCCTGCAAGATTTTAGTTTTATGGTCAGCTCAAACATAAGCAGTTGGTGGTCTGTGCCACTGTCAGCGGATGGAAGAGTTTTCGCGGTTGTGATGGAAGATCGCCATCGTTGTCGGATTAGAACATAGTCGATTTGGTTTTTGTATTTTCCATCAGATGAACGCCATGAGATATGAGGGGTTGTGTCTCGAAGACAGACAAATTCCTAGTCTCAGCGCAGTTCTTCAATGAAGATATTAACAGCTTCGATTTTTAAGTATTGATATTGTCAGCTGTGTCCTATGAGGATTGGGGAATGGAACTCATGTGGACTCCGGAGTCGTCTCGGCGAGTTCGAGCAGTTCCTCGGGTCTGAGGACGTCGATGTGGCGTTAATCGTGGAAACATGGTTGCGCCCCGGAGGCAGAATCACAATCCGGGGGTACAGGCTCGAGCGTGCCGATAGGCCCGGTCTAAGGGGTGGAGTGGCCATAGCGATCAAAGCAACGATCCCATACAGGAGACTGCCATGCAGGCAGTCAGTAATACAGAACGTTGGCGTAGAGCTTTATGATGGTGTTTTGATCTACTGGGGTACTCTACTTCTACTCGCTTACAGGCCACTGACGTTGGTCCATTTTTTTCAAACACCAATAGGGTGTTGCTTATGGGAGATTTCAACGCCCGCCATCCACTATTTAATAACCCTGGACGGAAAAACGCAGCTGGCAATTTCCTAGCCAGCTACGTTCGCGACAATGGCCTACTAGTTATGCCCACTTCATCTCCAACGCATTATCCAAATAGTGGAATGAACCCATCTTTCCTTGATTTCGGAATAGCCAAAGAACTCGCCAATCTCACGGAGATGGTGGTTATAGACGCCCTCAGCAGTGACCATTTGCCCATTTACCTCGACATTAGGGATTTAAAGCGCACACAAACGAACGGCTTTCGATATTTATACGAAAATTTCGATTTTCGCGAATATCGGAAACGACTACAAGACCTGACGTGTATTCCGAGCCAGATAGATACTGTCGAAGCCCTGGAGCATGCGGTAAAAGGTCTGACCCGTAAAATACAACGGACACAACAATCTTTGGCCAAAAAAGTTCCGAACAGACCGCGGCGCGACAACCTTCCTGAGGAAATCTTGAACCTTATTAAGGCGAAAAATAGAATCAGGAAGCGTTGGCAGCGATTCAGGCAATCTGCCGATCGCATAAGGGCAGCAGAACTTGCACGAGACATCCATAGCGAAATTTCCGCATACAGGAATTTTACCTGGGCGGAAAAATTGCGAAACTTATCTCCCCGTGACAATTCTTTGTGGAAACTGTCGAGAAGTCTACGAAAAGGCTACGAGCAAGTCCCCGCTCTTGAAAAAGAGGAGCGGAGTTACATTACCACCAGCGACAAATGCGAGCTGCTCGCCGACTTTTTGGCAGAAGTACACAAAGTCCAACTTCAGGATAATGAAATAGAAAGAAAGACCGCTGTTTTCGTAGAACGGAAGTATCCTATACCACCCTCGATTTTGCATTCCTATATAACAACCCCGTCGGAGATACAATCGTGTCTTCAGCGCCTCCCTAGCCGAAAAGCCCCCGGGCCAGACGGCATCCCTTATTTACTCCTCAAAAACTTACCGCGGAAAACTATAGTGCTAATAGTACAAATAGTCAACGCAGTCCTTAAATTGCAGCACTTCCCACAGGACTGGAAAAACGCTGTAATAATTCCTATCTTAAAGCCGGGCAAAAACCCGACTGACCCCGCCTCTTATAGGCCAATTTCCCTCCTAAACTCCCTCGGCAAATTAACCGAGAAGGTTATCCTATCGAGACTACAGGCAGCAGCCGAGCTTCGAAGTTTAATCCCGGATGAGCAGTTTGGCTTTCGAGCAAGACACAACACAACGCTGCAGACTGCTAGGATCGCAACGGATGCCTATGAAGCATTTAATAAGCTTCAAAGTACGGTAATGCTGCTTCTCGATATGGAAAGGGCCTTCGACACAGTTTGGCACACAGGCCTGCTGTATAAGTTGTTTGCCGTACACTTACTGCCACTCTACCTAGTTTCCCTTATAGCGTCTTACCTAAAAAACCGTACCATCCAGGTGAAAGTGGAGAATTCCACTTCTGCCAAAAGACGCATCGCGGCAGGAGTACCACAAGGTACAGTGATTTCGCCGTTGCTGTATACATTGTATACAGCAGACATTCCAAAACTTCCCACTACAAAAATAGCACAATACGCGGATGATACGGCTATCTACACATCGTCTTTCTATGCTCAGGCTGCGAAATATCGCATTGCGCATCACCTGAGTTTATTGATTCCGTATTTCAATAAATGGAATCTTAAAGTGAATCCCAGGAAGACTGAACTTATTATCTTCTCGCGCAAATTTACTAACAATAAAATCCTATCGCCACTCATGGTGCAAAATACTCTAATCCAGCCAGTAAAAGAGATGAACTACCTGGGATTCAAACTAGACGCCCGACTTCACTTCAACAAGCATGTTGACTATGCTGTACAAAAGACTTTCATGGCCCGAAGAAAGTTGTACTCTCTTCTGGCGCCAAATTCATTTCTGTCACCTCAAAACAAATTTCTGCTCTACACCTCCACCATAAGGCCCATACTGACCTACGGCTCCCCTGTCTGGCACTCTGTCTGTGATTCCACGAGACGACGTGTTCAAAGGACCCAAAATAGGTTCCTGAGAGGCGTCCTATCGGCTGACAGATACACCAGAATAACCGAAATGCACCAAGCTACAGGGATGGCCTATATAGCCGACTATATAGATACCATCGCTGAAAAATTGTATCATAGCGGAGTGCAAGGCTCAGTCCTTACGCGAAAAATCACCCAAGTAAGAGCAAACGATCGCCCAACCCATGGTCCCCTGTATAAGCGACTTCCCATATTTTATGAGGATTTTGTCCCTGACAGTACGTGACGACAAACAAACATTGCCTGCCAGTTGCAGACAGTCGTTTCTAGCAGGCTGGAAACGCACAAATCCAACATAACGTGACTTGACGGGTTCGTCCTGCCTCGTTCTGGCTGGTGTTGGCTGGTCCTTGCACCGATCGGGGCGGGGGCGGATGGATTTGGTCATCTAGTTGAAACTGCCGGCGGTTAACGCCACGGCTGACAGTATCAAAGTTAAAGGTCGAAGCAAAAGGGGTTTTTGGCTTCCCTTCAGGAAGACCTTTTTTCCTTAATGAATGCCCCTCGAATAAAACCAAAACCGCCACTTCAAGACTATCTCCTGACGTTGTCGTGCGTATGGCTAGCTCGGGAATGTCCATGTTAGGGCACTGCCCAGGTAATGGACGACTTAGCGCACCTATTTAGATCATGGGCAAAGAGCAACCGGCCGAACATCTGGCTAGACATGGGAGTTATGTTTTTTTTTAACTTTGTTTGTGAATTTTATTAATGGGAATGTTCAATAAATTTTTATCTATCTATCTATCTGACCAATTAAATTCGAACGTCGACAACTGCAAACTGCACAATATAAATCATGCAAATGCGAACAACAGCAACGGCATGGCTTCTGCACGAACGCTGAACGGCACCAATTGCAGCGTTTATAAATCCAGCTTTAATCGCCAACTGCACGAAAGACATATTGGTTTATAAATTGACACGTGCGCGCCCGTATGTTTATTTCTCAAACTGCAGCAACTGCGAACGACAAAAGGCACCGACTTAAAGCTATCGCAAAATGTATGGACTATCGCTATATCTCCGTACTACGACACATATATGAGCAGGCAACAGCAAAAGAAACATGGCGAAATAGATCGATTTGAAATTGGAAAGGGAGTTCGACAATGTGACCCAATTTTCCCCAAAAATTTTCACATCTGTTTGAAACATGTTTATTAAAATCGAATTCACGATTTAATAACATCGAATCGCCAAGAATATGGAAAGCGACTTTATAGATGGTTCACAGCGAAAAATTTGGAAATTGTTACGAAGCAGGACCGCAGATGTCCGCGAAACTCTTATACAACTTATACAACGATGAGGACACATCAGAATGCAATGGACTAAAGGCCGATGTAAATGGCTCTGAAGTAATATCAGCAGTCCTTTCCCTTAAAAATAGAAAAGCTCTAGGAGTTGATAATATTTCGAACGAACTATTTAAATCCGGGGGAACGCATTAACCAGAGAACTCACCAAACCGATAAAAATAATATTCCGACAGGCTTGAATCCCGAAGGAGTGGATAACCAGTGTTACAAACCCAATTTATAAGAGATGTGACAAAAACGACCCATCTAATTATCGAGGAATAACCTGACTGTGCAAGTGTAAAACTAGTAAGAAAGATCTTTTGAATAAGTTAGAACATTTTGTTGAAGCCAGTGAAGAACAATATGGATTCAGAAGAAACCGATCAACAGTGGATGCTGTGTTCATTCTCCGCCACGCCATTGTAAATTCATCGAATATTCTAAACCCGCTTTTATGTGCTTCGTGGATTTGACGAGAGCCTTCGATAGAGTGCGTCTAGAAGATGTATTGAGTATTCTAAGAACAATGAACATCGCCCCATATCTAATAGCTCTAATTAGACATATAAATGTTAACACCGCAACTAAAATAATAACTAAAAACGGTCTTAGCGAACCTATAAGAACATCATCTGTAGTAAGACAGGGCGATTCCCTAAGTCCTGCTCTTTTTAATCTGATCATGGATGAATTAGTAGTAGTAGTAAACATCTTTATTTCTAAAAAAGGCTATCGACCTATCGGTCTTTCTGCCCTTGTTTAATAAATGTAGTCTTAATCTAAACAAAAAACAAAGATGAAAATTCTCTTATTCTAGGTTAATAATCATATTAAATAAACTTTTCAATTCTAATGACAAGAAAACATTATTTTATTGTCCAGTAGTCAGTTGCGTTTGTAAGTGTTCGAGTAGCGTTGATGTAGGGAAACGGAAGCGGGATTGTCTGGTTGGTCTTGTAAGACAAAGGGGATTCAGTATGGTCCAGTTGTAGGGGCTGTTTGTCCATTTTGTCTGAAGATATATGAGTCTTTCCGAAATCTTTGTCATGTTTGTGCGTTCGTATAGTAGTTGGTAGGAGGGGTTGTGTAATGGGTTTTGGGCGTGTCTTATTCGTGTTAGTCTTAGTGCAATTTGTTCTGTTGTATGTATATAACGTTTTCGTCTGTTCCGTTGGTCATGAGTATATGTCCATAGTCTAGCAAGGGTCTACAAATAGCTTTATATATTTTGGTGGCGGTATTTGTGCTGACTCCTCTGCCTTTGTAGGTTAGTGATCGGAAGTGTTTTGTTCTCTTTATTGTTTCTGCCCTGATGTTTCGTATGTGTTTAGTGAATTTAAGTTTGTGGTCAATTGTGATTCCAAGGTATTTTACGTCGTTTTTTGGTTGTGTCGTTTGTCCGTCTGCAGTTATTGTAGGGGAGTCATCGTTGAGTCTGTTGGATGAATTAATATTACACAATAAAGGAATGAGAGGCTACAACCTAGGAGAAAAGGATAATAATATTGTTTGCTAGGCTGATGACGGCGTCCTTATCCCTGAATCTGAAGACGATCTACAGAAACTACTCCAACAATTCGGGAAGATTTAGGAGACATTTAACATGCAGATTTCTGTTGAGAAATCAAAATCGCTTGCAATTTAAAAGAATAAAAAAACCAACCCACTGCAAACTTGATTTCAAAAATTGGACGGTAAAGATCTACAAAGCAGCTGTCAGACCTAGCATCACTTACGCTGCTGAGACCCGAGCCGAGACAACAAAAACAGCAGCTTTAAGATCAACGGAAATGAGCTAAGGTCTATACTGGGTCTAACTCTATAGGACAAAATAAGGAGCAAATACATCAGAAAGGAGTGTGAGGTCCAAGATATCGTCAAATGGACAAAAGATCGCCGTCTATTCGTCGACTAATTAAAATGGCCCGGGATGGAAGGCCAGCAGCTAAGAGACCGAGGATGCTGAAAAGGTGGAAAGAAAGCTGGATGTCCTCTTCCACTGAGACGTGTGAAGAACAACAGGCGCAAGCCTATAATAAAGAAGAAGAAGAAAATCGAATTAGACATTAAAGGAAAAAGAGAGTAGAGAAAAGCTAAACCACCTACATTTTGCCGTCGACAACGTGCTGATTTCAGACCAACTATATGAGGCAAAGGAGGCCTCCCAAAAAGTAGTCTTAAAAATCAACATTGCCAAGACACAGTTCATGGCAAATTTGGTTCCCAGCTGTAACCTAAGGATAAAGACATTCAATACGTAACATCTTAGAAACATCTGGGACATGAGATCCGAATGGGAAGAGACAAGCAGTCCTGCGAACTAAGCAGGAGAAATGAACTAGCTATGGAGTTACGCACTTACAATGGCACTGGCTGGTCACGTTACAAGAATGTTAGATAACAAATGGGCGAAGAAAATGCTATTATAGAATGGTGACCCAGAGACGAAGCACACAGAACAGGGGACGATCTACTTGATGAAACTGGATCCAAAATGCCCAAGACCACCAACAAAATGGCTTAGATTGAGAGAGGCTTATCCCCAGCAGTGGACGAGACAAGCTGTGCTATGTTGATGGTTGTTGCTGGAAACACGACAACGTCTCCTTTGGCTTGAGCGATTAGCCTGCATTCGTGTTTCATTGAGCTAAGGACTTTGCCGTTCTCTTCTGCGGTCTACGTGATGCCGTACTAACGAACATGGAAGGAAAACTTCCATGTTCGTTAGTGATTTTTTGTTTTCTTCAAATGCTTTCGAGTTCTGCCATGGGTTTACTGATGCGTCGGATGCATTGCCAATGTCTGTATTCGCTGCGTGCTCCTTTTAGTTCATGGCAATTCCTGTTGACGGATTGTTTGTTTTCTTCTGATAAAATATTGCTATACCATCTTCGGAGCCTGCTGTGGTTCACGTACCAATTCCTTTATTGTCCTACGTGTATCTCCATAAGAGTGTTTCGTTTCTGGTCCATACATGGTCAAGTTTAGTCAAGCTACAAAACCTTAAAGAGACCCTTGTACTTGGCAAGGGCTTTATTCGCCGTCTGGCATTATCGATCGGCGACTGCAATTCTACGGCCTAGCAAATCGAGACTCGTGTTCATTATTTAACGTTTACTTTTCTGACGAGCGATATTTTTTGTCAATTGAACTGTAAATCGTCACAACTGTTGTCATGCAAATTCAAGATTTTTTACGAGTTACATACGCAGCATCTAGTTCAGTTGAATGTTTGGGCTGGTGTTTTCGGAGACTATACAGTTGAACGCTTTTTCTACGCGACGTTCTAACTGAAAAATATATATGGCTCTCTAAGAAATGCAATTGAACCTAATCAAAACCTAAATAATGGGAAACTGGGCGCACTGTGCGCCTCTTGTTCTGGTATAACCCACTAGCTTCTTCCTTGCTGTTGTTGTTGTCTGGATGTTTGAAGATCTTAATGTCTTAATTTGTAACTATTGGAAAGAAGTGATCTATTTGGTCCAAAACTCGTGCTTCTTTAAAAACTTGTGACACTGGTGGACTTCCATAATTGCGTTCTCCACTACGCAAGATTTTACCGTCTGTCCCAATCTGTGTCCGTAATCCAGATGTTGACGCTCTGTTTGGTTGAACCAATGTACTGAACAGCAGCTGCATGAAATCATGCTAAGCCCAGATTCTGCTAAAAAATTTCTTTTTACTTTCTCTTCTTTTGACTTTAGGAAAGAAGTGATGCGTTTGAAGAGAATTCGGCGGCCTTCCATATATGCGTGTTTCGCCACAGCAGAGTTTTGTGTGTGTTTCGTAATCTTGGTATTGACCCTTTGTTTGTGCAAATGTAGACTGCTCAGCCTGATCTGCAACAGCATGGGATCCTGTAGAGCCCAGATGCTGCTCGATAATGTTTTTTTGCATTTGGCCAATTTCAGGCTCTGCTGCTTTTATCCGTTTGATGGCGGTTCTGATGTGCCTTTTGAACATTTTTCCAATCCTGTTCGTCACCTGATGTATGTAATGACGAGAAGCGAAACTTCCATTCTCAACGGATTTTCACTAATTTCGAGATTCTTAGGTCTAAGTACTCTCCTTATTTTCTGATTGCTCCAGCCACTGAAACCAAACGCTCTTTCCAAATGTCGAAGTTCTCCCTCAAATTGACTGGGATCGTGAATCCTTCTACGGAATAACCCTTGAATTATAATGAAACACATTTGTACTTGTCTAATCTACGTGTATTTCTACTCTGATCATTTTGGATTCACAGTTCCGAATTAACCAATATGTGCCGTGCCTCTAATTGATCTGAACTTGAATTAATTACTATTAAACTACTTAACTTACTACTTGAACTATTAAAATTATGCATTATCAAGTGTATTTCGTAACCGGTCATAGTCGCACTACAGAATGTGTTCCATAGATTTCTCCACTGGCACGGTCGCAAAAAGAAAGCCACATGAAATCTAACGAGCATGTTTCCGTCAGCATCAAATTGTAGTCTTAAGTGTCCTGATTTTTTATGGAACTCTCCGTGCACCCTATCGTTGGTTGGAAAAATTTGGCGAGGTCTGTAATGATTTTGAAATTGGGGTCTCCTATAGTACTTACAATTCCAATGTATTCCTGGGTTTTCAGTCAATTTTATTGTCACTAATTATGGTGTTATGTGATGAGCCCTGCGTTTCGTCCCGGGTCTACCTATTGGACTCGTCAGTAAGGCTTCGGTAGACCCTGCCTTATACGCCGGACATCGGTTATACGCGTTCGGACGTAAATGAACCGAGCCGGTGTAGATCTTGTGCGGTGAGATGACGAAACGCAGGGCTCATCACATAACACCATAATTAGTGACAATAAAATTGACTGAAAACCCAGGAATACATTGGAATGAATTAAAAGTACAGTCAGGAAAAAAGAATAAAGATAGATGCTTGGGAAAAAAAGCAGAATGGAACGAGTGGCAGCATCGGCAACACGGGTTGCCAACATCTCACCGCACAAGATCTACACCGGCTCGGTTCATTTACGTCCGAACGCGTATAACCGATGTCCGGCGTATAAGGCAGGGTCTACCTAAGCCTTACTGACGAGTCCAATAGGTAGACCCGGGACGAAACGCAGGGCTCATCACATAACACCATAATTAGTGACAATAAAATTGACTGAAAACCCAGGAATACATTGGAATGAATTAAAAGTACAGTCAGGAAAAAAGAATAAAGATAGATGCTTGAGAAAAAAAGCAGAATCAAACGAGTGGCAGCATCGGCAACACGGGTTGCCAACATCTCACCGCACAAGATCTACACCGGCTCGGTTCATTTACGTCCGAACGCGTATAACCGATGTCCGGCGTATAAGGCAGGGTCTACCTAAGCCTTACTGACGAGTCCAATAGGTAGACCCGGGACGAAACGCAGGGCTCATCACATAACACCATAATTAGTGACAATAAAATTGACTGAAAACCCAGGAATACATTGGAATGAATTAAAAGTACAGTCAGGAAAAAAGAATAAAGTACTTACAATATCAGAAAATCTCGGTGTCGAACATCCGACTTTTTTAAACGATTTATTTAAGAAGCTGGTGGGTAGTTTTTAGAATTGTAGCGATGGTGGTGGGATCGGGTAGCTTTCCTATCTTACAGTCATTCATTTCATATTTGGGGGACATGTTTGCCGAAACTTAGCCCCATCTGAGCGTATTGTGCACAACCTGGTCGACGATCTAGCCCGATAACCTTATCCCTTGTAGGAAGGATACCGGCGTCTGAGGTCTGACGCCCATCAAGTCTTGGGGTTCCATGAAGATATCCCTCAACCATCTAGAGCTGCAGTAGAGAAGCATGTCACATGTATAGACCAAATGCCCCAGATCCTCAGCGTCCTCACAGAACCTGCATTGCGGTTCTTCACTTATGCCAATCCTAGTCATATGAGAGTTGACCATCCAGTGTCCCATGAAAACACAAGTAACTGCTCTCAACTGTTTCTTGTTTAGCGGAAGGGACCTGGTAGTTGCAGGTCTCATTAGGGGACAGAACAAGAATGTCTCGCCATTCTTCACAAAATTTGGTGTAGATCTAATTTCGAATTCTGGATTTAACTATCGAGTTTGAGAGACAGCAGTGTTGCGAGCAGCACGCTCACAGGTCAGTCAGATACACAAATTCTCCCAAAGCAAGTTCTATAAGCTTGATAGAAGATCGAAACGAGTCTTATGGCGGACACACTATGAAGGCACACAGAGTCTTCCGGATGCTGCCAGACTTCAGAAGGTTATTACTAAGGACACTGGAAGTCCTTAGCTGTCTCCTAGACACCCATTTTCCGGGATCTGATGCCACCTTGGTCTGAACATAGTGCTCGCCACCTAGGGATTCTGCCGGGAAAGCCACATGCGGAACTGGAGGATGGCTGCGAGCGTAGTCACGGCGGACTCTGTTAGGTGGGGACCATTTGGAATATTTCTGCACTTTTTCAAAAATGTCTGGAACCACTGCTCTCGTTTTTGTTCTGTCTCTTTCGGACCAGCCTCGCACTAAGATACATTGCTGGGGCATGGCGAAAGGTTTGAGTAGCGTTTAGACCAAAACCAGAGCGTAGCAACTACGACTCTGCAAAGGACTTCAGCGTTCAACGGGTGTATTTGAATTACTATTCTTCGCTGTTGTGTAGTGTAAATCTATTTTATAAATCTTCTAAATCTTTATTCTTAAATTCCGTTCCCTGATGTGTGGTTATCTTCAATGGTAATCCATGATGTGTAATAAAGGTGTATAGATTTTCGGTAACTTCATTTCCGGTAATACTTTTCAGTGGGTATGCCTGACAGTATCTTGAAAATGAATGTAGAATTGTGACATAAGCATCGTAATTCATTCTAAAAGTGTCGACATGTATGTGCTCAAATGGTCTGGATGCTGTAGGAGTGTGATTGAATTTCACAATAGATGGACTTCTGTCATATTAATTTTTCTGACAAATTTCACAATTATTCACGTAGCTTTCTATATCTTCATATACATTTTGGGCCAATAATATCTTTGATTTAAACTTAACTTTAGCTAAGTCTTTGTGGCGTGATAGAGCTTCATTCTCTCCTGCTGCTCATCTCTGGTTTGTACATCTTGAAGCACTTTTGTACAATGAAGCATTTTATAAGCAGAATTTTTAAAGATATTTTGAAGGGTTACCGTAAAAATTCGCGCGAGGCCATCGTGTCGAAAATATAGTGCGTATGATTGTTTCGGATAGAGGTATTCTTTTATAAATTTGATAATGTGAGGAACGGGATTAATTTTTGAAATAGTTAAGTAAATACGGGTGTTTTCGAATATACGTTTCTGTTTAATATGAATATTTAGGATATCTCCATCTGTAATAATTATTTGATTCTTGTACATATTTGTTGGACGTTCAGATTTTGGTATTCCAAAAATAGGATTTTCTGATGAGGAGTGTACTGTTTCTGAATCGGACGGTTGGTTGTTCATTTGGTTCGGTGGTCTTATTTGGATGTTCGATATAATATTAATTTTGATTTTATTGGAGTTTGATGGCTCGGTGTTTTGTCCTAAAATCTCTGAGATTGTTAAGTTTATCTAAGTTTGGCAATTCTTCGTGATTTAGCATAAACTCGTTGGTAATTTAATCGGTTGTCTCCTATATTGTTGTATAATGAAATCTGTTTCTAGAGCATTGAGGTCGACACGATTTCTGGAAAGTGCATCTGCAGCTTGATTGGATTTGCCTTTTTTGTATCTGATTTCGTAATCGAACTCCTCTATTTTAGTCTCCAACGTACCAAACTGGAATTCGGTTCTTTCATTGACATGAGCCATTGTAGTGGTTTATGGTCGGTGTAGATTATAAATTTCCTTTCAAATAATATGGGCGATATACTTACAACTCCATACAATTGCCAATAGCTCCTTCTCAATTGTTGAATAATTTATCTCTGCTGGATATAGAGGTTCGAGATGCGAAGCATATTGGATGGTCTTCCTAAGATAGTACTCCTGAAATGTCGTAATTAGAAGCGTTGGTGGTTAACTGGAAGGGTTTCGTAAAATTGGGATATGCTAGGACAGGTTCTGTTAGAAACATTTTTGCAAGTATTAAGACACTCTATGAATTCTTTTGTGTGCACTATTTTCCTTCCTTCTTAAGACACTGTGTTAAGGGTTTAGTTAGCTTTGCAAAATTATTAATAAATTTCCTATAGTAATTCCAACTAGTCCCAAAAAGGATTTTATTTCGCGTTGTGTTTTCGGAAGTGGGTATTTTTGTATTGCCGTGATCTTGTTCTTGTTTGGTTTTATACCCTCTGGGTGTGACAATGTGTTCGACTTCTCGTCGCAGAAACTCACATTTATCAAGTTGAATTTTTAAATTTGCCTCACGATGTTTTTAAATACAAATTTTAAATTTTGAATATGTTCTGTAAAGTTTGTACTGAACACGATTACATCATCCACAAATACCATACAGACTGTTTTGTACATCTTTGAGTACTTCATCCATTACACGTTGGAATGTCGCTGGAGCATTTCTTAGCCCAAATGGCATTCTCGAATACTCATAATGGCCATGTTCCACGCTAAATGCTATTTTTTCTATCGAGTCTCTATCTGTGTTATATGTGTATTTCGATCTGATGAAACCCACTCACCAAATCTAAGAAGAAAAATATTGCGCACGGCCCAGTTTATCTAATATATCGTTAATGTTGGGTATTGGGTATTTGTCGGGAACACATTTGTCATTACTTTTTCTGAAATCGCAAACTATCCTCCCATTTCTGTTGTCCTGATGCGTCCATTTTTTTGGGGACAATCCATATTGGTTATGACCATGAACTGCTGAAAGATCGATAATTCCTTTGTCTAACATTTCTCATCTGGAGGAGACCATGCTGCACAAAGACGGGGAAAAGACAGATTTCATAACGAACCAACTGCTTTGGGTCTTGTTAATGCAGAGAGTAGTCGCACTAGTCACTGTTTGTTTTGTTCAGGTACTCACTTGTCCAAAGCCGGTTTTAAAGCCCAACGAATGAGCTTGGAACAACGGAAAGAAGTGGTTGCTAAACGGAGAGCCTGTTTTCGTTCTCTGAAAATTGGCCACCAGTCGAAACAGTGTAGGGGCAGGATGAGATGTTTGTTATGTGGTCGTTCTCGCGTTTCTTTAATGTGCTCAGAGCCACCCGCCACAACTAAGCAGGAAGGTGGAAATGACAAGCACGGTGATCCATCCATGACGGAGGAACCAAATGGTAGTCATCTTGAGGAACATACGCTAGCTAATCACACGTCTCTTAAGTATTTTTGCAAACGCTGCGGGTGACCATAAAAGGAGATAGAGGTTTGAAAGTAGTTAGGGCTCTGGTAGATACTGGCTCACAACGGTGATATATACTGAAGGATACTGCCACACAGATTTACTGTCAACCCAAAAGAGCGGAAAGGGTTGTACATTGCCTTTTTTGGGGATCAGAGATGTTGGTAACGCATGACTGTTTCGATATTACTGTTTGTAGAGGTCTATTTTCACATACTTTTGAAGCCTTGGACCAGTTTACTATTTGTGGAACTGTACCGCCAGTGTTTTGTGGACCTTGGACCAATGAGTTAGACATTTTGGGTATCAAAGTATCAGATGGTGTGCAGTCCGATCCAATTGAATTGCTGTTATGGGCTGATGTTATAGGTACGTTATACAACGGACGACGAGAACAATTACGCTGTGGATTGGTTGCCATGGAGAGTCAACTAGGCTGGACACTTATGGGAAAGGTTTCAAGCAGCAATGGCACTCGTTCAACTGCCGCCATGACGACGTTAAACTTGTTGGTGCAAAACGCGTCCCTTACTCAACTGTGGGAACTGGAAGCTCTTCGGATTAAGGAACCCTCGTATAAACGTAGCAAAGAAGAAGCCGTCGTTGCAGTCAGGGAACTTTTTAATCAGACAATCCACATTGATTCAGAAGGGCGCTACGAGGTCAGGTTACCATGGCTGGAAGACCATCCTCCACTTTCCAGCAATTATAATTTAGCACAGAAGAGATTGGAGTCTGTTGTTCGAAAATTGAAATCCACCGGCTTGTGTGATTAATACAAACAGATTTTTTCCGAGTGGGAAGCAGATGGAATCATCGAGAAGGTTAATCCAGACAAAGTTAATCATCTTCTAGGACATTATCTGCCCCACAGGCCTGTTATCAAAGAGAGCAGTGTGACTACAAAAATAAGGCCGGTTTTTGACGCTTCGGTTCATGAGAAAGAGAAACCTGCTGTGAATCACTGCCTTGAATCCTTGGGTCCCTTCAATCGGAGAGAAAAGGATTGGAGTAGTGGCTGATATTCGTAAGGCGTTCCTGCAAATAAGTGTACATACTGCAGATCGTGACCTCTTAAAATTTTTATGGCTAGACTCTCAAGGACGCGAAGTCGTATACAACCATCGAAGAGTAGTTTTTGGGTTGAATAGCAGTCCTTTTCTCCTTGGAGCCACTTTGGATCATCATTTGTCCCAATGTTTAGATTTGTGCTCCCAATGTTTAGATTTAGATTGCTGCTTAGAAAGTCGAGTGGTAATCTGCTGTATTCCCGTGGGACGGTGGAGAAATTGAAACTAAGTTTTTATGTGGATAATTGTATGGTTAGCTTATCCACAGAAGAAGGTGTTGAAAAGTTCATCCGGGAATCAACAACCATAATGAAACAAGGACTGTTTGATCTAAGAGGGTGGGAGCGCACTGGAGGAATGAATTTTGGTGATTTTGAAGAAACCTGTGCAGTGAATTGGACCAAACCGGACTGAATTGGTACCCCAAAGGAGATTATCTTACTTTGAATTACAGTTTCCTGAAAGACGTTACTTTGGAGATGAACACTGTTACTAAGCGACAGATACTAGCTTTGACACAGAACGTTTTTGAATCAATTGGTTTTGTCAGTCCCACTACGCTTATTCCGAAACTGATGCTTCAACAATTATGGAAGGATAACCTGACCTGGGATCAATCAGTGGCTGAAGACTTAGCTCAGAAGTTTATGAGTTGGATTAAAGACTTGCATTACCTACAGCAGATTGAAATACCTCGTCGGATAATGGCTGGTACCAACGAAGCGGGGGAATTAAGTTTGCACACGTTTTGTGACGCCAGCCAATCGGCATATGCTTGTGTTGTATTTTTACGAGCTGTCCGAGGCAGTGAAGTGTCGGTATTTCTGTTGGGTGCAAAAGCAAGAATTTCGCCCATGTGGAAATCAGCTACAAAAATGACCATACCTCGACTGGAACTGTTAGCGGCCACCATAGGCGCTCGTTTTTACTCATCTTAGGTGGTAAATTTTCAACAAGAGATACCATGTTTTTTTTGGAGCGACTCCTCCACTGTAGTACATTGGATCCAACGAAGGGAGCAGTGGGGAGTGTTTGTGTGGAACCGCGTAGACGAGATAAGGAAGTTGACATCGACGGAAGATATGCGACATTTGCCAGGAGTGTATAATCCAGCCGACTTACCATCCCGTGGGTGTTCTCCGAAGCAGTTACTCGACTTAAGATGGTGGGAGGGACCCCGATGGCTTTACGCCGATCCAACTACCTGGCCAACTGCAGTTGAACTTCCCAATGAAGAAGATATTAATGAGGAAAAGAAAAAGAAACTTGTCACTACGTTGAACAATTTGGAGAAAACCGAAATTTGGCACTTTAATTACTTTGCGAAGTACACCAAAACCGTACGTATGTTTGGGTGGATCATGATATTTATTACCAATTGCAGACGACCCGACACAAAGAAGTATGGTGAACTCGACGCGGACGAGCATAACGGGGCAGAGGTACAAATCCTGAGACTATTGCAAGCGGACTGTTTCACTGGATTGAATGACTCTACACTAATTGGGTTTTTCCCTGCGTATGATGAGAAAGGATTGCTACGTATCAAGTCCAGAATATCTACAAGGTCAGATAGCGATAACTTTCGTTTTCCTTTAGTGTCATGCATCCAAACATGCTATAGTGAAAAGTATGATCATGGAAGCTCATGTTAAGTCATGTTGTAACGAAGGTTACTAAAATTTTCTTTCTGTCCGGCTGATTTAAGCCAGCATTGGGTAAATGATCGTTTTCAAGGGCCCCCGTAAACGGATAGCTATTTACTTCTTAGTAGTACTTTGCAATTGTACCGATATCCCTCACGTACACCACAAAATTTCGCAAAATATTCCCAGCAAATAAGTTTTCTGAATAACAAGCCAAAATAGCAAGCATTTCAAAAACCGAAAAACACGCAAATACACTACAAGAATTCCGCAAAACAAACTACCAGATAGATTTTCTGAATACTAAGCCAAAATAGTAAGTATACCAGCAACCGAAAAACCACGCACAGGCACTACAAAAATTTCGAAAAAGAAACTACCAGATATGTCCCCTCGAATACCAAACAAAATAGCAGGAATACCAAAAACCGAAAACAGGCCAATGCGCGATGAAAATTTAACAAAGGATCCCTACCAAAAAGGGCTCCCACTATCAAGCCAAAATAGGAGGAGACCAAAAAGGGTATTTAAGGCGACACGAAGTTTGTGAAGGGGGCTGACTAACTTTCCGACCGTGAAGAAGACTAACTTTCCGACCGTGAAGTAAGACCGAACCGAAAGTGCAGAACCTTCCGTCCAGCCGACAGCAATCTTCCAATCTGAGTAAGTCCACGTGTTTAAATCTACCGTAAAAGAAAGTACAGTATCCATATTCTGGTCTAAGAATCCCCGATATTTTCTTCCGGTTTTCCGCATAATAAGCCATAGGGCGAAGTACGGCCCTGGTTTAAATTTTTTTTGGCATGCCTCCTCAGTATTCCAGCGCTATTTTACGATGTTTCGCATCGCCTGAAATGATATAGGTTCCCTTTCACCATGTTTGTGACCGACGGTGGTTAATTCTGGTCTTGCAGACAGGCATAAGCTCAGAATTGCCACCTGGCCCTCAAAACCCCGCTTCCAACCGTAGATTGTCGTTCTGATCTTGTGCTGGCTGGCCTGTCGCCCGGCATGAGCTCAGAAGGGCTGTCGGTCTACAGATCTGGCTTGTTTCCGAATTAAAGTCCCTTTTCCGAGTCTGTGTTCCGTATTTCCGTTTCGTATTTCAACCCACCGTAACTAAGGTATGCAACAAAGAACCGCCACCCTAAAGACTCAAATTTTTCTGAAAGCAACCGCCTGTAGCTGTTTTCCATTATCCAGATATTCCAGTCGTCCTATGGCATTCATTGCAAAATCAGTCATACACAATCAGTCCACGCCATCAGCTAGGCCGATATTAAATAACCGAAAGTGGGGGGATATATAGATAGATAAAAATTTATTGAGCATTCCCATTAAGAAAATTCACAAACAAAGTTAACAAACATAACTCCCATGTCTAGCCAGATGTTCGGCCGGTTGCTCTTTGCCCATGATCTAAATAGGCGCGCTAAGTCGTCCATTACATGGGCAGTGCCCTAACATGGACATTCCCGAGCTAGCCATACGCACGACAACGTCTTAAAGTGGCGGTTTTGGTTTTATTCGAGGGGCATTCATTAAGAAAAAAGGTCTTCCTGAAGGGAAGCCAAAAACCCCTTTTGATTCGACCTTTAAGTTTGATACTGTCAGCCGTGGCGTTAACCGCCGGCAGTTTCAACTAGATGACCAAATCCATCCGCCCCCGCCCCGATCGGTGCAAGAACCAGCCAACACCAGCCAGAACGAGGCAGGACGAACCCGTCAAGTCAAGTTATGTTGGATTTGTGCGTTTCCAGCCTGCTAGAAACGACTGTCTGCAACTGGCAGGCAATGTTTGTTTTTCGTCACGTACTGTCAGGGACAAAATCCTCATAAAATATGGGAAGTCGCTTATACAGGGGACCATGGGTTGGGCGATCGTTTGCTCTTACTTGGGTGATATTTCGCGTGAGGACTGAGCCTTGCACTCCGCTATGATAAAATTTTTCAGCGATGGTATCTATATGGTCGGCTATATAGGCCATCCCTGTAGCTTCGTGCATTTCGGTTATTCTGGTGTATCTGTCAGCCGATAGGACGCCTCTCAGGAACCTATTTTGGGTCCTTTCAACACGTCGTCTCGTGGAATCACAGACAGAGTGCCAGACAGGGGAGCCGTAGGTCAGTATGGGCCTTATAGTGGAGGTGTAGAGCAGAAGTTTATTTCGAGGTGATAGGAAAGAATTTGGCGCCAGAAGAGAGTACAACTTTCTTCGGGCCATGGCAGTCTTTTGTACAGCATAGTCAACATGCTTATTGAAATGGAGTCGGGCGTCTAGTTTGAATCCCAGGTATTTCACCTCTTTTCTTGGTTTGATATGAGTATTTTGGACCACGAGTGGTGATAAGGTTTTGTTGTTAGTGAATTTGCGCGAAAAGATAATAAGTTCCGTCTTCCTGGGATTCACTTTAAGTTTCCATTTGTCAAAATACGGCGTCAATAAACTCAGGTGATGTGCAATGCGAGATTTCGCAGCCTGAGCATAAAAAGACGATGCGTAGATAGCCGTATCATCAGCGTATAGTGCTATTTTTGTAGTGGGAAGTTTTGGATTGTCTGCTGTGTACAATGTATACAGCAGCGGCGAAATCACTGTTCCTTGTGGTACTCCTGCCGCGATGCGTCTTTTGGCAGAAGTGGAATTCTCCACTTTCACCTGGATGGAACGGTTTTTTAGGTAAGACGCTATAAGGGAAACTAGGTAGAGTGGCAGTGAATGCACGGCAAACAACTTACTTGTACAGCAGGCCTGTGTGCCAGACTGTGTCAAAGGCCCTTTGCATGTCGAGAAGCAGCATAACCGTACTTTGAAGCTTATTAAATGCTGCATAGGCATCCGTTGCGATCCTAGCAGTCTGCAGCGTTGTGTTGTGTCTTGGTCGAAAGCCAAACTGCTCATCCGGGATTAAACTTTGAAGCTCGGCTGCTGCCTGTAATCTCGAATGGATGACCCTCGGTTAATTTGCCGAGGGTGTTCAAGAGGGAAATTGGCTTATAAGAGGCGGGTTCGGTCGGGTTTTTGCCCGGCTTTAAGATGGGGATTATTACAGCATTGTTCCAGTCCTGTGGGAAGTGCTGCAATTTAAGGACTGCGTTGACTATTTGTACTATTAGCACAATAGTTTTCCGCGGTAAGTTTTTGAGGAGTAAATAAGGGATGCCGTCTGGCCCGGGGGCTTTTCGGCTAGGGAGGCGCCGAAGACACGATTGTATCTCCGACGGGGTTGTTATATAGGAATGCAAAATCGAGGGTGGTAGAGGATACTTCCGTTCTACAAAAACAGCGGTCTGTCTTTCTATTTCGTTATCCTGAAGGGCTGGTTGGACCTTGTGTACTTCTGCCAAAAAGTCGGCGAGCAGCTCGCACTTGTCACTGGTGGTAATATAACTCCGCCCCTCTTTTTCAAGAGCGGGGACTTGCTCATAGCCTTTTCGCAGACTTCTCGACAGTTTCCACAGAGAATTGTCACGGGGAGTCAGATTTCGCAGTTTCTCCGCCCAGGTATAATTCCTGTATGCGGAGATTTCGCGCTGTATGTCTCGTGCAAGCTCTGCTGCCATTATGCGATCGGCAGATTGCCTGAATCGCTGCCAACGCTTCCTGATTCGATTTTTCGCCTTAATAAGGTCCAAAATTTCCTCAGGAAGATTGTCGCGCCGCGGTCTGTTCGGAACTTTTTTGGTCAAAGCTTGCTGTGTCCGTTGTATATTCCTGGTCAGACATTTTACCGCATGCTCTAGAGCTTCGACAGTATCAATCTGGCCCGGAATACACGTCAGGTCTTGTAGTCGTTTTGGATATTCGCGAAAATAGAAATTTTCGTATGAATATCGAAAGTCGTTAGTTTGTGTGCGCTTTAAATCCCTAATGTCGAGGTAAATGGGCAAATGGTCACTGCTGAGGGCGTCTATAACCACCATCTCCGTGAAATTGGTGAGTCCTTTGGCAATTCCGAAGTCGAGGTAGGATGGATTCCCTCCACTGTTCGGGTAATGCGTTGGGGATGAAGTGGGCATAACGAGTAGGCCATTGTCGCGAACGTAGTCAGCTAGAAAATTGCCGGCTGCGTTTTTATGTCCAGGGTTATTGAATAGTGGATGGCGGGCGTTGAAAACTACCATTAGTAACGCCCTATTGGTGTTTATGAAGAATGGATCGACATCAGCGGCCTGTAAGCGTACGGTGGAGAAATAGCCACAGTAGATCAAAACTCCATCAGGAAGTTCAACGCCGACGTTCTCTATAGATGACTGTCTGTGTGGCAGTCTCCTGTATGGAATTGACGTTTTGACCGCTATTGCCACCCCTCCCCTTAAACCGGGCCTATCGGCACGTTCGAGCCTGTACCCCCGAATCCTAAGTATATCCCCGGGGCGCAACCATGTTTCGACAATCAACGCCACGTCGATATCCTCGGTCCGAAGGAAGTGCACAAACTCACCGAGACGACTCCGGAGTCCGCATGAGTTCCATTCTCCTATCCTCATAGGAGACAACTGCACAGTTGGCAAAATCAGGGCTTAAAAATCGAAGCTGTTAATATCTTCATTGAAGAACTGCGCTGAGACTAGGAATTTGTCTGTCTTCGAGACGCAACCCCTCAATGCAGCGCTGTAAAATCTTACCGCCTTGATCACCTCCTCCAAGCTAATTTGCGACGACAGCTCGGCGAATTCCCGCTGGACACTGCCCAGCATGGCCACCGCGTTCCCATTTATACCATGGGCTGGGTGGGCGGAGCTCGTCGGGACAGCTTCGTGCTGCCTCAGCGGAGGAAACTCCGCTAATGAAGGCGGTGGCGGGGGCAGCATGGTCCTGTTGGCGTGACTTGGCGCCATGGTCCTGCTGCTTAGGGGTGAAGGGTGGATCGGGCCAGGAGCTCGACTGGTTTGGCCCCAGGCTGGCCTCGTTGGAAGAGGAGCAGGGACGAAACGCTGCTTCTCCGCCGGGACTTGCGCCTGTATATAAATGTAGACTGGGCAAGCCTCGTCAAAGCTACGATGAGGCCCACCGCAGTTAGCGCATTTTAGTGTAGCTCCAACGGGGCAGGCGGTGATTTCATGCCCCCCAGCGCATCGGGAGCATTTAAAGTCCCGGTGGCAGTTCCCGGAGACATAGCCCCAGCCCTGGCATCGACTACACTGTGTCAGGGTCTTCCGGTTTTTGCGGGTTTCCCACGAAACCCTGACACTGCACACCACCCTGGCCTCGGCGTTAAGCCTTCGGAGGGTTGCCTTGTCGCTAGTGACGACCAGGTAGAGCGGCCTGAAGAGTGTCTTCATTTTGAAGACACTCTTCAATTTTGAAGACACTCTGATGGCAGTCGGATCGACATTCCCCTCCAGGCCCCTCAGGACAAACGCGAGTGTTTTTTGCGACGAAGGGGCGTAGGTGTGGAACTGGCTCTTGTCCTCCTCCAGGGATCGTTTTACCGCCGCTCCGTCCATAATGCTGCTGCAGTACACGATTAACGAAGCCTTCGTGTACTTCAGCGTGAACGGCTGACTGGTGATGGTTTTTAGACCACCAATCAGCATTGTGTGATTGCTGGGTTTTCCAGCGATCACAATTGGCGGCGGCTTTTCTGTCTTCTTGGGCTTGCCTGCAACCGCTGTAGGGCTCTCAGCAACTGCTTCCCGTTCAGTCCCTACGCTGGTGTTGGGAAGTGTTGGAGGCTCATCTACGATTGGCGGCTGGATGGGCGCAAAGCGGTTTTTCAGCGTCGTGGAGGCCTCTGGAGCAACAATCAGCGTGCTCCACGCCACAGTCCTTCGCGGGACTAAGAACCCGTCATCCGCTGCGCCCGCTGAATTCGCCCGCGACACCCCTACAGCCTCCTCTATCGCCGATTTTTTTGGAGCCGGGGTTGGTGACGCTGGCAATGTTGGGTCGGACTTGGGCACCCTACCCCTCTTTTTGGTCCTGGGCTTAAGACAGTAGCTCCCTTGGGAGCCCCGGTCCGACTCGGATTCCAGCGAGCTTCCGGGATTTATTCCACTTATCGCGCAAACCCGGTAGTTGCCCGATAAGGAATGTTTCAAATGTTATTCACAAAAACGCACAATAACGAGCACACTTTCAATTCGATTCAACCACAAAATATCGCACGATTTAGCTCCGCAGCACGTCCACACTCTGCAAGCAACGATGCGAGACTTAATGGGGGGGGGGATGAATGCGAAAACTCCCCGTTCTTCCCGATCTCTGAAGTTTTGCTGGTGTACGCATTTATTCCGAGTATAAATTCCCCGTTGACGTCAGCTTATGATTCCGGATCAAACCCGCATTACCGCCGCGCAGGATATGATTGCGTAACATACGATCATTCACCACCGTTAATCGCATATACGTAATATATACCGACCGCCCTGTTCTGCACCTCCTCTCAACGTTTTATTTTAACTTTAATTTTGTGTTCATTAAGGCCATCAATTTCAAGGAAATCTTATGTTATTTCCTTGAATGTAAAACTCTCCATTAAGGCCAGAAACCTTATGTTATTTCATTGAATGTAAAACTCTTCATTAAGGCCGGAAATCTTATGTTATTTCATTAGATGTAAAGCGCATCTTTAAGGCCAGAAACCTTATTTTAGTTTGTTAAGAGTAAACCTCCTGCCGCTGTATCCCGGCGATAGAAAATTTGAAATGTTTTTATATGCTGAATAAACCATTTGTCGTTCGACTGTGTTTAATTCTGCCGACTGCGTATTGACCTCTGGGTTATTTTCTTTCTCCACTGTATAATGGCTACCCTAGCTGTGGGGCCATCACCACATAAATCCTGATAGCTGACGCCCGAGAAAACCCCCGGAAACCCGTTCAAGTCCGAACTTGTTATTTTACCAAAAACCAACCCTAACCGTACGAAAAGAGATTTTTCCCGGAAACGCCATTACAATGTCATGTCGGGACATAGGGCCTGCTTTCACTCCTTCGAGATCGTTTTGGTTGCTTAGTGGAAGGCGAACCATTAGATCCGTGATAAAGCAGTGTGGTTTGAAACCGGTTTAATTCCAAGAATTGGTTTGCTAAAACGCAACGGCTACCCATAGATCGTGTATGAGATGCGGCAGGTTTTGAGGTGACCGGAGTGGATTTTGCGGGGCCGCTGTCCCTTAAAACTGGAGGGAAGGCATGGATATGTTTATTTATTTGCGCCGTGTATCGAGCCGTACATTTGGAACTTACCACTTCACTCTCCACCCCTAGTTTCCTCCAAACACTTCGCCGATTTGTGGCGCGTCGAGGAAGCCCAAATACTATCTACAGCGGCAACGGTACGTAGTTCCTAGGAGCCGCAAACGCATTTTCGACATTAGATTGGGAGACGATTACACGGGAAACCGCTATCCAGCGTATTACTTGGAAATTTAATACCCCTACTGAAGCCTGGTGGGGCGGATTTTGGGAGCGGCTAATAGGTGTTATAAAACAGCTATTAAGGCGAGTGTTGGGACGAGCCAACCTCAACTATGAAGAGCTATCGACGCTCTTGTGTGAGTGCGAGTCAGTAGTCAACTCAAGACCTCTCACTTACTTGTCAGAGGATCCTCAAGATTTGATTGCACTGACTCCTCTCATGTTTTTAAGAGAACATATAGAAGACAGATTACCCGATTGTGACGTCATTGATAAAACGTCATTCAGTCGAAAGATCCGGAAGCTTCAGACTTTACGTGAAATGCTGCGAAAACGTTTTCGTTCAGAATACTTGGGCCAGTTGAAGCTATTTTGCGAGGGAAAAGTGACCCGCCAAGTTGACATTGGTGAGCTGGTACTCATCGGCAGCGACAATACGAAGCGTTCGGAATGGCCCATCGGACGAGTTGTAGAAGTTCTTCCAGGAAGGGATGGGTAGATTCGTTTAGCCAAAGTGGAGACTATCAAAGGATGCTCGCTTCGTCCACTACAACGATTATTTCCATTGGAGTGTGGACGTGATCCTGAAAGACTTTCAGAGTTGGACGCTGTTAAGCCTCGTGTTCGAACTGAGACTGAAGTGGATTCGCCTATGACTTCGGCAGAATGCGAAAACCCACGGAGGCAGCTTTCCCAGAACAGTCGTGAACCTGAGTTTGAAGATGTCGGTATTGAAGTGGAAAAAAACGACTCGGTGTGGACGTATTAGTAAGATTCTAAGTCGTTATTTAGAATAGAGTTTGTTCTATAGTTAGTTTGATGTACTTACCATATTAGCTCTGTTTAGCATTACAAACTTAATTTTTTTAGTTTTAAGATACATTTTGTCAGCAATGTTTCTTAGGTGGGAGAATGTCAGAGATGCGAGTATATGAGACGGATGAATGGAGAGAGAATCGAATACAATATAACTTAAAAAGAAAACCGGTACGATTTTGACATTGTCAGAAAAAAGTAAAGTTTTTATGTACAGACAACTCGGTAGTTTTTTTTAACGAACCCGTCGACGGCCCTTTGAAACGGGTAGTTTCTTTTGGTGCACGACACAACATGTACTATGTTGGGGCTCTTGCAGCGACTGGGCATGCACAACACTTCCACAGCATAATAAACTGCGCAGTATAAGGTCTCAATAGATACTCCGTCCAGAATGGGGAAAAATCGAGCGCTATATAGTCAAACCGCCTCTAGCGCCATTATTTTCAACTAAACGGCTTTTTCAACTCGTCGCCGTTGCGTATTCTTGGTTTTACGGCTAATTAATTCACAAGTGTGGTGGTTTTGTGTACTTATTGACGCCCACACAAGTGTCTCAAGTCGTCTTCTACATTCACTAATATTGATATTTTGATGCGAATATATGTAGTCGTGTATGTGGATGCGTGGCACATTTTGGTATAGATTTATGAGTGAATACACAGAGATACAAAAAGAGCAAAACGAACGAGGGCACAACATGACACAAATGATCTCTGGGCATGGCTGGATGTCACCTTCACAACCTAGAGCGTCAGAGCACCACCAGGGCTGTGTAAAATTGAGAAATTTCCAAGCCTTGCTGATAAGAAATAACAAAAAGAATAAAAGTAGTTGGAACTGAATAGCTGAAGTCATACTGAACGTAGTAGTTATAAGCAACGATGAAGACAGTGTTCATTTTAATAGAAAAAAATGACGATTACCAGCTATGGAGAATCATTGAAATGTTATGTGTAGATTTTCTTTTATCTCGATTATCTTAAGGAACTCCGTATTAAGTAATAGCTTAAAGAAGGGCTATATTTTTGCCTTTCTATTACATTTTTCCACCAGAAAACTTTTCTTTAACATCAAATGCGAACTTGTATGCCATGAAACCTTATGTTGTGAAGTTAGGTTATGGAGTAATGTCATAACATTATTCCATAACCTAACTGAAGTTATGAAGCACTGAATTCTTCTCAGTTGATTTCGGTGATAGATTTAGAGTTCCGACGAAGAAGTTTAGTTTCACTGTTTTACTTTTGCTGATTTATGCATAAATGAATCTTGCAGCATATACTTACCTAATATTAATGATATAAACTTCTACTGCAGCTCCGTTGTTGCAATATTTATGATTGAATTTTTTGCGAATATCTCATTCTTAGTATTGTTTATGTACTCACTAAATAGACTCCAGCACATCCAGTGGAATACCTCCAATTTTGACTGACCAATTATCCTGTGACATCGGGATATTGTGACACTCTGGATAAGACTATTGGATGAGTTTTTACATATTTAACACATACTTGGCAGCATTGGGGAGGTTACAGTACCATATTAAAGGGTTTCCCAAAAATAAATTTTAAGAAAATCTGAGTCTTTAATTTAGCATTGAAAAGACTTGTAAATTATCTACAAATTACTTCATTTTTTAATCTTGACTGGCCACACTGTATTAAGTTGAGAATTGCAATTTAGCTAAATAAAAATTGCATTGCAACTTAAGGCAATTAAGAAAGGTAAACTCGATATTTCATCACTTCTCACTTAACGATTAAATTATAGTATCTTTCGTTGAATGAGACATCAGGCAACCCTATTAAGACATGATGATCGGTCGGAAAATTATTAATACAATGGAGTTAAGGAAAATCAAATTATTTATTATAGGCGAAAACCGGCATATATTAAAAGTCATATATTTTATTTCCACAAGTGCATGTTGCTCTACAATTTCGATTTCGATGCTTTCCTTGTGGTGTGTGGTTTCTACACAACCAGGTGGGATGAATCCTGTTGAGTTCCCTACAGTTGCCCCACACATTTGACACATCACAGGAATTAAGGCAAAGCTTCTTGCTGCATTGCTTTTTGCATGAACTGCATGGATTACCCAACTTGTAAGGGAACGACGTTCGACCTGGACGATTTCCACTACAAATGACATTTTCTGCTTATTAAAACGCAAGTCTTTCACGTTGTTTTGTCTAATTTTATTTACTGAAAAATTGCCATCAAATATGCAATCATGTTTTAAATCTTCTTAAAAATTGAAGTTTCCGCTTTCACCGATTCAAAATACGTGTCTTGCTGCCTCTATATCGAATAACTTCCATCAAAAGTCTTGGAATGCCAGCAAAAGGTTTGTGGTTTGTGCCATTCCTCAAAAACCGCGCTTTTCAGTTTGGCCAAGTTCTTAAGAAGAGGATCTCGTCATCGAATGTTCAATCACGCCGGGTCAGTTTGCCGCGCTAACATTGAGTTTACAAACAATCTTCTGAAGAAATTTGCGCACGGTCAGGGCTCGGTGCGGTCTGTAATTATTATCCATATACAAAAGTCAAGTTTCACCTTCACGTTGGTGAACCTGTTTCCACAGATGAGGCTTTGCGACGGAGTCGAGGGGTATAACCTCAAACGCGGGAGTGGACAACGGCCCGGAAGACGGAAGAGACTAGGAAGTCCAACGGCAGATGGGGCGGAAGATCCATGATCCATGTCATAGGGCAGGGGCTGTGACATTACTAAACCAAGACTATCGACATTTAGTGTCCCTAAAGGCTTGACACAAATAACCACAGGCGACAATCATATATAGATTCCTTCGGCTGTAGTATTGCGGTGCAGAAAGCAAAGAGAAACGACTGCACTATAAATTCGCAAGAAAAGTCAGAATGACGAGTAGTGAATGAGAAACGGGCCCGCGTCCCCGGCGTCCCTTTAGTGGGACAGGGGCGCAAAGAATCCCCATGTAGAATAAAAACAAGAATAAGATTAGAAATGTGACCTTAAACCGTATAGCACCATGGAATATCAGAACTCTACAAAGCTGGGAAGAAAACCAATGTTGCTCTAAAGATGCGCAGAATGGACACAGAGGTCCTAGGTCTCAGTGAGGTGAGATGGTCAACCGAAGGACAATTTACTGCTATACCACTCAGGATGTAACAGCGGAGAACACAGGCATGTTGTTGGCATTATGATCAAAAAAGCGCTTTAACAACACGTCACTAACTTCATAATATTCAATGAGAGAATGACGTTCATTCAAATATGCACCAGACCAATAAATACAAACCTTATACATATATACCCTCCTGCAGTCGACAGCGATGAACAAACTATAGTACTATATATCTATATGTACAAAAGTTCTACTCAGATTTGGATGAATTGACGAAAAACCTAAAGAAGCACAAGCTTAATCATGGGAGACTTCAACGCCAAAGTTGGTAGAGGCAGAGTTAGCAATGTTGTGGGGGATTTTGGACTGGGAGATAGAAATGAAATAGGCGACATACTTGTACAGTGCTGCCAGGAAAAAGAGTTCATCATCACAAACACCTTTTATAAACGGCTCCCTCGGAGACTTTACACCTGGGCATCACCTGGCGACAATGAAAACAATTTTATTGGAAATAAAATATATTTTATATGTATCAACAGACGGTTTAGAAACAGCATAAAAGCGTAAGAACCTATTCAGGTGCGGACGGTGATACTGACCGACTTACTGTAGGCCAGTATAAAAGTGAGATTGAGGAAACTGCAACGATCGATAAGAACAAAGAAAGTGAACTTGAAAAATCTCAAAGAAGAACCATACCAAACGCAGTTCAACGGATAATTGTGAGAGATCTATCTGAAGCATCAACTACAAACAGTGATATTGCCTGGAACAAGGTTAGGCCGACAATGCTGAAGGTGGGGGAACAGGTCGTCGGCAGCAGAGATCAAACGGCGAACAAAACATGGGTGAAGCAGGATATAATTAACCATATGGAAGAAAAGCGTAAACACAAAAACACCAACAAACAAAGATACAAACAACTAAAAAGGCAAATAAAACATGACATAAGGAAGAATGATGGAAAAAAATTGCCGTGAAATAGAGGAATTAAACAACAAACTCGATGACTTTAATATGCATAAAAAACTAAAAGATCTTACACGGCATACGATCAAAAAAAACCAATGGTCACAAGAAACACACGGGGAGATATTCAGCTGACGGAGGAAGATAAAAAGCGAACCTGGGAAGAATACGTAACAAGCCTGTTTGCAGCGGAACGAGAGGATCGAAGAGGGGAAGATGGGCAGGCGGATCATTTAGATATTCTTAAAACGGGAGTGAAATATGCGACTTAGCCAGCAAAAAACGATAAAATGTGGAAAGCATTAGACGACAGAAACTTGACCAGCCTTACAGAGTATGTAAATAGAATATATCAAACAGGGGATATTCCAATAGTGGCTTAAATCAGTGCTTATTCCACTCCCTAAAAAAACACAACCCCGAGTCATGCGACGAATATAGAATGATCAGCGTGATGGGCTACACGTAAAAAATTCCCTTACAAATTATCCAACACAGAATATACCGCAAATGTGAAGAACAACTGGATGGGATGCAGTTTGGTTTCAGAGAAGGATTAGGAACTAGATAAGCTTTGTTCGCTTTAGAAGTAATGCTACAGACGTGTAGAGAGTGCAATGAAAATGTGTTCGTCTGTTTCATCGACTTCCAAACGGCCTTTGACAAAGTCCAACGCGACAAACTTATCGATAACCTAAAAGTATCAACCTGGATCAAAGCGACATACGAATAATTAAGAAGTTATACTTTAACCAAACGGCAATAGTGCGGGTTGAAAATACGGAAACGGACTAAATCAGAATCCAAAAAGGTGTCCAACAGGGCTGTGTTCGGTCCCAGCAACTATTTAATTTGTACTCCGAGTTTCTGTTTCGGAGGGCGCTGGGCGAGAGAGCAGAAGGGGTGAATATTGGAGGGACACTAATCAATAATCTTCGCATTGATTCGCAGGTCATGCCGCAATAATGGCAGATGATGCAGAAGAACTACAGACCCTACTAGCGACACTTAACCGAGCATGCGAAGAAGAAGGACTTACCATTAATATAGAAGAGACGAAATTCATGGTAAAAAGGAAAAACTCGACTATTCACCCTGTTATCACACTTAATGGAAAACAAGTAGAACGGGTACAAAAATACACGTATCTTGGAACAGTCAATAATGACCTACTGGGTCCAGGCGAAGAAATCAAGATCAGGATAGAAATCGCTCGAAAGATATTTATTGCTCACCCTTCCATGTTCACAAATAGAAGTTTATGCCTACGAATTAGACTAAGATTCATGGAGTGTTATGTGTGGTTACTGTCTGATCAATCTCATTGCAAGATGACGTCAGCTTGTCGCGCTTTGTCCGATAATGAGTGTTAACCATTGGGCACGTCGTAGCTAATTCCGTATTGTTTTATCAGCGCCAAAAGACGAAGAGGAAGTTTATATGTTTATTGTCATTGACACTAACATATATATTTAACTAAATTAAAAACATTTGTTATTAACAATGCCGAAACGATACAGTGAATGCGAACAGCGTTTAATTATCAAGCTGATAAACTATTTTCAGCTTGAATAAGAAGCAGGAAAACCCCTTTTACATGTGGATTCAATGTACAATGTAAATAAAACCTTACTTTTCTGTTAATTATTTATTCAAAATTGTATAACCATAATAAACTATTTTAAAGAGAGTATGTGATGCTCTGGAAGTATCACCATCTACTGTATACAAGCTAGCAAAGAATGGTGTCCAAAGGGATAATGAGTTCAAGGAGTCCGTGAATACTAACACACTTTCAGACGAACTTGTTCCGGCATCCAAAAGTGGGTTCATAAAACAAAACTGACTATCTTGATACAATATAAGACGAAGGGCCACTTTATGCAATTATCGAAAATATTTTAAAGAAATAAAATAATATATAGCCTTTAATACAGTGTTGCTAGATTAAAGACGTCGCTCATTTGGCGCCTGACGTCACGTTTTGTGACGTCATGTTGCAATGAGATTGATCAGAGTATAGTGTTACTGTACGGGGTGGAAAACTGGACCTTAAAACTATCAAAGAGCTGGAATCATTCGAGATGTGGAGATATAGGCGCATGCTAAGGATACTCTGGACACATAGAATAACGAAAGAAGAATTACTAGGACGCTTCGGACACGAAATGAAACTAACAAAGATTGCCAAGATCCGTAAAACAGCATAAATAGGTCATATTCTGCGAAACGACAAACAAACTGCTCCACAAAATAAACGTTACACGGCCAAATTTGTCCCAACTTTGGAACTCAATAAATTCTGACTGTGTTGCTAGCGATAGGATTTCTGTTTGAGATGTTGTCTAGTCCAATTATTTTTCTATTAGTCCGTGTTTTTGTAAAAAAATAATCCTTCAGATAATGTTTCTACAGGGTGGCAAATGAAACAATGCAAAATTTCTGAATGTTTGGCTTGCTCCTAATTGAACAAAAAAATATTTTTTGGATTTCATCATTAGAGGCATAAAGATAGATCTCATATCTCAAAACTATTTCTGTTTTTTTCCTTATCTTTTTTATTTACAGGCTGATGTAAAAAAATCAAATTTTTGGTCTTGCAGTGATAACATTTTTCAACTGCTGTTGATGCTAAAACGTCATGTAAGAAGATTGCATTAAAAGTGAGCCAATTGGAATTGCCCCCGAAATTTGGTATTATGCTAGGCTTTGAATTAAACTTAAATTTACTTTCAAACAATCCGTTAATTCTGAACACCTTAAGATGTTCTATGCTTGCATGAGATAAGATTGATTTGTGGAGGAACCCAATTCCAACTGCATGTTCTGAAATAGAGTAAGCCCCTTGCTCACCTGAACATGCACGTAACCAGGCAACGTAAAAATCGGTATAATTAATTAATAATTTATACTACCTATCCTCCACTGTGAATAAAACATTTTCGTCACCACCTCCTCGCTCTGTTCTTATTCAACAGAACGTTAGCCGCGATATATGGTTGGTTCAATTTATTGTTAAGTACATTTCTAAGGATAATGATAAGTATGATTTAGCAATTCTGAAACAAGAAAGTACCAAACATGACGGCATATGGATATCATAGCAAAGATATATTTGTAATGCAAAGAAATCTCAGCTTAATTAGCAAAACTTTTGTGACGCGTGACAGAGTACCTATAGCAAGCCAGTTCGATCGCTCTGATTTTTAGTAGATGCAAATTCAGATTTGGCTCACTTTCAACGCAACCCTGTTTTTTGAATTTTTCAATTCATACTCGCAACACTACAAGGGAATAGGAAGGAAGAACAAAAATCCTGTCTTCGTAATGTAAGAGAGTGGACAGGAATGAATGTTGAAGAACTGTTTCATGTGGCATGGGACAGAGAAGCATTCAGAAATGTGGTCGCTAACCTTCAATGAGAAGACAGCATAAAAAGAAGAAGATACAGCAAATTGACGCCTATGTGAAGTGCAAAAGGTATGACATGTTTTTAGAAATCTCCAGGAAGTACCTCTGTGGTTAATGATCTTCATCGATTTACCAGAATACGTCCATACGGGCTACCGAAAGAATGCCACCCCATTACATTTTTGAGCCATTACGCAAAGCCACTTCGGGAACGATACATGGTTAGCTGTATCCTTTTGGTCTTGCGCATCGGAATATTTTAAACCTACACGGACTTCATCAATTCGATTTTAATCTTAATTCCGCCAAGAATAAGAAAAGCTGTATAAAACGATCGATCACTTGGTTTGTGGATCTTGGTTGGCCTTGCTCTGGTGGTCTAATCTGGCAAGTTGTTTTCCTAAACCACTGAAGACATCAACCAGTGGTGGGGAGATGAACATCCAACCTTTGAGCAACTTCTCGTTGGGAATACTCTTTATTTACAACCATATATGTGATGTTGTCATTGCTAACGTCATGAAGGTTCATCATCATTATCATCATCATCAAGCGACCAATCGCGTCCACTGCTGGGCATAGGTCTCCCGTAGCTTTCTCCATCCTGGCCGATCCTGTGTTGCCTCTATCCAGTTGGTCTTTATCCTTTTGATGTCGTGGGTCCATCTGGTTGGTGGTCCTCTACTTCTGTCTGCGTCTTGACTCGGTCTCCACTCAAGTATCTTCTTTGTCCAGCGATTGTCCGTAAGTCGCGCGACATGATCAGCGCAGTTCCATTTTAAGGTTGTTATACGGCTAACCGCGTCCGTCACTCCGGACCTCTCCCTTAATGTTATATTTGGGATCCTGTCTCTTAGTGATATACCTAACATCGACATTTCCATTTTCCTCTGCGCGGTACTTATTCTATTTGTAGTGTTCTTTGTGAGGGTAAGCGTTTCAGCCTCGTATGTAAGCACAGGCAACACGAACTGATCGAATACAATACAACAATAATGAAAGTTGAAGGTAGAAACAGCCATGCATGCAAACTGATGATGGTGGAGAAAGACACGGAAACGTTTTTGTAATGGAATAATAAACAATATAATTGACTGAAACCCAGGAATTTTATTTTAAACTTTATGCTGGTTTATTGTGTCGAAAGCCTTTTCGTAATCGACGAAGATTGTGCAGAGGAGTTTATTGTATTCGACGCATTTTTCGATAAGGGACTTGACTATTTGTAGATGGTCATTTGTGCCAAATCCGGCTCGAAATCCAGCTTGCTCGCGGGGTTTGTATAGGTCGAATTTATTTGTTAATCTCTTGTTATGGATTATCATTAATAGCTTAGCTATATGTGATAGTAAACTAATGGGTCTGTAATTTTGCAAGTTGTTGATGTCTCTTTTCTTACGCAGTATTTTAATTATTGCCCGATCCCACTGGGAAGGTGTTGTCCCAGTTTGTAGGCAAGCATCAAATAACTTGCCCAATGGATTTAATAACGTAATTCCGCGGCTTTTTTCATATCTCTTAGTGCCCCTCTTATTTCGCCTAAGGTAATATTTGGAATATCCTCGACCCTTGATTTTGCACTCTACTTATGTTGTTGTCCAGGCTCTCTGCATTTTTTATCGCTATATAGTGTCGCGTACAAGTCTTCTACAACCTTTCTACAACCTATAATATTTCCATTTTATTTGTTGTTATTTGGCCACTCTGTTTTGCTGGCTTGCAGATGTTTTTTTCTGCCTTCGGAGCATGGCTTCCGTAGTGATTTCATGCCCTTATTTTGCTCAATTACCTTTAAGACTTCATTTGTGTTATACGTTCTTGTGTCCCTTCGCACTGCCTTGGATATTTCTCTATTTAGGCGTCTTAAAAAAAATTTGCGTTTGTTGTATGTTTATTTGTTGTATGTTTATTTGTCAGATTTCTTCTCCTTTCCATTAGTTGTTTAGTGCTTGTACTGAGTTTTTCTTTTCATTGGGTGCTTTGAGTCTGGCAATCTTTTACTGCGGTTTTAATGGAATTTGTAATAAGTGCGTTCAGGTGTCCTACACTCGGGTCTAAAACACTTTCCTTATGTGCTAGCTGTGATTCTATTCTATGTTGATACTGGGTTTCGTCTCTAAGCGGTCTCCATTTGCTGGATGTTGGTTGTTTAATAAGCTTTCGCCGCTCGTTCTTGATATTAATTGAAATTTTGGATTGGACCAGTCTGTGCTCGCTGCCTATTGACAACTTATTCAGCACAGTAACATCTCGCACTATTTCCGTTCTGTTAGATATGATGAAGTCGATTTCGTTTTTTGTAGTGCCGTCGGGGCTGGCCCAGGTCCATTTTCGCTGTGGTGTTTTGCGATAGAAGCTGTTCATTGCAAATAAGTTATGTTGCAGGAGAAATTCAAGAAGCGTTTGACCTCTCTCATTCCTCACTCCAAATCCGTGGGTTCCCAACGGTGTTTCGGTTTCGTCTTCCTTAGGCCCCAATTTAGCGTTAAAGTCCCCTATTAGCATGCTGTAGTGGGTAGGTTCTTGCTGTATTGCGGTATTTATATTATCATATATTACCACCATCTCCGCGTCCGAGTGTGCGGGATAATTTTTAACGAGTATCTAGTGTTTAGTTTGTATATGAGGTACATTACTCTATTACTGATACTGTGGATCTTGGTGACGTTTTGTATATGCTCTTTGTGTACTAGGAACTCGACTCCTCCTTCGTTTATGTGTTGGTCTCCTCTGTAGTGTAGCAGATGTCGTGAGTTAAGGGTTAGTTGTTCCTCATCTGTTCTTTTATGTTCGCTTATTCCTAGTATGTCCCATTTGATATGGTAGAGTTCTTCCTCGAGTTCCTGAAGTTTCTGGGTTTTTGATAACGTTCTGGTATTTAGAGTAGCGATGGTCAGTTCCTCAGGTCATTGAAAATTGGGAAGTGTAATATTACCAACCTTTACTTCTCGCACTCATTTCCCGCCCTCATTTCCCGTTCTCATTTCCCACTCTCATTTTCATGTTCCCAAATATCATCTTCAATTTATAGCATCGTTCTTATCATACTGTACATTAGCCGCAAAGTGGACGGCTTCTTCTGTTTGTTTTGATCTCCAAAATATGCTAAGATTATATTTTCGGAGCTGACATTCTTCACCTTTTTCGGACTTAATTTGACAATTATTTATATTGGTGGCAGTGGTTTTTCACCGTAACAGGAACAATATACTTATTATTGTCAGAATAATAAAGAACTTACAAAACTGAGTTGTATTCGTTATGGTCGAAATATGATGGTTGTAAATAAAATAATATGCAAACCTCGGTAGGAAGTTTCATTCCTGTCTCGAGATCACAACTAACCTCGACGCTTCGCGTCTCGGGAAGCTAACTAATCTTTGTAATAATACACTTCCCACCTAGGTGTGTAATGTAATACTATTTCCCAACAAGGTAATAATTTTAACCTCATCATACTGATTTAAATTTATTGCTGTGGATAGCAACATGAAAACATATCAAAGGTTAGAAAGAAGAAATACATTTAATTGCTGCCCAAATAAGGCCTCATAAAACCCTAATTTTTTCGGGAAATCCACAATACGCTCGTCGAGTAAGAGGCAAAGCTTTGCTTCTCTTTAACGCCCTTTGTGGCTTTTTGTTTATTGTGTTCTAACAAACGTGAAAAACATTTTTGCATAACGCACATTTTGTAATTCTTAAGTCGACTGGTATTGTTTCTCGTTCTGGTATCCGACGTTTCGTAACCGAGATGTGCCAATTTAGGGGATAGCTATACTAAAAGTTAAAAAAAGTTAGCCCGCTTTTAATAATTATTTGGATCAAATTTACATGTAGAGAATATGATAATCATTAACGTATTGCTTTTAAATATTGGGAAAATAGTAAATTTTACAAAAAAGAAAGAAATTATTATCCTTTGTCGTCGTAATAGTAAAATAGTATGATTTTCATGGCACTTTAGCATTAAGACTTACTGAGTTGCTAAGCTGAAATTGTAATCATCTTGTATCTGCAAGCGGAACATTAATATTGTTCCATTCTAAATATGTTTTTGAATATGCATTGAAATATAGTTACAACCAGTTATAGTAGTCTATGATTCATTTACTGCGTAAATTTGACTGAAAATGGGTCGAAAATATACTTTAGTGGAATATAAAATGAATACTCGTACAGTTAGTGATTTGACAACATATTTTGTATTAAATGGAGCTTGAATGCTCCAAAATTGGACGCTTCTTAAAAGGGATTCATTTGCGTTGTATAGCTATTGTTGATTTAATCATTAACTATTGCCAAACAATAAAATTAATTTAATGGTGTATGTTTACAGTTGTAAATCCTTTAGAGCGTTTAGCCAATCATGTGCCTTACTGCTTTCTGTATATTTTGCATAAGACCATTGTGAACTTATTTATTACATTGGTAACAACTTCTAAAACTTTGTTGTTACAACAACTAACTGTTAGTTATTTTATTTCTTTTATTTTTGTTTGATTATAATTCCACTACCTATGATAGATGATTTCAGAATGGAATCCATTGTTTCCATATGCATTGTTAATCCCATCTGTATCATTTTCATATATCGTTACGATTTCTTTACTTTGTATCGCTGAGTTTAGTTTCATGGTAATTGCCAAATAAATTGCATCAATTCAAATTAAAACTCGAGACGACCAAAAATTAGCTTATCAAATAGAAGAGCCTAATAAATTGAAATCGCACCGCGTTACTTGTGGACAGTGTTTTTAGGTTTAAGATAAGAGATGGACTGATGGTTAGTCATGCTGTCTGACCAGTTTCAGCAAAATAGAAATAAAAATTTTCAACCAGTCATGAAGCATCATACTAGGTTATTATGTTAATAAGCGACAACTTTCATTTCAGCATTATATTCAAGTTGAATAATGCACATGGAATTTCCACATAAAATAATACCGTTGTTATCAATATATACAGTTACACAAACTATTGTCTACAAAATTATGCATTACCTCATAAAATAATGTTTGTTCAAATTGCAAGAGTATTAATTATTAATTTTAAGCAGCAATACGGGTTATATAAATTAGTTACGGTTTACTCATAACTTACATAGGGCAGTAGTTGCAAATATAATTGTAAAAAACTCGTTTCCTTCCTTCAATTTCTTTCCCCTTATTGTCGTACATTATTCTATAGCACTTTGAGAGGCCACATCCTACTTCATGTGTCGTAGCCCATACCATTTGTGTATAGTGTCCTACAAGCGTCATGTTATTTCTGCCTCCAAATTTGAATGCATTCTTTTCAAGCCACCATGTTTCGATTGCAAAGAGCCTTGAACAAAAAAATATTGAAAAATTAAAATATTCTGATCGGCTTACAATTAAAACCTCTTAAGTGAATTAGGATGGGGGTGTAGGGGGCGACAGCAAAAAACGAGAGATATGCAGCCCAAATGTCAACCTCAGCTGCACGTGGTATACCCTGCTAGACAACTGATGAGGCTCTGACGACCGAGTTACGGTATAACTGTTGGAACTGAATTTAAGGAAATGTAATTTCAAAGTCTCCCCTATCAACCCACACAAGCCAGCATGATAGGAGTGTTAGGCGAATACCCCCCCGTAAGATGAGACATAGTAACGCGCGGCCCTCAGTCCCCGGCGGCTTGCTGATCCATGGCCAAGGGTGCTAAGAATCACCGGGTTAACCTAGGCTACCACCGAAAACGACTTTGATGATAGGCACTCTAAATACTAGAACACTCTCAACACCCGAGCAATTTCACCAACTTGAAGGAGAACTGACCCATGTCAAGTAGGATATACTGGGAATAAGCGAACATAAGGAGAGGATAGCGAGCAACTTACTTTACCCTCAGGACATATATTCCAGTACACGGGAACTGAAAATTCGAACGATGGAGAAGTGGCTTTTTGGAAATTTTCAAACTTACGCACCGACAACTGAACATTCCGATGAAGAAATTGCTGGCCTCTATGACGACATAAAGATCGCATTCCAACAAATGCCTATCCACTACGTAATGTACATTGGAGATTTTCATGCCAAGATAGGCCACAAACAGGACAATGCAGAATCGGCGTTGGGAAATTACGACTATGACGCTAGAAATTAAAGAGGTGAAATTCTTCTGCAATTTCTAATGCAATACAATATGGTTGCAATCAACATTCTCAACAGATTTCTATCAGCCATGTGAACAGGCAGGCTCCCAAGCCAACTGCGGAACGAATGACCCCTTCCAAGTCGTAAAAACTTTTATCGAGAAGTTCATCGATTATAACAAGCCACTGGTTCTGGTCTTCGTTGACTATGAAAAGCCATTCGGTATGATCAATCTGCAAAAAATGTTCCATGTCGTGGCAGATTATCGTGTCGATTACAGATATACTAACATTATTAAAACCGCATATGAAAAAGCCAAAGCATGTGTTAAACTGCAAGATTATAATAAAGATATACTAAAGCTTTTAATATCGAAAGGGGTGTAAGACAGGGAGACGTCATGTCCCTTAAACTATTTACTACGGTGCTGGAACATACTTTTAATATCATATCAACGGAGAGAAATTAAACCATCTACAATTCGCTGACGATATTGTCCTAATAACTGACCGTATCGATAAAGCTAAAGAGCTATTGAAGAAACTGAACAATGCGGTTGGACTAAAGATCAATACCAACAAAACCCAATACATGACGAACTTGGTTACCAGAGAAAATATGGCCGTAGCAGAAAACAACGTTGAACAGGTAGTCTCGTACAAATATTTATGACATGAGATTTGCATAGAGCGAGGCAACCAATCAAGTGAAATACAGCTTGCATTTGGCAAGCTCAGTAATTTACTAAAATCCGACATTCCCACATGTTTGAAGAGAAAGGTCTTGTGCATAGTCCAGTGCATAGTCCCTGTACTAACCTATCGAGCAGAAACCCTTAGACTTACTAGGAAAACCGTCAATAAGATACGTTTTGCCCAGAATGCTATGGAAAGATCAATGCTAGGTTTGTGACTTATAGACAGAGTTCCAAATACAAGGTTGCGAGAATTGACTGCCGTAACTTATGCTGGCGAACCCACAACAAAACTTAAATGGAACTGAGCGGGACATATGGCAAGAGTTACTGACGGACGATGGACTAGGAAGATTTTGGAGTGGAGACCACGACATGACGCATTCCGAAATAGGGGACGTCCACCGACGAGATGGTACGATGACATTAGAAGGATTGAAATAAACTGGATGAACGCAGCACAGAATCGCAAGCGATGGATTAGACTACCGGAGGCCTATGTCCAGCAGTGGACGCAACTGGGCTGATGATGATGAAGTGAATTACGTATAGAACTTCATTAACTTCGAAAGCCATTAATTAATTAATTACAAACGTGTATTGAAGTCCGTACCGTCACATGCTTGAAATTAGTTAAGATTTTTAAAATTAAATGTTGAATTTAAAGCTTATGTATTTAAGTTGATTGTTGTAAAGTGGGTATTTCATCACATTATCACAAGTAATATATTTATATACATATTTAAAAATATATCTCTGTGGTTATTAATTAGCTTTCGAAATATTCCATAAAAATGAATCTGTAAGCTGTAATCTGTATTGATTCTGAATCCATTAAACCGAATTCTGATTGATTCTGAATCAAAATAAAAAAAACTGCATGTTTTCCTTGTGTAAGACACAACTCATGTTGGACTAACATCATCTGATTTATTCAGCTCAGCAGATATTCATTTTGAACAGAATTTGAAATGAGTATCTTGTATTATAAAACAAAACATAGCACCACAGCTATTACAAAATAGTAAAAACCATGAACCTAAAACGAAACATAAAAAATTCTGGAAACTTTGGCTTTGCAAGAATAGCAAAAATTGCAAATAAAAATACATTACAAATACTGTTTTGCAAAAACTAAAATTCCTGTAATAAAAAAATTAACTTGTTTTTGAAAAACAGAATAATTACATTTTTTAGATAATACGGCAAATATGAAAGCAGCTGTGCTTATTGGAGGGTGGAGCCACTGGGGTTGTTTTGCTCATTCTTTAAATTTGGTTTCTCAATCATGTTTGAGCGAAATCAAGGAAGTTGTGGAGAAATAAAAAAATATAGTTGGTTATTTTAAACGGAGTAGCCATGTACTTTCCCAACTAAAAGCTTCTGCAGTACGTATGGACATGACTGCATTAAAACTTAAAAATGAGGTAGCAACACGCTGGAAATCTGCGTACGATATGATATATTGAGTTTCACAGATAAAAAATGCCATTATCTCTACCGTAGCTATTTTAAATACCTCATCCCGTAGCAAGCTACATGATGAGTTTGAATTGATTGCTCAACTTCGTAATGAAGAATAGATTGTGGCAGAACAAGCGATAATATTACTGGAAAATATCAATTTGATAACACTCGCCATACGGTAAGAGCAACATATTAATGTCTCTACTATCATATTTTATTATAAGCAGATCAGTAAATATTTAGATTATATTGATTTAACCAACCATGCTCCCAATTAAAAATATGGTAAATAGAAAATCTATTTTGGACCCTAGGTTTAAAAAAATTGGGTTTATAGGCGAGGAAGAATACAAACGAGGTGCAGAACACTCATATACAGAGGTAGCTATCACAAAACTGGTTGATGGAAATGTAGAAAATAAAAGATGTGATAATATAACTGAAAGCGAAGTCGAACCCATCAAACAAAATATTGCACTTCAAAAAGTCTACTTGATGGTTTATGGAATGACTTTGATGCGGAAGTTCGACAACACGTAAATCCGAGCAATCCACAGCATTTGTCATTGTAAAAGTAAATAAATATTTAGAGGAAACTATTTTACCTAGAAAGGATACCTCAGGAGTATGTCCAGATCCTTTTGTCTGGTGGCATCAAAGAAAGCACATATACCCAAAACTATACCAAATTATGAAAAATCGACTATGTGTAATGGCTACATCTGTCCCGTGCGAGTGAATATTTTCGAAAGCAGGGCAGATATTTTTTGATAATCAGGAGAGATTGAAAACGGCTTAAATATCTCAACTAGTTTTTTTGAGCTATAATTTAAATGGGATGTAAGGGATGCCAAACCAACAGCTTTGCGTGGAGAAGCGGGTAAAAGGTAGGACAATCTCGAGAAATCGATCTTAAAGACGGATGAAACTTGGTGGTCAACGGCATGGAAATGCAGATGACAACGGAAAACCACTGCATCAAAAATCTTTGTTGAGTTCCTTAGTAAATCAATTATGCTTGAAAACATTGATGAAATCGCACTCAGCATCCGGCAGAGGGTGTGAAGAATTCCCCGGGTCAGCCAAGAGAGTTTGCACTTGGAATCTTAAGATCATGTTCGTAAGCGGCAAAATTCTGCATAAGATGGACCGACTACGCATACACATAATGCGTCTAACCCCAATGGGGAGACCCGCTGACAGGGTACAGGCTCCTGCATATTACGGGATCACTGCGTTTACTATTCTGGCAATGATGACGCCCAACACTGGAATGGGGTAGCATTTGTAATAGCAAAACATCTTGTACCGTTTGTCACTAACTTCACACCATATTCTGATAGAATCGTAATAATATACGTTCCAGTCCATTCGATTTAACCATCATCCAGGTGTATGCACCCACCTCCACAGCCGACGGTCAAACTGTGGAGAACTTTTACACCCAACTAAAAGACCTACTACGATCAGTTAAGACATCAATCCTTGTTAATAATCGGAGATCTTAACGCAAAAACTGGTAAGGGTAGAGAAAAACGAAAGGGGAGACCGGTTTGTACAATTCTGCAAAGAAAATTTCCTAATAATAGCCAATACTTTTTTTAAACTTCCTGCAAGAAGACTGTATACATGGAAGGCTCCTAAGGACTCGCCCAATAATCAATTAAGAAACAAAATTGAATTCATAGCGATTAACAGGAGGTTCACAAATACTATAATTGCAACAAAAACATATCCAGGTTGAGATATTGCATCAGGTCCTAATCCAGTAGCCTCTGACTTTCTATGATAAACTTTCTTTCTTTGATAAAACTTTCTTTGATAAAACTAAAGTCACCTGCCAAGCCTACAGCAATACATTGCACTGATATTCGTCAACTTAAGAATCAAGAAACGGCTGGAAGGCAAAAAGCCCTATAAATATCTCCAAAAAAGAAGAGCCTTTGAAACAGAAATCATCTCTGAAGAACAATGACAATATTTCTTAAGAAAGACAGTCAATCAAAAGGAGTGGATGGCAGAAGATATCTTGAAAATGATGGGAAAACGTAGATTGATCAAGCAAAGTGACCTCAATCAACACATAGAAATTAATCTCGGAATTAGGAAACAAATACGCCTGACTCGGGGGGAATGGATGAGAGGTATATGCCAAGAGATCAACAGAACAACTGTAGTGAAAGCATGATTTTGCAAACACGCAGACGAAGGTAAACCAGATGACAAGCCGAAAATTGCAATTCTGAGGGTCAGCGATGCCACAATACTAACAGAAGAAGCTGGAAAACTCAGAATGTGGACAATTTAGGTAGTGGAACTCTTTAAAGACGATTCTTTTAAGAGCGATCAACGCTCACCAGAGATGAAATGAAATTAATAGTGCATTAAATAATATGAAAAATGGACGTGCACCCGGTCCAGATGGAATCTGCGCATATTAGTTGATACTGCTCGGCAACACCCAGAAATTTCAGGATCTTGATCGTGCCATTTAATTGGATTTACAACTTTCGAGAAATACCCCGGAAATGGTTGATCTTAACATTTATAAGACCTGCTGTGTAAAGAGACACCTGTCAAAAACATGTGACGACTACTGATCAATTAGTATGATTAACACCATCACTAAAACATATCTGAAGGTGAAGAAGGTAAATTATTTCCTAAACTAAGATACCTAGAACAAAAGTAAGGTTATTTCCGGTCTATTTATATAAAGACAAATTTGGTATACAGGATCAGTCAAACAGTCACAGCAACGCAATAATACTTTTTCTCTAATGGAACACCCCGTTTTTGTTCAATAATTGAACTTTTCTCCACGTTCTAAACAAAAATCGCAAAACACTACACGTTTAAATGTAACCGTTTCGGAGATATCGAGTTCTCAAAATTATGTTTTGATTAATTCGCCAATTTATTAAATCAAATGTAAAACACTATTCATCAAGTAATCTTAGAAAGTTTAGGTCACTATAACAAAGCCGAGTCATTCTTTTGTTCTAAAGAGTTAATGTCTAATTGAGACGAATGTCAAAAATTTATATGAATTATTGTGAATTATTTGAGCTTTAAAATTGCACGTTTAAGTGCAGCTGCGCGTATCGAAATATTAATTATGATAGAATATCGGGTTTTGAATACGAAGTACGAATATATCTCCATGAAACATTTTCTGAGAAACTGATTGCTCGCAGGGGACAATTGAATGGCCAGCTCGGTCCCCTTTGTCCCGATTTGATCCCAGTTGACGTTTTTCTGTGAACTTTCTGTTTACTTTGAACAATAGTGCAAATGATCATAATAAGTGTGCCAAATTTTAAAACAATTATTTATCCAACAAAAAAGTAATTCCAAAAAATTAATTTAAAAAATCTAACTTTAACGCACTTTCTATCAGTTATTATTGAGTTTTCGAAAAAGTGTTATAGGAACTTGCCCCACTAATTTCCGGACACCCTGTAGAATAAGTCAAGAAATTGCCGGTATTCCTTGGAATATATTTATAAACTCATTAGCACATTTTGTTCAGCGACTTCATTACTGTCAAGAGGTAAACGGCACACACTTTGATCCCTTTTTAAAATAAAATTTAAATTTAATCCTTGGAATCAATTAAATTATCTTGTTTATAATGTTAGCCTATTTATCTTCTACCATTCCTGTTTGGAATTTACAATACTAAATCTGAAAATTTAGATTTGATTATTTGCGAATTACAGCAAAAATAATGAATAATTAATCATTGTTGTGTATATTTTCCTGATTGTACTTTAATTTATTTCAAAAAATTCCTGGGTTTCAGTCAATTTTATTGTTTATTATTCAAAATGTTACAAATACGTTTCGGTGTCTTTCTCCACCATCATCAGTTTGTCTAAATTATATATTTACAGTTATCATCAATTTAAATAAAAAACTTTCACCAAAATTCACATATTAAAATACAAATCACACACACATTAAAAAGTACATTAAGAACATTGGTTTTCAGGTGATGAGTCAGGACAAACATGTCTGGGAAAAGACTAGAATCTATTGTTTAGAGATTTAAATTTAACTTACGTGTCTAGTTGTTTCTACCTTCACATTTGACTGGTTATTGAATTCCCTATTTTATTCGATATCGAGCGAGAGAACAAAAAAAACTGTTTATACTTCGCCTTTTCTTTGCATTCTAGGAATTGCTCTGCAATTCCTCAATATCAGGTGTTTATATTTCACTTACCTAGTCCAATCAGTTCATGCATGCGATCATTTAATTAGTGTGTGATACACAGAGCTAAGATTGTCTGTGTCTGATCTAAAATTCACTGCATTCTGATGTTTTTTAATCTGTATCATTTCATGGATTCTTCTCTTAGTAGTAGTAGTAAACATCTTTATTTCTAAAAAAGGCTATCGACCTATCGGTCTTTCTGCCCTTGTTTAATACATGTAGTCTTAATCTAATTAAAAAACAAATATGAAAATTCTCTTATTCTAGGTTAACAATATTATTAAATAAAATTCCAATGACAAGAAAAAATTATTTTATTGTCCACTAGTCAGTTGCGTTTGTAAGTGTTCGAGTAGCGTTGATGTAGGGAAACGAAAGCGGGATTGTCTGGTTGGTCTTGTAAGACAAAGGGGATTCAGTATGGTCCAGTTGTAGGGGTTGTTTGTCCATTTTGTCTGTAGATGTATGAGTCTTTCCGAGATCTTTGTCATGTTTGTGCGTTCGTATAGTAGTTGGGTGGGGGGGTAGTCTTAGTGCAATTTGTTCTGTTGTTTGTGTATAACGTTTTGTCCTTTCTGTTCCGTTGGTCATGAGTATATGTCCAAAGTCTAGCAAGGGTCTACAAATCGCTTTATATATTTTGGTGGCGGTGTTTGTGCTAATTCCTCTGTCTTTGTAGGTTAGTGATCGGAAGTGTTTTGTTCTCTTTATTGTTTCTGCCCTGATGTTTCGTATGTGTTTAGTGAATTTAAGTTTGTGGTCAATTGTGATTCTAAGGTATTTTACGTCGTTTTTTGGTTGTGTCGATTGGCCCTCTGCAGTTATTGTAGGGGAGTCAGCGTTGAGTCTGTGGTTTGTGAGCAGAAGTTGGTTTTTTAACGCGTTTGGTGTTAGTCTCCATTTATAAAACCATGTCATTGTGTTGTTTGTTAGTGTTTGGAGTCTTTGAGCTGCTCTCTCAGTAGTTTTGTCATGTACAATAAGTGCCGTGTCGTCTGCGTATTGTAATATGTATGCCGATCTGTCGATTTGATTTTTGTCTGGTAAGTTGTAATTGTATATGTCATGGCAGTATATATTGTAGAGAAACGGTGAGAGCGGGGATCCTTGAGGGAGCCCTTGTTCAGGGGAAAAAGAAAATGACAGTGTTTTGTCAATTCGTACTTGTAGTTGTCTGTTTTCTAGTAAGTTCTTTATGGTGTGTAGTAGATATGTTGGTGTGTGTAGTTTGTATAGTTTCTATAGTAAGCCTCTATGCCAGACACTATCAAAAGCCTTGTTAATGTCCATAAACAGGCAAGCTGTCTTTCTGTCAGTTAGGTGGGTAGTTTGTATATTGTTGGCCAAAATAAAGAGCGGATGAACAGTCGAGTGATGCTGTTTGAAACCAAATTGGTAGGTAGGTATATATTTTCCAATCACTTTTTCAAGCCGCTGCTTTATTATGTATTCAAAAATTTTGCTTAGTACTGGAAGTAGTGTAATTGGTCTGTAGTTGCTCGGTTGTGTATTGTCCAGTCCATTTTTGGGTATAGGGATTATTAAGCCGTTTTTCCATGTTTCTGGGATTCTGCCATTTGTGATGCAGTTGTTCAATTCAGTTAGGATCAGTTTGTGTGTTTCTTGAGTTAGGCTTTTCAAGAGTTTTGCCTTAATTTTATCTTTCCCCGGTGCAGTTTTTTTGGTGTGCGCTAGGGCTTCATCGTACTCTGTGTCTGTGATCAGTTTGTAGGTGTAGTTTGGTTCTTCTCTTATTATAGTTGTTTTCATTGATTAATATTGTAGTTTTTTCAGTAACATGTCTGGGAAAAGACTAGAATCTATTGTTTTAGAGATCTAAATTCAACTTACGTATATAGTTGCCTTCAACCTCACATTTGACTGGTCACTGAATTTTCCATATTTTATTCGATATTAAGCGAGCGAAACAAACGAGTAAACATCTGATATTGAAGAATTGCCAAGAAATTTCTAGAATGCAAAGAAAAGACGAAAGATAAACAGTTTTTTTTGTTTCGCTCGGTTGATATCTAATAAAATATGGAAAATTCAGTAACCAGTCAAATGTGAGATTGAAGGCAACTATATACGTAAGTTGAATTTAGATCTCTAAAACAATAGATTCTAGTCTTTTCCCAGACATGTTTGTCCTGACTCATCACCTGAAAACCAATGTTCTGGATGTACTTTTTAATATGTGTGTGATTTGTATTTTAATATGTGAATTTTGGTGAAAGTTTTCTATTTAAATTGATGATAACTGCAAATATATATTTTAGAGAAACTGATGATGGTGGAGAAAGACACCGAAACGTATTTGTAACATTTTAAATGGTAAACAATAAAATTGACTGAAACCCAGGAATACATTGGAATAAATTAAAGTACAGTCAGGAAAATATACGAAACGATAATTGGTAAGTTGGGGCATTTATGTTGCTAACTATCGGTCTTAATGGGTGGCCTGCTATGTGAAGCTTTGGCAGGCCATATATATATGGTGCTCGGCCGTTGTTGCAAGACAGTGTTCGTTTCAAATTATCCGTTATGAATTTATTTTTATGCCATGAATTTATTATTTTATTTAGTTTTGTTTGAATATTTATAGTAAGATCTTTTTTTTCTGGTTTATATGTTTTTAAATCATTTATTAAGGCTAGCATTTTTGTTTTATATTCACTTTTCATCATAACAACTGTCTTGCTACATTTATCAGCATATAAATAATATAAATAAGAAAAAAGAAGGTGAAATCAAGTATGTATCATTACCGTACATACCAGAAATCAACACAAAAATAAAAAGTGTTTTGAAACCACGTAATATTAATATAGCGGAAAAAACTAAAAACAACTTGGCAAAAGAATGTTTTACAAAATTTAAACCTAAAAGCGAAAAGTTGGACACACCTAACGTAATATACAAGATTGACTGTTTGAACTGTGACAACACATACATAGGTCAAACAGAACAATATTAAAAAAAAGAATATACGAACATAAATATAGCTTAAGAAAGGTTAACGAAAATGGAACAGCATTAGCACAACATGCACAACAAAAGTTACATAGTTTTGATTTCGATAACACAAAAATATTAATCCATGAAAACAACTATAATAAGAGAAGAATCCATGAAATGATACAGATTAAAAAACATCAGAATGCAGTGAATTTTAGATCAGACACAGACAATCTTAGCCCTGTGTATCACACACTAATTAAATGATCGCATGCATGAACTGATTGGACCAGGTAAGTGAAATATAAATACCTGATATTGAGGAATTGCAGAGCAATTCCTAGAATGCAAAGAAAAGGCGAAGTATAAACAGTTTTTTTTGTTCTCTCACTCGATATCGAATAAAATAGGGAATTCAATAACCAGTCAAATGTGAAGGTAGAAACAACTAGACACGTAAGTTAAATTTAAATCTCTAAACAATAGATTCTAGTCTTTTCCCAGACATATTTGTCCTGACTCATCACCTGAAAACCAATGTTCTTAATGTACTTTTTAATGTGTGTGTGATTTGTATTTTAATATGTGAATTTTGGTGAAAGTTTTTTTATTTAAATTGATGAAAACTGTAAATATATATTTTAGACAAACTGATGATGGTGGAGAAAGACACCGAAACGTATTTGTAACATTTTGAATAATAAACAATAAAATTGACGTGTCATACCGTTTAATTAATACAAATTAAACTAGAAAAAAAGGGTTTTAAAGGCATTCTCCCAGAATATAAATCATATCAATTCGTTCTGCTTTAAAGGAAAAAGTTTCGTAACAAACTACTTACAAAACAAGATTGCATAGAAACGATGAACATGTTTACAAAAGGACGTAGTTTCAAACGAATTTAATACATTTTGGTTACATGTAAAACGGGAACTCAGAGGGTGTTTCAAACGTTTCCTGATAATTTGTCAAGGAATAAACTAATCAAGATTTCTCTTCCATGAAATAAAAACCCCATAATTAGGATATAATGTAGGCAAAATAAGTAAAATCGGTTAACTGGTATAAAAGCTAAGAACTTTACCCGAAAATTCTGATTCGTCACTTTCATTGAACTGAGTTCTATGTTGGTTCAAAATAAATTAAAAGTCGTTTTTTGTTATAACACTTCCGCATATGTCTATGGAAATTTCTGTTCAAAGTGCTTGCAGAGTGTGGACGTGCTGCGAAGCTGAATTGTGCGATATTTTCGAGTTGAAATTGTGTTCGTTATTGTATTGTGCGTTTTTTGGAATAACATCTAGAACATTCCTTATCGGGCAACTACCGGGTTTGCGCGATAAGTGAAATGAATCCCGGAATCTCTCTGGAATGCGAGTCGGACCAGGGCTCCCAAGGGAGCTACTTTCTTAGGCCCAGGACCAAGAAGAGGGGTAGGGTGCCCAAGTCTGACCCAACATCGCCAGCGTCACCAACCCCGGCTCCAAAAAAATCAGCGATGGAGGAGGCTGTAGGGGTGTCGCAGGCGACTTCAGCGGGCGCAGCGGATGACGGGTTTGTCGTCCCGCGAAGGACTGTGGCGTGGAGCACGCTGATTGTTGCTCCAGAGGCCACGACGCTAAAAAACCGCTTTACGCCCATCCAGCCGCCAATCGTGGATGAGCCTCCAACACCAGCGTAGGGACTGAACGGGAAGCAATTGCTGAGAGCCCTACAGCAGTTGCAAACAAGCCCAAGAGGGCAGAAAAACCGCCGCCAATTGTGATCGCTGGAAAACCCAGCAATCACACAATGCTGATTGGTGGCCTAAAAACCATCACCAGTCAGCCGTTCACGCTGAAGTACACGAAGGCTTCGTTAATCGTGTACTGCAGCGGCATTATGGACTGGGCGGCGGTAAAACGATCCCTGGAGGAGGACAAGAGCCAGTTCCACACCTACGCCCCTTCGTCGGACAAAACGCACGCGTTCGTCCTGAGGGACCTGGAGGGAAATGTCGATCCGACTGCCATCAAGGAGGATCTGACAGACAAAGGACTGGAGGTGAGAAATGTCTTCAAAATGAAGACACTCTTCAGGCCGCTCTACCTGGTCGTCACTAGCGACAAGGCAACCCTCCGAAGGCTTAACGCCGCGGCCAGGGTGGTGTGCAGTGTCAGGGTTTCGTGGGAAACCCGCAAAAACCGGAAGACCCTGACACAGTGTCGTCGATGCCAGGGCTGGGGCCATGTCTCCGGGAACTGCCACCGGGACTTTAAATGCTCCCGATGCGCTGGGGGGCATGAAATCACCGCCTGCCCCGTTGGGGCTACATTAAAATGCGCTAACTGCGGTGGGCCTCATCGTAGCTTTGACGAGGCTTGCCCAGTCTACATTTACAAACAGGCGCAAGTCCCGGCGGAGAAGCAGCGTTTCGTCCCTGCTCCTCTTCCAACGAGGCCAGCCTGGGGTCAAACCAGTCGAGCCCCTGGCCCGATCCACCCTTCACCCCTAAGCAGCAGGACCATGGCGCCAAGTTACGCCAACAGGACCATGCTGCCCCCGCCACCGCCTTCATTAGCGGAGTTTCCTCCGCTGAGGCAGCACGAAGCTGTCCCGACGAGCTCCGCCCACCCAGCCCATGGTATAAATGGCAACGCGGTGGCCATGCTGGGCAGTGTCCAGCGGGAATTCGTCGAGCTGTCGTCGCAAATCAACTTGGAGGAGGTGATCAAGGCGGTAAGATTTTATAGCGCTGCATTGAGTTGATCAGCGATCAGCGACTTCTGAACGGTACACATCGTGCTCTGCATTTAGTGTGTGCAAAAAAGTGAATCTCTGTGATACGGTGGTATTTTTTTAAAAATATCAAAAGAAATTCGGCGGTATTTTTTAATACCATGGCGCCCAAAACGGCGCTAGAAAAGAAGCTGCAGCAGGAGGTGGAGTAGCAGAAGAGACAGATTGCGGAACTCACAGGTGAAGTCCGCAAGCTGACCCAGCTGCTGGCAGACTACCTTGCCACCGCAGGATCGCCCAGGAGGGCGGTCGCTGCACCAAAGGGGGCCCCGGCCACCTTTAGTGCAGCAGTGAAAGCGGCTCCCAAACAACAGGAGCCTAAGAAAACCCCAGCAGTAGCCCCCAAGACTGCTGCTGGGAAAAAGCAAGCGGTGGCCATAGCAGGGCCATCCAAGAAGACCCCTGCCACTGCCATCCTGCCACCTGGGTCACAGGAAAGCAGGAAGCGAAGGCGCGAGGAAGCCGAAGATGCGGCTTCAATCGAGAAGGAAACCGGGATGGAGACAGACATCCCGGTCACCAACAAAAGGGCGGAAAAAATTGCGCCAATCAATGTGGAGGGCCAGAGCTGGAAACAGCTAATTAAAGCCCTGGACGCAGCAGGAATTGTTGTGGCCAAAGCCACAACTACGAAACAGGGGATAAGTATCATTACTAATTCCCCATCTGATTTCAGGAGGACCACTCAACTCCTGGAAAACCTCCGGAGGCCGTATTACACCTATACGCTCCCGGAGGAGAAGAAAACCCATGTGGTCATTAGGGGGCTCCCTAATGATTACGAGGCGGCCGAGATCGAGGAGGAGCTTAGGGGACAAGGCATCGGGGCGCGTAAGCGTTCCAGATGCTCAGCCGCCGAACAAAGCAGCGACTGGGACTGGTCTTGGTGAAGACCACCAGCAAAAACATCTGGAAAGTGTCCAGACTGTTCAACCTGGTGGTCAAGCTGGAGGCCAAGAGGAAGTCCAAGGAGCCAGGGCAATGTTACCGCTGCCAGAGGTACGGGCACTCGCAGCGGAACTGCACGTACCAGCCGAGGTGTGTGAAGTGTGTTGAAAACCACAGGAGCAGTGAGTGCCCGCTTCCAAAGCCTGGAGCAGGCGAAGTGCGCAACAGTAAGTGCGCACTCTGCGGGGCAGAGGGACACCCAGCCAGCTGGAGGGGTTGCCCACAGTACCCCAAAAAGAAGATCCCGGTAGCCCGCAGGGAAGCCCGACCATCCAAGCCCGCAGCAGCCCGCCAAATGGACCAGCAGGAACTGGCAGGCATTCTGCAGGCGCTACTTAACAAACTCAATGGCTAAACGGCCAGCGAGTTTCAAAGTGGCCTCGTGGAATGTAAACGGGTTGCTAAGCAGACGTCCAGAACTGGACGAATTCCTGCAAAGCAGGCAACCTGACGTGATGGCACTTCAGGAAACCCTGCTAGGCATTAAGACTAGAGTAAGCTTTACTAATTACTTTATTTACAGGTACGACAGTGCAACGAGACGACCAGGAGTGGCCATTCTAATAAGAAAGGACATAGACCATCACAGCATTGGCATTGAAGACACTGACCTGCATGCCATTAGCGTGCAAGTCAACACCACCAGGGGACCAGTGACAGTGACATCTGCCTACAAGGCCCCCAAGGCGCAACTGGCACCACAGGACATTGAGACCCTGCTGGGCAACAACCGAGCTAGGCTGCTAATCGGAGACCTGAACTGTAAGAACACGGAGTGGAATAGCTCCTGCACTTGCAGGAATGGTCGGGCATTAGCAGAAGCAGTTGAAACCCACAATGCAGTCGTCATGGGTCCTGAGGTTCCGACAAGGATCCCATCAGGAGCTGGGATACCGGAGGTGTTAGACATTGCCATTGCCAAGAACATCCGGCAGGTGTTAACCATTGAGACCATAGAGGAGGGGACTTCGGACCATAACCCAATTATATTGAGTTGTGGCGATGAAGAAACAACTCCGCTTCTTGGATCAAGGACTACCACTTATTGGTCTATGTTCACGGAGGTACTCCATAATCAGATTGTAATTCCACAGATTACCACGGAAGAGGACCTGGAAACAGCGGCAGGAAAACTTGGTGAGGCAATCCTGCAGGCATACACCAGAAGTTCGGTGACTGTGGAGGTACTGGTAGCTCGTGAGGAACTACCAGCAAACCTTCGCAGGAAAATCGCCAACCACAGACGGCTGCGCAGGACGTACAGAAGGCAGCCCACAGAGGAGAACAGGATCGTCTTGAACCGCCAAGGCCAGATCCTGAAGGAAGCCCTCAGGGAACACCGGAACCAGAAATGGGAAGGACGCATCCGGGAGATAGGGCCAGAGGACCAAAGTATCTGGAAACTCCAAAAGGCTCTCCGGCAGGAAGACACCAAGATACCAGCTTTACACGGAGTGCAAGGTCTGGTATATACTAACAGTGATAAAGCGGAAACTTTTGCAGATACGATCGAGAGAGAGGCCAGGGAAAACACTCACCCAGACGAAGACGACGAGCACGAAACTGCCGTCAGACGAGTTGTTCGGAGATTCCGGACAAAAGAGGTGAACAGCAGCATCTCACCAACCTCACCAGGTGAAGTGGCGGCCATCATCAGGCACTCAAGGACGAGGAAGGCTCCTGGAAGAGATGGATTCACCAACAAGATGCTTAAGAACCTGCCGAGAAAAGGGCTGGTAGCTATCACAACTCTCATTAATGCCATTTTCAGAACTGGATATTTCCCGCACGTCTGGAAACACTCGGACGTAATTATGCTCCCGAAGCCCAAGAAGAACAGGACCTTTCCCCAGAACTACAGGCCCATCAGCCTGTTGTCCAGCTTCAGCAAGATAGCAGAACGAGTTATCTTGCGGAGGCTTACGAGGGAAACGAGTGAGCTTGAGCTGCTGCCGCCTGAACAGTTTGGGTTCCGTGGTAAACACTCCACGGAACTACAGCTGCTCAGGATCGTTGAAAGATGTGCCAAGGAAATGAACCAGAACAGGACAACCGGCATCCTCGCTCTGGACGTCGCAAGAGCCTTTGACAGAGTGTGGAGAGACGGATTAATCTTCAAAATGCTGGAAACAGGTATTAGTGAAGAAATGTGCCGGTTAATCGACAGCTATATTTGCAGAAGGACCTTCAGCGTCAAAGTTGGGAACTGCAGGTCAGAAGACAGAAGCACAAAAGCTGGAGTGCCGCAAGGAGCGGTACTCTCCCCGATGCTATACAACATCTTCACGAGCGACATTCCCCGGACCGCCAATACGACCCTGGCGCTTTTTGCGGACGATACAGCTCTGCTGTCATCCTCGTGGCAAAAAGAGCATGTGCGTCGAAACCTGCAACTTGCCATGGACGAACTACAAAAGTGGTTCATCAAATGGAAAGTGCAGGTGAACGCAACAAAGAGCCAGGCCATCCTAATTGGAAGGAAAAAAGACAAGATTGATGGGAATATCAATTTTGACGGAGAAGAGATCCCATGGGCAAGTAATGTCAAGTATCTAGGTGTTGTTTTAGATCAGAGGCTGACCTGGAGGCAACATGTGAAAACAGCGATCAACAAGGCAAGGGCTAGAGCGGCAACGCTGTATCCCCTGCTGAACCGACGAAGCCAGATGAGTTTAAGGAACAAGCTGCTACTCATCAAAAGTGTCATCAGGCCGGCCATGACGTATGCCTCCACAGCGTGGGGATATGCGTCAGAAACCTGTCTGAGACAGCTCCAGGCCACAGAAAATAAACTTCTGCGGATGGCCATAGATGCTCCCTGGTTTGTGATGACCTAATGAAACGGAAATCAGCCACGAACTTCGAAAAGGCCGAAAACCATCCCTTTGTAGAGCTCCGGAATGCCGTAGCCTACTCCCCAGAGGCCAACGGGCCCAGGAAAAAGAGGCCCAGGCACCAGCTGGCCCAATAGGGCAACAAATAGGTACAGCAGTTTACTGCAGAGTGCCGTAAGTAACTTTAAGACAGTGTGATTAGGCAGTATTAAGTAGTATAGTGCTTGTGTAAAATTAGTAAGATGCCCATTCTAGCAGCCAGCTAGCATGGAGAGAATGAGAGGTGAAGGCATACGGATGCCAGAGCTGAACCATTCTTAAAGAAGACCACAAGTTTTAAAGGATAACTCCCGGAAACTTGCAGTCAAAAATGGGGGATTTTAGTTGGTAGAAATCCAACACTACCCGGTGTCACGGGACACTGGGTGTCTTCGAGAAGATTTTTATCCACCAGCCGCCGCCGGGCAAACAAAAAAAAATGCTGGGCAGTGTCCAGCGGGAATTCGCCGAGCTGTCGTCGCAAATCAACTTGGAGGAGGTGATCAAGGCGGTAAGATTTTATAGCGCTGCATTGAGGGGTTGCGTCTCGAAGACAGACAAATTCCTAGTCTCACGCAGTTCTTCAATGAAGATATTAACAGCTTCGATTTTTAAGTATTGATATTGTCAACTGTGTCCTATGAGGATTGGGGAATGGAACTCATGTGGACTCCGGAGTCGTCTCGGTGAGTTCGAGCAGTTCCTCGGGTCTGAGGACGTCGATGTGGCGTTAATCGTGGAAACATGGTTGCGCCCCGGAGACAGAATCACAATCCGGGGGTACAGGCTCGAGCGTGCCGATTGGCCCGGTCTAAGGGGTGGAGTGGCCATAGCGATCAAAGCAACGATCCCATACAGGAGACTGCCATGCAGGCAGTCAGTAATAGAGAACGTTGGCGTTGAGCTTCATGATGGTGTTTTGATCTTCTGTGGGTACTCTACTTCTACTCGCTTACAGGCCACTGACGTTGATCCATTTTTTTCAAACACCAATAGGGTGTTGCTTATGGGAGATTTCAACGCCCGCCATCCACTATTTAATAACCCTGGACGGAAAAACGCAGCTGGCAATTTCCTAGCCAGCTACGTTCGCGACAATGGCCTACTAGTTATGCCCACTTCATCTCCAACGCATTATCCAAACAGTGGAATGAACCCGTCTTTCCTTGATTTCGGAATAGTCAAAGGACTCGCCAATCTCACGGAGATGGTGGTTATAGACGCCCTCAGCAGTGACCATTTGCCCATTTACCTCGACATTAGGGATTCAAAGCGCACACAAACTAACGACTTTCGATATTCATACGAAAATTTCGATTTTCGCGAATATCGAAAACGACTACAAGACCTGACGTGTATTCCGGGCCAGATTTATACTGTCGAAGCTCTAGAGCATGCGGTAAAAGGTCTGACCAGGAATATACAACGGACACAGCAAGCTTTGGCCAAAAAATTTCCGAACAGACTGCGGCGCGACAATCTTCCTGAGGAAATTTTGGACCTTATTAAGGCGAAAAATCGAATCAGGAAGCGTTGGCAGCGATTCAGGCAATCTGCCGATCGCATAATGGCAGCAGAGCTTGCACGAGACATACAGCGCGAAATCTCCGCATACAGGAATTATACCTGGGCGGAGAAACTGCGAAATCTGACTCCCCGTGACAATTCCCTGTGGAGACTGTCGAGAAGTCTGCGAAACGGCTTTGAGCAAGTCCCCGCTCTTGAAAAAGAGGGGCGGAGTTATATTACCACCAGTGACAAGTGCGAGCTGCTCGCCGACTTTTTGGCAGAAGTACACAAGGTCCAACCAGCCCTTCAGGATAACGAAATAGAAAGACAGACCGCTGTTTTTGTAGAACGGAAGTATCCTATACCACCCTCGATTTTGCATTCCTATATAACAACCCCGTCGGAGATACAATCGTGTCTTCGGCGCCTCCCTAGCCGAAAAGCCCCCGGGCCAGACGGCATCCCTTATTTACTCCTCAAAAACTTACCGCGGAAAACTATTGTGCTAATAGTACAAATAGTCAACGCAGTCCTTAAATGGCAGCACTTCCCACAGGACTGGAAAAACGCTGTAATAATCCCCATCCTAAAGCCGGGCAAAAACCCGACCGAACCCGCCTCTTATAGGCCAATTTCGCTCTTGAACACCCTCGGCAAATTAACCGAGAAGGTCATCCATTCGAGATTACAGGCAGCAGCCAGCTTCGAAGTTTAATCCCGGATGAACAGTTTGGCTTTCGACCAAGACACAACACAACGCTGCACACTGCTAGGATCGCAACGGATGCCTATGCAGCATTTAATAAGCTTCAAACTACGGTTATGCTGCTTCTCGACATGCAAAGGGCCTTTGACACAGTCTGGCACACAGGCCTGCTGTACAAGTTGTTTGCCGTGCATTCACTGCCACTCTACCTAGTTTCCCTGATAGCGTCTTACCTAAAAAACCGTTCCATCCAGGTGAAAGTGGAGAATTCCACTTCTGCCAAAAGACGCATCGCGGCAGGAGTACCACAAAGAACAGTGATTTCGCCGCTGCTGTATACATTGTACACAGCAGACATTCCAAAACTTCCCACTACAAAAATAGCACTATACGCTGATGATACGGCTATCTACGCATCGTCTTTTTATGCTCAGGCTGCGAAATCTCGCATTGCACATCACCTGAGTTTACTGACGCCGTATTTTGACAAATGGAAACTTAAAGTGAATCCCAGGAAGACGGAACTTATTATCTTTTCGCGCAAATTCACTAACAACAAAATCTTATCACCACTCGTGGTCCAAAATACTCCTATCAAACCAACAAAAGAGGTGAAATACCTGGGATTCAAACTAGACGCCCGACTCCATTTCAATAAGCATGTTGACTATGCTGTACAAAAGACTGCCATGGCCCGAAGAAAGTTGTACTCTCTTCTGGCGCCAAATTCTTTCCTATCGCCTCGAAATAAACTTCTGCTCTACACCTCCACTATAAGGCCCATACTGACCTACGGCTCCCCTGTCTGGCACTCTGTCTGTGATTCCACGAGACGACGTGTTCAAAGGACCCAAAATAGGTTCCTAAGAGGCGTCCTATCGGCTGACAGATACACCAGAATAACCGAAATGCACGAAGCTACAGAGATGGCCTATATAGCCGACTATATAGATACCATCGCTGAAAAATTTTATCATAGCGGAGTGCAAGGCTCAGTCCTCACGCGAAATATCACCCAAGTAAGAGAGTAAGTAAGAGGATTTTGTCCCTGACAGTACGTGACGACAAATAAACATTGCCTGCCAGTTGCAGACAGTCGTTTCTAGCAGGCTGGAAACGCACAAATCCAACATAACGTGACTTGACGGGTTCGTCCTGCCTCGTTCTGGCTGGTGTTGGCTGGTCCTTGCACCGATCGGGGCGGGGGCGGATGGATTTGGTCATCTAGTTGAAACTGCCGGCGGTTAACGCCACGGCTGACAGTATCAAAGTTAAAGGTCGAAGCAAAAGGGGTTTTTGGCTTCCCTTCAGGAAGACCTTTTTTCCTTAATGAATGCCCCTCGAATAAAACCAATACCGCCACTTCAAGACTATCTCCTGACGTTGTCGTGCGTATGGCTGGCTCGGGAATGTCCATGTTAGGGCACTGCCCAGGTAATGGACGACTTAGCGCGCCTATTTAGATCATGGGCAAAGAGCAACCGGCCGAACATCTGGCTAGACATGGGAGTTATGTTTGTTAACTTTGTTTGTGAATTTTATTAATGGGAATGTTCAATAAATTTTATCTATCTATCTGTTCAAAGTTCGATCCAAGAATCTCAGCTTGCAATATTCTTGTTGCGTTTGTATTTTTTTAGTAACTACTATGTTTTTCCGTTTCATGTAAGATTTTCGCAAAATACGCACTCTAGGGGTAATTTATAAAATTTTAATATATGACAGATGAGTTACCTACCAAGGAACTTTGGTGCTGGCGATGAATATATTTTGCCCACAGGAACCATAACCGCTGACGTGTCGACCTTCTACGCTATCGTGAACAAGAAACTCACATTTGTTAGCCCATCTTTGGGCATCTCTTGCTGCCCCTCTATGCCATTTCTTTAAATAAACCTTAATTAGTAGTAATAAGTTTAGGCAAAAATTTTTATATATTTTGAAGCAAAAAGTAAGGAAATTGAAAAGAGGCGAAATGCCTACCATTTTTAACATGTTGCTCGCTTTTGGTTCAACCCTTGATCTAAAGTAATTGTGATACATCACAATTTTGTTTTTTACTCTCTGTCGTTCGGGAGTGATAGCCCGAAAAGGTAGATGATCTCCCATCAATTTCGGGCCTAAAATACATGTGTAGCGATATATCATCCGTTGAATCTACCCAATCACATTAATTAATATTCAAGTCAGATTTCAGTTTTAAATATTATTCTGCCATCCACTGAGCTTTGAGACATGCGATTTCAAAGCTTGTTAAACGGTGTTCTAAAAAATGTTTTTCTCAAGCAAAATTTTATGAGAGTATGACAAAAAATATGCTAACAGTTATTAAAAGATTTTGTTTTTCCTGGCTTGTAGGCCGTGCTCTATAAGGTTTAGAACCTGACGTTCCGCCTGGAACTGCGGCAAAGGCAATGAGGTAACGGTCGAAGTGATCTCTCGTGTGACAGTGCTCTGACTGATTCAAGTGCCTTTGAACATATTCCACTTCAGCCAAATTTTTTAAAATTTCCTACTGCTAACTTATCTACTGGTACTTAAATCTAACATTTTTAGAGTGTTTTACACTCTATGTTTGTTGACATCTCTGATTCAAGTGCTGCCTGGGCTGTCTCTTTTATATCGTCTAAACCACCACCCACTCCTGCTGAAGATGCAAAGCTGCAGAAGATGCAAGATTATATCTGCGCAGGATCAATGACATCCCTCCGTTTAAGTGGTGCGATCTGTGTTCTTTGGAGGGCCGGTTTCCATGTTCTACTTAAATTGAAGGCCTTTTCTTTTCGATTGAAATTTTCCTTGTGTTTTTGGATCTCAATGGCCTCTCAAAAAATCCTTGGATAGTACTGATTCCCCCTATCCAGCACCTGCATTTCTTCGAACAGAATCCTATGATTGTCCCTGGTTAACGTATTCTCTGCCAAAAGCCATCTGTCCTAGTCTGCAATTCTTGTGTTTGGTTAACCTTGCCTGGATGCTTCTTTTTTGCAGTGCCTACATACACCAATCCACAGCTGCATGGGATCCGGTAGACTCCGGGAGCAGACAAAGGAGGCATATTACCTTTGCAGACGTGAGACTCTGTTTTATGGTTTTTGTACGTTTGAAGATGGTTTTTACCTGAAATTTTTTCAGTAGTCGCGGATCCTGTCAGTAGCATTCTCTCTATATAATACTGAAGCAAATCCTTTCTCAGGCCTGGTCTCCTTCTCAGTGGTTCTGCGATTGGGATGAAGTGCCCTCCTTATTTCATGCCTCGTATATCCGTTGTTGGCAAAGGCTGTGTTGTTAAACTAACAAATAATTCATTCTTGTTTTTAACTTGAAACTATCAATTTGTATTGAGAAAATACAGTATTTTTAAATAGTTGTTTCATTACAGAAATAACTGTCGATGTGGGTAGGCGTGTTCTGGTCGCGGTGATGGTGGTGTTTGCAGTTAGAGGCATACGTCGATTAAATACCATTCCACATACTTGGTGGTATTGCGGTCAAGGCCGTCAAGCAATCGTGTGACAAATATCAACAAAACGATATAAAGGCCAGCAACAACCATCGCAAGATGGCAACAATAACAAATAAGGTTGCACTTACAAAGCTACAATTAAAAACTCAAAATGAATTATATTTGTGGGAGGTATTGCAACTAACCCTTGTAATCAATAAAACTCTAGAAGGTAAAATCGACCAGTTACAATTAAATGTCTCATGCTGAGTCTTAAACCGAGCTTCGTGGTGATAAGACGTGTTCGCATATTTAAAGCAAAGTTGTTTACACATCGCGCAAAGAATTTGAATAATTCTTCAAATATAAACAACCGCATTTATCGTTCAACGAGAATATACGAGTGGAATTCAAACGAAAGGATGAACCCTGGGAGTTCGCAAGAATCCGAATCGGATTATGCCTCCCAGGATGGTGGGTTCAAAAAGCCACAATCGAAAAAACGGGGCAGAAAACCGAAGACGACCCAGCCAACCCAGCCAACCCAGCCAACCCCCACAACCCCCACAACGCCAACACCTGAGGCCAAACGAATAGCTTTGGACTATCAGTCTACAAACAACAAAAACCAAACAACAAACAGCAAGACAACATCAACAAGATTTCCCACGTATTCGCACACATTCACAGCGAACGCATTGTCGACCATCACCAGAGTCCAACTTGCAATCAGGTGGGAGGAACTCAACCCCAACAACAAGGATGTGATTATCAGACAAGATAATTACTTCCTAATCAAAACCAACCAGGAGGACAAAACATCAAAAATTTTACAACAACTAAAACAAGAAAACACTGTAACAAGTTACAAATTACAAAAAAACGATAACCTCCCACTAATCCGACAACAAAAGTCAGGTCACCACCATATTACACCATCATATTCAGTCGTCGCCACTGGGGTCGACCTGGACATTGAAGACAGCATGTTTCTGGAACGCCTGGAGCAGCAGGGCTTCAAAATAAGGTTCTGCAGGAGAATTATCTCGCGAGAGCGCAACGCACCAACACTCATGATGAGGTTAATAACCGGCGATATATCCACATACGAAAGGTTGATGAGCGACCGTGCGGTTCATTTTTTGGGCCGCATTTTCAAAATCACCGAAAGTAAACCACCAGCACCCGTGCCTGCGCCGTGTGGCAAATGCAACCTATTCAGCCACAAAACTGAAGATTGCAAACAATCGCCAAGATGCAACAAGTGCCAGGGACCCCATCCAACTTCCAGGTGCGAGTCGCCACTGCCAACCAAGTGCGCAGCATGCAACTCAGAGGACCACGCAGCATGGAGCATGAAGTGCCCAAAACGACCGACAGCCCCAATCGTCGGAATCCCAAACGTAAAAATAAAATGTGTTAACAAACGTACGTCCGGGATTGCGGAGACAACGACAGTGGCAAGTAGAATACACACACCCATTACAACACATGACCACATCATAAACAAATACAAACATCAACTTAACAAGACAAACAATACCAACAGAGACGAACTACTAAAAAAACTACGAAAACAATTTATAGAAGACTTCGACATCGACACCTCAGTGGTTTTCTTCGGGAACCATGTTTACATACTAATGTTTGACATGCTCCTGCCCGAGGGACGCTCTCCAACTGAACCCTGCGAACAAGTGAGACAGACAGTAACAAAAATACAAGATTCAATATGAAAGTACTTTACGCGAACATCAACGGACTTAACAGTAAAAAACCACTTATTTACAACTACATAGAACAAAACGACACAGACTGCTGCATATTTGTAGAGACTAAAACCAAACTAGGACAAACACCAACGTACAGAAATTGGCAGTATATCTATAGGCATGGAAATACCATCAATCATGCCAGGGGCGGGGTCGCAGCTCTCCTAAAACCAACAGCTAAACTTGGAAGAGCAAATCCTCCTTTCCTCAACAACCCTTTGAACGACTGTCTACATTTTACCATACCATACTTAAACGACCTGATACATATATTTCTGACATACATACACCCACACTCCAACCTAGAACAAAACATACTGACTAAGGCGAGCATCTATAAATATGCAATAATTATAGGCGACTTTAACTTGAACACGAACAAAACGAAACAACTTAAAAGATTTTTGCAAAACTCCGACTTTATAAAACAGCACACCCCACCAACTTTTCTGATGCCCGCAAACCCAGACTCAACACCAGACGTTCTACTGCACACAAAAATCTTGACAAACACCATCAACAACATAAACTTAACCAACGAGCTGGGATCCGACCACCTGGCTATTACGTTTAACATAGACTTACAACATACGCAACCTACCTCCAATACACCTCCTATAGAGAAAAACTTAAACCTAACAAAGACTGACATAGACAAAGTGAAACAACATATACATGACTACATTCAATCACAAGCACAGCACATTTCGATAGAAACCATACAACAACAACTTTCACTAGCCATAGGAAAATTTAGCCCGGAAATAAAAAATGCTTTCTACCGACATACACTACCCAAATACATACTGAGACTAATAAAACATAAGAGAGAACTGTATAGACTATATACAAACACTCAAAATAACGACCTAAAAAAGACAATGAACCAACTTAACAGAAACATTAAAACTATGATTGGACAATACCGACAAGACAAATGGCTAGAAACATGTAAAGAAATACAGAAGGACAAAGGCAAAACATACTGGCGAAAAATTAAGAAACTGGCGCAATACAGGAAGACTGGCACTACTGACACAATTGACGAAAACGGAATAGAACGCTACACAGACAAAGAGAAAGCGGACGCATTCGCCAGACACTATCAAAGGGCCTTCAGCACATCGACAAACCCTAACTTCGACAATGACAACTGGAACTTGATCAACGACTGGTACTTGAACTATTTTAACAACTCACCAAACTATGCCTGCACACTGGTCACAGACACAGAGTACGATGAAGCCCTAGCGCACATCAAGAACACTGCACCGGGGAAAGATAAAATTAAGGCAAAAGTCTTGAAAAGCCTAACTCAAGAAACACACAAACTGATCCTAACTGAATTGAACAACTGCATCACAAATGGCAGAATCCCAGAAACATGGAAAAACGGCTTAATAATCCCTATACCCAAAAATGGACTGGACAATACACAACCGAGCAACTACAGACCAATTACACTGCTTCCAGTACTGGGCAAGATTTTTGAATACATAATGAAGCAGCGGCTTGACAAAGTGATTGGAAAATATATACCTACCTACCAATTTGGTTTCAAACAGCATCACTCGACTGTTCATCCGCTCTTTATTTTGGCCAACAATATACAAACTACCCACCTAACTGATAGAAAGACAGCTTGCCTGTTTATGGACATTAACAAGGCTTTTGACAGTGTCTGGCATAGAGGCTTACTATACAAACTATACAAACTACACACACCAACATATCTACTACACACCATAAAGAACTTACTAGAAAACAGACAACTACAAGTACGAATTGACAAAACACTGTCATTTTCTTTTTCCCCTGAACAAGGGCTCCCTCAAGGATCCCCGCTCTCACCGTTTCTCTACAATATATACTGCCATGACATATACAATTACAACTTACCAGACAAAAATCAAATCGACAGATCGGCATACATATTACAATACGCAGACGACACGGCACTTATTGTACATGACAAAACTACTGAGAGAGCAGCGCAAAGACTCCAAACACTAACAAACAACACAATGACATGGTTTTATAAATGGAGAGTAACACCAAACGCGTCAAAAAACCAACTTCTGCTCACAAACCACAGACTCAACGCTGATTCCCCTACAATAACAACAGACGGCCAAACGACACAACCAAAAAACGACGTAAAATACCTTGGAATCACAATCGACCACAAACTTAAATTCACTAAACACATACGAAACATCAGGGCAGAAACAATAAAGAGAACAAAACACTTCCGATCACTAACCTACAAAGACAGAGGAATTAGCACAAACACCGCCACCAAAATATATAAAGCTATTTGTAGACCCTTGCTAGACTTTGGACATGTACTCATGACCAACGGAACAGAAAGGACAAAACGTTATACACAAACAGCAGAGCAAATTGCACTAAGACTAATAACACGAATAAGACACCCCCAAAACCCACTACACAACCCCCCCACCCAACTACTATACGAACGCACAAACATGACAAAGATCTCGGAAAGACTCATACAGCTACAGACAAAATGGACAAACAACCCCTACAACTGGACCATACTGAATCCCCTTTGTCTTACAAGACCAACCAGACAATCCCGCTTCCGTTTCCCTACATTAACGCTACTCGAACACTTACAAACGCAACGGACTAGTGGACAATAAAATAATTTCTTCTTGCCACTCAAATCTTATTTATTTAATAACATTGTTAACCTAGAATGGGAGAATTTTCATATTTGTTTTTTATTTAGATTGGGACTGCATGTATTAAACAAGGGCAGAAATACCGATAGGTCGATAGCCTTTTTTAGAAATAAAGATGTTTACTACTACTATTGTCAACCTAGAATAGGAGAATTTTCATATTGGTTTTTTATCTAGATTAAGACTGCATGTATTAAACAAGGGCAGAAAGACCGATAGGTCGATAGCCTTTTTTAGAAATAAAGATGTTTACTACTACTGTCTCATGCTTTAAGAGAACAGAATTGGAAAGGAAAAGACAAAACAAGTCTGTTACAAAAAATGACTACCACCAAAGACTCGAGAGCCTATATTAATTTCGTTTCGGCGAGCACCGGATAATCGGCATCATCATCACCATCAACATCGAAAGCAACAGCTCAGTCATGTAAAGTTGAATATCACACAGACGAGGAAGAGCTGGCCAAAGAAACTGAGTGGATAAGAACGAAACACAAGAACAAAAAACGCAGAATGAATACTTCGCCAAATGTCACTCCTCCAAGAACCAACGAAGCAAAAATTAAAAAAAGAACTAAAGTCCCCACCAATCAGGATACATTAAAGAATTAAAGAAAAAATCAAGAAAGAATCCTTCCAAATAAAACTAATTTACTGGTAAAAGTACTGCAAAAATTAACTGTACCAACTCTGACTGCTACAGAGAAATAGTAAAATTACTGGGAGACTTGCAGGTACATAGTTGCACACCTATCACAGCAAACAAACAAGACCAATTAGGGTAATGACAAAAAACTTGCATAGCTCTTGTAATCCAGAAAATATCAAAACACATCTATTAAAAAAGGACTTAAAAATCATTGAGGTCAATAACAAGATGGAACGAAAAATCTCCATTAAATATGTTCATGCTAACGTTTGCCAATGAGGAAAACATAGATGAAATATACAAAATAACTCACATATTGGGCAGTAAAGTAAAAATTGAACGACTACAAGCATCCCAATTATTTCCTCAATGTTAGACATGTCAAGCGTTTGCACACACACAAAAATTTTGTGCGAAAGAGCCAAGAGGCATAAAATGTACAGAAACAAGCGATTGCCGAAAAGCTGAAAACCAAAAACTGAAATGTGTAAACTGTGGAGAAGAACACCCTGCCCACTATCGAGGATGTGTAGTCGCGAAAGAGTTACAAAAAATTAAGAACAAGAAAGCTATCAAAATAGTCCAACAAATGTCATTAAAGACAAAGTTGAACAAAAAGAACAAGGAAGAAAATAAAGTCACAATCAGGATAAACCAACTTATGACTCTATAGCTGAGATAGGGATAAAGAAACCAACAAAGTCTCAGGGAAGTAATACTGACGAAACATTACGGCTTATATTAAACAAACTCACTCAAATGGAAGACACAGTTTTGAGTGTAAACCAAATAATTAAAAAACTTGAGGAAGATTCTAAAAGAAATTTATACTCAAAAGTTTAAAAAAACCATAATGTATAGTACAATTAAAATTATGACTTCAAAGTCAAAGCGGTCCAAAGCTGTGGATGTCAAGCCGTTTCAACGGGAAACCTACATACTGGCCTACCGATCCAGAAAAAATTCATGAACTGATAGACTTTTATATAATTAAAAATGTATCAAGCAATTATATGAAAATTGAAGACAGCCTGGAGCTTAATTCGGATCATTCACCGATTGTTTTGACTCTGAGCGAACATATCATTTCAAAGCCAAACAATCCCTGTCTAGCTAATAAAAGGACTGACTGGAAGAGTTTTAGAATAACATTGGAAAAACGACAAAATTTGGCAGTCCCGGTGCGTACTGCAGAACAGTTAGACTTCGAGGTGGAAAAACTAATAGCTGATATCCAACATTCAGCATGGAAAAACACACCAGAAATTAAAAGGAAGCTGGAAGGAAATAACTATCCTAAAGAAATTCTCGAATTATTATCGGAAAAAAGAAAAGCAAGGAAAAAATGCCAACAGTCCAGATCCCCGCAGGATAAAACTAGACTAAATAATCTTACATCTCAGCTGAGACGAGAGATTAAACAGATAAAGAACGATACCATTGGCGAGTTCCTACGGAAACTTACTAATGATTCTAGTACAGAATATTCGCTATGGAAAACTACCAAAAACCTGATAAGACCAATCATGCATGAACCCCCAATCAGAAATGCAGACGGGAGCTGGGCTAAAAACAATGATCAAAAAGCCAGAAGATTTTCAGAACACCTTGAGGAAATATTTCAACCTAATGCAGTGGATAACGCAGAAACATTGCCTTGTATTACACGGCAGGAAGAAGGAGAAATCCCGTTTGTCACTCTGACTGAAGTAATTAAAGAAATAAAAACTAATATCAATCCGAAAAAAGCTCCTGGATTCGACTTAATCACAGGACAGATCCTCAAATAATTACCGAAAAAAGCATTGCTTAAGCTCACTAACCTGACCAATGCCTCATTTCGACTTCAGTGCGTCCCACAGTTATGGAAGGTGGCAGAAGTGATCATGATTCCAAAACCTGGAAAACCACCCCATGAAGCAATGTCATATCGTCCAATATCACTACTACCAGTTATGCCCAAGCTATTTGAAAAACTTCTATTGAAAAGACTAAAACCAATAATTGAAGCTCAACAGATTATCCCGGATCATCAGTTCGGTTTCAGGAATCAACACTGTACATTCATCAAGTCCATAGAATTGTCAAAACTCGCTAGAAGAGCAGAAAGTTTGCTCAGTTATATTCCAGGATGTTTCACAGACTTTCGAAAAGTTTCTTCGGGTTCAATACTCACAAATATGTATTGAAATCTTATGTAACTGAGACCTCACAATCAGACAAGACAATGCTTACTCTGATCTAAAAGAAATTCAAGTATGTGTTCCACAGGGCAGTGTATTGAGACCAATACTTTATCTACTATACACATGGGTTCTGCCTACAGTAGGTTCTGATGAAGCGGCCAACATTAGTGAATGTCAGTGTGAGTGGGGTAGAAGAAAAATTGCGTCAAGCTACTGTTGCTGATCAAAATGTTGTTGCTACATTCGCTGATGACAATATGCTGACTCTAAATATGAGGTTCAAAGTTGGGCCCTAAAATGGCGCATCAAATTAAATGAAAAGATATCGGTCCATATCGACTTTGTACAGATTGGTGGTGATATAGGCATAAACCTCGATACAAAACTCAAGTGGAAACCACACGTAAAGAAGAAACAGGAAGAATTGAATCTGAAGTATAGAAAGATGTTCTGGCTATTGGGTAGAAACTCAGCTCTCACAGTGTATAACAAGCTATTGTTATATAATCAAGTCCTCAATCCAGTGTGGACTTATGGTGGGCAACTTTGGGGCTGCATCAAACAGAGCAATAGAAACATCATCCAACGCTTCCATAATAAAGTACTTCGTAGTATCGTTGATGCACCATGGTATATAAAAAATTAAAATCTATATAAAGACTTGGCTGTAGAAACAGTAGATAAAGTCATCAAAAAGTATGCACAGAAGAACTAAACCATTCGAACTCGTTTAGAATGCAATTGTGAGAGAGTACATGTCAAACCGATGTACTCTTGTATTACAGACAAAATGACTACCAGAGAATGTATGTGCTTTGTATTTTTAAATGTAGTAGATTAAGTTAAAGACAAATGGCTTATTAGTATACTTCACTAGATTGCAATAACAATTAATAAAAAAAAAGTTGTTTCTTCGTTTGATACAGGTAGCCCCCGATGTATTCAATAATACAACGCAACGAAATTTATTGATTTCATTTTTGGGATATTAAGCTGGTTATAATTTTTTTAGTATTGGAAAACGTGCAGCGCATAGGAAAATTCAACGTCACTTGAAAAGGTGAAGATTTTTCGATTTTCTATGAAGATTTAGTAACTTGGTTAGTATTAGTTCTGAATAATTATATAATATTTTCAGAGCTCGGTTAAAATTTGAAACACTCTAGCAAACACTGAAGGTTTTCTACTCATGAATATAAAATATTGAAAATATACAGGGTGTGCGTTAAAAAAAATAAATTTTTAATATGAAAATGTGCTAATTTAACTTGCCATAAAATATTGTCAAAAATACAATTTATCATCAAATACAAATACGTGATTAGAGATTACGGAAATATTTCCGAATTATCAGCAGCATGAAAACGTTAATTTTTATCGTTAAATAATTTTTATCGTTAAGACCGAATATCTAAAAACTACCAACTTCTGGCTCATAGTTTATATAACCCTCACCGCCGAGGTATCATTCTACCATAACCTGCGGTCATTTCTGCTCTATTGTTTTTATATTTTATATAACAAAAATTAATATACATTTACAAAAGTATTCAAAAAACAATTAGATTTATAGTGTTTCACAAAAAAAATTGTTTTTTTGTGCTGCATCTTTTATGGCGCTGTCAATATTTTCAAAATATTAGCGATTAGTCCCTTAACGATATGGCTATTACAGTTTTGAAACAAATAATACCGGTTAAACGTAAACTTACAATACTTTACTCTATCACTGAGACACCCTGTACAAGCAGAACACCACCATTTATTAATAATAGAGGAATATTATACACTTACGCCTATTAGGATTAAAATGACTGAACTCCTCCGTCAAATTGATTAACAGTACAACAATGGACACTAATAGAAAAACTCGACCATACTTTTTTTTTAACATGGTTGATCCGGTCCGTATGTTAATGTACTCGTATTTAGAACTGGAGGTGTATGATCTGGAGTGATTTATCTTCGGGACTTCTATAATTCTCCGTAGTTAAATGACCTTTTTCATGACACCTAAAATTGATTTAAATAATTATACAGGGTGAGTACCAAAAATTTTCATATTGTATATTTAAAAAAATGAAAATCGTTTTTTCGAGTTGTAGTTAAGTTGTTCGATTATTCAAAATCATCAATATTGTAGGTTTCAAAATATATTTGAAACCGTTCCATCTAGATACTTTATTGTTTAGCCTGTCATTTGTTGCAGAAATTCGCACAACTATATAGGGTGATTCAAAAGTGGCGTCATTTCTCTGGGGGTGTTGTCTGGGGGTGTTTTGGGAGTACAGGAAAAATAGTAAAAAAAATTAATTCTTATCAAAAACAGAGATATTTGCCAAAAACTAGATCAGAATTACGGCAACGATGCTTTTCAATGTAATCTGCCTAATTCACATTACGTAAATACCTGTTACTTCTTAATTATTGAAAATTGTAGTAACCATGGATAAACACAAAACAAAGAAAGAGAAAGCAATAGAAATATTTTGAGGTTAGGATAACCCTGTCAATTTGTCGTCAGTGCTGCCATCCTTTTTGGGGCAGATGAGTGATATACCTAAATCCCCCACATGTCAACAAAAACCTCATGTGTAAGGTTATGTATTAATGATCAATATTAATCAAATAACATACAATTAAGTTGTTAAATCACAAGAGGTTGACGAAGTTCTGCCCGTGTAACTCCAGACTTGTTTGTTCCCCAATCACTTTATTGTGCACTCTTCGCCGCATTCTGGGATCACCTTTTGATCAGCTTCTCATATTCGGCTAATTAACTCCTGCTCAATTTGTACCGGTGTTCGGAAGATCAGATAGTTAATGTGTCCTTTTGTCCTGTGGATCTTACATACATGGTAGGAATGTGGCCCTTCCCCTGGGGAGTTATAGGGACAATTATCCGGAGCCTGGGAAAGAGTCAGTGGTTGTGCAATGCTCCGAGCACTCCTGGAAGGCTCTGCTGCAATTATCTCCAATATTTGTGCCTCTGTGTCTGGAACCCGAGCACCTGTAGATCGTCCACATTCTGCGTCAATTCCTGGAGCCAATCGTGCAGTGTCTCTAGCCCTTTGCTGGTGTAAGGTCTTACACCTTCTGCTATGTTAGTGTGGCATGTTCCCATAACTAATCACATATCCGCAAATTCGATGTTGGTGTACATTTTGTGAAAGGAGCTTCAAAGTAAGTCACATATTGACAAATGCTTTTTATTATTGACAAAGGCTATCTACGTGTAACTATCTGTTAATGACAAAAAACATCATTGCCGCTTTGACTTTGCATCAAAAAATTGTAGAAAAGGTTTTTTTAGTATCAAAAATTTTCGTAGTTTGAAGCAAAGATCGTAATTTTTCTTTTCGAATGGTTAAGTATTCCAAAAGGCTACCAAGCAAACATGGAACTATTTTAAAATAATACTTAATAACGAAGTTGAAATTCGATTTTCAACTGTTAAAATCTTCTAGAAATTTTCGAAAAACAAATTTTCAATATTTTTCTCGTACTCTCCAAGTGAGCCCCTATAAACCGTTAAAAGGAATGACGCCACTTTTGAATCACCCTGTATAAAGAGATGCAAAATCTCGCAAAATACAATGATCTCTTAATGACCAAAGGTGAAATACTGTTTGGTTCGCAAATCAGAAGTATGTATATTGATTTTTGTGCTGTAGCTAAAGTTATTTTGCAAATATTAACAGTGCAGAAGCCAGAAAAAGTGCGCAGAAATACACCAAATATATTCTTATTGGCACGATTTTAAAACGATTGATTTCCGACCAGCCTCGCTTCTTTGATTTCAATGTGCCTCACTTTCACGCACGGAATTTTCACGCAGCGCCTTTCTTCATACAAAAAGAATACAATATTATAAATTTTCATCAATATCACATTAAATCGTTGTTATGAACGGAAAAGCACTTGGAAGATACTTGATACTCAAAAATGATATGACATAGAAAAGCATTAGAAAAATTTGGAGAGTAATTGTGAAGCGAAAAAGTATATAATGTACGGGTTTTATGTCTGTTTTTGGTATAAGGAGCAACTGTATAGAATGCTGAAAATATTTTAGTTGTAAAGATTTTTTAATGCGAGCGATTCCAGATGTGTTATCAACAGATAACAATGTCCTTTTTCTCGTAAATGTCTAAGGTGCCACAAACTGTGACGCACCTGCTCCCATACAAGGTGATTTAAAACTGGCGTAATTCCCCTGGGGGTGTTCTCTGGGGGTGTTTAGAGAGTACAGAAAAAATATTATTGTTAAAAATTGAGATATTTGCACGAATGAAAAAACTAGATCAGAAGGACGGCAATAATGTTTTTCATGATAATCTGCCTCCTTAACATTACGTTGCTGTTGCTTCTTAATTGTCAAAAACTAAAGTAATCATAGATAAACAGAAAGTGAAAGTGACGACAATAAAATAAGTTAGCACTATGTTGTCACTTTGGCACCGGCACTCCTGCCAACCTTTTTGGGGCACAAGAGTGATATACCTGAATCAGCCACATATGTCAACAAAAACCTCCTGTAAAAGGTTATGAATAAATGATCTATTTTGGGCTCACATTTCGAGCACCTTCTCGTGTTCAGTTAATTAACTCCTGCGCACTATGTACAGGTGTTCGCTAAATAAGATATTTAATGTGTTCTTGTGTCCTATGTATCTTACATACATGGTAGGAATGTAGCCCCTCCTCGGTAACTATCTGATGCCTGAAAAAGTGTCAGTTGTTGTATAAGGCTCCGAGTACTCCAGGAAGACTTTGCAAGAGATTGCAAGTATCTCCAGTACCTGTTCCTCTATGTCTGGAACCCGAACACCTCTTGGTACACGACGTAGATTGGGTTCACGAGTCGAAAAAATGTGTTTTCTCGCCAACGAAAATCGGCGGATGATTTCTAAGCTTCAAAAACGTATTAGTTTGTCGATTTCAGACATTTTTGAGCATTTGCAGCTCTTAGCTTCCTTTCGTTTAGGAAATAAGATGGTTTTTAAAGATTGGATTCACGAGTCGAAAATATGCGTTTTCTCGCTAACGAAAATCGGCGTATGATTTCTAATCATCAAAAACGTATTAGTTTGCCGATTTGAGACGTCTTTGAGCATTTGCAGCTCTTAGCTTCCTTTCGTTTAGGAAATAAAATGGTTTTTAAAGATTGGGTTCACGAGTCGAACATATGTGTTTTCTCGCCAACGAAAATTGGCAAATGATTTCTAAGCATTAAAAACGTATTAGTCTGCAGGTTTGAGACATTTTTGAGCATTTGCAGTTCTTAGCTTCCTGTCGTTTAGGAAATAAGATGGTTTTTAAAGATTGGATTTACGAGTCGAAAATATGCGTTTTCTCGCTAATGAAAATCGGCGCATGATTTCTAATCGTCAAAAACGTATTAGTTTGCCGATTTGAGACGTATTTGAGCATTTGCAGCTCTTAGCTTCCTTTCGTTTAGGAAATAAAATGGTTTTTAAAGATTGGGTTCACGAGTCGAACATATGTGTTTTCTCGCCAACGAAAATTGGCGAATTATTTCTAAGCATCAAAAACGTATTAGTCTGCAGGTTTGAGATATTTTTGAGCATTTGCAGCTCTTAGCTTCCTTTCGTTTAGGAAATAAGATGGTTTTTAAAGATTGGATTCACGAGTCGAAAATATGCGTTTTCGACTCGTGATGTTCCGAAAATTGCAATTGTTTGTCTTTGCCTGCTATTAACTTGGCTTAGATTTAGTTCTGATTACTTTTATTCAATTGCTTCGTTAATTGAATTTTTTGCTTGCATTTATTGTTTTACGTGACTTATAATGAAAATACTTCTAATTTATGTTTATTCATTTTGGGTCTCTTAAGCTTTGACAATAAGAGCATTATAATTCGTTTTATATCTGGGATTTAAAATTTCTGTTATTTACATATAGTTTAAAGCCGCTTAAGCCGCGCCAAACATTCGATCAATATAGTCTAAAAGTATGAAACAAGGCATATGAAGAATATGAACTTATTATTATATCAGAAGTAAATTAGAAATTGTAAAAATGTCGGTGATTCTTCGTCAAAGCGTTGAAAACGTTTTATTTTAACATAATTAATGTTTAAGCTAGCTGCTGGTCATATTGTACTCTAAAGAGTAACTAAGAATCTATGAGAACCTTAGTCTTAAAACATCTCGACAAACCTATTTTGAGTTTTGCTGAATACAGTTCCACTTTTAACATAAGCATGACACAGTTCTTTATGAGAGTTTAATAATGATTTCCCTTTTTATATCACATCCACCCATTTGTTTTAAGACAAAAGTGGCATTTGCATCCCGAATATACTGAAGTACTGATTGATCTTCAGTAGGTTGGCATTGTTAAATGGTTTTCTTCGTGCATTATTCAATGAGTAAAATGTTAGAAAACCATGTTTGTAAAGATGTTTGCTTAATTTTTTGTGTCCATCCTGTATTTGGAGAGAAAGACGCATAGAACATTAACATCAATTTCATTATGCAAATTATTTTCGACTTGATTACTTTGACAGGCATGTTCTGCTTTTTAACATAATATCTCAATTAGATTTTGCGTGTTCAGAAATAGTAGGTGTTATATCTTTGACGATTACCGCTTTCCAGATAAGCTTTGTTACGTTTGTATGGAAAGAATAATCCAAACCTAAGGCCCTATAAACGCTGAAATATTTCTGCCTTATTTAGAACTTGGGTATATTCAGATATTTTAATAAATTTCTTGCTAATGTGAGTGAACACGATTACCTTAAAAACTCCAGATATTAGTTGCTTTTAAAACATAGCTAAAATCACTTTACTTGCTGGCACAAATGATACTGGAGACCACACTGATTTTGACCCATTTAACTTCTCATGCTAATTTATTCTAATTGAGCGATATAATTCCAGACCTTAAAGTGATCTATTAACGCCTTAAGTGGTACAGTTAAAATTCATTTTTATGTAGTCTGGAAGTGCTGCCTCGTGTCGTTAGCGACGAGTGAGCACAACGGCAATGCAAAGAAATCCTCAATTTAGAATTATTGCAAAAAATATCCCTAAGAGAAAATTAAGTGAATTATATTATGGAGTTATTTTAATTATTTATATTACTGTAGTATTCATTAAAAGTTCACTAAATCTAGTTCTCTTTGCATAACTAAAGTTACAATAAGTTTTTCTTCATCGTTGCTCCATTGCGCATTTCCTTTTTTCGGATCAACTGGTTGCGGAAGCTTCATATCCAAAAAGAACTTGGGTGAATCCAGAATTATTCTGTCTTTTTCAATTTTTAAGTCCAAATTTTGACGATCTTCCCCAGGTAGTTCTATACTTATCACCATATTTTCACAGCTGCTTGTAGAGGAATTTTTCAAACTCATCTAGAAAATGACAATTATAAGGAGAAAGTTAACATTCTTTAAAATCTGTTCTTAAAGGGCATTAAACACACAGTGGTAAACATTCAAGACTCTTCTCTTGTTGTCACAATTATATTAAGAATAATTTCAAAATTTCCTGGGTTTCAGTCAATTTTATTGTTTATTATTTAAAATGTTACAAATACGTTTCGGTCTCTTTCTCCACCATCATCAGTTTGTCTAAAATATACATTTTTACATTTATTATCAATTTAATTTAAAAAAAACTTTCACAAAATTAACATAATAAAATACAAATCACTCACATATTAAAAAGTACAATTTGGGACCTTGGTTCTCAGGTGATGAGTCGGGATAAACATGTTCGAGAAAAGACTAGAATCTATTGTTTAGAGATCTAAATTTAACTTACATGTCTAGATGTTTCTACCTTTACATTTGGTTGGACATTGAATTCCCTATTTTATTCGATATCGAGCGAGGGCACGAAAAACCTGTTTATACTTCGCCTTTTCTTTGCATTCTTGGAATTGCTCTGTAATTCATCAATATCAGCTGTTTACTTTTCATTTACCAGGTCCATTCAGTTCATGCATGCGATCATCTAATTAATGTGTGATACACTGAGCTAAGATTGTCTGTATCTGATCTAAAATTCATTGCATTCTGGTGTTTTTTGATCTGTATCATTTCATGGATTCTTCTCTTATTATAGTTGTTTTCATTGATTAGCATTTTTGTGTTATCGAAATCAAAACTATGCAATTTTTGTTGTGCATGTTGTGCTAATGCTGTTGCATTTTCGTTAACCTTTCTTAGGCTATATTTATGCTCGTATATTCTTTTTTTCAAATATTGTCCTGTTTGACCTATGTATGCTTTTTCACAGTTCAAATAGTCAATCCTGTATACTACGTTAGGTGTGTCCAACTTATCGCTTCCAGGTTTAAATTTTGTGAAACATTCCCTTACCAAGTTGTGTTTAGTTCTTTCCGCCACAGTAATATTATGTGGCTTCAGAATACTCTTTATTTTTGTGTTTATCTCCGGCATGTACGGTGATGATACATACTTGACTTCCCCCTCCTTTATCTTATCTACACCATTCATGCTGTTCCATTTATTTGAATTGTAGATTTTATTAATTCTTGGTTTTATTATTGGTTCAAAGAAAGCTTTGGGATAGTTGTTCATTATTAGTACCCTTTTTATTTCTTCAAGATTTTCCATGGATCTATATCTACAATGTGCCAATTTAATCGCTCTATCAGTAAGAGCTGTTACAACACTTTTTTTTATATTGTATAGGTGCATATGATTGGTAATTCAAGTATCTACCAGACCACACATCCTTTGTGTACCAGTTTGTTTTTATTTCCCCATTACCGTCATATACAACAGTCATATCCAAAAAGTTTATCCCGACTCATCACCTGAGAACCAAGGTCCCAAATTGTACTTTTTAATATGTGTGTGATTTGTATTTTAATATGTTAATTTTGTGAAAGTTTTTTTTAATTAAATTGATAATAAATGTAAAAATGTATATTTTAGACAAACTGATGATGGTGGAGAAAGACACCGAAACGTATTTGTAACAGTTTAAATAATAAACAATAAAATTGACTGAAACCCAGGAAATTTTGAAATAAATTGAAGTACAGTCAGGAAAATATACACAACAATTAAGAATAATGTAGCCTACTACTTGTTGTAAGCGTGGGCTTGTTGTTCACAGAGTTGAAAAACAGCATACATATGAATTGCATAGGCGCTATTGAACGCTGTTTCTATCTCAAATGTTCAATCATAATTTCAAATTTTTTCAGTTGTAAGTATAGGATATTGAGACGAGTCGCAAGAACTGTTAGTGAATAAGTTTAGGTTTTTTACTAAATCATTAACGTAACAAAATTTGACCCAGTAGTAGTAAACATTTTTATTTCTAAAAAAAGGCTATCGACCTATCGGTCTTTCTGCCCTTGTTTAGTACATGCAGTCTTAATCTAAACAAACAAATAAAGGTAAACACTATCTTATTCTAGGTTACTATTTGAATAATTTTAATTCTGGCAAACAGAGATCTTGGATTTATTGCCCAGTAGTCAGTTACTATTGTAAGCGTTCGAGTAGCGTTGATGTAGGGAAACCGAAGCGGGATTGTCTGGTTGGTCTTGTAAGACAAAGGGGATTCAGTATGGTCCAGTTGTAGGGGTTGTTTGTCCATTTTGTCTGTAGATGTATGAGTCTTTCCGAGATCTTTGTCATGTTTGTGCGTTCGTATAGTAGTTGGGTGGGGGGGTTGTGCAGTGGGTTTTGGGGGTGTCTTATTCGTGTTATTAGTCTTAGTGCAATTTGTTCTGTTGTTTGTATATAACGTTTTGTCCTTTCTGTTCCGTTGGTCATTAGTATATGTCCATAGTCTAGCAAGGGTCTACAGCTTTATATATTTTGGCGGCGGTATTTGTGCTGATTCCTCTGTCTTTGTAGGTTGGTGATCGGAAGTGTTTTGTTCTTTTTATTGTTTCTGTCCTGATGTTTCGTATGTGTTTAGTGAATTTAAGTTTGTGGTCAATTGTGATTCCAAGGTATTTTACGTCGTTTTTTGATTGTGTCGTTTGGCCGTCTGCAGTTTGACCGACGGCAATTTGACCCATTTTATTCAAATGACCAAAAAATCTCACAATTCAAATAAAAATTTATTTGTACTTTATTTAATAGACACCGATCTTTATTATTCAGCCGTTACACTTTTAAGTCACTGACAAAAAAATCGTGGGATCAAATAAAAGTCATTGAAAAAATACACAAGAACAGTAACGAACCAGCTGCGAAATATCAGAAATCAGTTAAAAGGAACCTTCCAGTCCGAATCCGAATACGTTACTACACGTAGTCGCTCATACTAATTAGTAACTAGAAGTAACTGGTAACTGGTGAGTACCAGTACCGAATATCGACAACCGCGATTGATTTTCAACGTCAGTCGTTAATATCACTAGAAACAGCGTTGCCCGAACGCAATAAAACGAGTTAATTTTCCTTTAATAACGCCTCGTTTCCGACTGAGATTGTCCATGGCCACGCGGAGTTACTAAAGCTATTGACAATCTTTCGATACGCTATTTAATCGAGAACGGGAATGATTCTTAATTAAGCAATTTATCAATAAATTAATAAAAAATGTAAAATGATGCTTCAGATATGAAGTAATAGAAATAATACTTAGAACCACGTGTTAAGAATCACGTTTTAGACTGGACACTTCAACCAGAATAAGCACACGTGGCACGAAAAATTTGCAATTGCCACTAGGAAAGCTGATTTGAAAGAATAAGTACTTAATAAAGAAGAATTCACTCAGTCTGATTGTATAACCACTATGCCCACTAATTACCCGTCGGAGATACAATCGTGTCTTCGGCGACTCCCTAGCCGAAAAGCCCCCGGGCCAGACGGCATCCCTTATTTACTCCTCAAAAACTTACCGCGGAAAACTATTGTGCTTATAGTATAAATAGTCAACGCAGTCCTTAAATTGCAGCACTTCCCACAGGACTAGAAAAACGCTGTAATAATTCCTATCTTAAAGCCGGGCAAAAACCCGACTGATCCCGCCTCTTATAGGTCAATTCCTAAACTCCCTCGGCAAATTAACCGAGAAGGTCCTATCGAGACTACAGGCAGCAGCCGAGTTTCGAAGTTTAATCCCGGATGACCAGTTTGGCTTTCGAGCAAGACATAACACAACGCTGCAGACTGCTAAGATCGCAACGGATGTCTATGCAGCAATTACTAAGCTTCAAAGTACGGTAATGCTGCTTCTCGATATAGAAAGGGCCTTTGACACAGTTTGGCACATAGGCCTTCCGTACAAGTTGTTTGCCGTAAATTCACTGCCACTCTACCTAGGTTCCCTTATAGCGTCTTACCTAAAAAACTGTACCATCCAGGTGAAAGTGGAGAATTCCACTTCTGTCAAAAGACGCATCGCGGCAGGAGTACCACAAGGTACAGTGATTTCGCCGTTGCTGTATACATTGTATACAGCAGACATTCCAAAACTTCCCACTACAAAAATAGCACAATACGCGGATGATACGGCTATCTACACATCGTCTTTCTATGCTCAGGCTGCGAATTCTCGCATTGCACATCACCTGAGTTTTTTGACGCCGTATTTCGATAAATGGAAACTTAAAGTGAATCCCAGGAAGACTGAACTTATTATCTTTTCGCGCAAATTTACCATTTTCATTTCAACAAGCATGTTGACTATGCTGTACAAAAGACTTTCATGGCCCGAAGAAAGTTGTACTCTCTTCTGGCGCCAAATTCATTTCTGTCACCTCAAAACAAATTTCTGCGCTACACCTCCACCATAAGGCCCATACTGACCTATGGCTTCCCTATCTGGCACTCTGTCTGTGATTCCACGAGACGGCGTGTTCAAAGGACCCAAAATAGGTTCCTGAGAGGCGTCCTATCGGCTGACAGATACACCAGAATAACCGAAATGCACGAAGCTACAGGGATGGCCTATATAGTCGACTATATAGATACCATCGCTGAAAAACTTTATCATAGCGGAGTGCAAGGCTCAGTCCTCACGCGAAATATCACCCAAGTAAGAGCAAACGATCGCCCAACCCATGGTCCCCTGTATAAGCGACTTCCCATATTTTATGAGGATTTTGTCCCTGACAGTACGTGAAGACAAACAAACATTGCCTGCCCGTTGCAGACAATCGTTTCTAGCAGGCTGGAAACGCACAAATCCAACATAACGTGACTTGACGGGTTCGTCCTGCCTCGTTCTGGTTGGTGTTGGCACAGTATCAAACTTAAAGGTCGGAGCAAAAGGGGTTTTTGCCTTCCCTTCAGGAAGACCTTTTTTCCTTTATGAATGCCCCTCGAATAAAACCAAAAGCGCCACTTCAAGACTATCTCCTGACGTTGTCGTGCGTATGGCTAGCTCGGGAATGTCCATGTTAGGGCACTGCCCAGGTAATGGACGACTTAGTGCGCCTATTTAGATCATGGACAAAGAGGAACCGGCCGAACATCTGGCCAGACTTGGGAGTTGACTTATGTTTTTTTTTAAACTTTGTTTGTGAATTTAGTAATGTGAATGTTCAATAAATTGCACTAACACACTGCTCCTCTTCGTTGAATCTGGTATCGAATCCGGCTCGAAGGGCCAAAATGTACGCGTTTGCAATCTTTTTAGTCCCAAATATATGCGGTCAGTGGTCGGTAACGCTGAGTCGGCTCACGAAATTGAGTGGACTGTATTTGAAGTAAAAACACTTGTGTAAAAACACTAAAACACTTAATTTAATTAAAACAACGTTATACGTGTTGTCGAAATGAGCAATACTTGAAGAAGGATGCGTGAGTACAGAATCAAACTAGGGATTTATAGTGGCTTCGTCGTGTATACCCCCCAGAAGGGTAGCTGTTTTGACAAAATAATTTTTATCCTAAATAATAATTTCATAAATTTTTGCAGTCATAGTAGAACAATGGCACAAAGGAAATACTTCTGCTGGTTCTAACAGTATTTTTTTAATATGAAAATTAAATGTAAATATTTTTAAAACTTGAAAACATTTTCTGCGTGTTTTTAGCCTTTTTCATTTTTATGTGCAAAATTACTGCTACTCAGTCAAACCAATGTTTAGAAACAAATAAACTAAAATCGTCATTTCTGAAGAATTGACTTTTTCGCAATTGCGCCATTGTCTTTCTAGAGGTGCGATTTGATTTTAAACGACAAAATAAATTAACTACAATAGTTACCCCTAAAAAAGCGTCGCATGCGCTGACACTTTGCCGGTACGAAATAAACCATTTAGGAACTTGCTTCCAGCTGTTTTTGTTAGAAATTTCCGACGTTTCATTAAAGTAGGTCTCAAAATCATCATCAGCACTTACTGCAGAATTAAGTATTTCTTGTCGTGTCCGGGGATCTAATGGTCTATATGGATTTATTTTTTGTGTCTTTGGTGGTGCTTCCTTATTTTCGTTTATCTGGCATTCATTCCCGATTTCTATAAAAAGTGATAGATTTTTAGTGTTCTTCAGTATATCGCATGCGAGTCAAATAGCAAACGTATAGTAATATAATTTCTACTTACTCTTTTGTGAATGGGAAGATTCAAAATCTTCATTAAGATCACTTTTGTCCGCGGTGCGTAAAAGCTGTACTAGTTTTTCTATATCGCAAATATTGGTAGACATTTTTAACCCGCTTCACCCTTTTTGACAACATTAACTGAGGTTGCATAATAAAACTGGTCTTTCTTGTGTTGCTAAGATTCCCTTTGTTGAATCAATATTAAACTAGGTGCTTTCCTGAGCCAAATATCAATGTGGAAGGCGCGGAAGGGGATAGCGCTTATGCTTTTTTCCGTTTTCCAGCCCGAAACAGATAAGGGATCTCAATATTTTATGGCAATACCATATGTACATGGTGGCTCATTTTAAAAGAATCAGTCAAATATCTTGTAAATTATTGCAAATATAAGAAAATGTGTTATACAAATAGAAACAGGTATTGGAGCAGAAGGAAGACGTTCCCAAGAGATTGACAGATTATCTACTAATTTCTATAAAATAACTAATATTGAAAAATTGCATTGTTGCAATCATATGATTCAAACACTCACAAGTTAACAATATGCTGGAGACTATTGAAACTCCATCTTAATTATTAAACTTTCGCGGATCTCACTTGGTGAGTAATTAAGGTAATGAAAAAATTGAAGTAAAGCCAATTTCGCAAGCAATTGCACAAGGAAAAAGGGGTTGGTTCACACTATTACAAACATGTCACATGCGGGAAGCAAGCAAGAAGATAATACAAACAAAATTTATCGAAGATGATTTAATAAATAAAATTCAGGCCAAATGGCATATGTAAAATTAATTCATACATTGCACATTTTTAATATACAGTGAGTCCCAGAAGTAATGTCTAAATTCATTTAAAATTCAGCGAACTGTTTTTTTGGGAAAAAGCTCTGCCCCAATGTTTAGTCGTAAATGCGATTTATTTGTTTGTTCAAAAATGGAAATATTGACCATCAATTAATTTTTTTCAAATGGAAGCAAGCATTTGTTTTTTATTCCAAATTTGAATTCTTCATTGAACCCTAAGTATATTATATTTATATATTTTAATTATCATTATCTGATTCGAAATGCTGTGTCATTTTCAAAGGTCAAGGTAAAGTTCGTTCGCCAAATGGGAAAACCGTTCTGACCCACACCAGTTGATTTAAAAAAGATGCACTCATCCCTCGATTTACACGGTAGATACGTTCTTAAAAATATTGTGCAACACGAAACCGTGCGAAATGAGACCACACCAAGCAGACGGTTATTTGCGTACTTTTCTAGAACCGATTCTGAATCGCTACCGCGAATAAAGATATTATTTAAAAGGTCTTCTCTAATAACAAATCGAATCGTCCGAAATCATGATTCCTAGTTTGACGCCCGCTCTAGAAAACTACTGATTAGCTTACTTGGATGTTACCGCTATCCAGTCATCTTAGTTCTTGTATTGTGGTTGTATTCCCGGCCTATACCAACTCTGTACGTTTAATGTTCCGATATAGTCCTTGTGCTTTGCAGGTTTTGTTTTCCGTTTGTATCAGTCCTTATCCGAGGCCTAAATGTTATTTTCTTAACAATGTTCTTTTTATGAGAGGAGGTTGTCAGCCCCACGCTCAACCCTCCTCCTCTATCTGGGTTTGGGGTCGGCTGTGGAGTTGCTGAGCTACTAAGTAACACCAGGCGTAGCCACAGTATTGTATTGTCGTAAGCACCAAACTTCTCATATCAAAAGTAGATGCTAATTAAAGTTGTAGTTTCTTGGTGACCGTGATATTTTGGTATTGGCCAAACATGCCTGTTAAGGTGTGTGGGTTAATCGGTCAATACATAACGGCAGAAAAAAACACTATTTTTTTGAGCGAAATTTCCGACTATTTAAGAAGGGATCTAAATGGGGACAGAGTGATTTCGGTTCTAAAAATAGTAACATTTATTTCATAGTCATTAATATAAAACAATTCCTTCAGTCATTAAAATAAAACGAAAGAGAAACCGACACAAACGTAAAATAAAATATAGGGGACAAATGACCAAAGCAATATTGTTTAACTGTAATTTAAAAGCATAAATAACCAATAACACTCGAAGCGTAATCTTTAATATTCTATAGACTTAGGCCGGTATGCATAGTCGATCTTTTACAATGCGCCGGCTATTCGCCGTTCGCTGGAGGCAATTTTGGTGGCACAAGAAAATTATGCAAAATGTTTTGTTGCCATTAACCAATCACCAGGAACAAATCACAAATCGAGACCGTCCTGTTCCTTTGATAATACATATTTTTAATAGTGATTATATGTAATGAATTTTATTGTCAGTACTTGGTGAAGGCAAAAATTTCAAGTATGTGTGTATGATGAGCTGTTGAAATAATGATAAACAAAGTTAATATTGCATTACATATTTTTTATTGTTTACAAAAGACGTTCGGGAATGAATTGGTTGATCAACGTTAATATGTCTTTTCATAGAAAAAAATAGTTATTTTGGGATTTATACAAAATTTTATCCTTTGAGGCAACTAGCCGCAATGTAAGCACTTATATTTTCTCCCTTTGACGGCGTCCCGGCGCCCACTTTTAAAGTGATTCCAGGAGCTAACTAAAAAAAGTGCCGACCCTTTGTCGGTACATTAATAATAACACCACAAAAGTGAATGCCGCCGGCCATCAGAACAGTGATATTGCGCATGCTCATTCTATAGGAGAAAATTTTCTTATAAACAAGGGTTGAGAGCATGCCACCAGGTGGTAGGTGTTTTATTAGACTGATTGAGTTAATTCATCTTGCAAGTATGGTAATCCTCTAACGAAAGTTTAGCTGATATGGAAATATTGTTATTTTTTTCTTGATTTATTTATGTTTATATTAGTTTCGTATATTTTCCTGACTGTACTTTAAACGGCTGACAAATGTAGCAAGACAAACAACAAGAAAATTTCGTTATTGTATCTTTTATAATAAACACGATATAAAGGATTTTATAAAATGCACTTTTTTCTTTTTTTCCTTGTATATCCGTTACTATTCCGAGTTCAAAGAAGTTGATGACAGATTACTTATAGGCACTTGATTGCGCAACTTTTTCCCCATTTGGTCCACCCTGTAACTCTAACGGTTTCCAATATCCCCATGTACATCATTTTATACTGGACACACTGTATAGTTGCTACCAACTTCACATTTGACTAGTCACTGAATTTTCCATATTTTATTGGATATCAAGCGAGCGAAACAAAAAAACTGTTTATCTTTCGTCTTTTCTTTGCATTCTAGGAATTGCTTGGCAATTTTTCAATATCAGCTGTTTACATTTCATTTACCTGGTCCAATCAGTTCACACATGATACACAGAGCTAAGATTGTCTGTATCTGATCTGAAATTTATTGCATTCTGATGTTTCTTAATTTGTATCATTTCATGGATTCTTCTCTTATTATAGTTGTCCTCATTGATCAATATTTGTGTGTTATCGAAATCAAAATCATGCAACTTTTGTTGTGCATGTTGTGCTAATGCTGTTGCATTTTCGCTAACCTTTCTTAAGCTATACTTATGTTCGTATATTCTTTTCTTTAAATATTGCCCTGTTTGTCCTATATAAGTGTTGTCACAGTCCAAACAGTCAATCTTGTCTATTACGTTAGGTGTGTCCAACTTATCGCTTCTAGGCTTAAATTTTGTGAAACATTCCCTTACCAAGTTGTTTTTAGTTCTTTTCGCCACAGTAATATTATGTGGCTTCAGAATATTCTTAATTTTTGTGTTTATCTCCGGCATGTACGGTAATGATACATACCTGACTTCACCTTCTTTTACCTTATTTACACCATTCATGCTGTTTCATTTATTTGAATTGTAGATTTTATTAATTCTTTGTTTTATTATTGGTTCAAAGAAAGCTTTGGGATAGTTGTTCATTATTAGTACCCTTTTTATTTTTTCAAGATTTTTTGATCTATATCTACAATGTGCCAATTTAATCGCTCTGTCAGTAAGAGCTGTTACAACACTTTTTTTATATTGTATAGGTGCATATGATTGGTAATTCAAGTATCTACCCGACCACACATCCTTTGTGTACCAGTTTGTTTTTATTTCCCCATTACCGTCATATATAACAGTCATATCCAAAAAGTTTATCGATTTGTTTTTGTCTTCCTCAATGGTGAATTTAATGGTCTCATGGAATGCATTAAATTTATCTAATGTGTATTGAACTTTTTGGTTTGGCAGGCACATTATGCAGTCATCCACGTATCTTTTAAAGAATCCACACTCAAAATTCAATTCCGGTATTAGTTTTTCTTCCAGACTTTCCATCACGAGGTTCGCAATTGTTGCAGCTATGGGAGACCCCATAGCTACTCCATATATTTGTGAATAGAAATTGCCATCGTACTGGATGTACGTACAAGATGCAAGAACTTGGCGATCATACCAAAGTTCATACAGGTGAGGAGAAAGGATTTTAATTTTGGGAACAGACAGAATCAAACAAAATATTTAAAAGTTTTGGACATGTTTTACCTTCACTGCCTAAATATCGTATTAAGTGATTGTTGTTCAAAGATAAAAAGTATGGAAAATGAAACCATTAATGTGAAAAGATATCTACAAGAAAAAATTAATCACAATGAATTAACAAAGATTTATGAACAACAAGAGCAGAAATACGAAACTGTGTTCAACAGTATCAAGGCAAAACAAAGGAACAAACTCGAAACACTGGTAACAAAGAAACATGATATAAAAAACAAATATAAGACTAATGAGGGATGGATAGAAAATTTGACGTCTATAAACATGCCAAACAATGTCAAATATCAAAAGAGATAGACTTTCGAGGCCATTCCTTGAAACAAGTGGGTTTTTCGGGTTTTTAGGGCGTCGTTCGGTAGAATTTCTTCTTGACGTTTCGCAAGCACGTGTGGCTTGCATCTTCAGAAGTGGTTTGCTTGAACGCTTACACTGTTCTGATCCGATTCCTCGGGCGCAGTCCGTATTTATGCACCGGTCGCGATGACGTGGTTTGTGATGACGTGGCCTGTGTCATCGCAGCTTGCGCATTCTGTTGGCTGTTGCTATCCTCCGGTGTACATGATTCTCTCTCCTGTCCTGAGCTGTTGTTTTTTCTTGCTGTTTTTGCGTTGGTGAGTGCTGGAAACCATATCCTGTTCAGCGCCATTGTCTCTTCTTTTCTGTTGAAATTGTCGTCGTGTTTGTAGATTTCAATGGCTTCTCGTATTAGTCGGGGGCGATACCCTGTTGTCGTGGCCAGGACCTGTGCCTCTCCGAAATACATGTTGTGTGTTCCATCGCTGAGGGCATGTTCCGCCACTGCCGACTTCTCCACATGTCCAAGTTTGCAATTCCGTCGATGTTCTTCTAATCTTGTCGCAACCGATCTCTTAGTAGTTCCTATGTAGATGCTTCCACAGGAGCATGGAATCAGGTAGATTCCCGCAGTTGCTAGGTGAGGTCTTTTGTCTTTAACTGACCCTAGACATTCTCGGATCTTTGTTGTGGGCTTGTAGACCGTTCTTATGTTGTGTTTCCTCAAGAGCCTCCCAATTCTGTCCGTAACCCTGGGAACATAGGGCAGGAAAGCTTTCAGAGTGGACTCACTTTTTTCAGCACGTCCCACTCCTACAGCTTTTTTGATGTCCAACTGGGAATATCCGTTCTGAAGAAAAGCTTTTTCCAAGTGCTGTAGTTCCGTTGTTAGATGTTGTGGTCCACATATTTTTCTGGCTCTATCCGTGAGAGGCCTAAAAACCCGAAAAACCCACTTGTTTCAATGTCAAATATGTTCTATCACTTGGTCCAAAATTTTCTATTAACAAAAAACAATACAAACCGGTTCATGAAGTCATAGCAAACATCGAACATGGAATCTTCTCTTTAAATAGCGATAAAAAAAACGAAATAAGAAGTAAGATATGTAATATATTAACAAATTTTAAAAGTGGTACGTCGAACAAGGGTGTGCCCAGTGATATCCATAGGCTTATATGTGAAACCAAAACTTTTTTAAATGAAAACACAAAAATCTGTGTACTAACGGCTGATAAATGTAGCAAGACAGTTGTTATGATGAAAAATGAATATAAAACAAAAATGTTAACCTTAATAAATGATTTGAAAACATATAAACGGGAAAAGAAATTCATGGCATAAAAATAAATTCATAACGGATAATTTGAAACGAACACTGTCTTGCAACAACGGCCGAGCACCATATATATATATGGCCTGCCAAAGCTTCACAAAGCAGGCCACCCATTGAGACCGATAGTTAGCAACATAAATGCCCCAACTTACCAATTATCTAAATATCTGTCATCTGTGCTGAGTAATATATTGGGAAAGTCGCAATATCACGTTAGGGACTCATGGAGTTTCTGTGAATTTATCAGAAAGCAGAAAATACCTGAGAACCATCGCATAATATCACTTGATGTGGTATCTTTAGACACAAACATCCCGGTAGATTGCTCAATACAGTGCATAAGGGGTAGATGGTCTGAAATAATGGAGCACACATCATTACCCGAAAATGAATTTATTGGGGCGGTAGAGCTGTGCCTTAAGTCCACTTACTTCCAGTACGATGGCAATTTCTATTCACAAATATATGGAGTAGCTATGGGGTCTCCCATAGCTGCAACAATTGCAAACCTCGTGATGGAAAGTCTGGAAGAAAAACTAATACCGGAATTGAATTTTGAGTGTGAATTCTTTAAAAGATACGTGAATGACTGCATAATGTGCCTGCCAAACCAAAAAGTTCAATACACATTAGATAAATTTAATGCATTCCATGAGACCATTAAATTCACCATTGAGGAAGACAAAAACAAACCGATAAACTTTTTGGATATGACTGTTATATATGACGGTAATGGGGAAATAAAAACAAACTGGTACACAAAGGATGTGTGGTCGAGTAGATACTTGAATTACCAATCATATGCACCTATACAATATAAAAAAGTGTTGTAACAGCTCTTACTGATAGAGCGATTAAATTGGCACATTGTAGATATAGATCAATAAATCTTGAAAAAATAAAAAGGGTACTAATAATGAACAACTATCCCAAAGCTTTCTTTGAACCAATAATAAAACAAAGAATTAATAAAATCTACAGCGAGTCTTAAACCGAGCTTCGTGGTGATAAGACGTGTTAGCATATTTAAGGCAAGGTCGTTTACACATCGCGCAAAGAATTTCAATAATTCAACCGCATTTATCGAGTAGTATTATATATATATATATATGTATATAGTTATATAGAGATATATAGACTATAGAGATAGAGAGAGAATATATATATAGATATAAGATATAGAATATATATATATAGATTAGATATATGTATATATATAATATATATGATAGAGAGATTAAGATATATGATATCGATATATATATTATATATATATATATATATATATATATATATATATATATAGAGATATATATATATATATATATATTTATATATATATATATATACAGTTTGGACCAGTATCTAAAATGTGTAAAGGGGATATTGGGAAACCGTTAAGAGTTAAGGTTGACCAAAATGGGGAGAAAAAGTGCGCAATCAAGTGCCTATAAACAATCTGTCATAACTTCTTTGAACTGGCAATAGCAACGGATATACAGGGAAAAAAAAAAAAAGTGCGTTTTATAAAATCCTTTATGTCGTGTTTATTATAAAAGATACAATAACGAAATTCTCAGAGTGGGGGTAAGAAATGAGCGTCAATTTGAAAATAAAGTATAAAATAATCTAGGCCCACTATGTTCAATGAGGCCGAAGTCAACTTTTGTTTTTCTTATGGGCGCCATATTGAATTTCTCCATTTTTAAATTCCCCTTTAAATATGCTCTTCAACCATGTATAACATGTTTATGTTCGGTCAAGATAAATAATTAAAATTAACAAAATTAAGATTCTATGGTAGTAGGCATTGATATTTCTCTTCAATTTCCCCATAGTGACGTTCGTTGTCTGTTTTAATTACCTAGGTAACTGTCAAAGTAGAATTTATTGTCAGTGTCAAGTGTTAGTAATTAATTGTGTGTTTCAAAATGAATAACTTTTCAAATTATGAAAAATGCGATATGTTGGAGTGTTTTATTCTCTGTCGTCGAAATGAAGCGAAAGCTGAAGAAATGTGTATTTAAATAAATATCCAGAAAGGCGACAACCTGGTAGAACTATGTTTAGGCGTCTGAAAGACAACCTTGTATCTTAAGAAAGACCAGTAAGATGGCCTGCGAGATCCCCTGACATAACACCGCTTGATTTTTTTGCATGGGGTTTCCTCACAAATGTGGTACACTGTAGATCATACGAAACCGAAGAGGAGCTGAGACACGCTGTTAACAGAATTATCCCAGAAATGATCAGAAAATCATGTGAAGCAGTAATGAAACGATGTATGTTGTGCGTGCGAGAAAACGGTGGCTTATTTGAACACCTACTTTAATCCTAAAATGTTACTTGTTCTTTTGCAGTGTTCGATGTATGATCAATAATAATTTAAAGTAATAATTAATAGAAATATCAATGCCTACTACCATTAAATCTTGATGGTAGGAAAAAAAAAATATATATATATATATATATATATATATATATATATATATATATATATATATATATATATATATATATATATACATATACGAGTGGAATTCAAACGAAAGGATGAACCCTGGGAGTTCGCAAGAATCCGAATCGGATTATGCCTCCCAGGATGGTGGGTTCAAAAAGCCACAATCGAAAAAACGGGGCAGAAAACCGAAGACGACCCAGCCAACCCAGCCAACCCAGCCAACCCAGCCAACCCCCACAACCCCCACAACGCCAACACCTGAGGCCAAACGAATAGCTTTGGACTATCAGTCTACAACCAATAAAAACCAAACAACAAACAGCAAGACAACATCAACAAGATATCCCACGTATTCGCACACATTCACAGCGAACGCATTATCGACCATCACCAGAGTCCAACTTGCAATCAGGTGGGAGGAACTCAACCCCAACAACAAGGATGTGATTATCAGACAAGATAATTACTTCCTAATTAAAACCAACCAGGAGGACAAAACATCAAAAATTTTACAACAACTAAAACAAGAAAACACTGTAACAAGTTACAAATTACAAAAAAACGATAACCTCCCACTAATCCGACAACAAAAGTCAGGTCACCACCATATTACACCATCATATTCAGTCGTCGCCACTGGGGTCGACCTGGACATTGAAGACAGCATGTTTCTGGAACGCCTGGAGCAGCAGGGTTTCAAAATAAGGTTCTGCAGGAGAATTATCTCGCGAGAGCGCAACGCACCAACACTCATGATGAGGTTAATAACCGGCGACATATCCACATACGAAAGGTTGATGAGCGACCGTGCGGTTCATTTTTTGGGCCGCATTTTCAAAATCACCGAAAGTAAACCACCAGCACCCGTGCCTGCGCCGTGTGGCAAATGCAACCTATTCAGCCACAAAACTGAAGATTGCAAACAATCGCCAAGATGCAACAAGTGCCAGGGACCCCATCCAACTTCCAGGTGTGAGTCGCCACTGCCAACCAAGTGCGCAGCATGCAACTCAGAGGACCACGCAGCATGGAGCATGAAGTGCCCAAAACGACCGACAGCCCCAATCGTAGGAATCCCAAACGTTAAAATAAAATGCGTTAACAAACGTACGTCCGAGATTGCGGAGACAACGACAGTGGCAAGTAGAATACACACACCCATTACAACACATGACCACATCATAAACAAATACAAACATCAACTTAACAAGACAAACAATACCAACAGAAACGAACTACTAAAAAAACTACGAAAACAATTTATAGAAGACTTCGACATCGACACCTCAGTGGTTTTCTTCGGGAACCATGTCTACATATTAATGTTTGACATGCTCCTGCCCGAGGGACGCTCTCCAACGGAACCCTGCGAACAGGTGAGACAGACGGTGACAAAAGTACAAGATTCAATATGAAAGTACTTTACGCGAACATCAACGGACTTAACAGTAAAAAACCACTTATTTACAACTACATAGAACAAAACGACACAGACTGCTGCATATTTGTAGAGACTAAAACCAAACTAGGACAAACACCAACGTACAGAAATTGGCAGTATATCTATAGGCATGGAAATACCATCAATCATGCCAGGGGCGGGGTCGCAGCTCTCCTAAAACCAGACGTTAAACTTGGAAGAGCAAATCCTCCTTCCCTCAACAACCCTTTGAACGACTGTCTACATTTTACCATACCCTACTTAAACGACCTGATACACATATTTCTGACATACATACACCCACACTCCAACCTAGAACAAAACTTACTGACTAAGGCGAACATCTACAAATATGCAATAATTATAGGCGACTTTAACTTGAACACGAACAAAACGAAACAACTTAAAAGATTTTTGCAAAACTCCGACTTTATAAAACAGCACACCCCACCAACTTTTCTGATGCCCGCAAACCCAGACTCAACACCAGACGTTCTACTGCACACAAAAAACTTGACAAACACCATCAACAACATAAACTTAACCAACGAGCTGGGATCCGACAACCTGGATATTACGTTTAACATAGACTTACAACATACGCAACCTACCTCCAATACACCTCCTATAGAGAAAAACTTAAACCTAACAAAGACTGACATAGACAAAGTGAAACAACATATACATGACTACATTCAATCACAAGCACAGCACATTTCAATAGAAACCATACAACAACAACTTTCACTAGCCATAGGAAAATTTAGCCCGGAAATAAAAAATGCTTTCTACCGACATACACTACCCAAATACATACTGAGACTAATAAAACATAAGAGAGAACTGTATAGACTATATACAAACACTCAAAATAACGACCTAAAAAAGACAATGAACCAACTTAACAGAAACATTAAAACTATGATTGGACAATACCGACAAGACAAATGGCTAGAAGCATGTAAAGAAATACAGAAGGACAAAGGCAAAACATACTGGCGAAAAATTAAGAAACTGGCGCAATACAGGAAGACTGGCACTACTGACACAATTGACGAAAACGGAATAGAACGCTACACAGACAAAGAGAAAGCGGACGCATTCGCCAGACACTATCAAAGGGCCTTCAGCACATCGACAAACCCTAACTTCGACAATGACAACTGGAACTTGATCAACGACTGGTACTTGAACTATTTTAACAACTCACCAAACTATGCCTGCACACTGATCACAGACACAGAGTACGATGAAGCCCTAGCGCACATCAAGAACACTGCACCGGGGAAAGATCAAATTAAGGCAAAGGTCTTGAAGGGCCTAACTCGGGAAACAAACAAACTGATCCTAACTGAATTGAACAACTGCATCACAAATGGCAGAATCCCGGAAACATGGAAGAACGGCTTAATAATCCCTATACCCAAAAATGGACTGGACAATACACAACCGAGCAACTACAGACCAATTACACTACTTCCAGTACTAAGCAAAATTTTTGAATACATAATAAAGCAGCGGCTTGAAAAAGTGATTGGAAAATATATACCTACCTACCAATTTGGTTTCAAACAGCATCACTCGACTGTTCATCCGCTCTTTATTTTGGCCAACAATATACAAACTACCCACCTAACTGACAGAAAGACAGCTTGCCTGTTTATGGACATTAACAAGGCATTTGACAGTGTCTGGCATAGAGGCTTACTATACAAACTATACAAACTACACACACCAACATATCTACTACACACCATAAAGAACTTACTAGAAAACAGACAACTACAAGTACGAATTGACAAAACACTGTCATTTTCTTTTTCCCCTGAACAAGGGCTCCCTCAAGGATCCCCGCTCTCACCGTTTCTCTACAATATATACTGCCATGACATATACAATTACAACTTACCAGACAAAAATCAAATCGACAGATCGGCATACATATTACAATACGCAGACGACACGGCACTTATTGTACATGACAAAACTACTGAGAGAGCAACGCAAAGACTCCAAACACTAACAAACAACACAATGACATGGTTTTATAAATGGAGACTAACACCAAACGCGTCAAAAAACCAACTTCTGCTCACAAACCACAGACTCAACGCTGATTCCCCTACAATAACAGCAGACGGCCAAACGACACAACCAAAAAACGACGTAAAATACCTTGGAATCACAATCGACCACAAACTTAGATTCACTAAACACATGCGAAACATCAGGGCAGAAACAATGAAGAGAGCGAAACACTTCCGATCACTAACCTACAAAGACAGAGGAATTAGCACAAACACCGCCACCAAAATATATAAAGCTATTTGTAGACCCTTGCTAGACTTTGGACATGTACTCGTGACCAACGGAACAGAAAGGACAAAACGTTATACACAAACAACAGAGCAAATTGCACTAAGACTAATAACACGAATAAGACACCCCCAAAACCCACTACACAACCCCCCCACCCAACTACTATACGAACGCACAAACATGACAAAGATCTCTGAGAGACTCATACAGCTACAGACAAAATGGACAAACAACCCCTACAACTAGACCATACTGAATCCCCTTTGTCTTACAAGACCAACCAGACAATCCCGCTTCCGTTTCCCTACATTAACGCTACTCGAACACTTACAAACGCAACGGACTAGTGGACAATAAAATAATTTCTTCTTGCCACTGAAATCTTGTTTATTCGGTGACATTGTTAACCTAGAATGGGAGAATTTTCATATTTGTTTTTTATCTGGATTGGGACTGCATGTAATAAACAAGGGCAGAAATACCGATAGGTCGATGGCCTTTTTTAGAAATAAAGATGTTTACTACTACTATTGTTAACCTAGAATAGGAGAATTTTCATATTTGTTTTTTATCTAGATTGAGACTGCATGTATTAAACAAGGGCAGAAAGACCGATAGGTCGATAGCCTTTTTTTAGAAATAAAGATGTTTACTACTACTACTAAAATCTACAATTCAAATAAATGGAACAGCATGAATGGTGTAAATAAGATAAAAGAAGGTGAAGTCAGGTATGTATCATTACCGTACATGCCGGAGATAAACACAAAAATAAAGAATATTCTGAAGCCACATAATATTACTGTGGCGGAAAGAACTAAAAACAACTTGGCAAAAGAATGTTTTACAAAATTTAAGCCTAGAAGCGATAAGTTGGACACACCTAACGTAATATACAAGATTGACTGTTTGAACTGTGACAACACATACATAGGACAAACAGGGCAATATTTAAAGAAAAGAATATACGAACATAAGTATAGCTTAAGGAAGGTTAACGAAAATTCAACAGAATTAGCACAACATGCACAACAAAAGTTGCATGATTTTGATTTCGATAACACACAAATATTGATCAATGAGGACAACTATAATAAGAGAAGAATCCATGAAATGATACAAATTAAGAAACATCAGAATGCAATAAATTTCAGATCAGATACAGACAATCTTAGCTCTGTGTATCATACGCTAATTAGATGATCGCATGCATGAACTGATTGGACCAGGTAAATGAAATGTAAACATCTGATATTGAAGAATTGCCAAGCAATTCCTAGAATGCAAAGAAAAGACGAAAGATAAACAGTTTTTTTTGTTTCGCTCGCTTGATATTGAATAAAATATGGAAAATTCAGTGACCAGTCAAATGTGAAGTTGGAAGAAACTATATACGTAAGTTAAATTTAGATCTGTAAACAATAGATTCTAGTCTTTTCCCAGACATGTTTGTCCTGACTCATCACCTGAAAACCAATGTTCTGGATGTACTTTTTAATATGTGTGTGATTTGTATGTTAATATGTGAATTTTGGTGAAAGTTTTCTATTTAAATTGATGATAACTGTAAATATATATTTTAGACAAACTGATGATGGTGGATAAAGACACCGAAACGTATTTGTAACATTTTAAATAATAAACAATAAAATTGACTGAAACCCAGGAATACATTGGTTTATATTAGTGCAAGGTCTAAATTTTCGATTATTAGTAGGCGGTACGATGCTTATTTTATTTCAAATTCTTGTAAAAGAGTGGTTTAAGCTTTGTCTAGATTTTCAGTGTCCCTACTGGCTACTAGTGTCTAAAATTTAGAGTCTTTAATTTTCATGAGTATGATTATTTTGACATGAACATTAATGGAAAACGGTGGCAAACTGAGTTTTGATGTGATGTGTTTCTGGAGTGATGATGTCAGCACAAAGGGGATTAAGGGTTACTCATGTCCAGTCCATAAATTTGATAGCAGAAATAAACATTTTCAAAAATAAAGTAGCTGTTATTTGTACAGAGATCGAGTTATTCTGTAAAGTCTCTTTATTCTCTCTATTATTTGTTTATAATTTTATTTCTTGTGTTGAAAGAACCGAAATGCTAGTGAACAGTGTCAATACATGCAATCAAATTAACTTGTAACTAATAGGAACTAATGTAACAAAGGAATTTCTGATAGACGCGATACGCATCTCCGTCAAATACGGTAATTTTAATTCCTGTTCACCATTCTGTTATTTTCTAAAATTGTGAATCAACAAAACTTACCATCGGATTCGGTGAATCGCTCCACTTATGATTTTTGTGTATCAAATACATTTTAAGAGTTAACGGGTTAAGGGCGTTATTTCTTGTTTTGAGAGATGGTCGATAATTACATACTTTTCACTGATTTTGCTGATCAATTTATTGGCAGTCGTTCTGTATTGTCGCTGGGTTATCGTTCGTGAGACACTTATAGGTTTGTTGGTCTCCTAGTAATGCTTCGATTTTGCTTAATTAGTTCACCCTGCTTATGACTACTGTGGAGCTGCCCTTATCTGCTATAGTGATTATTAGCTTTTCATTATTTTACTTCATACAAGACTTCCGCCGTGCCTTTTAATGAGGTTTGCTGCTTTGCGTCGCTGGCCACTTTGTTATTTTTGGTGTATGCAATAAAGTTTGTGACGGTATTTATTGAAGCGTTTTCCTTCAACACTTTCTCATGTTCTTCATACTTGTTTAGGATGCTTTGACCGTTAAGCGCTGGTGATTATATGAGAAATATAGTTAATAGTAGTAGTAGTAGTAAACATCTTTATTTCTAAAAAAAGGCTATCGACCTATCGGTCTTTCTGCCCTTGTTTAATACATGCAGTCTTAATCTAAATAAAAAACAAATATGAAAATTCTCCTATTCTAGGTTAACAATAGTAGTAGTAAACATCTTTATTTCTAAAAAAGGCTATCGACCTATCGGTATTTCTGCCCTTGTTTAATACATGCAGTCTTAATCTAAATAAAAAACAAATATGAAAATTCTCCCATTCTAGGTTAACAATACTATTAAATAAATAAGATTTATATATATAGTTAATATTAAATTAATAATATATAAATCGAACGTTTGGAGTGGGAGGCATCGTTGGAAGGCAACCATACTTGATAATGAGGCTGGTCAAGCTGTGATCGTTAATCGTGCTCGATATCGCGACTTAAGAATGTAGTTCTTTCTGTAGAAATTGTATGATACTGATATGACTAATATGCAGTTTAAACAAGGCTGTTTCACATACCATACAGCCCGTGAAACATTTCAGTTATTGCATAAAACATTTCCTGGTCGTGTACTCTTTCGTTTCCGTGGTCAGAATCGGCCCCTGAATCGCAGGATAAATCCATTAATTGCCATCCGTGCATAAAAGGTTGAAACTAGATGTTGCATCAACGATATTCACCCACATTTGTGCATAACGGCCAGGAAACATTTCTACGAAAAAGTGTTTATGTGCCAACAAAGCCGTGGAGGTCATTTGTCCGATTTCATAAATCACCCTATTCTGTTTACTTCATGATCTAATAAGAAATTACAATTTAAAACCCAAAAACTGTGCTTTCTGCTTAATTAAAATATTGCGATAATTTTGGAAAGCCCTCTACAAATAACCGCCGTATACTGGTTTGGAATATATTTAAAGTAATAAGTAATGTTTTAAAACTAACATAGGAAACATTTATTAATATGATGGTTTTTGCTGATTTACGCAAAATATAATTTTGAAGACGAGAAGACAAAATTGAATGAATTTAAAAATTGACAACCTCCGCGAATTTTTTTCTATTGCAAAAGCATCAATTATAGGAAATACGAAGTATCGAACTTGCTTAACCGTAGGGCTATGCTTTAGACAATTTCCAGAATATGGCTAAATTAAACCAACAAATTGGCGGTGGAAACAAAATCGCAATCTCACTTATGTCATGACATCAATATTTTAGTACAACCCGAACGATATTTTTTACATCCATTTTAAGGATACGAAAGGAGACATCGCTTATAACCGTTTTAACTATTGTTAAAACCGACTAGAACCGACTTAGATATAAATTTAACTGTTTGAGAATTAAAACGTCTAAAACAGTGAGCCTTAAATATATAAAAAGTGAATTGAATACTTTTGTATAGTATGCAAAGTAGCAGAGCAACACGTTAACAATGCAAGTTGAAATACATTTTAATTTTTCATAATAAGCCATCTATAACTGATATATTTGGTTTCTTACTCGCCTACACATCATGCATTTAAAATATATTGTGTATCACGAACAGAGGTTTTTTAAAATATCTGACTTGCTTGCTTACTGAATAAATTTTATATTACAACATATTTCGAATTCTTGTTTCGTCCGATTGAACCATAGTTCCAACATGTTTTGTAGTTGGGAACAGCGAGTCTTAATTATATACGGTAGAGTGTACGGCTTAAGAATAAAAATTAGCCAACCATGTCACATGTCACGCTCTTGGTCGTATACAGAATCAGCCATTGTCTCTTTTAGTTTGTTCAAAATACCCTAAACGAGTTGATGTACTTAGACGACAGTTCGAACGGGCCTAAAACTCTCAAGTTAATGTGATGTGTTACTTTTACTTGCTGTAAATGAGCGATGGTGCTATGAACGCTTGGAAGCTGGAAAACGTAGTTAAACATTAACCGCATTGTATAGTTCGATAAAAAGACGTTAGTTAAAATTTGCCCTTGCTAGTTGGCTTTGGTAGCACCATACCAACATTTTTATTGCAAAAATTTTTGTGAACAAAATTGTCGATCTGATGTTGTACAGAATTCAAACAAAGGTTGGAAAATATGATCTAATGCTTTTGTTAATGCGGGGGTTCGCTTTAATTGACTGACTCACATTTGTTACTTAATTCACTCATCAAACAGCGATATTATAAAACTAAAACTATATTAGAATGGAAAGACAAATTCTCAGATCTAGGAAAGGAACACGTGATCAATTAACTCATAACTGATCATTCACAATGTTAGCGACGTGTAATCCGCCCAAAAAACCACTACGACTCTACGAAACGAAAGCTCTTAACATTCGGGAGTGCGATAGTATTGAGTTGGATTCGTTGGATGGAGAAACTGAAACTACTTCACCCAGAAATCTTAAGGTGAGTTGACTTATTACGTGTTTTTATTCATACTTGGTAATTGACAAAATTTCTCAATAAAAGTTAATTTTAGTAATAACACATTAGTGAGAAAATTATTCTTATGTAAATGTATTGTATATATTCCATGCAGCTTTTCTTAGAGGTGAAAAGGCTTAAATGGGCATCTGAATATGTGTGGTTCTGCTAAATCGCACAATTAGCATTTGCGAACATAGTTATTGAGGTTTATAAATACAGTCTTGATTTTTTAGCAGTGATTTCTGCTATCATCTCTAGAATTTAAATACTTTTCAAATCTTGAATACATCGTTAGAAAAACTTTGCCAAATTATTATAATGCAAATTGGAAAATCAAGTGGATTGTCCTTTGAGGTGAATATGATACTGGGGAAATTGTAGTTATTTATTCAGAAGAAAATTCGTTTTAAAATATAGAATAGGCACACCGAAAGATACAGAAAAATAACTAATTTTATGGACATACATCAGTTCGTTATCAACATGTAAAGGTTTTAACTGTTTCTATAATTGTTTGTAATTCGTAGACGTTAAATAAAACGATTTATAACGCAGTGAACCACTGGATCAATTCTCAGTTTTTCTCTTGAAGCGCGCGTTCATATCATACATTACACCTTTATTGACAATATCTGCATGTTGGACAGGTTAAAAACAGAAATTAAACAGAATGATCATCACAAAGAAATTGGCACATATAAAATAATCAAATGCCTGAATTATAGCTGTTTAGATGTAACGCGATCTTTGCTTCCTGAAAAAAATCTCGACTTTAAGTCAGTACTACTGGTGCACTAAGATTAGAAAAGGATTTACTTTTCTCTCAATTCCGACTTTTATTTAGACTATTACATTATCCTGACGCAATCCTTGATTACTACTTGAATTTGATTTGTTATTAACTTTTGTAATTTTCTTTATTTCTAAGTGACTTATTTGCTATATTGTAGTGTTGAAGAAGAGAAAGAAATTCGGACAGCTTACAGGGTGACAGGGCGATTCACAACCTTATGGACACTGAGTAGGGGCGTGTAGAGGACCTCAAAACAAGTCGAGTTTCAATTTAATTTTTTTATCAGGCTCATGGTTAACGAGATACAAGGTGTTAAAGTTTTAAAAAAATATTGGTATTTTCTCTTTAACTCCTACTGTTTATACGACATTTTGCTAAAGTTTTTTTGAACGTAGGCTACTGTTTAGACCCTTTACCCGTACGTGAGCCAGCTGAATGCGAAAATCTACAGGGTGTTTTTTTCTAGAGGCATACCCGCCTTTTGCCCCCGAACTTTTTTTTGGTGCGCTAACCTCGGCAGAACAAATTTTTAAATTGGCTGTTTAATTTAAGAATTTGTTTATTTCTTGCAGTTTTTTCGTATCTGCTTTCGTTTGCGAGGTATTTGCACAAACATAAGGACTGTTTAAGGGTTTCTGGGTGATTCTCTATGAATGATCTTATAATTTTTTTTTCGTGCCCTTTTGTTCACATTTTTTTGTGAAAGCTTGAAGTGCAAGTTGAAGTTAAAAGAGTAATGGCTGACGAGTTAACTTTAAAGTTAGGTCTAAAAAAAAAAAGGTCATTTTTCGGATATTGTGGTCTTTCCAGATTTTAACTAGTCTGCCCAAAGGTTCTTTTGGCATTCCGATTCTTCTCCTGATTTCTGATTCAGAGCCTCCTTTGTTGGTTATTTTTGCGCCGAGATAAATGACAGTGTTATTGGTTTCTAAGTCGGGGATAAGTCGAAGTGGCATTGGGATTGTCTGAGCTCTGTACACAATCAACAGACAGCATTTGGTCCTATTTAGTCGTAGGCCTGATTCCAAACTAACAGCTTCAACACGTTGAAGTATTCCAAACATTTCCTGTTCGTTTTGTGCCAGAACTATCGTGTCATCCGCATATCGTAGGTTTGACACTTTTTTTCCGCCAATAGAGACTCCGCCCTCCCAGTTTTCTAGAGCCTTTCTAATAATCCATTCTCCGTATATGTTGAAGAGAATTGGGGAGAGAATGCAGCCTTGTCTGACGCCTTTTCCGACACTGAAGTGTGTTGAGGGTTTTCCTTCTATTTGTACGTATACTCTATTCTTGTTGTACAGGGCTTCTATGATATATATGAGATGTTTCGGGACCCCCATCTCACTCAGTATACTCCATAGTCCTCCCCATTGTACGGTGTCAAAGGCTTTGGTCTAGTCAAGGAAACAAAACATAGCCGGTACGTCGCGCTCATATGCTTTTTTTATAATTTGTCGTAAGTTCATAAGTTGGTCTCGCGTTCCACGCCCCGGCACAAACCCGGCTTGTTCTGGGGGGATCTGAGGTTGAAGGTAGTTCTTTAATCGTTCCTCTATGATTTGCAAGAGAAGTTTACATGCATGGCTAATCAAAGCGATGGTTCTGTAGTTGCCACATTCATCTTTAGCTCCCTTTTTATGTATAGGGATGTAGACTGATTCTGTCCATCTTTCGGGCCATTTACCGTTTTCCCATACTTTTGTGCATATTTGATGTAGTAGATCTGTGCCTTTGTTGCCGCTGCGTTTCAGCATTTCAGCGACGATGTTGTCAGATCCAGGAGATTTGTTGTTATTAAGCTTGCTCAGAGCGGTTTCTACTTCGGATTTTAGTATAGGAGGTTCGCGTTGCTGGATGTTTTCTAGATCTTCGGCGCTCTGCGCATTCTCTTCTTCTGAGGCCATCAGATTCTCGCAGTATTGCCGCCATCGTTCTATGATTTCAGTTTTGGTTGTTAACCTAACTCCACGCGCGTCCTTGATTGGAAGGTAATGAGCTTTGAAGGTTTTTGAAAGCATTTTAACTTTTTTAAAAAGATCTCGAGGTTGGTTTGAGTTAGAATGCTTTTCGATGTCTTCGCATATTGATGCAATGTGTTTTTGCCGTTATTTATACTCCTGATCGTTTTGCCAAGTTCGCTATATTTTTGTTTATTGTTGCCATCATCAATGCCCTTGATTTTAAGCTCTCCTCTCGGTTATAAGATTCCATGTTGTTGGAATCATCCATGGTTTTTTGGGATGGTCGTTCCTATCTGTATCATCTCTGTCCAGAGGTAATTAGCATCAATACGCTCTGCTTTTTCATGAGTGATAGTTGTTATAGCTCCCTCGATTTTGTGTTTGAATGTGGAGTTGTTGCCTATATTCCAAAGGTTGGGTTTAGGTGATCGTTGTCAATCCTTGCGCAGCTTTAAGCAAAGCTCTGCGACTAGTGCGTTGTGATCACTACCACAGTCCAAACCGGGGTAGGTTTCTATATCTCTAATCTAATCTATCTATCTTATTACTGATACGATTCCATAAATATTTTCCAGTTACAACAGGCGTTGAAAATACAAATTCCTTGAAAGTTCCCCACAGAAAAAAATCACACTTATTCAAATCTGGCAATCGCCGTGGCAACCCTTGTGGGCACTTATTTCCGCGACCTAGCCATCGATTTCGAAACTGTAGGTTCAAAAATTCACGAACGTTCATAGAGAATTCGCATTTCTCGCACCATCATGCATATACCACATGTCAAGGTTAAGGTCAAGTCAATTGTTAAGGCAAATCTTCAAACGATTAGGTAAAAAAACTGGTCCAACCAAATATCTACTATCTATACTTTTAAGTTCTCTTTGGTAATTATTGTAATGTGTGGATTTTGATCGGAATATTCATGGATGTTGTGTGGACTTGTGATTCCCCTCCATGTCAAGCAGGCTTCATCAGTGAAAAGTGTACTTCTGTGGAAACAAACGTTCTGATTTAAAATGAAATTACAAAAAAACATCCTTGGCTCTATTTCTTGCGGTAATAGTTCTTGAACTTTTTGAATATAATATTGATCCATCGAGATATACGACGTAATATGCTGCTTACGTCGTATATCTCGATGGACCGTAGACTGTGGTATGTTAAATTGCCTGGATATTCTTCGGGTACTGGTTTGGGGTTCATTTCCAATATGGCGTAAAATTTGCTACTCAATTCTTGCGTTCACTGCGTAAATGCGACCGCCGTTATTGCGTTGGCAAAGAGAGCCCGTCTTCCGAGTTTTCCGTTCAACATTAACAAACGTTTGTCGATTTGGAATCATACGATTTGGAACTCCATCACCTACTCCATCACCTTTGCCAGTTACTCTCACAAAACCCCAATACTAATAGCTTATCAACTTGCTCATTGAATGAAAATTTTCCAAAATCATTTTTATTGACACGTTCGCGGACACAAGCTTATTCAAAGTAGGGTCGTAGGTTGATACAATATTTATTTCATACTTACCGCTATCCTAGGAAACTGATATTTTTAGGGGCTAATCAGGCATTGGTAAGAATTATTTTTTGGATAAATAGAAAAATTTTGCAAAAAACGGCTATACCCGTCGTATCGTATCATCAAAGTATGTAATACAAGACGCTACTGACTACTAAGAGGCTACTGCGATAGCCGTCATGTCCAAAGCATAAATTGTTTTGATATGACAGTACAGCAATAACCGTCCATAAACAAAATACGTAATAATTAGAAAATATCTTTACTTTATAAGCCAAGTTTTTATAAATTCTTAAAACTAAACTAAAAGTGTACATGAAAATACTTCAGATAACAAAACAAAATAAAACTATAAAAAACAAAATAAATTTTGAAATGCAGGATTGGCATAAAAGGATTAAATAAATAAACAAGAATGGTAAGTTAATAATGAACGAATAGATTACATTGACTCAATTCTTTCAATATTATCGTGCTATTCTTCAAAGCATTCTGGACAAAGGGGAGGTTTGGTAGGACATTTTACACCTGAGTTATGTGGCATTCCGCTGTATCAGCAACCAAGGAATACCACTGAACAACATTTGCAAGTATCATCAAGTCTTGTCTTTCTCAAACAGTAAAATCATGTAAAAGTTAGTCAGGGTACAACCACGCTAGAGTACAGTTGTAATAATTAGAAATAAATGTAGTTTTTAAAAACGGTTTGTCATTCTTCAAACAGTTAACTCCTGTAGCTAGTCTCTTTGTTTTTATCTTTTTTTGTGCAAAACCTATATCGCAAAAAGTGGTTTTTTCTTTTGGCTCCAATCAAACTTGGTATGTATTCCGGAAAGTGCCCTGCCCCTGGAGGAAATGACGTCGAAACAAAATTAGGAGTATTTTGGCAACTTGAAGAGGGAAGGTGGGCTGCATTGGCAATAACGTGAGTAGTAGCTATGGTTGGTAACTCTTTGCGTTCTTTAGCCCGATTGTGAAAGATAGTTTCTTTGATGATGAGGTTCTTAAAGCTGAGCTCTTTACTAATTCATTCTAATGTATTTCTGGGTTTCAGTCAATTTCATTGTTACCAATTATGGTGTTATGTGATGAGCCATGCGTTTCGTCCCAGGACGAAACGCATGGCTCATCACATAACACCATAGTTGGTAACAATGAAATTGACTGAAACCCAGGAATACATTGGAATGAATTAAAGTAGTCAGGAAAAGAATATACAAAACTCTTTACTAATTCCAATTAGTTCTCTTACAAGCTGCTCGCGAAACTTTAAAAAGGGAATATTCTCACAGTTGTTTTTATAGATGAAATACGAGTTCCACACTGCAAGATCGAGAAGGTGAAAAATTACCTTTTTATACCAGTTAACGGTTTTGCTTGGTGACGAATATGACACCATCTGTTTAATCGTTTTGTAATAGCTGGCTCAAACTAGTACCATTTCTTTAACCCGCACGTGTTTTGGTTAAAGGATGGCTGGAATAAAACTCGATATCGACTGCTTCGTGTGGACTGTATTGAATATCTCATTTTACATCCAACCGTTACCAGTTATATCACCCCCGTTTGTCAAATGTCATTTCTACTGTCGTGGCACTGTTGCCAACCGATATATATATACATGTTACATAAGTAAATCTAACATAACTCCCCCTTTTGAAGGGTACCTTTAAAACGGCAATATCTTAAATATTTATGACGAGTTAACTAACTGAATAACAGATTTACACAAATCACTAGTCGGTTTCATCCTGTAGAGGTAATGGATGTAGGTGGCGTAGGGACCTGAGGACTCGTCCCCTTGCAGTCGTAATCTCCGCAGTTCTAGGCACACCATCTTGGCTCGGCATCAATTTGGATATGCGTCCAATAGGCCATCTATAGGGCGGCTGCTTGTCGTTCCGAAGTAGCACTAAGGTCCCATTGGAAATATTGGTCGGAGCTTCCTTCCATTTGTATTGGGTGTGCAATTGGCTGATATACTGCTTCGAAAATTGTGCCCAGAATTGTTGGCACAGCTGCTGGACATGTTGAAGTCGTGGAAGTCTGTTTGGCTTAATATCGTGTAAGTCATATTCCGGAACGTGTTGCAGAGATCGACCAATAAGGAAGTGAGATGGGGTTATCGGGCTGAGATCGTTAGGATTAGTAGACATAGAATATAAAGGTTTAGAATTAAGTATGCCTTCCGTTTGAATTACTATTGTATTAAATTCTTCAAACGTTACGTTTTGGTTGATCAGAACACGCTTCAAGTGATGTTTCGCGCTTTTGACAGCTGCTTCCCACAGACCTCCAAAGTTTGGAGTATAAGGAGGAATAAATTTCCATTCTATATTGAATTGATTCGTAAAATTGGTCACTGCCGTTTGAGTATTGTTTAAAAAATGTCCTAAGTCTTTTAACTCATTACTGGCGCCCAGGAATGTAGTTCCATTATCGGAATATATTTTGCGCGGCATTCCTCGTCTAGCGGTAAATCGTTTGAGGCAGGCAATGAAGCTATCAGTGGTTAAGCTAGAGACAACCTCTAAATGAACTGCTTTGACGCAAAAACAAACAAATACGGCCAGATAACATTTTGTTAATTTGGCGCCTCTTCCTGTTTTATTAAGAATAAAAAATGGGCCTGCGTAATCAATTCCAGTTATTTCAAAAGGCAAACTTCGTTTAATTCTGTCGTTTGGAAGACTCGCCATTGGATAAGCACAAGGAATGGGCTTAAACTTAAAACAAGTTAAGCAATTCCTAGTAATTTTTTTTGCTAAATTGAGTCCTCCGATTGGCCAATAAAATTGCCTTATACATGCTAACAGGAGTTGAGGGCCTGGATGTAGCAAAGCTTTATGTTTGTTTTCAAAAACTAAATGAGTAAATGGATGTTTATTATGCAACAGAATTGGATGCTTTGTCGTATATGGTAGGTTGGAAAGATTTAATCTTCCTCCAACGCGCATTACACCATCGCCGTCCAGAAATGGAGTGACAGACGAAAGTTTATGTTTTTTGTCTAGGATCTTATTTTTCTGTAATAGAGACATTTCGACCGGAAAGCATTCTTGCTGACACACTTTGATTAACGCTGTCTTCGCTTTGTTCAACTCAAGTACAGACATAGGCCCCACCAGTAAATCTTCTTTCAAAATCCTACGTTTCAAATTTACACAGAAACGAAAACATAAAGCTACCACTTTTACCAACTTCGGAAAACTTGAAAACTTTGTAAAAAGTGAAGAATATGATTTTTCCGAAGATAACATAATTATGCTCTTTTTCTTGAGTGCTGGTAAAGAATCGAGCTCGATATTAAAGGTGTGAACAGGCCAACTACTTTGATGTAGCTTTAAGAAACTAGGACCCTCCCACCAGAGAGAATGATTTAATAGCAAATCGGGATTGATTCCTCTCGAAGCAACATCTGCAGGATTTTCCTTGGAGTTTACGTACCTCCATTCATACTGACTTGCTAATGACTGAATTTTGGATACCCGATTTGCTACAAATATTTGTAACAAATGGGGCTCCGTCTTAATCCAACTCAGCGCTACTTGGGAATCGGACCACATTATAATTGGGACAGTAGTAGATAATGCTGGTTTTACCATTTCTACTAGTTGAGATCCCAATAGACTAGCACATAACTCAAGTTTAGTTATCGTAATTGTTTTCAAAGGCGCCACTTTGCTTTTTGAACATAACAAGAAAACTTTAAAATTGCCTTGCTCATCTTGACTTCGTAAATAAATAGCTGACGCATATGCGTCTTTTGAGGCGTCACAAAAACAATGAATCTCTACCAAGGAATAGCCTTTTGGGACAACATTTCTTGGAAGATTAATTTGGTTCAGATTTGCTAGACGACTTTGAAATTGAAGATATTGTGTCTCTAAATCATTAGGAATGGAGCTATCCCATGATATTCGAAGACTCCACAATCGTTGGATTATAATTTTGGAGACAATAATGACTGGACTTAAAAGACCTAAAGGGTCATAAATCTGAGCAATAGTAGAGAGTATATGCCGCTTGGTAATAGTACTTGGATTACATTTTGAAAATTGTTTAATATTATATGTTAACTTGTCAGCAGTTGTATGCCACTGTATTCCTAAGGTCTTGCAACTATCATTTTTACCAAGGTTCAGAACTGAGTTCGAAATTGTTAAATTATCAAACCCTTCAATAACACTAGGATTATTAGAAACCCATTTTCTCAATATGAACTGACCAGTTTCTAAAATCTTATAAACTGTTTCGCATCTATTTTTTAGTTCTCTTAAATCGTTTGACCCGGTTAGTAAATCGTCGACATAGAAATCGTTTAATATAGTGTTACAAGACTCAGGAAATCGAGAAGAATTGTCATGGGCTAATGTTTGGAGACACTTAATTGCCAAGTAAGGGGCTGACGTTGTGCCATATGATACGGTATTTAATTGATAAACCGAGAAATCATTACTAGGATCATCGCGCCATAAAATTTGTTGTAACGATCTTTGATCTGGATTCATTACAATACAACGATACATTTTGGAAACATCGGCTGAAACGACATAATGGTAAACTCTGAATCGAAGTAAAATGTCTATAATATCGTTTTGGAGTTTAGGTCCGACAAATTGAAGATCGTTGAGAGACCATCCCGTAGATGTAGGGCAACTACCATCAAACACTGTTCTCAATTTTGTAGTAACGTTATGTTCTTTAATAATACCATGATGGGGTAAGAAAAATGAAATAGACGTAGGGTCTTGAACTGGAGTCGAAACTTTGGTCATATGGCCTAACTCAATATATTCTTGAATAAATTGAAAATATAGCTTTTTAAAGTTAGGATCGACAAATTTTCTCTCTAAGCTCTTAAACCTTTGAATAGCATTATTTTTGGAATTCCCTAATAAACTTGGAGAATGTTTTAATGGGAATTTGACAACGAACTGGCCTAACTCATTTCTGTACGTATGCTGCTTAAATTGTTTTTCACATTCCTCATCGTCTTTGCTTATGATCGATGAAATTTGAACTTCTTCGAGTTCCCAAAATTTTTTAAGCTGGTCATCTTCAGGAATGTGTATTTTAGAAAAATTGCAAATCGTAGTGTTTGTTGGCTTAATAGGGCAAAAACCTCCCACAACATATCCAAATTTTGTGTTTTGCAACGTTGGAAGATATTTACCTAATTGAATTTGTCCTACCAAGATCAAATCCCAAAATAAACTTGCACCGATTAATAAATCAATACTTCTTGCATTATAAAATTCGGGGTCAGCTAGCTTAATTTGACTGGGTAATTGTAAATCTGGAATACGAATTGATGATGACGGAATATCGTTTGCAATAATAGGAGTCACAAAACACGACATAGTAGTGCTAAAATCGGAATTATGAGAATATATGGAAACGTTGCACTTTCGATTTAGTTCAGAAACAACCTGATTAATTCCAATCAATGACATATTAGTTGCCGTAGATTTAAGTTTTAATTGAAGATAAAATTGTTCAGTAATCAAATTGGACTGGGCACCACAATCAAGTAAGGCCCTACACAAATGAAAATTACCTTCCACATCTTTAACTTTGCACATTACAGTAGACAAAAGAACCTGATTTGAAATCGAAGCTGATTGTTTAACCACCATGCTTAAGTTCGTCACTGCATTTGTTCCCATAGAACTATTTAACCTATCTTGATGTAATAAGGTGTTATGTTTAACTACTTTACATATTTTACATGGGCGCAAAAAACATTTATCAACAAAATGTCCCGTACGTAAACAATTGAGGCACAACTTGAGGTTTTTAACTTGTTCCAATCTATCAGCAACCGACAATGCCATAAACTTGTCACACTTATAAATGGTATGATTATTCTTGCAAAAGTTGCATTTAATTGTATTGCTTGATGTGTGTGCTAGGAGATTCATTTGAAAGTTATTGTTTTGTTTATGAAATTGTCTTGGTTGGTGATTCGATGAGATGTTTAACTTACTTGGAAAAGCTTTTTCCAAAGATTGCAATAAATCTACCTTGTTTTTAAGAAAATCTACAAATTTTTCCAGTGTTGGTAACTCTGACTTGTATTCAAGTTCTTTCCATTCTCTCAAACTCGTTTTATCGAGCTTACCCGACAATAAATGAATAATCAAAGAATTATATAAATCTTGCGGATTTAATTGTATTCCATCAATCGCGGTGACATGTTTAGTTACCTGGTCCAGCATTTGACTGAATTGACTAAAGTTCTCTTTATTGATATGTGGCACATTTATAAGCTGTTGATAATGAATGTCTAAAAGAAATTGCTTTTTACCAAATTTACTTTCCAGAATTTGCCATGCTGTTGCGAAAGGATTGCTTACGGTGTCCAGTCCTTCAATCAGCCTGGCTGCATAACCCTCAAGTGAAGCTTTGAGAAATTGGAACTTTTGTACATTTGATAAAGCTGAATTGCTTGAAATAATTGACGAAAAATTTAGTTTAAATGAAAGCCAGTGCTCAAAACTGCCCGAAAATGTAGGCAACTTCATTTTTGGCAATAAAATATTCTGCAAAGAATCACCTGGATTCATGGATGCATTGGAATGCACTGGATTTGTCATATCTGCTTGAATAGACTGCAAATACTGAGTTAAAAAACCTTGGACATTGTAGTATTTATTTTCGAACTCCTCTCTCTCTTTATAGTGTATTTGGAGGTCTCTTTCGTCACAACTAGATTCAATTACTGACTGAATAGCATCAAAATCTGCCATTAAACTCATGCTGTTCTTAAATCGCAGCTCAACATTATTGAAAGCCGGTTTTTGATCATCGGGAGAAGTCTTTAATAATTGGATAAACTTATCAACCAACGTTAGTTTTTGTTTAATAGAACCACGACTTCTAATTAATTGTTTAATTTGTTGCAAATCAATTGCCCCATCTGAGTTTTCCATCTCAATGAGGATATTTACTTGATAAAATAGTTAAAATAGGTAGAAGTGTGAAATAGAAATGATTACCACGTGGCTATTGGCCTGTTGGCGTTAAAAATTGTACACAAAAATATAAAATTGTGAAGAAAACCGTGTATGATATTAAGCACCGATAGTGTAAAATATTCAAAATGGCATGTGAAAACTTCTAGAGTACTTTATATCTATGCCTAATAGAGGCAAAATAGGATAATAGAAAATGGAGTACTTACTGGCTTCACTCTTACAACTTGCACCAGGAAATAGAGCTTTTTTTTACGATATCTGGTTCGAATGGACCAAAATGTTTAATCGTTTTGTAATAGCTGGCTCAAACTAGTACCATTTCTTTAACCCGCACGTGTTTTGGTTAAAGGATGGCTGGAATAAAACTCGATATCGACTGCTTCGTGTGGACTGTATTGAATATCTCATTTTACATCCAACCGTTACCAGTTATATCACCCCCGTTTGTCAAATGTCATTTCTACTGTCGTGGCACTGTTGCCAACCGATATATATATACATGTTACATAAGTAAATCTAACACCATCTGATTGCAACGGTCCACTCCGGACATGTGTTCGTTATATGTCACTATTTCATTCGGCTTTATCTCTAAATCTAAATTTAATTCTAAATCTAAATTTAATTCTAAATCTAAATTAAATCTAAATTTAGCTAAATCACCCTGTATATACAGGGTTATTCACGCTATACGGCACGGAAGTTTTCGGGTAAACCGTTTGATTTTTACAAACTATTATTTGATGAATCCACAGACGCCTACCGGGCGCACATTTTAAAAATATTTTTGTAATGTAGGGGTGTCCCAAAAGCCTTAAAAGTATCAAAGTTGTGTTTTTTTTAATGAAATACCCTATATATTATTGCATTTTTAGATTCTATCAGCAAAATAAGTGTTTGTTTTAATAAAGTTTATAATACCTAATTCTTACGGTTTTTTAAATAATCCGAATTTTTTCAAAATGTAATATAATTTTCATGTGTCAAATACTTTAGAATTATTTAAGTTATGTAAGCGTAATTTGTAGTGCAGTGTAACAAGAAATCATATTTTATATCCAGATGATAATAAACTTCCAATGTTATACAGGGTGTCCACAAATTTAAACTAATCAAATAAGAACTTTAAGTGGCTATAACTTGATTAATTTAAAAACAACTCCATATTTTTTTAACTTACCAGGATATGCAATTTTTAATTACCTATCGAACGGTTTTAGGATGTTAATAGCTAAGTTTTTGCCTTTTAACAAAATACGCCAAATAATCGTTCTGGGCACCATTTGGTGTTTTATTAATTAAAAGCTCTAAATAACATATCAACAATAACATAAAGGAAAGTCAAATTATTTATAACAAATGTTCGAAATGTTGACTGTTCATTTCCAGACATTTGTAAATTATTTTTTCAAAACCACTGCTAACTCTGGACAACATTTGCGGAGTTACAGTTTTAAAAACATCTCCCAATCCACCTGTTTTGAAAGTTTGCATTTAAAAATTGCCGAACTTCGCAATGATCATGAGGCGGAGCTGCTTCCAATTGAAACCACATGTTGGTTCTAATATTTAAAGGGTCTTCTTCTAATAATACTGAAAGATGGCTTATTAGAAACTGGAGACACATCAAACCATTCCTTCAGATGTCCTTCAAAAAAATCGGATGAAAATAAATATGGACCCAGTATTACACCCCACACATTAACTGACCACCTATTCTGATTTTTCACGACACTGTATTCGTGCGGATTCGTATCAGAATAATAATGAAAGTTGTGTCTATTCACCAAAGCATTGTTATAAAAAGTACATGAATCACTAAATAACATATTATCGAAAAACGTTTCATTTTATGTCACTTTATCTAACACCCATATGCAAAACTCAGTTCGTTTTCAAAATCAATTCGATAAAGTTCTTGGCAAAGCTGAATTTTATAAGAATAAAAGTTGTGCTTTTTAATGCTTCTGGAAATATTTGATTGACTAATGTTAGTACTTTTGGATATTAGATTTTGACTAATATTGGGATTTTCGATAGCTGAAACAATTACCGTGAAAAAACTTTCTGCATCTTCAGTGACAGATCTCCTTGTAATGGGTTTTTTTAATTGACACTCTTGACTGGCTTAATGGATAATTTCTTTCAGGAAACTTTTGAGCACAAACTCTAGAGACCAATAAACAATTTTTATGACATTCTCCAAGGGTGAAAATCATGTCAATACGCTCTTCTTTTGGATAATTCTTCTTTTCACTAAGGAACACAAATAAAATAAATGATTTGACATGTGTAAATGACATAGGCAACTTAGATACATTGGAACCTTAAATTGATTATTTGGCGTATTTTATAAAAAGGCTTTAATTTGAACAGAAACAAAACGAAACAGCTTAAAAGATTTTTACAAAATTCCGACTTTAAAAACAGCATACCCCACCAACTTTTCTGATGCCCGCAAACCCAGATTCAACACCAGACGTTCTCCTGCACACAAGAAACTTAACAAACACCATCAACAACATAAACTTAACCAACGAACTTGGATCCGACCACCTGGCTATTACGTTTAACATAGACTTACAACATACGCAACCTACCTCCAGTACACTTCCTATAGAGAAACAGTTAAATCTAACAAAGACTGACATAGACAAAGTGAAACAACATATACATGACTACATTCAATCGCAAGCACAGCCCATTTCAATAGGAACCATACAATAATAACTTTCACTAGTCATAGGAAAATTTAGCCCGGAAATAAAAAAATGCTTTCTACCGACATACACTGCCCAAATTCATACTGAGACTCATAAAACATAAGAGAGAACTGTACAGACTATCAAAAGAGATAGACTTTCGAGGCCATTCCTTGAAACAAGTGGGTTTTTCGGGTTTTTAGGCCGTCGTTCGGTAGAATTTCTTCTTGACGTTTCGCAAGCACGTGTGGTTTGCATCTTCAAAAAAAACTTGGGAAAAGCTTTTCTTCAGAACGGATATTCCCAGTTGGACATCAAAAAAGCTGTAGGAGTGGGACGTGCTGAAAAAAGTGAGTCTACTCTGAAAGCTTTCCTGCCCTATGTTCCCAGGGTTACGGACAGAATTGGGAGGCTCTTGAGGAAACACAACATAAGAACGGTCTACAAGCCCACAACAAAGATCCGAGAATGTCTAGGGTCAGTTAAAGACAAAAGACCTCACCTAGCAACTCCGGGAATCTACCGGATTCCATGCTCCTGTGGAAGCGTCTACATAGGAACTACTAAGAGATCGGTTGCGACAAGATTAGAAGAACATCGACGGAATTGCAAACTTGGACATGTGGAGAAGTCGGCAGTGGCGGAACATGCCCTCAGCGATGGAACACACAACATATATTTCGGAGAGGCACAGGTCCTGGCCACGACAACAGGGTATCGCCCCCGACTAATACGAGAAGCCATTGAAATCTACAAACACGACGACAATTTCAACAGAAAAGAAGAGACAATGGCGCTGAACAGGATATGGTTTCCAGCACTCACCAACGCAAAAACAGCAAGAAAAAACAACAGCTCAGGACAGGAGAGAGAATCATGTACACCGGAGGATAGCAACAGCCAACAGAATGCGCAAGCTGCGATGACACAGGCCACGTCATCACAAACCACGTCATCGCGACCGGTGCATAAATACGGACTGCGCCCGAGGAATCGGATCAGAACAGTGTAAGCGTTCAAGCAAACCACTTCTGAAGATGCAAGCCACACGTGCTTGTGAAACGTCAAGAAGAAATTCTACCGAACGACGCCCTAAAAACCCGAAAAACCCACTTGTTTGTACAGACTATATACATACACTCAAAATAACGACCTAAAAAAGACACTGAACCAACTTAACAGAAACATTAAAACTTTGATTGGACAATACCGACAAGGCAAATGGCTAGAAACATGTAAAGAAATACAAAAAGACAAAGGCAAAACATACTGGCGAAAAATTAAAAAACTAGCGCAATACAAAAAAACTAGCAGTACTGACACAATTGACGAAAACGGAATAGAACGTTACACAGACAAAGAGAAAGCGGACGCGTTCGCCAGACACTGTCAAAGGGCCTTCAGCATATCAACAAACCCTAACTTCGACAATGACAACTGGAACTTGATCAACGACTGGTACTTGAACTATTTTAACAGCTCACCAAACTATACCTACAAACTGATCACAGACACAGAGTACGATGAAGCCCTAGCGCATATCAAAAACACGGCACCGGGAAAAGATAAAATTAAGGCAAAACTCTTGAGAAGCCTAACTCAAGAAACACACAAACTGATCCTAACTGAATTGAACAACTGCATCACAAATAACAAAATCCCAAAAATATGGAAAAAACGGCTTAATAATCCCTATACCCAAACATGGACTGGACAATACACAACCGAGCAACTACAGACCAATTACACTACTTCCAGTAGTAAGCAAAGTTTTTGAATACATAATAAAGCAGCGGCTTGAAAAAGTGATTGGAAAATATATACCTACCTACCAATTTGGTTTCAAACAACATCACTCGTCTATTCATCCGCTCTTTATTTTGGCCAACAATATACAAACGACTCACCTAACTGACAGAACGTCGGCGTGACTATTCATGGGCATTAACAAGGCCTTTGACAGTGTTTGGCATATGGACTTACTCTACAAACTTCACAAACTCCACACACCAACATATCTACTTCACATCATCACGACAAAACCACTGAAAAAGCGACTGAAAGACTCCAACCACTAACGAACAATACAATGTCATGGTTCTATAAATGGAGACTAACACCAAACGCGTCAAAAAATCAACTTCTACTCACAAACCACCGACTCAACGCTGACTCCCCTACAATAATTACAGACGGCCAAACGACACAACCAAAAAACGACATAAAACACCTTGGAATCACAATTGACCACAAACTTAAATTCACTAAACACATACGAAACATCAGGGCAGAAACAATAAAGAGAACAAAACACTTCCGATCACTAACCTACAAAGACAGAGGAATTAGCACAAACACCGCCACCAAAATATATAAAGCTATTTGTAGACCCTTGCTTAACTATGGACATATACTCATGACCAACGGAACATAAAGGACAAAACGTTATATACAAACAACAGAACAAATTGCACTAAGACTAATAACACGAATAAGACACCCCCAAAACCCACTACACAACCCCTCCACCCAACTACTATACGAACGCACAAACATGACAAAGATTTCGGATAGACTCATACATCTACAGACAAAATGGACAAACAACCCCTACAACTGGACCATACTGAATCCCCTTTGTCTTACAAGACCAACCAGGCAATCCCGCTTCCGTTTCCCTACATCAACGCTACTCGAACACTTACAAACGCAACTACTGACTACTGGACAATAAAATATTTTTTTCTTGTCATTAGAATTGGAAAGTGTTTTTAATAAGATTATTAACCTAGAATAAGAGAATTTTCATCTTTGTTTTATATTTAGACTAAGACTACATGTATTAAACAAGGGCAGAAAGACCGATAGGTCGATAGCCTTTTTTAGAAATAAAGATGTTTACTACTACTACTCTTTCAATATTTCGAATTCAATTTTAATATTAATTATTATTTCACTCATCCATAGTAATGCTATGCAGCAACAAAATATTCATGTTTTACCTATACAGGGTACCACAAAAATACAGCGACAATAATTCCAAAAATGGCATGTCATGCTAAAGCGCCTTCGCGCTATACATTCAAAGTCATCACTTATTTAAATCAGCGCTTATTTAAGATGTTCTATATTTTGCTATAAATTTAAGTTCTCCCAAACTATGAACACTTTTTGTGTATAAAAAATTTGCCCTATCTCTAACGGTTTTGAAAAGATTTGAGTTTTGTTACAGTAAAAGACAGATGCAGCCCTTATTGCTGTTACCAATACTGCCTAAATAACAATATATTCTGCGATGGGAATTTGGAGCGTCGTACAAAGAGGCATTTACTTTGGCAAGCAGGTATCAAGCCCTACTTTGATACAGATTGCTTCTAAAAGAATGTCGAATTTGCCATACAAAATCTAAGAATAACTAACGTTTATTAAAGTGTAACCCGGCATTTTTCTTACCAAAACGTGTTTAGCTTCAAAAACAAATGTCACTTTCCATTAACTCGTCTGAAACATTTTATTTTATTGGAAAAACATTTTTTGATTAGTATTAATTAAATATTTTTTTTAAGTTGCTCATGATTTAACCATGCTTGCCCATTTGTAGGTTATTAATCATCTAATAATTGTAAAAACATAATACAATAATAATAATTTTTTTAAGAATAAAATGAAATCTGTTAATTTTCGAATCAATCAACCTAATGGAAAGTTATACTTTTTTTGAAGCTGAGCACGCGGCTGTAAGAATAATGGAACGCTACAGTAAGTGTAACATGAAACATCTTTTTAAAAGATTTGTTACAATATGCATGTTAACTTAAACCGGTAGTTATTCGTTCACCTATCATCTTTGTTCGTGAATCATCTATGCTTCTGACGCTGACTCCTCAATTATTACTACTGCTTTTTGCTGTCAGTAGCAAGTTGCCAATAGATGATTGCCATATTGATGATGAGGCCCAAAAACCAAACATTGACTTCGTGATCTCATAGTATTGTAGGGAATAAAGATGTGCTCTAATAATGTGAGTCCTCGGAACTGTTTCGATAATAAGATTCACTATTATGATAGCTGTTTTAAAACTATTAAAAAATGTTTTACGAATGCATTAGATAACGATACGCTTGATTAAGTAGCTACTGACTTATTAAACACAAAACGATTTGAATGTTCAAAATTGTTTCCATTATTCTTCAGAAAATACAAAATTACTGGACAGCGAGTGGTAAAAAAAGGTGTTAGTACAAACACGTTCCAAGTTGGTTATTTTATCTGGTTGATTTTATTTATTTGAAACGCGTGAGATACTAATTATTGTGATGAATCAAGTAGACATTAATATACATAATTACCTTCATCACTTTCTGCATTACTGAACGTTTACAAATGCTACATAGTTGTGGTTCTAAGAAGCGCTTTTTGGAGAATAGCTGCACCTTTTAATGGAAAAAATGTATCACATGAGTGCACCATACAGCTACTTGCTAAATTTCAATAAACGGGTCCCGTTGGTAATAGGAATAAAAAAAGCGTCAAGACGACTTAAGGAATGTCATCGGGTACGTCTCTAGTGAAAATAAAGTACGCATAGACTTGTGAGTGACTTAAGCAGTGAAAGATAAGATTTGGCAACGTAACGTATGCCCATACCCATACATATCTATATACTTAGAAAGGGTGTATTTTTAGAGGTATATAACTTTAAGTTGGTGACACTGTTTTGATTGACAAAATTTGATCACTGAGTGACCATCAAGAGATTCAGATTTTCTCTATACTCAATCGATTAAATAACTGAAAGGGTTATTTAAACATGGCCGCTCGACTTCCAGGGCAAATTTTGCTATTGTCAAAAATTCGCATATTTGTCACAAATTTGAACCGCAGCTCTAATCAGTGGTCACCAAGATACCGAGATCTCTCCGAGCCTCAATTATCGATTGAGAAAGACTTCTAAGCATGTCGCTCCATATCCAAGGAAACTTTTGCTGTTGTGAAAAATTCGCATATTTGTAAAGTATTTAAATCCTTTATTATTCAATAAGCCAGTAACAGAAACATTTTTTAACAGCTCCAAAAGAATCTATCACAAGTAGCAGGTTGGAATTTAACATTTCAGAGTTGCTGGGAGCTAGAGGGCTGGTGCGCGCAGTTTAGTAGGTGCATACATTTGATTTCCCCGGCGTATTATAAAAACTGTTCTGCTGATTTTTTCCTATCATTTTTTGCTTCTCAGATTGTATGCATTGCAAGTTCTCTGATTGTCATCCTGTATGTATGTGTACCTACTGGAAAACATTGACAACAAAAGTTAATATCCCACTGAGCTTATACTTGCAAAGAGTTACTCTTTAAGCCATCTTTTACATAATTCTCTTCGAACATTCTCTATTGTTAAACGAAATTAGCGCAATTTCCGTACTTCCTTAAATTGAAAGTAGTTGATGGTATCGTAATCTGTTAGTGGGTAGCGTGGAAAGTAAACGCTTTTTATGCTGAAGTACGTTAATTACTTTTAGCAGTTCTCTTCTTTTTCATGGGAAATTGATGTTACATATTTCCTATCAAGATATATCGAAATTAGAGATAATAATGGATCGTATAGTATCAAACTGAGCAATTTTGTAATAACTTTTAAAAAATGGAATCTTCAGTCAATTACATTGTTCACTATTACCCTTGATCGAAAATATTTTATACTTGCGAATTATGCACAGCAAACTGATATTTTTCACTAAAATGTTTCCATAAATAGCATGGTCTAAGTATTTATTAGTTTTTCGTTTTTATTCATATTATAACATCACCTTTATTCTTGGAAACACTTCAGCATTTCTTAATTGCCAAAATATTGATCATGCATATTACCTCCAAAATGAGTTCCGCACATTTTGGAACACTCTTCCTTCTTATCAAGTTACACAGACGATTCATAAGCATGCAAGTTAAGTTTCTGGTCGTAAAAATTGTTTTGATTTGGTATTCAAATTCATCATATTCGTATGTGTCTTCAGGTGGGTCATTTGTTTCCATTTAATTATCATATCGAGAAATATCGTAGTTTTCTTTGTCAAATTCATTATTCATGTATGTTATTTCTCAAGAAGAAAGTTTGGTTTACCGGGTTGTTTGGAATTGGTTATGTAAGCTTTGTGGATTAGAGTTTCTATAGAATTGACTTTTCGTTGGGATGGAATTGTACTAACTCCGGACGTTGGTTGTGGGAATTGTTGTTTTTAGAATGGTTTGATTTGATTGGGTTAGAGAGGCTGATTTTGCTTGATTGGAAAATGTTGAGTTGACCTTGATTGGACGAGCTGATTTTCATAAGACTGATTTGGTCTTATCTGAAATGGTTGGTTTACCCTCATTTGAAATAGTTGGGTTTGTCTGGATTTGGAAGAGTTGATTTTGTTGAAATGGGGGTTTAAATTGGAAGATGGTTGGTTTCTGAAATTTCTTTGAACACTGTGTTGCGTTGTTTGAAAATTTGAAAATGGGTTTCTTTTGATTTTGCACGAAATTATTTTTGAAGCTATTCTGCTCGTAATTTGTAATGATGTGCTTGATTTAGATTTTGGACAATTAGTGAGGTGCATCGTTCAGACGAAATATTGGCTAACAGATTTTATATACCTGTCAATTCGTTTTCTGCTATTAATATTTTGCCTGCTTCTAAGTTAAGAGCTTATCTTATAGGCACAAATCTTAGTACCTATTTGGGTAACCAAGGCTTTGAGCTTGTGAATGTACATGGTGACACAAAAGTTCGAAGACAACTTGTTTTATTCATAACTTTTTATTAAACAGACAAATTCAACAAAATTATATACATTCGAAAGCAACAAAATTCTATACAAAATACATAAATAACTATTCCAAATGGCCACCTTCAGCCGACACACAGGCCTGCAGACGCTTGCTGAAATTTTTGACGATGGTCGCGAGTGTTTTTTCTGAAATTTCGTCCCACGCCGTTTGGAGAGAACACTTCAGGCACTCGATGGTGTTGTGGTTTGTAGCGCACGCCTTTTGCTCCAGGATCGACCAAACTTCGAATTCAGGTCGGGCGAGTTTGACGGCCACAAAGTCTTGTCCCAGACGGCTATTTTGTTGATTTTGTAAAAATCCATGGTCGATCTCGCAGAATGAGGCAGCGCCCAATCCTGTTGAAGTATCCAGCGCGGATTTTTGAAGCGTTGTCGGCTCCAGGGGATCACGACGTCCTTTAAAATGATTTCTTGGTAGACTTGGGCGTTGATCTTGACACCGCGCTCGACGCACAACAGCGGCGTCTTTCCGTTTATCGAAATTCCCCCCCACATCATGACGGATTTCGGAAAGTGGTGTCGCTGAACTCTGTTTTTTTCTAAAAATTCATTGTTAGTCTGAAAGAGCAGAAAACTCTGAACAATACCAAAGGAGTCCGATGAAGTTGACGGTTATTCTGGCGATTAACGACGCGTTCAGTCGTGAAAACCTTTTCGTCGGTGAACAAAATCGACCCGAAATACCATTTTTTCGAGGAGCTGCTGAGCATTCTCAAGTCGTACTTGCTTCATTCGCTCATCCAAGTATTATTGTGTTATTTATATTTCATTAGCTCATCCTTTCCTAGCCATTTTTCTGACCGCCTCTCTGTTAATACCACCTCCTTAGCCAGTTTTCTGATGGACATTCCAGGATTCCGGCGAATTCGGTACCTCAGCGTAGTTAGGTTCTCCGGGGTCGTTGCGGTGGTCGCTCTACCAATACGGAAGAGTTTCGTGATGTCAGCCGGCGACTTTCCCGATTTGACATCGGCGCGATAGAGTACCATCGAAAGTTTTCAAAAGTGAAACTGTGAACCTCAAAGCGCCGCCCATTTTGTTACGTGTATTGAAATGGGTTCTAATCAGAAATGACTGAAAGTAATAAATTGCGTTTGCTGTAAATCACTATTCCAAGAGTCGCTCTCGTTGTTAGCAATTGATATTCTAAGTGTTGGATATGTAGTAGTAGTAGTAGTAAACATCTTTATTTCTAAAAAAGGCTATCGACCTAGCGGTCTTTCTGCCCTTGTTTAATACATACAGTCTTAATCTAAATGAAAAACAAATATGAAAATTCTCTTATTCTAGGTTAACAATACTATTAGATAAATAAGATTTCAGTGGCAAGAAGGAATTATTTTATTGTCCACTAGTCCGTAGCGTTTGTAAGTGTTCGAGTAGCGTTAATGTAGGGAAACGAAAGCGGGATTGTCTGGTTGGTCTTGTTAAACAAAGGGGATTCAGTATGGTCCAGTTGTAGGGTTGGATATGTATTATCTGCTAAAATTACTTTTGAGAACTTTTTCATTCAAGTCAAGAAACAAATTTTTTAAATTAAAATCAAGTTGAAAAACTTGGTTCTGCGAAAATCAATTTGTTCACCGACTGCGCCAGTTTTATTTATGGTCGTAAACCAATTGTTTTTAAATACTTTTATTTTACAGGAATATTTTGAAGTGAATTATCTTTAATGACATATACGTAAAAATAAATGAATTTTTGCAGACATTTATATTTTTTTCAGACACTTAAAGCTTTAGTTATAGGACAAATGTATCATTTCATAGGGAAAATATGTGTTTCATTTGAATTTCAGGACACCCTGTACAATTTGGAACAATTGTCTGAACATGGGACTCAAGTTCATATCTTTCCGAACTCAGACCCAAAATAAAAAAAATATATTTTAAATTCTTGGATGTTTTATTAAAAATTACGAGTTTTATTTCAAATTAAGTTAACCGCTCTAGATAGGTATCGGCATTGTTAGGCAGAAGTAATTAGATCTTAGTCTACAGAACATATCCGATTACCTGGTGGTACGAATTTTGAGGAAGATCTTGTACAACGTTCTCCGTAAACGTCAAAAGGCCAGTGGCCGTGAATAAAGTATAAAATACAGGGTGATTCAAAATTGACGTCATTCCTTTGGTGGTGTTGTCTGGGGGTGTTTTTGGAGTACAGGAAAAATAGTAAAAAAAGGTCGATAGCCTTTTTTAGAAATAAAGATATTTACTACGACTACTACTAGTAAAAAAAAGATTGTTATTAAGAACTGAGATATATGCAAAAAAATAGATCAGAAGGACGGCAACAATGTTTTTCAAGATAATCTGCCTAATTATCATAACGTAAATACCTGTGGCTTCGTAATTATTAAAAACTCCAGTAACCATGAAAAAATACAGAAAGTTACAATAAAATAGATAAAGATAATTCTGGGTGTCTTACATACGCGGTAGGAATGTAGCCCTTCCTCGGTTTGTATTTGGTGCTTGGGAAAGTGTCAGTTGTTGTGCGAAGCTCTGAGTACCCCTGGAATGCTCTGCTGCAATTATTTGCAACACCTGTTCCTCTGTGCCTGGCACGCGAACATCTATTGTCGTCCAGTATCTTCCTGGAGCCAATCGTCCAGTGTCTCTAGCCCTTTGTTGTCGGAAGTTCTTACAGATTCTGCTATGTTACTGTGGCATTTCTCCAAAACTAATTACAAATCCGCAAATTCGATATTGATGTACATTTTGTGAAAGAAGCTTCAAAGTAAGTCACAATTTGACAAATGCTATGTACCTGTAACTACCTGATAATGACAAAAAACATCATTGCCGCTTTGACTTTTAATCAAAACATTTTTTAATATCAACAATTTTCGTAATTTGAAGCAAAGATCGTAATTTTTCTTTTTCGAATGCGTACGATCATATAAATCAACGCGCCGAACAAAATTTTCTTCATCCCGTGTGGAAAGTAATAACTTGCACGCTGGCAGCTTGACTGTTTGTCACTGACTGCCAGCTGACTGTTTTGACATTTTCAAAGCCTTTTTTCTTTGAACCCTTATACTTTTCCCGGCTAGTTTCCACCGAGGATCAAGAAAAATAGTCCTGAGAAGTCACCATTATTTACTCCATTTCCCTAACCAGATCTCATATTTTTCTCTCGAAGTCATTAATAATAATAAAAAAGTACCGAGGTAAATAATGAAACATGTTTAAGTTTTTAATTTTTTTTTGGACCGCCTCTTTAAGTTCAAGTGAGACTCCATCCACTTCCATTTCCAAATAACAGTCACGTAAAGATTCACTAATTTTTCGTAGAACTTTTAACTGTTTTTTGGACCAATAAATTATATTACGGCAGTTTGTCAGTTTGATAACTGAACGTCAGGTTATGAAAAATTGCGCTACTTCAGAAAATTAATGGGAAATTCAAAATCTAATCAATTCAGTTATTATCCGTTAGTAGTAAAATTAATTACCTCACACATTATATCCTTCGTCGCTACACGCCTTAGGATATAAAGGAGCTGGGTATATAATAGCTTACTTCTCGCCCTAGCTATATAAAATACTATTTTAAATAGCTTTTGTTTATTACCAGAAAATTTACTATTTCGACAGAGCGAAAGTCTTCGAAGAAAGTGAAAGTGGCTTCAACTAAACCATTTACGTCGTATTGAAAACAGTAGCATCAATAACGTTTAAAAGTCAGTGTATTTCTGAATATTTGCGTTTTCAGTCAAAAAAATTTGTTTTCTGTTCTCTCTAGGTACCTCGCGAAAGAAATGAAGTTAATTTTCAGCTATCGATTGATTAATACGTTGTATAGGTATGTCGATAGGTCGATAGCCTTTTTTAGAAATAAAGATGTTTACTACTACTACGTTGTATATCTATATCGGTCATACATTTAAAAAAAAGTGTAGTAAAAGTGAAGACAAATATAGCTTCTCAATGCAGAATCCCTTATATACAAGTTGTTTAAATATACAGGGTGTTAATGAACAAGTGTTACATACTTATAGGGCATACAGGAGATTGAAAATTGACCAACTTTTATTAATAAACTCATATGCGGAAACGTACCGTTTTCGAGTAATGGTTAAATTTATTAGTGATGCTCGTATTAATGAAATGCGGCAAATGACACTAATAATTAATTTTTAGTCTGTCAATAACTCTAATAATTGTTCGAAATTTCGACCACCAACATTAATGCACGCATTGAATCTACTGATATTTTGCAACACTCTTACGCAGATGCCAGGTTTTGCTTGTATTTCTTGCGCCGCAGCCATAATACGCGCCAACAGATCTTCCTCTTTGAAGCCGCTTATAAAAGCTCTGGCTCGAAAACGACGCGCTTCCACATATGAGTTTATGAATAAAAGTCGGTCAATTTTCAATCCCCTGTATGTATATAGGTCTGTAAATTTTTTTCTCATATAATCTGATTGACTGATACAATTTTTACTAATCATTTATTGCAAAATCCATATAATTGAGTATAATTTGGATTTATTTATTTACAGCACAAAGGTATTGCAGCAACAGTGTAACAAATGAAAATGCACTAATGTTTGAGCGTAAGGAACGTTTAATTTTACCTGTTATACGATTTACTTATGAGTTCGAATTGGTTCACTTATTACCGGTAATTACAGTAATTTTCTTTTCAGAATTTCGACGCTCGAGCCCATAACGTTCCACTGACCAACCACAATGGGGGAAACGCATCTCCATTGAAACATCTAAACTTGAACAGTTTATGTAAGAATCAAGACTGGAAGCAAAGCGAGTGTTACGTAGACGAAATTGTTTTTCCAAATGAGTCTTTGCAGTCATTGTCCGATTTAAAAGCTTTGAGCTTGAAGAATAACGATATACAGAATTTTCCGAATAGTGTTTTGCAACTCACAACATTAGTGACTTTGGATTTGTCGTGCAATCACCTGTTGACTCTGCCGCCAGAAATTAACCAGCTGATCAAGTAAGTATCAAAATTAATAACTAAATTTGTTGTTTCTTATGTATTTGTTTAGCTATTTTTGAAACCTTAACCACTTTAAGATTAATTTTACTATCGTATACTACTATTATATTTTACCACAAAATTTAGAATTGCTAGACAGAGGTAGTTCCCTTTTGTTTTCTATGATGAACTCACCGATATCTTTTCTTTTGAATCCATTTATTCAAAAATAAATTATATATAGCAACTTGCAGTACATTTTTGGTTGAATGTCATCTTCAGTTGAACGTGGAAAAATTGTAATCACTAACGACATGGGGTGTTTGTTTTTGGATATTGTTTTCTTTATATAATTGAGGTTCTTATTGTGAAACATTTTCAACATAAATTTAGCCTTCTTTATATAATCTGCCTGAACATGTCAACTATCTATTATAGAGAGTGTTCAGAGAAGGTGGGTTTCTGATACCAATTAGTTTCTGATGCGTCTTTTACTTTACTACGTAATCCTTGAAAACGAGGCGTTATATTACTACATCTGCACAAACTGGAGAAATGTAGTTGATCAGTCCATCCAATAATATCATATATGTTGGTATGTGGTAAGGAGAGAAAGACTAGGATTAAAGAAACAACTTCATATCTTCTGCTGGCTGACAGCCACATTTTTCAATTAATTCGAAAACCTTACTATTGTAGTACAGTAAACTCAAGCCAGATTTCAGAAATTAGATAATTGATCAGTACGGAACACAGATTTTCCTTTTCGTACACCGTCTTTGCGTATTTTGGCTAACAATTACTTTTGGGTAGAATTTAACTGCAGTGTTAGTTTTTTTCCCGTTTCTATACTTATGTGTCTTTCTCTTTTAAGACAATGAAATATTCTGCTTTGTTTGCTATGAATGATTACTGTAGAACTTGTTTGGATATTAATTTTGTTTGCTTTGTTGTGAATGCTCATAACTTTGCTGGCAATAAACATTGCTATGTTATCCTTTATTATTATTATTATAACTTTCAATTCATCTAAAAGATGTTCGCATTTATCCACTCATTCATTAACATAAAACTCTAGATTTCGAAAGACTTCATTTCCGGAGGTTTCGGTGAAACTACATGTAATTCTAGACCTATCGAAAAGTTTGTGTTATCTTAACAGTATCTTTCGAGTGAATAATTTTCTGTCATTCTCTTGTGAATGGAGCTTGAGGGCCACAAAAATGTGATCTCCTTAATTCATGGCGTCATAATTAAAAGTCATAGCGAATTTTGGAAGACTCGGATTTATAGAAAGTTTTGGAAATTAGCGGACACTCTGGAGTATAGTTTTTGCCAGCAGCATTAAATCAGTTTTTAGTTTTTGAAGAAATTTTAAGAATGTTTGATATTGATATTGATTTATTAAAATTTTATTTATGGTAGCCGCCAATGCCTTTTTATGTATCTTCTTGACTGTCGTACCGTATTTTGCGTACATTTGCACCACACAGACCAATTACATTACTCCCAGTACTTAGCAAAGTTTTTGAGTACATAATAAAGCAGCGACTAGGAAAACTTGTCGGAAAGTACATACCATCGCATCAGTTCGGATTCAAACATCAACACTCGACTATTCACCCACTCTTCACTCTGACTAACAATATACAAACAACCCACCTAACTGACAGAAACACAGCTTGCCTGTTTATGGACATTAACAAAGCTTTTGATAGTGTCTGGCATAGAGGCTTACTATACAAACTACACACACCAACATATCTACTACACACCATAAAGAACTTACTAGAAAACAGACAACTACAAGTACGAATTGACAAAACACTGTCATTTTCTTTTTCCTCTGAACAAGGACTCCGTCAAGGATCCCCGCTCTCACCGTTTCTCTACAATATATACTGCCATGACATATACAATTACAACTTACCAGACAAAAATCAAATCGACAGATCGGCATACATATTACAATACGCAGACGACACGGCACTTATTGTACATGACAAAACTACTGAGAGAGCAGCGCAAAGACTCCAAACACTAACAAACAACACAATGACATGGTTTTATAAATGGAGACTAACACCAAACGCGTCAAAAAACCAACTTCTGCTCACAAACCACAGACTCAACGTTGATTCCCCTACGATAACAGCAGACGGCCAAACGACACAACCAAAAAACGACGTAAAATACCTTGGAATCACAATCGACCACAAACTTAAATTCACTAAACACATACGAAACATCAGGGCAGAAACAATAAAGAGAACAAAACACTTCCGATCACTAACCTACAAAGACAGAGGAATTAACACAAACACCGCCACCAAAATATATAAAGGTATTTGTAGACCCTTGCTAGACTTTGGACATGTACTCATGACCAACGGAACAGAAAGGACAAAACGTTATACACAAACAACAGAGCAAATTGCACTAAGACTAATAACACGAATAAGACACCCCCAAAACCCACTACACAACCCCTCCACCCAACTACTATACGAACGCACAAACATGACAAATATTTCGGAAAGACTCATACATCTACAGACAAAATGGACAAACAACGCCTACAACTGGACCATACTGAATCCCCTTTGTCTTACAATCCCGCTTCCGTTTCCTTACATCAACGCCTTACAATCATTATTAAACTAGAATAAGATAATTTTTACCTTTATTTGTTTGTTTAGATTAATACCGCATGTACTAAACAAGGGCAGAAAGACCGATAGGTCGATAGCCTTTTTTTAGAATTAAAGATGTTTACTACTACTGCCGTCCGTGCGATTGTGGAATTTCGAAGCCACAGAGAGAGTCCCAGGTTTTATTTTATTTTCAAACCATCATTACAATTTGACAAATGCTGATTATTCTTGACAAAAGCTATCCACCTGTAACTTCCGAATAATGACAAAAAGATCATTGCCGCTTTGACTTTTCATCAAAAAATTGTAAAAGAGAATTTTTTTAATATAACAATTTTTCGTAATTTGAAGTAAAGAACTTAATTTTTCTTTTCGAATGCCTAAGTATTCCAATATGCTACCAATCAAATATGGGACCATTCTAAAATAATGCTTAATAACAAAGTTGAAATTCGAATTTCAACTGTTAATTCCTATTTTCCTATTTTAGCCGCTTTCTTTGATTTGAATATATGTATGCCTCTTTCAAATTTGATTCGGTTTTGCGCAACTCCATACCAATTTAAGCCTGCGACCTTCTGTATCTCGTCGTACCATCTTTGCCGGGGTCTTCTAACACTTCTCCTCTCTTCCCAATGTCGCCATCTGGTGATATATCCGCTCCAGTGTTCTGCATGCGTGGCCACGTGTTCTACCCATTGCCATTTTAGGGAACCAATTCTTTTTATTATGGCGAAGACTTTAGTTTTTTTCCTTATCCATGTATCTGTTTTGTGATCTCTCAGGGAAATTCCTAAAATTCGTCTTACCATGGCTTTCTGATGGACTTCCAATATATGTTTGAACTTTCTGGTTATTACCCAGGTCTTGCAACCATATGTGACAACGGGCAGTATACACTCATTGGGATTTTCATGCTGCAGATGAACTTTAATTTGCCGTAGGCCACCCATCCCCAGCCTAATTCTTCTATCAATCTCCATTTCTTGATTTCGTTTGCCCGGTGTTATAGCTTGGCCAAGGTATATGTATATTACTGCCCTTTTTATTGTGCTGTCATGAATCGGTATTATTTCGTCTGCGTCTGGTGTATTTGTAATAAACTGGGTCTTTGTGTAGTTCATGCGTAATCCTACTTTTGCAGCCTCAACTTGTAGTTCTTCCAACATATCAATCAATTCCTGTTTATTCCTTGCAAATAGTGCAATATCGTCGGCAATCTTAGATTGTGCAAGTGTGGACCACGTATGTTCAATCCCTTGTTTTCCCATTTTAGCTTTGTAAAAATATCCTCGAGTACTAAAGTGAATAATTTTGGAGATAATACGTCCCCTTGCTGAACTCCTCTTTTGGCGTTTATTTTGTTAGATGGTTCATGAAGTCTTATCGACATTGTCGAAGTCCTATAGATGTTTTCAATAAGGTTTATATAACGTTGATCCACTCTAGCATTTCTCAATGACTTTATTATTGCCCAGATTTTCACTTTGTCGAAGGATTTTCGGAAACCGACAAACGCCATCCATAGGCTTATGTTATATTCTGTAGCTTTCTCCATCGATAGCCATAGCCTTCTGTGTGTAGATGTTCTGTCGTACTAGAAAGGCTTCGGAACCCAGCCTGTTCCTTTGGTTGGTAAGCTTCGAGTTTTCGCTTTAATCTGTTTGTGATTATTCGGGTGAAAAATTTATATATCTCTGATAGTAGGCTTAACGGCCGGTAGTTTTCGAGATCAGTCGGGGCACCTTTCTTGTAGATCAGAACAACCACAGCATTCTGCCAATTTTTGGGTATATGTTCTTCTGTTAGGCACTCATTGAATAGTTCCACTAGTTCTTGTCTTGCCTTGATATCACTTTCTTAAGCAGTTCAGGCAGAATGTTGTTTTCTCCTGCCTTGTTGCCCTTTTTCATCTAGAATAGCCCTTTCTCCAGTTCTTCCATATCTACCTGGGGCATTTCTTCTGAGTTGACATTTACTATTCGAATTTAGTCGTCTCTTGTCGTGTTTCGTACAGATCTCCATAGAAAGATTCTACAACTTGTAGTATCTCTTGTCTGTCTCCTACTATGTTGTTTTTCTCATCTTTTATTTTTGTCATCTCTTTCTTATGTGTGTTATGTCTTTTACATATATTTAGTCCCTTGTTCTGTTCTAATAGGGATTGCACTAGTGTTTTAGTATATCTGGTTTCGCCATTTTTCTTGCTGTTTTGTTGGTTTCTGTGTATTCAATAGTGTCTCTTTTACCCTCGGTTATCAGTTTTCTCCTTTTCTCTAGGAGTTATTTTGTTTCTATCGACGGTTTGTCCGGCGTTTTCTCTATCTGTTCTGCTGTTTCTTTTATAATTTTTGTTATTCTCCTATTTCTATTTTCCAATGACTCTTCTGTTTTTCCTGGATTATTGGAAAATTTTTCATTCAGCTTTCGTTTGTATGTTCCTTTTCTTTCCGCTACCTTTTCTCTGCTTCCACTCTTCGTCATTTGTTGCAGGTTTCTTTTCTTTTCCATGTTTGTGTTTATGAGTAATTTGCATCTTACCAACCTGTGATCACTACCGGCGTTGACTACATCTACGTCTTGGATTATGTGTTTATGTCGGAGATTATAAAGTCGATCTCATTTTTGGTTTGTCCATCTGGGCTATTCCATGTCCATTTGCGTTTCTCTCTCTTTTGGAAGATAGTATTCATCAGATAAAGTCTTCCTCTTTCTAGAAGGTTTGCTAACATTTTTCCCCTTCAGTTCTGGTGCCGAGTCCGAAATGTCCTATGTGTGTTTTCGTTGGTTCTGCTCCCCTGCCTATTTTTGCATTAAAGTCTCCTCCCATAATAGTGTGCGTCTCTGGGTTCTGTCTTATTGCTCTCGCTATGTCTTCGTATGTCGTTTCCACCTCGTCATCATCATGTGAAGAAGTTGGTACATAGGCTTGTATATATTTTAGCGTCATATTTTTGTTTATTTTGATTACGACATACATTACTCTGTCAGATATTGATTTCAGGATTTTCAAGATTTTCGACAGTTTTTTATTTATTAATATTCCAACTCCTCCATTGGTATCGTCGTCGTTCCCTCTGTAGAACATAGTATGTCTTGAATCCAAATGGAGGTATTGTTCTCCTCTTCTCCTCTTCTCCTTGTTTCGGCTAAGCCTACAATGTCCCAGTTTATTTTCTCCAATTCGTACTCTAATTCAACCAGACGTTCTTTGTTCCGATTGATCTTGTGTTGTAAGTTTTTTGGCAATTAAAACACCACGCTTGCCGGGCGTCTTGGTGAGTTTTTGTATCAGCCGCTCCTAACTTGGAGAACAGACGCTGTTTGCAGCCGCCCACTCTGGGTCAGACGCTACGTGGGAATCATCTTGGTTTCACCTTCATCTCTTCGAGATCTTATCGTCATGGGTGGCACTGCCGGTAGCTATGCTACCTCCGACATCACTCCCTGGATAAAGGTTACTTAGCCCTCTCACCACTACAAGGCTAAGATTCCCCTAGAGAGGGAAATAAAAATAGGGGGAAAAAGGGAACTGTTAATATCTTAAGCTGTGCTAACAGTGCTAATCTAAAAAGTGCACAAAAGCTGCCGTCATAACTTTCCTGACTGTCAAGCTGACAGTTGATTTGAAGAGTTGCAAAATTTTCAAATATTATTACATTTCATGGCTATTTTGACAAATACGTCGAAATAATAGAATTTTTGCAATAATGCCCATTTATTTCGGAAATTTTGCGAAATTTAAAGCGCCAAAGCGTGTATGTTTGGGGAAAAAGAGCAGAATGGAACGAGTGGCAGCATCGGCATCACGGGTTGCCAACATCTCACCGCACAAGATCTACACCGGCTCGGTTCATTTACGTCCGAACGCGTATAACCGATGTCCGGCGTATAAGGCAGGGTCTACCTAAGCCTTACTGACGAGTCCAATAGGTAGACCCGGGACGAAAGGCAGGGCTCATCACATAACACCATAATTAGTGACAATAAAATTGACTGAAAACCCAGGAATACATTGGAATGAATTAAAAATAATGTAATTTTATTTAATATTTCGAAAAGCGCTTTAAATAGATATAGGAATCGTTAATCAAAAATAATCATATCTGTATGTATAATCTAAGCATTCAATAACATACAGGGCGTCTCATTTAAAATATTAAAGTTGTATGTATTTTTCGATATAAACGGCAACCTCGCATTACTGAATATCTTTTAGATCGAAATAGCATATCTAGTGACTTCGTTGTACAAATTTCCAGATAGCTCGTGGTTCGCGTTCTCATTAAACGTCTAATACGCCATCGACCGTGAATCACCCTGTATAATTATGGTTAAAGTAACAATAATATTTGAAATGTTTGGCGTCTGCAGAAGGGCGAAGTTTTGCCAATTAACGGCAGTCAATGTAGAAGAAGAACTCAGAAAAACATTCTTGAGTCAAAAACCAAAGTTTTACCATAATTAAATACCATTACGTGCAGTATTACAGAAATTATATGGGTTCTTCAACCAGCAGGCATCCAACAGCTTGACTTTTCGTGAAATACTCCGACATCAAGTGTACCAAAAATTCAGTCGAAATCTAAATTTCCGTAAACGGCCAAGTGCCGTCGTAGATTTTTTAAATCCGCTGGACTCTACGCTTTACGCTGGTCACTGTTCTGTACGTTCCTCGGCTACCCCCTTAGTAATTTTAGAGAAATTCTTCCAACAATCAATCGACATGGGGGTGGAAATCCTCCACAGTTGCAGGAGAATATATTGGAGATTCCATAGAAAATAACGACGTCATTGCCAAGAAACTTCTTCTATCATCCACTGTTACGAACGAAATTGACTACATACTTTCTTCTTCCAAAACAATAATCCAAGACGTAACAGTTCTGAACTCGTTCAATACAGGGAGTCACCATAGATTGGTGAGATTCAAAGTGATTCTGGAAAAACAAGTTTTAGGGAACACGGAAGAAACAATAAAAAAATAGTAGACACGGAAATGGTCCATCAAAACAGGGGAACATACAAGGCAAAACTACAGAGCTACATAAACAACACAATGATAACAGACGACATCAACCAAGTAGCATCCGACATAACAGGGGCAATGAGGAAGGTGGTAAATGAAGTAGCGGAAAGGATGCCAAGAAAAACAAACAAAATATCATGCGAAATCGAAAGAAAGGATAGGGAAGAGAACTATAGAATAATGGCAGAGAAGGAGATTGAAGAAAACAAAAACTTTAAATGCCTAAGGAACAAGCAAGGAAAACACCAAATAATAGCTCTGAAGGACGATAACAATGTGGAAACAAGAAACAGAGATAAAATTAAAGAAAGAGCCCATAAGTTCTCTCAAGACCTTTACTCACCAAGAACAGAAAGACCACCAGGTAACTAAAACAAAGGAAAAGTAGTCAACGTTAGCTATGAAGAGATACCGGAAATAAACGAGGAAGAAATTATACATGCCATAAACTCAATGAAGGAAAACAAGGCACCAGGAGGAGATGATATGATCACGGAAATGCTCAAGGAGGCACAAGAAATTGTCATACCGCAGCTAAAACACCTTTTCAATCTCTGTATCGAACAACAAACAATGTTGGAAAACTATTGACCCATTGGCTTGCTGTCTCAGATGTATAAGCTTTTTACCCGAATCATAACCAACAGAATTACAAATAAGCTGGATACCTACCAACCGGTAGAACAAGTCGTATTACGCAAAGGAAATAGCACTAAAGACCACTTAATTACAGTAAAGATCATAATAGAAAAGTCGACCGAATATAACTTTCCAATACACATGGCAATCGTGGACTACGAGAAGGCTTTTGACTCCGTGGAACATTGGGCAATATTTAAAGAACTAGACAAAGCGAGCATAGACCATTGGTACAAGAACCTTTTTAAAAATATATATGCAAAAGCAAATGCAAAAATCAGGCTACACGAAAAAACAGACAACATTGAAATCAAAGGAGGTATCAGACATCAGACAAGGAGATACAATATCCCCAAGACTCTTTACTGTAGCTCTGAAAGGAATTTTCAAAAATCTTGAATGGGAAAGTATGGGACTGAACATAAGTGGAACCAAAATATCACACTTATTGTATATCACGATATTGTTCTATTCGCAGACAAACAACACAGCGGACCTTGAAAGGATGCTTTCTGAACTAGACTGAGAATCTTCTCCTGAGAAGGAGACTGGGATGGGCGGCATTTGGCAAATTAAGCCATATACTAAAGGATAATTTGAGCAGCGTGTAATACCGGTGATAATATATGGAGCACAGACCTGGACTCTCACAAAGACAATGGTGAATATATTGAGGACAACACAAAGAGCCATGGAAAGAGTTATGATAGGCGTAACACTGAGAGACAGAAAGAGAAACGAATAGATTAGACAGAGAACAAAGGTCGTAGATATAGTGGAGAGAGTCACAAGCCTGAAGTGGAATTTCGCAGGACATATAGCCCGCCTTACAGACGACAGATGGAATGGAATAGCCGAATAATACGATGGAGACTATGAGAAGGAAAGAGAAGAAGAGGAAAACCAATTATCCGATGGTATGACGACATAAAACGAGTGGCAGGATTTGGATGGATCTGGGCGCAATAAAAGGCTTGATGATGATGATGATGAGTGTCTTTACATGTATATAAAAATCTTTACAGAACAAGAGGTAATGTTGAGTTTCTGTTGTTGCAAATAATTTCAGTTGATGCTTAGTTTCATGGCCGTTTGTTTTATTCGCATGTAATTTAATTTACGATAACGTGTCTATATTCTTGTTTATCTTGCATTTGAAGTAAATGGTATCGAAGTTGAGTTCTTGGGACTGAAACCTCCACCAGACGATGCAATTTGTTAAACACTTGTAGGATCTTTATTGGTTCACCTTGTCTGTTAATTAATGTTCAAAACAACACAGAACGTATCGGTTTATGAATTATTGGTTCTCGGCTACGTAGTTTGTAAAGCCAATCCATCTTTGAATAAATATTTCTTTGCGCCAACCATGCATTATAACAAGTTTTTCCGGTTTCATTTTTTTATTATCTGAAAGAAACAATTATCAACAGCAAGCAATCAAAAACTCTTCACACATCTTCACTGGACTTTAGCTAGAACTGAGACTAGACCACCTGAGAAAGAGCAAATCCAAAACTAGTGTTTGATACACTATGAACTAGTGTTTGATTGAAAATTTTATTTTACAAAATTATTGCTTGTGTATTGACTTATTTCTTTTATCCAAAGTATTTAAATTTTCTGGTAAACCAAAAATAAGTTAACGAAAATATGGCTCCTTTTTGAAACCATGCTTCCTCGTTTATCAGCATGCTTTCATCAAACAGGTGATGAGTTATATTCTCACAGAAGTATCGCTTAGTATAATAAACATATCAGATATCTGTGAACTATGATAATTGCTGTGAACTATGATAATTGCTGTTCCCATCGTTAATGATTTAATCCCTTTAAGAGCATTGGATTTCTAATTTTGGGAGAAAAATTGTTGTAGAAAATTCCCTTTTTGGCAGGTTAGAAGACTCGTTAGTACCTAGTAAATAACAATTTTTAGGAAATAATGTATTGTATTCTTATTGTACACTTATTGTACATGACAAAACTACTGAGAGAGCAGCTCAAAGACTCCAAACACTAACAAACAACACAATGCCATGGTTTTATAAATGGAGACTAACACCAAATGCGTCAAAAAACTAACTTCTGCTCACAAACCACAGACTCGACGCTGACTCCCCTACAATAACTCAGACGGCCAAACGACACAACCAAAAAACGACGTAAAATACCTTGGAATCACAATTGACCACAAACTTAAATTCACTAAACACATACGAAATTCATCAGGGCAGAAACAATAAAGAGAACAAAACACTTGCGATCACTAACCTACAGACAGAGGAATTAGCACATACACCGCCAGCAAAATATACAAAGCTATTTGTAGACCCTTGCTAGACTATGGACATATACTCATGACCAACGGAACAGAAAGGACCAAACGTTGTATACAAACAACAGAACAAATTGCACTAAGACTAATAACACGAATAAGACACCCCCAAAACCCACTACACAACCCCTCCACCCAACTATTATACGAACGCACAAACATGATAAAGATCTCGGAAATACTCACACATCTACAGACAAAAGGGACAAACAACCCCTACAACTGGACCATACTGAATCCCCTTTGTCTTACAAGACCAACCAGACAATCCCGCTTCCGTTTCCCTACATCAACGCAGGGGCAGAAAGACCGATAGGTCGATAGCCTTTTTTAGAAATAAAGATGATTACTACTACTGTATTGTATTGCCTTTACAAGATATTTAGGTTTTAGCGTTGTAACCGTAAATCTAGAGGTTTACTTAAATTTGCAAAAAATATTTCAGTGCATGGAAATTGAAAAATAATTTTTTTAAATTAGAAATCATAGAGTCATGTCTCAATAGTAACACATGCTCGTTTGCTTGTTTGGTCTAAACTGAACTAATTAAAACAATATATCCTTAACTTTCATCACATTGACCTCGAGAATGTTCAGTTCTTTAGACGCAAACACTGTAAACTTCTAATGCGCTTTCAATTTAATTAGCATACAAATTCTATAAATTACGATTATAGATTTCGAAAATGTGATGGAGTCAAAAATTGATTTCCACAAATAAAATGAAATACGGTTGAACTGTTTTCCTCGACGGAGTCAGAAAAAAAATAGAGAATGATATAAGTAGAAAAAAATATGCGCAGACAATTTAGTATGTGAAAATAATTAAAGGACTAATAATAGTAATTCATAATCAGGATAAAATTATTACCTTGCAAGCTGGTCTGCGCCTCTGTTAAAGTCTCGTTTCGTTCTACCTTATACACACGTTCCCATTAACACAAGATGGTTTTGGTTCGTTTTCTTTGTTTGGCTCTCAATGAATAAACTATTAAAATACGATGTAAAATATTTTTCAAATAACTGTGGATTACGCCCGTATACTTTGCTGAATAACTGGCACCCTCTATAGGGTTCCTTCCATATTTTTATTCTAATCAAGCGAATTTTATATTCATTGTCTGCGAAAATTGAAAATGCTACTTGTATTGAACAGGAAACCAAATTCAAAGTCTAAATATCAGTACTTATGGCTTCCAACAAAAATTACTTATTATCGGAAACTGTAGCGTCAATAGCATATTTTATGAAAACAATTGCTGTAAAACCGTATCAATAAATCCATCGCAATTATAATATCACCCATCTGCCATTGCGTGAGGAACTTGTTGAAAATTAAAAGTTTCTCTGAACTTTCTTAATTATTTTGTTTGAAAATGAATTCGTGAAACAAAACGTGTTTGTTTTAGCTCCAACACTTCCGTTCGTTAGTTTACGCTTTCTCGACCGACCGAAACTGCATAAATTATTGAATTAAACACATCCCTGTAAATCACCCATCCATGGGTCATATTTCTTATTGTGCATAATATGACTCGTGTCGCTAGTTTTTAGTATTACTAATTATTACATACAATAGCATAACAAATAATTGTATTGTTACAATAGTATTAATACATTTGTTATGAAAAACGTTACACCATCTGTCAGAAATACTTATATACTATCTCCGGTAAACAAAGTCTTCGAAATCTAGTTGCATTGCCCAAAATGGCTCCAATTTACAACGGCATTTCAGAAGCATCGAACGTAATCTATTCTTGTTTTTCATGCAGAACATGATTTTTGTTCTCATTCCGCAAAGATTGGAGATCATTGTGCTTTGTAATTAACGACTTCCCTTTCTCGAAACTGAAAACATCCGTCGATTTATAGGTAAATTTCATTCAGTAAAAAAATATGTTCGACAAAAGCGTCCTTGTCCATAACCCGCTTGTTCATCCTGTAATGTTTCCATACTTGTAAAACTTTCGATTTTGTTCAGTTCTTCGTCGGATTTCGTGATACTTGAAACGCACATTTTATTTGACACGTTAAAAGTGGCTAGCGTACAACATCTGGTGAACATAAATAATCGTCTACATATTGAATATTTATAAAGGCAAGTAAGATGTTGTAGCATAGACCGAAGACTTTTACATTTAATCAAGAATAGTACACAGGCTGTCCGTTAAGTATCGGAAAATCTCTAGAGAGCATAAAGGGGAGGTTAAAATAATACAGTTTGTTCAACTAAAAAAATATTATCTCAAAATTTGAATTAGCAAGAGATCTAACTTTTGCTCGACTTTGTAAATTTTAATAATTTTTTGGCGAAATGAATTTCCAAAAAAGTCATAATATAATTTGCAAACCGATCTCTATAGTTCTTGAATGAAGATAGGAACAGAGTGGCCCAAGCACATAATCAGTTTAAACTTTAACAGATGTAATTTTTTTCAACGACAACTTTTATTTTTGGAGACCCTGGATATCTTTACGCAAAAAAGATAGTGTTCATTTATTTCGATAAATTGAACTGTTTCAAATATAAATTGATTTTTGCTTAATAAGTTTTAAACACTTTGGTTAAGCAAAAGTACCAGGTAATTAGTTAGAATTTGTTTTTGTTTGAAGATGTAACCATTGAAATCGATCATCAAGTTTGGTACATGCACTATGGTGCGCCACCTCATTTTTACCGTTTCGTGCGTCGGGACTTGATCGATTGATTAAAAACAAAAATCGTGGAATGTTATAACATTTTGTAATATCATCACCAATAAATGGACGTTTTATTTCCGATAATTTCTATATATAAATATAATAAATCGGGCGATAATCCCAACCAAGGAAATCTATTGCATATTACAAAGCCTGGTTTTATTACATCGGAACATAGTAGGGGAGACCGGGGCTAGTTGTCGCAAGGGGCAAGTTGTCGTAATCGTTATATCGCCAAAACTAGGGTACTCAGGTTTTCCAAATTGATATTTTCTGAATCGATATAGGTACCCCATCTCTAATTTTTATTATTGTATTTCTTTTCATTAAATGGCGAGACGGCAGTTGGAATAATCTCATTGTTTGATACTTGTGTAAATTTTTGGCCTGGGTTAGTTTCTTGTGATTCTACAAAAAAATCAGCTTTAATATGTTTCTTATATCTTGTTAGTTTTATATGTGGGTTCTTTTTAGAAAATAGTTGGGATTTTAGAAAATACCGGTTGGGGTTATATGTCGCATGGTTTGCGGGGCATGTTGTCTTAATGCGACATCTTGACGCGATGCAACAGTTTGTCCAAGATTTCAAAACATCGCTACAATTTAAATTACAGATGGTTAGAAATTTTAAAAGAACCAATCGAACCCCCGCCGACCCACAGACCATGATGGCAGCTGCAAGGGTAGTTAAATTGAAAAATCCTTCACTTTCTATCAGAAAAGCAGCCTAGGAATTTGGTGTTCATTTCAAAGCCTTAGAAAGAGTTTGCAAAAAAGTCACTGATGCAGAGGTTGCAGCCGGACAATCACAAGTCCAGTTTGGCTATAAAAAACACGGATGTGCTTCACTGGCGAAGAAGAAACTCGCTTGGAAGAATATCTTAAGAAGGCGTCAGATATTTACTTCGGTCTTACTCCAAAGGAAGTCCGGCATCTAGCATATGACTATGGAAAAACCTTGGGAAAAGTAATTCCAAAAACCTGGATTGATAATTTCATGGCTGGTCCAGATTGGTTTTCGGGTTTTCTTAAATGGCATCCACAACTCTCTATACGAACACCACAGGCGACTAGTTTATCAAGAGCGACAAGTTTTAACAAGAGTAATCTTGAGCTGTTCTTTAACAATCTCTGTGCCGTTTTGGATCGTTACCATTTCCGCCCAAACGATATATTTAACTGGATGAAACAGGCATAATTACCGTGCAACGTCCAGATAGAGTTGTTGCAAGAAGAGGCTTCAAACAAATTGGATCACTAGTTTCAGCAGAAAGAGGCACCCTAGTAACGATGGCTATTGCAGTTTCTACTGGTGGTAATAGCGTACCTCCTTTTCTTGTATTCCCTCGGGTCCATTATAAAGAACATTTTATCCGCGACGGTCCTCAAGGATGTATAGGGAGCGCAAATCCTTCTGGTTGGAGCGCAAAGCCTACTCTTTTATACTTAACCAAAGCTTCTTTCTCATTCCATGTTGCCAAAATTTATTAGTATTATTTAACAGCTTTGGATAAAAATAATTGAAGCTTTTTTTGCCAGTCAGTTTTTTGATATGTAAAAACTGAATAACATCACGATCTTAGAGATGAATATGTTTATCATTGTCATCAAGGGACTTCATGTGAAATTAACCTGTTATTCTATACTTCCTCTGCATGTTCCAATCATCAGAACCATTCTTTGCAATGGTGGCAACGATAAATTCATTGAATTGACACAGTTCTTCATATATCTGTTTACAACAAGTTTTGATATGATAACTGTCCAAACTGATATTATAGGTAGGCACGAATGCCGATAGGGCGGTATGGTTAAATAATAATAATAATAATAATAATAATAATAATTGATGGGTTTGTAAAAACTGGCCGAATAGTTGAATACTGGTGATGAAAACTGGTTTATTGTCAAAGACTAGGGATACAATTTTAGGACTGAGTGAATGGTCGGTTCGGTGCCGCTATGGAGCTGGGTATTTATATTCTCAGATCAAGGCTTCTAGGCAGGCGGATAATGTTCTCGTAAACATCCCAACTATACCCAACCTAACCTATAATGTTCTAGACTACTCGAGAGGAATCTCGCTCGCTCGGCGGTGGCCGTTGTCGGACGGTTCCAGAAACTTCCCGACCCAACATTTCCACCCTTACCAAAGAAGAGTGTCTCGGGTGGGTGGTGCGGTACCCGGCCAGCGTATGGTATTTGATGTCTTGCCTACACTGGCGTCGCGGGCGTCCTTGGCCTTCGTCCGGGGTGTTTGGTGGAGTGCCAACTTCATCTTTGGTCTCCCTCGGTTCCGTAGCAGAGTGGGCCGGATCAGGGTCGTCTTATCCAGTCGGTTCTAACTGACGGTCCTGTTGAGCTTCTGTGTCCGCTTCACTGTAGTTGTTCAGGTTCTCGACCAAGGTCATAATAGGAGTCGCATGGCGTTTCCAGATTTGGTTGTAGTGTCGGACCAGGATTTGGTCTCCAACATGTACTTTTGCCATCTTGTTGCCGATCAGTTTTTCATTAGTGCCATCGACTCGGTTGCCATTCCATATTTTCACCATGACTTTCTCTCCTTCTACGAATTCGCGAGCGACATCGTGCACCGTTGTCGGTCAAACTGGGCCTCATTTCGCGTCGTTCGTCGGACATGTCGCACTTCTTCCATGTTATCGGTTTGTAGGCTTCCAGGGAAGTACGGATTTGTCGTGTAAAGAAATATTCGGCTGTCAATGTGGTGTGTAGTTGTACGCTGCCACAACTGTGTGGAGGCTGCCAGGTGATTCGTCGAGAGCCTTCTTGACTGGCTGTACCATCCACTCGGCTAGACAATTGCACTGGGGCATACGTGGAGCACATCTCAGGTGAACGATGTCGAAGTCGTCGCAGAGTCGAGCGAAGTCGGTCGAGATGAACTGCGTTCGGTTGTCAGAGACGATCCTTTCAGCGGCACCAAAATATCTGAACACGGTCCCGAGATATTTGACAGTTGCTGAAGCCGTTGCTGGGCTGATCTATGCAGCGGCGATGTATCGGGAGAAGCTCTCCGCGATTAACAGAAAGTGTTGCCTTTCGTCGGTTCTCCAAAGTTCATGTGAATTCTTGTCCACGGCTTTTGGGCTTCCCGCCAAGGTTTGAGCGGCTCTTTGACAGGGCTCGCCGCAGACTGTGCACATTTGACAGGGCTCGCCGCAGACTGTGCACATTTGTAGCAGGATTTGAGCATGCTCTCAATGTCGTCAGGCATTCCAGTCCAGAAGAAGTGGTGCCGAGCCAAGTTTTTCATCCGTCGAATACCAGGATGACCACGGTAAAGCTGGTTCATGTTAGTTTTTCAGAGCTAGTCCGGTATAATGACTCGCTCATTCATCAAGATGTCGTCGTTGATTGAGATGCCATCCTCGTATTTGTAGTAGGGTGCCAATTAGGAGTCGTTCCTATCTTCGCCGCACCATTAATTCTTGACTCTTTCCATAACTTTCTGAAGCATGATTCCATGGCATCCATTGTGATCTGGGTCAGCTCAGGGTCGACGTGAACGGCGGGGATGACTTGGTCCCTCTCGGGGTCTAGAGCGTCTTGAGCGGTGTCCAGAATGACGAGGCGCGACAGGGCGTCTGCTTGTCCATACTCGGCGGTCTTGACCTATTCGAAGTCAAAGTTGTAGCCGATCAAACGAAGAGCTCAGCATCGTAGACGTGCAGCGGTTCGTTCGCTGAGTCGCTTTGTGTTGCTGGTGTTGAACAGTGCTAGAAGGGGACGGTGGTCGGTCTGTAGGACGAACTTGTGAAAATGTTGAACTGCGGTGACCAGTGCCAGTGTTTCCTTTTCGATCTGGCTATAGTTCCGCTGAGACGTTGTACTCATATGAAAGACTGCCTTCTCGTTTCCATCGGCGTACCTCTGGAGCAGGACTTCATCAATACCAGTGTCACAGGCGTCGGCAGTCACGATGAGCTTCTGGCGGGCATCGTAGTGGGCGAGGAGCAACAAATTACAAATTATAAATTACAATCTACAAATTACAAATAATTTATTAACGTTAATACATTGTGTATATTTTCCCAACAGTATTTCAACTTAATTGAAAAGAAATTCCGGGATTCCAGTCAATATTATTGTTTTTTATTTAAAACATTTTACAAATACGTTTCGGTGTCTTTATCCACCATCATCAGTTTGTATGTATGGCTGTTTCTACCTTCACCTTTGGCAAGCTATTCAATGAATGAATGGCTTTTGTGTGATTTAGGCATAATTGGTTCAACAGGCCAACAAGAATCTCTTCGATGGTTACGAAAGAATCGAAAGAAAGTCGTTGAACTTCGTCTTCGTTGGCTTCTTGGGCGAAGAAAGGCCCGCGAAGCTGACGGTACTCCTGTTCACCAAGGGAATTTAGCAGGAGTTCGACTTGTTCGACGTCAGTCAATAGCGTAGATGCTGAGTTGAATGTGATTCCATGTCGTTGGTTCCACTGGGCAAATGTGCAGCCTGGCGTCGGGTTGTAGTTGAACGTTCCCAGTCGCTTCGCAAAGTCGTCGACGTCCAGACCCAACAATAAGAATAATAATAATAATAAACGCTTGTTATCCAAAAGACACAGTTATTGTGTATGGAATTCGTCAGCAGTATACAACAGAGCAACTATCGTACAATCAGAAATAGAAATGCGAAAAACCGTGAACAACTATCGACTCGTATTTCAGCATCAACGGTTCTTAAGATGTTTTTATGCATTCTTTGAAAAATTATAAAATCTAAATATTCAGAATAATCAACTTACCTGCCTGCTTCAAGCAGAATAAGGCTGGTTTCCAACAAAACGGTCGAAGCGGCTGCGGGATTCAGACATTGTTAAAACCCGTTCAGATTGCTCAACTCGCATTTCCTTAAAGCAGAGGACGTGCCTCATACTCACGTCTAATGTCGTTTCTGCCTTTTTTCCAACAACACTTTATATCGGTGCCAGATAATAGCTCTATTGCGAAAATGTTTCCTCTGAAACAAGCTGAAATTACTCTAACTCTATATGGAGGGATTATAGGCCATCTTATCTAATACACCCTGGCACATTTCAGCAGTGCAGCTGCAATATGCCTGCATTTGCCGACGGCATCATCTGTGACGATGAAAGTTTGAGTCGGGTCGTCGCGAGCTAGCAGGAGATGTCCGGAAAGCGTTTTCTTAAAAACGTTCACTGTTAAAAGTAATTTGACATTTTCATGTCCATTGAAACGGAACATCCCTCGGAAACGGAATTTCCCAAAAGATCTTCAAACGTTTTAAACAAATTTGCCATAATATCTAACTAAACCAAGTAACAATCCGACGTCTTTTGGATTTTCGGGTATCCGTGAGATGTTGATTAGGAAAGATGCGATTTAAATCTGGCTCGATTTTATCTTCGTAGATAAGCATTCCCAGAAATTTGACCCTGTGTGCGTAAAAGCAGCATTTGTCCAATTGCAAACGAAATCCAAAATATTTAAAAGGTTTCAACACTCTATATAAATGCTTCTCATGTATTTCTTGATCAGGTGCCATAATCAAAATATCCTCCGTGTAAATAGTACACCAATCTAGTATGCGCCTGAGCCAGTGTTCTCTGGAGGATCGCTGGAGCAGTTTTGAGACCAAAAACGATGCGTTGGTATTGCACACGCCTTGTGTGGGTGTTAATCATCGTTAATGACTGGCTTGCTAGCTTCGTCGAAACAGAGCTGGAAATATGCATCTGAAAAATTCAGTTGGGAAAATACTTTGAATAGTCAATATCTATGAGAGCATCATTTAAACCCGTTGAAAAATCAACACAGACACAAAGATTTCCATTTGCTTTTCTTGAAACCACAAAAGGCGCAGCCCACTTAGAAGAGTGTACAGCTTTCAGGATACGATTGTCAGCAAGACGGCCCAGTTCATTCAGCATCCATTTGATCTTGAATGACGAGAGCTACCTAACCACGACGCAGATGCCCTGGCTGGACACCTATTTTTGCTTGCAGGTGTACAACCCTATTGATGCATTTGCCTCGAGCAATTTGCCACCTTCAACTAGCTCAGGATGAAGTAACTGCAAAGAGTCAGCCGTAACTTTTTTATGACATTGAAAAGTTTTAGCCTTTGAAGAATTCTCCCAACAGAGTAGGTTGGATTCAACCTTGGCAAACACAAGAATCGAGTCGATGGTTATTTTGTTGTGATGAAACTCGGCCATAAAATATCCTTTTAAATAAATTTTTACCGTAATGTTTACAAATACCTTCAACGTTTTGTAGCTATGGAGAACCCAACTTCTTCCAAGTTTGCTGTGCAATTGTGGAAATATCAACATCACAATCTGCGCGAAACGTAACTGGAAATCAATTAACTTTCGTCGTTATATAGGTGCGACCTTATTCCCAATTCATAGTAGGCAAACTGAGAATATTACTTGTAATAACGCAATTCGAACAGGGACTCGATGTCTTCCAACGACAAGCACTAGCGATGTTTCCTAACTGTTTGCACACGTAACTTGTTGCTCTAAGGAACTTCCACTTTTTGTGGAGCATGATTCTCGTTGCAACCAGCTCATTTGAACGGAACGGGTTCTCGCTATGAGACTATTTTATAACCCCTTGAATGTTTTCCCCATTTTGTCTCGTCCTCGGAACCTTGCTTATTTTAGAGACGTTGATATCTTGTTTGATAACAGCTGCAGCTCTTTTAATATACAAATCAGAAACGCGAATTTTGTTGCGTTTAATGACTGAACGCACCTCATCCAGCATAATATCAGGTTTGTCATCAACGGCTTTTAGTATGACGGTTTCTACAATAAACGTCAGTCATAAACAAAACCATTAGAAAAATCGTGAAAACATCAAGCTGGGGATTGTTAATTTCAAATTCTTTACCTCTCAAATTTGCTAGATTAACAATCTCTTCCGCAGTCTATCTAGGCCGCAAACTTTTCATAAAAAACATAATTTTGACGACGAAAAAGCGATCTGGTTAAATCGAATGTGTCCAATGAAATTCTTATAGAGTCATTATAAACTTTTGATTCAGAAGTGTCTGGATATGTTCGACCACAAAGTTGCATATATTCGTCGGATCCGAGAGTTCAAAATATACTTATTTCCTACATACCATCTGTCAAACGCGAAGCTCCTGTCAGGATTGAATAAAAACTTATCTAATACGTTTAGAGCTCTATTGAGCGACATATTTGGTTCAGTAGTTGAACACGATGCAGCTTTTGTTGATTGTTTAAAAGCTGTTGAAGAGCAGATATGATGGTTGTTAACTCTTCATGATTATCCATTGCTAATAAGTGGTTTCAATAAATGGAGACACAAGTTTTTGTAGACTGTGCCAATGTTGAGTGTGATGATGGGAGCGTGCTGAATGATAAACTGTATGATTGCTAGCGAAGTGCAAAATTTTCCAGTTCTCTTCAAAAACATTTAATGACAGCCTATTTCAAAAACACCAAACTACTTCCACCAATCGGGTAAATATTCTATAGTATAAAACGATGGGCTTCATAAATATGTATTCCCAACATGTGAGGTTCGCCTAGATTTTCATTCTGGTCTATCTTACCCCTCAGCTAGTCAGTGGCAGTAGGCCAAAAATATGTTTCTCTCAAAAGTAAAGTTTACGTGTTCAAGAGTTTCTTTATAAATTCTCTTTGCTTCTCCAAAAGTTGCTCAAAACTGGGTCTGTTTCGTTTTCAAACGTCCACGCTGTATATTAATATTTTCATGTTATACGACATTTTTATTTTTATTTGAATTTCAGTTTGCAAGAACTCATCCTAGACCAGAACCTGCTGAGCATACTGCCGGAAACCTTATGGGACCTACATTTTTTGAAAGTTTTAAAAGTGGCTGCAAATCGCTTAGCCTTTCCCCTGGACAACCCAGGCGAACCCCCCGAAATGAGAGCACTGATTTTAGCAGTGAGTATTTATATTACTATATAATTTAGTATCTGGTTTTTTTGTCCTCAATTATAAAATATTACTACGCAATACTTCATTGCCGCTGTGAATTTTCATCAAAAATTGTGGAAGACTATATTTGTTTTCGAATGTACAAGTATTTCAATAGGCTACCAATCAAACATGGGACCATTTGAAAATAATACTTAATTACAAAGTTGAAATTTGATTTTGAACAGTTAATATATTTTAAAATGTTTTTAAATATTTTTCTCGTACTTTACAAGCGAGTCTCTACAACCCCTTAAAAGGAATGACTCCAATTTTGAATCACCCTGTATATTGAATTCCACTTTTTGTTTTAGGAATCAGAACTGAATCCGGCTAATCGACGTGGTTCCACTACTAAAAGTTCAAATGGTCTTACAACTTTGAACTTGAGAGCGAACAGATTGAAGGGGCACATTATTTTAGGAAATTATACTGTGAGTATAAAAAATTCTTACAAAATCTTTATTAACTTTCAAGGAAACCATTGCACCTAGAAATTATATTGGTGTTGGAAAATCCACTAATTTTATAGCAACTTCCTAATGTCATCAAAATATACAGTCGGTACATAACACGTCATTGCATTGCATTGGTTATGAACAATCTTTATGCGAAAAATCAGCTTTTTCTATAAAAGCTCGGTCACACGGTGAGATTAATGTCGTGACATCGAATGTCGTCTACAACAGTGTCATTGTCTGAACAGTTGAAAGTCACAGTGTCGCGACGTTAGTGTCACATATCAAAATGATTTGATATAAGACACCGTGACACTGGCTTCTGTCACGGCATTAGACGTCACGACATTAATGTCAACGTGTGAACGAGCTTTTAGGGCAAGTATGGCTTATCAATAAAACAAGGGCATTTACTTTTTTTTTCAATCGATTCAATCAAACTAGTTTTGTATTTGTTTTTCATTTACTCGCTTTTTTAAATTATTTATACTCTTTGGTATAAGCTAGCGGATTTTTGAGTCAATTACCAACATTTAATTTGCGACGTAATGGTTCCAGTACTGAACCAGAACCGAAATTCAGCTTTGGTTTAAATATTTTTAATGTTTTCTTATTGGGAATTTCAAAATTTCCTGGGTTTCAGTCAATTTTATTGTTTATTATCACTCCAATGAAGTGACCAGTCAATATATTGGTCACTCCAGTGAAGTGACCAGTCAAATGTGAAGTTGGTAGCAACTATATACACAAACTGATGATGGTGGAGAAAGACACCGAAACGTATTTGTAACATTTTAAATAATAAACAATAAAATTGACTGAAACCCAGGAAATTTTGAAATAAATTGAAGTACAGTCAGGAAAATATACACAACTTATTGGGAATATAAGAAGAAAACTTATTTTTGAGCGATTGTACAAGCGTTTCATAAACAATTTGCAATTTTTAAAATCATTATAACCAACGCTATTTTCAGAGTCTGACTCATTTAGACGTAAGTGAGAACAGCATAGAAATATTAGATTTGGGTGCAGTGGAGCAGTTGAAAGTACTCCAGTGCTCCAGGAATTCGTTGGCACAATTGACGCTTTTTGGAAAAAATTTAGTGTCTGTGATTGCTGGAAATAATAGTTAGTACAACTACGAATTATATTATTTGTTCTAAGTTTACCATACTTTCCAGGATTAAAAATGTTTTCTACTACACATCCTCCGATTCGACTATCTCACTTGGACGTTTCATACAATGAACTTCAGACACTGCCTGATTGGTTGTCTGGATGTAACGAACTACGATCTCTTTTCGCCAGCAATAATTCGATTACTTCGCTTCCAAATCATATATTCTGCAACGAAATGCCATTTCTACAAACAGTTCAGCTGGCCTATAATCAGATCCACTGTTTGCCAATGATACAACGGAGACTGCCAATTCAAGAATTGTTCCTACAGAACAACAGTCTTTCCAACCTTCCAGATAATTTTTTCAAATTCGTTCGAACTATTAAAGTTTTGAATGTATCGAATAATAGATTAGTCGATATTCCCAAGCCTGACGAAATACTAATGTTGGAAAAGCTCTTCTTGACAGCCAACTGCTTGATCGATAAAAGTTTTGAGAAGCTTGCGCCATATTTAAGAAATATAAAAACTCTGCATATAGGTATGTATTCCATTTAAATAACATTAATACATGTATGTGTTCTACGGCAATTTGTTGCACATTTTATATCGGTGTGGTACGGAGCGGTGCAAGTTTTTTCTAAGCAAAACCGTTTACCATTCTAATCAAACTGCAGAAGCTGGTCTATTTGCATTTGAATATTTTCAGTTTTGGTTATTATTTAACAATATATTGCGATTTTTTTACCACTGTCTGATAAATCCGGCGGACACCAATAACTTTCGAGTAATTGTAGTTTAACAGCACATCTTCTGTCGTCCTTACATGTGTTCAGAACAAAAACTATTCGATTTTGTTGAACTACAGCTAAATCTACCAAAGCAGCCATTTCTTGCCTTGCAACTTCAAGAGATTTGAATCATTTCAGTTTTGGTGCTATTAAATTTAAACACCGCTACTTGATCGACTATTGATCCGCAAAGGCAGTAGAAACTGCACAACAGAAGATGTGCTAAGTTAGAAACGCCTAATGAAAACAAATCGATCCCATGATCAAGTCCTGTTGGGGATGTAAATTTTTTAGTGGATGTGCGCTTAAAAATAGGTAAAAATTAACGGAAGGCGTAAATTAGTAATACATTACTTCATAATGAATCAACTCATGAATATTAAGCTACGTAGGAATTATAGGGAATTCCGCCAAACCATAACGCACATACTGGAATATTTTATAGCTTGGTGCTGGAAAAAGAAAATAATTTTCGAAGTTTTACCAGACTACTCCGCTGATTACATATATGAAGAGTGGTTAAAGCAGAAAAAAGAACGCAACAAGATATAACCGAAAGATTGTATTCAAACCTGGGACTACTGTAGACAAAACTATCGAAGTAGCGGCAGACGCAATTGGGAAAGTAAAGGCAAGACAAACACGAAATCGTAAAAGCCAATGCCGAAAAGAAACGACATAAAGATCACATTGAAGAACATTAGACTGTAACAAACCGGGCTCAGGAGGATGTTAAAAAAGTGGGAAGCAATTAACGAAAAATATTTTATTTCGGCATAAAGCGCGACCTTTTTGCGTCATTACAGACAACTAGTAAAGTAACTATAACAAATGAGCATAATAATTGAAACCGAATGGCAGACGTAGTTTTACAATCTGTACGACGTCGGTCGAAGTATCACAGAAGAAGTGGATAAAATCATTGAAATAATCATCAATCATGAAAGAATCATAAAAAATATGACGGTCAATAACACTTATCTAAAGGCAGATATTAGTCAGTTATCAACTAATCTCTGCTAAAGGCAAATAAAAAGTTCTTACATCAGTGTAACTTAAAACAGTGTTAAAAATAACTTTGGCAACAATCTTTTAGAATGGTACTTGCAAAAGACGTTTTACGTATCTATAAATAACGTTTGACCGCATCACCATATGTGGCCAATACCTATGAAATTATCATTCATTAGCTGTTTACCCGCGAAAGGCATTTTCGCACCGCTGAGGTAGCTTCCAACCATTCCTATGCAGTTATTTACGTCCTTTTGTGCCCTTGCCTGCTCTACTCATTTATTACTACTGTCAATTGCGGAAATATTTTGAAGGAGGTGGTCATTTTTTAAGACTTCAACACTTACCAGTAGTCTACCTTTTCCTGCTGCATATGCGGTGTAGTAGCAAATTATATGTAGATTTGTATTATCTTGTATTTCGCATATTTTATAGGTAGACGGATCCCAATCCCCCTTACTTGTTGGTTGTTTAGTTACAGCAGTTCTTTCCAGCGTACTAGCTGTGGAGTCCCTGCATTTTGAGACTAAGTTTCAGTTCGATGTTAAATATAACTCCCAGACTGTAATATCATTGGCGTCCCTATGTGTTGTTCTTATTTTCAAGGTTCGTTCATTTTTCTGATTAGAGATGAGCTCAGTAGGTATTCCAAATGACTGCCCCATAAAATGTGGTGTAATTTTCTGCTCTGTATATATGTCCTGCCCATCTCAGTCTTTCTGACTTTGTTTCTCTCACAATATCTCCCTGATACAATTATATCGACGGTACGAAATATTTACTATGACTATATTAATCCTAGGGATAAATGCTCTACGGTATCTTTTTCGCACACTGTGACAAGCGGCTCCTTTTTCCATTGGTCTGAGGGCCCCAGTAAATTTTAAACTTTTTCCCGTGTTCCCTGATGCAAAGCCCAACGGATCTGTTGGTGGAATTTCTCCGACTGTGAGATGTGTCCACCTCACTCCCACGAGTAGCTGGGAAAAGTTGGGCTTGTCCACACAGAGTTGTACATGTATGGATGAGTAATATAATGAGGTACGCCTGTCGCGTACCTCATTATATTACTCATTATAGCGTACCTCATTATATCACTCAAGCGTGGAACAATTACTTTATACTCCTTGCTTCTGAGTAATGCCATCAGTTCAACAATTTCAGTTGCAGCCAGTTCACATTTTTCTCAGTGTCAAAATTTAAATTTTCTGAGTTTTTGCTTGTAATAAACCACCTAGAGTGAATCCCGCAGGTTTCTAATGTAGAATATTTGACCCACTTAGAGTCTCGACCATGAATGAATGGTAAACTTGATGTATTTTGACACTGTTATATGTTTTGAGGTTTGAGGCTTAGACAAACACGGAATCATGCTGATGTAGGTCGTAACAAATACCTGTCTTCTTCGTAACGCATTTAGAGAATGTAAATTTTTCCAAATTGAGGACTTATAGGCGATCAACCGCCTTTTGAGAACAAGTGAATGAAAAACGTACAGAACCCTGCATTAAGTCAATGATGACCAATGACCAAGTTAATTCAGGTTGACGACAAAATTGATTGCGAGAGAATATGATCGGATTGAATATCTGCCTGAGAAGTGCAAATATTTTATAGAGTCCACCCATCAAACAGCGCCCGATTAGCTGACGATTAACCCCGCAAGGGCTGTAAATATGGGGTCACCACATATCCTACTACGACAGAAGACGTCTGAACTCCTTTGGAAGAGCATGATAATATACAATTTGAAAATACTCGAGTTTTGAACCCATTTTTTGCTACTAGGCGAGCATATGCAACGAAATATTAGAAATACCTGAAAACTGACTTGAATTGTAACCCAGAGGCAAAAAGTAAAGGTAGCTGCAGTCGTGAACAAGCGGTTAATTAAATACAGTACTTTAACTCTATTACACATTTACAAAAAGAATTAATGTAAATATTTTCATGTATGTTTCAACTTATTTTAATAACCGATTTGGCACAGTATATATCGTAGTGGCGTGAAGCATATTGAATACTCATATTTGCTTACTCATTCTTATGTCTTATGAAGGGATTGTTTTGAACTAGAAATGATATTTTCCTTCTTTTGAAAATGTTTTATGTACTTGCGCTTATTGTTCAATTTGTATCCTGCAATTTTACTTTCGTTGCAACCAAAAGTGACTGCCGTCTAGCTGCATCTCGTAATTGTGAATAAAATTCTGAATACATTGCTGTTTAATAATTCGACAATTTTCCGATAAAAATATACGACTGGGCATCATTTTATGCTCCATACAAGTGTGACTTTATTTAATAAAATGAAAATTGTTTCGAATAATTTCAAAAATTTGAATAATAAAAGTTTTGTTACGAATTGAGACTGGCTTTTACGAAACAACGGTCGATTCACTGTTAAAGGCTTAGTGGCTAGGTATTATCTATAATCCAAGCTGAATTATATCGGTAGTTGGTGTGAACTAAATATGCATGGGCAAGACGACTAACAAAAATTATATTCGATTCAATTTATAAAATTCCAAGAAGTAAATGAATTTGAGCTCACAAAATTGATTTCTATAATTTGTTTAAACACTCTTTTCGTTAAGTTGTTGTTTAGCTATTTAATTTATTTTCAGCTTATAATAATATAACTTCACTTCCCGAGAACTGCGCCCGTTACTGGTCAGAACTGGAAGAACTAGTTCTATCAGGCAATAAAATATTACGTCTCCCAGAAGACGTCGATCAGTTGAAACACTTATCAGTTTTAAGAGTACACTCCAATCTTCTTCAAACCATACCTAAGTTATCAAATTTAATAAAATTAAGAGTATTAGATTTGGCTCATAATCAACTAGACCGAATTGATTTGACTTCGCTAATTCCTCCCAATTTAAAGTTTTTGGATCTAAGTTGCAATACAAAATTGCACGTGGATTGCCAGCAGTTCAACACATATAGGTAGGTGATAAAAATACATAGATGAAATGTATTAATACGAAATTATTCAGAACTCAAAGACCAATGTCCCTGGTGGATGTAAGTGGAAAGAATCGTACCAGTTTACCCCTATCACCAGCTCCGTTTTGTGAGTCGGATTTGACTGACTACAGTTGGTCAGTGGGGTTTTCAGAAACATCGGGATCGAAATCCAAGCTTCACATTACACAAATACGATTACCGGCCTTCTGTAACACTGAGGCATTGTTTGGAATGTTTGATGGTAAAATGTGACAAACATCCATACACTTATTTTTAAATACTAATTTTTAGGAGAGAATAATAACAATAATCTTGGTGGAGTGGATAAAGTATTACCCAGAATACTACTGGAAGAAAGAACCGTCAAAGAAACGGCTCATGACTATATGAAGTACACCATACTCTCAACATATAGATATCTAAAAGCTAAAGGGCTTAAAAATGGTATGTTTCTAGTTCTAAATTTGTTACTTCTTTTATATTTTCGTCGTTATTTTGCCACAAATACTATTTTTTTATATATATTTATTTTATATATATACACAAACTTGATTTTGTGTCGGCCTTCCTCGATATCTTATGCCATCCTGTATTCGTTTGACATTGAATCAAAGATGATTTATGTAATCCGGAGAGATTGAATTCCAGGCCGCTTGTATGACATTGCAGAGCGTCCCCTGCGTTTATGGGAGACGGCGTACATTTTGTGGCCTTCTACTAATAATATCCCAAGCCTCTTTGATCGGAGTGGAGCTCTTTAAATCGGATTGGAGATGGTAACAAATTTATTTCATTTTGATGACAGACGTTTATGGTAATCCGAGTAACATCTGGTCGTGCATTATCTTGTTCAAAAACTAGATTAGGGCTTATTCTCAGATAGGGTAGACGATGCTGCTCCATACCATATTGGATGTAGGTTGGGATATAGTACGCCCCACCATAATCCCTATAGACCTAAGATCTCTGTTAGGTTTCTGATACTGGAAAATAAATGCCTGGGCAACTCACTTTGGAAATGTAGGTATTTAGTTAATATTATTTACTTCCAAACATGCTTCCTATTATGCTTGACTTATAATGAGATGTACGTGTACATTCTTTTTCACGTGCTGTAGGAGTGCTAACCTACACTGGGATTGAAAAAAATACGTATACTAGGAATGTCTAGCATACTCGATATCAGGTTCATTTCGTGTTTTGCTCATTGAAGTTTTATTCTTTGCCCAACTTTTTTTTTGCCAGCACATATCTGTGACTTACTTCATGATTCCCATTTCTTTCATTGAAAACCAATGCCGTTTTTCTTGCGCACTTTCTAACCTCTCCATAAATAAAAATAATGTCAGTTCTTTCGTCAAGAGAATAAACCATTCTCACATTTTACGCACTTAATAAAAGTTATCACTGAACAACCCAAGAAGCAAAAGCGAATTAACAATAATATTCCTGTTTTGACTACATTTTTAAAATTTACTGACCATGTTTTTTTTTGTTAAAACACAACGTATTTTTAGAATTTATTGACAGAATAGCAAGGCTTTTTGGGGAATTTCAAAGGGAAGACATCGAATGAACGCAAATTAACTAGGTACTCTTAATACCATACCATACTGAGCTTGCCGCCGACGAAGCGAAGGCGAAGGGCTTTTGATGCATAATTGTTCTTTGTTAGGCTCAATATCACTGTTTTGGTGTGATCACGTCCACTTTTGCAGTCTTATTATTAATGTACCGACATTTCTTTTAGTTAGTTTTAAAAGTCGGCGCCGGGACGCTGTTAAAGGGAGAAAACATAAGCGCCTATCCATTGCGGCTAGTTGCCTGAAAGGATAAGATATTGTATAAATCCCAAAATAACTATTTTTTCCTAGGAAGACGTAACCATGAAGCCGTTTTAACGTTGAGAAAATCAACCAATTAACTCCGAAACCTCTTTTCCAAACAATAAAAAAATGTCATGCAATAATAACTTTGTTTATTATTATTATTATTATTTCAACAACACATTATAAATGCATGCTTGATTTTTCCCCAAGTAGGTACTGGCAATAAAATTCATGTTAATCCAAAAGAATTTCCTGGGTTCCAGTCAATATTAATGTTTATTGTTAAAAAACATTAACGGACTAAATAGTAAAAAGCACATTGTCTATGACTTTATAGAGAGAAATAACACTGACTGCTGCATGTTTGTGGAGACAAAGACCAAACCCGGACAAACACCGACATACAGAGACTGGAAATATGTTCATAGACATGGCAATACAATTCAAAATGCCAGGGGAGGCGCAACAGTACTACTCACGCCTAAAGTAAAATTAGGAAAAGCAAATCCCCCGTCTCTTAACAACCCTCTAAATGATTGCCTACATTTCACTATACCCTACCTACAAGACCTTATCCATATATTTATAGTTGTGTATATTTTCCTGACTGTACTAAAAGTAAGTATCATTACCGTACATGCCGGAGATAAACACAAAAATAAAGAATATTCTGAAGCCACATAATATTACTGTGGCGGAAAGAACTAAAAACAACTTGGTAAGGGAATGTTTCACAAAATTTAAGCCTAGAAGCGATAAGTTGGACACACCTAACGTAATATACAAGATTGACTGTTTGGACTGTGACAACACTTATATAGGACAAACAGGGCAATATTTAAAGAAAAGAATATACGAACATAAGTATAGCTTAAGAAAGGTTAGCGAAAATGCAACAGCATTAGCACAACATGCACAACAAAAGTTGCATGATTTTGATTTCGATAACACACAAATATTGATCAATGAGGACAACTATAATAAGAGAAGAATCCATGAAATGATACAAATTAAGAAACATCAGAATGCAGTAAATTTCAAATCAGATACAGACAATCTTAGCTCTGTGTATCATACGCTAATTAGATGATCGCATGTATGAACTGATTGGACCCGGTAAATGAAATGTAAACATCTGATATTGAAGAATTGCCAAGCAATTCCTAGAATGCAAAGAAAAGACGAAAGATAAACAGTTTTTTTGTTTCGCTCGCTTGATATCGAATAAAATATGGAAAATTCAGTGACCGGTCAAATGTGAAGTTGATAGCAACTACTACAACAAATGTCAATTTGACAAACGAACTCGGGTCAGACCATCTGGCAATAAATTTTAATATAGACCTCGGACAGACACAAACGTCGGGACTAGCAAAAAACACACAAAAGCTAAACCTGAATAAAACAGACGTTGAAAAAGTAAAACAACACATACATGACTATATTCATTTCCGGCCAGAGACTTTTTCTATTGAAAATATACAGAAACAATTGACAACAGCCGTTGAAAAATTTTCACCCCACATAAACAACACCTTCTACCAACATACTCTACCTAAATTCATACTCAGACTTATCAAACGCAAGAGAGAATTATACAGACTATTCACACAAACAAATGATGACGAATTGAAAAGAAAACTAAACGAACTGAACAGAAACGTAAAAACACTAATAGACCAATATAGACAAGAAAAATGGCTGGAAACTTGCCAAGAAATCGAACGTGACGCGGGGAAAACTTACTGGCAAAAAATTAAAAAACTTTCGCGTTACAAAAAAAATAGCTTCATTGGCACAATCAACGAAAACGGCACCGAACTAGATATAGACAAAGACAAAGCAGACGCATTTACCAGACATTTTCAGGGAGCTTTCGCAATTTCAACGAACCCTAATTTTGATGACCAGAATTGGACTAGAATAACTGATTGGTACGACAACTGCTTTAACAGCGACTTACACTTCACACATCAATTGATTACGGACGTAGAATACGACAAAGCACTTGCACGGATCAAAAACACAGCACCAGGAAAAGACAATATAAAAAGTAAAGTTTTGAAAAATTTAACTGCACAAACGCACAAAACTATACTTAACTTATTCAATAAATGCATAAAAAATAACATAATACCAGAGACTTGGAAATCGGGAATAATAATTCCCATTCCAAAAACGAGACTAAACAACACACAAATACAAAACTTTAGACCCATTACACTACTTCCTGTACTGAGCAAACTGTTTGAACACATTATAAAGAATAGACTACAACAATTAATTGGAACACACATACCACCATACCAATTCGGTTTTAAACCCAATCACTCGACTGCTCACCCTCTGTTTGTATTAACTAACAACATTCAAACTACACACCTTGAAAACAAAAAATCAGCATGTCTCTTTATGGACATAGACAAGGCTTTTGACAGCGTATGGCACAAAGGACTATTATACCAATTACACTTACTTAACACCCCAAAATATTTACTCTTCACAATCAGGAACATACTCGAAAATAGACAACTACAAGTACGCATAGACAACTCACTCTCGTTTTCGTTCTTACCCGAGCAAGGACTACCACAGGGATCGCCGCTATCACCCCTTCTATACAATTTATACTGCCATGACATATATAACCACAACCAACTTGACAAAAATCACATAGACAAATCCTCCTATATTTTACAGTACGCTGATGACACGACACTGATTGTACACGACAAAACAACAGCTAAAGCTGTTGGAAAACTTCAGACGCTGACAGAAGAAACAATGACATGGTTCTACAAGTGGAGACTAATACCAAACGCAACAAAAAACCATCTACTCTTACCAAACCACAAAATTAAAGACAACTCGCCGACAATACTAGCAGACGGGAATAGAACTACTCCCAGATCAGAAATAAACTACCTAGGGATAACACTTGACCAAGCGCTAAGATTTACTAGACACGCACAAAACGTTAGAGCGAAAGTAATCCAAAGGACGAAACACTTTAGATCGCTAACTTACAAAGACAGAGGAATCAGCACAAAAACCGCAACACAAATATACAAATCAATATGTAGACCCCTGCTTGACTACGGACATATGATCAGAACAAACGCAACGGAAAAGTCCAAACGGCACATACAAACCACTGAACAAATCGCACTAAGACTTATCTCGAAAATAAGACATCCCCAAAACCCACTACACAACCCTTCCAACCAACTACTGTACGAACGCACAAACATGACAAAGATTTCGGAAAGACTGATAAATTTACAGACAAAATGGACAAACAATCCCCATAACTGGACCATATTGAATCCCCTCTGCCTTACAAGACCAACCAGACAATCCCGTTTCCGTTTCCCTACATCAACGCTACTCGAACACTTACAGACGCAACTGACTACTGGACAATAAAATAATTTTTTCTTGTCATTAGAATTGGATAGTTTATTTAATAAGATTAGTAGTAGTAAACATCTTTATTTCTAAAAAAGGCTATCGACCTATCGGTCTTTCTGCCCTTGTTTAATACATACAGTCTTAATCTAAATGAAAACAAATATGAAAATTCTCTTATTCTAGGTTAACAATACTATTAAATAAGTAAGATTTCAGTGGCAAGAAGGAATTATTTTATTGTCCACTAGTCCGTAGCGTTTGTAAGTGTTCGAGTAGCGTTAATGTAGGGAAACGAAAGCGGGATTGTCTGGTTGGTCTTGTAAGACAAAGGGGATTCAGTATGGTCCAGTTGTAGGGGTTGTTTGTCCATTTTGTCTGTAGCTGTATGAGTCTTTCCGAGATTTTTGTCATGTTTGTCCGTTCGTATAGTAGTTGGGTGGGGGGGTTGTGTAGTGGGTTTTGGGGGTGTCTTATTCGTGTTATTAGTCTTAGTGCAATTTGTTCTGTTGTTTGTATATAACGTTTTGTCCTTTCTGTTCTGTTGGTCATGAGTATATGTCCATAGTCTAGCAAGGGTCTACAAATAGCTTTATATATTTTGGTGGCGGTGTTTGTGCTAATTCCTCTGTATTTGTAGGTTAGTGATCGGAAGTGTTTTGTTCTCTTTATTGTTTCTGCCCTGATGTTTCGTATGTGTTTAGTGAATTTAAGTTTGTGGTCAATTGTGATTCCAAGGTATTTTACGTCGTTTTTTGGTTGTGTCGTTTGGCCGTCTGCAGTTATTGTAGGGGAGTCAGCGTTGAGTCTGTGGTTTGTGAGCAGAAGTTGGTTTTTTGACGCGTTTGGTGTTAGTCTCCATTTATAAAACCATGTCATTGTGTTGTTTGTTAGTGTTTGGAGTCTTTGAGCTGCTCTCTCAGTAGTTTTGTCATGTACAATAAGTGCCGTGTCGTCTGCGTATTGTAATATGTATGCCGATCTGTCGATTTGATTTTTGTCTGGTAAGTTGTAATTGTATATGTCATGGCAGTATATATTGTAGAGAAACGGTGAGAGCGGGGATCCTTGAGGGAGCCCTTGTTCAGGGGAAAAAGAAAATGACAGTGTTTTGTCAATTCGTACTTGTAGTTGTCTGTTTTCTAGTAAGTTCTTTATGGTGTGTAGTAGATATGTTGGTGTGTGTAGTTTGTATAGTTTGTATAGTAAGCCTCTATGCCAGACACTGTCAAAAGCCTTGTTAATGTCCATAAACAGGCAAGATGTCTTTCTGTCAGTTAGGTGGGTAGTTTAATAAGATTATTAACCTAGAATAAGAGAATTTTCATCTTTGTTTTTTATTTAGATTAAGACCACATGTATTAAACAAGGGCAGAAACACCGATAGGTCGATAGCCTTTTTTAGAAGTAAAGATGTTTACTACTACTGTTAAAAAACTTTTTTGACAAATACGTTTCGGTGTCTTTCTCCACCATCATCAGTTTGTATGTATGGCTGTTTCCACCTTCACATAAGACAAGGCATTGAAAAATGATTTGATTTTAATTGAATTTCTTTTGGATTAAATTGAAATACAGTCAGGAAAATAAACACAAAAATAAAATTCATTAAAAATACCTATATATTCAAAAAATATCTATTATCAAAGGAACAGGAAGGCCTCGGCTTGTGCTTTGTTCCTGGTGATTGATTAATGGCAACAAAATATTTTGCACAATTTCCTTAGAGAAACGAAAGCGTTTTTAAAATCGGCTTCAGTAAATTTCTCTAGGGTATTTTCCGAATATACCTGAAAATAATACAATTATTATTTGAATTGAATTGTTTTCTTTACGTACCTTCGTGGTATCTTTAAATCTAATTCCAAGTCTGAATTATCTCGATTAACACTGTACAATACAATGAGATCGTTATCCATATTTTGAAAAAAAAATTATTTAAAAAACACGAGAAGTTTGTAACTTTCGCCCACAATTAGCTTTGACGATCGTTCGGAGATGCCTACAACCATCTCCTACAAATCTACACCGCATCACCCAACAACTCTAAAATGCGTGCGTCAGAGCCTCAAGCGATCGACTGTGCCACCAAAATTGTCTCAAGCGAACGGCGACTTGCCGGCGTATTGTATGAGATCGACCATGCATACCGGCTTTAGTGGTGCCCACGAACAGACCATTTCGTTATTTCAAATTGTCGGAGAAAATTGCTTCTTGGGCGGGAGTATATAATATGTGTTTAGTGCTAAATGAACAAAAAACGTTGTTTTAATGTTGCAGAAAGGTGGGATTGGCTCCTTTTTTACGGAAAGTGAAAGTTGATTGTATTGTAAAATCTGCTTAAATCGCCGATTGATATTTCAACCGCCGCAAACGACCAGGGATCTCAAAGTTCACATAATCCGTACCATTGCTCAAATTCAATATGATTTATGCGCGTTATCGATAAGTCTCTCACATCTAACACAAAATCCGTCGTGATCTCACGAAAAACTTGCTTTATTTGATTTTCACATATAACTGTTTTCATTGGTTAAGCCTTTACAGTGCAACCGCAATTCCAATGTTGATCGAATTCCACTAATGATTATGTTGGAGAATTAATCTGTGTATTTAGGTTGTTAAAGTAAGGTACATCATGTGAAGCGAACAAGAACAAAGTTTTTGATTTATCCCATTTATCAGTTAACCTGAAGTTTTAGCATAACAGTTTACAAAAGTTTATTATAAGAGGTGCACATCAGGATTCTATTTTAATCTATTTTATTCGTCATATTTGCCAGGAATAAACGGCGCTATAGTGCACGTGCTTAAAGCCAAACAGGCTAGTGGTGAATTTAATGGATTCCAAGAAAGTTCAAAAAAATACATAATGAAGGTGGCTTGTATGGGTGACATGAAAGTTGTTTTGGGGAAATGTGGAGCGCCTGTGAGATTATTACCGGTCAAAGTCCGAAAGCAAATACGGACAAATCCTACAGCCCACCTAACTGTAAGACTTGCTCAATATATAAATCAAGTGTGACATGTATTACTTTTTTATATCAATATTGTCAGGTGCCTGATCCAGATGTAACAGACATTTTCCTAGATGAGCACGATGAATATATGATTTTGTCAAACAAGACACTCTGGGACGTAATGACACCAGAAAATGCTATAAACGAGGTTAGCTTACAGCGTAATGTAATTTTAGCAGCCAAGCGGTTACAGGATCTTGCTCAGAGTTATGGTAAGGCGAAAAAATGCAATATGCAAACGAAATCTATTAAGAATATTCTAGGAGCGGAGGATAACTTAAGCATAATTGTTGTAAAATTTAACTTGATCAGTTCCGATGTGGACTTGCTAATGAGAGAACTGCGACAAACATTCATAAAAAATAAATATCATAGCGGAGATAGCACAATTTCAATGTGCCAACCAGGATGCTGCTGTGAAGCCCTAAATAACGAATGTATTAACTGTATTGAAAGAATAGTCATCCCTCCTCCTACTATAATGGGCGAAGAAAGGTAGGTGAGCGGATTTAAAATTTAAAAATTGGGAAAACTTATTTATGCTGCAAAAGTTGCAGATCGTCACCCAGCGGCCAAAGTGAACATGCTTGTAGCGATTGTAATTCTTCTTCAAAAATGTTTATTAACCAGTTGGCTAAACAGCCAGATGGTAAATTAATAAGAAGCGTTACACCATCACTGTTTGAAACTGTTGAGGTAATAGAACAGCCAATGTAAATTCTATGTAGCGGTACTAAGGTCCAAACTGATGCCAATTTCAGGTTAAGCTTAATCCAGAACGGAGAAGTTATCGGGGAGTAGCGAAAGCTCTTAAGCAGAGACGAGAAGAAGAGAGAAATAAGGAAGTTGATTCCGATTCAGCATTGTCAGAAGAACAATTTAAATGCTGGGAGTATATGCTCGAGCAAAATACGCAGCTTTTATTTGACAAGGTACGCATGAACAAAATGTAATCTATTTAACACCTGGATATCATGAATTAATACTTTACTGTTACTACCTACATGAACACCATTCAATGCAGGGCTAATTGGGCTTATGTGACATTACACCAGAAAGTATGGATTTACAAATTTTGGGTTATGAGTAGCAAAAGACAATTGATCAGAATATTTTTAGTCAGCGATCATGCATATATTTAGTTTTAGAAAGGACTGTTTAGGTTAAAAAGTACTACAACATAAAACAGAAACGATGCAGGTGTTACTTAATTAAAATTAATACATTTCTGTTTTCAAACACTATTGCCGTTATTATCAAAATTGATATTGATTACTGGTCCAACTATAATTGCTACAACTGAAATTTGTACATTTTTTTTCTGCTGCAAACTTGATGTCTTAGTCGAGCAAATATTCAACAAAAATGTGTAGATAACTTGCAATGCATGCGATATGAAAAAAATGCATAACGTTGCATGAGATAGACGTCTAGGAAATAAGTATAACTCTGTAGGTCTGAAAATATTATCATATTAAGCTTGCTAATTTACTAAATTGGTGTATTTTTCAGGAGCTTAACACTTTGAACAGAGGTTTAAAGAATAATCAACACTTTAGAGTTAAGACTCCAAATTTAAGCCGAAGCAGTCCACATTTGGCGTCGAGGGATACTAATAACAATAGTCCTGTAGGTTAGTAATAGATTAGTTCTGAACATTTTTACACACTTTAATAGAAATACATAAGTTTACTAATAACTACCCAGCGTGAAATAAATATTTAATAAGATTTGATTCTTTGATCCATCTCGTCCGTACGTACGTTTTTATTACTCAAACACCGAAATACGCATTCTCGGAAATTACTATTCATTGGAGTATTGCCTGCAATTAATGCGTTTCTCAATTTGACGAACAATTTTAACAAGAGCTTGGCATCAGCCGGTCATTCGTTGAAAATTACATGCAATTTCCAGTTGAGTAAGCGACTTGAGTGACCATTTAGTGCACGCGTTTTAATTTGAAATTCTGCTCCCAACTAAACTGCTCAAGAAAATTAACGTTACTTTGACAAATCTGGATCAATTTTGGAACTGGATAACTGTTTGAAGCATTATTTAAAGCAGCTATTTGTCGATTAGTGTGTGTTTTTTGCAAGAAAATAGTGCTTCAGAGAAAGTTTCTACAGGATGGCAAATAAAACAATGCAAAATTGTTGAAAGTTCCATTTGTTCGCACTTGGACAAAAAAACACGTTTTTTCGTATTTCAACACAGCGCAACATAAGGACTAAGATAGACTCTATTTCTCGGAAAACAATTTTTCGCTCATCTAAATTTATTTGCAGAGTGGTTACAAAATAATAATCACTTTGGTCTTGCAGTGATACAATTTTTTCTCTTGAATCCATTTTCAAACTCTAGGTTTCATGTTGACGCTAAAACTTTGCAGTCGATTCTAGATAAAAAAATCAATATATCGGGTTACATGAATGAACGAAGTATTTGAAAGTAAACTTCACTTAGTTGAAAATCTTCCAGAATCACAGAGCCATTCCGAGGGCCATTTTGATTTCGGAAATTTTTTATGCAACCCTGTATATCGAATATTCCTCTTAAATTGTCTAAGAAGTTTTAGCTTCAACATGAGCTCAAGATCGTGAAAATCGGACCAAGAGCAGAAAAGTTATCGCTGGAAGACCAAAAAGTGGATTTTTTTGACACCACCCGGTAAACAAAAGAGATGGCCTAAGAATTCAAAAACCTTGTCGATCTATTGGGTTTATGTTTAATCTTTTGGTGTAGGGATCCAAAAAAAATAATTTTTGTCCAAACTTTCTGTAAATTTTAATTTTTGCATTCATCACCCTGTAGAAAATTTATCTGATATGCTTAATTTTTACCAAAACATTGGCTCACAAAGAACCAATGGGGCTCAACATTGTATCAAATAGAAAACAAATCGCTCCAAGCAATCATAATTGGTACGTTGTTCTTTAGTCTGTGCATGTGTATACATCTTGTCGATCTTCTGCCATCCCCAGTAAACGTGAGGCTGTCCAAATTGGAGTGGGATTTTGAGTTAGTAACTTTACCCACCTGGGGTAATATGGTTTTTATTTTCGACCTTTGCATGGTTCGCAAGACATGCAAAACTCCGCGTTTGCCGCGCGGGTTGGCTAGTTTGTTCCAGCCGCCCCTAACCTGGGGTCAGACGCTGTGCGTAGCCGCATATTTTGAGTCAGATGCTACATGCTGGTTTTGGTCCACCTCGGGTATTTCATTTCCCCTTATACCACTCATATCTGAGAGCCTTTATCTTATTCGCCACCTGGGGAGGCGCCCGATACAGAACTAGCAAACCCCACACGGGGTGGAACACATTAGTCGGCAGAAAACACACAGCCAAGAATAGCTAGTACATAAATACTTCCCACAAGATAAGCCTAAAGTCGACAACCAACACATGAGAGAAATCAGTGGAAGAAAACACCAATAAAACAAAGACAAAGAACCAGAAATAACAACGGCAGAAATATGGAACGCAGCATATGGAAAGCAATGAGACACATACGAGTTGCAATGGGCGACAAACTAAAAGGATTGTATCACATGTGTCTCGGTGAGCAAACATTCCCAACCTGCTGGAAGACGTGTAAGCTAGTATGGATACCCAAGAAGGACGGCAACCCGAGACCCATATTCATTCAACTAACGCTACATATTAGAGACGAGTGACAACCTGGACGAAGAAGGAAGGAGTACGACGTAGGCTATAAGTAAGAAAGTAGAGACAATAAAGACAAACAAGAACCAAGGAGTGCAACAACAGGTGATAACGCTGGACCTGGAAAATGCGTTCAACACGGCTTGGAAAGCGTGCATCATGCATGAGTTAACGAATACCAAAATGACAATGAACATATCGTGACTCATCGAAAACTGCCTGACAGACAGGAGGATACAGACTAAGGACGACACCTATAGCCTAACTAAGGGATGTCCGCACGGGTTAAGCATGGGACCAACGCTATGGCTGCTTGTAATTACAAATGCAAAGATGGAGGACAGAACAAGTAATTACAAAAGACGGCAGAGTGAGACTACCGGCATTGAAATTGGGCAGCGACAGATTAGAGCAAGGGGATGACATGAAATACTTGGAAGTAACACTAGACGCACAACTTAACTTCAACAAACACATACACACAGTTAGACACAAACTAGAAGAAACGATATCCAAACTCAGATGCAGATTAAAAAGGCTATGCGGGACGAACCGAACGGCACTACTTTACATAATACAAAGGGCACTAGAACCAGCGATCGTGTACGGAGCCAGAGTTAGAGTTTTCATCGTTATTACGTTCTTGATGCTTTTCAATATCATACATAATTTGGGTGCGACTTTCGATATATCCCCTTTTCCGATTGTGTAGTTCCAAACTTTGCGGATCGGATTGCATTTGCTGACTGCTGCTCCTGCGAAATAACTTTGAGTGGCGACCCTAGATTCCATGGCTCTGCAAATGTTAAACGTTTCGTTCAAGGTGCAACTGGAGTCCTGAAGTAAATGTTCCTGTAAGCGGACATCTTTTATTCCCGGAACTAATCGGTCTAAAATAATTACGTCGGTTTCAGCAAACTCACAAGTTGATGATCATTTTCTTAGTGCAGTGACTAATCCATTGTTTCATTTGCCACTCTTATGAAATATGATCAAAATTCATCAAAAAATATCTTAAATTTTTTTTTAATTAAAATTTGTCAAAAAAACGATGACTGCCAATAGTAAATTACAGTAGAAGAGTCGAAAGTCGAAGTTCCACCACTGCTTGAAGTTGATGCCCGAGGCGAAGCCGAGGGCGTCATGCTCGCAGTGGCGGGCCTTCAACTTTCGTCTCGCCTACCGTATACTAATTTTTCTTGATCCTCGATGAAAACTAACTGGGAAAAGTATAAGGTTTTGAAAAAAAAACGGCTTTGAAAATGCTGTTAAAACAGTTAGCTGACAGTCAAGCACTGCACACAAGAACATTTTGTTCGGCGCGTTGATTTCGATGCTCGTACGGCTTTGAAAATGTTGTCAAAACGCCCGAAACGATTTATCAACGAAATTCGCCGTTGTCAGTTACCTAGTAAGAAAGGTAAGGAATGGCGAAAGCTATTGTAATGAGTAAAAGTGATGCTTTCTCCATCGAAAACAGTGGCGAAAGTACGTACTTTCCACCAGAGTATCAAGAAAACGCTATTTTCAATGCCATTGTCGTGCGGTTTACTCAGCTGCATTAACTAATATGTATATGCGTATGTGTATGTATACAGAGAGAGGTTTTCAGTTCGATAAATTCCGATGATGTGTGTGTGATGATAGAATATCAAGTGTTTAGAACAAAAAAAAGTTTCTTACGATATCGACACATATTTGAAAAGGCAAGAAATAAAATCTGAAAGGAATAGAAAAAAGGCTTTAAATAAAGGTTACAGTTTTTAGCCTCGTTCTCCACCCACAAGGGGTAGGGTAAGGGTATTCATTCTGGTATCACCTGATAGCTTTTTCCAAATTATTAGATGTCTGCCTGATTTTTAAATTCCACTTTAACGCGTGATTTTCGATATATTTAACCGTTGTATACTTTTTGTATACCCTGTATATGTCGTTCCAGGGCGGAAATATTTCCAAACAGCTGCGTATGATCAGTAATTGAGATCGCGCCCAAATTCCAGCATGTTTATGCATGCTTTAGCTGTAGTTTCTGAGCTAAAATTAATTAACCCTATTTATGCTGCAAATTTGCTTTTCGTCTTCTTGCGAATGTGTTCATGTTTCTACTAATTTCATGTCATTTAAAGAATAATTTAACGTTTGTGACTCAAGCATGCTACTAACTCAGTAATCCAAAGAATTTCCCCCGACACTTTTCAGGTGTCCCGTTCTTGTCGAAGCAGTTCGGCAGCTCACATTCGTTTAACCCCACGCGCTCGAGATCCTTATCAAAGTCAAGCTCTCGTCTTGCGATGGACAGCAAGAAGCAGCAGTTAATAGGGGGACCAAATGCTGCATATTTTGGGAGTTTGCAGAGACTGATGCCCTACAATTTGGAGTATGATTTTGCATTGATGCACGAGAGAGGACTAGTTGACTCGATGGATTTGGACCGGATGCAGCAATACTGGGGAGTGGCTACAACAGAGTTATAGTAGGGAGCACTAACATGTACAAATTCAATTAATATCTGCAGTTCTAATAAATATATTTAAAATTTATTTTCAATTCAATTTCGTTACTGCTAGGTTGATGTAAAGAAATAAATATATTTTGGTTCAACAGGAGTTGATAAACACGAAATAAAAATATTATAAAATATGATACTGTGTCTTGTTGGAACGATACCCGTTTACATTATTTAGTCGGCGTGTTAAATAGGATGCTTGTGATGACACATGTTTTTTACGCTTATGTGTAAGTAATTGAAAAGAGCGTCAATTTTTGAAAGTTGAGTATTCACTTTATACACAAGTGTGTGATTCAAAATTTAATATTAACATATTCTTCTGAAGGATTTTTAGGTCGTACAGAAAACAGTAAGAAAAGTAATCTCATATGAACCTGAGCAATTTGCGAACCATTGAATTACAAATTAGTCAAAACTGTTTTAAGCGTAGAGAAAAAATATTTTTGTAATATTACCAAGCGTGCTTATTTAACCACGTGTACAAACTACTTTGAACTTCGTAGTTGTACTGGGCACTTGTTATCGTTCATACTTGTTTTAGTACTCCTGGATGAAAACTGTTTTTGCACTAAAAAAAGAGCCGCAAATACACTAGTTGAGGATAGAATCAATTGTCATCCAATTTCGCCCATATTCCCTACATTTGGAGGAATCTGAAGCGCGGAAAACGCTTTACATACGTACGAAAACTTCAACACTTTGCTGACGGCTTTCGAGGGAATTTTAGACGAACGACCTCTTCTCATTTGTTGAACAATTACTGCGCTGTCGGAAGCAAATTTATAACAGGTTCCTGAAAGTAGGCTGAACCGATACTAGCCACTTCAATCAATTACCCAACATTTCTGGCAAAGATGACAGAAAGAATATATAACCGAGCTGCAAACGACAATGATATGGCGAGAACCAGGTGATTAAGTAGTTAAGAAGGGACTGTTGATACTCTTGAAACAAGATAATATATCGCCCTGTCAGTATCACATCGTATCAGGCTTCTAGACATCGTGACTAGAAGATGCGCGATTCTCTGGAAAGGACTGAACTGTGCACGTGGTTACACAAAACCTTTGGTCAATGAAGTCAAACGTGCAGTGGCAAAGGTGTGTATATAGCCATTGAAAGTTGACGACATTTTCATTTGAACGACTGCCATATTTATTTTATTAATATTTAGGGGTTCTCTGTATTATTAATTTAAGTTATTTAATATCCTTATATTAGGTATTTTTCAAGAATAGTTTTGATAAAATATTTATCATTGACGAACAATGTGACCAAATTGTTGCAAAGATCTGAAGAAAAATCAACAAAATTTATTTTAATTTAAGGAAAATTAACACAAAAGAGTTTGTGTCATCTGTCGTAAATGTACTGCCAAACACTTAAGTCAATCGCTGCTCGATCAGAGCCATTTAGTATTTAGAGCACATGAATTTTTTAAAATTCCGCTGTTGTCAAATACATACAAGTTGTCTTTTTTGCCTTTATCAGGACTAGAAAGATTACAATAAAATGACAAATTGAGCTATGGGGCTATGATAACGTATGAAATAATAAACAAACAGACGAAAAGCTTCTTATTGTATATTGGGCAATCTCGAAAGTATGAGAACCTTTTATAATTTTCAGATTACATATTACATTCTCTAATTTCTAGCAGTATCTCTGGTATATACAGGGTGATTCAAAATTGGCGTCATTCCTCTGGAGGTGTTGTTTGGGGGGTTTTAGAAGAACAGGAAAAATAGTACAAAACATTTTTTTTATTAAAAACTGAGATATTTGCAAAATACTAGATCATAAGGATGACAACAATTGTTTTTCAAGGTAATCTGCCTCATTAACATTATGTAAATACCTGTTGCTAAAAAAATAAAACGACTCGGAAAAAACTATCCGAAAAACTAAAACCAAAATACAAACCTGTCGAATTCCACAATCAAAGACACCCCAAGGATGTTAAAAGACGTTAATAAATTACAATTTCAGAAAAATTAAGATTTTACTACTTATTCTTCCATTACTCGTCGACGCTCAATACAGAATCGAAGAAATCACCAACCCCCTGCTACCAATCAAAGAAGGAATGAGTTACATAGTCAACAACCACCATCATGTTTACCACCACGTAAACCTAAGGAACGTTAGAAATTCTTTAAGAACCACTCAGAAAACACTCATGCTAATAAGTGCTAAATTGACAAATCCAAACATCACAAATTACAAATTTCTTACAATTAAAACGCAAAATTTATTGGAAGAAATTGAATCGATAAAGTCGTTTACAAAACACTACACAACCCCTGAAAATAGAATCAAAAGAGGATTACTAAATATCCTAGGAACAGCACAAAAATATCTATACGGTACCCTAGATGGATATGATGGAGAAAGATATGATAATTACATCAAAACTCTTCAACAAAATGAAAGAAACCTTCCTTCATCAAGATGTGACCATGACCCAGACAATAGTAAAAAAGTTAACAAAGGACGTTGACTCTCAAATGATGAATATGAAAGAGAATCAGCAGAAAATTCAAGACCGTATTAATGAGGTCACAGAAATGACCCAAACGAGATCCACAACAATTCACTTAGTCGTGCTACTAGATAACGTGGAAAATAATATTCGCATAATCAATAAAGTTTGCGATAACATACAAACCACGATAAACTTTGCCGAAATCAATGTATTACACTACAGTATTCTTAAATACCAGGAGTTACAGAAAATAATTTTCAAACTGAAACCCGAAACAAGAATACCTTTCGATAACATAATCAAATACTATAAAGTAGCCTATGCTGACGTGATTATCAAAAATCAGTTAATCATCTTTCATATAGCGATTCCCTTAATATTATATATTCCCTATATTCTCTATCAACTCTATCCAATCCCTATTGATAATCATATCACAATTCTAAAGAATCCCTATTCGCTAAAATATGCAAATGCGTCTGTTAATCTAAATGACAAATGCAAAGAAATCGAAAACATTTTCCTATGCGAACAATCTTCATTAAACTGGAATGAACCTGGAATCCTGGAAACCTTCAACTTGACCAACCATTGTCTAATGTCACCAATCGAATTGAAAGAATCATCTTAAGAACCCAATTAAGAGACAACTCTATATTAATAATTCCAACAAAAACGGAAACAATTAACTTCCAATGTCCACACCAAAACTCCATTGAAACGATCAAATTCCCATCATTGATAATTCCAGCACAATGTGTAACGGAAATCAAAGAATTAACTTTTCAACCTCAAAACTCAATCTCAAACTCAAACACAATCAACCTGCGGTTGAAACTTCCAAAAATTAGCATCAAAGAAGAATTGAAGAAAAAAATAAAACCCTTACAAATGAACAAAACAAATTTGGAAAACATTCATGAGGATCTCAGTAATATCAAAAAACTAACATCTCATGAGTTGAAAGAATTTGACGTAGTCAGTACAACAGTACAAGTGTGTCAATTGCAAGTTTAAAGATCATTGTAATAATAATAATCTTTGAAATTGTAATACTGTACTTTTACCTGAAAAAGAAAAACAATGTAAAGGTGGACATAAAGCTGAAACCCTTCGAAAATTTAAAACACCAATTTTCTCAAACTTAAGGAGGGAGGAGTTATATAACCACTTATGCGGACCACTATGTATTTCAAACCATAACTGTCGATGCAGCCTTTAATTACTATATAAGCGGCGCATTCGACATGAGTAATTAGTCCTAAATCAGTAGGTATGGCAGTAACATCTCGCTGTTGTAAAACATTTTGGTTTGTAAAATAAACGGTTTTTAAAAACAAGTTTTTTATAACCAGAAACAAAATTGTACCTAAATACACAACATTTCATACAAATTGGGTTGGCCGATTTCGAGGTATTTTGATTATTCCAGGTTTTGTACCGCACTGTATGAAGAAAAACCAAGCGTTTAAAATTGTTTAAGAAATAAAATTTATTTCACATGTAGGTACAATAAATCATACGCTATAAACTTCAGACAATGCCGACTTGTATTTTAAAAATGTCACGTCAAATCACCGTCATTTTAATGACAAGAATTATGTATGTATTTCCTATACTACTTATCTACAAAAGTGTATTTGATAGAACAGAATCAGTACCAAAGATTGATATTTGTAAAAAAATTATGACGAGACCCCTTTTAATAAATTAAATTGAAGGAATGGTGTTTTCATTTTTTCTTACAGTTTCTGAATTGGTTATGTAAGTCACAAGAATTTTGAGTGAGTCATGAGTAAGTATTCTTTTTAAACCTAACTGATTAAGTTGGTTTTTAGACTAATATCTCGCTTACATATACGTTCTATTTCTAACTTCACAATTTGTACATATAATTTTGTTGGTATGTCAGTAATAATAATTAATATTTTCACATTTACAAATATATTAAAACAAAACCAATAAAACAAATACATTATACATCACAGTTTAGACTAGAAAAATATAAGTAAGTCATTCGACTAAAAAGTATGCTATTTATGTCTTTGGTAGCCAGAGCTTCTAGGGAGCTACGAGACGATTTATCAGACCTATAATATAATATATTGTAGGGGTGAAATTCAAATTGAAATTGTCACATTGTACATCCTAAATAAATAAATATTTTCCCAGTGTAGTAAGATTTGTTTAATCTAACCAAAGTAGTAAAAGAAAACTTATTCTTAATCGATAGAAAATGTGTATTTCTTTAAAGAAACTAAATACTTAAATTATTGGTCCAAGTCTTCAAATATAGAGGATATACCATCAAGAACAAACTGATGCTGGTGTTGACCATTTTAACTGAAACTTTCAGGTATTTTGGCAAAAGTAAACTCAACTACAATTTGTCTTGAAATATAGATTGCAAGACACTAATTCAAATTATTTTCAGAAACGTTTTCGTACATCTTACTGTCGGGTGCACCTATTTATTAAACTACTTACAAAAAACTGAACTCAACTTTATTGTATATTATTTAAAATGTTACAAATACGTTTCGGTGTCTTTCTCCACCATCATCAGTTTGTGCGTATAGTAGTTTCTACCTTAACATTCAACTGGTCACAGTTGGGGTCAGAATTTATTTCGTGAAGATTTACGGATATTATCTAGATCTGAAACATCATAAAAATGTTATATTGGGTTGGATCCAAAACTACTAACGAGGTGCAAAATTGAAAACGTGTTACAGTAAGTTCATTCACCACATAAGTAAAGGAAATGAAACATTATAGAAAAGTTGAAGACAGTTTTAAAGAAAGAACTGAAATGTTTAATATGCTTGTGGATTGAATGCGCAAAACCAGTAATTCAACAAAATAATACTGAACGGACAGATCGACTTTGATCATGGCAAACCTGGCCACGGAGAAGACGGCGTGGTAACTTCAGGAATGCTGCAGAATTGAGTGGTTTGAGATAGCACAAAACTAGCCGGAAAGAAATTAGCAAAAATATTCGAAGACACCAAAAAAGTACTACAAAGAACACCAACCAAACTTTAAATTAATACACACAATAATTTTTTGTATAAAGTGAATTAAAATAGAAAATAGCATGACGGTACCTACTCTAAACTAATAAAAACCAGTCCAATAAGACCGAGTATAAGCTTGAGTCTTGAGTATGAAAGCATTAATAATTTTGGAAATGTATCCCTGAGTATGGTACTAAAAACAATGATTCCAATACGTAACGCTTGTTGAAATGTACCAAAAGATACTCTACTACCAAAGACAGATTTGACACTATTCCTAAATTGGATCGCTTATATATAGTACTACTTTTTAGTTTTGGAATTCATAAAGCCCACAGTAAATTTAACTTTACGTAAATATAAGTTTCTGGAGATTGTAAAATAATCTGTATCACTTATGAATAGCAAATAAACGTCAAGCTGAAGAGAACTTTAAAACCAAGTGTTGCCTTAATCTGCCCACTGATACAAAGCAACGTATTAGGCTTTTTACAGAAAATATTTTTTAAATGATATACTTCCATATATCGTTTGTACATGTATTTCATCAATTCACCTTCTCTGGGGGGTCAGTAATGTGCACTGGACGGCTCCCCTAACCAGGAATCGGGGCTAGGTGGAAAATCGGGATATCCTCTTGGGCTACTATCATTACTGATTTCCGAGTCTGGGCCTCCAGGCGGCATGCCATGCATTATTCCTGGAGGAGCACTTTGACCTATAGGAATCAAGAAATAACATTAATTAAAACACATCGATCCGAGGACAAACAGATTCTGTTGATACACTTCTTAATTAACAGTCATACTGTACTTGTAAATATTTTATTTTCATCATGTTGAACGTTAAACGTTTGTGTTTAATCTTAATTTACCTATGCTGGAATATACAGCCAACTGATCTGGATATCCCATGTGTTCGTGGCCGTGAGGAGGAGTGTGTCCTGACAGGTAGGATGGGGATGTAGCTCCGTGAAGAAACATTGGGCGACCTATCCCGCTATGTGGGGAAGATCCATCTTGATCCATGGACATATTTACTACCGTTCCATAACTGTCATCACTTAGGTCTGAAAATAGTGGTACGCATATACATATCTGAGTATTTAAATACTAATAAATTTTCTACCATGATGACTGAAGCTATCTAGATCCACTTTCATATCATCTTTATCTAGGAGCTTATCATGCCGAGGCGAGGAACCACCTTTCATAGACCTAAAATATTGACTCCATCTTGTTCTGCCAGCATCTTTCTTAAGTCTTTTTTCTTTTGCTCTCCTGCAACCGAAAGATACATTTATTAAAATAATTTCTAGCTCAAAAACAATATTAATCTATTAGTCTATACATTTTATTATCTATACAATTTATTATTATAAATAAATTTATTTATTATTATAAATAAACAACAGATATATTCTTTCAGTAGATTTACAATACATTATATTCGAAAGCTCTATCGGGTTGAGCATAAAATCTCAAAGAATCACTACTTTGCATTTTTTCTCCACGCAACTATTTTGAGAAATTGTAGGATTTAAAGCTACTAGTCGTTTTTGTTAATTTTTTAAATTGCTGCTGATATATATTATTTAAATCGGAGAAGCCTAGGTAGCGCATAGACAGTGTGCAGTTCATGTGTGGTGGTGCCGAACGACCCGAGCTTTGAAAATAGCAGGAAAGTTGTGTGTCAATCAACAGCTTACTTATCAGATGGATCAGTGATTAGGTTTAGAGCGGCATGTCCCATTTCTAATGAGGAATTCTGGCACCTTCATATTAGCGACCGATATTCATGATGATTGAAATGCTGAGAGCACGGGCGAAATGTAGAATCGACCACAGATATACTCACTGATAAAACGTATACAGGGTGGTCCTCAACTGACTTGTCAAAATTCACTGACTTATTGGTTAAGCAAAAATATTGCGTTTAAGGCAAATTTTGTCTTCTCTAAAAGTTAATAGTTGCCGAGATACAGGGCGATACATAAGTATAAATACAATTTGTGTTGATTTTTTATAGATTTAGTATGCATTTTTTGTTTAGAAAATATCGTAGAATGAAATATGGCCATCAAAAATGCGATATTTTAAAACCCAAAAAATGTAAAGTTTTAAATAGCTCCAGACCATTGCAGCTTGCACCCTCTAAGATCCACAAGCTAGGTAATGGAAAATTTGCATTTGTCAATCTGAAAAACCCCCGAACACAAATTTTTAGGGACATAGCAAAACTGGTTAAGAATCTATTAAACACAATTGAAAATTTTATATAATACATGACAAACCTTGTAATGAGCAATTGCATTGTGTTGAGCGGTACCCAAATAGAGCAGCTTTTCGCTTATCAATACCTGGTTCATGAAATAAAAGTAAATAGAGACAACCAAACACACGAACTTAACAGAATTGGTTTGACCTGGGCTGCTTATGGAAAACTGAAACACGTCCCTACATCCAAGATTCCGTATACCTGAAACGCAAGGTTTTTGACCAATGTGTTCTCCTGGTTCCGACCTACAGTGCTGAGACACTGACGCTTACTAAACAATCTCGAAATAAAATCAAAATAGCACAAAAGAAGAAAGCGATGTTCGGGGTGTCATTAAGGGACCGGATTGCCATCAATCTAATAAGGCTACGTCCTGGCGTGTCCGACGCCGTAACGAGGATAAACCACTTAAAATAGAAGTGGGCCGGCCACGTGGCCAGAATGTCCGATGGGTGGTTGACAGGGAAGGTTGTTGAATAGAGACCAAGAGAGGAAGCGTACCGAAATCGAGTGCGACCACCAGCTAGGTGGACGGGCGACTTAAAGCGAGAGGAGACAGTGGATTCAAGTGCCCAGAACCGAAGAAACTGGGCACGTAAAGCCTACGTCCAACAGTGGACAAGATAATGGGGCATAATAATGGGGGATCACAAAAACAGGCTTTTGTATGTTGCTAACAATGATGAACTGATAAAATATATTTTAAGAAATAAAATTTTTGAGTATGATACCTTTACGTCTAGCTCAACTTTTAGTTTTAGATATGTGGGAAATCAATGTATGTAACTGCAGGAAATAAGAGTACGTAAAAAACTGACCAATAGTTTAGCTCACTCCAAGCTTAATGACAAAATCAATGTAATATCCAGCCAGAAAAGTTTTTTTTTTCAAATGTTGGGATCAAACAAACATAATTAACGGATATAACTGAATGAATATTACTTTAATATTACGGAAGGTGTCACTCTAACTAGAATTTGCCAGCTAATTACCATCTACTCGTAAGTCTTGTTGATAACGGGATAACGTTGATATTGCCATTGCAGTGGGATATATAAAGATGGACCAACTTTATAGCGATCACTGCTACTTTGAGTAATCTGAAAATAGAGTACGGCTTTTAGGCAATCTGCAAAATGCCGTACGCGCTGGTTAATCTGAGTGTTAAATATGTTTACTATAAACATTGATTAGACAGCGGACATAATACATGTTGCTGTGGAACTTCCCAGTTTAGATTTGTAAAGAAGCTTTGCTATTTTATTTTACAAGGAAAGTTTACTATTTAGCGCCCTAAGTGGCAACCACTGTGAAATTTATGGCGTTTCCAGAGCGTTGCCTATTGATTATATGCTAGTATAAATTCCTGTCTTATTAGCGTCGTGTAAAAAATATTGTTTTTTTGGTAGTTTGGTATTCGGGTTTATAATTTAGTTTAAAATGGAAACCAGTTTAATGAAAAGGGGACATCTTTACAATGAGAGAGTGTGCGCAAACAGGTAAATAACTTCCGCGGTTATGGAACGGCTGATTGATGTTTGAATACTTTAGTGCTTTTGAGAAAATGTAATCTTAATGTTAAATAATCTTATTACATTAAATTGGTTTGCCTTTTGTAAAAAATGTATTTTCCCATTAAATAAAAAATATATTTGCTACAAACATGGTGCAATAAAACATCTAGATAAGTTGAGAAACACTTGTCATTTATGTTTGCAAGGGTGGAAATAGTGGAACCGACCGTTGCACACCACTTTATTTCTAAGACATTTGCATGATTTGCTAAAACACTTTTTAGTACCACTGCACTTTATTATTATCTTGTCTCCAGTGGCAGAAGAAATAGATAATTCTGCTTGAAGGCTCGTTTCATGTTGAGGAACTTCTACTGCTGTCATAAAATTCTCCGTCACTGTGTCGAACTCATTTCTAGTATAGCAAAGTGTAAATATTTAGTTCAGATTTTATAAAAACCGCTCTCTCCGTTGAGTATAACTCATAGAATATTTCTGGAATCTGTTCGGCCCCGATCTACTGAGGGAATAGGAATGATTACATTCGGAGAGAATGTAATCACTGGAGCCTTTTAGTCTATTTGCAAGAATTTGCAAGCATTTTATTTGCGTGAAGATCTTGACAAACATTGGTTTGATTTCTTTCGCTATCAATATAATATTTTCTCACACAGTGAAAGCAAATTAACTCATTAAAGCTTATATTATTTTGACTATCTACTTTTTTGGATATACAGGGTGATTCAAAATTGGCGTCATTCCTCTGGAGGTGTTTTAGGAGTACAGGAAAAACAGTAAAAAGAAATAATTGTTATTAAAAAAACTGAGATATTTGCAAAAAACTACATCAGAAGGATGGCAACAATGTTTTTCAAGGTAATATGCCTTATTAACATTACGGAAATACCTGTTGCTTCTTAATTATTGAAAATTGAAGTAATTGAGAACTGAAGCATGGGTAAACACAAAACAAGGAAAGGGAAAGTCAAAGAAATATTTTGAGGTTAGGATAACTTTGTCACTTTGGCGTTAGTGCTGCCAATCTTTTTGGGACAGCTGCGTGATATACCTAAACTAGCCACAGAAGGAAACAAAAACCTCCTGTGTAAGGTTATTTATCAATGATTAATTTTAATCAAATAAAATACAATTAAGTTCTTAAATCGCAAGAGGTTGACGAAGTTCTACCCGTTTAACTTCAAACATGTCTGTAGCCGTGTCACATCACTTTATAGTGCACTCTTCGCAGCAGTCTGGGCTCACCGTAGTAGTAGTAAACATCTTTATTTCTAAAAAAGGCTATCGACCTATCGGTCTTTCTGCCCTTGTTTAATACATGTAGTCTTAATCTAAATAAAAAAACAGATATGAAAATTCTCTTATTCTAGGTTAACGATATTACTAAATAAAATTTCAGTGGCAAGAAGAGATTATTTTATTGTCCACCAGTCAGTTGCGTTTGTAAGTGTTCGAGTAGCGTTAATGTAGGGAAACGGAAGCGGGATTGTCTGGTTGGTCTTGTAAGACAAAGGGGATTCAGTATGGTCCAGTTGTAAGGGTTGTTTGTCCATTCGGTCTGTAGCTGTATGAGTCTTCCGAGATCTTTGTCATGTTTGTGCGTTCGTATAGTAGTTGGGTGGGGGGGTTGTGTAGTGGGTTTTGGGGGTGTCTTATTCGTGTTATTAGTCTTAGTGCAATTTGTTCTGTTGTTTGTGTATAACGTTTTGTCCTTTCTGTTCCGTTGGTCATGAGTATATGTCCAAAGTCTAGCAAGGGTCTACAAATAGCTTTATATATTTTGGTGGCGGTGTTTGTGCTGATTCCTCTGTCTTTGTAGGTTAGTGATCGGAAGTGTTTTGTTCTCTTTATTGTTTCTGCCCTGATGTTTCGTATGTGTTTAGTGAATTTAAGTTTCTGGTCAATTGTGATTCCAAGGTATTTTACGTCGTTTTTTGGTTGTGTCGTTTGGCCGTCTGCAGTTATTGTAGGGGAGTCAGCGTTGAGTCTGTGGTTTCTGAGCAGAAGTTGGTTTTTTGACGCGTTTGGTGTTAGTCTCCATTTATAAAACCATGTCATTGTGTTGTTTGTTAGTGTTTGGAGTCTTTGCGTTGCTCTCTCAGTAGTTTTGTCATGTACAATAAGTGCCGTGTCGTCTGCGTATTGTAATATGTATGCCGATCTGTCGATTTGATTTTTGTCTAGTAAGTTGTAATTGTATATGTCATGGCAGTATATATTGTAGAGAAACGGTGAGAGCGGGGATCCTTGAGGGAGCCCTTGTTCAGGGGAAAAAGAAAATGACAGTGTTTTGTCAATTCGTACTTGTAGTTGTCTGTTTTCTAGTAAGTTCTTTATGGTGTGTAGTAGATATGTTGGTGTGTGTAGTTTGTATAGTTTGTATAGTAAGCCTCTATGCCAGACACTGTCAAAAGCCTTGTTAATGTCCATAAACAGGCAAGCTGTCTTTCTGTCAGTTAGGTGGGTAGTTTGTATATTGTTGGCCAAAATAAAGAGCGGATGAACAGTCGAGTGATGCTGTTTGAAACCAAATTGGTAGGTAGGTATATATTTTCCAATCACTTTTTCAAGCCGCTGCTTTATTATGTATTCAAAAATTTTGCTTAGTACTGGAAGTAGTGTAATTGGTCTGTAGTTGCTCGGTTGTGTATTGTCCAGTCCATTTTTGGGTATAGGGATTATTAAGCCGTTTTTCCATGATTTTGGGATTCTGCCATTTGTAATGCAGTTGTTCAATTCAGTTAGGATCAGTTTGTGTGTTTCTTGACTTAGGTTTTTCAATAGTTTTGCTTTAATTTTATCTTTCCCCGGTGCAGTGTTTTTGATGTGCGCTAGGGCTTCATCGTACTCTGTGTCTGTGATCAGTGTGCAGGCATAGTTTGGTGAGTTGTTAAAATAGTTCAAGTACCAGTCGTTGATCAAGTTCCAGTTGTCATTGTCGAAGTTGGGGTTTGTCGATATGCTGAAGGCCCTTTGATAGTGTCTGGCGAATGCGTCCGCTTTCTCTTTGTCTGTGTAGCGTTCTATTCCGTTTTCGTCAATTGTGTCAGTAGTGCCAGTCTTCCTGTATTGCGCCAGTTTCTTAATTTTTCGCCAGTATGTTTTGCCTTTGTCCTTCTGTATTTCTTTACATGTTTCTAGCCATTTGTCTTGTCGGTATTGTCCAATCAGAGTTTTAATGTTCTGTTAAGTTGGTTCATTGTCTTTTTTAGGTCGTTATTTTGAGTGTTTGTATATAGTCTGTACAGTTCTCTCTTATGTTTTATTAGTCTCAGAATGTATTGGGTAGTGTATGTCGGTAGAAAGCATTTTTATTTCCGGGCTAAATTTTCCTATGGCTAGTGAAAGTTGTTGTTGTATGGTTTCTATTGAAATGTGCTGTGCTTGTGATTGAATGTAGTCATGTATATGTTGTTTCACTTTGTCTATGTCAGTCTTTGTTAGGTTTAAGTTTTTCTCTATATGAGGTGTATTGGAGGTAGGTTGCGTATGTTGTAAGTCTATGTTAAACGTAATAGCCAGGTGGTCGGATCCAAGCTCGTTGGTTAAGTTTATGTTGTTGATGGTGTTTGTCAGGTTTCTTGTGTGCAGTAGAACGTCTGGTGTTGAGTCTGGGTTTGCGGGCATCAGAAAAGTTGGTGGGGTGTGCTGTTTTATAAAGTCGGAATTTTGTAGAAATCTTTTAAGCTGTTTCGTTTTGCTTTTGTTCATATTAAAGTCGCCTACAATTATTGCATATTTATAGATGCTCGCTTTAGTCAGTATGTTTTGTTCTAGGTTGGAGTGTGGGTGTATGTATGTCAGAAATATGTGTATCAGGTCGTTTAAGTAGGGTAGCGTAAAATGTAGACAGTCGTTCAAAGGGTTGTTGAGGGAAGGAGGATTTGCTCTTCCAAGTTTATATGTTGGTTTTAGGAGAGCTGCGACCCCGCCCCTGGCATGATTGATGGTATTTCCATGCCTATAGATATACTGCCAATTTCTGTACGTTGGTGTTTGTCCTAGTTTGGTTTTAGTCTCTACAAATATGCAGCAGTCTGTGTCGTTTGTTCTATGTAATTGTAAATAAGTGTTTTTTTTGCTGTTAAGTCCGTTGATGTTCGCGTAAAGTACTTTCATATTGAATCTTGTATGCTCGTTACTGTCTGTCTCACTTGTTCGCAGGGTTCAGTTGGAGAGCGTCTCTCGGGCAGGAGCATGTCAAACATTAGGATGTAGACGTGGTTCCCGAAGAAAACAACGGAGGTGTCAATGTCGAAGGCTTCTATAAATTGTTTTTCGTAGTTTTTTTAGTAGTTCGTCTCTGTTGGTATTGTTTGTCTTGTTTAGTTGATGTTTGTATTTGTTTATGATGTAGTCATGTGTTGTAATGGGTGTGTGTATTCTACTTGCCACTGTTGTTGTCTCCGCAATCCCGGATGTACGTTTGTTTACACATTTTATTTTTACGTTTGGAATTCCGACGATTGGGGCTGTAGGTCGTTTTGGGCACTTCATGCTCCATGCTACGTGGTCCTCTGAGTTGCTGGGCTCACATTTTGAGGAGATTCTCGTATTCGGTTAATTAACTCCTGGTCAATTTGTACCGGTGTGCGGAAGATCTGAGATTTACGGTGTCATTTTGTTCTGTGTATCGTAAGATACACGGGACAGAACATAATACATGGTAACAATGTAGCCCTTCCTCGGAGGTCCACATTTCATAAAGTTTTTAATTGCATAAAACAAACAATGTAGCATGATCTGAGGACTTCCTTAATTTAATTAATTTATAGTTTGGTTTACGTTTATTATTTTGAATCTGCAAAAAAAAGACGAACATGGTAATTAAGCGACAAAAAAAACGTTATAGTTTCGTTACATAAGTTAGCATAAACCTAACCTACTAAATGTGTACATACCGTTTATTAATCTCTAACGCTTGTTGTTATCCGCCAATTGAACCTTTTTCAGAGTTTTCATTATGCTGTGTCTTTCTTCGAAACACAGAAAAGCGTTATTATAATATTTTTCACCACGTAATGAATTAAAATTTACTAAAAATTGGTCTTTATTTCCGCTCACCATTATAAATCACTGAAAAAGAATGTTTGGCATAATCGCTGCTCGGCAGAAAGTAAACAGCAGTTTTGCAGCATCAGGTTTATACACATTGTCTAGTCAATGTGAAGAATAAGTATGTTTAACACCCATATTGTCTAGCATATACGGCATTCCTCACATTGCCTAAAATACCGTCAATTATCAGATTACCGAAAGAAGCAGTGGTTCTGCAAAGTGGCTGACGATTTGGTCAGTTTTCAGAATGCCTAGATATTTTGCACATTACCGGATTTCGCACATTGCTGGTAACAATCATATACCTATTGTCGGATGAGGCTCTATCATAATAAAGTAAGATAATATGTCAATTATTTTTGTTTTTGATCTTTACGTTAACATAAAATATACACTATATATATATATATACTATACGGTTATGAAATTAGTGCGTTGCGTTTTGCTTGGATTCTTTTAATAAAATGGATGATAGATGTGTTACCACAGAGTCAAATATTTCGTGTCAATGTGCCATTTTCAATATGTTGGAAATTTAATTTTTAATGCGATTTACTTGCTCTTATATATGTTTTGAGTTTTAAAGAGAGGAAGCAGGTGTTAAGTTCTAAGGAAATAAGTTCTAACTCTCTATAAAAGTAATTTAGAAGAGTTTTAACATATTATAGTAAATTTGAGAATCAATGTTCTAAACATGTTGCATCTCACCTATTTTTGGAACCAAACTTGGACTACCCGCATATCCAATCCTGTGTCTTGACTGAGTTGTTCTCGCACATGTCTAGCAGGTTTCGGGCTGTTGTTATAAGCCGTTTTTAACGTTTCTAGTTGCTTTGCTGTTATCGTTGTTCTGGGCCTTTTATTTGGTTGATCACCGTCTAAACATTCTGCAGCTGAAAAGCAACTTAAAATTTTATTTGCTCGCTTCTATAATTTTCCAACAATAATAACTATTTAATTATAAATGATATTGTTGGGATATTTATACAGTTTGTTGGGCGCTATTGCTGAAGGCTGCAAATTCATGCAGAGAAAATCGAGCGCCACTTTCAGAATTACTGTGACTGATTTATACGTGATCACGTATTTGTTGCAGTGAAGAAAGTCCTGTAAAGACTCCTGTGTCAAATGACAATAAACATATAAACTCTTCCCGTGTCGTTTCGCGCTGATAAAACAAGCACAATTAGCTACGACGTACCCCATGGGTAACACTCATTACCGGGCAAAGCGCGATATATGTGACGTAACATTGCAGGATGAACGATCAGACTGTGTGTCTTTCCTAATTCATGGGTTAAGAAGCGAGGTACCATCAAATGGTCTTCAAAATCGCTATACTCATGCCCCTTGATTTGATTGTAGAGACATTTAAACAAAAATTACATTTTCGTATTTAATTCCTGTTACATAAACATTTTCAGTTGACAATTTTTAATATTCAGCGTTAAAAAAAATAGCTGTACATGTTTCCTACAAACCAAAACATAGCTTTGTTGAAAGGTTGGGCAATATTCTATATTAAACTACATGTACTTTGCAGATATCTATGTTTGTCATTGAAAACATTGTTCTAAAGGCTAAATAGTAACTAAATCTCACTAGTTTTACAGTTACATTGTGTGTAAAATATATTGCGGATCTTTTGAATACTAAATATAGAAATAAATACATGAGCAATTGCTTCGTATGTAACAAGATTAATTTCCAGTCTACGGACCGGAGGTCGGTACGCATCTTTATGGCCATTTGAAAATAATAAACTTATGCTGTCGAAGTTCTCGTTCGGTTTTTATTAGCTTAACTATAATGGGCGATCAGCGTAAATCAACACCATAAAAAATAATCAACATTAAAATTGCAATAAAATACAACAGTACTTTAAATTTAATATATTCCTAATTATTACCTAATTGATTTCTAAGAATATAAATTGTTAAACACCGGTGTTCTAAACAAAAAAATATTCAACAAGCGAAAAAAATTAATGCATGAGAAGGCGCGTACAGGTGGAAGTCGATAATTTTATTATTACATTTTTGTGCCTTTCACTTTGTAGATAATCGAATGCAAATTGGTTTTTAATCTGAATACTTATGTAATATTTAAAAAAAAAAGGATATCGTCTATACCATCATAAAAGAAACACAACAAAAAGTAAATTTTTTGGGAGGGTCAAGGAAAAAGCTGAATGTTTTGTAATATGTACACGCACATGACTGTCGCAGGTTAATGCCTCTAGTATAATTAGATCTCAAATTTACGGGTCAAATTTTTAAACAGATCATGTTACAGTCCATTTTTCTACATATGCTGAATAATGATGTTTTTAACCAGTTTGTTTCACCATCTAACTAGGGTAATAAACGCTACATACGATCACCCATTGTTCAAGTTACATTCCAAAAGTTTGCAAATCAGCTGAATATGTTCAGGTCGCCTTGATTTAATTTATTTACAAAAGTTATAACGAAAATCTGCTGAAATACTCAGAATGATCATTATAATATATGGAGCCACGTTTGGTTTTTTTTATAACAACATGAAAAACAATTAGTCTAATTCCTGTATTTTATTTGCTTTTATTATAATATACTCGATACGAATTTATATATTGTATTCTTTAGTCGATCTAGGAATACGCAAATCTAATTTGTCGAACTAGTGTATTGCTCAATTGTAAATGAGGAAGACTTTCTGATTTGTGGTTTTTAGCGGCTCTTTGAAAATTGGAACTTTTATCCGCTGCCGAATTGAGCGAGTAGCAATCATATTTTTACATTAGTGAGCATAAACAATTTCGAGGATATTTTGAAACTGTCTTTGGCGTTCTAAAAAGTATACATAATGAGCAACGTATTATTCATAATTGCGACTTTTTAAATATTTAATTCGGAAAGACTACTCGTTTTGCAATCAAGACGGAAACACAACCCTCACAATCTCACCTTCCTGGACCCCCTCTGTCTAACAAGACCGACCAAACAAACGCGTTTCCTCTTCCCAACCTCAACCGTATTGGAGCATCTCCAGACATAAATTATGTGCATGTTTGTGAATTATATTAGTTATTAGTTATTAAATTTCCATACAAAACTTTGTAATCAACCCAGGGCAGAAAGACCGCTAGGTCGATAGCCTTTTATTACTAATAAAGATGTTTACTACTACTACTACCAAATATTTAAACATTGTAAACAGGAATACTCAAGGAAAATATTTGACTGCATATAACTCGATGACTGGAAATTAGATAGAGTACTGAAAAGTATGTCTCTTAAGTTTGTACAGATGAACATTTTTACGACGAAAACTGACCAAAGCTAAATGTGGATAAACTATGACCCCTGAAATATATATAGGACGTAAAGAGAAAAATTGAAAGAAATAAATATGCTCTTTGTTTCCCAATTATGCAAAGAAATTATATAAGATGAAAAAGCAAAAATCGAAAATAAGTAAGTTGTGTTATTCTTAGTGAGCATGTTTGAAAAAAACTATCTGTTAGCAGTCTTTATTAAAGGATTGAAAATACTCTTGTTGTTGAAATAGAACATTAAGCACTCCAAAGCCATTAGGTATATATCCCATCCTATACTATATATTTAAGACTTGCAAAAGCTGAGTAGAATCTAATTAAATTAAGTCTCCAATTTTACTAGTTAAAGTGTAGTTATAATTTAATCGCCAGTGGGCGTTTGTACTTTTGAGCTCGCGAATAGTGAACAGTTTCAGTTCAAATATACGCGCCACAAGCACGTAACCCACTTTCAAACATGGGCTTACCAGGCGGCGTAATCACTAAAAATCTTAGAGCTTGCCCGATTGCGTTGGTTGAATGTGGTGCATTGCTTTGATTTCGTCACTCGACAATATTATTAAGTGTTTTTGCCAATAAATATCTATTAGAACTTTTGCAATAAATATCTATCTGAACTGTTCTGAATATTAAAGAAACAGTAACATAACCTAAATGTTATTAAGCCGCAAAAGACGCCTAACAAAAGGGGAAAAACAGGTTGGTGCCTTGACCAGTGCAGAATGAGGCCAGCATCGCTGTCTGTGCAAATGCTGCTGGGAATTTCGTTCGTCCGGCAATGATTATCCCTAGAAAGAACTTTAAACCTGAATATTTTGATGGTGCGCCTTCAGGAACCTTGCAGCTATGTTATGAAAGTGCTACATGGATGGAGGCTTATGTATAAAATGGATGAAATATTTCGTCAGTTCTACTGGCTGCAATGCTACAAAAAAGTTATTTTGATTCTCGATAGCCCCAGTAGCCACAAAGACGTAGAAGCACTAGAATTTGCTAAGGCCAAATGTAGTGCTATTGCTGTCTCTACCGCTGCACTGCACTCATAGGCTGCAGCCACTGGATGTCTCATTTTTTGGATCACTCGGGACACATTACAACCGTAATATGACCATCTGCCTAAAATTAAACCCTGGTAGAACTGTAGGGCTTTACCAAGTGGCCAGTATTTTTGGGAAAGCATACGGAAGCTCTTCTTCTTCTGCTCTAATTCTTCGGAAATATAACGAGTGGCTTTAAAAAAACTGGAATTTATCCGTGCAACCCGAATCTTTTTCCGGATCATTTGCTTCTAGAAGTGGAAATGGATGGAATCTCACCTGATCTTAAAGACGTAGACAAAATAAAAATAATGAAAAACTTAAACATCCTTTATTATTTACCTAGGTATTTTTTTTTATTATTATTGACCTAGGGAGAGAAATATGTCTTCTAATTAGGGGAATTGAGTAAAAAATGGTGACTTCTCAGGTTAGTGGTAAAAAATAGTATATTACGGTACAAGAGACGAAAGTCGAAGTTCCGCCACTGCTTGAAGTTGGCACGCATGCACGCAGTGGCGGGCCTTCGCCTTTCGTCCCGCGTACCGTATACTATTTTTCTTGAATCTCGGTGGAAACTAGCCGGGAAAAGTATAAGGTTTCGAAAAAAACGGCTTTGAAATTGTTGTCACAACAGTCAGTGACTTGTAGTCAAGTTGTCAGCGTACGTGGCGAAAGTTATTACTTTCAACACGGGATGAAGTAAATTTTGATCGGCGCGTTGATTTCGATGCCCGTCGTTGCTAGTTACCGAGTCAGAAAAGTGCGTGGCGAAAGCTATTGTAATGGGTAAAAGTGATGCTTTTGCCATCGAAAACAGTGGCGAAAGTACGTACTTTCCACCAGGGGATCAAGAAATAGTATATTATATACCTATGCCTATGCTTTTAAAACTGCATATGTTGCTCAAACCAGGATTTAGAATTTAGACAGCTTCTACACATATTTTACACAAAAACAGTATACATTTTTTAAATTGATTTATGAGATATATTAGGTCCAAGAGACGCAATTCTAAGTTAACTATTAAACAATGTTCGAACCTAGTTATGTCATTGGACAGGAGTCAGTAAAATATATCAGTACATTACATAAAACAAATTGTAATATGTATATAGCTAAGATTGAAAACTCACTAAGGTGCTATGGAAATACGTTACTCCACGAGCATTCTTTTTTCCGGTATATTAATGGTCGCTGTGGTAAATTATAGATACATTTGGGTAAAACTTATGTAATGGAAAATTGATAGCGAGATATTTCCTCTATATTCCCAAAGCTCTTTCCGCAACACCTAGAAAAGAATACCGCAAATTTTATCGCATCCTGTGTAAATAAACACTCAAATACATTGCCACGAAATTAAAAGAGTTACATCAAGTACTCGCCACGCATATGCAATTACAATTACCATAATAAGCTAAGCGAGCAACATGCATACTAGTACGAGTTATTTACATTTAAATAACCATTTGATTCTAAAATGATCTTGTTACCTTGGAATCCATTAGAATAGAATTATTGTAAATGTATGTAATATTTTGTAGTCTGATAGAATAAATTAAACTTGCTTTGCTGATTTATAGAATTCGTTATGAATCACTTGCAAGTTGATTCATATAATATTAAATTAACCTGCAAAAAATTATTAATGTTTCAAGGCGACTTGACACTTGCATTTTGTAATTAAGATACTACAAAACCCAAATATAACGATGTGCTATTTCAGATTAACAATAAATGTTCGTTAATCGCCACAGGTAGCTCAGAAAAATACATAGTGTCCCCAACATTTTCAACTGTGCTTAGTGGCGGTATTAAGGCCAGCTTGTAAATGTTATTGGAGCAGACAATTATTTTTGTTTGCAACCACCCACAAGAGCACTTGAAACAGTTTTTTAAGTATAGTAATTGTATCGAAAGTTATTCTTGTGAACTAATAACCGACTTTGACTTTGACTTGACTGGTTAAACGTGGACGCAATGCGTATCAACCTGCTTTGGTATCTGGCAACAGACTCGAAACTCAATAAACAAATCAAATTTTTTATTCCAATTTACAATTTGTTTGCTGTTTACCTCGAAAATCACTGGTGTGATTTTATTTTGTTTGGTGCCTTTGAATAGAGAATTTAATTCTCTTTAACATCAGGCATGACATGACAGGTAGTGACTTCTAAAATTCTTATGGATTATTAAAATTCTTAGATATGGGGTAGCTGGACACGAAAGGGTGAGACGTAGAACTAATTCAAATATTAATTTCAATGTACCGTTTTATAATATGAATTGACGTGTTTTTTCTTGTCCAAACCATAAATTTCTGCAGATAATAAATATTTAGGGTGGCTCATTTTGAAATAAAGGCGCTGTATAAGTATTTAATAATAAGACATACTGAAACTGAATACTTTCAATGACTGATTTTGGGATTTTCTATGGTAAATTTGCCGAAATATAAACAGAAATGGGATCATTAAACTTTTTAATAATTTATTTTGATTCACTTTCATCAACAATCTAGAAATATTTATGGTGCTTAGAGAAGCAGTAGTAGTTATCCAAATTCGTGGCTTCTCAAACTTGACGATTTTATCACATATGACCTCCTTCCAACCATAAACATTCCTTCCTTTTTAGATTTTTTTGCTAAATACACTTCCTTTAATAATTCCCTCTTACTTTTTCCGAGCTCAACAAACTTGTTCACGTTTCAATCTGTAGTTGCCACATGACCTTATTGACCAGCGATGCACATACGTGATGCATTTTTACTCTGTATTCCATTAATTTAATAATAAATATCACCCGAGTGCAAATTGGCATTTCAAGTTCAGTTAATCCAATTTTGGAAAATTCTGTAACAAATTGCAATTGTTATTACAATTGTAATTAAAATTTCTATGAACAGGAATGATCCTGATGCACAACGGATATACAGGGTGAGTTTTTTCCGATGACCAGTACAGGGATCTTCGGAACTAGAGCAGTTACGAAGAAGGTCAAATGGACAAAGAATTGTAGTTTTGCATGCTCTACTCGAAACCAATTTTATTTTTCTAAAATTTGACTGCTGTCAAGAGATATTTGGGAAAAATTTATTTATGGTAAATTTTTAAATTACTCCTAGTTCCGTTGATATTAATTTCACAGGAAAACATTACATAGAAAACTTGTAGGAAATTGAATTCCAAAGAAAATTGCATAAGACATTTCTCCCAAATAATTGTCATTTTTGACATATGACACAAATTTGAGTTTTTTTAAATGGCAACCATACTTGATTATTACTTTACCGAATAGAGTATTTTATTACGATTTCTGAAATATATCATATCGTTAGGTTTTTTTCGAAAACAAAGTGTCTCCGAACAATTTATACTTTTTCAATTTAGTTGATCGAATTTAGCCATGGAAAATATGTATATGAATACCAAAATTGAAGTTTCTATATTTAACCGTTTTAAAGAAAGACAACAAAAACTAATATTTTCGGCCATTTTGGAAATCAAATATCTCAACAATGAGACCTCAAATAAAAAAAATTCTCAGAACGACCCCCCTCTAAAATGACTAGAAGAACACGCTGTTAAAATATTTTAACATATTTTCGGAACACCCTGTAGAATAGGAAAAACATTTGAAATAAAGTTTTATTCAAAACAAGGTTATATTAGATAAATAGTAGTAGTAGTAAACATCTTTATTTCTAAAAAAGGCTATCGACCTATCGGTCTTTCTGCCCTTGTTTAATACATACAGTCTTAATCTAAATGAAAACAAATATGAAAATTCTCTTATTCTAGGTTAACAATACTATTAAATAAATAAGATTTCAGTGGCAAGAAGGAATTATTTTATTGTCCACTAGTCCGTAGCGTTTGTAAGTGTTCGAGTAGCGTTAATGTAGGGAAACGAAAGCGGGATTGTCTGGTTGGTCTTGTAAGACAAAGGGGATTCAGTATGGTCCAGTTGTAGGGGTTGTTTGTCCATTTTGTCTGTAGCTGTATGACTCTTTCCGAGATCTTTGTCATGTTTGTGCGTTCGTATAGTAGTTGGGTGGGGGGGTTGTGTAGTGGGTTTTGGGGGTGTCTTATTCGTGTTATTAGTCTTAGTGCAATTTGTTCTGTTGTTTGTATATAACGTTTTGTCCTTTCTGTTCCGTTGGTCACGAGTATATGTCCATAGTCTAGCAAGGGTCTACAAATAGCTTTATATATTTTGGTGGCGGTGTTTGTGCTAATTCCTCTGTCTTTGTAGGTTAGTGATCGGAAGTATTTTGTTCTCTTTATTGTTTCTGCCCTGATGTTTCGTATGTGTTTAGTGAATTTAAGTTTGTGGTCAATTGTGATTCCAAGGTATTTTACGTCGTTTTTTGGTTGTGTCGTTTGGCCGTCTGCAGTTATTGTAGGGGAGTCAGCGTTGAGTCTGTGGTTTGTGAGCAGAAGTTGGTTTTTTGACGCGTTTGGTGTTAGTCTCCATTTATAAAACCATGTCATTGTGTTGTTTGTTAGTGTTTGGAGTCTTTGAGCTGCTCTCTCAGTAGTTTTGTCATGTACAATAAGTGCCGTGTCGTCTGCGTATTGTAATATGTATGCCGATCTGTCGATTTGATTTTTGTCTGGTAAGTTGTAATTGTATATGTCATGGCAGTATATATTGTAGAGAAACGGTGAGAGCGGGGATCCTTGAGGTTAGATAAATATTAGCCATCTAATGAAGTTTTTATCATATGCTGTAGTATGTCCATGGCTTAGTTTATTGGAACACACATAATACCTTCACTATCGAAACAAACAATCACAAACGCAGATTTCAAAGAAATCAGGAATAAAATAAAAAGCACAATAAAGTGATTCAAGCAGAATACCGGCAGAAATACGGAGTTGAAGAAAAAGTATTCGAAAATGTTAAGAAAATACAAGGTGATTCAAAATTGGCGTCATTCCTCTGAAGGTGTTGTCTGGGGGTGCTTTAGGAGTACAGAAAAAATAGTAAAAACAATTAGTTGTTATTAAAACCTGAGAAATTTGCAAAAAACTAGATCAGAAGGACGGCAACAATGTTTTTAAAGATAATCTGCCTAATTAACATAACGTAAATACCAGTGGCTTCGTAATTATTAAAAACTCCAGTAACCATGAAAAAATACAGAAAGTGACAATAAAATAGATAAGGATAATTCTGGGTGTCTTACATACGCGGTAGGAATGTAGCCCACCCTCGGTTTGTATTTGGTGCCTGGGAAAGTGTCAGTTGTTGTGCGAAGCTCTGAGTACCACTGGAATGCTCTGCTGCAATTATTTCCAATACCTGTTCCTCTGTGCCTGGCACGCGAACATCTATTGTCGTCCAGTATCTTCCTGGAGCCAATCGTCCAGTGTCTCTAGCCCTTTGTTGTCGTAAGTTCTTACAGATTCTGCTTTGTTAATGTGGCATTCCTCCATAACTAATAGCATATCTGCATATTCGATATTGGTGTACATTTTGTGAAAGAAGCTTCAAAGTAAGTCACAATTTGACAAATGCTATGTACCTGTAACTACCTGATAATGACGAAAAACATCATTGCCGCTTTGACTTTTAATCAAAACATTTTTTAATATCAAAAATTTTCGTAATTTGAAGCAAAGATCGTAATTTTTCTTTTTCGAATGCTTAAGTATTCCAAAAGGCTACCAAGCAAACATGGAACTATTTTAAAATAATACTTAATAACAAAGTTGAAAATTCGATTTTCAGCTGCTAATATCTTCTCGTACTCTCCAAGTGACCCTCTATTACCCCTTAAAAAGAATGACGCCAATTTTGAATCACCCTGCAGAAAAACGGTCATCAAGAAATATGAAAAATTATAGACTCGCAGGTCTTCGGCGTTGGCCTTTTGCTTATTGCAAGCAAACTGATTTTCGGAGGGACTTAAATTTGTCCAGGAGACGCAAAGTTGCCGCAACTCTAGAATAGCTCTTTTAAGTACTGTTTTAAACTGAACGACCAAATCACCGTTGAAATATAGAAGATCAACGGAGTTTTAACTTGGACAGAGTTTCAACTGGTACAATATTCATTCATTCGAGAAAATGTTGGACAAAATAAACCATCTATCTTGTAATTTCTGTATTTACCGCAGACATTATAAGATGGTGCAAATATTTTTTTTGGAAGAAGAAATTAATAACAGGCAAGGATCAGGTAGAAAATGTTGAGGTTTTAAGAAAAAAAATAATTTAAACACGAAAACACTGGAAATGGTGAAGCAATTTAGGTATTGAAAACGATTTTTTGCGGTTTTGGGAGAAACGTGACTCCTAGCGGAAAACGTTCAATACCAATGTTGTAGACAACAAAAAAATCTAAAACTTTTGTATTTAACACTATTTGACATAATTTCAAATTAACTGTCAAAATGGTGAAACACCGATTTTTCAGTATTAATTTTTTTTCTATAACAACAAAAAAGACATACTTTTACAAATTTTCATCAATAACTTATGCGCGAAAATGGAGACAATTTGTTGCGGCTCCAACATAATAGACGTTTTGAAGAAAAATGTAGTCGGCAGTATCAGAATCGTCTAAGGTTTATGATGTAATTACATACAGATTTTGAGATGTGTTAATATCAGGCGCCGCCCGGATATTTTATGCGCCTATGTAAAACATATGAGCGAAATAAAATATGTGTTTTGGGACTATTATTTTCAGGATAAGCCCAGCTGATGTTAGCTAATATTTTCGAAACAGGTCCTGGGGTGCCTCATATTAGCATAACCGAAATATGTACTTTCTAATATCAGCTGACAAGTTGCTAATTATGGATGATAGAATAAATACAAATTCAATTTTCTAATATTTTCATCATATTTTCTGTAATCGCTACTAGCAAGGCACTCTAAGATTAACGGTTCGAGGAATCCTGAGTTGGACAGAAAATACAAAGTTATTATACTCAAAACTTCTGTCTTTTTCTGGAACAGATTTTGAAGTAGCGGGATTAGGAGCTAAATACTTGATCTCGAGAATCAGATAGTTGGGGCGCTCGTCACGGCTATCCATGTCTATATCGCTAAAGTGGCTCTCTGATTTCAATGCATAGAATTTACACACAATTTTACACATGTGACACTTTACGCAAGATATGTGGATTTTACCTTTTGATTTAGCTGTTTCGTAATCTGGTTTACACACAAGCTTCCTATCTTCCATGAGGTAGAATTCATCGCCTGTGTTGAGCTGCCGTGCACACATTACACATGCAAAGCATTGAAGATGGTAGACGTTGTCTTGTGCTCTGCGCACGACTTGTGTTGGTGGAATACCCAGCTCGCAACCTGCGCACTTTGTTCCGAAGCGCCTGCACCCACAGCATAAAAGCATAAACAATATACATATGTTGCCATATATGCCAGAAAAATTATTTATGACTGTTCTGTAATTAGTTCTCATCTTAAAAACAAAACTTCGATAGACCGAATGTTTAATTGGCGTAGAACTATACCTATGATATTGTATTTTTCGGCATTATTTTTTTCTTGATTATTCTTCCGATTCCACGCTTGTTCGTAAGTGAAATTTTATATATATGAAACCGTTCGCGAAGGGCCTTAAAGCCTTGGTTGCATATAGGTTATAATAGGTGTACATTTCAATGGGTCTTTACTGTTTAACCCAAAAAAGGAATTCTAACCCATAGAAAAAACACAGTAATTTTAGCACAACTTTTTGACTAATTTAAGTTGAAACTGCATTAAAGGTTTAAGAATTATCTATACATTTCTGTGCACAACAATAAAGTGCCTCTCTTAGACTTGTGACTGTTTTACTAACTCTTGGCTTTTGAGCACAAAAATGTCCGCATTTTTGTGTATGATTTCAAAGTTTTATGCCACAGCAATCTTTTATTGTCTCAAAACTCATACAAGCGCGAATAAAGGAAATTTTCATCAAAAACTCAGTTTACAAAACATCTCTTTATTCACAGGTAAGACTTAATAAACAGATCATTAAAAATTGGCGTCATACTCTGGAGGTGTTGCGTTGCTTGGGGTATTCAGGGGCTCCAGAAAAATATAAAAAAACAGCTTTCACGATACATTTAAATATTTGCCTAAGTCATAAATTTGCGATTTATGTTTTTCATGCGCACCTACATTAACATGTTCGCCACATCATAATGTAAATATGTGCTGCTTTAGGCATAAACTAGCAAAGAAAGGTGAAACTGAAAAGTAAAACTTTCTGCTATGTTACTGTGGCATTTCCCCATAACCCATAGTTTTTCAGTATAAAAAAAATTCGTAATTTGAAGCAAAGGTCGTAATTTTTCTTTTCGAATGGTTAAGTATTCCAATAGACTTCCTATCAAACATGGGACTATTTTAAAATAATTCTTAATAACAAACTTGAAATTCGATTTTCAACTGTTAATATCTTCTAGAAATTACCGAAAAAAGTTGTTTTCTATATTTTTGTCGAACTGTCCAAGTGAGCCCCCTTTAACCCCATAAACGGAATGACGCCAATTTTAAATCACCCTGTATATTCTTAAGAAGGGTAGAATATCTTGTGTCTTGAATCCTTACTCTATCTATCGCACGCAGGACCTCCCATGTTTCAACGGAGTCAAATGCTTTATGAAAGTCTATAAAGGCGAAATGAATTAGAATATTATACTACGTTGTCTTCTCTATTAACATTTTATTAAAGGGTATTATGGGTCTGCAAGTGATCCATGGTGCTATATGCCTTTCGAAAGCGCCCTTTTTAAAAAGCAGACCAACCTCCACGTTGTGCCATGTTTCAGGGATGTTGTCTTTAAATAAACATTTATTAAACAACACCAGTAGAATTTGTTCCATGAAGTCTCCGCCCATTTTTAACATTTCACAGGTTACTCTGTTTTCACCAGGCGATTTACGGTTCTTCATTTGTCCTAATGCCACCTTTATTTCCTCCTTGGTTATATTAGGAATTTCTTCTGAACCTACATTGGAAATTGTATCTTTCTGAATATTAGGATCCAGCACAACGGAGGTGTACAAACGAGAATAAAAAAATTCCACATGTTTAGAGCTTACGTCTCTTCCAGTCAACATACAGCCAGCCTGATCCTTCATTTTGAGAATTCTGCTTTTTCCAGGCGAAAGTCTCGATCTAAGAACTTTCATGTTAGAGTTATCCTCAATTACGGTTTCAATTGTTCTGGTATTATAGGATCTTACATCTCTCCGCACTGCAATCTGTATCCTCCCGTTGAGCTCCTGGTACTTTGCTGCATATCTGGATGTTGTTTTCCTTTCTTTACAAGTTTTAGTGTGCTTGGCGTTAGCTTACTGTCTCTTGGTATTTTAACTCAGGAACAAATTTTCCTATTGATTGTGTGAATGTCTTTGCTTATTTTCTCGGTGAAATGATTCAAAACGGGCAAAATTTTTTGTTCAATTCTTTCTTGGACGAACGAAGGGATAATGCAACACAAATAAAAAACATCGTTTTTAGCACCTACGTGATGGGGTGTTAAATCTACACGGTTTGGATGCAGCAAGAAATGCCTATAGCAGAACATCGCTCTCAGAACAATAAAATTGAGTAGAGTTACACCCATTCATGGTTTACCAGTTTTTTGATTTGCATGTTTAGAGCTGATTGTGGTTGAATATTTTAAATACAGTCGTGGAATTTAGGTTTTCGGATATTTAAAATAATTTTTCCTCGCACGCAATGAAACTTAAAAAAAAATCGCGCAAACTATTGTCAGAACAAAAAAATTGTAGTATTTAAGAAATCGTAAATTGAAAATAAAACAAATCGTGTAGTCCATTTTAGACTGCAAGTAAAATGGATTTTTGTCGTTTGAGTTTTGGCTTCATATTAAAAATATCTTAAATTGCTATTTTAAATACTCAAATCTTAAACATTGCAGTACTACATACATATTTCAACTAGAAGTACACATGATCAACATTGTTTCGAATGGCAGAAAGAAAACGTTCTTAAAGTTTATCTGAAATCACTAATAAATCCAAAATTTTCTAATACAGAAATTGTCAAAATTCAGTTTTGTACTCATTAATTCAAACCCATTAGACTTGACTTAAAAGTCGAATTCTAAGGCAAATATTGCGAACTTTTTAAGTTTACTAAATCTTCCTTTCTTACTGCTTTTAAAAACCGCAAAAAAATATAAATATTCTCATGTAACTAAAATATGTATCATATAATTACGTATACGGAAGTAAACATACAGGGTGGTCCTCAACTAATGTCGACAAATTCACTGGCATATTGTTTGGTCAAAAATATTGCGTTTCAGGCAAATTTGCCTTATCCGAAAGTTAATAGATTCCGAGATACAGGGTGTCAAAGTGCAAATAAAAATTTCGTTTTTTCTTAATAGATTTTTCATCAGTTTTTCTAGTACCACAAAAATTTGTGTTTGGGGCTTTTTTAGATCGGCAAATCCAAATTTCCTATTATCTACCTTGTAGTTTCTAGAGGGCGCTGGCTGCAATAGTCGGGAGCCATTTAAAACATCAGAACCTTTTTGGGTTTTAATATATCGCTTTTTTGTTAACAATATCGGGTTCTCCAATATTTCCGCAATAAAAAATGTGTACTTGGTTCAAGTCGATATCTGTCACTGTTTCCGAGATATCTCACATTGAAACATTTAGTGGTGTTTTGAACTAGCTCAAATTAATTCCCTTATATTGTCGTAAATTGACATTTTTAAAGTGGGCCATGGACAACATTCATCTTACTGTCAGTTTGGTGTTAGTTAAGTGCTAAAAAATTATTCAAGTTTTACTCTTACATTGATTTTATTACAAATGCCCCGACATAACTTATTTTCGAATGAAGAAATGTGCGATATGGTATGTGTTTATGCGCAAGAAAATTTGGTTGGAAGTAGAGTGCATCTCCGATATTTAGAGTTATATCCTGACAGACGGCAACCAAATCAAAACCTATTCCACAATCTGTTTCAACGGCTTGGAGAAACTGGTAGTTTTCATCCTAAGCGGGACATGGCGGGCTAAAGGCTTGCTATTTCCGTCGATCAAGAAGGTGAAGTCTTAACTCGGGTGCTTGATAATCCAGAAATTAGCAGTAGACAAGTAGCAAGAACTATGCGTATGAGCAAAACAAGTGTCCTCAAAATCTTTAAGAAAGATAAGTTTTATCCCTTTCATTTTTTCCCAGTCCAATATTTATTAGAACCCGATCTTTACGCTAGAATGCAGTTTGCTTTCTTCATGCGTGAACAGGAAACACGTAATCCTGGATTTTTAAAAACTGTTCTGTTTACTGACGAAGCGACTTTTACCCGTAGATGGGTATTCAACTATAAAAATAAACATCATTGGGACACTCAAAATCCACATGCCGTTTCACATCGCTATTTCCAGCATGAATTCAAAATTAATGTTTGGTGCGGAATTATAGGGAATTAGCTATTAGGTCTACATGAATTTCGTGGAAATTTGACTAGTCAGTTATACGTAGATTTTCCTCGGAACGAATTGGGAAATTACCTAGATGACATACCCCTATTGGTTCGACAAAATCTTTGCTTCATGCAAGATGGCGCTCCCGCTCATTTTGGTGTTCAAGTTCGGAATTATCTTGATGAACAATTTCCGAATCACTGGATAGGACGCTGAGGCCCAATACCGTGGCCTGCCAGAAGCACTGATTTTAACCCAATAGATTTCTGTTTTTAGGGTTATATGAAATCCCTAGTTTATGACAATCCCATTAACAACAGGGAAGAATTGTGGCAGAAAATTTTAAATCCTGCAGAAGTCTTTCGAAGCAAAAACGTTTTTTTTTTTCAATACGACAATCATTTATAAGAAGGGTTAGGAAATGTTTTGAAGTCAGAGGAGATCTTTTTGAACAATTATTATGAAATACTAATTTTCCCAGATTTTTCTGGGTTAAAAAAGTAGTTTAAAATAGTTCTGAACGTGCCTAAATAAATAATGTCTATTGTTTGTTAAGTTTTGTTTAATAGACCATTTGCGCTGAAAATTTCTTTTATTTATAGATCCAATTAGTTCAAAAAATCACTATATGTTTCAATGTGAAATATGTCGGAAACCGTGACAAATATCGACTTGAACCAAGTACACCTTGTTAGTTGAGGAAATATTGGAGAATCATATATTGCCAACAAAAAAGCGATATATTAAAACCCAAAAAAGTTCTGATGCTTTAAATGGCTCCAGACTATTGCAGCTAGCGCCCTCTAGAAACTACAAGGTAGGTAATAGGAAATTTGGATTATCCGATCTAAAAAACCCCCAAACACAAATTTTTGTGGTACTACTAAAACTACTTAAAAATCTATTAAGAAAATACGAAATTTTAATTTACACTTTGACACCCTGTATCTAGGAACCTATTAACTTTCCGATAAGACAAATTTGCCTGAAACGCAATACTTTTGCCTAAACAATATGTCAGTGAATTTTTCGACATTAGTTGAGGACCACCCTGTATAGTATATTCAAAGGGCGCCAGCCTTTATAAAAATTTGTTTGTGCCTTGACTTTAGCTTCTGATATATTTTGAACTTGCAAGATGATCTTGTTTTATGTTGTTCGAATATTATTTTTCATTGCATAATTATTTTGCAAATGCTTCATAAGAACTGTAGTTTTTAACTAATTACATTGGTATTACATTATGGGCCAATTATCCTGTCATTTATGGATCGGCTGTTAATCTGGTATTTATTTAAAATTATTGTTAGCCGTTTCTAAACAAACTGAATCTATGGCTTAAAAAGATCTGATACTTACTTAAAAAAATCTTCCTTACAGAAAAGTTGCCCGTTCCTGGCGAAGCATTTGTCTGTGAGTTGCATTCTACAGTCTGTGCACTGTAGGCATTTAGCGTGCCATGTTCTGTCCGCAACTTTCAAAATAAATCTATCCAAAATGAGTTCATGGCATCCGCCACATTTTGGAATTGTTGCTGAAAGAATAATTATAATTTAGTCAGTGAAAATTAGATTGCAGTTTATAAGAAAAACAAAAAATTCACTAGCGATAATATACAGTTTGACCCAGAAGTTGTCTAATAGTAGTTTTTGTTCGAGTGAATCAAAAACTGCCATTTTCCGATTAGAGGCGATGGCCATAAAGAAGCACTTTTCTTTAGTGTTCATTTGTTTTACTTTTACGCACAGTGTGCGCAAATGTAAATGTGACAAATTGAACGTGTCACTGTCATATTTTTTAAAGTATTTTTATTAAAAAGTACGGACATGCTGATTTTTTAATGAATTATGTAGGTTTATCAACAACTATTGATCCTAATTTAAAGTTTACTTGCAATTTGTAAATTATAACTATGTCCTGTACACAACCAGAAGTTAAAGATGCCGCAAATGTTGGTTCAACTTCCAACCTTGAAACAGCTGCTTTTACTATATGGTGTTTGTATAAGTTGTACACTTTACATGAAATTTGCGCTATTTAAAACGACCGTGTTTTGCGTGTGGCAACATCGGAGTATGCAGAAAAATAGGCCATTAAAACGACTTTGAGACTGAACTTGTGACAAAGTTATAATTTACAAATTGCAAGTAAACTTTAAATTAGTTGTCGATAAACCTACGTAATTCATTAAAAAATCAGCATGTCCGTTACTTTTTAATAAAAATATTTTAAAAAATATGACAGTTACACGTTCAATTTGTCACATTTACTTTTGCGCATTTATTTATAAATGCAATTTTTAATACCAAAGTAATTTATATAGGGTGGTCAAAAATAAGTTACCACCATCAACGGATTTTCTTTTAATGATAGCGCCTGCTTATTCTTTCAATTTTCACTTCTCCATAAAAAAATAAATAATCATTAGCGACGATTTCTTTCGAATTTCTCTAGTCCTGAAAAGGACTGATTTATTTCATGAATCAGAGCCACAATCAAATTAAATCTTTAAAATGTGTGCGATTTTGACGCTTGACAATATCCAAGGCGATCAATAAACTCTTCTTACATCTTGGTATTTCGGTAAATATTTTTTTACCTCGTTAATTTCTCGAGTCATGTTGAGTTGGATATTGCACATATTATCTGACTCATACTTAATTTCAATGGATAATTCCAAATTGAAATAAAATGCAGGTGCTTCCATTTGACAAAATTGATTAATGCATGTTTCATATAAAACTTATGCCTTTAGTAATAGAACATCCTATGTATGAGTAAATTATTAGGTTCAGTGGTGAACATAAAGGCAAGTTTCTATAAGGCAGAAAAGTGTGAACATTAAACGTTTTTAAGTCATGGGGTAAAAATATAAATCTCTGTTTAAAAAGTATAATATTATCTCCTTCTAAAAACCGTTCTCCATATAATTGCTATATTTTACACGAATGATTAAAGTATTAATGGAAACTCACATTTTATGGGAATTTCAGTAGTCGGTATTATGGCCTTATAAAACGTTAAACTGAGAGCGATATTGCTATTTGAATATCGCATTTGCTAACTAATAAGTGAATCATTGTCAAATAAAGGTTTATTGTACAGCGGAACAAATTTATGATTCTCATCTTTTTCAGACGAAACCATTTCCTGATCGCAATCGCCCAAATAAAAACTCGGTTGAAAGTGTCCTTAGAATTTTTATATCATAATTTTTATATATAAATAATATAAGCGTATATAAAAGTGTACAGAAGCAATCCAGTGGTTGAAAATGAAGGTAACGAGTTTGAGGTAATTTATTCACTTCTTCTTTTCTATTCAAGACGCCAATTTTAAATCACCCTGTATATAACATTTTTTTACAAATACAAGATAATATCTTGCGGAGTTTCGTTTATACCGACTAGGAGGTCACGTAAATTGTTCAACTGTAATATTAAGAAGAACTAAATTAGTTTCCACCGGAAATTGGTTTAATTTGTAATTTTCTTTATTTTTTATGATTGATGTGAATGTGAAACTAAAAAATAATAGAACATTCCATTGTAAAGGGAATAAAACAAACACTTATTTTGTTAACTCCATTGAAGATAATTTAATTCTGCACAAAAAACTTCAGTAATATTTTTCCTTAAATGGCAAGTTTTTAAAATATAAATTCCTTTTACTTTTAATTACTTAAGAGTATAATACATTGATAATGCCTTAAAAGAAAAGAAAATTAAATAACAAGCAATGCAATAACAAACACAAACAACAAATAAAAACAAAAATGTTTTTAGGAGGTGTTCAAAAATTTCCCTGTCGTGGTCAATATATTTTAAAGCTCGTCTTTTTAGAGAGTTAGGTGCTTTAAAAATTTGGCGACCTTCTACATGTGCTTCTACGTTTTGAATGTTTTTTCGGTACACCTTAACTTTGATAAAACATCACAAAAAAGTCCAATGGGGTAATATCAGGAGATCGCAGAGGAATACGTAAAGGCCCATGGCTGACATCACCAAAATATCGACGGATTAATGGTAAAATTTATCTCATATTCATATATCATATATTAGCTGGGGTGCCGTTTTCTTAAAAAGATATTTCTTTCTGCTAAATGAGCTTTATCAAGAAAAAGTCCAAAAATAGTTATGGTATCTCGTAATAGCGCAAGTAAATTTTTCTTGCCCCAATAATGAACATTCTCCTATTAAACATGCCCTGACTGGACAAGTTTGCCTCATCACGTAACAAAACCCATCGTTCGGCATTTGGTTCATTTAGCAGCAGTTACTAACAACTGGCAGCATTCCAGCTTTTCTTCGGAATCTCTGTGATGAAGTTGCTGCAATAGTTCACATTTGTATGGAACAAAGTTGAATATCTTTAAGATTTGTCAAATTGTCAATCAGAAAGATTCGAAATTTGCGGGAACGTTAATTTTAGTTTATTCATCTACAATATCAACTGTACCTCATGGTTTTCTGATTTGGCCGAAATTGACCGTAAAGTTTCGAAAAATACCGATGTTCTGACATTTTTATATCTGGAAATAATTCACAATCTAACGGCTCTGGTGCAAGTTTTTAGCTGCATTATTTATGTATCAAACAAAGTTCACTGATTATCCGTTCGGGTAATTGAAAGTGAAAAGTTCTTAATGTTTATAAAACTTGTCATTTAAAAAATAAAAACAATTCGGAAGTTTATTGTAGTCAATTAAATTTAATTCAATTTTGTGTATTAATATATAAGGCGCGTTTCATTAAGAAACAACGAGTTTTCTTTAAATATCTTTATAATATGATGTTCTATAGTTTTTGAGGATCACCACCTCAAACGGCGCGAAATATACGACATTAATAGGAAAGTTAATAATGGTGCGCAACTAATTTGGTACAGGCGGTATATTTTCTAATTAAGTGGCGGTTTTCTGGGTTTTAGATGCGATTATTCCAATACTTCACAGGTAAAGCATAAATCGTCATTTAGGGTGCCACGCGAGTTAGCTGGTTTTCTCTTGCATACCGACCAAGATTAAATTCTAATAGCGAATGTATTTCCACATCCTAGAAAAAATTAAATATAGCACTTTTATTGACTTGATTCGGTGGACATGGACACTAAAGTTTAGTTAGCAATTAGTCAAGGTCTTTGAACCGCACTTTGCAAGTACTTGTTGCAAATCTCGAAAAACGTCCAACATTTTAATTCGAAAATGTTTTCATGTAACATAAAACTTTGTCTCAAAAAAATTCTTTGCTAAATCAAAGTCTACTTAGATTTTAAACTATTGAACAACAAAAAAAAAGATATTACGTATGCAGTTATTTATTTAAAAAATATTTCTAAAACAAGCCCTCTTATTAATATCATACAACGAAGTATTTCTAAAAATAATTTAAAACAATCACGTTAGCAAATATATTACTCAAAATTCCGATCCAGCTGTTTACAGAAAAGTTAAGATCATAACTTAAAACCAGGTTAAAGTTTGCATTTAAATGAATAAACAAAAAAATGGTTTACATTTGCATCTATAACATGAATTTAACCTCTGTGTGATGATGAGCAACATTTGGTTACGTTGCATGGTTGGCATGGTTGGCCAAATTGTATGACTTTGAGTTCATTGAACAATTAATTAATTTATGCCTTATCACGGCTCACTTTAAATAACTGATGATAAATAGATAAGTAAATAATAATAAGAAAATTAATAAATTATATCCGCAATCGTAAAAGGGTTCCTCTGTGTAATATGTGATTTACTTACACAATAGTATCTCAGGCATATCATCTAAACATATCGGCGGCACTCTATACATTTCAATATCACGAGATTCCCTGTCTTTGCAGATCATGTTTAAACCAATAATTAATAATCAACGTTTAAAATATTCACACGAAACCGCGGATTTTAAATAACCTCTAACAATGGAAAATATTCAGTTTGCACGATTATGACTTCGAGTTGCAGCATAATGCTCTATTCGGTCTGAGCGCTATGTGAAAACTAACTTCCCTTACCCTTAGGGCGCAAGGTCCCTGATATCGACCCTTTCGCCCACTAACCTCGCCCATCGAACACTGTTGACAAGGGAAACTGAATTTTATTAAGGGACTAGCCCTTGTTTTTCAGCGGGAAGCACTGATTGGCCCGGGATATCTGGAGGGACGACCCTTCGCACAGAAGGGTCTTTGTTGCGTTTGTCCTGTTGGAACGAGAGAAGCAACGTTGTCCCTCAACAGTGCAAAGACTACTTTAGGTGTCTATGCTTTTTTAATAATCATTCTGATTGCTGTTTTTTTGTGGGTGAATCGGAAAGCGGATCACAGTTCGAAAGTTTCAGTGGTTTTGTAGAGGCAAAAACTAAGTTCCCTTAACTAGGCATTAATTTTTGTTTTCTCATCATAATTTACACTCCTTTGATTTACCAATAAAATATAGTGGATTTGTCACTCTTTCTTGCAAATATTTATAAAACTTGAATTTAAAATGCTTGCATGCAAGTAAAAGTGAATTCCGAATTTGAAGAATGTTAAGCCCCTACTAATCTAACATACACGTACAGACAGAACACGAAAAAATCTTTGGATACATACTAGCATACCTTTTATATATATTTTATTGCACACCTAAATAAAACTAAGATTGCCACATTACATAACGTGACGATCTGAACGTATTTTAAAGGAGGTATTCTCAATGCTTTATGTATATTTTCATGTTGAAATTGATTGCAGAAAAATACCACATTTCTTTTTGTTAATGCCGACAGCTTAATTTTCAGAGTTGGCAAGGACAGTCAGAGAAAATTGTAATTGTTGCATTTAATTGGGAAATGTAATTTAAATTTTACAACAAATGCAGAATGCCCAAAATTTCTGGCATAGGCAGTAATTGGTGTTTATTTTAGTAGTATTTATATTTGTTTTAAGTGATGGAGTTTTTTAATGGAAAACGGCACTATCGGCGATTCAAACTTTTGTTCTTTAATAAGCTATCTGTAGCAGTTGCAATCATATCTATGTCTGCTAAGGTAATACAAATACTTATAACCTATATTTTGTATAAAATTTTTAAACCAATTATTTTTTACTCTAATAATCATTAAAATAATAACTGTCAGAGATGTAGATAAAATATTGAACGCAACACGTAAGATATTACATTATTAACGCACTTAAGTACGCGTTTTGTATTTTGTTATGTGTAAATTTTCCTGTTAATAATATCTATATCCTTCCATTTACGTATATAACTATTATAGTTCGATTTATCGGCTGCTTGTAATATTGTTAAAAACGCAAGCCTGAATTAATTCACATTTAGTAGATTTGGCACTGCAATTTGTCCAGTAGGAAAATGGAGGATCTCTAAACTCGTTTAAAATTCATGGTGGAAATTGATCTCCTTGATGGCATGGGGATTTTCATCGTTTATAATACAACGGTTTGCTAATAATAATTTTTTTTATTTGCAGTTTTATTATCGCAGTTTAGATACTGCAAATACATTTGTATTATGAAAGGCTGCATTTGGACTGGAAATCTCACACCAAAATATATCCCGTCATCCCATAGAGCGAAATAAAAGAATTGCTTTCGTAAAATTAAAATGTATTAATAAATAGTATTTTGAAACTCTTCAAGTCTAACACTAAACGTGTTTCTTCTTAAATTGCTTTATTTATAAGATGACAATTATATTCGTACTTCTTGCGATCTTGAGCGATTCAAAATAACATAGATATAGAGAGCTGTTCAATTTTCGATAACTAAAAGCTAGCAATTTCTTTTTGTGTCTTTGTCAAGCCGCTCATTTCCGCTATTCCTTGAATTCTAATTATAAATGTATTTTAGAGTCACGGAATTGTTGGACCTTGAACATTACTTGAATTCGAACCACACATGCCCTAAAGTGGCTTTACATTCTTTGAAGAATTTTGGTGGTCTGAAATGTATTGATTGGTATACGTCTTAATCTGTGTTTACTCTGACACAAGTTCTTTTACTTGACATTGTCCTTATATTTGAAGCAACGATAGCATTTGATTGTCAATCAGTCACCGACGACGAGTGCGAAAAAAACATTTTCCACATGAGTTTTGTTCTTCTAGCACGAATAAAGAAACGAGTGATAAAATGTTACATTTAAAGTAAACAGTAGAAGCAGAAGCAGTAAAACTGTTTAATTGTTATGCAAATGAGCTATAGATCCATATGGATCTTTCTGTCCTGATAGTAAATAATTTGACGTAAGTTTTAATCTAAAATTAATTATATACGACTACTTGGAGATTAACGAAAACAAACCCCTGATTTAGACTCAGTTCTATTGCTATATTTGCTAATTTAAAATGCGGAATGGTTATTGAGGATTTTATTGCATAGGTTTTTCCGATTTATTTCTGACCTCTGACATAAGAGTTTTGCGTTGGTAATTTCTTCCCCAGAGCCAGTAAGAAATGTTGTAGAGTGTGACGGTTAAATTTTGATTTTAATTAGCGGTCCACCTGTCTGCTAATCCGTTGGTAAAATTAAATAGTTATTAGTAATCATTAGTGTACAGCCGATATTTTTTATAATATATATTTAGTAAACAGACTTGTCAGGTTAGGGTTTTTAATATTTTCGATATTATTTATATTTCAATAATTATTTGAATCTCGCTTCCGAATATCCGCAGTCTTTGTCATGGTTTTGTCTGGGAACGTGTTGGTCGCCCCCACCTTTACTGACCACAGTTTTGAATGGAAGGGACGCAGGATCCATCCAGAAAGGGTGAACCAACGAAGGGCAATCAAGTACCAGCTTTTGACTAGTAAAGTCGAGAACACGGTTCCTGAACCAAAAACCATCGATTCCGCCATTTTGTGCATCTGTAGATTTCTCCACCTGCTTGAATTCCGCTAGTAGGATTATCAGCTGCCTCCTGGATCCCAACTGTGGATTGCAATCACGGAAATCGTGGATTGAATTGCCAAGGACAGTCTGGATGAAACTGGAGACTGGGAACAGGTGGAGCGGACGTTAGTGGCACGAGGAGTCGGCGATTTTTGGAGGCGACGGATCGGATGTGGAGCGGATATTCGGGCAAGCGAATGTTGATTCATTAATTCGGTCATTTGCCATTTAGTTAAGTAGTTAGATTATGTTAAATTCACAAGCGGTGATCATCAAAGCACGTGTTTCTTGTTAAATGTTATCAGGAACAATTTCAGACAAAGGTCTTGAGTAGGTATTTTGGCAGCATACCATCGCTGAGCGTTCTAGCTTTGCTGCGAAAGCTAGTGGCGCTTCTAAGAATCCACCCTTCAGGGTTTGCACACGGCCGCTCGAAATACCTGCTCATGTGAACCATTTTTCTTTATGTTAACTTTTCATTCTAATATTTGCTTTCATTAATTAAACATCTTTCATTAACGTTGCGTCTTATTTTTGTTTCTTTGTCTCTGTGAAATCTGTCGTGTTGCAAGAGGAACACCTACATCTCTCTCCTGTGTAACGTTTATGTATGTGTAGGATTTTGAAGATGCAAATACGTCGCTATTTCGGAAGGCATTTTCCAAAATTGTTAAACTTGACGCATTAAACAGTACTTTTTGGTTTTGTATATTTGGAAAAACGAAACATGTAATGTAAAGTGATTGGAGGTCGTAGGGTCGCATATCGTCTGTAGAAACTCAAGAAATTTTAATTTTTTTTATGATATTACAAAGGCTTCTGCAAAATGATTTTAAGAGCCAGTTATTTTAACTATTATGTGAAAGTTCGGCCCGACAGAAAATTTTGGAAGAATGCAAAAATGGTGCAAAGCACCTCACTTTGGTCATGAACCATGTTTCATCTGGTGCTGCTACCATACATTTTAATGTGCTTTCTTTTGTAAATACGCCTACTTTTTGTGGCGAACATGTCAATGCTTTGCTTTATTTTAACACTTTTTATCATTAAATAACGTGACCAAACGGTATTGCCTTTAACAAATTTGCGGAGGTCTTGAAAAATCGACTTAAAATACTTCGTCCTCTTCGTTACAACCTGAATTTTTGTTCCTTTTTGCCGCAATTTATGAAATGTGCATATTTTTCCATACCTATTTTTTGATTTATAGTAACAAATCAAAATTAACCAAGCCAGAAGCTTCTAGGATTGCATTTGGCAGTTCTGCAACAGATAAGTGGAATGCAATATTATTTAGTCTGGTCATTTAACCTAGACTGTACGTTTGTCAAACGATTTCACCAAAAATGAATAGGTTGTCATGATAAAAACATGGTTTAATTATTGGCGTCATGTAATTTTAGACATAAGACATAGACATTGAAAAAATAATAGGCATATTTTATACCACAAACTGAATGAAAACCTGCATAATTGTTGCTGAAGGCACGAAAAAGTTTACCAGGACTTTAGAGCATGTATATCTACCCAAATAGAGAAGCTATCAAGACTTAAATAGATGGTAAACTATGCACTTTCCAAGTACTTACATTATCTTTTTATTTATTTCTTATATATTTTATTTCTAAAATAAAGTTATTGGCAACAAAACACGCGCGGTTATGTGTACTATCGGATATGCTTGTAGAAAACAAATGGTACTTATTCAATTGAGAGTAAACTCAACTCTGAGACGTACTCGGAATGTGCAAAGTGCAAGTGATGGTATGAAGTGAAGTTGTGAAGTTGTGCAGTTGTTTTCGACTTCGGTCGTTTCAAATTTTCTGCAGTTCAGTGATTAACCTCATATAATAAGTGTATCCATTAAAATACATGTTTTATAACATTGGTATCTACATTCTGTACGTACATTAAAGACAAAACGTCATTTAAAAGTGTGAATCAAATATATTGTTGCCAAATTTCTGGATACGTTGTGCAAATATCTAAGTCACAATTACTGTTTTTTTTATCAATATTTTTTGCATTCTCTAGAAAGCTCCAGAATAATGACTTCAACTTTCAATCATCTGTATATTTACGTGCAATGTTCAAAAACAACACCAAGAAGACTTAAACAATTTAAGACCTATTGAACTAGACAAGTTAATAACATTCATGGATCAAGATCTAAAAGGAGAAAACAGAAAGTTAAGCTCACTTCTCGTCTTCAGAGAGTAGATAACCGTATTATTCCCGTTTGAAAATGCAGAAACTTCGAGTCAGATTAGGCAAGTTGACATTAATAATTCAGGAAAGTTGGCAAGATTTTACCGTCTTTGCTCGTGAAAAATAAATTTCAGTTTCGGGCGATCCAGTGGAAGAAAGATTCGGTAAAGAAAATATACGAGCCAAGGGGGAAAAGTTCCGTTTGTATCCAGGATGATATGCTTCTCGTATTGTATTCACTTTGAAACTTGTAATATATCAGCTTTCAATATACTGACACAACTGTTTAAAATAAAACTGAACATTTTTCTCAATTTTTTGTTCTTCATGTTTATTTCTAAGTGTTTCCAGAATATTGTACATTAAGGAAATATATTTAATAATATTATAATAACAACAAATTTCACTAGCCATAGGAAAATTTAGCCCGGAAATAAAAAATGCTTTCTACCGACATACACTACCCAAATTCATACTGAGACTCATAAAACAAAAGAGAGAACTGTACAGACTATATACAAACACTCAAAATAACGACCTAAAAAAGACACTGAACCAACTCAACAGAAACATTAAAACCTTGATTGGACAATTCCGACAAGACAAATGGCTAGAAACATGTAAAGAAATACAGAAGGACAAAGGCAAAACATACTGGCGAAAAATTAAGAAACTGGCGCAATACAGGAAGACTGGCACTACTGACACAATTGACGAAAACGGAATAGAACGCTACACAGACAAAGAGAAAGCGGACGCATTCGCCAGACACTATCAAAGGGCCTTCAGCACATCGACAAACCCTAACTTCGACAATGACAACTGGAACTTGATCAACGACTGGTACTTGAACTATTTTAACAGCTCACCAAACTATATATACAAACTGATCACAGGCACAGAATACGATGAAGCCCTAGCGCATATCAGAAACCCAGCACCGGGAAAAGATAAAATAAAGGCAAAACTCCTGAAAGGCCTAACTCAGGAAACACACAGGCTGATACTAGCTGAGCTGAACAACTGCATCACAAAAAACAAAATCCCAAAAACATGGAAGAACGGCTTAATAATCCCCATACCTAAAAATGCACTGGAGAATACACAACCGCGCAATTACAGACCAATTACATTACTCCCAGTACTTAGCAAAGTCTTTGAGTACAAAATAAAGCAGCGACTTGAAAAACTGATCGGAAAATATATACCTACCTATCAATTTGGTTTCAAACAATATCACTCGACTATTCATCCGCTCTTTATTTTGGCCAACAATGTACAAACAACTCAACTAACTGACAGAAAGTCGGCGTGTCTATTCATGGACATTAACAAGGCCTTTGACAGTGTCTGGCATATGGTCTTATGGCCAACTCCTATACGAACGCACAAACATGACAAAGATGTCGGAAAGACTCATACATTTACAGACAAAATGGATACCAACCCCTACAACTGGACCATACTGAATCCCCTTTGTCTTACAAGACCAACCAGACAATCCCGCTTCCGTTTCCCTACATCAACGCTACTCGAACGCTTACGATAGCAACTGACCACCGGACAATAAATCCAAGATCTCTGTTTGACAGAATTAAATTTATTAAATTATTAACCTAGAAAAACACAATGTTTACCTTTATTTGTTTATCTAAATTAAGACTGCATGTAATAAACAAGGGCAGAAAGACCGATATGTCGATAGCCTTTTTTAGAAATAAAGATGTTTACTACTACTACTATTTAATAGGTTTTGTACTAAAACCTTCTGCAAGTAATACGTCCACATACCAATCATCTGTGGTGTGAGATCTGAGTGATTTGAGAAGCAAAATAGTTTACAAGTGAGAAACAGTTAGAGTCACACCGAAAAGTTAATACAACGAATCACATTTACTATTTTTTATCGGATAGATGTTATATATTCCTCTCGGTTGCGAAATATTCAAATACGAATACCAAATACAATATTTATTTAAGATGCAATAAGGTTTAAAACTTTCCAACAAACATCAATTTCCGAAGTATAACTGAGCGGCACTGTTGCTTGGGTATTCGAAAGAATAATCAATGGCGGCGAATCATTGCCTATAATCAGTAAATGATGCCTATTTAGGTCTGTGGGTTTATCGGTCAATAGATGGTGGCAAAAAAAATTAATGAAGCACTATTTTTGTTGGGCCAACGTTTCTCACCATCAGTAATTAAAGTCATCGTGTGGTCAACGCTATAAATTAATACATTAATCTAACTAAGTACTCCAACTTATCAGTATACAGGAACCAACAGAAAGTCAAATAAAATAAAATTAAATACGATAACAAAGGACGAAGCGATGTTGTTTAAAAGCGCAATTAACGATCGATGACACAAAGAACAATGCTCGGTATAAGAAAGAAAGGCAATCACTAAATTGGGTAACTTACCAATGACGTTAGTGCCATATTCACACCAAATGCACAAAAAGGGCAACATACCGTTAGAGGTAGGTGTATTTTTAGAATCGTTAGTCAGTATGTTCGGGAACGTGTGAAGAATATTTCGCTAATAATAAAACACTTTTTCATACCACTAACATGAGAAGTCGCCATTATTTACTCCATTTACCTCCCGAGAAGTCATATTTCTCTCCCTAGGTCAATAATAATAATAAAAAAGTACCAAGGTAAATAATGAAAGATATCTAAGCTTTTCATTATTTTTAGTGTGCCCACCTCTCTAAGTTCAAGTGAGATTCCATCCATTTCCAATTTTAAATCAGTGTAACCGTAAACTTCACTTATTTTTCGCTTTTCCCAGAAGTTTTTCATAGAACTTTTATCTGTTTTCTGGAGACCGATAAACTATACTGCAGCAGTTTGACAATTGAACGTCAGGCTATCAAATATTGCGACACTTCAGAAAATGAATGGGAAATTCAAAATCCAATTAAATCAATTTAGGCAATGATCCGTTTTAGTAGTAAAAAATATCTATATATACTTTGGTCGAGAAGGCTATTATATACCTAGCACATTATATTGTACAGCGCCTCAGGATAATAGCTCACTTCTCGACCTAGGTATATAATATACTATTCTTTATCCATTTATTTTTGCACTTGCACAAAATCTGATTTTTCAGCTGTTGTTCGGTGGTCTGATGTTAATTACTTTTTAGTTATTCTTTAGTAAATAGTGTTTAGTAAAAGGCCGTTATAGGCCTCACTCAAATTCCGTGTCCCTTATAGAATTCACAGAGTTGTTGGTCTTGATAAAAATTGATTCGCTGAATAGTCGCTTTGCTAGCTGTCGTTGATGGTTGGTAGCTGTGATTGCTTTTAAATTATTGTTAGAAAGTTTTAACTTTGTGCTTTGTGTCTTGATTTTAGTCCACCGTTAAGTTTATTTTAATTGACGACTGAAAGATTATGTCTCATTAACGACTGTGTGATTAACTTAAATTAATTTAACTTCACTAGATTTAGAGCTGAAACCCCCTCTGTTTTCCATTTTAGAGCCTTGATGATGACTTAAATATAGTCGAAACGTTGGCCCAAGAAAAATAGTGTTTTATTCAATTTTTTTGCCCACAGACCTAGATAGGCATAATTTACTGATTCCCATCACAGTCTCTAATAAACCGCAACATTGTTTATAATCTTTAGTAAACTTTTGTGAATTGAATTGAACTTTCCTGAACAACGAACAGCATATGAGTTGCACCTATGTATAAACGGTGACAATATAATTTAAGATTTTTTTTCATGTTCAATGACTTGCCTGCATTTTTTCCGGAAAATTTACATTATGTCAAGACAAAAGCAGTCAATCTGAATGCAATAAATTTTCATTTAAATAATCTACATAATTTGATCTCCGGTACCAAACGCAAATGCAAGCGATTTCCGCGAATATTTAACTTTTTTGCTTTCATTTGTTTAGAACGCAGCTGGTTATTTAACATGACTTTGGGAATATTGTTATGCGATACCAGAAATAACCAGATCTTTACAACAGTTTTTGCGTTTTAAGTAAATTAAGCATAAAAAACTGAGTATTTACAACAATATGTGTTACGTCTAATGTGTTCGACTTTTGCTACGCAGTTCTCTTGCAGACGTCGCTAAACAAAACGTATGCAGGGTGTTTCGCGATTAATGATATGGAAAATGGAACATTGGACTATTCTGAAAATTTGGCAATTTCCGTAATAACCAGTGACGTTTTTTTCCATAAACGTCGATCTAATTCACTATTAACGTTTTTTGGTGCGATATCTGGATTTGCAAGAACTTCAAATTTCGGCCTTAACAAATCAAGGTACTGTTTATTCAATCTGAATCGAAACAGTCAAATATTCATATCGTCACGTTTGATCCCGATCCTTTGTCGCATAAATATACACATAAATATGCGGACATTCCTATTTTTACAGAATATCGGCTTTATTTTCGTAATATGTCTATTTAACTATTGCAACATGACATTTCATTTGAAGCGCGTTTTGAGTGCCCTTCATTTAAAACAAACAAATAGAATATTGAGGTCCTATGCCTAAAGTGTCAGTTGTTTAAGAATAGAGATACCGAAGTAATAAACATCAAATTAGTGCCAAGTTTTGAACAAAACATAGGAAAAATAACAAATAACTTTTATTCGTTAGATATGGATATATGTAGAATCGTATTAGACGAGAATAAGAAAAAAGTAATCCTTAACCAAAATGTGATTACAAAAAAGGGAGAATCATCTAAATAATCCATAAATCATTAAGGATCATGCTATTTTTATTTTTAAATTCTTCGAATAATCCAATGTCCGCTTTCGGGATAGATCTAAGGTACAGTCAATTGTGAAACAACATGTATTTAAAAAGCATATTGCAATTTTTCAGAGGCAGAAATACAAAAAGTTAAATTGGGAATAGACAAAGTTCTTGCGTCTCTCCCACCATGTTCAAAATGTATACGTGGTGTCAATTTGGAAATTTCCGACCCTTAATATCTTTCTTGCAGTCAGAAATATGACAAATCAGAAAGACACGTCAATTTTATTTGAAAGGGGGATACTCTAAATTAATATTTTTAGCCTTCTTGTTTCAACCCCCTAGGAGGCCTTCAATTCTCTTTTCAGTTGTATTCTTCTTTGTTGCTTTTTGTTCAGAGGTTTTCGACTAATCGCGTTTCAAACTTGCAGAAACAATTTTTCCATTCATCAGAATTTTTTCCAGAAACAAGAAAAGTTTTTCCGCATTGCAATGTTGGTTTCCATGTAAGTGTTTGCACAAAAATTATTGCATTGGCTTTCCTTGCAGTACAAATGATTAGAAATGTGGGAAACACCGATAAAATCGTTGAATAACACAATGAAAATCTAGTTTAAACAACTTTTTAATTGCGGAAGAGAAATTTCTACAATAAAATACATGGGATCTGTTTACGCACTGTCTTATCAGTTGTGCACAATGTTGTCCATTTTCCTGTAATGACATGTAAAAACATGCAATCGTGAAAAATTATCGGTAATTTCAAAGCTCTCGTGGGATTACCCCCGATAAGACATCGAATGAACGCAAATTAACGAGGCACTCGTAGTACCATCGAAATGTTATTTACAAATAAAGTTTGAAACGGTGCATTTCTTATGGGTTTAGCGAGGAAGAGGCAGGGATGGTCATGCCACGGAAAAGAGAATTGAAGGCCCTTTAAAACGGTGTGTCACTTGACCCCCATTCCCATTTGAGATTCTAAGGGTGACATCTACCCTTCCTAGGGAGTGGAATCAAAAAGGCTGAAAATATTAACATAAAGTGTCCCCCTTACAAATAAAATTGACGTGTCTTTCCGAGTTTTCTTATTTTCAACTGTAACAGATATAATAAGGGTGGGAAGTTTTCAAATTGACACCCCGTATAAACAACATGTAATATCCAACTGGGAAAAAAATGTAGAGGAGTGGGACTAGCTCTGAATGGCACTTCTCTGTTCACACTTCAGTTTGCAGACGATCAAGTGATAATCGCCCAAGACAGAGATGACAGAATAAATCACCCCAAAGATCAAAGAAGAATGTGAAACATGGGGTCTATCAATGAATATGATAAAGATTAAATATATGTGTGTGGGGAACAACGTGGACGACTTTAAAATCGCTGACAACCATACAATCATGAAATGTGACAAATACAAATATCTCGGAATTGAGTTGAACAGCGAAGGAAAAGAATCCCTTGAAATGACAGGACGTTTAGGACAGGGAAGACGAGCTATTAAAAGACTAAACGCAATTTGGTGGCACAACAACATTTCAAGAAAAACAAAGATACATATATACAATACAATTGTGAAGAGCTGTATGGAGCGGAACCATGGAAATTAACTGAAGCCGACAAGAACAAAATACGAGTCCTAAAAATGCAGCACATAACGAATGAAAGGATATTGCAAATGACCAATATCAAGACTAATCAAACCATAATAGAGAACATGACGAAAAAGCAGTTGATCTGGTACGGTCATGTCCAAAGAATGCCCGAAGGAAGACCACCAAAAAAAGCAATGAAATGGATGCCTACCGAAACAAGGAGAAGAGGAAGCCCTAGGAATCGTGGGGCGAAGGCATAAAGAAAGCTATGAACGAGATAGAATTTCAGAAAAGACTTTCACTTCTTTTAAATCAATGCATAATAGTAATTTCAATAGGCAATACCCTTGCGCTCAACTAAATTCTAAACGTAGACCACACTAATTTTCGAATTATCGGGTCTCAATGCATCAGAAAAATAATCCTTCTTTCCGCGATATTTTACTGATCATGTCTGGTATTGATTAATCATAGATGAATCAATACCAGATATTATTATGAATGTGACTGAATATCGGAGATACCGCATTATTTATATTACACTATGCAGATAACCAGATGGTATTTGCTCAATATAAGCAAGACCCAGAGTATATGTCCAGAAAGCTTATACTCGTGGAAGAACACAAAAAATAGGGACTAGAGGTAAATTTCAACAAAACCCAACATCTGTGTATAGGGGAAGAACCAGCAGATGACCTGGACCTAAAACATCAAAAAATAAGAAATTATGGAAGAACTGAGGAAGCTATAAAGGACAGAATAACCAAAAGAAAAGAAGTGGTAGACTAAACTCAATATTATATCAGAAAAACATAAGACCAGAGACAAAAACAAGAATATATGATACCATGCTGAAACGAGTTGTTATCTCGGCTCAGAGGTACGGCCATTAATATAAAAACTTAAGGACAATTTACTAAAATCTATATTGGAAGACGCGAAAAATAAGGACATAGAAAACAAATGAAAAAAAAGGTACAATCGTAGAAGACATCGAAAAACAGCAATTAATATGGTACGGACATTCAAGACGTATGGGGGAGGAAAGACTGCCGAGAAAAATATTGGAGTGGATACCTCCACAAAGAAGAAAAAGGGGAAGACCGCCAACAACTTGGATACAAGGGATTACAAAAGCGATGTCAGCCAGAAACCCCTCAGAGACAATTAGCATAACAGACAAGCTTGGCGAAGGGGAGCAGAAAGGCATGTGACGCTAAGAACAGGATTTATACAGGGTGATTCAAAATTGGCTTTTTTGAAGGCCAGTTTGAATCTTCTTTCACAAAATTTACACCAACAGCAAATTTGCGGATATGCTATTAGTAACATGGCAAAAACTGTAAGAACTAACGCCAACAAAGAGCTAGAGACACTGGACAATTGGCTCCAGGAAAATAGTGGACGACAAGAGGTATGTGGGTTCCAGACATGAATGAAGGCATTGGAGATAATGCAGCAGAGACTTCCAGGAGCACTTGGAGCATTGCACAACAACTGACAATTTTCCAGGAACAGGTTAATTATCGAGGAAGGGCTACATTCCTACCATGTATGTAAGACACACAGAACACAATAAGACATTAAATCTCTAGTTTACCGAATACCGGTACAAACTGAGCACAAATTAAATAACCGAACACGAGAAGCTGCTCGAGAAGAATGCATAATAAGGTTAGATTACACGGACAGAAACTTGTTTGGAGTTAAACATAGCAATGTATATTTGTCAACATTAATTTGAGGTTATGACGGCATAAAAGAACTTTCTCGTTGATAATATTGACATTTCGAAAAGTAATTCCCTACACTCCCGTACTACTTTTCATGGTTACTGAAGTTTTTGATAATTGAGAAGCAACAGGTATTTACGTAATGTTAATAAGGCAGATTACCTTGAAAAACATTGTTCCCATCCTTCTGATCTAGTTTTTTGTTAATATCTCAGTTTTGAATAACAATAAAATGTTTTACTATTTTTCCTGTACCCCTAAAATAGACGAGTGATCCCCAGACGAGTGACGCCAATTTTGAATCACGCTGTATACAGGGTGATTTACGTAGACCGTGCATTAGAAGTTTTACAACTTATAGTTGTTTTGTTTTGGAAACTTCAAATTTTGTGTCCGGTCATAACGAGTTGTACCGAAACCATGAAAAATACATTTAGCCATCGAGCTATACAGGGGGTACGAAAAGTATAACAAAACTTTCTTATTTTAAATGCAACACCTCAATTTTAAGCATGGTTGGATTCGCGTTTTAATTACGAGTTTGGGCAACCGGAGTTTTGTTAACTTATCTCGTCTAGTCTTGGCATGACACGTGTGCACGGGACAAGCTATACCAAATTAACTGTTTTAAATTTAAAACCCAAATTTGGCAGGTAGTTAGCTGAAAGCCCAAGCTAACTCCTCAGATGTCGTCAGGATACCCATTTTGTAAAATCTGGGTCCATGCAACCTACAAACATTGATATAAAAAGAGTCGAAAATTCAGTTTTTTTTAAATGGCACTACTAACTTTTTTCATCGCCTTTAATGTTCTAAAGCGTTTTACTAACATTTATTTATCACTTGTCATTTCACTAAACACACCATTTTTTGAAAATAAAAAGTATAAACGCATGTTTAACTCCCCGATGTATATTTAGTTATATTGATTGTTTCATTACATTTCTAATTTCCTTTCCTTTGCTATTGCCAGTAGCTAGATACTTCTACAAATGCTTCAATTTCAACTAATCTTCATTAGTGAAAAAGACCCTTTCACGTTCTATTCGATGTTCTAAACTGATAAGACAACACAGAAAAACTTCGAATACGTAATGACTGATGACATACTTTGGAGTGTTTCCACTTATGGTAGATGTTTAATATTTAATCATTTGCCTGGAAGTATCACTCGAATTTGATCTATTGCTTTTTGCTATCGTACGATCCTTATTTATTTTACGTATTCTAATGGAAAATTAGTCAATTGAAGGTGGGGGCTGGTGACGGAATATATGCGTGAGGTAATTATTTCTAGGTTTTTATCAAAACGATGAAGGATTATGCAGTTAGCAAATAACATAGATATAAGCAATGCATTTTAATTTGACCAAAATTCAAAAATAAAACTGTAAGTTAACCATTTTTATTTTTATCGCAGGGGAGAAGAGAATTGATCTAACCTTAAATTGTTTGCCTGTTTGCTTTCCTGAAACTTTAAGTCTTAAAAGTTGACATAAGAGAAACTTGATAACCATTCCTAGCATACTTCTGCTGTAGTGCCACAGCAGCCCAAGGTATGGTACACATGCCCAAGGTATGGTAAGCCATCTCCTATAAGACATCGCGACTTTACCGCTACGGTTGTCGGTTACGTGGGAAATTACAAGTTTGTAAAAGTTGATTCCAGATTATTAGGCAAAAATGCGATGTGAAGGTGGATGTTTCGTTTATCTTACGAGCATTTCCATTTGAAGTGTTTCACAACCCGGTGGAAAACTACTATACAGAATGTTAATGTAAACATGTTACAAACTTTAAGGGTATACTCCCCTCAATAAATTATGAAAAGAATATAAATCACAGAATGTCCGCAAACGTCTCATTTCCATAATACAGGGGAAATTTTTAATTTATATTTTAAATTCGTCTTTATTTAATTCAATTTAACAAACAAGATTTGATGGTAGTAATAATTGTTCAAATTATTTTTTCGAAATAGATGGATATTGGTATAATGAGTATGCTGATATGCTACTGATCTATGGCGAATGAAATTGCAACGGTAGAGCCGCTTGCTGGTAATAGCCAGTCAGATGCCAGTCAAATGTGAAGGTAGAAACAACTATACACACAAACTGATGATGGTGGAGAAAGACACCGAAACGTATTTGTGACATTTTGAATAATAAACAGTAAAATTGACTGAAACCCAGGAAATTTTTTGGCTGTATTTATCAGAGAAGAAACTTTTAACTGCAGAAATAATCATGTATGGGCTGATGAGATCCCGTATTCCACCAGCAGCGTTTCCCTCAACATGTGGGGCGGGATTGTTGGGTAGAAACTAATCGGACCGTACCTTTTACCGGCTCGTTTAGACGGACATTGTTATTTAAACTTTTTGCGAAATGATTTGGAACCTTTCTTAGAAAATGCTCCATTAGACGTACGTCTAAACATGTGGTTCCAACATGACAGAGCTCCGCGCATTTCTCCAGACCCGTTCGAGAATACCTCAGTTATCGTTTTGGTGATTGGGTTGGTCGTAGGGCACCAGTTCCGTGGACGGCGCGATCGCTCGTCACACCACTCGACTCTTTTCTTTGAGGGCAAATGAAAACATTAGCCCATGAAACACGAATGCGTATCTTTTAAGCCAGATTTTTGGCGGCAGCAGAAGTAATCCAAACCACACCTAACTTATTTCATCGTGCTAATGATGCATGCAATTTTGCGACGCTGTAATGAAATGTATCGATTGTGGTGGTGAGAGTTATGAAAACGAGACGTTTGCGGATATTCTGTTGTGTGACAAAGACCTGGAAATTAATTTAAAGAATTTCAACATAAGTATAATTTTCGAGAAATTGCCGTTGATTTTTTTGAGGCACAAAGTGCGCAACACAGATAGCCGGACAAAAACAAAAATAATAGACGTCATGGAGAGAACAGCGGAACTCAAATGGCAATGGGAGGGACACGTGACCAGAAAAAATACAGAAGAATGGAGTCATAAGATTACCTTCTGGAGACCCCGGGAAACAAAAAGAAGCACGGGAAGACCCCAAACGAGATGGATCGATGACGTAAGGACGATAGCAGGAAAACAGTGGATGACAACAGCAAACGACAGAGAAGCATGGAAGAAACTGACAGAGGCCTATATCCAACAATGTAAGTATGAAGGCTAATAATAAGAAGAAGAACACTAGATAGATGTAAGTCAGTGTTGTTACTGTATACCTTGATGTAGTAAATATAGTAGTAGTAAAAGAATCTTTATTTCTGAAAAGGCTATCGACCTATCAGTCTCTGCCATAGTAAATATATTTCTTTTAATATCTCATTTTTGAGTTATTAACTTATAAATTCAATTTGATACCAATCAGTAGCATGCTTTCTACTTATTTTTTTTGTTAGTAATTTGTGATGTTTTCTATTACGTTTATGGATGCCCACAAGACGCAGAAGGTATTTTGCTAAAATAAATGATGGAAAATCTTCCGCTCGAATATTAAAGGTGTGCCGTTGCCAAACTGAAGATCTTGCAGTTTGGAAGTATTTCAGATGTAAACGTAGATAATTTTTTTTATCAATGCTAAAGTTTAGTTAATTATATTGGTCAAACTAAACATTAGTTTTTAGTCAATGTCAATTTACAAATGTCCGTAATCACTTGCATTTATTACTTTAGACTGCTATTATTGAGTAGCTATCTAAACCTATACAGGTGTCCCACCTCGAACCACCGCGATCGATATCTGGCAAACTATGAATAGGATAACTTTGAAAATTGAACACTGTACCGAAGTCATTGGGGCAAGCGATCTAAAATATTTTCTAGATGGCCATACTACAGGTATAATCTTATTACACAAGCTTACCCTTATTTTTTATACTGATTAAGATAAAATGATCAAAAATGGGGGTTTCAATTTGAAAAAATGGATTTTGGGCTGTTTTCATTTTGAAACTTAGTAGTAGTAGTAAACATGTTTATTTCTAAAAAAGGCTATCGACCTATCGGTCTTTCTGCCCTTGTTTAATACATGTAGTCTTAATCTAAATAAAAAACAAAGATGAAAATTCTCTTATTCTAGGTTAATAATCTTATTAAATAAACTTTCCAATTCTAATGACAAGGAAAAATTATTTTATTGTCCAGTAGTCAGTTGCGTTTGTAAGTGTTCGAGTAGCGTTGATGTAGGGAAACGGAAGCGGGATTGTCTGGTTGGTCTTGTAAGACAAAGGGGATTCAGTATGGTCCAGTTGTAGGGGTTGTTTGTCCATTTTGTCTGTAGATGTATGAGTCTTTCCGAAATCTTTGTCATGTTTGTGCGTTCGTATAGTAGTTGGGTGGAGGGGTTGTGTAGTGGGTTTTGGGGGTGTCTTATTGGTTTTATTAGTCTTAGTGCAATTTGTTCTGTTGTTTGTATATAACGTTTTGTCCTTTCTGTTCCGTTGGTCATGAGTATATGTCCATAGTCTAGCAAGGGTCTACAAATAACTTTATATATTTTGGTGGCGGTGTTTTAAACTTATTTTATTAACACTTTGGATTAATAGTTATCAAAATATTGTCGAAATTCTATTAAGGTAAATCCTTTTCAAAAAGGAATGAGACTCAAATTAAGTAACACATATTTCTTTATAGGAAAAATTAATAATTATTCTATTGCCTGCAACTATCATTTTTCATAAAATTTGAAATAAATCAAAAACGGTTAGACCTAGGTATAATCTCCCATGATTATACATGAATTATATTTAGAATTTAGAGCAGAATTAAAAAATGTAATAAAATATAGGGTGTTCCATTTAAAATAAGCAAGTTGATACCTACTTCCGGTATGACTGGAAGTGAGACCATCTTGAACATATTTTAAATGGCTTGCCCCCAATGACTTTGGTATATTGTCGAATTTTCAATTTTCTCCTGATGGTAGCTTGCCAGATATCCATCGCGGTAGTTCCCGGTGGAACACCCTGTATAAAGAAAATAATACTTATTTTTTTTTTGTATTTTTCCTGACTGTACTTTAATTCATTCCAATGTATTCCTGGGTTTCAGTCAATTTTATTGTTTATTATTTAAAATGTTACAAATACGTTTCGGTGTCTTTATCCACCATCATCAGTTTGTATGTTTAGATGTTTCTTTCTTTACATCTGGTTGGATATTACAATATCCAATTTGTAACATTTTAAATAATAAACAATAAAATTGACTGAAACCCAGGAATACATTGGAATGAATAATACTTATGTCAGTGTTTGTGGATCAGCAACAAATGCTTACGAAACACTAGGCAGTAAGTTGAAAAACGCAAAAAAATACGTATCTTCTATTTGGTAAATTTTTCCGAACGATTGACGGCGATTAAATCCCAACAGTATTTAACTTCTTTTTTTACTTTCTGAAGTCAATAGTTGAAAAAATATAAAATTGTGTACAAGTAAATAAAGTGATAAAAGAATAATTTTCAATAAAAACTGAAGCGCATACATTTGGCAATGTACCGTCAGCGACAAATTGAGTTAAACGTAATATGCAAAAAGTTAGTGAGCTCTTTCAGAAAACGGATCGTCAGCAGATGGTGTGTTTTTCTGTTCCATTTAAGCATTAGCACCCCTGAAAGTCATTTGGTAAAGGCATCGTTTATTCCGACTTTGTCACTGATACGAGAGTTTTCGAACGAGAAAAATTGTTTAACGTATTAGAAAACTGGAATTCACCGCTTTTCGGCACAATGGGTCATTTCGAGGGTAAAGCTGAGTAAAGCATTGCAAATGATGATTTCTTTGTTATTATTATTGAATAATTATGATAAGTTGTTGCTTGGAATGAAACCGGAATATAAAACTTGATTTTCATTCTTGATCGAATGAAATTTGATTTGGAAACAAAAGAACAATACAATATTGTTATTAGTTTATGACGGTTTAAATTTGCCAAATTTTTATTTTGCCAGTTAAAGATTGCCGTTTAATACTTACTCTTAAATGTAATTCTAGATCTTTATATTTGAAAACTGAAGTAAGTATTTTAACCGACTGAACCACTACACATTATAGTAGGACAAGTAGACTTGTCGAAAAACTCTCTCAATTCGCCAGTTGTGCCTCGGCATATACTTTTATGGGGTTGCAGGCTTAATTCACTCTAAGCTCTTTCCTTTTATCGCTCATGATCTGCTGTATTTATATCGTTGCGCTCCATTTAAATATATAACTCGTATTGCTGGGTACTTATCGAATTAAATTGGCCCAATACTTTTATTTGCATTGATGTTCGGATTTATAGTTTATTGGGGCGTATTTCTGGCCGTCGCGGAACCCCACAAAGCTTCGATTTAAATCAGTTTAATATACAAAGTATGGAATCAAATTTACATTTACTGTCGGAGGTAGTGAGAACAAAGGAAGAATAATGATCCTTTGAATATATTACTTAGAAATAGATATAAAATATTATTATTTAGTTTGTTGAAAATGTGTAGATGCTGTAACAAAGAGGTTCTTTGGTTTCTATTCTCTACATATACATCCTGCTAATTTAAAACCGCTCTTATTTTAAGAGCAATAAAAGTTTCACTTCATTTTAAAACAAATGTGCCATATATACATAACACGTGAGTTTTAACACTTTTAAAGGGGAACTATTGTTTTTCATTTTATTTTCTAAAGAACCAATTACATGTAACTAATTATACAATATTGACACATAAAACTCGTCCCAACAAGAGTGAATAATTGCAAGATTTTATTAAACATAGTCGATTTATTTGTAATTCTTTAATTTATTAAGTACTTTACTAAAAATGTGTTCTCTGGAGGTGTTGGCTGATGGTATTAAGGCGTACAGAAAAAAATTGTAAAAATAATTTTTACTAAAACCATGAATTGACCAGATATTGGTGGTTTAATGCGAGTTACCGAAGATAAGTTTTAACTGCCATTAATTTAAATAAAATGTGGCGAGTGGCACCACCTTTTTGGCATCACTAGTTATTTAAGGTCAAAGTAGTTTATTTCCATACTATCAACTTGAGGCCTTATTCAATCAGATGAAGAAACTTTAAATGTAATTATTGGTAGTAAAAGTTTAATATTACATTTTGAAACTGATCTCGGCCGTAATACTTTACTTAAAACTGCTGTCTTATGTGGTCTACAACCTGCGTTTTTTTTAAATAGTTTTTTTTTAAGAAACCACTAGAATTGGTTAAATGGGAAAACATTTTGAAGTCTTGTAAGCTGAATTCAACGCCATATTTCAAATTTCAAAAAAGGTCCAAGTTTTTGCCTACATATTTGCTAAAAACTGAAATAATAAAAACAGAACTGAAAAGAAAAATAGTCTATAAATTCAGAATTGGTAGATCGGACAAATTCTACGAACAAAACCAATCGTTGTTTCATCAAAAAATGAAAAATTTTAGAAGTTGAACGATATTTCTTCAGTTTTAAATGCAGGGCGAAATTGTACAAAACCCAGTTATAGATCCGGCAGTGGTGTCAACATTTAGGAACACAACACAAGTGTAGAGGTGTATAAAAGTTTTTCTACTGACAAAAATATTTTTAGTGATAGACCGCAATCGATCGTTTTAAATCTTTATATTTGTTATATAATGTTCGTAAAATAGTATCTAATAATATCACTTGTTTGTTTCTCGGTGTTATTTAGAATTAACTTCAGTTTAGGCAAAAAATGCTTACGTTTTTTTTAAATAATTACAATAAATCTATTTAAGCAAACTTGATTTATTTCGTTACACAGGTCCCGGTACATTAAATTTCATTTAAAACATTTTAAAAAATTATATTTTTTACTCCAATGAAAAAATTTTATACATTTTTAATGCTCTCGTACAATTTATTATGCTTTTTTGCGAGAATTTTAGTGCTTTTTAATCCGGACTCTAGATATGATGATCATTATGATTACCAAAATCACGCAGATTTTTAAAACTTGGATTTTTTTCTTGTTTAAATAAGTCTTCGTAAAAATATATGTTTACTTTCGCACACAAAATTTTTTCTCCTGTTTTATTGCGGGTTGACAAAAAGTGCTCTTATTTCACAATAAGGAAAGAATTCTTTATCAAAAAGGAATTAACAACCATCACCTAGATGATATTCGACGCTACACTTAGGCTCAAGCGTAAAAAATCCAATGGTTAATGTTTTGATAGCAGTTCTGCTATCTTTATAAAAAGAGTATCTTAATAAATTGTTAAAAAACAATAATTTAATACATCTCTGTAAAATTTCGCTCTAAATAAATACATATTTGTATCCAATTTTCTTTATTTTGCTATCAAGTGTTTTATTTAATATCTCTATCTTTTGATGGAGACTTTCTTACTAATTGGAATGTTATCTTACAACTTGAGGCCAAGAGTGTCGTAGGTCACACTCTAGCTGATAGTTATTGATTACCTTTGGAATATTTGACAAAGAATCAGTTTTTTAACGTGAAATAAGAGCACCGTTTTCCAGCCACAATAAATGACCTGAAAAAATCCGGCTTTTAAAATTGTTAAAAAATATTGAGACGAAATATCCAACAAAAAAATTTTGGAACCATAAATCCATCTCAACCATATTATGGGTATCTATCATTTTTGCTATTTCATTTTTACCCAAGTCTAGGTGAAAGTAGGATATCAGGACTAAGTAAAAAAACTAAGCAAACTAAAAAGTACTTAAAACGATACAAAAACACTTATGTTAGACATAATTATTCATTTTACATATCCATAAACCAAACTTGAAAACGACTTAATTTGCTATCACAGGGTCATTGTCCAATCAATTAAAAAGTGATGAAAACTTTAAAGAGACCTCCAAAATATTCTATATAGACCCTATTATGCAGTATGGTTGTGTTGATCCAGAGCACTTAGGCTGTATATAAATGGGGTCAAAACCAGTCTGACACCATTCTCATGAATAAGGAAACACACACTTGCACTAACACCCCTCTTACAGGGACATTTACTAAATGGGTACGGATTACAGACCCTTCCTGGTGAATTGTTTAAAAGATATAAGTCGCACGAGAGGAAAATGTTTAATTTCAGCTACAGTTTTAAAGACAAATAGATGTAATTTTGCGAGTTTGATTGAATATAATTTTAGTAGTGGAATAAGATTTAGGTACAGCCAATCCACGTTCTCACAGTTTAATTCTAACAGGATTTTCCGATAGATTAAGGAAACTAGACTAAACACAATGAGTCGCCTGACAAATTAATTCTGCCATACTTCATTATATAGAGTTTGATCAAGGACATTTCGAATAAGCATAGATAAACGTGGGTTCCAAAATTGCCTACATTTTGTTTATAAGTGGGAACATAGTTAAAATTTGTGACTTTTCCCTTCAAATCTGCTGTTGTCTCTTAGTAGGAAAGTAAGTTACAGCCATAAAAATGGTTTTCGTATGTTAAATATTTTTACATTTTATTAACATAAAAAGATTAAATGCATACTTTTGATAACCAATGCGCAGTTTTGTGGTATATTGCATATGTGGATAACATAAAAACCTAACATAACAATCTAATAAAAACTAAAAAAAAAAGTAAATGGTAAAAGGTCTCTTTTGGAACTCAGAAATAATACAGCAAATGTATAACAAAGGAAATTATGAAGCAGTTAAAAAATAAATTTGTACCAGGCAATAGAAAAGTAAGAAATGTCTTTGAGGTGTCTTTTGATTAAATTATTTATCTAATATTCCTCTTCTTCTTCCTTTTTGTAAGGCATCTGCCTTGTTTCTACTTGTTCTGCTTTCTTAGAGTTGTATCTGGGATGATGACTTAATATTTTATTTATTTCAACATATTTTCTTGGGTTTCAGTCAATTTTATTGTTTATTACTTAAAATGTTACAAATACGTTTCGATGTCTTTCTCCACCATCATCAGTTTGTATGTCTAGATGTTTCTACCTTCACATTTGAATGGACATTACTGTTCATTGTAACAATAAAATTGACTGAAACCCAGGAAAATCTGTTGAAATAAATTGAAGTACAGTCAGGAAAATATACACAACAATTAATATTTTATAGTTTATAAAATTAAAAAACCCATCTAAATTTTGAAAACGTCAGCAAAGAACATCTCATCTTAGTGCTGATTATGCTATTATTAATAACAATATTTTTTGCAAAGCAAGAAAAAGGATTGACATTAAATAACTTGATGCACGTTACACAGTTAATTTTGACTCACAAGTCAATTCAAATTTGAAGCCAGAGCTTCTGTAAAGTAAATGCTTCAATTTGGAGACACACAGTATATTGCATAGAAAATGTTTGGTACTGGGCTGAAGCACATCAAAGTAATAGAGGGTTATGGAGTATCGATTTCTATTGTAAAAACCTTTTAACTTTATTAAATTCGCTCGGTAAATCCACCGTGCAGTGAATCCATTATCTTCACTGTTTGCCTAATAAAAATCTATATTTTAACTTTAAATATATAGATCAAGGTGCCTGCCTACTTTGCAGTACAGAATAAATATTATCATGATCCGCAATACATTACTATAACAATACAGCAATGCTATTTCCTTCATTACTTTATAATTAGTAATCAAGAAATATTAGTAATGAAAACATTCCGCTCAAAAGCTGACATATTATTCAAATAAACAATTCTAGTTATGTGGATCAAGCAGACACCTTGTTATGATATCTCATTTCACGTACAGTTATGATATCTCATTTCACGTACAGTTATGATATCTTATTTCACGTACTCAGCGTAAGGAAGTATCTAATTACTCTTACGTTATAAATATTGTTCTGTAGTTTGTTATGATATCTCATTTCACGTACAGTTTGATATCTTATTTCACGTACTCAGCGTAAGGAAATATCTAATTACTCTTACGTTATAAATATTGTTCTGTAGTTTCACTGATGGTATGTAACACCTCAGCACTTAAATAATATAAATTCGAACAAATCTGTAATAAACAGGCAGTTGTATCTTGAAGCTGAATCCATATCAATCGAAAGTAAAATAAATTTGTTTTAAAAACTCCCTTTCCAAGGTAGCGATTCTAACTAGTTTCACTGATGGCATGTAACACCTCAGCACTTAAATAATATAAATTCGAACAAATCTGTAATAAACAGTTAGTTGTATCTTGAAGCTGAATCCATATCAATCGAAAGTAAAATAAATTTGTTTTAAAAACTCCCTTTCCAAGGTAGCGATTCTAACTATCTGCATGCCCATTCCTTTATTTATGTATAAAGCCAAAGCACAATAAAACTGCACAAAAGTTAAAGGGATTAATTTTCTTTCTCTAGCAAATCTATGTATTTGATTTATATTGTTCATTCTGTTTGAGTAGGAGGATGACAAAAGCGGTTGTTGCTGTGTTCCCAGCGACTGCTCTAAGGTATATTTTATTCAATTTTGAAATATTTCTTTCTATCGACACGAAATCGCTTGGGATGATCAGATAAAATAAAATAAGTTTTTTACATGTGGTTTTCGGTAAGTTTGCGACATGCGATACTCATGAGTTTCAGTTTATGCTATTTTAAAAATACATTGGTATCGTGTTTTCGTTAATGTCTATATGCAAACTTTTTAGCCAGAAATGCGGCTCAATCCCCTCGTCCCTCTTTAATCAATCCAAAAGGCATAACGAAAAACAATAAGCCTCAATACACGCGTCACCAAATTCACTTGCCGAAGCGATGTCTTTCTGAAAGTGAAAATCCACCCTCGACATAGATCAACTTAGCCAAGTGGAATACAGGGCAGCACTTGAATATTTTTCAACCGATATATATATATCTACAAAAACACAGCTAAAAGGGAACAAGATATGCCTACTGCAAACTCAATTGTTCGATCCTGTATGCATATATTTACTCAATGTAATATGTTGATACAGGCTGTACAAAAATATGACCATCCAGAGAATAAAATAACCTTAACATAACCCCCACTTCAGTTTCAAAAATTTCAAAATAATTCGACTGAAAGATGATAATAAGAAATTATTTGCCGTAAACACTGATTTTGTAGAACATCGGTTTGTTTAATTATAATTTCATTAAGTTTATTATGGTTGAACGAGGATAACGTAGAATTAAGAATGTGCTCTGAAATGCGTACTTGCGTAGCAGAAAATCCAAGAAAGAAGTTTCAATTGCACAACTGGTTGCACATATTCTTATTTCGCAAAAAATTGGATAACAATTTCGATTTTTTCGCCATTGCTACATTTTTATTCACTGTTAGGTCGGAACTAGTAACACATGTCTATAAGTGATAAGCATTTTGCAAAGTTATTAGCGTTCTTGTTCTATAACTATATTAATAAATTTTTATCAATAAAAATTTGTTCCCTAGACAGTCATTTAGAGCTTTTTACATAAAACATTTGCTGCTTTTACAGTTCATATCTGCACTGCCTGATATTATTTATCAGCAAATCTATAAGAAAAATTCTTTTGGCGGCGTATGGTGAATATTAATTCTTAAAAACTATATCAAATGACTGTTTCAATCTCTATTTGCTTATGACTCATTGCTTATTTGCTGGAACTTCCTGCATTTAACTGAATTGAATAATGGCGAGTCGATTTCTACTGATTGAATAAAGAAAGAGCGCCCATTACAGATCTATTTCTAACTCTCTAGATATTATCATATTAACTCCAATATAAATTTCGAAATAGAACAACTTGACATTTTGGAAATCGCTATCAATTTTATATGTTTTTTGTTATATGTTATGTTTGACTACGTTACACTCTCACCACATCAGTAGCACGTCAAATATCCAAAGTCGGCTTCCAACTGGAGTTACATATCTATGTATGTGTAAAATAACAAATTCAACACAATTAAAAATGTATACAGAAAATTACATAAAATATAACTCATTCCAATGTATTCCTGGGTTTCAGTTAATTTTTATTGTTTATTATTTAAAATGTTACAAATACGTTTCGGTGTCTTTATCCACCATCATCAGTTTGTATGTTTAGATGTTTCTACCTTTACATTTGGTTGGACATTCAAAAAAAAATTGACTGAAACCCAGGAATACATTGGAATGAATTAAAGTACAGTCAGGAAAATATACAAAACGAATAAAATATAACAAATTACAGACTCAAAATGCGCAAAAATAAAAATAAATGTAAATCCATTAAATGGCATTGTGTTAAAATTTAAAAAGAGTAAAATCAAGTATACAGCAAAAGCCAACCAACAGTAACAGGAAGTTTGTAATTTACGTTTAGGGAATTTTAATTGACTCTTCCAACCCATACAGAAAAACCTTTAGTAGCTGTGCAATCTTATGCTGAAAGAATAAATGAAGAAGTAAACCACACGCTCATGAGGTCAATTTGGCAATTGCGTTATATAATCAACCAATCGTAGATTATATAACGATTGATTACTATGAAATATGCGGATCAATTAACAATTTAGTTAAGCATCAATAAAGCCAAGGAACGTTCGAGACAGTTGTGGAGAAGTTTTAAAGTCAGAAAAAAAAATTAACTGCGATGCTTTGTACATACAAGAAGTATTAATGTTTTCGTTTGAAAAAAGTATGGATATTTAGCTATAGTATTATTATATACTAAAAGCTGTACAGACTATGCAGGTAGATGACTGGAGGGAGGCCATGATCGACCGGGACCGATGGAGGCAAATCGTTAACGCAGCCAAGACTCACCAATGGCTGTAGTGCTACCCGGAGAGAGAGATAAGCTATAACAACAAAGCACTAAACATGAGTTGCTGATCGAGGATCGTGCGTATTACATGGGTATGAAGTTGTTCAACCATTGACCAAATAAGTGATGTGAACAGTGAACCACGAGTGAGAAAATGACCGAGAAGTCACTCGTAGTTAAGTTAAAGCTAACGTTAAAATGTTTGGTTGTTATTGTAACTAGATCCTCACACAATAACTGCATTTTTGGCAAATAGGTTGAATATAACTTAACCTACTTAGAATTGTCTATTCTCATTTTTTCCGAATGCATCATTTCATTTGTCGCAATTTTTCGGTTGTCAGATATACCAGTTGTAATCGGACATAATTGGAAAATATATATTATTAGCTAAAGATGATTAACCCACGAAATGTTTTATTATTGGATTAACTAGCCACTTTCAATTAACCCTATACTAACGTTTTCCAGATTCAGTAGTAGTAGTAAACATCTTTATTTCTAAAAAAAGGCTATCGACCTATCGGTCTTTCTGCCCTTGTTTAATACATATAGTCTTAATCTAAATAAAAAACAAATATGAAAATTCTCTTAATCTAGGTTAACAATTTTATTAAATAAACTTTCTAATTCTAATGACAAGAAAAAATTATTTTATTGTCTAGTAGTCAGTTGCGTTTGTAAGTGTTCGAGTAGCGTTGATGTAGGGAAACGGAAGCGGGATTGTCTGGTTGGTCTTGTAAGACAAAGGGGATTCAGTATGGTCCAGTTGTAGGGGTTGTTTGTCCATTTTGTCTGTAGATGTATGAGTCTTTCCGAAATCTTTGTCATGTTTGTGCGTTCGTATAGTAGTTGGGTGGAGGGGTTGTGTAGTGGGTTTTGGGGGTGTCTTATTCGTGTTATTAGTCTTAGTGCAATTTGTTCTGTTGTTTGTATATAACGCTTTGTCCTTTCTGTTCCGTTGGTCATGAGTATATGTCCATAGTCTAGCAAGGGTCTACAAATAGCCTTATATATTTTGGTGGCGGTGTATAATTTAAGTTTGTGGTCAGTTGTGATTCCAAGGTATTTTACGTCGTTTTTTGGTTGTGTCGTTTGGCCGTCCGCAGTTATTGTAGGGGAGTCAGCGTTGAGTCTGTGGTTTGTGAGTAGAACTTGGTTTTTTGACGCGTTTGGTGTTAGTCTCCATTTATAAAACCATGTCATTGTGTTGTTTGTTAGTGTTTGGAGTCTTTGAGCTGCTCTCTCAATAGTTTTGTCATGTACAATAAGTGCAGTGTCGTCTGCGTATTGTAATATGTATCCCGATCTGTCGATTTGATTTTTGTCTGGTAAGTTGTAATTGTTCAGATTCATTTATGCGTCAACAATGGTTATAAATTGTCAAGAAGTAGGTTGATAATAAAAATTGCTAAACTGTTATGAGGTAAACATGTTATATGCTATTAATAATATTCGATATTTTACTTGAATTAATATTTGTTCAAACAGTCAGAAGAACAGGTATAAAAAGTAGAGTTAATTTTAAATCGGAAAACAAAATCAGAAAAATTGGGCAAAAAACCTGCAATGTAAAACTAAACTATAAATTTTACTATTTTTTAAAGTTAACCGACTTAAATTGTACGGTGCCATTGCATGTAGCCACCATAAAACGTAAAAAGTATTTTTATGATTTTTTTGCAGCTTTTTATGGACACTATTTATCAATTAAACCATTAGAACAGTTTTGGTGGTTTTAACTACCCGTTAAGTGTAGTCTTTCAGTCACAGTCCTGCCTTTATAAATAATTTTAAAGTAACATGGGTGTTTTGAATAACAAAGTTTAAAATACTTCCCTGTAGCCTTCGTAGTTTTCAGGGGGTTTTCTAAGCCGACATTACACGGCTTCAATCTGTGGACTGGTGCATTGTTGCGAAAAGTCAGCCGAACCGGGTTTGTTTGATTAGAAAAGCTGGTCCCGTTTTGTCCCTAATAATCGGTTTTAATGTTGAAAGGGATTTCGCCCGATGAAAGACCTGCTCTAACCTGCCTTTCATCCCCCGATAGAAATATGGACAAATGTTCAAATTAACGACAGGATAAAAGCAGCTGCAATTTTCGCGAGACTGGAACCCTTTATTGTGTTCTGATATTTTGTTCCCGAGAAAAATGCAGATTAAAGATTCTAGTAATTAAGAATTTTTAGTAATAAGAAGCTCCAATATATTCCTGGGTTTCAGTCAATTTTATTGTTTATTATTTAAAATGTTACAAATGTTACAATACAATTTATTTGTAACATTTTAAATAATAAACAATAAAATTGACTGAAACCCAGGAATATATTGGAGTGAATTAAGGTACAGTCAGGAAAATATACGAAACGAAGTAATAAGAAGACCATAGAAAATTAGCAGACACTCTGCGTTATTTATCTTAACGAGTCCGAAAAAGTTTCATAGCGATGTTTACATTTTGCGGTAAAAACGATACTGTGCGGTTAATTAATTCACTAATCGATACCATCTATTCTTTAAAAAAGTTCCGGATGTTTCCCGATGTGTCCCGGTGATTTGAGAGCATCAGAAACTTTCTTTTACTTAAATTCCGTAAAGCTACATTGAATTAACATTGGCGCAACGGTGAAAACGACTATTTTGCTCACACTTCCAGTGAGCACGCGGGTGATAATTAACATGTATTTTAACCAGGGACCCGGACCGGAACCAATATGAACCCAAAACCGGACCGGAACCAATATGAGCCCAAAACCGGAACGGAACCGTTTTTTATTTTTGGACCGGAACCGAAACTGAACCCATATTTTAAATTAACATATTGTTAGGTGCTGAACCGGAACCGAAATATTTTATTTCGGTTTTTTCGGTTCTACTTGCAAGGCTTGAAAGAAATTGCTCTACATTTTAGAAGCAAATGAAAATAATAACTTGACCCTCCTGCAAAGGAATATAAAATTATTTCTGTGTTCTGGTGAGCCGGGGTGGCACTATTAATGTGCCGACAAAGGGTCGGCACTTCTTTTAGTTAATTCCTGGAATCAATTAATAGTCGGCGCCGGGACGCCGTCAAAGGGAGAAACTATATGTCCCAAATGACAAGATCTTGTATAAATCACAAAATAACAATTTTTTGGTATAAGGTAGTTTTAGACGACAATCAATTAGAAAAAGCAAAAGCACATTTAAAGTCGTTATTGACTAGACTGATGTTCTTAAAAGAGTGCAATTCTTCTAATTCTAAATCTGACCCTGACCAACACGATATGGAAACGGAATCATCTAGTTCTTCATCAAGCCATGAAATCGAAGCCTTTTTGAGACAAAGATTCAGAGCAAAACTTTTTAAAAGGAATTAATCAGCACGAATTTTCTTCACAAGGATCATTTGTAGGCCTTAACAAAATTGAAATTATTTTAAATTCCTATAAAGTGGAACAAAGCCGCATACGCTTACGAAAAAATGAAACGATTTTTGATTTCTGGAAGAAAAAGAATGAGCTTAATCCCCAGTTATACATGCTTGTCCAAGTATTATTAAGCGTACCGGCTAATTCAAGTTAGTGTTGAGAGGTTATTCGCAGGACTCAAATTTTTGTTGCTGCCTTCGAGGTCAAATATTAAAGAAAACATTTTAGAGGAACAAATATTTGTGAGGACCAACCGACTTTTCAACAACAAACACCGTACGTTTATACACTATTTTTTAAATTCTTTTTTAAGTTGAATTATTTAAGTTTTTCGATAACCAACAACGAAACATTTGAAATTGGAATTTTGGACAAAAGCAACTCCTCAGGAGATGGTGAAGAGTGTGAAGACATGAACCAGGAAGAACAATCTTTAAACGGAAATAAAAGTGAAAGAAGAGGAATTGACGAAGTTGTGAACCTGAGTGAAAACGGAAAGAACAGAAACGCGCTAAAGTCAGAAAATTCATTAATAAATTACTTTTCAAAAATACAACGATGAAATTAATTTTTGTATGGGAGTTTTTATTTCATGTTGTTCCATAATATAACGTTTGAATAAAACGTTATATTAATATTCCTACTCTGGAAAGAAGACATAATACAATACTTACTGTGAGACTTAAAATCACGGTATTAAATAGTTTTTCATCTCTGCGTAGTTAAATACTTGGTCAGTACGGGCATTCTAAAGGTTTAATTTGCATTTTATTCACATCGTGGACTACATGTAGCTGTCAGGAAAGGTTTGTATCTAAGACCGAAACCTTTGTTATTAGTTTTGAATTAACTTCTTCTTTCACTCATCGTGATTTAATGCTGGATATTATCGATCTCACGGTCAGAATAGTCGTTTGTGTTTTTTTTTGTTTTAACATTTCCTCTCAGGCTATTTTTGGAAAATCAATCATCTGCTTTTTGCCCTACTTCATTTTCCAGGGGCAGTTCATAATGAATACTACTAAAAAGATCGGATTATCGGCATAATTTGTAATATGATACTTTTGCTAACGCACCTTCCACCATGCAGGCATTCTATAATGTTGTTCTATCTTGTGGTGAGCCTAAAGAAATATCTTATTCGAAATGACTCCTCTGTCTTTTTCCTATTGATACTTGCTGCTTGTGAGGTATAATTTCAGTGAGGTTTAAGGCATTCTTCTAGTACCCAGAAGAACAAGTTTTTATAATGAAATATATTGGCATACTGTGTGGCACGCTTTCGAAAGCTCTAAATGTTGCCCCACTCCGCTTATTCTACGTTCCGAAAATATAGATATTTTCTCAATAAACTGAAAGATGGCAGTCTGCGTATATCCACCCTTTGACAAATCTATGTTGAAATTCGTTAAGCAAATAATTTGACGTCAGAAAATAACAATATAAGTCAATTGGTAATATTTCTTTGAATTATTTTGGACAAATTGGTCGGCAAGCTAATGGCTGTAATTGTCTTAACTAATTTCGTCTGATTAATCGATATTTATAAACATGCCAGAAGACTCTATGACATGTTCCAACTTTCAAAAAACATAGATTGGTTTTGCAGCAGATGGCGCGCTTTATGTACGCTGTATAACGAAATAAGAAGCAGAATTAAATTTCTCACCTTACCACCTCACCAGAAAAAAAACAGCAGCATAGCGTTCGAAATAGGTCATTTTTGGGCCAAGGTTAAATAATCATCATATTTTAGGTTCAAGAACTTGTGGTAGCACCTTATTCACTTTTTCAGGGTCTTTCTGTGACCGTAGCATTTCACAATTTACTAACATACTATTTTGAATAAGATAATTAACAAACTAATTTCATTTAGTATTTGGAATTTTCGCGTACAGCTTCAACATAATAATGTTCTAGGACCCCCCCTAAGTGGAACATTCTAATTAGGCTCTGATTTGTGTTCTATAGAAAAATATCACTCATCAGCAATTAATAATATAAAAGTGAGGAAATTTGGTTCTACCAAAGACAGGGTATTTGAGGCATAATACCCAAATAAAACATTTCCTAATTATATCATATGAGATTAGTATTTATTAAATAACTAAAATGATCTCATATATGCGGCCTAAATAGATTAAATATATAAATGGTATATGTATTTAACAGTTGCCACCGGGCAAACATATGAGAATGTAATTTGCTATGTAAAATATGACTTAACATAGGTGTGTTCCAATTAAACACAATGATTCAAAATTTTTAAATCGAACTGAAATTGTTTAACTGAATCAGTTTAATCGGTTCTACAAGATTTATGGAGAATTAAACTTTCAACGAGCACATCTTAAACATCTTGGCGCGATTGCCCTGGAGATGTTATCTGGGGCTAATTGTGAAGTACAACAAAAATTGTTTAAAAAATAATTCTCACAAAAATGTGAGATTTTAGTCAAAAAGTAAGTAATAAATATGAGATTACTGTTTTTGATTCCCGCCTGGAAATGACGTTTATGTCATTAATATTTTGTTGTGTATATTTTCCTGACTGTACTTGGTAAAAACAACTTCTCAAAAGAATGTTTTACAAAATTTAAACCTAGAAGCGATAAGTTGGACACACCTAAAGTAATATACAAGATTGACTGTTTGAACTGTGACAACACATACATAGGTCAAACAGGGCAATATTTAAAGAAAAGAATATACGAGAATAAGTATAGCTTAAGAAAGGTTAACGAAAATGGAACAGCATTAGCACAACATGCACAACAAAAGTTGCATGATTTTGATTTTGATAACACACAAATATTAATCAATGAGAACAACTATAATAAGAGAAGAATCCATGAAATGATACAAATTAAGAAACATCAGAATGCAATAAATTTCAGATCAGACACAGACAATCTTAGCTCTGTGTATCATACACTAATTAGATGATCGCATGCATGAACTGATTGGACCAGGTAAATGAAATGTAAACATCTGATATTGAGGAATTGCCAAGCAATTCCTAGAATGCAAAGAAAAGGCGAAAGATAAACAGTTTTTTTTGCTTCGCTCGCTTGATATCGAGTAAAATATGGAAAATTCAGTGACCAGTTAAATGTTAAGGTAGAAACAACTATACGCGTAAGTTGAATTTAAATTTAAATCTCTAAACAATAGATTCTAGTCTTTTCCCAGATATGTTTGTCCTGACTCATCAATGTTGAAAACTCCTGAAAACCAATGTTCTTGATGTACTTTTAATATGTGTGTGATTTGTATTTTGATATATGTATGTTGTGAAAATTTTCTATTTAAATTGAGGATAATTGTGAATGTAAAAATATATATTTTAGACAAACTGATGATGGTGGAGAAAGACACCGAAACGTATTTGTAACATTTTAAATAATAAACAGTAAAATTGACTGAAACCCAGGAAAATTTGTTGAAATTAATATTTTGTACAGGATGGGCCAAATGGGCACTTTTAAAAGGAAACTCCTATTTATATAAGAGATGGACAAAAACTAATCTCGAGGTCTGAGCCTCGATGTTTATGACAAAATTAACGATGAAAACCGTATCGCTATCTCTAACAGTTTTAGACATTCAGGGTCTTTCCAGAAATCTGCACTTTTGAAAAGGCTCTTTAACGCTTTTTTTGTGGTGTTTTTTAACTTTCTTCGGAAACATTGCCAACAAACTTTATCACGTAGTATCCGATAATGTAAATTTCATTTACGGTAAGCAAATCTTTTCCAAGCTATTAACAAAAAATATATATTTTTAAATGGGACATTCTGTATATTTTGTCATATTGAACTTGCGTTTGAAAGTACCTTTACGTAAACAAAGCACATTCTATGTTTTGCTTAAGCACTCTATGAAATATAGAGATTTATAACTTTTTCAAGTTTTAATGATGGAATTTTAATGATAGAATAGGAAAAGAAACAGTATAAACCGTTATTGCGGTAGTATATTCTGAAAAATAATGCCATATATGTATAATGCAAATCAGCTACAAGAAAACAAAAGAATAACATTCAGCCAATAAGAACAAAACATATCCTTACAATAGATGTTCAAATTGTCTACCGCTTTCCCCAATCCATAGACGACACCTTATCTGAACATTTCTTGAGGGTTAATCAGTTTTATGGAGAGGGAAGATACAAATCCTTGGAATACTGCTATTTCTAACTCTGGTCTAGAGTTTGAAGGAAATTTAAAAATTAGGTTTCCCCAAAGGTAAAAGTCCATGAGTGTTGTCAAGCGACCTTGTCGGCCAGAGAATAGCACCTTAATTGCCAATCCATTAATGACCAAAAATTCCCGACAGAAAATTTTTGACCATTGCAGAGTTATGGGGTGGTCTCCTATCTTGTAACCGGCAGCTCATCAACAAAGGGTTCTACTTGTTGCCTTAAAATGTCTGAATACTTTTGTGATGTTAGAGTGCCATACAAAACCAGTGGACCGATAATTATACCTCTGAAAACACCTGCCCACACATTAAACCCAAATCTCCCTTGAATTCTCTGCTCCACAACTAAGAACCAGCGGCAAACATTCATTCGGCATTCAAAATATGTAGATGATGAATTTTTCTCATCCTATACGGTTTGAAATTATATTTTTTCAAAGTTGGCCTAACGGTAGTTCTTGGCAGATCTAACAGAATTTTTCGCGTTGTTGTTTTGGGATTATTTTCAACGGTTCCTAATAATGTTATTTCTTGTAACTCTCTATCCCTATTTTATTTGATTTATATCTTTTGGTCTCAAATTGGCCATAATTTTTTAAATTATATTGTAATCTTGCGAAAACGTCCCTGAATGGCTGTCTTCTCTCTGGATAGCGTTCCTGGTACAAATTGTTTGCCGCCTCTGCATTCTCCTCGGTTTGTATGAAGCAAACTATCATATCCCACTTTTCATAATTCCCATATTTCGTTTCAGATTAATATATTCTTTTCCTGACTGTACTTTAAGTTTTACTTTAAAATTAACTATTAATTTAACTTTAAAATTAAGAAACATCAGAATGCAATAAACTTCAGATCAGATACAGACAATCTTAGCTCTGTGTATCATGCGCTAATTAAATGAGCGCATGCATGAATTGAATGGACCTGGTAAATAAAAATTAAACAGCAGATATTGAAGATTACAGAGCAATTCCAAGAATGCAAAGAAAAGGCGAAATATAAATAGGTTTTGCGGGCACTCGCTCGATATCGAATAAAATAGGTAATTCAATGTCCAACCAAATGTAAAGGAAGAAACATCTAAACATGTAAGTCAAATTTAGATCTCTAAACAATAGATTCTAGTCTTTTCCCGAACATGTTTATCCCGACTCATCACCTGAGAACCAAGGTCCCAAATTGTACTTTTTAATATGTGTGTGATTTGAATTTTAATATGTTAATTTTGTGAAAGTTTTTTTAATTGAATTGATAATGAATGTAAAATGGATATTTTAGACAAACTGATGATGGTGGATAAAGACACCGAAACGTATTTGTAACATTTTAAATAATAAACAATAAAATTGACTGAAACCCAGGAATACATTGGAATGAATTTTCAGATTAATATCAATAATTCCACTAAAACTCAGAAATAAGCAGGAACTATACAGCATTATGAAAAACTTTGACAACTGACATTATTGACATTGGCATTCGCCTCGTGATCTAAAGCCTACTCGTTCAAAGCGAGCACTTGCAGTCTAGAAAAAGTTAATAATTAAACCTCTATTTTTCATTGAATAGTTGAGCAAAATATAGAGAGAATGTGCTACATTTTAGGAAAGATAATTTAAAGTGCAAGTTAAATATGATAAAACATACAGAGGTTTCCATTTAAAAATATGTATTTTTTGTTAATGACTTGGAAAGTATTTGCTTACCGCAAATGAAACTTACATTATTGGAAACTACGTGAAAAAGTGCTTTGGAAATGTTGCCGTAGAAAGATTGAAAAAATCACAGGAAAAGAGTTAGAGAGCCTTTGCAAAAATGCAGATTTCTGAGAAAGACCCTATATCTCTGAAACGGAAAGAGATATTGACATATGGTTTTCGTTATTCATTTTGTCAGAAGAATCGAGTCTCAGACACCGAAATCAGTTTTCGTGCATCTGCTATAGAAATAGGAGGTTCCATTCAAAAGTGTCCAACTTGGCGCACCCTGTACACAAAATTTTCAAATTTTTTAATGCCATTTTTGGGAAATGAGTCTTGCTTGTTGTAAAACACAGGACGTTTTATAAACAATAATAAAAATCGTTACCAGTCAGAGATAAATTTGGAGTAGAATTCAAAAATGTAATAATATATAAGTTGATACCTACTCTCGGTACAACCGGTGTGGCCATCTTGGAAGTTGTTAGATCGTTTGCCCTCAATGTCCTACGTATATATATATATATATATATATATATATATATATATATATATATATATATATATATATATATATATATATATATATATATATATATATATCAAAGTTATAGAGTTGACAGCGTTTGAAATTCTTTGCTACGATATTGCTGCATCCTTAGGAAGCGGCTCAGCCTATACCAATTGCTTCAGATGAGTCCATAAAAAAACTCCAATATTGAGATATCTGGGAATCTTGTCAACTACCTAATTGTCCATTCAGGGAAATCCAATTTTGAGCAAAGTTTTTAACATTTTCATAATTCCACCAAACCAATTTTTTAAAGTAATGTATGTAGGATTTTCACTTAGGCCAGTACCTATTTTTTGGCTTGATCTGAATCTACTGTGTTAATCGATATGATGCAGAAATGACAACGTTTGGTAAGTGTATATTTCTAAATAAGCAGTTTTTGCAATTTTGTCCTTAGGTTTTCTTAAACATTTCATAGATACTTAATTTTTCGCGAAATGTTTTTCATACATAATTTTTTTTGCTAGTTTTTACTACTTTACATACTGGCATTTATTCAAGTTATCTTTGATATCGAAAATGCAAACTAGCATATGGTAAAAGCAGATGATTACTGCCCCTTTGCGTTACGTCACTTTTGGGTCTTCGTTGGCACGCGACCGACATGTGGCTTGTGGCGGCAGCAGGAAAGAGGCAACGTCACCACACTTTGGCACACAGCAGAATTTACTGCTGGTTTATTAAATTTTCTTCTGCATTAATCTTCGTTATCCGATTCGACCTATAGCTAACTTGATCTTCCAAATAACCAGTAATTTTCGATTCGCATACTGAAGAGATTTGATTATTATATTGCATAAAGGTTTTATTCAAGAAATAAGAAAACGTATGATGTTGGCTTAATGGCTTCTCTAGCTTAAGCCAGTATAAGAAAACATATACAGTGTGGCCGTAAAGTATGGAACATATTAACTGAATTCAGCACAGATGAAAATCATATGTTGCTCGGACACGTCAAACTTAATTTACTTAAAAATAAGTTTATAAATATTGAATATTGAAAGTCAATCATTTCCGGTCCTGCACTCATATAGATTTATCTTCGTAAAATCACCCAGAAAATCGTTATCTGAAGTCTGACTAAGTACCTAAATGACTCCTGTAGAAAACTACTTTAATATAATACAACAAAAGAATCGGTATTATTATAGTCCTTCAATTCACTCAAGTCACCCCACTCAAGTGAAATGCGCTGCATCCTTACTTCGGTAAAATGGAAACAATTAAATAAACTTTCTCTTTTAAAAGTTTTTCTTTATTAAACTTAAATTAGTTTACGAATGACTGTTGCCATTTTCGTAACATACATTTTAATATGTTTTGTGAGGTGAACTGTCACAAACCCCCGTGCACATTATATACAGAGAATTAAAAACTATAATACAATGAAAAGGAAAAATTATGATGGGAGTAATACTAAACATGTGTTAGTTAAGTAACAGATTTGGAGACACAGAAGACATTTTGTTTACAATTTTAGTTTTATTATTCAAAAATTAACAACGAAAGGAAGGGAACTACTGAAGGCAATTTAAAAATGTAAGTGTGAGGCAATATCAACGGGAAGACCAACCTATTGGCCCACAGGTCCTGACAAAATTCCTGATTTGATAGATTTCTACATCACCAAAAACATATCTTGCAACTATATACTAATAGAAGACAACTTGGAGCTAATTTCAGACCATACCCCAATAGTGTTAACCTTAACTGAAAATATCGTCGAAAGTCCTGCAATCCCATGCTAGTCAATAAAAAAAAAACAGATTGGGAGGGCTTTAGGTTAATCTTAGAAGAAAAAATAAAGTTAGTAACCCCACTACAAACTAAGGAACAATTGGATACTGAAGTGGAAAAGTTCGTCAATGACATCCAAAATCTTCATGGAAAAACACACCTGAAATTAGAAGGAAATTGAAAGCTAATAACTATCCTAGAGAAATTTTAGAATTGATTGCACAAAAGCGAACGGCAAGAAAAAAATGGCAACACCCCAGATCCCCGCAAGATAAAACTATTTTAAATACTCTCACCCCTCAATTAAAAGAAGAAATTAAGCAGCTTAAGAATGACACCATTAGCGAATATTTGAAGAAACTAACAAATGATGCCAATACTGATTATTATTAAAAAATCCCATCATGCCAATAACCCCCATCAGAAACATGGACGGCAGCTGGGCTAGAAATAATGAGCAGAAAGCATTTAGATTTGCCGAACACCTTGATAAAATCTTTCAACCAAATCCAACCGACAGTACTGCGGCTCTACCCACTATAGATAACCAGGAAAGTGAAGAGATTCCATTAACCACAGTAGCGGAAGTAAAAAGAGAAATCAAAGAAACATAAATCCAAAGAAGGCTCCGGGATTTGACTTAATCACTGCTCAAATCCTCAAGGAACTACCGAGGAAAAATCTAGTGAAAATTACTAACCTGATCAACGCATCACTTCGACTAAAATATGTACCCCAATTGTGGAAGGTTGCTGAAGTTATTATGGTACTTAAGTGTAGCAAACCACCCCTCGAAGCAACATCGTATAGGCCCATTTCACTTTTACCGATTATGTGAAAACTTTATGAAAAACTCCTTTTAAAGAGAATAACACCAATTATAGAAAGAAAAAACCTCATCCCGCCACACCAATTTGGGTTCCGGAGTCAGCACTCCACAATTGACCAGGTTCATCGAATAACGAGTGTTATCGAGAAAGCACTAGAAAAAAAAAGTGTGTTCTACAAAATTCTTGGACGTTGCCCAGGCCTTCGACAGGGTCTGGCATGAAGGCTTGGGACACAAACTTCAACTGTTCCTACCTATCCAATATTCAACGCTGTTACTGTCATACATAACTGAAAGGTATTTCCGAATAAAGCAAGGGGATGAATACTCGGAATTAAAGAAAATACAAGCAGGTACCGCCACCAAAATATATAAAGCTATTTGTACACCCTTGCTAGACTATGGACATATACTCATGACCAACGGAACAGAAAGGACAAAACGTTATATACAAACAACAGAACAAATTGCACTAAGACTAATAACACGAACATCATGAACAAAGACTAAAAAATGACATCAACGTTGGGGCCATCCAGCTCTTGAACAACGATTGTTTAACAAGAAGACTAAATCGAGTGAAACCCTATGAACTAGTGCATGGAATTAATCGTTGATTCTTAACAAAACAAAAGAAATATGCCTATACAGGATGATTCAAAAGTGGCGTCATTCCTTTTAGGGGGTTATAGGGGCTCACTTGGAGAGTACGAGAAAAAAATTTAAAAAAATTTTTACGAAAATTTCTTGAAGATATTAACAGTTGAAAATCGAATTTCAACTTTGTTATTCAGTATTATTTTAAAATAGTCCCATGTTTGCTTCGTAGCCTTTTGGAATACTTAACCATTCGAAAAGAAAAATTACGATCTTTGCTTCAAGTCTTTTTTTGCTTCAAAGACCTCTTCTACAATTTTTTGCTGAAAAGTCAAAGCGGCAATGATGTTTTTTGTCATTAACAGATAGTTACAGGTAGGTAGCCTTTGTCAATAATAACAAGTATTTCTCAATCTGTGACATACTTTGAAGCTCCTTTCACAAAATGTACACCAACATCAAATTTGCGGATATGTGATTAGTTATGGGAAAATGCAACACTAACATAGCAGAAGGTGTAAGACCTTACACCAGCAAAGGGCTAGAGACACTGGACGATTGGCTCCAGGAATTGACGCAGATTGTGGACGATCTAGAGGTGCTCGGGTTCCAGACACAGAGGCACAGGTATTGGAGATAATTGCAGCAGAGCCTTCCAGGAGTGCTCGGAGAGTCGCACAACAATTGACACTTTCCCAGGCACCGGATAATTGTCCCTATAACTCCCCAGAGGAAGGGCCACATTCCTACCATGTATGTAAGATACACAGGGCAAAAGGACACATTAACTCTCTGATCTTCCGAACACCGGTACAAATTGAGCAGGAGTTAATTAACCGAATCCGAGAAGCTGATCAAAAGTGATCCCAGACTGCGGCGAAGAGTGCACAATAAAGTGATTGGGGAACAAACATGTCTGGAGTTAAACGGGCACAACTTCGTCAACCTCTTGTGATTTAACAACTTAATTGTATGTTATTTGATTAATATTGATCATTGATACATCGCCTTCAACAGGTTTTCGTTGACAGATATGGGGGATTTAGGTATATCACTCATCTGCTCCAAAAAGGATGGCAGCACTGACGGCAAATTGACAGAGTTATCCTAACCTCAAAATATTTCTATTGCCTTCTCTTTCTTTGTTTTGTGTTTATCCATGGTTACCACAATTTTCAATAATTAAGAAGTAACGTAATGGTAATTAGGCAGATTACCTTGAAAAGCATCGTTGCCGTAATTCTGATCTAGTTTTTGGCAAATAACTCAGTTTTTGATAAGAATTAATTTTTTTAAACATTTTTTCCTGTACTCCCAAAACACCCCCAGACAACACCCCCAGAGGAATGACGCCACTTTTGAATCACCCTGTATATGTACAGATTTAAATAGTGACTCTCCAATGGCAAAGCCGAAGTTAATATCATAGGATACCGCGTTGCAAATGCGGGTCGGCCACTAAGAGAGGTGGTCGGCCGTATCTCACAAACTATTAGTCGTATCGATTTCAAATAAAAAAATAAATGAGTAAAGTGACCAAGAGAAATTGCTGGAAATTGGCTATTATTTGGCCTTCCCCCACCACTTTATTTGACTAGCTAGAACAATAAGACTCCAACAGAAAATAAGTCAAATTCTCTCAAGAATTGAACTAAAGAAATTTCAACATACCTTAGCCTATCTGAAACCGCAAAAAATCGGTATTTAAAATTTACTGTTGCAATTTCCCCCTCTAGCGTCCATTTTGCGAAATTGAAAGTCATTTCCAGCAATTTCCCGTGGTCTCTTTACTCATATTATTTTTTACCTGAAATCGATACGACTAATGGTTTGTGAGATACGGCCAACTACCTCTCTTAGTGGCCCACCCTGTACATCTAGTAGTTTAGGTTAAAGAAAAGTAGCTTATTGGTGTAAACTAGATTGCTATAACAAACTAATAATAAAAAAATATATTCAAAATTATGAATTATTTCTATCTATTTATATCCATAATTGGGTAATAATAATTAATTATTTAAGCAGCATATTGTCAACGACTGTATTGTCAATGCATCAGTTTTCTCTTGCTGTGGTTTGCTTATTTTAACGACTTTATTCTAACTTTTAATCATCTAGCTTTTACAGAATTAAAACACATTTAAAACAACCGATTTCTGCACATTGGATTTTTGGAAAAATTCACTAAACATTGCGCCAATATGCTGGTTCATTGAGCCAATAATCCATAATAATAACCTTCCGTATCTCACAGATCGTTACGTCGCGAACCCATGTTGTCTAAGATTTTTTTTGTACATTTTAGTCCTTTCTAATATTTTTATTATATCTTGTAGAAAGATGTGATACTTAGAGACTTTTGGAATCAATGATTTTCAATTTTGAAGTTAGAACCGACTACACGCTACAACATCTGTTCATGAAAATACGAAAAGTCATTCGGCACATTACGGTAAAAGCTTCTAAACACCCCCAAAACACTTCCGGCCCTATGAACACCTCGCTCAATCCTTTTAATAAATCATGACCAACGCACCATGACTTTTGAAAACATTAGAACATCGCACGACTGGTCTTCAATTGTTTTCACCGGAAACACAGATTTGCCAAAACAACGGAAGGATATTGTTCGAGTCGGAAGTCACTGGGGGAACGACGAGTGTCAACAGTTGGTGCACTTGTCGATTGTGGGACTCCCCTTTTAGAGGGACATTTGGTGGAACTTTACGTTTGATACGTCACAGTGTACGTGAGCTTTAAAGTAGTGTTTCCTGTTGGAAGAAATATCGGGGTAGCACCTGAGTTAGATTGAAATAATTTCTATACAGGGTGATTCAGAATTGGCATGATTCCCTTGAGGGATTATACTTGGAGACTACGACTGATTTGAGTGAAGAACTTATAGTTTCAACAGTGAAATAATCTGTTTTTTTTGTTCTAACTTTTGCTGATTTACACATAAAGCAGCAGATATCAACGCAATATTAGTACGCGAAACCTCACTTGCAGGTGGGATTAAAAAATATTGCTGTCTAGATTAATATTTTGTTTATTTCATTTTATTCACTTCTGTAATTATTTTTTAATACTTTTTTGGTTCATCCTATCTACACCCTGACGCCTCACCTAATCACACATCTAATTTTATCACTACATTTCACCCTATACGCTGCTATTTTCCACGTTATTATCAACTCACTTAAATTGTAGGAGTTTCCTGGTTGCAGATTCGCCATGATATACATGTGCTGATTTTTAGGCTAAATTTTAGGACCTACTATTAGCGAATTCAACTGCCGATGGGGGTGCTGCGAGAAGTAAGCAAATATGGCGGATAACGAGTACCATTTGATAAATAAGCGAAACGTGAGAGTATCTAGTTTATGTTGAGGTTGTTGGGAATATGAAAAAAAAATGACCGTGTTCATGAAACAAACTGCTGTGTTGTCTGTGAACATTCATCCAGGAAAGAATGCAGATAGAACTATCATTTTTCATTACTTTCCGTAGAGAAATGGTGGTCAAGTTGTGCTTTCAAACATGTATGGGGTTAAAGAGAATGTGGATCGGCGAGGCCTTTCAGAAATTTACCATGATTTGGATGGGGTGAGCAAAAGTGTTGAAATGCTTGACCTGAAGAAGGGTTGGCTGCAGAGGAATTCCTACGGGTCCACGCATTTCTACGGTGATAGTAGTGACGTGGATGTGGGGTATTGTGAAAGCTCGTTAAATGAAGATAAAGACAGACAATTCAAGGAAAGAGCGGTGATTTACGCATTAACTTTTCTCCTGCAATTAAAAGTGATCAATAGATGGACATTTTATTTCCAGTAACTTATAAGGTTTTCCATTTTTAAGCATAACACCATCGTGCGAAAATGCTAGCCATATAAATGTATTGTATTGTTGTTACATTGCTAGTAGTATAATTATTAGAAGTTGCTTTGAATTTAATCCTTCTCCTCTTCAAGCGTAATGTGGTCGCAAACATTCATTAGTAAAAATGCATTAGACGAATAAGAAGAGAAAAAAGAAAACCGACGGAAAGCAAAGTCGTTGTAAAAGTTAATGCTAAAATTGGCTCACATTTACGAAAATAATGAATCACCTGATATGATGATATGGCTTGGCTGCCCCTCTTAGGAAAAATATTCTTAATGTTTATACGTGGGACGTAACTGGACGATGTGTACAAGTGAATGGTAATTATTTTGAACACGCTGTATAAGTTACATTAATGTTAGTGTGAGTTACTAATTTCGAATTCTATCACCCTGAATTTCCGTTCATGTTAATATTTGGGAAAATGGTAAATCAAAACGTTTGTTTTTCAGCTTTACATATTGCTAGTCCCAAAAAATTAACTTAATATCATCTTATGCAGATTAATTAATTTTGTTTTGTTACTACTAATCTTAAACTGTTATATATCTTACTATACTCGTATATGCGAATACCGGTATATTTATTTTCGCACTTTTTGGAACCACATTGTAGTAACTTGATTTTATAACTGCAATTATAGCACAGCTACATATTAATCAGTCCCTAGTATCTAAATTGAAATACGAAATATTTACTTAAAACCATTCTAAAACTAATATTGACATGCTACATACAATATTTAAGACACAAAACAAATTAGTCAAAGGGAAACCACTAAATTAATAAGAAAAGCAAATAAAATTAAATTAATATCAACACAATTCGTTAGCTCAAAAGTCCTGTTGATTCCGCGTTCGTCATATTCCAAGCACATGGTTGTGTAATTATACGCTTTAGCGTGTGTTGAGAATGGGTCTTGTGTTCCTTATGGACGGATGAATGCGGAGGAAATAATAATTTAGGGTGGAAAACCAGTCAGTTTACACAACAGGGAGAGCTAAATAGCGTACATTTTTAAGGGTTTATTTACGCACCACATCATTGGGGAGATTTTGCAAAATATAGACTATGAGCTTTAATTAGACAACATACTTTATGCATAATAGGCAATTACGGTTATATTTTTACAGGGTATATTCAGTTTTTGCATAGGGAACTGCAGCCGCAGGAATCAGCTAGTTGATGCTTCTAAGCAGGTATACAGTTCGATAAACTCAGTTTAATTTTTTTTGAAACAACGTTTTCCTCGTTTATGTGATATAAGCATATCGCGCATTCATTTCCAACGGTATCTTGTTATATTTTCTATTAGGAGCAGCATTATAGGCAGTATTATAGGCAGCAAAATTATAAATTATAATTAATTTGGATTTTGAAAACCAAGCAATAAATAATAGCAAATTCTTTATTTACAAAGTCTTCACGTTTTCACATAGAAAGTAAACATAATTATGAAAAGTTGCCTTCGTCCAGAGACACTTGACAAAAAATGTTTTATTGTTTTATTTTCAAAGCCGCAAGAAAATGTTTGTTTTGTTATTAATTACACAGAGCTATTGTTACTAGACTTAATGGAAATCATTCCCATTAACGAAGTGTTATAGTAATATGATAAGGCATATTGTCCAATAATTTTGTTCCTTCAAAGCAATTATTTTTCTTTAAATTACGCCTTGTTTAACTTAATTCATTTTTTAGAAAAATGGGTTTTAATTTTCAAAGTAGCTACTTACCAGAAAGAACGTTTTTCTTAATTAAGAGTAGTAGTACTAAAAAATTTCTTTCGAAAAGGCTATCGACCTATCAGTCTTTCTGCCCTGAGTTACAACGTTTTGTATATGCAATTAGTAAACTATGGGTTTTGTTTCCATCTTGATTGCAAACGAGTGTTTGCAAGATTCAACAAATGTTCCGAGATCCTTGTCAAGTTTGTGCTTTCGAAGAGTAGTCGGTTTGATGGATTCTAAAATGGCTTTGCTGGGAGTCGGATCTTCGTTATCAGTCTCAATTCTATCTGTTCTGTTGTCTGTATATGCCGTTTAGTTTTATCAGTAGCGTTTGCGATTAAAATATTTGAACGTAATCTATTAGTGGTCGGCAGATCGCTTTATAATACATTATGGTTGCTGTCTTGGTACTGATACCATTGTTTTTGTAAGTAAGTGTTCGGAAGTGTTTGGCTCTCTTGGTTAGATCTGTTCTGATGTTTTGTACGTGTTTTGTGAATTTTAATTTCTTGTTCATTGTTATTCCTAGGTAGTTCACATTGTCGGTCGGTTTGGTTATTTGACCGTCCGTGGTGATGGTTGGAGAGTCTGGTTTAATTCGGTGGTTTGAGAGGAGCTGTCGGTTTTTTGATGCATTTGATGTGAGTCTCGATGTGTAGAACCGTACTGTTATTGTGTCTGTTAGTGTTTGGAGTTTGTCCGCTGCTCTGGAGGTCGTTCTGTCAGGCGTGATAAGAGTAGTGTCGTCAGCTTATTGCAGCAAGTAAGCGTTTTGTTCTATACCTTCTTTGTCTTGTCTGTTGTGGTTGTATATGTCATGGCAATATATGTTGTAAAGCAGCGGTGAGAGTGGTGAACCTTGAGGAAAGTCTTTCTCAGTTGAGAAGGGGATAGAGTAGTTGTCCGTTGATTCGTACTTCCAGTTGTCTGTCCTCTAGTAGTTGTTTGATAATATGTATTAAGTAGTTTGAAGTGCCAAGTTTGTGCAGTTTGTACAGTAAGCCCTCGATCCAAACACTGTCAAAGGCCTTATTTATGTCTAAAAATTGGCTGGTAGTTTTTCCTCTGGTTAGGTGTGTGGTTTGTATGTTATTAGTCAGAACAAAAAGTGGATGTATGTTGAGTTTTTAGTCTTGAAGAAAAACTGGTATTTTGGAATATGATGTCTTATTAAATTCTGTAATCTGTTTTTTATTATGTGTCCAAACAGTTGGCTCAACATCGGGAGTAGCGTGATGGGTCTGTAATTTTTTGGTAGTGTGTTATCAAGTCAATTCTTTAAAATAGGAGTTATTATTCCGTTCTTCCATGACTTGGGTATTTTGGTCGTGGTGATCCATCCGATTAAATTTTCGTAATATGAGGTCATATATTTCTTGTGTTAAATGCTTAAGTACCTTGCTTTTAATATTGTCTTTCGCGGAAGCCGTGTTTTTCAGTTGTGCTAAGGCTTCGAGATATTCGGCCTCTGTAATGATTTCTTAGTTTAGACCCGTCGTGTTTCTTGAAAAGTCGTCATGACATTTGTTCATCCGTTCCTAGTTGTCGGTGGCAAAGTTTGTGTTTGTTGACCTTTTAAAGGTTCCTTGAAAGTGGCTGGCGAAGGCGTCCGCTTTATGTTTGTCCGAGTATCGTTGTGTTCCTTGCTAATTGATAATGCCTGTCGAACTTGTTCTAGATAATTTTTAATTTTTTTGCCAATATGTTTTTCCTTAATCTTTTTCGATTTCTTGGCATGTTTCAATCCATGTGTGTTGTAGGTATTGGAATATCATAGCTTTAATGTTTCTGTTTAAGTTGTAAATTGTTCTTTTGATAGAGTCGTCCTGTGTAATTCGGTATTGTCTGTATAAATCTCTTTTATGTTTTATTTGTCTTAGTACAAACCTGGGTAGAGTATCCTGGTAAAAGGTATTTTTAATTTGTTGTGAGAATTTTTGTATGTTATGTGAAAAGTGATCTTGCAGATATTCGACGGATATAAGTCCGGGGTTTGCCTTTATGTAGCCAAGGGTGTGTGATTTAACTTTGTCCAAGTCAGTCTTGTTTTAGGTGAGTTTTTCAGAGCTAGGTTTTGCTGTGGGGATAGTAGGTAGAGTTTGTTTTGAGTTGAAGTTAAAATCTGTTTAATTGTCTCTTTTTCATTTTGTTCATGTTAAGATCTCCAATAATTATGGCATATGTGTTTAGACTTGCTTTCGTTAGAATGTTTTGCTCGATGTTGGAGCGTGGGTGGATATCTTAATTAATAAATGCTAGCCAATTATAAAAAACGCACTGACAACCTCCTGCTCTTCTGATGCTTCTATGTAGGTATCGCACAGGATCACCATACTTTTTTATTAAAAGCCAACAAACGTGTTTGCGAAAAGTCATTAGATGTTTACGAAGAGTTTTAATCAGATACAAATTAATACGAGACATTCCGTGGTCCTACTAATGAACCATTGCTTGTCAAGATCTATACACAGCCATGTTTTGCAAAAAAGTTTTATCAAAAACGCTATTTAAAATAATTATTGCTGTTCAGTTTGCTAAAAACAACTTGCTGTATTGAATTGCGTAAATGCGACGAGAACTTATTCGTGAAAATTATTCTCTTAAAAACGCGCATCGATGAATATGAATATTCATACCATGTTGCAAACGGAGTTTTCAAAATTATGTGCTTTTTTAAATTGCAAAATAAACACAAATTTAACATGTTATAATTAATTAATTTGATATATCGCAGCACCTGCCTAAGGAAACAAATTTGCTGATATTTAATTAATGTTTTAAGTAGTAATTGAACATGTAGGAATGTAGTGTTATAAATGTAATTTAATGCTGTTTTTAACAAGTATGGTTTATAATAGTTCACTTCCTATTGCGATCAGATGAAACAATAAAGTTTTCAGTCAACTGGCACTTGAGCCCCCTATGGGGATGTTTTCATAAGGCAAAGGGTGCACCAGGCGCCCCCCGCAGTGAACATCTGCCGATACTCTTCTGGATATTATCACGATAATTGAAACTGATAGACATAATTAGCCTTTGTTTGGATTGGCAGATTTGGTTGGCTTCTGAACACTTAAATGTTTTATATCGAAAATAAGTTATAATTAACATCACTTGAGAATTAGTGTGTAACCGGAATAATTGTTTTATTTGCGATGCGAAAACAAAAGTGAAGTAACAGTTAAAATGGTTTAAAAACAAATTTTTGTTAACTGGCAAGAATTATCTGATCTGTAAGTGAAGTAAAATAGATTTCTTGCCAAAGGCGCGTATTGTAAGCTTTCTTATTACATAAGTGATAGTTTCTTGACCGATACACGAATAATTGAAAAATGGTTTTCTTTCTTGGGTATTCGGTCTGGGCCCAGTGGTGAAAAAAATAAAAAAACTTTATCAGCTGCCAAGCTTTCGGAGATTTATTACCGCCTTTTTCAGGGCTGGAAGCGTTATTGCACAAATTCAATCAAACATAAGCTAAAGTAAACGGGGTACAAAACTTAAAATACATATACAGGGTACTCACTGCTAATTGTTTCTTATAAGAAGTCTGGGAACCCTCCAGAATCCTATTATTAGTTAAGTCTGATGGAACATCTCATTTTCATTAATAACAATTATCATTACCGTAAGGTGGGGTTACTTGCAACTATGGTACAACTTTCAACAATATTGCACCAGTGTAAATATTGTTTTACAACTACCCTAGATTAGATCCGTCTTCAACCACGAGCATGTTTCCGTTAGTATGGACCGGTCGCTCGGTGCATGTGCATACATTTCGTTGGTGAATATCAAATTTTACCTAAATTGGCGGAATTTTTGGGGATCGTTGGGAGGCCTTCTAAATTTTTGTCGGATAACTTCTCTTGTCCAAGGGTTATTTACTTATGGAATTGTTTGAAATTTGGATACATTGTGTATATTTTCCTGACTGTATTTTAATTTAATTAAAAATAAAATTACTTGGCATCAGTTAATTATTTATTTATTATTTCATTCTAAAAACGTTTCGGTGTCTTTTTCCACCATCATCAGTTTGTATCTGTAGTTGTTGCTATCTTCAGTTTTGGCATGAAATTTCATGGCAGCTGAAAAAGTTTTTCTTTTTTTCACCACTGGACCAGACCGAATTCCCAAGAAAGAAAACCATATTTCAATTTTTCTCATTTCATTTGGATGTTAAGATCTGAGTAGGAATGTTCTTGGTCCATCCTTTTTCTTGGCCTCAGCCTCTCCACTGGAAGTTGCTAGTTCAGCATCGCTATTATAATCTTTGATACGGCCGCCCGAAATAGTTCAACAAATCACAGACCAAACAATCCTTACAGATTGCGCAGCCAAGAAATACTAAGCCGGCTTATACTTCTACGACCTCTGATTTTTTTCTTGCATGATTAGTGGCAGAATTTCATATTTTACTTTTTACAGATGTGCCCACGAAACGGTCGATAAAAAGAAATTGTAATTATAGTATACAAATAGATGCTGCCAGCTGCAGTAAATTGATAGTTTTTCAGTTTGTTAACTATTTGCATGCATAATTGAGGGCCGCACCCGTCATCTATCTGTAATGCCATTGGATTTCAACTGAAATTTTGCTTAACTACAATCCAAATGTTCATCAAAATTGCCTACCAGGGATTCCATTAATTTACGTGTTTTATGATAGAAAGTTAGATAGTCAAAAGGTAAATGGCCGGCGGGTTTTAGTGGGTGAATCACAAAATTGGGCAGATGGCCCGCACCCTTAAAGACCATGGATCACGAATAGCTAAAAAGAGAGTAAAAACAAAGGAAATTTCTAATTTATAGCAGGACCATAAAGAATACAGGGTGAATCAAAATTGGCGACATTTCTCTGGAGATGTTGTCTGGGTGTGTTTTAGGCGTACAGGAAAAATAGTAAAGAAAATTAATTGTTATAGATACTGAGATATTTGCAAAAAACTAGATTAGAAGGAAGGTAACAGTGTTTTTCAAGGTAATCTGCCTAATTAATTTTACGTAAATTTCTGTTGCTTCGTAATAATTAAAAACCCTCACTCACAGACAGTGACAATAAAATAGGTTAAGATAAACGGTGAATTCAACAGGATTCGTTAAATGTAGGGATTTACTTTTTCGAAAAGTCAATAGTGACAACGAGAAATTGTTCTTTATTGTCATCATAACCTCGAATTGACGTGTTTACAAATAAACTTATATTTCTGTCTTTAATTCCAAACAACTTAATGCCTGTCTCTCACCTTATAGTGCACACTTCTCGATCAGCTTCTCGTATTCGGTTAATTAAATGCTGCTCAATTTGTACCGTTGTTCGGTAGACCAGAGGTTTAATGTGTCGTTGTGTTCTGTGTACCTTACAGAAGTGGTAGGTATCTAGCCCTTCTTCGGTATTTATATGGTGCCTGGGAAAGTGTCAGTTATTGTGAAATGCTCTGAGTTCCCCTGGAAGACTCTGCTGAGACAATTATTTCCAATAACTGTGCCTCTGTGTCTGGAACCCGAGCACCCCTGAATCGTGCACTATCTGCCTCAATTCCTGGGGCCAATCGTCCGGTGTCTCTAGCCCTTTGCTGGTGTAAGTTCTTACAGCTTCTGCTATGTTACTGTGGCATTTCCCCACAACTAATCGCATATCCGCAAATTCGAGGTTGATGCACATTTTGTGAAAGGTGCTTCAAAGCAAGTCACAGTTTGTCAAATGCTTGTTATTATTGACAAATGCTATCTACCTGTAACTATCTGTTAATGACAAAAAGCATCATTGCTGCTTGGACTTGATTTTCATCAAATAATTGTAGAAGAGAAGTTTTTTTACATCAAAATTTTTCGTAATTTGAAGCAAATTGAAGTCACCCGGTTTTGCGCAACACGCAGTTTGAACACTGTTCAGTATGGATTTAAGCGTTTACAATAATAATTTTAGCATACAAAATAACTCAAGTGAAAAAGTCTTCAAAATGCACCACAAATTGGTGCTAGGAAAACTACGAAAATGAATCGAAAATGTGAGTATAGAATAGCCTCTAAATCACCATTTAGGCAGTTCAGTGATAACAAATCCCCTTAATCCAATAGCATGATACTCCTAATACAATATGGAATAAACTTTCGGTAAATTTATTTCCGCCAAATAAGCCGTTAGAACAAGTGCCGAATCGTAAACAATAGATCAAGCATTAAAGTGTTTGATGTACTAGAGAATTCATTCCAATGTATTCCTGGGTTTTCAGTCAATTTTATTGTCACTAATTATGGTGTTATGTGATGAGCCCTGCGTTTCGTCCCGGGTCTACCTATTGGACTCGTCAGTAAGGCTTAGGTAGACCCTGCCTTATACGCCGGACACCGGTTATACGCGTTCGGACGTAAATGAACCGAGCCGGCGTAGATCTTGTGCGGTGAGATGTTGACACTTCGCTAAAACTTCCACAATAATTGCGTCAAAACAGCCCCAATAATGCCTCTAAGCTAAGAAGAACAGGAATTTGAAGCGACTAGTAGAAAAATATTTAGAGTACCTGTATTATGTAATTATGTTTTGTGGATTTAACAAAAGTCTTCTACTATGTGTCGTAAAAATTTGTGTGTTATGATTGAAAAAACTTAAGTAATATGTAAAAACACAAAAACATAAGAGAAAAATATAAGAACACTTAATCTTCTATACAGATAATAAAAAAATCAGAAAATGGGCCAAGATATGAATCGAAGGATTTACAGAAACAGAATAGGTAAGTTAGTACGGAGTAACACATTACGCAGAAGCAAATCTATAAGATATACGTATCTCTCCCTCTCGATCTCTCAATATATATTCCACAAGATGAATATAATCTATATGTAGCTATTAGTAACTGAAATTCCCATTGAATACATTTTAAATATACGTTGTCTGAAATCAGTTCATCGAATAGTTTCAAATTCTTTCTATTCTTCACGTTCCGTCTTCTTGTCGAAGGTTAGATATCATCAAGGCTATTCTAATACTTAGCAACTGCTTTCAATAATTCGGATGATGTTAGTCCATACCAGTGTCTCAAGTATTGAAGCCACGACGTTTTTATTCTTCCTTAAACTCTCTTATTTTTATGTTTTCTTCCAAATTATGTTTTGTAGTTGCCCAAATTTGAGTTCTTTTATTACATGTCCAGAATTTTCCAGTTTTCTCCTTTTTTCAGTGTTAATATGTTCCTCATTCTTCTGAATTTTTCGACGCACTTTGATGTTCGTGACTCTCTCAGTCCATGATACTTTTAATGTAGCTACGCCGATAACAATCTTTCCAATGCCTCAAGTTTATCCAAATGCCTTCCTTGTTATTTCTATTTGCGATCTTATTTCTGGTGGTTGGTTCTCACTCTCTCTATGTGTGAACTATTGATTATGAAATTTACTGGGATATTTTATCTTTTTTGTTTTAACCACGAATTTCGTTTTTTAAGGTTTATTTTTAGACTGTAAGCATTACATGCATCAATTAATGTTTGCAGAAGTGCTTATGGATTATGCAGGTTGTCAGGTGACGTCGGCGACTATCATGTTGTTTAAACTCTGCACATTGATAGTTACTTCTTCTTCTATATTACTCAAGGCATCTCGAAAAATTGACTCGATCGAAAATATATTAAACAAAAGTGGAGAAGGCATAAAGTCTTGATGTTAACCTTCTCCGAAAGTTGTCCTTTAACTCTAATCTTTGCTTTTTGTTTACACTAAAGATTTGTTACGATTATAGTAACTCGGCTATCAATGTTTAGATATTTAAGGATTTCAGCAGGTTTGCGATGTCTCACCTTATCAAATGCTTTTTCCCATTTAAAATGCGGTTCCCATGACCATTCTAAAGCCTACTTTATTATCACTTAATTCCGAGTTCACTTTAGCAAATTTTATGTTATACAGAGTATCTGTAAAATGTGTGTATAAAATTCTACCGCAGATTCCTGGGGTGACCACGGAAAACTATGAATAAAATTGCTATATCAAAAGCATATCAATCTTATTTAGCTCAATTCCGAATCAACTGGCATTTCATTCCATCTAAGTCACTGCAATTTGGGGGCCTATGGGAATCTGCCATTAAATCCGTCAAAAATCATTTCAAACGAATTAAGAAAAACACGACCTTGACTTTCGAAGAATTGTATCCCTATCACTCCAGTGGAAGCTGTGCTGAACTCGAGTCCTCTCGTACCTATTTCTCATGATCCAAATGGCCTTCAAGCAATCACACCAGGACATTTCATCATTGGAGAAACATTGACAACTTAACGATATTCGTTCAAAAGTTGTAAATTATAACAAGCGATTTGAATATGTTCGTCGCGTGGCTCAACACTTCTGGGCTCGATGAAGTACAGAGTATTTTCATGAGGTTCAACAGCGAAACAAGTGGAAAATCAAGTAAATTTGGGCGTCACTGGTGGGCTGCCTAGTCTAGATCAAGGAGGACAATCTACTACTATGGGACGAATCATCGATGTTCATCTGGCACACACAAACGAGCAATCACTAGGATTTGATTGATACCCAATGGAGAGGAGGATGTTCAACATGAATCAAAAATTTTAAAATGTTATAATTATGTTGTTATCTAGTATGGTGTATGTTGAAGGAAGTTGTATTCGTTGAAAGCGAACTTTTAAGCGCGGCGGCATGTTACGCTGCTGTTATGTAGATCGACATGTGTTATTTTTACGCTACTGTTGAGCCTTTTTTTACATTTGAATCCGATAGGTTAGAAATATTAGCTCCCCTCTTTACTACTTTTTCTCTTGCTGTTAAAACAAGCTCATTTTGGACCTTTGCCATTATTGTAACTTCACCAATAGTTAAATATGAGTATATGGAAGCAGTTCACCAGCATTTTGTTTTTCATCGAACAAACAGCTGGGCAGTTCAAAACCACCAAATAAACATGATGATTTGACCTATTTTGACTAATCCAAATGGGGCGGTTTTCGAAATACAGGGCGTCAAAGTAAAGAATAGAAAATCGGAAAAAAAATTATTTGGTTTGTAATGTTACTATCTGGACGAATTTTTTTATCGGTGAGTTTTAGGTGTTAATAAATTAAAATCCCTTAAAATTGTCTTTCCCGATTGAAGAAGGCGCTGTCTGAGATATACGACTCCTATTCAAAATGCCAATTTTTTTTATCGCCTAGTATAACAGTTATTTGTAACGAGACTTGTGTTTGTACACATGTTTGCTGCAAAAAACTATCTATTGATGGTCTCTACATGTATTGCTTCTTGATAAATTTGAACTTCAAAGCGTACATCATTACCAGTAAAGTAATTATTTGAATAGTTAAATTTTTTTTAACTAAACTGCTCAAAATCAACGTTACCCTGACAAATTTCGATTAACTTTGGAACTGGATACATTCTGAATGCATCGAGCAAATTGATTTCTGTTTGAAGCATTGTCTAGTGCAATTCTGTCGCGGTTCGTGCGTGGTTTGGCAAAAAATTAATGCATCAGATAAAGTTTCTACAGGGTGGCAAATGAAACAATGCATAATTGGTGAAAGTTCAGCGTGTACTCAGTTGGACAAAAAAACGATTTTTTGCAATTCAACAGAACAAGCTTAAAGATAGAGCTCATATCTCGGAAAACGTTATTGAATTTTTCGCTTTTCTCGTTTATTTACAGATTGGCCTTGAAAAAATCAACTTTGTGTACCTTTTGATCTTGTTGTGACGTTTTTTTCTTGAACGCATTTTCAAGTTGCTAGGGTTTGTATTGAAGCTTAAAATTCATAGTGTATTTGAGAAAATAATAATTCAATATACCGGCTTGAATGAATGAACGAAATATTTGCTTCACTTAGTTGTAAACTCCACTTAGTTGAAAATCATCCAGAATCACAGGTTTCGGGGGAATTCTGATTTGGGTATTGTTTTGTGTAACCCTGTATACCGAATTTTAGTTTTCCATTGTCTATGAATTATTGTTGTGTATTTTTGGATTAAATTGGATTAGATTGGATGTGTATTTTTGGATTAAACTGTTTGATTATATTGTCTATGAAGTTTAAGCTTCAATATCAGGTTTAAATCGTGAAACGCGAATCAAGACGAGAAAAGTTATCGCTGCGAAACTAAAAAGTCGATTTTTTTATATCACCGTTTAAATAGAAGTATTGATGTTGAGATCCAAGAAAATCTTTTATGTCTTATTAGGAACATGTGGAATTTTCACCAATTTTGCATTGTTTCATTTGCCACCCTGTAGAAAATCTATCGGCTGAACTAATCTTTTGCGAAAATATGCACTAACCGAAAAATAATTGGACTAAATAACGCTTTAAACAGAAACCAAATCTCTTTAAGCAATCAGATCCAGTTTCAAAGTTAGGGCAAATTTCGCTGTATAACGTTCATTTGGTTGAGTAGCTTTTTTGAAAATGCAATTTTAAGTAATATATCATACACTTAATAAATAGTTGTACTTTTTTTTTAACTGTTTGGATTTATTAAATGTTCTAAGTAATTGCCGTCATCATTCCTACAAAGAGGAATTCGACGTGAAAAGTTAAAATGGACCCTATCTTCAGTTCCTCGTCGTTTCTTAAAATATTCATTGAATTTTCAATTCGTCTCATTATTTACGGGCGTTGAGTGAACATTGATTTTAGAGGCCCCCTAAAAAAGTAATCGATTAGAGTCAAGCCCAGCTTGCGCGGAGGCCAAATTACCGGGTATCATTCCCTTAACTGACCAATCTGTCCTATTTGACCTGTTTTTTAGAGTAAGTTGACCTGTTGTAAATTGTAAGTTCCGTTTTGTTAGGCAAACGTTGTCAAATGTCAAATAACAAATTTGAATCTAGAGACACTGTTGCCAAATTTGCTTCAGTTTCGGAACTATTGAAAAAACCAAATACTTGTCTTGTCACATTTTATTAGGTTTCAAAACTCTACACGCTCATTTTAAATGTAACTCTAGTTTTTCAAATACGGACCTGACAGTTGAAAATTTTTTAATAGAACCCGATACCAAAAAATACATAGGCGTGATATCTGGAGATCGAGGAGGTCAGTTTATAGAACCATTGTTTCCAATCCAAGCATTGGGTTTTTAGTCATTTAGCAGATGGCTTTTTTCAGGCAGTAAACCATATGTGCTAGAGCGCTGTCTTGTTGGAAATACTCCAGCTTCCGTATGACATTAAGAGAAAAGTCATTTATACAATTCTATCTAAAATATGGAACTGTCGATAAATATGGCGGTTTTCTTAAGATCAGTTGTAGTGAATGTGTCCATTGAAATACGTCTTGCTGCAAAAACAGTTTTTAAAGGACCATGAAGCTGTTTTGCATAAAATCACATCTTGGCTTGTTCTCCCTATTAGCCATCCGCAAAAATTTTTGCCTCCCTCGACAGTCCTTGGCCCTCAAATATTACGATATATTGCACTTATTGTTCTTTAAAATTCGCTTCGTAATACTTTTTGAAATTAACGAATCGTTTTCAATTTCTCGATGATCAAGACACCTCTTGGTCATGGATATTTTTTACGTGCGCAATGTCAAAGCATTTTAATGGTTAATCGTGGTACTTTCACAATACCGACTGCCGCCACCACGATCTTGGAATCATTACGTATTGAGGACCTTCATCATTAATCATTTCTATTTTCAGTACAATTTGTTTTTCAAAAATAAAAAGCTGAAATTCTAGGTCGAGTTTGTATTTTTGAAGCAACAGACCTTGGTGGTGGATTTTTCGATGAAAACGTGGGAAAGTGTAAACATATGGTCATTAACAACAGCAAAAATATTAATTTAAAAGAACGAGAAGAAAACTCAGGTACGTGTTTAAAAGATTGAAGTTGAGGCTTGATTCATCATCAAGTGGAAGTGCTGTTTTGTCACGTTTAATATAAATTAGCAGGACTTTAAAATCTAAAAAAATTGTGAGAGATATTTTTTTTCGACAGTATTTTCCGGTTCCGGTAACATTTGTGTTTTTTTCAATATTTTCGAAATCGACTGAAATTTTACAGCAGCGTCTCGAAATATTAAATTGTCATCAAATTTGACAAAAGTGGTTCCATTTAACCGAACTTGTAATTATTATGGTTCAGTAGATAGCAATTCAGTTGGAAAAACCGCAATCACTCAGCTAACAAAGTTGCGGGGGAAAAACCACGAAAGTCCAGCTAGTGAGAGAGTTGGTGTTTCCTGTCTTTTCCTACGGCTCAGAGACATGAATGATACGTGCTGCTGAAGACGCATAGACGCTTTTGAGATCGGACGGCTAGAAGAACCGATATCTCAATCCTTGATGAAATTCGTCCACAACAGGGACTGTCTTCTCTGACATATGGCCTAATTTTAAAATGTTTTGATCACATCAACAGAAATTATAATATGGAGAAGCCAGTTGTCCAGGGAAGATCGACGTGAGCTCGGACTTTCAGTTAGCCAACTAGATGGACCGATATAATTTCCAAGGTCACGAACATGAGGCTGGAAATTGCAACGCATGAAATGAAAAACCGGCAGGTGAAACGAAGATTAAAGTCTCATAATCTTTTCAAATCGGTTACGATGTTAAACTGAGACGAAGATAACAATAGTGGCTTCCAGCAATTGGATCATTCTCATCATCATTGCTCGAGGTGGAAACGATCACGACCGTTGGTACACGTCGGGGAAATTTGCTTAGAATTTCAGGTGGGTTGGTCACCAGAAACAATGGTCATCCAGAAAATATAAAAATATAATTTCCTTTACTTGTTGAGATTAATCTGAAACTGAGAATCGGGCAGAAAAAATCAGGTCTAATTATTCAGTCACACTTATGAATAATTCGATTGCATGAGATGTGAAAAATACTTCAATTCATTTTCCTTCTTTGCTCACAAGGGGCATTCGGATGACCACACGTCTCTCAGGAGGCATTCGGGATGCTACCAGAGGAGATACGGGCACAGAAATATTATCAATATCGATTTTGTTTAACGTTTAGAATTAAAATCTGTATGTGTAAAAACCGTGGTGAATTTAAATATATTATATTCACTTTCACAAAATGTACCAAGTTTTGTGTAGCAAGCGCAAGCGGTGCATTAGAAAAACTTTTATGGCAATAAGGGCAAGCAGATCCGTCATCAAATGCTTTTGTTTCCCACTAATCCGCTTTGATTATTTTTGCTGAAAAAGACCCTGTACAAGGGATTCATCGATGCATCCCTGTAAACGCACCCTCTCGTAATCACGGGTGCGGCCTATACAACCACCGAACGACGAAACGTCCCTTTCCCCCCTTCAATCGGGGGAATGCCGACATTGCCCCTGTCTTCCCCACGCATTCGTGCTCCCCTTTCCGCCCGCACTTCATTTGCCTTCACTGTCGAACCATTTTGTCAGCGCCACAGAAATGAGTATATCGATACGTGTGATATTTCGATGAAAAACGAGTTTCGTAAGATATTTTTCTCAGTAGAGAACAGCACACGGGTAGAAACTAAATTTAAAAAATATTTTGATGAAATGATTACATTTTCGCTAAATAAAGTCTCCTCTAACTCCAAATCTATATTTCAATTTTCGCAAATATTTTCAATTGCTATACAGGGTGATTCAAAATTGGGGTCATTCCGCTAAGGGTGTTGTCTGGGGGTGTTTTAGGAGTACAGGAAAAATATTCAAAAATATTAATTATTATTAAAAACTGAGATATTTGCAAAAAACTAGACCAGAAAGATGGCAACAATGTTTTTCAAGGTAATCCGCCTTATCAACATTACGTAAATTCCTGTTGCTTCTCAGTTATTAAAAACTTCAGTAACCATGGAAAAATACAGAATGTAGTATGCGAGTGTAGGAACGTACTTTTTCGAAATGTTAAAATTGTCAACGAGAAAGCTCTTTTATTGGCATCATAACCTCAAATTAATGTTGATAGACATACATTTCTGTGTTTAACTCCAAACAAGTTTCTGTCCGTGTAATCACCTTATTGTGCATTCTTCTCGAGCAGCTTCTCGTATTCGGTTATTTAACTTATACTCAGTTTATACCGGTGTTCGGTAAACTAGAGATTTAATGTCTCCTTGTGTTCTGTATATATTACATACGTGGTAGGAAGTGTCAGTTGTTGTGCAATGCTCCAAGTAGCAAAGAAGCTTCAAACTTAGTCACAATTTGACAAATGCTTGTTATTCTTGACAAAAAGTATCTACCTGTATCTACCTGATAATGACAAAAAACATCATTGCCGCTTTGACTTTTGTAAAAAAGTTGTAAAAGAGTATTCCTTTAGTATAAAAAATTTTCATAATTTGAAGTAAAGTTGGTAATTTTTCTTTTCGAATGCTTAAGTATTCCAATAGGCTTCCAATCAAACATGGGACCGTTTCAAAATAATGCTTATTAACAAAGTTGAAATTCGGTTTTCAACTGTTAATATGTTCTAGAAATAAAAAAAATTCAATATTTGTCTCGTTCTCTCCAAGTGAGACCCTATATCCCCTTAAAAGGAATGAGGAAAATGAATTTTGAAATCGAAAGTAGTTTTGAATAGGAATTGACCATTTTCACTAGGCACTGGGTAAGCATTGGACATTCTTCTTAGTCAGTTATCTTACAATAATAAAACGTTTTTTCTAACTTTTTTCTAGTAATAAAATTGGGCTGGTGAAACTAGGTATTTTTAGGCCAATATTTAGATGGGATTATTAGGAACGCAAATATGCAGCTATAAAACCATTAAAAATACCGAAATAATATCTAGTACTGGCCTATTTCATCGGCAAATCGTGATTAATATAGAATGGTTATTGGTTCTTGGTCAGTTCCTGTTCTGAATCTATATATTGTCTGGACTCAATTTATTTCATTATAATAGAGAGAGTAATAAAATATGTAATTTATTTTCCCATAAACTATATTAGAGAATGTTAAGAGATTGTACTCTTCATTAATGTTATAAAAGGTATAATTGTCTTTTTCGGCACTTTCGTCAAAATCGGCAGGACTCCTATTTTGATTATTGTTTGTCAACTCATAAGCTTCACTAACATCATCTGTACTTTCACTAAACTGACTTCCTTCTTCTAAATTTTCCACATTTTCTGGAACTCCAAACTGTTGTTCTTCTTGAAATCCATCAAATACATTATCAGAAGTTGCATTGCACAGTTCTTTCTCTTCAAAATCATTTTGTTTATTTAAACTGCTCGACTCCGAAACTGCACGATTTTCACCACTTACACGAAAAATTTACTTGAAACGTTTTCTTCTTAATGATTTCTCCAGTATATCACAAAATTTCCCTACACGTTTGGAACTATTTTTGCATCCAAGAATATACTGTTACGTGCAAATCTTTTTTTTCAATTCATCACAAAATGTGACCATGGACACATATAAATTTGAAAACGTAAAACAATTCAAATACTTAAGGTCAACAATCACATCCGACAACGACATGAGTGAAGAAATCAGAGAACGCCTAAAGTCAACCAACAGGTGCTTATACGCCCTAAAGGATATACTAGAGTCCAAATGCGTGGTTAGGAGAACGAAAATCAAAACGTGCCAGACCATGATAAGACCCGTGGTAATGTACAGCGGCGAAACCTGCACTCTTACGGTGCGAAATGAGGAACTCATTCAAAGATTCGAGAGAAAAGTGCTGAGGAAAATTTTCGTACCCACCAAAAACCAGGATGCGAAAAGCTACCGAATCAAAACAAATGCAAAACTAAAACAAATATACAATCAACCAGAACTGATTAACCTCATAAAGGAACAAAGGTTGAGATGGGCAGGGCACGTACGAAGGCAGCCAGAGGAGAGAATGGTCCGCTTAATATGGGACAGAGCACCAGAAAGAAGACGACCACTTGGAAGGCCGATATTAAGGTGGCGTGATAATATAGCATCGGACCTACGGAAAATGGGTATCGGGAATGGTCTAGAAGTTATGGAAGACCGAGACAGATTGAGACAAATTGTTGCCTCAGCTAAGGCCCATCAGGGACTGGAGCGCTACGGAGTAGCAGTAGTAGTAGTGCAAATATTAATTTGTTTTTGACCTCGGTATGCGTTTTCAAGTTATTTGCCAAGCAAATGTCTTTTGTATTTTTCATCATACAGTTAAATTTTGGCTGTAAAATCCGAATCGAGCAAATTTTGCCATTCTTATCGCGGTGAAAGGAATGTTCAGCAGATTGCGGGATCACGTGTCCGTTAGGGCCAATTAATTTGGTGATTTTTGACTCCTGCGCCAACGGAAGGTTGGAGGGAGGAAAAACCTCTACTGGTGTAGCGATAGATTTTTGGTGGTTGAAGAATTAATTAAGCCGTGACCTCATCGTGACTATTCGTTTTTCTTTTGATTTTTGACGTTGATGATGCTTTTGGTGTTTTTTTTTGTGCAAGTTGTAGGGTACTTGGAAGCATACTAGCGCCCAAATTTTGGTGAAAACATTTAATAGTTTTTTTATCATTCCATTTTCTTAGATTAATATTCATCCTGTACTGAGTTTTTATTAGTTAATTAATTTATGCTGAAACACTCGAGTTCGACTGCATTCTAATTCAGTTTTTTTATTTTTAACTCATTCCAATGTATTCCTGGGTTGCAGTCAATTTTATTGTTTATTATTTAAAATTTTTGTATATTCTTTTTCCTGACTGTACTTTAATTCATTCCAATGTATCCCTGGGTTTTCAGTCAAATTTATTGTCACCAATTATGGTGTTATGTGATGAGCCCTGCGTTTCGTCCCGGGTCTACCTATTGGACTCGTCAGTAAGGCTTAGGTAGACCCTGCCTTATACGCCGGATATCGGTTATACGCGTTCGGACGTAAATGAACCGAGCCAGTGTAGATCTTGTGCGGTGAGATGTTGGCAACCCGTGTTGCCGATGCTGCCACTCGTTCCATTCTGCTTTTGTTCCCAAGCATCTATCTTTGTATATTCTTTTTCCTGACTGTACTTTAATTCATTCCAATGTATTCCTGGGTTTTCAGTCAAATTTATTGTCACGAATTATGGTGTTATGTGATGAGCCCTGCGTTTCGTCCCGGGTCTACCTATTGGACTCGTCAGTAAGGCTTAGGTAGACCCTGCCTTATACGCCGGATATCGGTTATACGCGTTCGGACGTAAATGAACCGAGCCGGTGTAGATCTTGTGCGGTGAGATGTTGGCAACGCGTGTTGCCGATGCTGCCACTCGTTCCATTCTGCTTTTGTTCCCAAGCATCTATCTTTGTATATTCTTTTTCCTGACTGTACTTTAATTCATTCCAAGATGCTTGGGAACAAAAGCAGAATGGAACGAGTGGCAGCATCGGCAACACGGGTTGCCAACATCTCACCGCACAAGATCTACACCGGCTCGGTTCATTTACGTCCGAACGCGTATGACCGATATCCGGCGTATAAGGCAGGGTTCGGGTCTACCTAAGCCTTACTGACAAGTCCAATAGGTAGACCCGGGACGAAACGCAGGGCTCATCACATAACACCATAATTGGTGACAATAAATTTGACTGAAAACCCAGGAATACATTGGAATTATTTAAAATGTTACAAATACGTTTCGGTGTCTTTATCCACCATCATCAGTTTGTGTATATAGTTGCTTTCAACTTCACATTTGACTGGTCACTCATAATTTATTTTTAACTTAAATTGTGATTCACAGTTGAGCCTTCCGTTAATATTTTGGTACCCCTTTAATGTGGATATTTTTTCTTTTTGGTTTATGTTTACGACCGTTCCTCATTGGAGGACTTGCGAGGCTACTGACTGAAGTGATCGCTCCTGCTGGTCCCCCTCAGAATGCATATTTGGCCTCAGAATCCTTCTGCTTCACAATCCAGGCTTGATTGAAGTTAAGGTATCCAAAGGATAAGGGTGTTACCAAAAATATCCGAGTAATACATTCTCGCTGAATTTTCATTCTTTGAAGGCCATCTTCCATAAACTATTGTGAGTTTGTGTTCAACACAACTCAACATTGAGTGTTCAAAATATTACTTACAAGCCGCAAAATACTAGCTCTTGCTCTAACTCACGCCCGAGATAATATCTGTATAGTTAGAAACAAAATTCATAACAATACATCCTAGTAAATTTGTTAGAATTAATAAGATATGTTCTGAAGTAGGATACGACGGCTGTCAACAGGATCTTTTAGGTTATTGAATGGACGAAATAGAGGTTAGGTGTTCTTAAATACACGAAACAGTAGCCCAAAATTAGGGCAAAAAGTGCTTGTTGCATTAGCATTAACTTTTCGCATATTTTCCTGACTGTACTTTAATTCATTCCAATATATTCCTGGGTTTCAGTCAATTTTACTGTTTATTATTTAAAATGTCACAAAAACGTTTCGGTGTCTTTCTCCACCATCATCAGTTTGTCTAAAATATACATTTAAAATCATCATCAATTAAATAAAAAACTCTAACCAAATTTCACACATTAAAATACAATTACATACATATTAAAAAGTATATTAAGAACATTGGCTTTCAGGTGATGAGTCAGGACAAACATATCCGGGAAAAGACTAGAATCTATTGTCTAGAGATTCAAACCTCAATCTCAACTTACGTGTATAGTTCCCAACATGGCAAACACTCAACTGGTTACTGAATTTTCCATATTTTATTCGATATCAGGCGAGTGAAACAAAAAAAACCCGTTTATATTACGGTTTTTTTTTTTTTTTTTTTTTTTTTTTTTGGGTTTTCAGGAATGCTTGGCAATTCTTCAATATCAGATGTTTATATTTTATTTACCTGGTCCAATCAGTTCATTTATGCGATCATCTAATTAGTGTATGGTATACATAGCTCAGATTGTCTGTATCTGATCTGAAATTTATTGCATTTTGATGTTTCTTAATTTGTATCATTTCATGGATTCTTCTCTTATTATAGTTGTCTTCATTGACCAATATTTGCGTGTTATCGAAATCAAAATCATGCAACTTTTGTTTTGCATGTTGTGCTAATGCTGTTGCATTCTCGTTAACCTTTCTTAAGCTGTACTTATGTTCGTATACTCTTTTCTTTAAATATTGCCCTGTTTGTCCTAAGTATGTGCTGTCACAGTTCAAACAGTCAATCTTGTTTGTGACAATTTCTATTCACAAATATATGGAGTAGCTATGGGATCTCCCATAGCTGCAACAATTGCAAACCTTGTAATGGAAAGTCTAGAAGAAAAACTAATACCTGATTTAAACTATAAATGTGGATTTTTTAAAAGATACGTTGATGACTGCATAATGTGCCTGCCAAACCAAAAAGTTCAATACACACTAGATAAGTTTAATGCATTCCATGAAACCATAAAATTCACCATTGAGGAAGACAAAAACAAATCATTAAACTTTTTGGATATGACGATTATGTATGACAATGATGGGGAAATAAAAACAAACTGGTACACAAAGGATGTGTGGTCTGGTAGATACTTGAATTACCAATCATATGCACCTATACAATATAAAAAAAGTGTGGTAACAGCTCTTACTGATAGAGCGATAAAGTTGGCACATTGTAGATACAGACAAAAAAATCTTGAAAAAATAAAAAAGTACTAATAATGAACAACTATCCCAAAGAATTCTTCGAGCCAATTATGAAACAGAGAATTAATAAAATATACAATGCAAATAAATGGAACAACATAAATAATATAAAAAAGAAAAAAGAAGGTGAAATCAGGTATATATCATTACCGCACATGCCAGAAATCAACACAAAAATAAAAAATGTTTTAAAACCACATAATATTGCTGTAGCAGAGAAAACTACAAACAACTTGGCAAAAGAATGTTTTACAAAATTTAAGCCTAAAAGTGATAAATTGGACACACCAAACGTAATATACAAGATTGACTGTTTGAACTGTGACAGCACATACTTAGGACAAACAGGGCAATATTTAAAGAAAAGAGTATACGAACATAAGTACAGCTTAAGAAAGATTAACGAGAATGCAACAGCATTAGCACAACATGCAAAACAAAAGTTGCATGATTTTGATTTCGATAACACGCAAATATTGGTCAATGAAGACAACTATAATAAGAGAAGAATCCAGGAAATGATACAAATTAAGAAACATCAAAATGCAATAAATTTCAGATCAGATACAGACAATCTGAGCTATGTATACCATACACTAATTAGATGATCGCATAAATGAACTGATTGGACCAGGTAAATAAAATATAAACATCTGATATTGAAGAATTGCCAAGCATTCCTGAAAACCCAAAAAAAAAAAAAAAAAAAAAAAAGAAAAAACCATAATATAAACGGGTTTTTTTGTTTCACTCGCCTGATATCGAATAAAATATGGAAAATTCAGTAACCAGTTGAGTGTTTGCCATGTTGAGAACTATACACGTAAGTTGAGATTGAGGTTTGAATCTCTAGACAATAGATTCTAGTCTTTTCCCGGATATGTTTGTCCTGACTCATCACCTGAAAGCCAATGCTCTTAATATACTTTTTAATATGTATGTAATTGTATTTTAATGTGTGAAATTTGGTTAGAGTTTTTTATTTAATTGATGATGATTGTAAATGTATATTTTAGACAAACTGATGATGGTGGAGAAAGACACCGAAACGTTTTTGTGACATTTTAAATAATAAACAGTAAAATTGACTGAAACCCAGGAATATATTGGAATGAATTAGCATTAACAACAAATTTTTTCATTGTAATTTTCTGGATATTTTTTGGTCATTGAAAATTAATTAAAATTGATAATGATTACGTATAGTGAAAATGGGCATGTTCTCCATAAGTCTTGGCCAATTTTAGAAGAACATTTTTCTCGCATAAATCCTACCCTTAGACTAGTTTGTTAACCAATTAAAATGTTCCGATTTCTACTAGGGAACTTCGGAAACGTTTTCCAGTTCTTTTCTAAAATGCGAATGCAAACATTTAAAGTTTGCTTTAATAATAAACACGCTGACACTCAACTTTTCTGGGAAGACTCCACATAAAGTCTACGTCTATCATGCAGATTTATCCACATGATGAGAGCAAGCACCAATGTGTTATTTTGTTGAGTGTCTGGAGTTGGAACATTTGAAACTTTGGCTTTGAGAGTATTGTGAATATTTGGCATGACATGACAAAGAGCACTAAAGAAACTATTGATTCTTCTGAGTTGTCTTGAACTGCAAACCTGTTGATAACGAGTTTAACAGAAATTTTTTCCATCACATTAAACTCAAATGGTTTTCCCAAATATTTGCACGGGAAGTTTGGCACTAGTTATTTTCATCAGATCAACCATTACCCGTAAATATATCTACCGTCGTTGACTGTAAGTTGAAAAAAAATAGGGAATACGGGAAACGGTGCAATATAATCAAAAAACCGCCCCTAAGGTTCACTAGAAGTAGGTTTGTTGGATTTTTGAAACCGTTTTACGTATTTAATTGTTTAGCATGAGTGTCTAGCCGAGCTTCGTGGTGATAAGACGTGCCCAGTGCTAGCATATTCAAAGCAACGTCGTTTACACTACGGCAAAGAATTTGAAGAATCCAATCGCATTTATCGTCTAGCGAGAATGTACGGGTCTAATTCAAACGAAAGGATGAACCCTGGGAGTTCGCAAGAATCCGAATCGGATTATGCCTCCCACGATGGTGGCTTCAAAAAGCCACAAACAAAAAAACGTGGTAGGAAACCGAAAACGACCCAGCCAACCCGGCCAACCCCCACAACGCCAACACCTGAGGCCAAACGAATAGCTTTGGACCATCAGACCACAACAACAAAAAACAAACCAAACAACAGCAAAACAACATCAAATCAATTCCCAACATATTCGCACACATTCATAGCGAACACAAAACCGTCCATTACCAGAGTCTAACTTGCAATCAGGTGGGAGGGACTCAGCCCCAGCAACAAGGATGTGATTATCAAGAAAGATAATTACTTTCTAATTAAAACCAACCAGGGTAACAAAGCAACACAAATCTTACAACAACTGAAACAAGAAAACATGGTAACAACTTTCAAATTGCAAAACAACGATAACCTCCCACTAATTCGACAACAAAGATTAAACTACCATATTACAGCCACATATTCAGTGACACATCACGGACGAAATGTTCCTAAAACAACTGGAAAAGTCAGGCCTGATAATTAGATTCTGCAAAAGAATCATATCCAGAGCGAGAAACAGTCCCACCTTGTTGATGAGGCTGATAACGGGTGACCTCGGGACATATGAGAAATTGATGAGCGACCGCACAGTGCACTTCCTTGGACGCGTGTTTAGGATTGTGGAGAGTAAACCTCCAGCACTGATTTCTGCTCCATGCACCAAATGCAACTCCTTTGAACACCGGACCGAAACCTGCAAAACACCAGCTAAATGCAACAAATGCCTTGGCCCTCACTCAACATTCAGTTGCAGTTCTCCGCTTCCCGTCAAGTGCGCTGCCTGCAACTCGGACGAGCATGCGGCATGGAGCCCAGCGGCATGAGTGCCCGAAGAGACCAACAACACCGATCAGTGGTATCCCCAACGTTAAAATTAAGTGTCTGAACAAGAGAACGTCTGAGGTGTCGGATGCGATAATTAAAGATAACAGAATACACTCACCAGTAACAACTCACGATCTCATATTAAACAAATACAAACATCAAATTAATAAGTCTACCAACACTAACAGAGAAGATTTGATTTAAAAAATGCGAAAACAATTTATAGAAGATTTTGACATCGACACCTCGGTCGTCTTTTTTGGTAACCATCTGTATGTATTGATGTTCGACATGCTCCTACCTAACAAAAACTCCTCAACAGAACCCCATGAACAATTAAAACAAACAATCACTAACATAGACCGTTCAACATGACACTACTTTACGCCAACATCAACGGACTTAACCGTAAAAAACCACTTATTTACAATTACATAGAACAAAACGACACAGACTGCTGCATATTTGTAGAGACTAAAACCAAACTAGCACAGACACCAACGTACAGAAATTGGCAGTATATCTATAGGCATGGAAATACCATCAATCATGCCAGGGGCGGGGTCGCAGCTCTCCTAAAACCAACATTTAAACTTGGAAGAGCAAATCCTCTTTCCCTCAACCACCCTCTGAACGACTGCATACATTTTACGATACCTTACCTAAATGACCTGATACACACATTTCTGATATACATACACCCACACTCCAACTTAGAACAAAACATGTTGACCAAAGCAAGCATCTATAAATATGCAATAATTATAGGCGACTCTAATCTGAACAAAAACAAAAAGATTTCTACAAAATTCGGACTTTATAAAACAGCACACCCCACCAACTTTTCTGATGCCCGCAAACCGACACTCAACACCAGACGTTCTACTGCACATAAGAAACTTAACAAACACCATCAATAACATAAACTTAACCAACGAACTTGGATCCGACCACCTGACAACATACGCAACCTACCTCCAGTACACCTCCTATAGAGAAAAAGTTAAACCTAACAAAGACTGACATAGACAAAGTGAAACAATATATACATGACTACATTCAATCGCAAGCACAGCACATTTCAATAGAAACCATACAACAGCTTTCACTAGCCATAGGAAAATTTAGCACGGAAATAAAAAATGCTTTCTACATACATACACTACCCAAATACATACTGAGACTCATAAAACAAAAGAGAGAACTGTGCAGACTATACACAAACACTCAAAATATCGACCTAAAAAAGACACTGAACCAACTCAACATAAACATTAAAACGTTGATTGGACAATACCGACAAGACAAATGGCTAGAAACATGTAAAGAAATAGAAAAAGACAAAGGCAAAACATACTGGCGAAAAATTAAGAAACTAGCGCAATACAAAAAAACTAACACTACTGTCACAATTGACGAAAACGGAATAGAACGGTACACAGACAAAGAGAAAGCTGACGAGTTCGCCAGACACTATCAAAGGGCCTTCAGCATATCGACAAACCCTAACTTCGACAATGACAACTGGAACTTGATCAACTACTGGTACTTGAACTATTTCAACAGCTCACCAAACTATACATACAAACTGATCACAAACACAGAGTACGATGAAGCCCTAGCTCATATCAAAAACACAGCACCGGGAAAAGATAAAATGAAGGCAATACTCCTGAAAAGCCTAACGCAAGAAACCTACAAACTGATCCTAACTGAATTGAACAACTGCATCAGAAATAACAAAATTCCAAAAACATGGAAAAACAGCTTAATAATCCCTATACCCAAAAATGGACTGGACAATACACAACCGAGCAATTACACACCAATTACATTGCTACCAGTACTTAGCAAGGTTTTTGAGTACATAGTAAGGCACCGACTGGGAAAACTGGTCGGAAAGTACACACCATCGTATCAGTTCGGATTCAAACATCAGCACTCGACTATTCATCCACTCTTCACTCTGACTTATGCAAACAACCCACCTAACTGACAGAAAGACAGCTTGCCTGTTTATGGACATTAACAAAGCTTTTGATAGTGTCTGGCATAGAGGCTTACTATACAAATTGCACACACCAACATATCTACTACACACCATACAGAACTTACTAGATAACAGACAACCACAAGTACGAATTGACAAAACACTGTCATTTTCTTTTTCTCCTGAACAAGGGCTCCCTCAAGGATCCCCGCTCTCACCGTTTCTCTACAATATATACTGCTATGACATATACAATTACAGCTTACCAGACAAAAATCAACTCGACAGATCGGCATACATATTACAATACGCACACGACACGGCGCTTATTGTACATGACGAAACCACTGAGAAAGCAGCTCAAAAAACTCCAAACACTAACAAACAACACAATGACATGGTTTTATAAATGGAGACTAACACCAAACACGTCAAAAAACCAACTTCTGCTCACAAACCACAGACTCAACGCTGACTCCCCTACAATAACTGCAGACGGCCAAACGACACAACCAAAAAACGACGTTAAATACATTGGAATCACAATTGACCACAAACTTAAATTCACTAAACACATACGAAAGATCAGGGCAGAAACAATAAAGAGAACAAAACACTTCCGATCACTAACCCACAAAGACAGAGGAATTAGCACAAACACCGCCACCAAAATATATAAAGCTAAAATATATATACATAAAACACCCCCAAAACCCACTACACAACCCCTCCACCCAACTACTATACGAACGCACAAACATGACAAAGATTTCGGAAAGACTCATACATCTACAGACAAAATGGACAAACAACCCCTACAACTGGACCATACTGAATACCCTTTGTCTTACAAGACCAACCAGACAATCCCGCTTCCGTTTCCCTACATTAACGCTGCTCGAACACTTACAAACGCAACTGACTACTGGACAATAAAATAATTTTTTCTTGTCATTAGAATTGGAAAGTTTATTTAATAAGATTATTAACCTAGAATAAGAGAATTTTCATCTTTGTTTTTTATTTATATTAAGACTACATGTATTAAACAAGGGCAGAAAGACCGATAGGTCGATAGCCTTTTTTAGAAATAAAGATGTTTACTACTACTACTACTTGTTTAGCATTTATAAGATTGTAAAAACGTGTGTTTTTAGTTTTTTTCACTAGCATCTTCAAGACCGATTTCTAAACGGCTGGTTCTTGTCATCTATGAATTTATAGACATCAAAATTCGGCGAGAAACTGCTGCATGCGCCATGGATATTCCCCGTCTGAAATCATACATACAACTTACAGGAATGCCATTGCTTGAACCACGTTGCTCGCTGCATCTAACGCAAAGTGTAAGTTTCACGAAAATTCTTTAACTGCTTATAGGTCAAAAACAACTATTTGAACAAGCACTAACAGATTTGAATATCGCGTAGTGTACACGTGGCATGACAAAAAACCTGTACTTTAACAACCAGTCAGCCCATCAACTTTTGTCAAAACCTATTCTCTTATGAAGTGGGAGAATATTATGTATTACTCTAGCATACTCTGCAAGAAGAAATATAAATAGCAAAGAAAAACCTGCAAAGTAGAAGACGTGATCAGATGTGGACGAAAGCGCAGAAGATACTGGCGGGACCATGTAGAAATAATTGACCCCGAAAGAAGAGCCAAGATTGTGCTAAATGGAAATCCAGCGGGTAAAAGACCAATCGGAAGACCACCAAAAAGATGGAAAGATAACTATCTTTCTTGGTTGATTCTCTTGTGATAGAGATGTCCAACACTGACCAGACGAAATAAACAGACCAAAAGGTCTTTACAAAGAATAAGAAGAAGACTCCAGAATAATGTTAGTATCTCTAGAATAACTACATCAAGCCCAAAATACTGAACACATGGGTATGTTCGCCGGAAGTGAGACAATGCTAATAGAAAATAGCAAATTAAGCTGTTTTGCTTTAAATTTTTAAGTCATTAAACATATTTTTAATCGAAAGCGACGAAGAGGACCAAAAAATCGGCAAACCTAATGAAATCCCTGCCTAGTTTCTTTTCCTTAATCGAGTACATAGTTAAATAAAGGCCAAAAATCGAAAGGAAATTTCCTCAGATCGCCAGAGCAGAGGACAGTCTTTGAGTGTTTAGGCTTTTAGATATGAGTGAAATTAAGAAATCTAAACTAAATATATTTAACCATTCCCTTAACTGTTAAGTTCAGAGTTGAAAATTGACGACAAATAAATGACGAATCATTTAAACTTTGCATTGTTACATATAATTAAATTTTAATGTAATATGCCCATGCCAAGAAATACTTGTACGGCTAGTCAAGTAGTGCTCAATGAAGATACATAGAGGAACATGTTTAGTTCCCGTTCACTACTAATTTCAGGCTGTAACTGAATAAATATCAGGCACTATTTCTCTTTCTTGGCAGGGTTATGGGAACCGGCACAATAAGGCCGTGCTGGTATTTAATTTTATATATATCACCTATTACATGTGTCACTGTTTACCCATCTAGTATTTCTTTGCCGGTGTTAAATGATTCATTTAAAAGTGCACTTTTTTGTGAATTACGAGCTCTCAAAATGAGGGTAGCGATATGCCAATTACTGTAAAAGGTGGGTCAAATCAGGCATTTTGAATTGGAAACTACTCTGCTATATAAATGTATAGCAAATAGATGTTGGAATAAAATTGAGGTTATTGTCTAAGCCTCAATTTGCAGATACAACACGTTTTCTGAATATTCTTGCGGAATTAATCAACATTTCTAGCTCTGAGTTCGCAGGAAATTACAGGAAATATTTTAAAAAATTTAATGTTTTTCTATCTTTCTCAAAGATCTATGAGTGTAAGTCTAGTGGCCTCTTCGGTCTGAGAATATCTCTGTTACTAATCTATTTCCGCGTCCTAGTATGGATGTGTAATCAATCCTCGTAACGTAACACTGGCGAATCGAAACTTGTAACACAGTTTAGAGCTCGTTCTGGTGAGCCGTGCCACGAAATGCTCGGTTTTTCATCCAAACGCACGTCACCCTGTGTTGCTTTGATGGAGCACAACTTTACCGACAACCGACTGCTCGATGCGAGAGGGTTTGTTGTAAAATTGCGATATGGCACCTTCTTACATCCGGACGTACGAGCAATGCAGGTCTGTATTCTCATATTATGAGTATTATACATATTATGGGAATTATATACCAAAACGACAAATTTAATGTCTGTTTTGAACCTCAATTTTGAGTCACCCTGTATATAAACAATGGGGATCTCGATAATCATAAAAGATACGAGATTGGTTAAATTGGGGCAAGGTTGCGCAATATAGAGTTAACCAATATGCTCTTTGAAATTAAAAAAAAATTCTGTTGCTTCCGGAGACATCCGGAAAAACCCGAAATTCGAAAAAGTTTTTATTTTTTCCTTAGCTTATTTAGCGCGGAAATTTAAAATGACCAATACTTCATCATTATGGGCGCCATCTTGGATGTTTAAATTCAGGTTTTTTCCTGATTACCATTCTGTATCACATGTTAAGGTTCAGTCTTGCTGTTTGGTGAAAATAACAAAAATCATGTTTTTGCAAAGAGTGCTTTGGAATGACATCAACTCTTTTGTTTAATCAACACATTTTAGACAGTTTGACTGAAGTTCGCTTAGCGTCACCTACAGTTACCAAATTAAAATAAATTTATTGTCAAATGCCTTTTTCAATTGTTGAAAAGCGAGATATATTAGAAATTTGTTACGATTCACATCGAAATATGCTAGTTACTTCGGAAACATATCTACAGCCGTATCCAGAAAGACAACACGAGTTTGGTGCTTTTTAAAGCCTAGAAAACGCGTTCATAGAACAAACGACAAACAAACAGACAAGTGAAAATTGTACAGGCAGTGTATAAATTAAATATGAAATAAATTTAATTCTCCATTAGATAATCATGATAATCCTTCTACTCCAACAAGAGCCATAGCAGCAGGAATTAACGTATCTCATCAGGCAGTGTGGAGAGTCTTGAAGAGGCATAAATATCGTCCGTTTAAAATTCATATCATCCAAGTTTTGCATCCATCAGATACCGAACGGAGTGTAGCATTTTGTAGAAATATCATGGCACTGTTGAAGCAAAAATCCCATTATCTTCCTAATGTGACATTCACGGACGAGTGCAAGTTTACAAACTCAGCCATGTTCAATCAGAATGAATATGTCTGGTCTAGCAAACATCCAAGGACGACGACTACAAACACGTTTCGGGCTAACTCTATTGGTTGGATTACTTGACGATACGATCATTGGCCCATTCATTTACGTAGACAATTTGAACACAAATGGGTATTTGCACTTTTCTATGACTCTATTTTTTCTATGACTCTATTTTTCTATGACTCTATGACAACAGTTCTCTCCGACGCTTGGAAAACTTTTGGTTCCAGAAAGATGGTACTCCACCACATAATGCTAGAAGAATGGCTGATTATTTTACTGAAATATTTCCCGGGAGAGTCATTTCCAGCAATGGGCACATATATTGGCTAGCACGATCACCAGATCTTTCCCCGTTAGATTATTATTTTACTATTTTAATTTATTTTCTATGGGGAACTCTGAAAAACCTCATTTATAAATCTATACCCACCGATATTAATGACCTGTCAACAAAGATCATCACAACCTTAACGATCAAAATTAGAAGAAGTATATATACAGGGTGATTCATATCTAAGACTCATATCTAAGAGTTACTTTTCGCCATCATCACCACAATTTTTTTCTTATTTGTAAGTTACTGACTTTCTTCTTCTTAAATTACCGTAGATTGAGTTCTAAGTAGATCGTTGGCCATCATTTTTTATAGGAGGTTTTGTTGACATTCGTTGAATTCGGTAAACAGTTTACCGTAATATATGTCATTGTCACCAATTTGCCGCCAATTTTGTATCACCCTATAGAACCATGACAGTGTATTGTTCGTTAGTGTTTGAAGTCTATGAGTCGCTTTTCGGTAGTTTTGTCATACACAATAAGTGCAATGTTGTCGGTGTATTGTAATATGTCTTTTCTTTAAATTTCCAATTAAAAAAATTTAGTCTTATCAATTTTAACAACATAATAAATGCAAATGTCAGAGTCCATTCACCAAAATATCCGCCTTTATTTGATTGATTGAATTGAATTAATACTCGGATTACATTATCTTCAACCAACTCACTTTGGTTTCAAAACGTAAATGTTTCTCTGTAAAGTATAAATAATCAACAAAATTTTAAGACTAAGGCACAATAATATTTTTAATATATTTTTTAAATATTTGGAGGTATTTCTATCACCCTTTCTTATATCAACAGCGATATATCTTCGTCACGATTCCATATGGCAACATGGTACCTGCCCCACTGTTGTTGGCCGTCTGGGAACGTTGGTATTTTAGATGGAAGGAAGTCTCAAAAATCAACTTTTGGAGTGAACCAACTTTTGTAGGTTTCCTATCACCTCCCATGAAATTTGTTAATTAAATGAAAAAATTGTTGGCGTGAATAATCGGGAGCAGTCCAGATAAAACCGGGACTCCGGTGAGTTCGTGGGGAGGAATTTGAATGCACGTGGGGAGTAATTTGTGAGCATGACATGCCGACGGGATTTGGAGGAGCAGGATCAGCCACTGCAAGAACATTAAGGTAGCGTTAGTTTCGGTCAACGTAATAAGGCATTTTTAGTTAGCGATAATCAAACCCTTACCGCCTGTAAATGTGGTCATCAAACCATTTTTTCCCGTTTTTTTCTTTACTTGTAAGTTTTTTTGTAATTCATTTTGAATAAAGGTTTTGAGTAGGTATTTCGGCAGCTTACCGTCGCTGACTTTTCCAGTTTTGGTGCAAAAGATAGTGGCACTCAACATGGCGCTTTTCAACATGCCGCAAAAGCCATCGGTTTTGAAATGACGGTTAGAGCGTAATAGTTGATTAAAATTTTGGAAATTGCCGAAAGCTTTATTTTGTTATGCCTGGAGCACGACTTTGCTGTAAAAGGTTAGCCACTGGAAAGCTGAATCAAAAAAAGTTACCAGCAAGTATGAGAAGGGGCCGTATGTCTAATTCATTCATTAAAATTGAGAATTGCCAGTTTTGGAATAATTTAGGAAATTTTAAAAAAGTCGCAAACGACGCAATGCCAGATATTTTCCTTCATCGACATTCAATGTCATGAAACATTATAACATTATATCAACAAGAACACAGAAATGTTTCTTTCCACTGTAGTATAAGTTGGCGAATTTGTTGTGAAATGTGAATATGATGTGAACGTATACAAATCCAAAACGGCAAACCGCATTTTAGATTAGTTTCAGAATTAATATTTAAGTAACCGTTCATTATAAATACGGGTAATCGATTAAGAAAAGTATAACACTTTTTTCCTCGAGGATAATTGAGTCACAATATGAAACAGTAATCAGTGTGAAAGCATGTTTAACATAAAATATAATTTCTTCGTTTTCTTCCCTATTGGCAAAAATTTAAAAGAATTTTTAATTATAACAAACTTTATATCAAGGTTCTCTGGATCAGACAGATTTTATCCGCAAGCTCCCAAATAATATTAATCTGATTGACTGATCAAAAGATATTTGCTTTAGTTTACTACAAACGTCAGCCATCTTACAATTAAGATGTAAAATGAATTTTAAATAAAGTACAAAATGCATTCGGTCACATTTTGCCATGTTCCAAAAATATTTTTACTTCATTATCTTTCTAACAGGTTGCTAATATAAATAATAAAGATATTTTATATATTCAAAAACAAACTGTTGTCTCCTGCTCAAACGTACTATCTGAATCTATGATTTGCAAAACTCTATTGTACCTGGGATTTTATAACTATGTAATTTTTTTATGCTCTTCCTAGGTTTATACGAATAGAGAAAATACTAGGAAGCTTTCGTGACCCAGACAAGAGGTCAACTGCAAAAAATATCCACTGATCATCCTTGTGATCCATAATCAATGTTTAAAATTATGTAGCCAAATGTTGTTGAATGTGTTGTCAAACGCTCTGTATAGGGAATAGGAACGGGTCAGTAGAACTTGGTCAAGTACCTGGTACCTGGTCAATATTTCGATTAAAGCATATTTTTTCGTGCCAGATAGATAAAGATGATGTTGATGTGCAAGAAGAAGCACTAAAGAAAGTATGGAAATCCTATATAAGACTTCGATCGTGTCCTTATAACAACTTTGCATATTCTTCTGTATATTGAGTAATTGTTAAGAAATGACTACGTGCATGTGGCAATTAAACCAAAGTCAGTCAATTGCGATTAAATGTTTTATCCTAACACAAAATTTACAACATATTTTATTGACATTGTGAACAAAACTGTGTATCGAAACGTATAAACTTAACACAGATATTGGATTTGCCGGGATCAGTGTTAGCTTGGGCCCCCCAGAGAAAACGCCGGACAAACTGTCGATAGAAACAAAACACTGATAACCGAGGGTAAATAAGACACTATTGAACACACAGAAACCAACAAAACAGCAAGAAAAATGGCGAAACAAGATATACTAAACCACCAAACGAAACAAGTGTTAACATAACACATAACTATAACTAAACACCTATTAGAACAGAACAAGGTACTAAATATATGTAAAAGACATAGCACACCTACGAAAGAGATAACAAAAACAAAAGATGCGAAAAACAACATGGTGGAAGACAGACAACAGATCCAACAATTCCACAGCAAAAGTTGTGGAATCTTTCTATGGAGATCTGTATGAATCCAAAATAACAATCATAACGACAAGAGACGACAAAATTCGAATAGGAAACGTCAACTCAGAAGAGATGCCCAAGATAGATATGGAAGAACTGGAGAAAGGGCTATCCCAGATGAAGAAGGGCAAAGCGGCAGGAGAAGACAACATTCTGCCTGAAATGCTTAAGGAAAGCGATATCAGGACGAGACAAGAACCAGTGGAACTATTCAGTGAGTGCCTAACAGAAGAAGATATACCCAAAAATTGGGAGAATGCTGTAGTTGTTCTGATCTACAAGAAGGTGACCCGACTGATCTCGAAAACTACCGGCCGATAAGCCTACTATCAGAGATATATAAATTATTCTCCAGAATAATCACAAACAGATTAGAGCGAAAAGTCGAAGCTTACCAGCCAAAGGAACAGGCTGGGTTCCGAAGCCATTATAGTACGACAGAACATCTACACACAGTAAGGCAGATGATCGAGAAAGCAACAGAATATAACATTTCGTCGATTTCCGAAAAGCCTTCGACACAGTAGAAATCTGGACAATAATAAAATCATTGAGAAATGCTAGAATGGATCAACGCTACATAAACCTTATTGAAAACATCTATAGGACTTCGACAATGTCGATAAGACTTCATGAATCATCTAAGAAAATAAGGGGACGTAATATCTCCAAAATTATTCACTTTAGTACTCGAGGATATTTTTAAAAAGCTAAAATGGAAAAACAAAAGATTGAACATACATGGTGAACGCTTGCACCATCAATCTAAGATTTTCCAACGATATTACATTGTTTGCAAGGGATTAACAGGAATTAGTTGATATGTTGGAAGAACTACAAGATGATGCTGCAAAAGTAGGATTGCACAAGAACTACACAAAGACACAGTTTATTACAAATACACCAGACGCAGACGAAGTAATACCGATTCATGACAGCACAATAAAAAGGACAGAAACATACGTATCCCTTGGCCAAGCTATAACACCGGGCAAACGAAATCAAGAAATGGAGATTGATAGGCGAATTAGAATGGAATGGGCGGCCTACGGCAAATTAAAGTACATCTTCGGTGAAAGGTTGATCTTCGAGATATCCTTTGTATGTTCCGATGCCCCAGACTAGTGCGAGGCACTCCTGCTCATTGACATGGTAGTTTCTTTTTCCGCACTCTTAAACTTGGCGCTGGCGTAAGATACTACCGAGCGTTTGCCGTCGCTTTCTTGGTAAAGCACCGCGGACATCCCAACGGAAGAAGCGTCGGTCTGCAGAACAAATGGCTTTGTGTAATCCGGTCGGCCCAGCGATCGAGCTGTAGCCACGGCCTCCTTTGTTCTCTCAAAGGCCTCTTCAGCGGCGGGAGTCCATTTAAATGTCTTCCCCCCGCCTTGTAACAAATCGGTGAGATAGATAGATAAAAATTTATTGAACATTCCCATTAATAAAATTCACAAACAAAGTTAACAAACATAACTCCCATGTCTAGCCAAATGTTCGGCCGGTTGCTCTTTGCCCATGATCTAAATAGGCGCGCTAAGTCGTCCATTACCTGGGCAGTGCCCTAACATGGACATCCCCGAGCTAGCCATACGCACAACAATGTCAGGAGATAGTCTTGAAGTGGCGGTTTTGGTTTTATTCGAGGGGCATTCATTAAGGAAAAAAGGTCTTCCTGAAGGGAAGCCAAAAACCCCTTTTGCTTCGACTTTTAAGTTTGATACTGTCAGCCGTGGCGTTAACCGCCGGCAGTTTCAACTAGATGACCAAATCCATCCGCCCCCGCCCCGATCGGTGCAAGGACACTAAAATGGCAATGCTCAGGACACGTGGCCCTACATACAGAAAACTGGAGCGGATATATCACCAGATGGAGACCTTGGGAAGAGAGGGGAAGACCCCAGCAAGGATGGTACGACGAGATAAAGAATGTCGCAGGCTTAAATTGGTATCGAGTTGCGCAAAACCGAAGCCAATGGTCAAATTTGAACGAGGCCTATATCCAAAGAATAGAAAACGGCTAAAATAGGAAATTCGAGTGCTAGCTTACACACCCAAATCTCAAATTCAGGATAGAGGCAAGTTGGCATTTACAAGTTCATGGATAGAATGTGGATGAAGAAGAAACACTTTTCGCACACGTCTTCGTCCTTTCACGTAGATACTTTTCTGACTAAGTAATTTTTTTACAGTGCTTCTGAGAGAGTTTTACAATTTCATCAAACTTGTTAGTGGACTTTTTGAAAATGTTTTACAATAAAAATTAAAGTTTCTGGAGTTAAATTTTAATTATTATTGGTATGATTTGATTTTTATAATAAACACTTTAAATGAACAGCCGTCTTAATTATAATAAAGTTATTGCCAACTTTAACGTAGTTGTCAAAATAAATACTGAAGCATACTGTTATTATCTGTTGCTATGGAAACAATGCTGTATGTCTTATACTATTTTCCATGGCTAACTTCGATCAACTAAATTGAAAAAGTATAAACTGTTCGCAGACACTTTATTTTCGAAAAAAACTAAAGATGTGATATATCACTGAAATCGTAATAAAATGCTTTATTCGGTAAAGTATGGTTTCCATCCAAAATCAAGTATGGTTTCCATTTAAAACAACCCAAATTTGTGTCATATGTCAAAAATGACACTTATTTTGGAGAAATGTCTTATGCCATTTTGTTTGAAATTCAATTTCCTACAAGTTTTCTATTAAATGTTTTTCTGTCAAATTAATACCAACGGAATTAGGAGTAATTTTAAAATTTACCATAAATAAGTTTTTCCCTAATATCTCTTGACAGTTGTCAAATTTTAGAAAAATAAAATTGGTTTCGACTAGAGCATGCAAAACTACAATTCTTTGTCCATTTGACCTTCTTCGTAACTGCTCTAGTTCCGAAGATTCCTGTACTAGTCATCGAAAAAAACTCACCCTGTATAATATTCTACTTCGGCACGAAATAATTGCGAACGAAAACTATGTTATTTCAACGATTTCTGACACCTGTTAGATCATCCAAATATCACACAATGCTGATTGGTAGTATAAAAAGAATCACCAGTCAGCCTTTCACGCTGAAGTACACGAAGGCTTCGTTAATCGTGTACTGCACCAGCATTATGGACTGGGCGGCGGTGAAACGATCCCTGGAGGAGGACAAGAGCCAGTTCCACACTTACGCCCCTTCGTCGGAAAAAACCCATGCGTTCGTCCTGAGGGGCCTGGAGGGGAATGTCGATCCGACTGCCATAAAGCAGGATCTGGCAGACCAAGGACTGGAAGTGAGAATTGTCTTCAAAATGAAGACACTTTTCAGGCCGCTCTACCTGGTCGTCACTAGCGACAAGGCAATCCTCCGAAGGCTTAACGCCGAGGCCAGGGTGGTGTGCAGTGTCAGGGTTTCGTGGGAAACCCGCAAAAACCGGAAGACCCTGACACAGTGTCGTCGATGCCATGGCTGGGGCCATGTCTCCGGGAACTGCCACCGCGACTTTAAATGCTCCCGATGCGCTGGGGGGCATGAAATCACCGCCTGCCCCGTTGGGGCTATATTAAAATGCGCTAACTGCGGTGGGCCTCATCGTAGCTTTGACGAGGCTTGTCCAGTCTACATTTACAAACAGGCGCAAGTCCCGGCGGAGAAGCAGCGTTTCGTCCCTGCTCCTCTTCCAACGAGGCCAGCCTGGGGTCAAACCAGTAGAGCCCCTGGCCCGATCCACCCTTAACCCTTAAGCAGCAGGAACTTGGCGCCAAGTCACGCCAACAGGACCATGCTGCCCCCGCCACCGCCTTCATTAGCGGAGTTTCCTCCGCTGAGGCAGCACGAAGCTGTCCCGACGAGCTCCGCCCACCCAGCCCATGGGATAAATGGGAACGCGGTGGCCATGCTGGGCAGTGTCCAGCGGGAATTCGCCGAGCTGCCGTCGCAAATCAACTTGGAGGAGGTGATCAAGGCGGTAAGATTTTACAGCGCTGCATTGAGGGGTTGCGTCTCGAAGACAAACAAATTCCTAGTCTCAGCGCAGTTCTTCAATGAAGATATTAACAGCTTCGATTTTTAAGCCCTGATTTTGCCAACTGTACCCTATGAGGATAGGAGTTCCATTCTCCATGCGGACTCCGTAGTCGTCTCGGTGAGTTTGTGCACTTCCTTCGGACCGAGGATATCGACGTGGCATTGATTGTCGAAACATGGTTGCGCCCCGGGGATATACTTAGGATTCGTGGGTACAGGCTCGAACGTGCCGATAGTCCCGGTTTAAGGGGAGGGGTGGCCATAGCGGTCAAAACGTCAATTCCATACAGGAGACCGCCACACAGGCAATCATCAATAGAGAACGTCGGCGTTGTACTTCCTGATGGAGTTTTGATCTACTGTGGCTATTTATCCACCGTACGCTTACAGGCCGCTGATGTCGATCCATTCTTCATAAATACCAATAGGGTGTTGCTAATGGGAGATTTCAACGCCCGCCATCCACTATTCAATAACCCTGGACATAAAAACGCAGCCGGCAATTTTCTACTACGTTCGCGACAATGGCCTACTCGTTATGCCCACTTCATCCCCAACGCATTACCCGAACAGTGGAGGGAATCCATCCTACCTCGACATCGGAATTGCCAAAGGACTAACCAATCTCACGGAGATGGTGGGTATAGACGCCCTCAGCAGAGACCATTTGCCCATTTACCTCGACATTAGGGATTTAAAGCGCACACAAACTAACGACTTTCGATATTCATACGAAAATTTCGATTTTCGCGAATATCGAAAACGACTACAACGCCTGACGTGTATTCCGGGCCAGAGCCTGTCGAAGCTCTAGAGCATGCGGTAAAAGGTCTGACCAGGAATATACAACGGACACAGCAAGCTTTGGCCAAAAAAGTTCCGAACAGACCGCGGCGCGACAATCTTCCTGAGGAAATTTTGGACCTTATTAAGGCGAAAAATCGAATCAGGAAGCGTTGGCAGCGATTCAGGCAATTTGCCGATCGCATAATAGCAGCAGAGCTAGCACGAGACATACAGCGCGAAATCTCCGCATACAGGAATTATACCTGGGCGGAGAAACTGCGAAATCTGACTCCCCGTGACAATTCTCTGTGGAAACTGTCGAGAAGTCTGCGAAAAGGCTATGAGCAAGTCCCCGCTCTTGAAAAAGAGGGGCGGAGTTATATTACCACCAGTGACAAGTGCGAGCTGCTCGCCGACTTTTTGGCAGAAGTACACAAGGTCCAACCAGCCCTTCAGGATAACGAAATAGAAAGACAGACCGCTGTTTTTGTAGAACGGAAGTATCCTATACCACCCTCGATTTTGCATTCCTATATAACAACCCCGTCGGAGATACAATCGTGTCTTCGGCGCCTCCCTAGGCGAAAAGCCCCCGGGCCAGACGGCATCCCTTATTTACTCCTCAAAAACTCCTCAGTCCTTAAATTGCAGCACTTCCCACAGGACTGGAAAAACGCTGTAATAATCCCCATCTTAAAGCCGGGCAAAAACCCGACCGAACCCGCCTCTTATACGCCAATTTCCCTCTTGAACACCCTCGGCAAATTAACCGAGAAGGTCATCCATTCGAGATTACAGGCAGCAGCCGAGCTTCGAAGTTTAATCCCGGTTGAGCAGTTTGGCTTTCGACCAAGACACAACACAACGCTGCAGACTGCTAGGATCGCAACGGATGCCTATGCAGCATTTAATAAGCTTCAAAGTACGGTTATGCTGCTTCTCGACATGCAAAGGGCCTTTGACACAGTCTGGCACACAGGCCTGCTGTACAAGTTGGTTGCCGTGCATTCACTGCCACTCTACCTCGTTTCCCTTACCTAAAAAACCGTTCCATCCAGGTGAAAGTGGAGAATTCCACTTCTGCCAAAAGACGCATCGCGGCAGGAGTACCACAAGGAACAGTGATTTCGCCGCTGCTGTAGCCTAAGCATGTTGACTATGCTGTACAAAAGACTGCCATGGCCCGAAGAAAGTTGTACTCTCTTCTGGCGCCAAATTCTTTCCTATCACCTCGAAATAAACTTCTGCTTTACACCTCCACTATAAGGCCCATACTGACCTACGGCTCCCCTGTCTGGCACTCTGTCTGTGATTCCACGAGACGACGTGTTCAAAGGACCCAAAATAGGTTCCTAAGAGGCGTCCTATCGGCTGACAGATACACCAGAATAACCGAAATGCACGAAGCTACAGGGATGACCTATATAGCCGACTATATAGATACCATCGCTGAAAAATTTTATCATAGCGGAGTGCAAGGCTCAGTCCTCACGCGAAATATCACCCAAGTAAGAGCAAACGATCGCCCAACCCATGGTCCCCTGTATAAGCGACTTCCCATATTTAATGAGGATTTTGTCCCTGACAGTACGTGACGACAAACAAACATTGCCTGCCAGTTGCAGACAGTCTAACAGGCTGGAAACGCACAAATCCAACATAACGTGACTTGACGGGTTCGTCCTGCCTCGTTCTGGCTGGTGTTGGCTGGTTCTTGCACCGATCGGGGCGGGGGCGGATGGATTTGGTCATCTAGTTGAAACTGCCGGCGGTTAACGCCACGGCTGACAGTATCAAAGCTTAAAGGTCGAAGCAAAAGGGGTTTTTGGCTTCTCTTCAGGAAGACCTTTTTTCCTTAATGAATGCCCCTCGAATAAAACCAAAACCGCCACTTCAAGACTATCTCCTGACGTTGTCGTGCGTATGGCTAGCTCGGGAATGTCCATGTTAGGGCACTGCCCAGGTAATGGACGACTTAGCGCGCCTATTTAGATCATGGGCAAAGAGCAACCGGCCGAACATCTGGCTAGACATGGGAGTTATGTTTGTTAACTTTGTTTGTGAATTTTATTAATGGGAATGTTCAATAAATTTTATCTATCTATCTGGCTGCATGGCATGTTGCACCGTCCTTTTGAAACCACATGCTGTTGAGATCCATATTTTGCAATTTTGGCACGAAAAAGTTAGTTAACATTTCCCGATAACGAACACCACTCACAGATAATGCTTGACCAACTGCATTTTCGAGGAAAAATGGTCCGACGATGCCTCCAGCCCACAATGCACACCAAACAGTGACTCTTTTTGGATGCAGCTATTTCACGCACGATGTTTGTCGCACGATCTCTCGTGGATTTTTGGAACCCCAAATGAGACAATTCTGTCGATTAACGAAGCCATCAGGATGAAAATGGGCCTCATCACTAAAGATTGTTTTAGTGGAAAAATCACCGTCCAGTTATCGTTGTTCCAAAATCCAATCAGCAAAGGCTTTTCGTTGCCCATGCTCTTCCGGCTTTAGCTCTTGAGCCAATTCAACTTCATACGCATGAAGCTTCAAATCTTTTATAAAAATTCGATGCATAGTGGTTGTAGAAACACCAATTTCCTGAGCTCTATGCCAAATTGATGTGGTTGGGATTTCTTCAACATATGCACCTACTGCTGCGATATTTTCAATCGAGCTACCCGGAAGAACGCGTATTTCTGTTTTCACTTCGTTAACAGTCCCAGTTTGCCGAAATTTCTTCATTGATTTTCTCACAGTGGCTTCAGTTGGATCATTCCGATGGTCAATAATTGTACGCATTTTGCGAACTGTGGCTGCAAAACTTCCACCACTTTGATAATAATTTTTCACAATGATAATTCGTCGTTGTGTAATGAACCGCTCCATTTTACTTATCCTCCTGCTGTCTACTAACAAACGGCCTGTTTTTTTCAATGTCAAATCATGACACTACAAATGGCGCGCAATTCAAACCCGTCGTTCTTATTGGAACACCCTTTATAAGAGATAAGTTAACAAAACTAAGGTTGCACATACTCGTAATTGGAAGGCAAATCCAACAATGCTAAAAAAATTAGGGATTTTCATTTAAAATAGGAAGATACACCCTATCCAGCTGGAGACCTAAATGTATGTTGCATGGTTTCGGCCCGACTGGTTATTAAAGTAAACAGCATTTTAATTTTCTAAAACAACTGTAAGCTGAACACTTCTAATTATCATTATTTATTTACTTATTGATGTTTTACTGTTTTATAGAATGTGCATAAAAACGTATATATTTTCATTATATTCATTATTAACTTATGGTAAAATTTCAATGAAAATTTTAAAAATATTCGAAGAAATATTCATACCAAAAACCCTCCTATTTAAGTAACCTACAAGAGAAGGAAAAGCATCTGGAAACAATTGCATGTAAAATTTGTTAAGCCCTGTTTTATTTATGTTCCACTTGTTTAAAGCTTTAATTCATAATTTTAAGTTTTCTCATTTAAAGTGAATCGTTGGTTTATTAAACGTTTAGAAAGGATCAACGAGCACACATTTAATGCGGATGAATATCGAGTTAACTTTTGCAAGAGCAAGAGAGTCTCGCAAGACTTTGTAGAAGTCTTTGCCTTGGTTTTGCTTATTTGCAAGATCAAGAGCAAGACTGCATGACCAATACGAGTCTCGCTCATCACTAATTTGGTTGAAAATGCTGTGAATCTTGAAACTTTTCTGTTTCTTATTTTATCGATAATATGTAGTTATTATTTTCCTAAATTTCTACTGGTTTCCATCTGTTCGAATTCAGTATTAACATATTTTTTCGGTGACACTTTCGTCACAAGAGCTGAATTGTAAAGCCGCGTATTTACCATCGAATGGCGTGTAAGCTCCATTCAATTAAAAATGGATTGTGTTTTACTTTAAGTGTATCAAGTTGGACGCACCTTTCTTTTGAGAACGTTGCCACAGTTGTAATCTGAGACGTGTGCAAACATGGAGAGGTATGTGGAATCATTTTGGTGGTAGTATTTCCTTCGAATATATGGAGGCTTCTATAATAGTATCAGAATAATCAACATTATACTGCATAAAAAACAGTGAAATAACAGTGAAACCTCTTATAACCGGAAATTTGTCCGCTTAATAGAGCGATTTAAAATATCCATTAAGGGTTGTATGGTTTATAATAATAATTAATATTATGTAGATAAGTACATAAAATCAAAACGAATCAAACACTTGACCTAAAAAATAGTTTAAAGGTTTGGTTAATAATGTAAGAATGAATAGTAGCTACTTCTTTAAAAAAATGTAATCTGCTAGATTTACGCAACTTTGACGTTTTTTGTTTTCATGTCTGACAATGACCTTCTAAGGTTTTCAAAAGCTAAAAGGAAATTAGAAGTCCTTACAATTTTTTTAAACTAGTCATTGTCTTTACAGCTTCACAAGAAGAAATAACTTCACCTGTACTTTCAAACATTATTTCCTCTTCCGATTCGATTTCTTCCGCTGCTTTAGATTTGATAACCAAGTTTTTAGCCGCATCGTTAATATCAAAACACATCTGCTCTGTTGCTATCAAATGATCAAATTGATCATCTTTCTCAAACTCTTCAGTGGGTATGCTCGTTTCTTTGGCCTACCTTCCCAGTCTATTGCCTTGCCGAATGTACTGTTTTTATAACTTTTTGAAAACCAGCTTCGTCAAAACAATTTTCTATTGCTGTTGTGGGCACCTTGTTCCAAGCACTTTGAATAAAATAGAGAGCTTTTAAGACGTTTATCGACTAGGACACGTCTTAAAACTTCTACTTCAACTTCATCAATCTTGCATAAAATGTGTTTTAATTTTAATCCGCCATTAAAGAATTTAAAATTTTGTATGATGTTCAAATCCAAAGGTTGATAAATGGATGTCGTATTCGGCGGTAAAAAGATTGGTTTTATGTTCTGAAACTTTACCTCATGAGGCTGAGACGACGCTGCTTTGTCCAAAAACAATAATATTTTTCATTTGTGTCTCACCATCGTTCTATCAAACTGTAATTACCATTCATTCACTCATAAGGTCTTGGATCATCCATGATTTTTGATTAAAACTCCAAGTCGCAGGTAAATCTTTCGTAGCAACACTTTTGAATGCTCTAGCTGCTTTTCCAATAACAAGCAATTCTTCTTTTTTGTCCGCCATAATACCGCAAAACAAAATTGAGAGTCTTTCTTTAGATATTTTTCATCCTGAACATTTCTGTTTTAAAATTTTTAAAAACAGTTTTATCTGGTCAAACCGGGAAGAAAATGCAGGTCTCATCGGCATTGCAGACATTTTCTGGCTGATACCATCCATTCTGGAAGTTTGTTGCATGTCTTTTACGTCACTTTTCCAGCAGTTAGTAACATTAAATTCATTTGCTTCTTCTTGAGATTTAGCTTTTACTAAAGGTATGGGAATGTTTATACTTCGAACACGCGCGAACCAATCACAAATCTAATTTGGTAATTCCCCTCTTTTAGCTTCTGCGGACCATCCAAACAATAAAAAAGTATTTAATTAAATTCCGACGTAACAGGAGCGTCCGGTTAACAGAGGTCTCGTGCCCGGTTGAGAGAGGTTTCCACTCGCGTTGGGCACCAAAATACTGTCCGCGACCGTTTATTAAAGTGTCTGGTTATGAGAGTTTATTTTGCATATAAAATTGTAGTAAAGGCTTTGTTCCAGTAAATTTGTCCGGTTAAAGGAGGTGTCTGCCTGATAGAGGTGTCCGTAAGAAGTAGTACGGTTTCACTGTTTATGTTTTTCGGCTTATATGAAAAGTGGATATCACAAAGGGCATTTAGAAATAAGTTACCAAATTTGTAAATGCTGCTTCAATTTGGCACGACTCAATTGCATTTTAAAACTTGTAATATAAGTATAGTAATCGATATACGCAAAATAGAAGAGATCCGTATTTGAAGAAGACGAAAGAAGCAATAAGAGAAACACCGCGATCACCGCCACCAACTCGAGAAAAAGATTAATTGGAACTCGCGCAGCAAATGAACATATGTAGGCTGCATACCATTAAAAAAATATCCTCAATTGTTCGGAAACTTGCCGCTATGAGCCTGTGGCGATCAAGTGCCCGCTTAAATCCCATGAAGATCAGATTCACACGCGAGACAAAAAGTTAAGTACGATGTTTGGCCCCTGGAAAACAATTTAATAACCGTGTGACCGTGGTCCTGGAAACAATATTATCATATTAAAACCTCGTACAAGTTGGAGATCAAGTAGCGATTGCCTGTGAAGCCCATAATTACACAGTGCGTAAAGTGGCTGCGGCTCCAGGCCCACCCTCAACGGGTGTTTACAGCTTTTTAGGACACGTGCGAACGGCCGGTTCGCCACGTGAACCGGGATTCCGATTACTCAGTCGAGGAACGCCCGAGGGAAATCACGACCATACGACGACTTTTCTTCCTGGGATAATATTGATAATCTGGTTAGAAACATACAGAGTGTATTAATATTGCATTTCCTCAGCTCGAACTCGGATATTTTTTACTACATTTTTAGATTCTCCTTTATAAACTCATTGTAATATATTGTGTAAGCCCAATATAATAGACCTATAAGCACATGATTGAAATGGTACTGCGACGTGTTTTACCAAAACACACGATCTCATTTAATTTATTAGCAAAAAATGGCGTCTTGTATTACTTTCATTTGGTGCATAAATCCCTTGGTGAGTTTCGTAATCTTTGAAAATTCTTGTTGCATTGATTTAGATTTTCTTTAATTGTTTAAAGTAGTAGTAGTAGTAAACATCTTTATTTCTAAAAAAAGGCTATCGACCTATCGGTCTTTCTGCCCTTGTTTAATACATGTAGTCTTAGTCTAAATAAAAAAAAACAAAAATGAAAATTCTCTTATTCTAGGTTAATAATCTTATTAAATAAACTTTCCAATTCTAATGACAAGAAAAAATTATTTTATTGTCCAGTAGTCAGTTGCGTTTGTAAGTGTTCAAGTAGCGTTGATGTAGGGAAGCGGAAGCGGGATTGTCTGGTTGGTCTTGTGAGACAAAGGGGATTCAGTATGGTCCAGATGTAGGGGTTGTTTGTCCATTTTGTCTGTAGATGTATGAGTCTTTCCGAAATCTTTGTTATGTTTGTGCGTTCGTATAGTAGTTGGGTGGGGGGGTTGTGTAGTGGGTTTTGGGGGTGTCTTATTCGTGTTATTAGTCTTAGTGCAATTTCTTCTGTTGTTTGTCTATAACGTTTTGTCCTTTCTGTTCCGGTGGTCATGAGTATATGTCCATAGTCTAGCAAGGGTCTACAAATAGCTTTATATATTTTGGTGGCGGTGTTTGTGTTTAAAGTAATTTTTTCTGTATTTGCAAATCTTTCCTCTATTCTTTACAGAGACAAAAACACTTTTGAATAAGGTAGTATCGAAGCAAATTTCAAAACAATGTGCTTCTGTCAGAATAAGTTTTTGATCAAGACATTTTATTTCAGTTGCGGATGATTCGAATTTTAAAATTCACGGTTTTATTTCGTAAATGAAATCTTATGGTTTTTAAAAATGTTTACTAATTTAGTCTGCTATATTTTGATATCTAAACGCAAAAATTTTCACAATGGTGTTCACACTTTTCACAATAATAATTTTTTTAAATGGCAAAAGCATAGCTAAACCTTAACATGTTATACATTGTTGAATTTAGAATAAAAAGGAATTTTAGAATTTACGGTTAAACATATAGAACCGTATTTGAAAAAACAAAGTTGATGATGGTTTCTTGAGGACGAAACGGCAGAGTATGAAACTGATAACCGGTTTTGCTCCAGATTTGTTATTAACGCCATAAAATAAAATGTTATATACAGGATTGCTCATTAGTGCGTCAAAGTGCGATATCTCAGTAACTATGAACTTTAGAAGAAAATACTTCCTACGAAAGTTTTTGGCGTTTAAAAGGTGCACATTTTAAAATTACTTTTCAATAAACGCGGTGCGTCATAAACGTGTGGTAGTTACGAACTATGGTTTTTTAAATAGAACGCCCCCTTTTTCTGCGCTTTTCGGATTTATCGTCAAATTTGAATGTAAGTTTATTTCAAACATTTTACCTGAAAAATTTACGGTTTTCGAATTATTCGAAAAAATATGAAATTTTTGACAGCTGCTGGGTTCCACAGAAATTGACGCTGTACCATAATCGCAACGAATTTCGAAATCGGTCTTGAGGACCTCCAAGAGGACTAAACAAGCTACGGGCTGACGTAAGTTAATTTACGAAGAGTTTCTAGTAAACTGCCTAATGAGCATCCAAAATTGCATGTGTGTTAATCGCAATAACTTGATTATTTCAAATGGAATTCCCCCATTTTTTTTCAATTTTTGGATTTACCGTCAAATTTTAAAGCTAGTTTATGTAAGGTGTGGTAACCTTAAAACTTACCGTTTCTAAGTTATTCGGCAAAATTTAGAAAATGGCTTAATTGTGGCTTGAATCAAGTCAACTTGGCACATGTCGACCATCAAAAAATGCTTTAAATAAAAAACTTAATATTATAAATGTATTATTAAATATAAATAATTAAATAACACATTATTTTTAAACAAATGCGGTGTTCGTTAAAGGTTCTCAAACTGTCCCCCATTTTGATCCGAACACAACTGCTGTATTGCCAAAAAAGACCTATTTACTTCTCGTAACATATCAAAGCTTGTACAATTTCTAAACGCATGTACTATTCGTTGTCTCTGCAGAATCGCCTGCAGTGGTCGGAGCAGTTTGATATACAATGTTTTTTATGTGACTCCATAGAAAAAAATCCAATTGTGTTAAGTCTGGCGATCTAGGTGGCCAAGAAATGGGACCACCACGACCTATCCATCTATCTTCAAATTTCAATCATAAAAAACAAACGTTTGTTTTTTGTTTCCATGTCAACATGTACCCGGTTAACGTGATCAAAATAATAATAAAATAATTTTCTAATTTTTTCCGAAAGCTTAGAAACGGCGATTTTTAGGACTAGGACACCTTACATAAACTAGCCCTAAAATTAGACGTTAAATTCGAAAATTGAAAAAAAATTAGGGGGTTATATTTGAAATAAGCAACTTTTTGAGGTTTAAAATCATGCAAGTTTAGAGGCTAATTGAGCAGTGTACGGACATCTCTTTATGAATTAAAACAAATCTGCACGTAGACTATTAGGTCTGTTTAGAATCACAAAAGACTGTAATCCAAATTCGCAGCGGGTAGAGTACAGCATCGATTTATGTGGAACCCAGTAACTGTCAAAATTTTCATATTTTTCCAAATAATTCGAAAACCGTAAGTTTTTCAGATAAAATTTTCGAAATAAATTTACATTAGAATTTGACGCTAAATCCCAAAAGCGCAAAAAAAGGGGAGTTCCATTTAAAAAACCATAGTTGGTGACTACCACACGTTTATAACGCACCCCGTATACTGGAAAATAATTTTAAAATCCGCATCTCAGAAACACGGAAAACTTTCGTGGGAGACAGTAGTAGTAAACATCTTTATTTCTATAAAAAGGCTATCGACCTATCGGTGGGAGACATTTTCCTCTAAAGTTCATATTTACTGAGATGTCGGACTTTGACTCACTAATGAGCAACCCTGTACGGATTTTTTCCAAATAAATCAGAAACCAAACTGTTCATCAAAAGTTTTAGAGCGCCATGTTGTTAGCCTTCTAATTGCCCAACTATTTTCAATTCAACCAACTTCGTATAAATTACGCTTTTCAATATGCTCATGAAAAACTGGGGGTTATGACACTCTCCTTGCTCGGAAAAATTTTGATTAATTCCTACACTACATTACACTACAATTCATGCAGCTTCAGCTTTCGAATGCACAGAGCCAGGCGGGCGCAAGTCTCTTTGAGCTCCCCACACCTGATCTTGCGGTTAATTAAGAAAAGTCGTGCGAACTTTGCAGTCCGAATGAATGTGTGCAAATTAAATTAATATTAGTCGAAGATAAAGTATTAAATACATTGAGAAAAGATAAAACCTGGTCTGAAGAATTTAAAAAAATATCTTACTTAATAATAAACATGGCTAATGAGACTAAACCTCAATCTTTGCTTGACAGTCATAAGTATTAAAAATTAATAGATGAAGCTCTAAACAATCTTTCAAAAAGATGAAGCCTTGCAAATGGTTTTGACGGTTAATAGTGCTTGCAAACTTCCTAAATTGGCAATCAATAAATTCGACAGCAAGTATCAGGTTTCCAGTTGTTCAGCAGCAGCTTGGTTACACCATCAAAATTTAAAAAAACAACACTTAACGTACGCCCTAAAGTAACACTCAAAAACAGTTGGAGCACGGACCATATTTGGAGTACCCAACACTTGGAAGAAGCCCAACACTTAGAGTAGTGGAACATTTGCAATACGTCCAACACTTGGAAAAGTGCCTCTAAATGAAACAAAAAACGGAATATGGACGCGGATAGCCTAATAGCTATTTGCAAGACATGCTGAAGTAGAACAAGTTATCGCACCAACACCCCAATTTGAGACCGTTCTTCGTACAAATCAAAGCAGCAACGTGTTGGATAATAAAAAGTGATTGCTCGCTTTGTTTGGAAAATTCCCAAACCAGGACGTCCTCAAATCAATGACCAAGAAGCGGCTTGCAAAATCTCGTGCTTCTAGGACCATCAGCACGAAAAAGAAAAAAGGAAAAGAACCAGTACGACGACTTGTCTGGGATTTCCCCTATCATAAACCATGAATGGTAATATTACCAACCTGACAAAACAAACACTCAACTTAACTCTAAACTAATAGAACTCTGCTTTTCTGAGTGGAATACATTTTCGGAAGTGAGCAAATTTCACACCACTGGTCAATGAAACTAACCCAAAGTCAAAGTGTTAACAACAAAGCAGAAACCAGAGAGGTCAGGCACTTCGATAATTTCCAAGTAGTAATCCAGGCTGATGGCAACATTGAATCTAATCTACAGTGACCAAATTGAAACAATGCAGAGTTAAGAAGGGGCCATAAAAATTTAAACCGCTTAAATAAAAACACGTTAAATAAAGTAATTGCCAACGCATTGATAACACAGTCCTAAAAGTGAAGTTATCAATCATAATGAAATCACGCAAAGTCCTGAACAAGTGCAGTACGATAATGAGGAGGAACTGCTGTTTTATAGTGCGAGGAACTATACTTTTTATATCAAGAACTTTTGACAAATTGATCTTACAATGATCACTTGTCACCAAAACACTATACTTTGCTACTAGCCCAAAGTAGTTGCTTTGTTTAAGTTTTAAAACGCTATTGTCTTCTTTCTAAAGCAAGTTTAAAAAATCTCATGAAATGATATGCAAGTTTTTCAAATGACTGTCTTCAAAGCTTTCATTATTTATAAATTACTGTGTATATTTTCCTGATTGTATTTCAATTAAATCCAAAAAAAAATTCCTGGGTTCCAGTCAATTTTATTGTTTATTAATTAATTAACAAATACGTTTCGGTGTCTTTCTCCACCTTCATCAATTTGTCCAAAATACGCATTCACAGTCATCATTAATATAAAAAAAATCTATCAAAATTCACATACTAAAATACAAATTACAACATATTAAAAATTAAATTAAAAACAATAGGTTTTCAGGTGATGAGTCAGGACAATCATGTCTTGGAAAAAACTAGAATCTATTGCTCAGAGATTCAAATTTAACTTACGTGTATGGCTAACTAAATAAAATAATAAATTCATGGCATTAAAATAAATTCACAACGGATAATTTAAAACGAACACTGTCTTGCAACAACGACCGAGCACCATTTATATATGGCCTGCCAAAGCTTCACAAAGCAAGCCAGCTATTGAGACCGATAGTCAGCAACATAAATGCCTCAACTTACCAATTATCTAAATATCTGTCAGCTGTGTTGAGTAATAAATTGGGAAAGTCACAATATCACGTTAGGGACTCATGGAGTTTCTGCGAATTTATAAAGAAACAGAAAATACCTGAGAACAATCGCATAATATCAGCTTGATGTGGTATCGTTATACACAAACATCCCGGTAGATTACTCAATACAGTGCATAAAAAATAAATGGTCTGAAATAAAGGAACACACATCATTACCCGAAAATGAGTTTATTGGGGCGGTAGAGCTGTGCCTTAAGTCCACTTACTTCCAGTACGAGGGCAATTTCTTTTCACAAATACATGGAGTAGCTATGGGTTCTCCCATAGCTGCAACAATTGCAAACCTCGTGATGGAAAGTCTGGAAGAAAAACTAATACCTGATTTGAATTTTAAGTGCGAATTTTTTAAAAGATACGTAGATGACTGCATAATGTGCCTGCCAAACCAAAAAATTCAATACACACTAGATAAGTTTAATGAATTCCATGAGACCATTAAATTCACCATTGAGGAAGTCAAAGCACAGATCATTAAACTTTGTGGATATGACGGTAATGGAGAAATAAAAACAAACTGGTACACAAAAGATGTGTGGTCTGGTAGATACTTGAATTACCAATCATATGCACCTCTACAATATAAAAAAAGTGTTGTAACAGCTCTTACTGATAGAGCGATTAAATTGGCACATTATGAGTATAAAACAAAGAATATTGAAAAAATAAAAAAGGTACTAATAATGAACAACTATCCCAAATCATTCTTCGAACCAATTATAAAACGAAGAATAAATAAAGTCTACAATTCAAATAAATGGAACAACATAAATAATATCTAATAAGAAAAAAGAAGGTGAAATCAAGTAATCAAGTAAATCAACACGAAAATAAAAAATATTTTAAACCGCATAATATTACTATAACAGAAAAAACTAAAAACAACTTAGCAAAGGAATGTTTCACAAAATTTAAACCTAAAAGTGATAAAGATTGACTGTTTGAACAGACAAGATTGACTGTTTGAACAGACAAGATTGACTGTTTGTACTGTGACAACGCATACATAGGTCAAACAGGACAATATTTAAAGAAAAGAATATACGAACATAAATATAGCTTAAGAAAGGTTAACGAAAATGGAACAGCATTAGCACAACATGCACAACAACAGTTACATATTTTTGATTTTGATAACACAAAAATATGAATCAATGAATACAATTATAATAAGAGAAGAATCCATGAAATGATACAAATTAAAAAACATCAGAATGCAATGAATTTTAGATCAGACACAGACAATCTTAGCTCTGTATATCACACACTAATTAAATGAGCGATGCATACACTGATTGGACCAAGTAAATAAAATATAAACACCCGACTTCGAAGAATTGCAGAGCAATTGATATTCCTAGAATGCAAAGAAAAAGCGAAATATAAAGTTTCTTTATTCTCTCGCTCGATATCGAACAAAATATGGATTTCAATAGCCAGTCAGATGTGAAGGTGGAAACAGTCATACACGTAAGTTAAATTTGAATCTCTGAGCAATAGATTCTAGTTTTTTCCCAGACATGATTGTCCTGACCCATCACCTGAAAACCTATTGTTTTTAATATACTTTTGAATATGTTGTAATTTGTATTTTAGTATGTTAATTTTGATAGAATTATTTTATATTAATGATGACTGTGAATGTGTATTTTGGACAAATTGATGATGGTGTAGAAAGACACCGAAACGTATTTATGACATCTTGATTAATAAACAATAAAATTGACTGGAACCAAGGAATTTTTTTTTTGGATTATTTATAAATTTGAACAAACAAATTAATTTAGCTTTTCGTATTTTCGAAAACTTCAGACTTTTAATTAACCATTGATCATACAGAAATTTAATTGTGGAAATTAATAATAAAACAATTTCACAGTTTCAGATTCTTTTATTGTTTCATATTGGTTATTACTTTTTTAAATTTAATAATTATTGTATTTATTATTTTCGTGTATTTTCCTGACTGTACTTTAATTCATTCCAATGTATTCCTGGGTTTCAGTCAATTTTATTGTTTATTATTTAAAATGTTACAATTACGTTTCGGTGTCTTTATCCACCATCATCAGTTTGTATGTCTAGATGTTTCTACCTTTACATTTGGTTGGACATTTCCAACCAAATGTAAAGAATGTCCAACCAAATGTAAAGGTAGAAACATCTAGACATACAAACTGATGATGGTGGATAAAGACACCGAAACGTATTTGTAACATTTTAAATAATAAACAATAAAATTGACTGAAACCCAGGAATACATTGGAATGTATTTATTAATGTAGTAGTAGTAAACATCTTTATTTTTAAAAAAAGGCTATCGATCTATCGGTGTTTCTGCCCTTGTTTAGTACATGCAGTCTTAATCTAAACAAACAAATAAAGGTAAAAATGATCTTATTCTAAGTTACTAATTGAATAATTTTAATTCTGGCAAACAGAGATCTTGGATGTATTGCCCGGAGTCAGTTACTATTGTAAGCGTTCGATTAGCGTTGATGTAGGGAAACGGAAGCGGGATTGTCTGCTTGGTCTTGTAAGACAAAGGGGATTCAGTATGGTCCAGTTGTGTCCAGGGTTGTTTGTCCATTTTGTATGTAGCTGTATGAGTCTTTCCGAAATCTTTGTCATGTTTGTGCGTTCGTATAGTAGTTGGGTGGAGGGGTTGTGTAGTGGGTTTTGGGGGTGTCTTATTCGTGTTATTAGTCTTAGTTCACTCCAATACATACTACAGCAGTGACCACCACTACAGCAGTGACCAGTTGAATGTTAAGGTAGAAACAACTATACGCACAAACTGATGATGGTGGAGAAAGACACCGAAACGTATTTGTAACATTTTAAATAATAAACAATAAAATTGACTGAAACCCAGGAATGTATTGGAGTGAATTGAAGTACAGTCAGGAAAATATTCGAAATTAGTCTTAGTGCAATTTGTTCTGTTGTTTGTATATAACGTTTTGTCCTTTCTGTTCCGTTGGTCATGAGTATATGTCCATAGTCTAGCAAGGGTCTGCAAATAACTTTATATATTTTGGTGGCGGTATTTGTGCTGATTCCTCTGTCTTTGTAGGTTAGTGATCGGAAGTGTTTTGTTCTCTTCATTGTTTCTGTCCTGATTTTTCGTATGTGTTTAGTGAATTTAAGTTTGTGGTCCATTGTGATTCCAAGGTATTTTACGTCGTTTTTTGGTCTGCAGTTATTGTAGGGGAGTCAGCGTTGAGTCTGTGGTTTGTGAGCAGAAGTTGGTGTTTTGAAGGGTTTGGTGTTAGTCTCCATTTATAAAACCATGTCATTGTGTTGTTTGTTAGTGTTTGGAGTCTTTGAACTGCTCTCTCAGTAGTTTTGTCATGTTCGATAAGTGCCGTGTCGTCTGCGTATTGTAATATGTATGCCGATCTGTCGATTTGATTTTTGTCTGGTAAGTTGTAATTGTATATGTTATGGCAGTATATATTATAGAGAAACGGTGAGAGCGGGGAACCTTGCGGGTATTTATTATATTATTAAACGAATTTAATCTAATTTCCCGGGTAGAAAATTGAGCAGCGAAATTGCTGAGCAGTCGAGTAGCTAGCCAAGCTCACTGGAGAGTTCGAAATCGAACCACTGACCAAACACTGCACAATCTATTGAGAGCATAAGGGGAGGTCAAAATAATACGATTTGTTCATATAAAAATTGTTCGTAACGCTCCCCTAACGGGGAAAGGTAACCTCAAAATTTACGTTTCGAGTTCTAACTTTCGAACGACGGACTGGCTCAAGCACATAATCAAGTTAAACTTTAACATGATGACTCTGAAGATTTTTACACAAGAAGATACTCTTCATTTATTTCGATAAATTTAACGGTTTCAAAGATATATTGATTTTTGTTTAATCAGTTTTAAATACCCTGCAGGAATTAATGTAAATTAGAATGAGTTTAAAATGTTTATACTTTGGTAACTGTTCATTATGAGCTCCCCGCACTTCAGTACATTTTCTCCCTGGATGTCACATAACATTCTAGTTCTTCTCTAGAATTTCCAGATTTTGGATACACTAGTGATATTAAATAACTTCCGAAGAAAAATCCAAGGCTGTTTCATAAACTTCGCGAAGCCCTTCGATAAAGTACCCCACAAAAAACTAAACAATATGTCAAGAGGCCCTTTCAGACAGAACGGAAAGCAGAGTGGTAAATGGTGAAAGAAACTATTAACAGCATCAAGTATGCGTATTACACAGTGCTGCTAGTTGCAAATGCAGATAATCTGCAGCAGCTAGTTGAAAGAATGAAAACCCATTGCGAGAACTATTGTCTCACAATGAACATTAAAAAACAAAATATATGATTATCTCAAAGATCAGAACGTATGTAATATCTATATCAAAGGTGGGTAGGTCGAAAGACTAACAAAGTACAAGTACATTGGAGTGTGAATCTACAGCGCTTGCGTCCAAAGCCCAAAAATAAAGAGACGTATCGAAATTCCGAGGTCAACATTTAACAAAATACGCAAAATACTGTGCAACCGCGATATAAATCTTTCTCTCCGTAAGCGATGTTATGTCTTCTGTAGTTTGCTCTAAGGCGTAGAAGCATGGATGCTTAAATAACGCTCTAGAACAACATAAAACAAATCGAAATCTTTGAAATGTGATGCTACCTTCGGCTGCTGAAGATACCATGGACCGATAAAGTAACAAACATTGAAGTGCTGCTGCTGCTGAATCAGAAACACGAAGTTCTGCTCACAATAAAAAAAAGAAAGTTGCAACAATTACCTCACGGAATGAGGGGGAAAATATGGACTACTAAGAAATGTAATGCGAAGCAAAATTAAAGGGCAACGAAGCGTGGGACGAAGAAGAGTTTCATGGTTACGAAATCTAAGAGAAAGGTTCTGCTGGAGCTCCAACGACCTATTTAGAAATGCTGCCAACCGAATTAAAATGGCTTTGATGAATTCCAATCTTCGATAGGAGTGGCACCAGAAGAAGCAGAAGAAAAAAAATTGAGTGATATTAAATCAGGTGACCTAAGTAGCCATAAAATATGTCCACTGCGACCTATTCTTCGATTACCAAAAGCATTTGATACTTGTTGACTTACTGGACAGTAAAAATGGGGCGACGCACCATCATGCATGTACCATTTTTGACCGCGGATTTCAAGGGGTACATTTTAAAACAAATGGTTTAAATTTTTCTACAAAAATTGCGAATGCACATCACCAGTGAGTCATTTGTCCAGAAAAATGGGATGAAGGAGATTTACGATAAATTTGTGTTGATGTAGAGTTTCAATAAAGGCGTGTAGATTTTCGTCATTCCATACTTGTAAATTATGTCAATGCAATTTTTACAAACGAGGGCATGTATTGCACAACAGCTTCCTCCGGGAGCAGTTAGCAACCTACTAAAATTTGGATTTTGAGCATGCTGATCCTCTCTATCTCCGCTAGATAACGCGCTCCAGACATAGCGTGCACCTTTTCTACATGGTAGGGATGTAGCAGCTGTGTCTCGAGAGCTATCTAACGCTAATTGACCTCGCCCCAATGGGGGTGATCTCCTCATTGGAGCTTCTTCACTGCTACATTGTGGAAAAAACGACTTCAATAACTCAAAAGTTTTGATAATCTACCTGTATCCTTAAGCTACGATCAACCCTTACCTTCTCCATATAATTACGGAATGCTTTGCCATAAATTAAATGCATATCAGGGTATTCTGCATCTATTTCTGATTTTATTTTATTACAGTATCTACAAAGACTTACAAGTTTTGTTACTGATAATTTGATTACCATGTGAAAAAATGTTTTTGTTAACTACCTACCTGGTACTTTTGCTGAAGCAATGTGTTTCAAACTGATTAAACAAAAATCAATTTATCTTTACAACGGCTCAATTTATCTTGTGTCTGAGTGCAAAAATGCTTTGCAGTCTTTCCTAGTCAGATTAGGACTCTTATTTGGAAACATATTTCACCAAAAAATTATTATAACATACAAAGTCGTTGAAAAGTTAGATTTCAAAACGTTGAGGTTGACTCGTAAGGCCGGATTTCTCCGTTAAGGGGACGTTAAAAATGTTTTCTATATACAGGTTGATTCAAAATTGGCGTGATTCCTCTGGGGGTGTTTTAGGCGTACAGGAAAAATAGTAAAAAAATTAATTCTTAACAAAAACTGAGATATTTGCAAAAAAAAGAAAAAAAACTGAGATATTTGCAAAAACCTAGATCAGAAAGATAGCAACAATGATTTTCAAGGTAATCTGCCTCCTTAACATTACGTAAATACCTGTTGCTTCTTAATTATTAACAACTGTAGTAACCATGGGTAAAAACAAAACAGAACAAGTGAAAGTACAATGAAAAATTTTGAAGTTAGGATATCGTTGTCACTTTGCAGTCAGTGCTGCCAACCGTTTTGGGGCAGATGAGCAATATACCTAAATCCGCCACATATGTCATCAAAAACCTCCTGTGGAAGGTTACGTATCAATGGTCCATATTAATCAAATACATACAAGTTGCTAAATCACAAAAGGTGTTCTAAGTTTTGCCGGTTTAACTCCAAACATGTTTGTGTCCCAATTACTTTATTGTGCACTCTTCGCCGCGGTCTGTGCTCACTTTTTGAGCAGCTTCTCGTATTCGGTTAATTATCTCCTGTTCAATTTGTACCGGTGTTCGGTAGATCAGAGATTTAATGTGTCCTTGCGTCCTGTGTATCTTACATACATGATAGGAATCTAGCCCTTCCTAAGGGGAGTTATTGGGATAATTATCCTGTGCCTGAGAAAGCATCATTTCCGACTGGTTAAATATTCCAATAGGCTACCAATCAAACATGGATTTAAAATAATACTTAATAAGAAAGTTGAAATTCGATTTACAACTGTTAATATCTTCTCAAAATTTTCGAAAAAAATTTTTCTATATTTTTCTCGGACTCTCCAACTACAACAACCAAGTCCCTACGCCACTTTTGGGTCACCCTGTAAATAAATCGTATTTACAATTTATTTTACAAATTATTTTTACTTCTCCTGTACGCTCTCTAAAGATTGTCAGCTAGTTAACGGACACCCTGTATAGGTGAGTTTAAATTAATTAATGCAATTGGCCAACATTGAAGAAAAATAATTCGTTTAAAGTGAGAACACGATAATACTAACAAAATTTCTGCATTTGACTTTGCTTAAGTGAGTCAACATGCAAGCGGCTTACAAAGCATTATCACCACTACTAATCTCTCTGATCCTGAGTACTTTAGTATACAAAGCTCCCTTAGAACCATCTCATTTGTTCCATGAAATCTGCCCGTTCTATTTTGTAGCACGTACAATCGAGTCGATTTTAATCTGTTTCATTGACAATGGTCACAATAACTAGTTGAGGACCCTTTTCTCCACGCGTTATGCCTGACACGCGACTTTACTAAATACTGTTGAATTGCAGTCCATACCCCTTGGAAAGAACAACTGTTTGTCCTACAAATAAAAGTCCAGGGAGTGATAATTATAGCTTTCAGCTGGAATATAACCTGTTGGGCAGCACAAATAATTCTTGACGCATATGAAGTGTACATGGGAAAAATTGTACATTGGTGTTCGAAACGGTCAGGGCATTTCTAAGAATAAAACTAACAAGTACATAACTCGAGAATCATATTTGTTAAGACACATGTATGTAAAAAAAATCTTTTTGTTCGAGTGAATCAAAAAGTGCCATTTTTCGATCAGAAGCGATGGCCGTAAAGAACCACTTTTCATTCGTATTCGTTTGTTTCACTTTTAAGCATGGACTTTTACGCACAGTGTGCGCAAAAGTAAATGTGACAAATTGAACGTGCCAGTGTCATATTTTTAAAAGTAGTTTTATTAAAAAGAAAGGGACGTTCTGATTTTTTAATTAATTACGTAGGTTTAGCGACAACTATTGATCCTAATTTAAAGTTTACTTGCAATTTGTAAATTATGACTTTGTTACAAGTTCAGTTTGAAAGTCGTTTTAATAGCCTATTTTTCTGCGTACTCCGATGTTGCCACACGCAAAACTCGGTCTTTTCAAATAGCGCAAATGTCATGTAAAGTGTACAACTTACACAAACACTATACAGTAAAATCAGCTGTTTCAAGGTTGGAAGTTGAATCAACATTTGCGGCATCTCTAACTTCTGGTGGTGTACAGGGCATGAATTTTCTGCACTCATTGTTTCACTTGTATAAGCTTACAAAAATACGCTTTTGAAAATTCACAAAAAAATTTCAGCGTCAAAACATGACATTTGAGAAATGACATTGACATCAAATTTAAAATATGAACCTGATACCTTTTATTTTTGGCTGTTCTTATTTATTATAACTTATTATTCGTGTTGTCTTTCATTCGAACAAAAAATATTGTTCGATACGAGGGCAAAAATCCGTTTTTCGAACTCCTGACGGATTATCAAAAGAGACGGATTGATTGCCGTCATTGATGAAATGCCGTCGTCGTTCGAAAAACGACACTTTTCGCACCTGTATCGAAAACTACTATTATTGTTTACGAACATGTAAAAAAGCTTGTTTTTATTTCGCGAAAAGATTTATACAATTTATTGGAAACAATATTCAACGTGATTGCTGCTGTTTTAGAAACAAATGTTTTGAGACTATATCGGATCAGATCACAACCCAGTGTGTGCCAGCATCATTTTAGGCCTTGCCAAACCTAAAAGAGGGAGCTTCAAGAAGACACTGGACATGCCAGTGCTAAAAGATGAAAAAACTCGATCACTGTACGGAGAACATCTTAATGGAAAATTAGAGGGTGTTATCGGTACAAGCGACATTAACAGGCATTGGCTCGATCTTAGGCAGGCTTTTAAAACCACGAACGAAAAGTTTGTCTCAAAGAAAAACACAACAACTGAGAACGAGTCGATGACTAGAGACATACTAGCATTAATGGAGAAACGACAGCAATGTAAAACCCGGAATGATCAAAGCGGGTGTAGAGTTCTTCAAAGAAGAAAACGAAATGAAATTCGGGCAGCAAAAGATAATTGGCTACATGAAAGGTGCAGGGATGCTGAAGAACTTAACACACTTGGAAATGGTTTTCTCCCACAAAAAAAGGTGAAATAGATACTGAGATTGTACAACAATAGGTCCCTGAGTTTCATTGAAACTGAGCACAATCAAATAGTGACAGAAACGGAGGAATTGTTGCAAATTTGGAGAAACTATACATAAAATTAGTTGTTTCAACGACGACGGACCAGAGAACGCTACAGCCGAAGTGTCCACTCTATCAGGACCACAACATTAAAAAGAGAAATCATACATGCCATCAATTTAATGAGAAATAACGATGCTCCGGCACCTGATGATATGTACTTAAAAACGTTTCGCTTTTTATTTTCTCAAAGATTGGCTCCGCTCTTTGTCTATCACACTACCAAAATTATCTTCTCATCCACAGTTTAATGAGCCACATTCTGAAACTTTTCTTTCGAGTACCACACACAAGGCATTATCAAAAATGCGGGGAAGTACGTGGAGTCAATCAATTCGGATTTAAGAACGGATTTGGAACTACAGAAGCGATATTCAGTCTCCAGACATCAGTCCAAAACTACCGGAATAAAAAAATGTCTATACAGGGTGGGCAAACGAAAAGGCCGTACCCCTATTTATGACTCTCCTGGTAGATTCAGAAAAAAAACGCTCGAACATGTCACACTTTGATTTTTAAGAGGACATATTGCTGACTATCATTGCATTATACAGGGTATTTCATAAACAAGATACTAAGCCACACTTTTAATTTTTCAATGGAAACCTACTAGTTTTACGTAATTTTTCAATCCTGCCAGAAGTTTGGAGTAAATTTGGTATGGTAATATGGTATGTAGTATATTATCAGAGATTAGTCAACTAATCTCTGATATTACGTACAGGTTGTACGTAGAAAGAGCATTCTCCGAGACAGTCCCTTTGGAATTAAAGTAAATGGAATCTCCATTAATTCCTATGGATTAGGAATTAGAATTAGATTAGTCTGGTCCGTCCTGTACGGTGTTGAGATGTGGAAGTTGAAGGCATCAATCATCAAAAAAATTGAGGTCTTTGAAATGTGAATCCTCCGGCGCATGTTGCGGGTGTCTTGGGTCGATCACGTGAGAAACGAAGTTCTGCAAAGAGCCGGTCTGGCGGAAAGAGAACTTTTCGAAAATGTTAAGTAAAGGAAAACAGGTTACCTCGGACACATACTGCGTGGAGAGCGCTACCACTTTCAGCGCCTCATTCTACAGGGGAAAGTTAAGGGGGGAAGAAAAAAGTTGTCGTGGCTAAGAAATATCTGTCAATGGACGGATATAAATGACTTTCAAAAATTACAAAGTGCTGCAATTAATATAATCATCTGATAAGGAAAAACATGAACGCCTACGCAGGAATCTGCACTAAGACGTCTAAGAAGACTTTTTGTGCTGCATGCGATTTAAAAAGTTTTATTTTCGTTTCTGGTGTTTAGATTATGAAACACTGTTAAATTCACAAGAAATCGCTGCAAAGACATGAAAATTGGTAGCAAAACGATTGTGTACATCTTCATGGTTAGACTCAAATATTGAGGTATCCAGCAATGATCCTAGGAGAAGCTGTTCAACTCTATTTCGCCAATGTCAGCTAATTCGCGTCTATTATTTTGATTGTCTTTACTCCTTATGCCGGTTAACTTGTTGTTCCATGTTTTGATCATATCACACAAAGCTTGAGAAAACATATTTTCAAAACATTTCACTGTTTTGCTGGTGCCTTCAACACTAATACGCCGGGTCGCTGTCTGTATCATGATTGCTAGGCATAAAAGTATCTTTATCCACGTCTGAGTCACTAACACCTATGTTTTCTTCTTCATAACATTTATTAAAAAGTTCTTAAAAATGTGGACCAAAAATGTTAGAAGATAAAAAAGAAAAAATAATGGTGAGAGCTATGCCTAAAATTTTAATGTGCATAGTCTCAAAGACCTCGTGTCAGCTAGAGGTTAAGAACGAGTGATGCTCTAACAGACTCACTGATTCTGAATCACAATAAGCAAATCTCTAAACAGTGATTACAGCTATTAAACGGGGAGTAGGTTCTTAAGTGCAAACGGGAGATTTTACCATGTTGGAAAATAGAAACGAGTTTTAAACATTTGCTAGAGAAAATTGTCCTGATAAATTAAAATAAGTGAAATACGTTATTTTCATATATAATTGATGTTTTTGTTCGATTTTTAATTACTATTTTTCATTTGGTGCACAACGCACATTTATTAGTACAAGAATCAGTCTCAATCCTTTGTATTTCGAGTCGAGCGTGACAATTCTTAGTAATAAACTCCCTCAGGAGTTCATAGAAATATCGGGAAATAAATTAGCTGCCTGCATACACTAAAACAGTTATTCCGTAGGGAGCAAGTCTGATGTGAAAGGGATAATTTAAAAGTTGCGTGCCACCACACCTGTTTGTGTTTCGTCTGTTTAAATCTTTAGATTCAAATTATCTTCACTGTTGTGTTTATGTAGCATTCAGTTGCAAAGCTACCTGGCATTTGGTTGCTACGAAATGCTATTTCAAGTTATATATTTTTCTAATTCACATGGAATCATATTGATTTATTTCGAAGTCACCTGAAGGCTTAATTATGGAAAGGATAAGTACAAAATTATCAGGTATTACAAGATGAACATTGGTATTATTTTTTTCTATTACAGAAAACAAGAAACCATAAACTTTACAGGCATAGAAAGTGGACAAATTGTTATTTCCAAGAATGTCACAACGGAGAGCTGATCGATTTGATCATCAAATGATCGACAAAACAATCGACACAGTATAAGCGTTGGGAACTTAATTGGAAAACTAAATTTTGAAACATTAAATTCTTTTCAGCTGATTAAAGTCAGCAATACATAGCCCCATTAGGAGTAGCTTTTATTCTATTTTCCATGTACTCTTACCTGTTAACTATTAACTTTTAACTGTGCACATTGCTGTACTTTTGTTTTCATTTATTAATTTAAAAAAATACGTTTTTGAAATTATGAAAATAAAAATCGATTTTTTTTAACTACTTTTCGATATCGGCTAGTTGCTTGTGCAGTGAATAAAATCGTCCTGCTCCCCTCTCCAATTCCCTGCAAATCGTATGGTGGGTAAAACAGTAGTATAGTGTTTTCGAAGCCACTTGGCTAGTCCTAAAAATAGGGGTATGTTTAGTTTACTGCATAAAGTATTGTTGGAGGCTGTACTTCATAGTCGAATTTAATTGGTCATATTGTTGGATGTCTTATTTAAATTTATTTCCATTCAAAGAAACAACCTTATTTTTTATCAGATAGTGTCGTTGCATCGCGGGTATATTGAGTGTGTTCGTAGTATTTCTGAGTTGTATTTTATTATTATTAGATAATAACGCTGGCATTATGGCGATTCATGTTAATGACGAATCAAGTTCTGAAGATTCTGATGGTGAAGAATAGGTAAGCGTACATTTCCAATTTCTAAAATTTCTTGTAGCCATACTTAGCTTGGACATCGGTAATTAAAAACACGAAATTAATGAACAAATAAACAATGAACTAGATATGTTCAGATCAGGTAAATAAATTAAATTTATCAACTATTTAAAACATGTGACTAAAAATGTTTTTACACGCCCATGTTTCACAAAGAAAACACCGAACCCAGATTTAAATTTTATGCTGGTTCAAGTAGGATCGTATACACTAAACGCAATTTATCCTTTTCTAGTCGCCTATGAATGGGTTATTTATTTTACATTACCGAGTTTATTTTTACTTTTTTTTTATTTTCAATACGCATATTGTTAATTATGGGACAAAAACTGTCGTTGCATGATAGTAATAGTAGTAGTAGTAGTAAACATCTTTATTTCTAAAAAAAGGATATCGACCTATCGGTCTTTCTGCCCTTGTTTAATACATGCAGTCTTAATCTAGATAAAAAACAAATTAGAAAATTCTCCTATTCTAGGTTAACAATAGTAGTAGTAAACATCTTTATTTCTAAAAAAGGCTATCGACCTATCGGTATTTCTGCCCTTGTTTAATACATGCAGTCCCAATCTAAATAAAAAACAAATATGAAAATTCTCCCATTCTAGGTTAACAATACTATTAAATAAATAAGATTTCAGTGGCAAGAAGAAATTATTTTATTGTCCACTAGTCCGTTGCGTTTGTAAGTGTTCGAGTAGCGTTAATGTAGGGAAACGGAAGCGGGATTCTCTGGTTGGTCTTGTAAGACAAAGGGGATTCAGTATGGTCCAGTTGTAGGGGTTGTTTGTCCATTTTGTCTGTAGCTGTATGAGTCTATCCGAGATCTTTGTCATGTTTGTGCATTCGTATAGTAGTTGGGTGGGGGGGTTGTGTAGTGGGTTTTGGGGGTGTCTTATTCGTGTTATTAGTCTTAGTGCAATTTGTTCTGTTGTTTGTGTATAACGTTTTGTCCTTTCTGTTCCGTTGGTCATGAGTACATGTCCAAAGTCTAGCAAGGGTCTACAAATAGCTTTATATATTTTGGTGGCGGTGTTTGTGCTAATTCCTCTGTCTTTGTAGGTTAGTGATCGGAAGTGTTTTGTTCTCTTTATTGTTTCTGCCCTGATGTTTCGTATGTGTTTAGTGAATTTAAGTTTGTGGTCGATTGTGATTCCAAGGTATTTTACGTCGTTTTTTGGTTGTGTCGTTTGGCCGTCTGCAGTTATTGTAGGGGAATCAGCGTTGAGTCTGTGGTTTGTGAGCAAAGTTGGTTTTTTGACGCGTTTGGTGTTAGTCTCCATTTATAAAACCATGTCATTGTGTTGTTTGTTAGTGTTTGGAGTCTTTGCGCTGCTCTCTCAGTAGTTTTGTCATGTACAATAAGTGCCGTGTCGTCTGCGTATTGTAATATGTATGCCGATCTGTCGATTTGATTTTTGTCTGGTAAGTTGTAATTGTATATGTCATGGCAGTATATATTGTAGAGAAACGGTGAGAGCGGGGATCCTTGAGGGAGCCCTTGTTCAGGGGAAAAAGAAAATGACAGTGTTTTGTCAATTCGTACTTGTAGTTGTCTGTTTTCTAGTAAGTTCTTTATGGTGTGTAGTAGATATGTTGGTGTGTGTAATTTGTATAGTTTGTATAGTAAGCCTCTATGCCAGACACTGTCAAAAGCCCTGTTAATGTCCATAAACAGGCAAGCTGTCTTTCTGTCAGTTAGGTGGGTAGTTTGTATATTGTTGGCCAAAATAAAGAGCGGATGAACAGTCGAGTGATGCTGTTTGAAACCAAATTGGTAGGTAGGTATATACCCTCCAATCACCGTCTCAAGCCGCTGCTTCATTATGCCTTCAAAAATCTTGCCCAGTACTGGAAGCAGTGTAATTGGTCTATAGTTGCTCGGTTGTGTATTGTCCAGTCCTTTTTTGGGTATAGGGATTATTAAGCCGTTTTTTTCATGTTTCTGGGATTCTGCCATTTGTGATGCAGTTGTTCAATTCAGTTAGGATCAGTTTGTGTGTTTCTTGAGTTAGGCTTTTCAAGACTTTTGCCTTAATTTTATCTTTCCCCGGTGCAGTGTTCTTGATGTGCGCTAGGGCTTCATCGTACTCTGTGTCTGTGATCAGTGTGCAGGCATAGTTTGGTGAGTTGTTAAAATAGTTCAAGTACCAGTCGTTGATCAAGTTCCAGTTGTCATTGTCCAAGTTAGGGTTTGTCGATATGCTGAAGGCCCTTTGATAGTGTCTGGCGAATGCGTCCGCTTTCTCTTTGTCTGTGTAGCGTTCTATTCCGTTTTCGTCAATTGTGCCAGTAGTGCCAGTCTTCCTGTATTGCGCCAGTTTCTTAATTTTTCGCCAGTATGTTTTGCCTTTGTCCTTCTGTATTTCTTTACATGTTTCTAGCCATTTGTCTTGTCGGTATTGTCCAATCAGAGTTTTAATGTTTCGCTTGTCTTTTTTAGGTCGTTATTTTGAGTGTTTGTATATAGTCTGTACAGTTCTCTCTTATGTTTTATTAGTCTCAGTATGTATTTGGGTAGTGTATGTCGGTAGAAAGCATTTTTTATTTCCGGGCTAAATTTTCCTATGGCTAGTGAAAGTTGTTGTTGTATGGTTTCTATTGAAATGTGCTGTGCTTGTGATTGAATGTAGTCATGTATATTTGTTTCACTTTGTCTATGTCAGTCTTTGTTAGGTTTAAGTTTTTCTCTATAGGAGGTGTATTGGAGGTAGGTTGCGTATGTTGTAAGTCTATGTTAAACGTTATAGCCAGGTGGTCGGATCCCAGCTCGTTGGTTAAGTTTATGTTGTTGATGGTGTTTGTCAAGTTTTTTGTGTGCAGTAGAACGTCTGGTGTTGAGTCTGGGTTTGCGGGCATCAGAAAAGTTGGTGGGGTGTGCTGTTTTATAAAGTCGGAGTTTTGCAAAATTCTTTTAAGTTGTTTCGTTTTGTTCGTGTTCAAGTTAAAGTCGCCTATAATTATTGCATATTTGTAGATGTTCGCCTTAGTCAGTATGTTTTGTTCTAGGTTGGAGTGTGGGTGTATGTATGTCAGAAATATGTGTATCAGGTGGTTTAAGTAGGGTATGGTAAAATGTAGACAGTCGTTCAAAGGGTTGTTGAGGGAAGGAGGATTTGCTCTTCCAAGTTTACCGTTTGGTTTTAGGAGAGCTGCGACCCCGCCCCTGGCATGATTGATGGTATTTCCATGCCTATAGATATACTGCCAATTTCTGTACGTTGGTGTTTGTCCTAGTTTGGTTTTAGTCTCTACAAACATGCAGCAGTCTGTGTCGTTTTGTTCTATGTAATTGTAAATAAGTGGTTTTTTGCTGTTAAGTCCGTTGATGTTCGCGTAAAGTACTTTCAAATTGAATCTTGCATGCTCGTTACTGTCTGTCTCACTTGTTCGCAGGGTTCGGTTGGAGAGCGTCCCTCGGGCCGGAGCATGTCAAACTTTAGGATGTATACATGGTTCCCGAAGAAAACAACGGAGGTGTCAATGTCGAAGTCTTCTATAAATTGTTTTCGTAGTTTTTTTAGTAGTTCGTCTCTGTTGGTATTGTTTGTCTTAAGTTGATGTTTGTATTTGTTTATGATGTGGTCATGTGTTGTAATGGGTGTATGTATTCTACTTGCCACTGTCGTTGTCTCCGCAATCCCGGACGTACGTTTGTTAACATATTTTATTTTTACGTTTGGGATTCCGACGATTGGGGCTGTCGGTCGTTTTGGGCACTTCATGCTCCATGCTGCGTGGTCCTCTGAGTTGCATGCTGCGCACTTGGTTGGCAGTGGCGACTCGCACCTGGAAGTTGGATGGGGTCCCTGGCACTTGTTGCATCTTGGCGATTGTTTGCAATCTTCAGTTTTGTGGCTGAATAGGTTGCATTTGCCACACGGCGCCGGCACGGGTGCTGGTGGTTTACTCTCGGTGATTTTGAAAATGCGGCCCAAAAAATGAACCCCACGGTCGCTCATCAACCTTTCATATGTGGATATGTCGCCGGTTATTAACCTCATCATGAGTGTGGGTGCGTTGCGCTCTCGCGAGATAATTCTCCTGCAGAACCTTATTTTGAAGCCCTGCTGCTCCAGGCGTTCCAGAAACATGCTGTCTTCAATGTCCAGATCGACCCCAGTGGCGACGACTGAATATGATCGTGTAATATGGTGGTGACCTGACTTTTGTTGTCGGATTAGTGGGACGTTATCGTTTTTTTTGTAATTTGTAACTTGTTACAGTGTTTTCTTGTTTTAGTTGTTGTAAAATTTTTGATGTTTTGTCCTCCTGGTTGGTTTTGATTAGGAAGTAATTATCTTGTCTGATAATCACATCCTTGTTGTTGGGGTTGAGTTCCTCCCACCTGATTGCAAGTTGGACTCTGGTGATGGTCGCCAATGCGTTCGCTGTGAATGTGTGCGAATACGTGGGAAATCTTGTTGATGTTGTCTTGCTGTTTGTTATTTGGTTTTTGTTGGTTGTAGACTGATAGTCCAGAGCTATTCGTTTGGCCTCAGGTGTTGGCGTTGTGGGGGTTGTGGGGGTTGGCTGGGTTGGCTGGGTTGGCTGAGTTGACTGGGTCGTCTTCGGTTTTCTGCCCCGTTTTTTTGATTGTGGCTTTTTGAACCCACCATCCTGGGAGGCATAATCCGATTCGGATTCTTGCGAACTCCCAGGGTTCATCCTTTCGTTTGAATTCCACTCGTATATTCTCGTTGAACGATAAATGCGGTTGTTTATATTTAAAAGAATTATTCAAATTCTTTGCGCGATGTGTAAACGACCTGGCTTTAGATATGCTACCACGTCTTATCACCACGAAGCTCGGTTTAAGACTCCAAGACTGATAGTAATATTGTACAATTGGTGCTCTATTTAATGCTTGTTATGTCGCTTAGTTTCTTAATCAATTCTTACACACTAAAGTGCGAAGTGGCTACAAGCACTTCAAGTCGGGAGCAGTTATCACTGTAATGGCAGATAATCCGAAATGGATGCTTTTTTCAATCATGTTTTTAGTTTTTTTCTAATTTGATTAAATTTTTATAAATATGTGTTATAAACATACCAATGGTATATTGGTGCAATTAATAGTGCTTTATTGTTTGAAAATTGGTTAAATCTAATAGTGACTGCTTGATAGTTCTAAAGATTATAAATTATAGCAGGAAGTTCTTGAAATTATTACCAAATTGTAAACTGTGTTAACATTCCAGGAATTCTCGATAGGTTTCGTCTTTCCTTTAGGAGATAACCCGTTACTGAAATGGTTAAACATAACAAACGTGTTCCTGCGGAATATTTGACTTCCCCATTTGATGCTCCCAAGATAGAATGAAACAATTAAATGTTTTATTGCCAAACCGAGACTCACGTCTTTCGTATTCTTCATAAAAGTTCACGTTACAACACGCAGACGAAATTTGTTTTTTTCGATTGCGCAAATTCGGAGCACTTGAGTGAGATTCGCTTTGAAACATACTCAAGTATTACATATGAGTCAATATCAGATTTCCAACTTTTATCATAAATAATTGTTACCTTCCAATGTTTTATTTCGGGCCAGAAGGGCTAGCAGAACTTCAGAGTTTGGAGGAACTTCCGAAGCGTGTGGAGCCATTAGTCCAGGTGGAGGTGGCAACCCCGGGATATGTGGTAGAGTAGTTCTAGTTTGGTCCAGAATTGACATTTTTTATTTCGATGATTCTGAAACTAACAAATACATCTGCTGTTAAATTGTACTCGTATGCTTATGCTGGGTTTATGCAGCAAGCATAAGGAATAGCGCAAAAGAAATAAACCACCAGAATACGGCAAGAGTTGCGTCTAAAAAGTGGAATAGCGCATATTATAAAAGATGAACGAAACCAATCAGATTTATTCTGTTGTCTCTAAGTCTTATGATTATTGGGTGTAGAGGCACGTTTGTGTTTTTACCTGTTAACTCAAAATTGGATAGTCATCCATTTGTGTAATTATAGCAAGCTTTTTCATTTTGGCTAATAATATTAACCAATAAAGTACAAGACACGCTAAGCAGCTGCTTTTGAAGTGTTGGAACTGAGCAACGCATGGCATTTTTTAAAATTTAGACGTTATTCTATCTACAAACGTTGCCATTGCTTACCGCTAGATGTACAATAATGTTAACCTATAAGCGTTGTGCCTCATTTCTTATTCTTGGTGTGTAAATCTAGCATTAATCCTCAATCTATATATTAAATAGCATTTAATAAAATTATTATGATTTCTCAAGTTAAGGAGAATTCCAATGTATTCCTGGGTTTCAGTCAATTTTATTGTTTATTATTTAAAATGTTACAAATACGTTTCGGTGTCTTTATCCACCATCATCAGTTTGTCTAAAATATATATTTACAGTTATCATCAATTTAAATAGAAAACTTTCACCAAAATTCACATATTAAAATACAAATCACACACATATTAAAAAGTACATCCAGAACATTGGTTTTCAGGTGATGAGTCAGGACAAACATGTCTGGGAAAAGACTAGAATCTATTGTTTTAGAGATCTAAATTCACCTTACGGATATAGTTGCTTTCAACTTCACATTTGACTGGTCACTGAATTTTCCATATTTTATTCGATATCAAGCGAGCGAAGCAAAAAAAACTGTTTATCTTTCGTCTTTTCTTTGAATTCTAGGAATTGCTTGGCAATTCTTCAATATGTTTACATTTCATTTACCTGGTCCAATCAGTTCATGCATGCGATCATCTAATTAGCGTATGATACACAGAGCTAAGATTGTCTGTATCTGATCTGAAATTTATTGCATTCTGATGTTTCTTAATTTGTATCATTTCATGGATTCTTCTCTTATTATAGTTGTCCTCATTGATCAATATTTGTGTGTTATCGAAATCAAAATCATGCAACTTTTGTTGTGCTAATGCTGTTGCATTTTCGTTAACCTTTCTTAAGCTATACTTATGTTCGTATATTCTTTTCTTTAAATATTGCCCTGTTTGTCCTATGTATGTGTTGTCACAGTTCAAACAGTCAATCTTGTATATTACGTTAGGTGTGTCCAACTTATCGCTTCTAGGCTTAAATTTTGTAAAGCATTCTTTTGCCAAGTTGTTTTTAGTTTTTTCCGCTATAGTAATATTATGCGGTTTTAAAACATTTTTTATTTTTGTGTTGATTTCTGGTATGTGCGGTAATGATACATACTTGATTTCACCCTCTTTTTTCTTTTTTATATTATTTATGTTGTTCCATTTATTTGCATTGTATATTTTATTAATTCTATGTTTTATAATTGGTTCGAAGAATTCTTTGGGATAGTTGTTCATTATTAGTACCTTTTTTATTTTTTCAAGATTTTTTTGTCTGTATCCACAATGTGCTAATTTTATCGCTCTATCAGTAAGAGCTGTTACCACACTTTTTTATATTGTATAGGTGCATATGATTGGTAATTCAAGTATCTACCAGACCACACATCCTTTGTGTACCAGTTTGTTTTTATTTCCCCATTATTGTCATACATAACCGTCATATCCAAAAAGTTTAATAATCTGTTTTTGTCCTCCTCAATGGTGAATTTAATTGTTTCATGGAATGCATTAAACTTATCTAGTGTGTATTGAACTTTGTGGTTTGGCAGGCACATTATGCAGTCATCCACGTATATTTTAAAAAATCCACACTTAAAATTCAAATCAGGTATTAGTTTTTCTTCCAGACTTTCCATTACCAGGTTTGCAATTGTTGCAGCTATGGGGGACCCCATAGCTACTCCATATATTTGCGAATAGAAATTGTCCTCGTACCGGAAGTACGTGGACTTAAGGCACAGCTCTGCCGCCCCAATATATTCACCTTCGGGCAATGATGTATGTTCCCTAATTTCAGACCATGTATTTCTTATGCACTGTATTGAGTAATCTACCGGGATGTTTGTGTATAGCCATACCACATCAAGCGATATTAGGCGATGGTTCTCAGGTATCTTCTGTTTTCTTATAAATTCGCAGAAGCTCCATGAGTCCCTAAATTGATATTGTGAATTTCCCAATATATTACTCAACACAGCTGACAGGTATTTAGACAATTGGTAAGTTGGGGCATTTATGTTGCTAACTATCGGTCTTAATGGGTGGCCTGCTGTTACGTGCAAATATTTTGCCGTAAACCTGTTAATTTGTTTTCGACCTCGGTATGCGTGTGCAAGTTATTTGCCAAGCATATCTGTTTTGGTTTTTTTCATCATAGAGTTAAATTTTGGCTGCGAAATCCGAATCTAGCAAATTTGGCGATTCTTATCAGCAGTTTCGATTCTTATCGCAGGTGAAAGAAATGTTTTGGTAGATTGCGGAATCACGTGTCCGTTAGGGCCAATGAATTTGGTGATTTTTGATTCCTGCGCCAACGGAAGGTTGGGGGGAGGAAAAACTTCTACTGGTGTAACGGTAGATTTTTGGTGGTTGAAGATTTAATTAGGCCGTGACGATCAGATCGGCAGGTCGATTTTTGAGTTTGTTCCGCACGGTCGGGCTTTGAGATTTTCATTGTGTTCAGCGCTACCGCATGGTCGGTTTTTAAAAATTTTAGAATCAAGAAATTTATTGATGGTGGCATTGGTTGCAAGAGGCCTTTCTTTCCACTGGGAAAAGTAATCATCTAATCGGCGAGTTGAAATTTTGAGACCCATGAACCAGATAGACGAATCCATGATGGCCGCTATGACCACGTGGAATTGATCCGAGATCCGTGGAGCAATTCAAAACCAGCTCTTTTGGGGAACCACAGCGGGACCGTTGGATTTTTGACGTGGAGGCTGGTTCTGGTGTTTTCTATTTTGCGTAGAAGTTGTATGCTACTTGGAAGCATGCTGGCGCCCAACTTTTGGTGAAGACTTTTGTTTTTTTATCAGTTTTTTTTATGACAGCATTTTTTTATAATTGGAATTAATAACGTTTTATAGTTAACTGCTTGTGCTGAAACATTCAAGTTCGACTGCACTTCAGTTCATTTTGTTTTTTTACTTTAATTGCGATTCACAGTCGGACCTGAGTGATTTCCTTATTTATTTTGGTACCCCTTTACTGTGGACTTTTTTATTTTTATTTATGATCACGACCGATCCCCATTGGAAGACCTGCGAGGCCACTGACTGAAGTGATCACTCCAGCAGGTCCCCCTCAGGGTCCTTCCCCTTCACCATCCAGGCTTGATTGAAGTTAAGGTATCCATAGATTAAGGGTGCTACCAAAAATATCCGAGTGATACACTCTAAGTAAATTTATATATTTTTTTTCTTTTATTACTATCAGTAAAATTGTTAACTTGTTTAAATACATTAGTTGTGCAGTTGAACTTGAGTGTGCCTAATTTTGTATTGTCCATGATGAAACGCAGGGCTCATCACATAACACCATAATTAGTGACAATAAATTGACTGAAAACCCAGGAATACATGGAATGAATTAATAAATGATGTAAAAAACATATAAACCGGAAAAACAAGATCTTACTACAAATATTCAAACAAAACTAAATAAAATAATAAATTCATGGCAATAAAAATAAATTCATAACAAATAATTTAAAAACGAACACTGTCTTGCAACAACGGGCCGAGCACCATTTATATATGGCCTGCCAAAGCTTCACAAAGCAGGCCACCCATTAAGAGTGATAGCAACGTAGAGCAACATAAATGCCCCAACTTACCAATAGTCTAAATACCTGTCAGCTGTGTTTGAGTAATATATTGCGAAATTCACAATATCACATTAGGGACTCATGGAGCTTCTGAGAATTTATAAAAAACAGAAGATTCCTGAGAACCATCGCCTAATATCGCTTGATGTGGTATCGCTATACACAAACAGCCCGGTAGATTACTCAATACAGTGCATAAGAAATAAATGGTCTGAAATTAGGGAACATACATCATTGCCCGAAGGTGAATTTATTGGGGCGGTAGAGCTGTGCCTTAAGTCCACGTACTTCCGGTTCGAGGACAATTTCTATTCGCAAATATATGGAGTAGCTATGGGTCCCCCATAGCTGCAACAATTGCAAAACCTTGTAATGGACAGTCTGGAAGAAAAACTAATACCGGATTTGAATTTTAAGTGTGGATTTTTTAAAATATACGTGGATGACTGCATAATGTGCCTGCCAAACCAAAAAGTTCAATACACACTAGATAAGTTTAGTGCATTCCATGAAACAATTAAATTCACCATTGAGGAGGACAAAAACAGATCATTAAACTTTTTGGATATGACGGTTATATATGACAATAATGGGGAAATAAAAACAAACTGGTACACAAAGGATGTGTGGTCTGGTAGATACTTGAATTACCAATCATATGCACCTATACAATATAAAAAAAGTGTGGTAACAGCTTTTACTGACAGAGCGATAAAATTAGCACATTGTGGATACAGACAAAAAAATCTTGAAAAAATAAAAAAGGTACTAATAATGAACAACTATCCCAAAGAATTCTTCGAACCAATTATAAAACAAAGAATTAATAAAATATACAATGCAAATAAATGGAACAACATAAATAATATAAAAAAGAAAAAAAGAGGGTGAAATCAAGTATGTATCATTACCGCACATACCAGAAATCAACACAAAAATAAAAAATGTTTTAAAACCGCATAATATTACTATAGCGGAAAAAAACTAAAAACAACTTGGCAAAAGAATGCTTTACAAAATTTAAGCCTAGAAGCGATAAGTTGGACACACCTAACGTAATATACAAGATTGACTGTTTGAACTGTGACAACATATACATAGGACAAACAGGGCAATATTTAAAGAAAAGAATATACGAACATAAGTATAGCTTAAGAAAGGTTAACGAAAATGCAACTGCATTAGCACAATATGCACAACAAAAGTTGCATGAATTTTGACTTCGATAACACACAAATATTGATCAATGAGGACAACTATAATAAGAGAAGAATCCATGAAATGATACAAATTAACAAACATCAGAATGGCAATAAATTTCAGATCAGATACAGACAATCTTAGCTCTGTGTATCATACGCTAATTAGATGATCGCATGCATGAACTGATTGGACCAGGTAAATGAAATGTAAACATCTGATATTGAAGAATTGCCAAGCAATTCCTAGAATGCAAAGAAAAGACGAAAGATAAACAGTTTTTTTTTGCTTCGCTCGCTTGATATCGAATAAAATATGGAAAATTCAGTGACCAGTCAAATGTGAAGTTGAAAGCAACTATATACGTAAGTTCAATTTAGATCTCTAAAACAATAGATTCTAGTCTTTTCCCAGACATGTTTGTCCTGACTCATCACCTGAAAACCAATGTTCTGGATGTACTTTTAAATATGTGTGTGATTTGTATTTTAATATGTGCATTTTGGTGAAAGTTTTCTATTTAAATTGATGATAACTGTAAATATATATTTTAGACAAACTGATGATGGTGGATAAAGACACCGAAACGTATTTGTAACATTTTAAATAATAAACAATAAAATTGACTGAAACCCAGGAATACATTGAAATGAATTAAAGTACAGTCAGGAAAATATACGAAACGTTAAGGAGAATGTAACATATCATGCAATTATAAGCATATTAATACGTCACGACGGTCATAAGTCAAGTCAATAAGATTTCACGTTCCGTTATTAGTCAACAAGATCCATGTTCACGTTAAGTCTATGAGTTCGACATGAGATTAGATCGGTTCTAAAAATTATTGTAGTAGTAGTAAACATCTTTATTTCTAAAAAAAGGCTATCGACCTATCGGTCTTTCTGCCCTTGTTTAGTACATGCTTTCTTAATTTAAACAAACAAATAAAGGTAAAAATTATCTTATTCTAGGTTAATAATTTAATAATTTTAATTCTGTCAAACAGAGATCTTAGATTTATCGTCCGGTAGTCAGTTGCTATTGTAAGAGTTCGAGTAGCGTTGATGTAGGGAAACGGAAGCGGGATTGTCTGGTTGGTCTTGTAAGACAAAAGGGATTCAGTATGGTCCAGTTGTAGGGGTTGTTTGTCCATTTTGTCTGTAGATGTATGAGTCTTTCCGAAATCTTTCTCATGTTTGTGCGTTCGTATAGTAGTTGGGTGGGGGGGTTGTGTAGTGGGTTTTGGGGGTGTCTTATTCGTGTTATTAGTCTTAGTGCAATTTGTTCTGTTGTTTGTATATAACGTTTTGTCCTTTCTGTTCCGTTGGTCATGAGTATATGTCCATAGTCTAGCAAGGGTCTACAAATAGCTTTATATATGTTGGTGGCGGTGTTTGTGCTAATTCCTCTGTCTTTGTAGGTTAGTGATCGGAAGTGTTTTGTTCTCTTTATTGTTTCTGCCCTGATGTTTCGTATGTGTTTAGTGAATTTAAGTTTGTGGTCAATTGTGATTCCAAGGTATTTTACGTCGTTTTTTGGTTGTGTCGTTTAGCCGTCTGCAGTTTTTGTAGGGGAGTCAGCGTTGAGTCTGTGGTTTGTGAGCAGAAGTTGGTTTTTTGACGCGTTTGGTGTTAGTCTCCATTTATAAAACCATGTCATTGTGTTGTTTGTAAGTGTTTGGAGTCTTTGAGCTGCTCTCTCAGTAGTTTTGTCATGTACAATAAGTGCCGTGTCGTCAGCGTATTGTAATATGTATGCCGATCTGTCGATTTGATTTTTGTCTGGTAAGTTGTAATTGTATATGTCATGGCAGTATATATTGTAGAGAAACGGTGAGAGCGGGGATCCTTGAGGGAGCCCTTATTCAGGGGAAAAAGAAAATGACAGTGTTTTGTCAATTCGTACTTGTAGTTGTCTGTTTTCTAGTAAGTTCTTTATGGTGTGTAATAGGTATGTTGGTGTGTGTAGTTTGTATAGTTTGTATAGTAAGCCTCTATGCCAGACACTATCAAAAGCTTTGTTAATGTCCATAAACAGGCAAGCTGTCTTTCTGTCAGTTAGGTGGGTAGTTTGTGTATTGTTAGTCAGAGTGAAGAGTGGGTGAATAGTAGAGTGCTGATGTTTGAATCCGAACTGATACGATGGCATGTACTTTCCGACCAGTTTTCTCAGTCGCTGCCTTATTATGTACTCAAAAACCTTGCTAAGTACTGGTAGCAGTGTAGTTGGTCTGTAATTGCTCGGTTGTGTATTGTCCAGTCCATTTTTGGGTATAGGGATTATTAAGCCGTTTTTCCATGATTTTGGGATTATGTTATTTCTGATGCAATTGTTCAATTCAGTTACGATCAGTTTGTGTGTTTCTTGAGTTAGGCTTTTCAGGAGTTTTGCCTTCATTTTATCTTTTCCCGGTTCTGTGTTTTTGATATGCGCTAGGGCTTCATCGTACTCTGTATCTGTGATCAGTTTGTATGTATAGTTTGGTGAGCTGTTGAAATAGTTCAAGTACCAGTCGTTGATCAAATTCCAGTTGTCATTGTCGAAGTTAGGGTTTGTCGATATGCTGAAGGCCTTTTGATAGTGTCTGGCGAACGCGTCAGCTTTCTCTTTGTCTGTGTGCAGTTCTATTCCGTTTTCGTCAATTGTGTCAGTAGTGTTAGTTTTTTGTATTGCGCTAGTTTTTTAATTTTTCGCCAGTATGTTTTGCCTTTATCTTTTTGTATTTCTTTACATGTTTCTAGCCATTTGTCTTGTCGGTATTGTCCAATCAATATTTTAATGTTTCTGTTAAGTAGGTTCAGTGTCTTTTTTAGGTCGTTATTTTGAGTGTTTGTATATAGTCTGTACAGTTCTCTCTTTTGTTTTATGAGTCTCAGTATGAATTTGGGTAAATTATTGTATTAATTTAGGAAATAAAATTTTTAAAAACAGACTTTTTCGATTAATCCATAAAATTGGTGCAATCGTTCAGATTTTCTTCCGGAGTGTAGTAACGTTTTGCAAATTCGAAATATCACGTGTGCGTATATTGTGCGATACAAGTGATTCGAACAGTTGAATCCAGTGCACCCTCCTGCCTCAACAAGTAAGGAAGAACCAAAAGGACCACAACGCCAATTTCGCGACTTAAATCTGTCGACCACAAAATCAACAATTTTAATAAATTAGACATCAACATTTTCAAACAAATTATTCATTCAAAAATAAATGTTAAGAAAGCAAACTTTTTATCAACATTAGAACAAAATCGCGAAGATGACCCAAAGATACCACAAAATTCCAAACAATTAATAAATAGACCTCACAAAATGTCCAAAAATCTAAATCCCAAATAAAAAAATCAAAGACATCCAAAGGATATTAAAAGAAAACATTTCTAATTTCGAGAAATCAAAAAACGCAAAATGAAGACCTTGCTGCAACCCAGACTATTGTTAAACGTCTATCCAAAGCTATAGATGCGCAATTGTCTACCATTAATCTGAATCAAACGAAATTCAATACCAAATCAACATATCAAATAAAGTATATTACTAGACAGTCTCAAAAGCAATGTACGCGCTGTTAAAGACATTCAGATAAACGTTCAGCAAAGCAATTCACTTTGCGGAAAATAATTCATCATAGTGTTCTCAAATATTGTGAACTTGAAAAGATTATATTTAATTATTCTTAAACGCGAATCCTTTGCGAGAACATCGTAAAATACTACGAAGTTGCATATGTCGATGTGACGATTAAAAATGACCTAGTCATATTTTATATTGCAATTCCGTTAATTTCTGGTAAAGTCTATACACTATATCGTCTATACCCACCCTATTCCAATTAATGAACAAATAATGTCATTGAAAAACTTCTATTTATTAAAATAAATCGTCTCATTAATAAAAATGTCTTCACTCCAATGAAACCTGGCATTTAGAAACAATACATTTAATGAAAAAATCACTCAATTAGATGATCATTCAATATTCGTCATTCCACCAAAACACGAACATGTTTATTTCGAACGTCCAAATCAAAACGCATCTGAAGTAATTCCTCAAACATCCTTAATTTTTCCAGCTGAATGCACTGTAAAAATGAAAACAAAATATATGACTCTCAATAACCTGATCCATTCAGATTAAAATTGAAATTTCCTCGGATTGCTTTAAATGAATAACTAATGGACGAAATTGAACCATTAAGTAACAGGAATACATTTTGAAAACATTCGAGAAGATGCACGAAAACTTATCATGCACCCTCTAAGAAAGTTCAGTTTTGTTTATGGAAATATCTCCATAATTTTAATTTCAATTTTAATTGTAAGAAGTATTATTTATATTTTAATATACTATTTTTACTGTAGGAAAAGAAGGCAAAATGTGAAAGCGGACATAAGTTTGAAAACCTTCGTCAACAAATCCTTATTTTCTCAGTCTTGAAACGGACATGGTCACTTATGACGACTATTCTTTTAAAATAAGATGCAGCATCGTTTCTGCTATGATCAGCATGATTTAAGTATAAAAGAAACCACAGCCGAAACGAGCATTCAGTCAATAAAATCTCCGTCTACGGTTATTTTCGGTCATAACACAACTAAAAGTCAACAGATGCAGTCTCGATTGTAATACAGTGGTTGTGTTTAATTTAAAACAAAGTTTTTATAACTCTAGAAGTTTTAAATTAATCAATAAAATTGCACCTAAGCAGGTTTTGACCCTTTACAGTAAGGTTTAATCAGCAACCGTCAACAAAATTAGAGGGATATGGCAACACACATTGCCGCTATGCCACTAATAGTGCCACCGCATTACCGACATCTGCACATGCGCATAAAATTTAGTTTTAGTAAGACCTGCCACTAATAAGCCACTGCCTTCATTTGTGCACTCTTTATGCTTGGCACAATTTAATGCTAATCTGATTTCGGTTGATTCCGTGACACCTTTGTGTATTCACGAGATCTGAAACATATTAGTAATTCCATAATTCATTTGTTAGGCACTTTTAAAATAAAATATATTGAAGATGATGAACACTTCTAAATGATTCATTTAACAACGACAAATAAATACTATATGGGTAAACAGTGAAACTTTCATAGGATGCAAATTAAAATTAAATCCCAAAAATTCAGTTACAACCTGTAATTATTAGTGAATGGGCACTATTAGTGAAGAGTATGCTCTTCGATATTTCTATATGAAAGCCAATAAATGTTTCACGTTTGAATATAGAATTAAAACTCTGTTTATTTACGGAGCTGAAGATCGTTGCTCCCGAACAACTGCAGAAAGTTTCAATGAATCACACTAGACACAAATACATAAAACTAATCTACAAATTTCAGAGAGCAGGTTCAATGCGCCATAAGAAAACCCCAGATCCAAGACTTTTGAAGAGAAAATTTTCAAACTGGACTTGTTAATCATCTTGCTGCAGATCATAATTTATTTACTTCAAAGTACAAACTCCCGTTTTTTTCAAAAAACGTGTTTACATCTTGTAGAAAATGTAATAGACACACTTGTTGAATGAAACTTAAAAATTAACATTTTAATCAAGATCAAGAGCACTCCGCATTATGCTTCACCAGTCACACAATTATTAGATCAGATATATCCAGGAAAATTCGGAGGAACGGCGCAAATGAGTAGCTCCCAAGATCTGTCGATTTTCGCCTCCTCCTTGGTACGGACCGTTTTCTATCGAAAGTCGTTACATACCGGCTGCACTGATTTTGGACGATTAACGGGCAACTTTTGAATAATGGACAAAACAGCTGGCATTGTTGGAACCACAAGTCATTTCACTGCTTAACACCTAAATCTTCAAGCATAGCGGATAATTTCCTATGAAGACACTCTCGAAGGTTTTACATAATGATATATGCTTTTGCGGCAATTCCTTGAAACTGGTGAGTTTGTGGGGGATTACAGCCGTCGTGAATTTCTTCCTCACGTGTCGCAAGCAAGCACGAGCAGGTTACATCTGCAGATGTAGTTTGTTGGAACGTTACACTGTACTGATGTGGTCATCAGTCTAGTGATAGCTATATCAGTGTCCGCTTTTGAGCAATCCACCTCAGAAGATGCAAGCACTTTGTTCTTGCGAAGCGTCAGCAAGCAATTCTAATCTAGGACTGCTTGAAAACCCGAAACAGTTTTTAGGGTTCCATCAACAAAACATGGACCGATCAATTTGTCCCCGATAGTTCCGCACCAAACATTTAGCGTCCAGGACTACTGATGTTGCACTTCACGGATCCACCGAATATTTTTTCCTTTCAAAAAAGAGATATGGTGCCTCTTTACTTGTCCATAATTGTTAAACCCACATGCGTCTGAGAATAAAACGTTTCGAAAAAGGTTTCGATGAGGATGGATTCTGTCGCAAAATGATACCTTATTTTCAAAATCATTGCTATACTGGGCGATTCAAAATTGGCGTTATTCCTCTGGGGGTATTTTTGATATTATTTATATTTCAATAATTAAATATTTGTCTACAGTATCTCGCTTCCGAATATACGCAGTCTTTGTCATGGCTTTGTCTGGCAACGTGCTGGTTGCCCCACCTTTGCAGACCACAGTTTTGGGTGGAAAGGACGGAAAATCGATCCAAAAACATTCAAGGAAAGGAATCAAGTACCAGCCCTTGATGCCAAAAGTCAAGATATCGGGTCTGCATTAAAACCATCGAGTCCGCCATTTTGTGCAATTTGTTGTAAATTACTCCACCTGGTGGAATTCGGCTAGTAAGATCGTAAGCTTCCTCCAGCTTCCCGACTGGGGATTGTGATAACGGAAATCGTGGATTGGATGGCCAGGGACAGTATGGATGAAACTGGAATGTAAGAATAAGTGGACCGGACATTGGTACCACGAGGAATCGGCGATTTTGGAGGCGACGGACTCCTCCTTACCTCCCGGACTTAAGTGCTAGTCATTAAATTAGGTAGTTTGATTAGGTTAGATTCACAAACGATTAGCAGACGGTAATTTGTGGTCGTCAAACCACGTGTTTCGTGTCTTTATCAGTTGATCGTAAACATTTCAGAAAAAAGTCTTCAGTAGATATTTTGGCGGCATACCACCTCTGAGCGTTCGATAAATCAGAGACTTAATGTGTCCTTGTCTCCTGTGTATCATACTTACATGGCCTTCCAATGCCGCCCTTCCTCGTTAATCCTCCGGTGAGACAAACGTACAGAGAGATAAAGTATAGGGTCCAATTTGAAAAAGCAAAGTTAAGCTCGTTATGACCTTGAAAATAGTCAATATAACAAAACTGAAGCTATTCTTCTCTTTCAAAGTTAGTCAAACAAACCATTTCGGTATATACAGGCTGTTCTAAGAATATACCAACATACTTCAAGGGGTATCCGACATATACAGGGTAGAGAACATTAAGAGAAACAATTTTACTTCGTAAACGCACGTCCAGAAACACAACACTATCTAGAAAACCCCTGGGTGCAGAAATTAGACATTTTATTATGTTTTTCCAATTGGATCTTATAATTTTCAAGATAATTAGCTGAAGTTTGGAATATCAACTTACGCTCGGTAGTTTATACCGTTCAGTGTGTCAGACGGATTGCTTCTTTTATCATATCGAATTTTTTATGGTGAACCACTGGAGTGTAACAACATTAGCATAAAAGTGAATTAGTAAATTAAGTGAATTAGTAAAATTAATCAATGTGGAACTAATGTCATTAACTGTCAAAAGAGAACGGTTAAGGAGAAAGTCTAGCGAGAATAAAATTTTCACCACTATGTATTTCAAAAATGCTGTGCTTTTGCACAAAAATGTTGCAAAAATGCCTCTTGTGGTGTTTTCAGTACTACTACCCTTAAAAGCGTGTCGTTATATTTATGGAATACGTAGATTCTATTAAATTAAGAAATTTGGGAATACCGTCAAAAAAGAGCTTCACGTGATGAGTCCTATTTCTAATAAAAATTGGATCGACGCGCCTGTAGTATGGACATTCTATGCTGTCATTTTCACGATTTAGAATTCTACTTTTTAGACCTCTAATATAACATATGCCATAGGAAAATTTAGCCCGGAAATAAAAAGTGCTTTCTATCCACATACACTACCCAAATACATACTAGACTGAGTACAGACTATATACAAACACTCAAAATAACGACCTAAAAAAGACACTGAACAACTTAACAGAAACATTAAAACTCTGATTGGACAATACCGACAAGACAAATGGCTAGAAACATGTAAAGAAATACAGAAGGACAAAGGCAAAACATACTGGCGAAAAATTAAGAAACTGGCGCAATACAGGAAGACTGGCACTACTGACACAATTGACGAAAACGGAATAGAACGCTACACAGACAAAGAGAAGGCGGACGCATTCGCCAGACACTATCAAAGGGCCTTCAACATATCGACAAACCTTAACTTCGACAATGACAACTGGAACTTGATCAACGACTGGTACTTGTACTATTTTAACAGCTCACCAAACTACACCTACAAACTGATCACAGGCAAAATGATCCTAACTGAATTGAACAACTGCATCACAAATGGCAGAATCCCAGAAACATGGAAAAAAGGATTAATAATTCCTATACCCAAAAATTGACTGGACAATACACAACCGAGCAACTACAGACCAATTACACTACTTCCAGTACTAAGCAAAATTTTTGAATACATAATAAAGCAGCGGCTTGAAAAGTGATTGGAAATTATACCTACCGATACTCTACCATTTGGTTACAAACAACCAGAGACACTGCTGGATTCATCCGCTCTTTACTAAATTGGACCACAATATCGTGAGCACACTACCCTCCACTAACTCTTCGAGTTGCGAAGATTTTAGCTTGCGGAACTCTTTTAGATTAGGATATTAGACAAAGGAGTGTTATGATGATGTCGCGAGAAGTGTCGCTTATCTGTGGACAGTCCTTTTAATAGGCTTACAATTGCACGACTACATTAATACAAATGTCACACACTGCGTGTGAGTACAACACGACATATCTACTACAACACTCCATAAAGAAACTTACTAGAAAACAGACAACTACAAGTACGATTGACAAAACACTGTCATTTTTTTTCCCCCTGAACAAGGGCTCCCTCAAAGATCCCCGCTCTCACCGTTTCTCTACAATATATACTGCCATGCCATATACAATTACAACTTACCAGACAAAAATCAAATCGACAGATCGGCATACATATTACAATACGCAGACGACACGGCACTTATTGTACATGACAAAACTATTGAGAGAGCAGCTCAAAGACTCCAAACACTAACAAACAAACGCGTCAAAAAACCAACTTCTGCTCACAAACCACAGACTCAACGCTGACTCCCCTACAATAACTGCAGACGGCCAAACGACACAACCAAAAAACGACGTAAAATACCTTGGAATCACAATTGACCATAAACTTAAATTCACTAAACACATACGAAACATCAGGGCAGAAACAATAAAGAGAACAAAACACTTCCGATCACTAACCTACAAAGACAGAGGAATCAGCACAAACACCGCCACCAAAATATATAAAGCTATTTGTAGACCCTTGCTAGACCCTGGACATATACTCATGACCAACGGAACAGAAAGGACAAAACGTTATACACAAACAACAGAATAAATTGCACTAAGACTAATAACACGAATAAGACACCCCCAAAACCCACTACACAACCCCCCCACCCAACTACTATACGAACGCACAAACATGACAAAGATCTCGGGAAGACTCATACAGCTACAGACAAAATGGACAAACAACCCCTACAACTGGACCATACTGAATCTCCTTTGTCTTACAAGACCAACCAGACAATCCCGCTTCCGTTTCCCTACATTAACGCTACTCGAACACTTACAAACGCAACTGACTAGTGGACAATAAAATAATTTCTTCTTGCCACTGAAATGTTATTTAATAATGTCGTTAAGCTAGAATAAGAGAATTTTCATATTTGTTTTTTATTTAGATTAAGACTACATGTATTAAACAAGGGCAGAAAGACCGATAGGTCGATAGCCTTTTTTAGAAATAAAGATGTTTACTACTACTACTATAACATATGCTCTCAAAATTTAAAATAAATATATGTAGTACTAGATTAGCATTGAGAATAGGAGGCAGATTTTAGATAGACTCTTTATAGACATCAAGGAAAACAAAATGCATAATTATTTATTATTGCTGTTGTGGCATACGGTGACGGCTTAGTTATAGCGTAGGGCGGTATATATTTTAAAGCACGTACGGGGACGGTAGTGATTGATGAAGGTGCATTAAAAGCATCAAAACCATTAGGCATGTTCCTGCAGGCCATGTGGTACATTTTAGTTGACATGTCAAGAATGGTTTTATTGGAATATAGAATAAAACTTCTTTCCTTACAGTCAAATCGCTGGTTCGAATAATGAAGTGAGAAAGTAAATTCCGCCGAAAACACAGACAAAAATCAATGGCAATAATGGCAATAAATGGATTTTAGGCATCAAAAGTAATATTCCTGCATGTATACAGGGAACCATTGCGATTGATATTTGGCGAAATCTAATTAGGAGGTATTTGAAAATTGGACAGTATACCGCAGTCATTGGGTGCAAGCGATCTAAAATACTTTCTAGATGGCCACACTTCTGGTTAATCCGGAAGTAGGTATTAACTTGCTTATTTTAAATAGAACACCCTGTATTATTGTGTTATTATTAATTTTGTATATTTTCCTGACTGTACTTTAATTCATTCCAATGTATTCCTGGGTTTCAGTCAATTTTATTGATTATTATTTAAAATGTTACAAATACGTTTCGGTGTCTTTATCCACCATCATCAGTTTGTATGTTTAGATGTTTCTACCTATTCATTTGGTTGGACATTTAATTTAATTTGGTTGGACATTAAATTAAATCAGTCGTAATTGTTGTTCCATTATTATAAAAAGTTTAAATCAATAAAGTTTGTTTTTTTATATTATATTTGTATATCAAATATAACATATATATTATATAATGTTCAAAAACTATTATAAGTTTAAAAAGAATTAACTAAACCTCCTAGATGTCCGTGAATATCAATATATGGATGTAATAAGGATCCTAACTACTTATGTTACTGATAGTGTTACTCGTGTTAATTTTAATCTTGTCTCTTAGTTCGCTTGCCACGGAACATCACCTTAAATTATTGTGGAAAAAAAAGAACGCTTACACTTACTTTCTAAATAAAATATTTTTTAAATAAAGTTTAGTTTTATTCTTTTTCCTTTCTAATTAAACGTCAAGTATAAACCCATTTCGATGATAATTTTGGAGCTAACTGATAGAATATATTTTACTTACTGCTTTGTCGCAATATTTAAGAATATTTCTAAAATCCTTTTATGAAAAAAGTTCTTATAAAAAGTGACGTTGAAACCCGTTATGTATTATAAAATATGCCACCTCCCATATGCTCAGACACCGACAAAATTTGGAAAACCGGCATAACTCAATAAAAGTTTGAAGTAACTTTTCTCGGAACTCTGTATCTGATTTACAGCCGTTATTTAGAGAATTGTAGCTTTGTTCCTGACAAACGTCTCTAAATTATTGTTGTTCTTTAATTAAATTATTTTCGCCCTCGTATCGAACAATATTTTTTGTTCGAATGAAAGACAACACGAATAATAAGTTATAATAAATAAGAACAGCCAAAAATTAGAGGTATCGGGTTCATATTTTAAATTTGATGTCAAGGCCATTTCTCAAATGTCACGTTTTGAGGCTTGTAATTTTTCAAAAGCGTATTTTTGTAAGCTTATACAAGTGAAACAATGAGTGCCGAAAATGCAATGCCCTGTACACCACCAGGAGTTAGAGTTGCCGCAAATGTTGGTTCAACCTTCCAACCTTGAAACAGCTGCTTTTACTGTATGGTGTTTGTATAAGTTCTACACTTTACATGACCTTTGCGCTATTTAAAAACAATATCGGACCAACATCGGAGTACGCAGAAAATTAGGTAAATAAACCGACTTTGAGACTGAACTTGTAACAAAGTTATAATTTACAAATTGCAAGTAAACTTTAAATTAGGATTAACAGTTGTCGCTAAACCTACGTAATTCATTAAAAAATCAGCATGTCCGTTACTTTTTAATAAAAATACTTTAAAAAATATGACAGTGACACGTTCAATTTGTCACATTTACTTTTGCGCACACTGTGCGTAAAAGTCCGTGCGTAAAAGTGAAACAAATGAATACTAAAGAAAAGTGCTTCTTTATGGCCATCGCTTCTGATCGGAAAATGGCAGTTTTTGATTCACTCGAACAAAAACTAATTTATAGTATCTTTTGCCCCACGTCGTACGGGAAGCAACTTCTTGCAGATGCTTGCTTGCTTGACTTGGATGTTCCCCAGACCTCAATATTATTGAACATGTATGGAATTTGTTGGGTCGACAACTAAGGTGCAAAATTTGCTGCTTTTCAAAATATCGATCAATTGAAATCTGCTCCTGTTGAGATTTGGATCAGCCTCCCTCACCAAATAATTAAAAACCTGATAAGAAGCCAGGCAAGACGTATGGCTGCTGTCATAATAGCTCGTGGAGGACACAAACTTTGGTAGTAACAAAGTTTTATACTGGCTGTTTAAAAAAAATAATAAATTGAAAACATGAACTTTAATACAACTTTTTAAAAACATTTTTTCATGAGTTACAGAATGAATACAAAACCGTATCATGAAATGTTGTTAGATACCAGTCGTTCACTCCACAGAGCCGTTTAAAACCAAATCCATAAAAAGCAGATGCAAATTAGTTACAGACCTCAAATTTTTGTTTAATAATGCCCGTTTCCTTAATTTTGCTTGTGTGTGTATTAGGACGCTTATACAGGATGACAATTTGAAAACTTGCAATGGTTAGATCTGGGGAAAGAAACAAGATAGGCAAAATTTCCAAGAACCGTTTAAACATATCTATATCGAGTGAGCGTAATCAAATAAATGTGTCAGTTAAATTAGACCCACTAATCTCTAAAATTTCAACTAGACTCTAACATCTAGTCATCCCATCTCTAAAATTTCAAGCGACAACCTCCTACTTATGATACCTCGGTTTAAAGCTTTTCGAAAATGCTGTACGACTGCATTACCTAACGTTACATTTGACGAAGTAGTTACCGACTTATTAATTAAGAAACGATTTCGAATTGCAACAACAAATATTATTAAATAGCAACACAAATTTGTTTAATTGGTTATTATTTCGAATATTTATTTAAAAATGTGTAAAACCCAAGCAACTTCGGTATTGCTCGGTCAAGATTTAAAGCTCATTCATACGGTGATATTAATATCCTGACATCTAATGGCGTGACAGCAACCAGTGTCACGGTGTCGTATATCAAATAATTTTGAGATGTGACACTAACGTCACGACACTGTGACATTCAAATGTTCAGACAATGTCATTGTTGCGACATTCTTGTCAAGGCATTAAATGTCACGACATAAATAATAATCACATTAATGATTAATATTTATACGAAGAACTAGAAGAACTCTAAGAACGTTGTGAATTAATGTTATTAAGATCTTTGCTGTCGTGTTTTTCACAATGGTGTACGGCATATCTGAACTTGTAGAAATGATACTTATTTAATCTTTTTAAGAGGATATCATTACCGTATATTCCAGAAATTAACACAAATAAAAAAATATTTTAAAACCGCATAATATTACTATAGCGGAAAAAACTATAAATAACTTAGCAAAGGAATGTTTCACAAAATTTAAACCTAAAAGTGATAAGTTAAACACACCTAATGTAATATACAAGATTGACTGTTTGAACTGTGACAACACATACATAGGTCAAACAGGACAATATTTAAAGAAAGGAATATACGAACATAAATATAGCTTAAGAAAGGTTAACGAAAATGGAACAGCATTAGCCCAACATGCACAACAAATGTTACATAGTTTTGATTTTGATAAAACAAAAATATTAATCAATGAAGACAATTATAATAAGAGAAGAATCCATGAAATGATACAAATTAAAAAACATCAGAATGCAATGAATTTTAGATCAGACACAGACAATCTTAGCTCTGTATATCATACACTAGTTAAATGAACACATACATACACTAATTAGACCAACTACATAAAATATAAACACCTGATATTGAAGAATTGCAGAGCAATTGATATTCCTAGAATGCAAAGAAAAAGCCAAATATAAACAGTTTCTTTATTCTCTCGCTCGATATTAAACAAAGTAAAGATTTTTCAATAGATTGTCAGATGTGAAGGTGAACAACCATACATGTAAGTAAAATTTAAAGCTCTAAACAATAGATTCTAGTCTTTTCCCGAACATGATTGTCCTGACTCATCACCTGTGAACCTATGTTTTTAATATACTTTTTAATATGTTTGTAATTTGTATTTTAGTATGTATATTTTAGCAGAGATTTTGTTTTAAATTAATGATGACTGTGAATGTGTATTTTAGACAAACTGAAAACGGATTCGGTGGAGAAAGACACCGAAAAGTATTTGTAAAAAATGTGTTTAACAATAAATACTAATATTGACTGGAACCCAGGAATTTCTTTTGGATTAAATATTCTTTATATAACCCCCTATCAAAGAATCAAGGGACGTCTAGTCGGGGCGGTTAGGAGGCAATGGAATAAGACCAGGTCGTTCAATCCAGATTTCAAATTTTTCATTTAAAAAACGTGTAACCGGGCGAACGTTGTGAGGTGGAAATATTTTTGAATCTTCACGTTTATTAACAAGTGCTGTTCTCTTTTTCCTTCTAATAGTTTACCGGTCGTAAAATCGTTTTTGTTGTCATTCTTAAATGTGTTTCGAGATGGAACACTTCTGTGGGAATACCGCGCATTATAATCTTTTCTCGAGGCCGATGGATTTTCTTAGTGATGGAAAGTTAATAAATTATCTAGGGGCGTGTTAACTTATGAGGAATCACCTTGTACAACACGCTGGGAAATTAGGTATGCCACTTAAATTTGGGTCACGCTGTAGGTCACAGCGTGGCGGTGTCAAAGCCTCTAAAATTTTAAACGCCTCCGGAGGCGAATGCCAAGACAATCAGTATGACGAATCGAACTACAATCAATAATTTACTAATAAAAATTTTAGGACAGCCAGGCACCACTACAAATCTCAATGTTTCTCTATCAGAAAATGTTTTGGAAGTAAATATTTTGATTCTCAACATAAAACATTTGTCTGAAATAACATTTGTTGTTAACGCATTATGTTTGAAAATATCACAACCTGAAATTAAGTGAAAAATTATAAGTTAGTAGTAATAATAACAGATCTGATAAATTAATTGTCAATTTACTTACATTAATCGATATAAAAAAATTGGAATCCAAATGTGTATTTCATTAGATTTTCGGAACAGATAAAGCTCAAATCATCGTGAACGTTGCGTAAAAATGTTTTTTCGAAGGTAGAAAAATTTTCACCCACTTTTATCTGGTAACAATATTCCAAAAATGTTAGGCTTAAGTGCAAATAAATCAAATAACCGATCATAAATTTGGATTTGGCCTTAAATTCTCTTATATTTTAATTGATACAAATGAATTGCAGTTACCTTAAAATAAACTTTGAAAACTATGTATGTATAAGCCGTGCCATATTACTATTTGCTTGGTCAACTGGAAAAGTTTAGTAAATACTGCAACATTGAAAATAGCGTCTTATAATCCATGGTTAATTGTGCACCTTAGTTCATGTAAAATGTTCAGGTAAATAAACTATAGTTTTGTATAACTATTTAAATACAGACTACTGATAAAAAATATGAATGATTACCGTTGGTAGATATATTACATCACAAGTCCTTATTTAATCCCTATCTACATATATCACAGAAGCAGTCAATTAAAATCCCGGAGTAAATCAGTGTCTAACTCAGTGCCAAAAATCCCGATTTCTGCGACGGGACCGCATTAGTTCCTTTTTCCTTACGTTCGGTCTCATACGTAAACGCTATATTTCTCAATTTACGTTGTATCTCTTTAATTTCACTAAGAGAGTGTTCACCCCCGACCCGATCTTCAGATTCACTGATTCGCCCCACCATGCGACGCCATTATGAAAAATAAGTCCCTGGTAATGTTCTGTGACGTCACGGGTTTTCAGGAGTCGGCGCCACTCCAGGCCACTCCTACTGTGGACGATTTTCAGGTTTTTTCAGGATGCGGTCCCATGTTGGTTACACGTCGATCATATCGCAGTTTGGGGCGCAAAATCTGAGTTTGTACATCCGAATTTGCTATACCGAGAGTGGCAATATTTCCCAAATAATAATTTGTAATTTGAAATAGTTTCTATTTCTAGCGACATATGATATATTATTTTCAATTTTAAAATTTATGTTTTATTTCAACATCGTTACAACTCATCCGATGATAATACGCACACCTAAAATTACATAACATGCCGAACACGATCTGAAAAACTGCTTAAACAATGAACAGTGTTAAAATTATAAATCACACTTAACTGTGTGCCGAAAACGTTTTAGCTAGCTGGTTGTTTGCAGACTTAAGCTCCAAGGTTTTCACGTATTTAATATTTGTATTACGTTACAAATTTGGTTCGTCTTTATGTCGTTATACTCACTTAATGTCTAAGGTCCAAAAAATGCATCCAATTATTAAAAATTTAATACAAAATTACATGCACGATTGCAATTGATTGTTTTTTAAACAAGTAACAGCAGAAGCTCTAGCTATTACGAGTTTATTTTGTACTATTTGTTCGGATAATTATAAATCCCGTAACTGCGCGTTAAGGACAATAAAAAACAGCAAGTTCAATATTTAAATTGTTCATAAGTAGTAAGTAAAGAAGCTAAGCGTTTAATACATTATAAATTTAGTTATGAATCAGGTCTGGTTCAGTTATAGCAATACAGTCTAGTTTGCCGTTTTTTGTCAAACATTAGTATACACGTACAGGGTGTTTGGTAAGTAGATGCATTCCTTGCAGCTTACGAAAACGCTTTGTTTCCGATCTACAACCCGATTAATCTATGCCATAAATCGATTTTATGTTTTTTACTCAAAAACGGTGAGTTGTAAAAAAAAGCCAAGAGACCTGTTCTCTTCCAAACTGAACAGGAATTTTTTATTTAGAATTATCTACAGACGTGTCTGTGCCCACGCCACTATCGAAGCTAAAAATAAAATTTTTATCACAAAATAGGTCTAGTTGTTAAGTGCTTAAGCCTGTAAAATATCATTAAAATACTCTAAGCGGTTTCCGCAATATTAATAAATATCAGTTTTTTATTAAAACTTTAACACCCTGTAGATCGGAAACTAAGAGTTTCCGGAATATAGTCTCTTAAGGAAATAAAGCCAAAATTAGTTGCACTCTCACCGCCTGCAAGGAATGTATCTACTTACCAAACCCCTGTATATCAGACACTGTTTGACTGAGTATTCTGCCGCAAGGACTTACATTTCTTTTGAATGAGGTTAAGAAAGGGGTGAGAAAAATGTTACACTATGGTACCTGACAAATAATGCCGGCAGACAGTTTTTGGCTGCGTAACTACAGATAAGAATCCATATTTATTGATCGGGTTACCCCTCTTTATAAGCCCACTTGATTATCTGAAAATCAAATTAGATATTCTGCAATAAAATTGACATTTGAAAAAAAGGAATATATTTGGAGGAAAGTTGCTCTTCATGCCTTGCTCTATTATTCTCACTTCGATTGTTTGCTAAACATGAGCGCACCGAACCTGATCCTTCTCCGTATAAAATAAAATGTTATTACTATACTAATATACACTGTGCAAACAACCCCTACAACTGGACCATACTGAATCCCCTTTGTCTTACAAGACCAACCAGACAATCCCGCTTCCGTTTCCCTACATTAACGCTACTCGAACACTTACAAACGCAACGGACTAGTGGACAATAAAATAATTTCTTCTTGCCACTGAAATCTTATTTATTTAATAGTATTGTTAACCTAGAATGGGAGAATTTTCATATTTGTTTTTAATTTAGATTAAGACTGCATGTATTAAACAAGGGCAGAAATACCGATAGGTCGATAGCCTTTTTTAGAAATAAATATGTTTACTACTACTATTGTTAACCTAGAATAGGAAAATTTTCATATTTGTTTTTAATTTAGATTAAGACTGCATGTATTAAACAAGGGCAGAAATACCGATAGGTCTATAGCCTTTTTTAGAAATAAAGATGTTTACTACTACTATACACTGTGTACAGGATAAGAAAGGATATCGAAAACCGTAGTTTATATGAAGTTGGTTAAATGGGAAAAAGTTGGGCAATTAAAAAGCTAAGAATATGGCGCGTTAAAATTTTTGAGTAAAATTTCGGATTCTGATTTATTTGAGAAAATCCGAATTTTCCGAATTTCGATTATATTATTTTTGGCGTTAACAACAAATCTGAAGCAAACCCTACTGCACGGTTTCACAGCAACTTTAAGTCAGCGAGAGAAGTATATTATCCGTTTAAAGATCCGAAGTTTCGCCTCCAATAAACCTGTCAACTTTTGTTTTAAATACTGCACTGCCTGTTTAGTAGGAAATTCTAGAACCTCTTTTCATTCTCAAATCAAATCAAATCAAAATATGCTTTATTGCCACAGGAAAATATACAAATTTTATGGACAAAGCGTGTAAAACAATATACTACAAAATATAGCACATCTAAGGACAATCAACAATGGTAAATAAAAAATAAAAAACAACATAAAACATAACACAAAACAGTCATCAAATCAAACAGACAAATTAAAATTAAGAAAAACAGGGGTGAGTGAAGTCAAGTTGCACCATAAACCATAACAAGGAACTAGTCTGTTGACCCTGTTTATGTTATTGCAAGCGGATCGTGATGATACCGATTTGGTAGATATATACTAGTTGAGGTAAGTAACATCGGAGGACTTGAAATTTTGCTTGCTGAACTGAACCCAATCGATTTCCGTACCGCTTGCAACATGTGGTCACGTTCAATAAATAATAAAGACAAATATGAACTCAGCAAATTGATGACCCCCAAAATTAAAATGTAACTACTATACAAATAATTATTCGTCCAATACATATAACGTAACTGCCGCATGTGATGTCCAAACGGCAAAGTTTAATTTATTAAGATTGAGAAGTGGTGAAATTTAGAAAAAGATCTTACGCCACATAAAAATCATTTACAGAATAAAAAGGTCTTTTTTGGAGGTATGCTTTTGTCCCTTCTCCGAAACTTTTGAGACGTACGAGGAGAGATTTAAGATGCGATGGAAGATGATTGTACAATATCTTGGCGTTGTAAATAATTGAGTTTTTTATTAATTCAGAGGAGGGAAAGGGAAGATATATATCTTGGCTTAAGTTTCTGGACGGGTACCTATGTTGTACCGAGTCTGGAAAGCTGACTCGGTGCTTGCGTATCAAGCAGACAGTCTCTAATATGAATAAAGCAGAAGTGTGAGAATTTTATAGTTTTCAAAGTAGTACTTGCAATGAGCTCTACTTTTCAGGCCAAATAGATAGCGAATTGCTTGTTTCTGCAGTTTAAAAATACTTTGAAATTGCTGTGTGTTGCAGCAGCCCCAAAAAGGCCGTAGCGGATGTGAGACTCAAATAGAGAGAAGTAAGCGAGTTTGGCGGAGAACACATTCAGCTCCCTCGAAACCGATCGAATTGCAAAACAAGCGGAAGATAGTTTTTTTGTTAAGGAGTCAATATGGGTAGATCATTTAAGGTTGGCATTAATGTTCAAGCCCAGTACTTTCACCGACTCAACGTATCTAATATTGCTGTTATGAAGTAATAAGGGCTCTAAAGCTCCTCTATAAGATAGGGCTACCGACTTATTCACGTTAAAACTCAGCAAACTAGAGTCAGACCAACTCTTGATTGTGATTTCGGACAGACTCAGACAGAAAAAAGACAGAAAAAGATTTCATACAGACTCATACATTTACAGACAAAATGGACAAATAACCCCTACAACTGGACCATACTGAATCCCCTTTGTCTTACTAGACCAACCAAACAATCCCGCTTCCGTTTCCCTACATTAACGCTACTCGAATACTTACAAACGCAACTGACTACTGGACAATAAAATAATTTTTTCTTGTCATTAGAATTGGAAAGTTTATTTAATAAGATTGTTAACCTAGAATAAGAGAATTTTCATATTTGTTTTTTATTTAGATTAAGACTACATGTATTAAACAAGGGCAGAAAGACCGATAGGTCGATAGCATTTTTTAGAAATAAAGATGTTTACTACTACTATTAGTAGGAAAAGAATAGGTCCAAGCACAGAACCCTGGGGAACTCCACTGGCAATCAGTTTACACTCAGAGACAGACCCGTTTGCTCTGACAAATTGTTGCCTATTTTCAAGATATGACTTGAACCGGTTGGAAGAAATACCACGTATTCCATAAAAATGCTGTGACAGACAGCACAGAATGCTGTGACTCACACAGTCAAAGGTTTTCGCATAGTCACAGAAGATTGTAGTGTGGGGCGATTGCAATTTAGAGATGAGTAAATATCATGAAGCAAGGAAAATACTGCACGTTGGTGCACTTGTTAGGCGAGAATCCGAACTGCTCTGGTGATAATATGCCATGCTTGAAGATAAATGGCATAAGGCGATTTTTTAGTAACCTTTCAACTATTTTTGACAACACAGGGAGCATGGCAATTGGACGATAATAACATGAGATATCCCTTTCACCACCTTTATGAAGAGGAATAATAATTGCAGTTTTGAGGCATTCTGGAAAAACTCCGTGCACAAAGAAATCATTTATTAGGTTTGTGAGAACATCCAGAGTTGAAAGTGGGAGGCTCAAGAATATTTTAACTGATGATTATCCGTGCTACACGACGATTTACTTTTTATGCTGTGTATTACCTGTAGTAGTTCAACGCTGTTTACAGGGCTTAGGAAAAAGGTATCAGCGATCTTCTTAGAAGGAGGAAGGAACGAAAGCGGGTCGAAGCCGGGTAAAATACCTGAAGTAACACTTTTGCTGATGTTGATGAAATAATTGTTTAACTCATTTGGGCTTCGCATACCTCCATTCACGGGATTTGTTCTACCTCTGAGATCATTGACAATGGACCAGGTTTCCCTGGAAACGTTTTTGGAATTTGTCAAACGATTTAGATAATATAGTCTCTTTGCTGACTTGATTACTCTTAGATAGATCCTTCTATAATTTGAAATGAATTCAAGAACTTGAGCGGAGTCAGTAAACTTTTTTATATGCGAGAGAGAGCGCATATTTTTCGCAGAAGTGCGCAAACCTCCCGTAATCCAATGTTTATGGCGTTTAGGATTAATGGCGCTAAGCGGAAAGGCCTCATTGAAAGTACTTTTAATTTTATTCAAGAAATCTCTGAAGTGAGAATTTGGATCACCGGACTCAAAGTTCCAAATCGTGCTTTGACAAAGATTGTGAAATAATGCAAAATTTGAAGATGAGAAGATTCTACCCATACGCCGAGCTCTTCTCGAGGGCTTGAGAGAAGATAAGAATCGCCGAATTTGCTAGATTTGGATTTTACAGCCAAAATTTAACTCTATGATGAAAAAACAAAAACAGATATGCTTGGCAAATAACTTGCACACGCATACCGAGGTCGAAAACAAATTAACAGGTTTACGGCAAAATATTTGCACGTAACAAAATTAAATTTGGATATCACCACTTCATGATCAGAGAGACCCGCGCTAGTCACTGTCGATTGAACATCAGACGGGGGGAAGTCAGACGCCACATAATCTATAGTCGACGTTGAATTGTTAGAAATTCTAGTCGGAGCAGTTACATGCATTGAAAGATCAAAAAAATCGAAAATAGCCATTAAGGATTTTTGGGCAGCACAGGCAGCAGCGTAGTCAATATTCAGATCCCCACATAAAATTCTCCTGCCCTTCACTGGCAGACAGTCTAGCAAGTTTAGCGGGCTATCAAAAAATTGCTGCACATCGAAACTTGGCGCTCTATAGATGCAGATTACATACAGATCAAGATGTTTATTGTATACAGCGGAAAATTCAAAGAAGTGATCGCTTGAAGATAATCAAACTTAGTTAATGGAGAGAAGCCCTCTGTCAAGGATAGAATCAAAGTTCCCCCATGGGCCGAGCCTTCCCGGTTGTATCTGGCCATTGTGGAGTACTTTTCGATATAAAAATGTTCATTCATGTTCAGCCAGTGTTCCGTAATCGCAACCAATTGGGGAAACCCTAACCCCTCCAAAAACAAGTACAACTCATCCGTTTTGTTCCTCAATGAAGCAATATTGACAAGAACCATGCCAAACCTGGCGTCAGGACTTGAGGAGTCTAGTCGCTCAAAACACGTCATTCTACCTAAAAATTTTTTTTCTTCGGAGAGCCACTGGAAAAGTAGTTGTGGTGACTTTCACTGTACTTATGAAGTTGCACCGTCCTCTCCGAAACAACATGTGATCTGTAGGTGCTCAGATCCGCCTCCACCTCCGCGCAACCAACCCCATAAGCATTGTGAAAATCTTTATATAAACTCTGCAAATCTTCCTTCCAGGTAGGGAAGCCTTCAGATGCTAGGAATACTTTGATGTTGGTAATAGTAAATCCTTCGTAGCAAACTGAGGCAGGTTGGCCATGTAGGTAGGAGAGGTACAATCTTATGGCCCTCATGATGGAAGGTTCTCTGAGCCTTGCCATTAGATACCGCTTCCCCGAGTCTTTGGAGCGATCAGAGGCCACTGTCATTCGAACAATCGGAGGAGTCAACGGGTCCAGAAAGCGAGCTGGCTTTCTAGGTATCCTCTCAGGCAGTTTGGCACTGCCAAAGTTGTTGGTCTTGCAAGCAGCAATAGCCTGTTTATCAGAGGCTATCGTTATTACACTGTTTGCTCTATCACCATTTTCCGAGGAGGAGGCAGCCAATAGACCCTCCAAACCCGGACTGACGTTCACCCTTGCTCCGCTGGTGGGAAGCCGACAGTTCTCTACCACCCTCCGAGAAGCAGCGGACTCCGTTGACCACTCAATCCGAACTCCGCGAGGCCACATGCTGTCCCCCAACAATCTCTCAGCGGATTCTCTAGTTATGGTTCCCACTTTGAATATGGGTTCCTCGGAGTCATTGCCCTGGTTAAATAGGCGAAAGCATCGAACAAAATCCGACGATTTCAGGACCTCCTTCACATGGTGAACAGCATTGGTGGTAGTAAATCCGACCGGGAGATGTCTCACGACCACATAATGCCATCTTCGGGTTTCGGCACAAGCTGAGGGGCCTGGATATCCCGGAGTATATATGAGGAGACGAGAGAAGTCGACTTAGTAGAGCACGACGTAGAAGTGGTTGAGACTTGTTTTCTTTGCCGATTGGAGTCAACAACGTTAGTAGTCAATCCCTTAACCATGGCGGCAACACTTGCGAGGCCATCCTTCAGGCCTTCCATACCCACTCTGATCTCAGCGGATGAGGAGTCCTCGACTTGAATCCTGACGGACTCCTCAGTATTGCTGAGCAGCACTTGAGAGACATTAAATAGACTCTGCTCCATATCCCTCACTGATCTCAAGAGCATGTCTGGCTTACAGGTGGTGAATACCTCTGTCATTCCACGGATATCGTCCAACTTGCCCTCCAGAAGACTCCACCTTGACTCGATGCTCAACAGCATATCGTAGATTTCAGAAATTGTTGGACACACTAGTCGATAGCTTGGACATCTGGTTTGCCAGCGAGTCAATGATACCTTGAGGTACCTGATTTTTTGATTAGTTTGTTACCTTATCGTTGATGTACCTAAGGTTTGGAGAATCGCAGAGCGCACAAAAAAATTGGAGGTGGTTGTACTTCTCCAAAAGCAGGGTCTTGGTAGTCACCTCATCGAGGCCCGTACACTGCATGCAAAAGCACCTGCGGCAGTCACCGCTGCATCGGACCTTGTTGTATTTGTCCTTGTCCGCAAATTCTTTGAGGCAATTATCACACTTGTAAGTGGCCATCTTTTATAAATCAAACCGAAGAAAAGAACGAGAAAAAAACACGAGAAAACTTATTTAAAAAAAACTGTTGGTAACACACCGTAAAGTAAGGCAATAAACAAAACAAAACGAAACGTGCAAAGCGGAGCACAACAAAGCACAACCGATCGGTACAACTGTCGAACTCGAACTCATTTTGACGATGTATAACATGTTAAGGCTAAGTTATGTTTTAGTCATTTGTTTAAATTATTATTGTGAAAATTGTGAACATTTTTGCGTTTACAGATAAAAATGTAGCAGAGTGGGTTAGTAATCATATTAAAAAACTAGAAGACTGAAATAAGATGTATTGATCAAAAACTCATTCTGATAGAAGCGCATTATTTTGACATTTGCTTCGATACTACGCTGTTAAAAGGTTTGTTTGATATATTATCATGTTTTAGTTTGAGTGAGAGAAACTCCTGTGTTGCGGAGCGACTGCATTTGGACAAGTATCCTTGAAAGATCAGAACCAGATAAAAAAACTCATTTAGCAAGTTGGAAACTAATCTCAAAGAGTACGGTGCTTTTAAAAAGCCAGTGTTTTCCCTAAAAATAACAGCGGTGTTGAGATATTAAACAAAGTATTCTTGGCAATTATTGAAAAACTTAGTTGCAACTCAAAGAATTGAAAGAAATTTGGATATTTCAAAATGAACAACACTTTTTATTTTTAAAAAGCAATGGTTTCATCCTTTTCAATACAGAATTTGGCAAGAGCCTATACGAGGTGATTCATACAGACGTCGAACATTCTGCGAATCGTATACTAGAAAATGTCAAGCGAACTAACATTTTCTTTACCAAATAATAGAATCTGATGAAAGTTTTTTTCCAATAATGGAGTATTCAACAGAATTAATATACATTTTGGTGCAAACAAAATCCTTATTTATACAAAGAACCAAGACACCAACATAGATTTGCATTTAATATCAGGGCTGGAGTTTTGGGAACAAGGATAATAGGCAGGCCTCTTTTACAATCAGAATTTGACAACGGAATGATACTTCGAAAAATCTGCTTCGAAATAATTTAGAAGACGCCATCGATAATCTGCCTTTGGCCGAAGTACGCGATTGTTGGTTTCAACAGGGCTGTGCATCTGCCCACAATCCAGAAAGGTTAGAGAATATCTGTCGGTTCGATTCCAACATAGGCGTTTAAGCACTTATTCTGAATCGCCTTAGCCAGCTCTCCCGATACACTCCACTTGATTTCTTTTTGTGGAGGTAAGTCAAGAATTATGTTTATGCTCTAAGTTTCCCAACTGAAAAAGAACTCCCTATGTTGGTTATTGCAACTTTGAAAGTGTGGCCCAAGAATTGCTGAGACCTGTTATAGAGTCAACAGTTAGAAGATGCTATTTCTGTTTAGAAAACGAGGATTATATTCTTGTAAGACAAAGGGGATTCAGTATGGTCCAGTTGTAGGGGTTGTTTGTCCATTTTGTCTGTAGCTGTATGAGTCTTTCCGAGATCTTTGTCATGTTTGTGCGTTCGTATAGTAGTTGGGTGGGGGGGTTGTGTAGTGGTGTTTGGGGGTGTCTTATTCGTTTATTAGTCTTAGTGCAATTTTGCTCTGTTGTTTGTGTATAACGTTTGTCCTTTCTGTTTCCGTTGGTCATGAGTACATGTCCAAAGTCTCGCAGGGTCTACAAATAGCTTTATATATTTTGGTGGCGGTGCTTTGTGTTAATTCCTCTGTCTTTGTAGGTTAGTGATCGGAAGTGTTTTGTTCTCTTTATTGTTTTCTGCCCTGATGTTTCGTATGTGTTTTAGTGAATTTAAGGTTTGTGGTCGATTGTGATTCCAAGGTATTTTACGTCGTTTTTTGGTTGTGTCGTTTGGCCGTCTGCTGTTATTGTAGGGGAATTCAACGTTTGAGGTCTGTGGTTTGTGAACATTTGATATAAATGTCTTAAACCATTTCTTGCTTTGGTTTTTTAATAAATATTTAATAGTTTTTTTCAAGTGTTAACCATTGTTGAAAATATGAGTCCGTGTTTACAATTTTTCGAAGATTAATAAAAATCCGATCAAAACAATTGAGGGTCAATATGTTATACATGGTTAAAATCCGAATGAAAAGGACTTTCACAATTTGCCAACAAATAAACAGAGCGGTATTTAAAAAAATGAGGTTGCTGGCGGTTTTTTGAAAACGAAACGTTGTGGCAAAAAACTGATGAGGTGGTATTAACGCTGGCTTACAGTTGTTATGAGAAAGTGTAGTCGGTTTTACTCCAGCTTTGATATTAACACCGGAAAAACATAATATTGAAATTCGAAAATTAAAGGTTTTCCCAAATAAGTCAGGAGCGAAAATTCGTATCAAAGATCTGAAAGCTCATTTTATCATTGATATATCATATCAATATCATTGCAGCTGAAAGCTCAAATTTATTAGTCAACTAAATGCCCGACTTTTTCCCCATTTAACCAACTTTTTTTATCATTGTATCATTTACGGTTTCCGATATCTTCATCCTATTTTAGACACAGCGTATACCAAGCTGTAGTAAGTAATTTTTGGTCAACCTGTTGCATACTTCATATTCTCGTGGCACCGCACAGCCGCATTTATAAGATATATTATATTGTATTGTCACGTTCAAGAATAATGTAATTACACTATATTAAATTAAATTCAAAGCTAAGGATTGAACAATTTAGATAGACTTGCTTTCTCGAGTTTACGCACTGAACAAAAATAGAAAGCCAAGTAAAACTATCAGTTATCAATTGGCAAGTCACCTGAATTAGTCGTTCAAGCCGAAGTTAACAAACGAAAATCGGTGACTTTACGAATTATAATGACCGACCAGACTGGAATATACGGAATTATTCAAATCCCAGATATCTTTTCTGAGAATGGTTTTATTTCAAACGCTGCAAAAGGCCCCTTTGTTTAAATTGCCGTTCAAGTTTTGGTGATAATATTCTTACTTTATTTGCAGCCTCTCCATCCCCAGTCGTCTCCACTTCTGTTTCCAAACGGCAATGTAGTTCATATGAGTGCTCTATGAAAAGGTCTTCACAATTTATGTTCAGTCGTAATACGAAAATTTATATTCCGCTTGACGAAATCCTTATTAAAATATAAATTATTTTTGCACGGAATGTTAGTTCTTATTGAAATTGATTGTCACTTGTTTACACTGCGTTACAAACCAGAACTCCCAGGACCCAATTCGGATCATTCGGCCCTCGTCAGCTAAGTTTAGTTCGCAAATGACACAATAAAAAATTTACACTTAATACTGAAATGAGTAAGCACTGCGGTGGAAATCTTTCGTAGAGCTTTATACAGGGTGTCCGGAAAAGGTGCGACCAACACTTAACGAAGAAAATCTACAGCGAAAATGACTGTGACAAGTTCCTATAACACTTTTACGAAAACTCAATAATAACGGATCTACAGATCGTTAAATTTAGATTAAAATAATGTTTTTTTAAATTTATTTTTACTTGACTTATTACTTATGATCATTTGTATTTGTTCAAAAGTTGACATTTATCCGTTAATGCAAAGGAGTTGAACTGATTCATATCTACACTACTTAATAACCAAAACTTTTTATATTTTTCACTTTCTGTTGTGAATGGTTTCAAAAAATAAAAGGGTGCCAAAACTCATAGATAAACCATAACTCAAAAACCATAGATAAACACAGAAAGTGAGGTTCAGATGCAGCAACCTCCTGTAAAAGGTTATGCCTCAATGATCTATTCACAATTGCGTTGTTAAATTACAAGAGGTGTTCGAAGTTCTGCCCGTTTAACTCGAAACATGTTTGTGTAATCACTTCATGAGTATATACTTCTAAGTATATGAATCATGCATACTTTCAGTAGCAACATACGGCTTTGAAACGGTGACACTCACAGAGAGAAGCTTAAGCCGATCAAGAACACCACATAGAGCAATGGAGAGAGTCATGTTAGGAATTTCGCTTTTAGATAGGGTTCGCAACGAGGACATCAGAAGACGTACACGGGTCACAGACGTCATAGGACGTATAGCGAAGTTGAAATGGCAGTGGGTGGGTCATATATGGAAAGATAGGAAGACAAGACAGAGCAAGATGGGCCATCAATATCAAATTATGGAGACCAAGAGGGACTAAAAGAAAAGTTGGAAGACCTCAGACACGATGGTTCGACGATATCAAGAGAGTAGCAGGTCGATACCGGATACAAACTACACAAGACAGGATAACGTGGAAAACATTGGGAGAGGCCTATGTCCAGGAGTGGATTAATAGCGGCTCACATGGAGGAAGAAAGAAAAATAATCACTTTATTGTGCACTCTTCGCAGCATTACTGGGTTCCCATTTTTATCAGTTTCTCGTATTGGTTAAGTAACTCCTGCTCAATTTGTACCGCTGATCAGTAAACCAGATATTTAATGTGCCCCGTTTAACTTATGCAGGGTGATTCAAAAGTGGCGTCATTCCTCTGGGGGTGTTGTCTGGGGGTGTTTTGGGAGTACAGGAAAAATAGTACAAAAAATTAATTCTTATCAAAAACTGCGATATTTGCCAAAAAATAGATCAGAATTACGGCAACGACGCTTTTCAAGGTAATCTGCCTAATTAACATTACGTAAATACCTGTTACTTCTTAATTATTGAAAATTGTAATAACCATGGATAAACACAAAACAAAGAAAGAGAAAGCAATAGAAATATTTTGAGGTTAGGATAACTCTGTCAATTTGCCGTCAGTGCTGCCATCCTTTTTGGGGCAGATGAGTGATATACCTAAACTCGCCTCACATGTAAACAAACATCTCCTGTGTAAGGTTATGTATCAATGAGTAATATTAATCAAATAAAATACAATTAAGTTGTTAAATCACAAGAGGTTGACGAAGTTCTGCCGGTTTAACTCTAGACATGTTTGTTCCCCAATCACTTTATTGTGCACTCTTCGCCGCAGTCTGGGATCACCTTTTGATCAGCTTCTCGTATTCAGTTAATTAGCTCCTGCTTAATTTGTACCAGAGATTTAAGGTGTCCTTGTGTTCTGTGTATCTTACATACATGGTAGGAATGTGGCCCTTCCTCTGGGGAGTGATAGGGACAAATATCCGGCGCCTGGGAAAGTGTCAATTGTTGTGCGACTCTCCGAGCACTCCTGGAAGGCTCTGCTGCAATTATCTCCAATACCTGTGCCTCTGTGCCTGGAACCCGAGCACCTCTAGATCGTCCACAATCTGCGTCAATTCCTGGAGCCAATCGTCCAGTGTCTATAGCCCTTTGCTGCTGTACGGTCTTACACCTTCTGCTACGTTAGTGTGGCATTTCCCCATAACTAATCGCATATCCGCAAATTCGATGTTAATGTACATTTTGGGAAAGGAGCTTCAAAGAAAGTCACAGATTGGAAAATGCCTGTTATTATTGACAAATGCTGTAACTATCTGTTAATGACAAAAAACATCATTGCCGCTTTGACTCTTCATCAAAAAATTGTAGAAGAGTTTTTTTTAATCGTTTCGTATATTTTCCTGACTGTACTTTAATTCATTCCAATGTATTCCTGGGTTTCAGTCAAATGGAGCTATTCGAAGAGAGTACAACAAATCTGTTCAAGGCTTGTCTAAAGGGCAGCTACTTCCTGTGGAATGGAGATTACTACAAGCAAAAGGCAGGAGTAGCCATGGGAAGCCCACTCAGTCCGGTGGTGGCGAATCTATTCATGGAGAAGTTTGAGGAAGCAGCGTTGAGCACCGCAGCCCTTAAACCAACGATCTGATTCCGATATGTCGATGACACGTTCGTGCTATGGAGGCATGGACGCGAAAACCTGGACATGTTCCTCGACCATCTAAACAAACAGCACCCAGACATCCAATTCACCATGGAAGTTGAACAAAACCACCAACTGGCCTTCCTGGATGTTTTGGTGTCTAGGCAGGGGAATCGTTTGGACCACAAGGTATATCGAAAAGCCACCCACACAGACAGATATCTTCACAAGCTATCTAACCACCATCCGAGTCAGAAGCAGGGAATCATTAAGACTCTCACGGATAGAGCCAGAAAAATATGTGGACCACAACATCTAACAACGGAACTACAGCAGTTGGAAAAAGCTTTTCTTCAGAACGGATATTCCCAGTTGGACATCAAAAAAGCTGTAGGAGTGGGACGTGCTGAAAAAAGTGAGTCCACTCTGAAAGCTTTCCTGCCCTATGTTCCCAGGGTTACGGACAGAATTGGGAGGCTCTTGAGGAAACACAACATAAGAACGGTCTACAAGCCCACAACAAAGATCCGAGAATGTCTAGGGTCAGTTAAAGACAAAAGACCTCACCTAGCAACTGCGGGAATCTACCGGATTCCATGCTCCTGTGGAAGCGCCTACATAAGAACTACTAAGAGATCGGTTGCGACAAGATTAGAAGAACATCGACGGAATTGCAAACTTGGACATGTGGAGAAGTCGGCAGTGGCGGAACATGCCCTCAGCGATGGAACACACAACATCTATTTCGGAGAGGCACAGGTCCTGGCCACGACAACAGGGTATCGCCCCCGACTAATACGAGAAGCCATTGAAATCTACAAACACGACGACAATTTCAACAGAAAAGAAGAGACAATGGCGCTGAACAGGATATGGTTTCCAGCACTCACCAACGCAAAAACAGCAAGAAAAAGCAACAGCTCAGGACAGGAGAGAGAATCCTGTACACCGGAGGATAGCAACAGCCAACAGAATGCGCAAGCTCCGATGACACAGGCCACGTCATCACAAACCACGTCATCGCGACCGGTGCATAAATACGGACTGCGCCCGAGGAATCGCATCAGAACAGTGTAAGCGTTCAAGCAAACCACTTCTGAAGATGCAAGCCACACGTGCTTGCGAAACGTCAAGAAGAAATTCTACCGAACGACGGCCTAAAAACCCGAAAAACCCACTCGAAATATAAACAGTTTTTTTTTATTCTCTCGCTCGATATCGAACAAAATATGGAATTCAATAGCTAGTCAAATGTGAAGGTAGAAACAACTATACACGTAAGTTAAATTTGAATCTCTAAACAATAGATTCTAGTCTTTTCCCAGACATGGTTGTCCTGACTCATCACCTGAAAACCATTGTTTTTAAAGTACTTTTTAATATGTGTGTGATTTGTATTTTAATGTGTGAATTTTGATGGAAATTTTATATAATTTAATGATAATTGTAAATGTATATTTTATACATACTGATGATTGTGGAGAAAGACACCGAAACGTATTTGTGACATTTAAATGATAAACAATAAAATTGACTGAAACCCAGGAATTTTTTTGGATTAATTTGACAAATGCTTGTTATTCCTGGCAAAAGATATCTACCTGTAATTTCATGGCAAGGGCAAAAAGCATTGTTGCCGCTTTGAATACTCATCAAAAAATTGAAGAAAGTACATTTAACATAATAAAAATTGATAATTTTAAGTAATAATCGTATTTTTTTTCGAAAGCTTAAGTATTCTAATAGGCTATCAATCAAACATTGGACCATTTCAAAATTATACTAAATTACAAAGTTGAAATTCGATTTTCCACTGCTACGATCTTCTAGAAATTTTCTAAAAAAAATTTCAATATTTTTCTCGTACTCTCCAAGTGAGCCCCGATAACCCTTTAAAGGAATGACGCAAAATTTGAATCACCCTTTATTATATCGTATTATCTATCTGCTGCATTTCTGGTCTATTCTTCTCTTCTTAGTTTAACATCGTGATCAATGTGTAGTGATTATGAGAGACTATTCGCGTGTTGCAGTTTCTAGCCTCATGTTTGTGAGTTTGGAAATCATATCGGTCCATCTGGTCGACGAACGTCCGCGTCTACGCTATCTCGTTGATCTTCCTTGAACAACTAGCTTCTCGATATTATCATTTCTATTGATGTAGCCAAAAAATGTTAATATCCGACCATATGTCACGGAAGACAGTCGCTGTTGTGGACGGATTTCATTTAGGATTGAGACGTTGGTCCTTCTAGCCGTCCAAGGTATTCGAAACATCCTACGCCAACACCACATCTCAAAGGCGTCTATGCGTCTTCTGTCCGCGGCACGTATCACCCATGTCTCTGATCCATAGAAAAAAAACAGAAAGCACCAATGTTTATACCAGCTGGATTTTCGTGGTTCTGTAAGGTTTCTATCCCTCCACAGATTTGTTAGTTCAGTCATTGCGACTTTTGCCAACTGAATACGCCTTCGATTCACAGGTTCGACAGATGCCCGAGCTGTACAAGGTGGAGCCAAGGTATGTGAACTGCTGCACAACTCCTTCTCACTCTCGCGATCAATTATCATGATTTTGGTCTTGCTATAGTTTCCTTTAAGACCTGCTATAGTTTCCTTTAATCTGCACTTACATTTTCAAGTATATTCAACACTTCTAGAAGTTCTTCTTCGTTTTCGCAATGTGAACAGTGTCATCAGCGAACCGACGATTGGAGATTTTTCCCCCCCCCCCTATCTTGATTACTGGTTATTACATGGTACTATTTTAGTTAGTTTTTATATAGTTAAAAGATATTGTGTTTTAAGAAAGGCAGCAAATGAAAATGTGCACGTTCTCGCGTGCCAGTCACACAGTCACGCGAAAGTATTTTGATAATACTACATATTTTGCAATCAACTGTACGTAGAATGTTCGTAAGCCAGGAAATTATGCAGGATTTACCTAAAGCTGGCAGACTACAAGCTTTAAGTGATAACTAAAACATTGAATACTTATAAAAGACTTAAAATGCATATTCGTAAGGAAATAGTCTTAACACTTAATTACTGTACTCGCTACCGCTCAGTACAGAGATGGTTAAAACCGGAGGTCACCCCTATAATGCGCATGTTGTTCACGTACTTCTTAAGGATAATTACGAGGCAAGATTACAATTCTATGAAGAAATGGTGACCAGTGTGATAATAATAATTTCTAGGTTGATATTATCTTCTATGATAAAACAGCATTTCAGTTAAATTATACTTAATTGTTATCATACATAATAATCGAATTCGGTCGACTGACTCTTATCCACACTGACGCATATTATAACGCGGTAGTTATTTGTTGTTTATTCAACGTGTCTGGAACTACTCAATGGAATCATTATGCTAAGTTCAATAAACCAACATACTGTCCAGTGTATCCCTCATTCTTAATATTCTTCATAATTACTTTATGTCAAAAAATACATGCTTGACATTTGTATAAACAATTATTATTAAAAACCTGTCACATTGGGTATCGAGGATCTAAGCCCTTCTTAGTTAATAAGTAGTGTAATATAAATATCAAACCTTTTATTGTTTCGGCTTCCTATAGAAATAGCCACTTGACTCAACGCCATCTGCTTTTAATTTTTTTATCATAAGCAATAAAGTTATCAACACAGTGGTAGTGGTTTTCATTCAATATGAATTGAAATCATTTTCAATATGTTATGATGAGGGACAATTAAGAACTCCCTTCACATGTTGGAACATTAACTGCTTCTGCGTCACCCTCCACATAAAAGTCAAACTGGTATTTATCTTTCTATAATTTTATAGTGGGGCATTATCAAAACAGTAAAGGTAAAGTTGTCCAACACCATCATAAATGCAGAATGCAGATATTAATTCACTTTTAATTAATTCACTTTTCATTTATTGTCATTGCGTCTTAAAAGGTTAAACCCAATTTTAGAAATCCTGAACGTAGCGTTTACCAACAGTAGTGCACTTTTAATTATTTTAAGCAGGCTGTTACTAGGATTGTAGTTGATTGTAAGTTGAATTTTTCCTTCTGGCCTAAATGATTCTGTTTAGTATAATAATTAATGCACCCCCTGATGGAACATCCAATGTTCCTTCGCAAAACTTCGCTGGACTGCAGTTGTAGTTGCCTGCGCCCTCAATTCAAGAATTATTTTTTTTAGAAAAATATTATTTCTATTTACAATTCTGCAATACTTAGAAAAATTATTATTAAATATATTTTGCACCACAAATCTTACTTTAGAACCTCAACCACTTGTCATAGCAAAAAAATGCAAGATACTTTTTGTTTGAAATACGACAAGGAAATTGAAAAATAATTGCAATGTTTAAAAAATTGTTTAACAAAATCGGTAGCGTGCAGGGAAGCACGCCACTGGCAGAAATTAACAACATTATTCAATAGCAAAACATGCGACTTTCCTAGCTGTTGATATCTGAAAAATGTCTTTAAGATATACCAAGCGCTTTGAAGAAATTTACTATTTTACATTTTTTAAAATAAATTTCAACACCCTGTAAATCCGTAACGAAGCATTTTTGGGCTAGCGTTTATAGAATACGTGGTTAAAATAATGCTCCTTCCTCATTAAACGCCTTGTATATTAATATTATCAACTAATTAGCACTATTTATCGTAATTTTTCAAGATTAGAAAATACCTCAGAAATGCTAGTCATTCATGAAGGGATAACATAAGCAGTAATTCTACGGCGTTTTATTTTTAATATGCAACCCCAATCCATATCCCTATGAGGAAGGGAGGCTCCACGGGAGTTCGCCACGGTTGCAGAAGGCGTAAAAGCTAGATTCCTGCTGGTTGATTTATTTATTGTTTATTAAAAATATCAACGGGCTTGCTGCTATCGAGCCCCCAGGAGCCGTTTAATAATTTGATTGTTGGTTCTATTACGCCGGCGGGAGTAATTGAGAGTTTTTTTTATTGGGGCTTGATCGCAACGATAAATAATAGTTTATTTTTTACCAAACTTAAACAGAAGATATTTACATTTATCGCTGATATGGAGAGTTTAAGATATATTTCCACTTTATTCAAAGTCGACAAACATTGACTTCACTTCATATTTTATACTATACAGGGTGATTCAAAATTGGCGTCCTTCCCCTGAGGTGTTGTCTGGGATATTTGAAATTTTTGCAAAAACTGAGATATTTGAAATTTTTTCAAACACTATATCAGAAGGATGGCAACAATGTTTTTCAAGGTAATTTGCCTCATTATCATTACGTAAATACCTGTTGCTTCGTAGTTATTAAAGACTGTAGTAACCTGCAGCGTCTGCCTCAGATAGATAGATAGATAGATAAAAATTTATTGAACATTCCCATTAATTTTTCGTATATTTCTATTTTTCCTGACTGTAATTTTAATTCATTCCAATATATTCCTGGGTTTTTCAGTCAATTTTATTGTCACTAATTATGGTGTTATGTGATGAGCCCTGCGTTTCGTCCGGGTCTACCTCTTGGACTCGTCAGTAAGGCTTTAGGTAGACCCTGCCTTATACGCCAGACATCGGTTCTACGTGTTCGGACGTAAATGAACCGGCCGGTATAGATCTTCTGCGGTGAGATATTGGCAACCCGTGTTGCCGATTTAGCATTAGATTGAAAACCACTCAGTTCCCTTTCTGCTTTTTTCTCCCAAGCATCTATATCTTTAAAAAAAAAAAAAAAAAAAAAAAAAAAGATATAGCTAATTATGAAACTTTAACGATATAATTCGTTTTTAAAAAGCTTTTATTATTACAACGACAATTTATTTAGCTACTTAATTCCACAACGTGGTTACAAAGAATGAGTTCTCATGCAAAACAGTCAAATGAGGAAAACACTTCTGCTGACTCGTGGAATGTTGGAGTATGGTGGTTTCCTAGTATTGTAGTTGCAGAGTCAGGTGGGTATGGCTATGTAACTTCTCCCTCCTCAGGATTCGAAAATAACGGACTGTTTTTTCGAAGCGGTAGTTGCTGAGTAATCATCTGGTACTTGAAGATCCGTAGATTTATGGAAAGCATTTCGGGTCGATAGCCAAAAGATTCTGACTCGGTTCCATTGGCTCGTCAATAGGAGAATCAGAAGAAATGTGCAGACTCCCACAATACCAAAGAAGGTGTATTCTTGGTGTTTTGACTTCTGGTTTAAAGTCACTGGTAAAAGTTGATTGGCTATTTCCTTCAAATGATAAATTTCATCTAGATTAATTTTGGAAATGTTTGGTGCGTCCAAGAACTTCGTAGTAATTGTTTGAGGTAGTGTGATTTTCGGCAATATAAATGGTTTTCCTTTTTGTATGTTGATGTTATTGATGAATTTCTTTTCATTAATTTGAATTTCGCAATTTTTCGGGATCTTGACAAGGGTTGATGTTTCAAGTAGGTGATACTGATCGGTACCACATTTGGATATTAACTTTGCAGGTTCTGTTAACAGTACGAGGACCAATTCTTCCGTTACTTGTTCAACTATTGGCTCTACTAACTTAATGTTGAAGGTTGGGCAATTATGTATTGTCTTGCCTTTTAAAAGTTCATTGGTACAATCATCTTGTGGGTGAAACTCTTCGTTGCAGTAATATGTGTCTTCTATTTTTGAGCAAGGCTGACTGGTGTGCTGGTTTCTAACTTCTTCTTGTGCGAGGTAAGGGTATTGGGGAATGAATATAGTTCGATTTAGGATAATAGGGTATAGGTGAAAAAACATTAGATCTTCTGGCCTTAGTATAGGTACGTGTATCGCAAAAATTATTTTCGTGTGAGAGAAACTAACCTGAGTTCCAAAAAATTGATAATACGAGAGTATATTTTGAAATTTTGGGATTGCTGCAACTTTGTACATGTTTTCTAAATATTTTAGCATAATTGTTAATTCGTTAGTGGACAAAATACTGTTATGCAGCGCATTTAGTTGGAAAACATTATTGCATCCTCTAAATTATCCAAAAACATAATTAAGTTTTGACAATCTAGGTTTAATTGCGTTATTGACCCGTGAAACCCAAGATAATTCTGAACATTGGATATCGTTTGTTGCATTAGTTGCTGAAAGGACCTTATACTTAATCTAAGTTTGTCCTGATTTTCGTTAAGGGTAGTTATGGTCTTATTGTAATGAGTGATTAACCTTTGGATAGCGACATCTGAAGTTTTAGTTCATCGTTAACGCTTGTTTGACTACTCTCTAAAGTAGCAATTGCTTCATTGTAATGTTGACCGTCTTCAGCGTCAAGTGTACCAAAAAGCCATTTATTAATTTGCCCTACTATATTCAAAAGGCCTCGTTTCTTTCGATTATTTGGTATTAAATTTTGAAGTTTACCTGATGCGATGTGAATTAAGTTGTCCGTTCTTATTAGTAAATTTTCTGATAACTGATGATATGATATACCGTTATTACCGTTATGTGACTTTAAGTAGCCTTTAAGTATTAGAAAATTGCTTTTTAAATTTTCCATTTGCGTAATTATCTCAATTAAATCTATATAGTGTAGAAATGTATGTTTACTATAAACTAGCTTAGCATTACCTAGCTTAATCGGAAGTATTGGATTATTTAAGGGGTTTAGTTGTATTTCCGTTTCAATTGACCATTTGGTTTGAAGAACCAGGAACAGGACAATCGGGATTTCCATTTGAGACCCATTTTCTGGTTTCTCTGCAAATAATAGTGAAACTTAGTTTTTGGTTTTCGGGCACAACTTTTGTGATAATCGTGATTTTGTGTTTGTAATTTAATATCGGTTTGCCCGATTAGTTGCATTTTATTAAATTTTGGTAAGTGTTTGCCGCGGTTTTTGGTTTTGATATAAGCGTGATTTTGTGACTCGAAATCTGGTGGTTCACATCTGTTTTCGTTCCGTTTAGTTATTATTGCACATTTTGCTTCTTCATTCTTTTGCTTAATTTTTTCGTATAACTTATTCGAATTTTCTTTATGCGATTGCACATAACTTGAAATAATTGCGTTATCGTTGAGATCAAACGGATTTATTGATTTAATGTGACCAGTTATGATTTCAAAAGGGGTAAATTTTGTTACAGTATGAATAGAATTATTATAACCCAAACTGCGCGCTTGATTAATTGATCAGTTGATAGTTCTTTATTTTCCTCTTTCAAGCATCTGTAGCTTTCTATGACTGACGAATGAAAGCGTTCAACAGGTGAATTTGAATTACTATTCTTCGCTGTTGTGTAGTGTAAATCAATTTTATAGAGTTTGCAAAAATCTTCTAAAGCTTTATTCTTAAATTCCGTTCCTTGATCTGTAGTTATCTTCAATGGTAAACCATGATGTGTAATAAAGGTGTATAGATTTTCGATAACTTCAATTCCGGTAATACTTTTAAGTGGGTATGCCTGCCCGTATCTGGAAAATGAATCTAAAACTGTGACATAAGCATCGTAATTCATTCTAAAAGTGTCGACATGTATGTGTTCAAATGGTCTGGATGCTGTAGGAGTGAGATTGAACTTCACAATAGGTGGACTTCTGTCATATTTATTTTTCTGACAAATTTCACAATTATTCACGTAGTTTTCTATATCTTCAGACATTTTTGGCCAATAATATCTTTGATTTAAACTCAATTTTAGCTCGCTTATGCCGCGGTGACAAGTCTTTGTGGTGTGATAGAGCTTCATTCTCTCCTGCTGCTCCTCTCTGGTTTGTACATCTTCAAGCATTTTTGTACAATGAAGCATTTTATAAGCAGAATTTTTAAAAATATTTTGAAGGGTTACTGTAAAAATTCGCGCAAGGCCATCGTGTCGAAAATATAATGCGTATGATTGTTTGGGATTGAGGTATTCTTTTATAAATTTGATAATGTGAGGGGCGGGATTAATTTTTGAAATAGTTAAGTACATACGGATGTTTTCGAATATGCGTTTCTGTTTAATATGAACATTTAGGATATCTCCATCTGTAATAATTATTTGATTCTTGTACATATTTATTGGACGTTCAGATATTGGTATTCCAAAATAGGATTTTCTGATGATGAGTGTATTGTTTCTGAATCGGACGGTTGGTTGTTAACTTGGTTCGGTGTTCTTAACTGGATATTCGATATAATATTAATTTTGCCTTTATTTGAATTTGAGGGTTCGGTGTTTTGCCCTAAAAAAAAAAAACTGTTAAGTTATCTAAGCTTGGCAATTCTTCGTGATTTAACATAAAGTCATTGGTTATTTCATCGGTGTCTCCTATATTGTTGTATAATGAATCTGTTTCTAGAGCATTGAGGTCAACAGGATTCCTGGAAAGTGCATCTGCTGCTTTATTGGATTTGCCTTTTTTATATCTGATTTCGTAGTCGAACTCCTCTAATTTTAGTCTCCAACGTACCAACCTGGAATTTGGTTCTTTCATTGACATGAGCCATTGTAAGGGTTTATGGTCTGTGAAGATTATAAATTTCCTTCCAAATAAATATGGGCGATAGTACTTGCAACTCCAGACAATTGCCAATAGCTCCTTCTCAATTGTTGAGTAATTTATCTCCGCTGGATTAAGGGTTCTAGATGCGTAACATATGGGATGGTTTCCCTGAGATAGTACTCCTGAAATCGCGAAATTAGAAGCGTCGGTGGTTAACTCGAAGGGTTTCGTAAAATTTGGATATGCCAAGACAGGTTCTGTTGTTAGAACATTTTTGCAAGTATTAACACACTCTATGAATTCTTTTGTGTGCACGATTTTTCCTTCTTTCTTAAGACATTGTGTTAAGGGTTTAGTTAGCTTTGCAAAATTCTGGATAAATTTTCGATAATATCCAACCAATCCCAAAAATGATTTTAGTTCGCGTTGCGTTTTTGGAAGTGGGTATTTTTGTATTGCCGTGATCTTATTTTGTTTGGTTTTATTCCCTCTGGTGTGACAATGTGTCCTAAAAATTCGACCTCTCGTCGCAGAAACTCACATTTATCGAGTTGAATTTTTAAATTTGCTTCACGAAGTTTTTTAAATACCAATTTTAAATTTTGAATATGTTCTGTTAGATTTGTACTGAACACGATTACATCATCCATAAATACCATACAAACTTTGTTTTGTAGATCTTTGAGTACTTCATCCATTACACGTTGGAATGTCGCTGGAGCATTTCTCAGTCCAAATGGCATTCTTAAATACTCATAGTGGCCATGTTCCACGCTAAATGCTGTTTTTTCTATCGAGTCCTTGTGTATTTCAATCTGGTGAAACCCACTCGCCAAATCGAGGGTAGAAAAATATTGGGCACGGCCCATTTTATCTAATATATCGTTAATGTTGGGTATTGGGTATTTGTCGGGAACACATTTGTCATTAATTTTTCTGAAATCGCAAACTATCCTCCATTTCTGTTGCCCTGACGCGTCCATTTTCTTGGGGACAATCCATATTGGTGATGACCATGGACTGCTGGAAGATCGAATAATTCCTTTGTCTAACATTTCATTTATTTGTTTTTTAACCTCTGCTTTGTGAACATATGGGTATCGATATGGTTTAACGTGCACCGGAATCTCGTCGGTTGTTTTGATTTCATGCTTAATTCTTGATGTAAAACTGAGTTGGTCTCCTGGTTTATAGAATATATCGGAAAATTCCGTACACAATCGATTGATAGCTAATTTTTCTTCGGTATTCATGTGATTCGTTCGAACTTGATTATTAATATTAAACGTTTTGTTATTACGATTTCCAAGATTTTGCGAGACTGCCTCAAGAGTATAAATTTCATACTTTGCAGGTTCAAAAGCCTCGACCTTTAGTGGTTCAGTTAAGGTTATTGAAACGGTCTTATCTGTGGGGTTTTGAATTTCAACGGTGGCAAATCCGTAGCGTGCACAGGTGACCATTGACGGAATGATCAGGTCGTTCATCTTCTGGGTATTTATAATAATATCCCCGTCGTTAACATTAACTGGTAATTTCTTCTTAATTTTACTGCATGGGTTTACCGAGAATGTAAAACTAGCTTCTGCAGGTGTTCTGTACTTAAAGGGAATTTCGATGTTTGCTCCAATCAATCGCTTGTTAATTAAATCAATGTTAAGATTCATATTTATAAGATCATTGAGTCCTAGAACGCCATCAAAATAATCATGAAAATCAAATAAAATAAAGCTGATTTCGTAGTCGAGACCAACTTCTGCGAGCGCGGAAATATTAGCTTGAAACTGCGTGCTTTCGCTACCTATGGCTGTTTTAATAGTATTGGTTGACCGAAATATACAGTGTGGAAAATAAGTCTCGGCAATGGTGGGTCTTAAAATTGATCGAAAACTGCCAGTGTCAATTAAAAGCTTGATGTTAAGACTGCTAATTTCAATGTATGGAAGGGCATTGTATGAAGAAATGTTAATTTCTATTAGCTGTGTTCTTTCGTTGGGCTGGGGTCGCAAAAATTTCCATTTTCTTCGAGGACAGTATTTTGGGAAGTTCGAGGGTCTTGAAGCTCCTGGAAGTTGATTTGGTCTTCAAATTGATCAGAGTATGTTTCTGTTGACTGAGGGTAGTCAAGGTATTCTTGGTTATAAAAATATTCAAAATTTTGACAATACGGGTTTGTAGAATGATCTTCGTATTCGTTCGAATATAGTTCTTCAACTATCATTGGCTGTGGTGTTTGATAAAATGGTCTTTGGAAGTTATTATATTGAGAATTTAATCCATGTTTTCTGGTGGGGGTAAGAGAATTTCTGGAAATTCCTGACATGGGTGTAGGCCTTGGAAATTGATTTGGAGAGTTCTGATTGGGTCTGAATACATTTCTGGGCGGACCAAAAACATCTCTATTTGTGGGCCATTGTCTAGGGGGTGTTGGTCTACTTTGAATATTTACCGGTTGAGAGGGAAATGTCGGTTTAGTAGACGTGATTGAATTAGTGTGTTGATTAAGTTGAAAACCATTTGATTGGTTGTTGGCTTGATATTGATTATATTGCGGTTGGCTGTTACTAAACTGTGGGGTGGGGAAAAAGCTTTGCGCGTTTGGAAAATGTTGACGATAATAATTTTGGTTAAATCCAGGCTTAGTGAAACTTGGATTAAATTTTTGGGATTTTTCACTATTACGTAAAGTTCCATAAAGTCGCTCAAAATTCTCAAACTCTAAAACATAGGCCATCGCATCCTCAAGGGATTCTGGTCTTTTCAGATGCATATTATTTTTCAATGTGCCTGAGCATCCTGCGATAAACGTATTTAATGAAGTTTTCTCAAAATGATTAATGTTGCAAACTTTATCGCTAGTAGACATTTGGGTATCGTTACTGACACGCTGGACTACATTACTCCTAAGCAATTGCAACCTAGTACCAAAACTTATTAAATCTTCATTTCTATGAGGGCGGGTCCTTGTAAGTTCCTGAATTAAACAATCTACATCTCTTCGGTCAGAGAAGCACTGAATCAAAGCGGTTTTGAGATTATCCCAACTAAGAAGTTCTGATCGATTGCCAACCATAGTTTCGGCTTTTCCGATCAGTTTCTCATTAATACAATCCAAAATATGCTTGTTTAAATCAGCATCGTTTAGTGGTAGATATGTACTTATTAGGTTCTCGCACCTACTTAAAAATTTATTCAGGTAATTACTGTCACCGTCAAAGGATTTAATATTATCTAACTTTGATTTGAATAAACTCCAATTCATATTATTTTGGTTTGCAGTAGTCATTTTAACGCTGGTACTTACTGGTTTGCTAAGACGAATATTTTCTAATTGTTTGACAATATCGTCTACTTCACTCATAAATAAGCATAAACTTTATATTTCACTTTAAAAAATTACTATTTTTATGCTTTCTATTTTCTTAATTGAGAGAGAGAAAAAAAAATCAAACTAAACTATGTCTTCAATAGACTGACCTAACTTTAATTGTGTGTATGCGATACACGGCCCTATTACTATTCCTAATGAAATCTTTATACGGAAGATAGATTAGGATTGAAAGGAAAATGCACTTACGTTGATTCTTCCTTCCCGATTCTTTGGTGGAGTAGCCTCTGCCGTTGGTTCTAGAGATTGTGCTGAAGAGTTGAAGAACTCAAATAGCCGGAATCTTGGATACTGCTACTGCACAATCCTACCGACTGCGCCAATTATGAAACTTTAACGATATAATTCGTTTTTAAAAGCTTTTATTATTACAACGACAATTTATTTAGCTACTTAATTCCACAACGTGGTTACAAAGAATGAGTTCTCATGCAAAACAGTCAAATGAGGAAAACACTTCTGCTGACTCGTGGAATGTTGGAGTATGGTGGTTTCCTAGTATTGTAGTTGCAGAGACAGGTGGGTATGGCTATGTAACTAGATGCTTGGGAGAAAAAAGCAGAATGGAACCGAGTGGTTTTCAATCTAATGCTAATCGGCAACACGGGTTGCCAATATCTCACCGCAGAAGATCTATACCGGCTCGGTTCATTTACGTCCGAACACGTAGAACCGATGTCTGGCGTATAAGGCAGGGTCTACCTAAAGCCTTACTGACGAGTCCAATAGGTAGACCCGGGACGAAACGCAGGGCTCATCACATAACACCATAATTAGTGACAATAAAATTGACTGAAAACCCAGGAATATATTGGAATTCCCATTAATAAAATTCACAAACAAGTTTAACAAAACATAACTCCCATGTCTAGCAGATGTTCGGCCGGTTGCTCTTTGCCCATGATCTAAATAGGCGCGCTAAGTCGTCCATTACCTGGGCAGTGCCCTAACATGGACATTCCCGAGTTAGCCATACGCACGACAACGTCAGGAGATAGTCTTGAAGTGGCGGTTTTGGTTTATTCGAGGGCATTCATTAAGGAAAAAAGGTCTTCCTGAAGGGAAGCCAAAACCCCTTTTGCTTCGACCTTTAAGTTTGATACTGTCAGCCGTGGCGTTAACCGCCGGCAGTTTCAACTAGATGACCAAATCCATCCGCCCCCGCCCCGATCGGTACAAGGACCAGCCAACACCAGCCAGAACGAGGCAGGACGAACCCGTCAAGTCACGTTATGTTGGATTTGTGCGTTCCAGCCTGCTAGAAACGACTGTCTGCAACTGGCAGGCAATGTTTGTTTGTCGTCACGTACTGTCAGGGACAAAATCCTCATAAAATATGGGAAGTCGCTTATACAGGGGACCATGGGTTGGGCGATCGGTTTGCTCTTACTTGGGTGATATTTCGCGTGAGGACTGAGCCTTGCACTCCGCTATGATAAAATTTTTCAGCGATGGTATCTGTATAGTCGGCTATATAGGCCATCCCTGTAGCTTCGTGCATTTCGGTTATTCTGGTGTATCTGTCAGCCGCAAAGGACGCCCCTTAGGAACCTATTTTGGGTCCTTGAACACGTCGCCTCGTGGAATCACAGACAGAGTGCCAGACAGGGGAGCCGTAGGTCAGTATGGGCCTTATGGTTGGAGGTGTAGAGCAGAAGTTTGTTTTGAGGTGACAGAATGAATTTTGGCGCCAGAAGAGAGTACAACTTTCTTCGAGCCATGAAAGTCTTTTGTACAGCATAGTCAACATGCTTGTTGAAGTGAAGTCGGGCGTCTAGTTTGAATCCCAGGTATTTCACCTCTTTTACTGGCTGGATTGGAGTATGTTGCACCCATGAGTGGCGAATAGGATTTTACTGTTAGTAAATTTGCGCGAGAAGATAATAAGTTCAGTCTTCCTGGGATTCACTTTAAGTTTCCATTTATCGAAATACGGCGTCAATAAACTCAGGTGATGCGCAATGCGAGATTTCGCAGCCTGAGCATAGAAAGGCGATGTGTAGATAGCCGTATCATCCGCGTATTGTGCTATTTTTGTAGTGGGAAGTTTTGGAATGTCTGCTGTATACAATGTATACAGCAACGGCGAAATCACTGTACTTGTGGTACTCCTGCCGCGATGCCTCTTTGGCAGAAGTGGAATTCTCCACTTTCACCTGGATGGTACGGTTTTTTAGGTAAGACGCTATAAGGGAAACTAGGTAGAGTGGCAGTGAATGTACGGCAAACAACTTATACAGCAGGCCTGTGTGCCAGACTGTGTCGAAGGCCCTTTCCATATCGAGAAGCAGCATTACCGTACTTTGAAGCTTATTAAATGCTTCATAGGCATCCGTTGCAATCCTAGCAGTCTGAAGCGTTGTGTTGTGTCTTGCTCGAAAGCCAACCTGCTCATCCGGGATTTAAACTTCGAAGCTCGGCTGCTGCCTGTAGTCTCGATAGGATAACCTTCTCGGTTAATTTGCCGAGGGAGTTTAGGAGGGAAATTGGCCTATAAGAGGCGGGATCAGTCGGGTTTTTGCCCGGCTTTAAGATAGGAATTATTACACCGTTTTTCCAGTCCTGTGGGAAGTGCTGCAATTTAAGGACTGCGTTGACTATTTGTACTATTAGCACTATAGTTTTCCGCGGTAAGTTTTTGAGGAGTAAATAAGGGATGCCGTCTGGCCCGGGGGCTTTTCGGCTAGGGTGGCGCTGAAGACACGATTGTATCTCCGACGGGGTTGTTATATAGGAATGCAAAATCGAGGGTGGTATAGGATACTTCCGTTCTACGAAAACAGCGGTCTGTCTTTCTATTTCGTTATCCTGAAGGGCTGGTTGGACTTTGTGTACTTCTGCCAAAAAGTCGGCGAGCAGCTCGCATTTGTCGCTGGTGGTAATTCTGCCTCAGAATAAGCGGCTACAAACAGCGACTGTCCCAGTATGGTAGCTTGAATCGAAACTCACTAACCTTCCTGCCAAGCGTGGTGTTTTACTTGCTATTACCCCCCCCCCCCCCCTGTACATATCATGGCGAATTTGAAAACAAAAACAAATGGTCTCCTGGTGGGTGAGAAAACTCCCAAATCCCACACCTCTATGGTCTAACTCACGGAATCCGGGAGAGGCAAAAAATCGCTCTCGATAGCAAAGCTCAAAAAATCACAACCTAGTTATATCCACGCCATAAATGGAAACCACGAACGCAGCAGCGCAATTGTAGATATTCTGTTTATCAAGCATTTTCTACCTAGTCTATAAGTACGCCGACTTGCCTAGTCTCTGAATTACTCTGTCAAGCATTCAGCACGCGAAATCTTGTACGTCAAAATAAAACTTTGGTTTTTAAAAGGACATTTTCATTTGGAAATCTATAATTACCTCAACATCAACAAAATTGGTCAACCTAAAGGTAGGAACATACAATATTAGATCGATAAACACTGCCGAAGAGATAAATGAACTGAAGGGAGAGCTGACAAGAATAAGGTGGGACATCGTAGGTTTGTCAGAAACCCGAAGAAAAACAGAAAATCGAATAAAGTTAACTCCGGTAACCTACTATGCTAGAAAGGTAACGAAGATAATTTTGGAGTAGGATTTATCATAAACAAAGACTTAAGTAAACACGTCCAAACTATTAAGGGAGTCTCAGATCGTGCTGTCTATCTCATACTTAAAATAAGAAGAATTATTAATAAACACGCACTTAAAATTATGCAAGTGTAAGCACTTCAACCTACCATGACGAATACATCGAAATATTCTATGAAGATATCTCAGGGACTGTGGAAGAATACAAAGCTCGCCTGACGCTAGTAATTGGAGATTTCAAGGCCAAGTAAGTTGGAACCTGAGCAAAGAAAAGACTAGGATGGGGGACTTTGGGTACAGCGAGAGAAATGCTAGGGGACTACCTTAATGAAAAACACCTATACGCAATGAACTCGTTTTATAAAACGACACCGCAACGAAAGTGGGCATGGCTCAGCCCTAATGGAACAACGAAAAATTAAATCGATTACGTACTAAGTATTGAAAAATATATCATTAGGAATATACCATTTCTTACCCCCGCCCTCAACATTTCGTTATTGTATCTTTTATAATAAACACGATATAAAGGGTTTTATAAAACGCACTTTTTTCTTTTTTTCCTTGTATATCCGTTGGTATTCCGAGTTCAAAGAAGTTGATGACAGATTATTTATAGGCACTTGATTGCGCAACTTTTTCCCCATTTGGTCCACCCTGTAACTCTAACGGTTTCCAATATCCCCATGTAGATCATTTTATACTGGACACACTGTATAAGCGTTTATTGACTTCCAAATAGCTTTTGATAGTGTTGAACACTGGGCAGTGAAAAGCTCGCTAATTAAAACCAGAAAAGACTACAGATACATAGACCTAATAACCAACATATATAGCGAAGCAACAACAAGAATTAAAATCCATGAGGAAACAAGATCAATACAAATAAGAAGAAGTGTCATACAGGGCGACCCAATATCACCTAAACTTTTTAACCGAGCCCTAGAGGATATATATTTTTAAATTCGGCTGGGAAGAAAAAGGTATAAAAATATGTGGACAATGCCTTGATAACAGATAGGAAAGAAGAAACTGACGGAAATGCTGCAAGAAATGGACACAGCAGCTAAGAATATAGGTCTTAATATGAACTACGCCAAAACTAAAACCATGACGAACGCTGATCACAATCAGAATAGAGCAAAAAAAGTCGACAAATGCAAATATCAGGGACAAATTATTAAACTCAACAAAGAAAACCAAAGAGCAGAAATCAAGAGACGAGTTAGATTGGGTTGGGCATCATTTGAGCTATATCATAAAAAAATATATCCACAATCCCTCAAAACCAAAGTCTATAATCAATGTGTACTCCCTGTCCACACCTATGGATCCCAAACATAGACACTTACACGGAAAACATGTATAAAGTATCAAAAGCACAAAGATAAATGGAAAGACAAATGTTACATGTAAAACTAATAGATAGAAAGAGAAACGAGTGGATAAGAAATTAAACGAAAGTGAGAGATGTTAGAAAAGAGATAAATATCAAAATCAAAAGAGATTAAAAAAAATAAAATGGAAATTCTTCGGTCACAATATCAGGCACAAACATGAACGATGGAACAAATGTATTCTAAACTGGAGACCCTGGTAAATAAAAGAAGTAGAGGAAGACCCTAAATGAGGTGGGCGGATGATCCGCAGAAGCACTCTATAACTAGATGGATGAACATGGCGACAAACAGGTTAAAGTGGAAAAGACTGGGGGACACCTATATTCAAAGATGGGCAACCATGGGTTAACACGGAAAAAAAAGTGAAAGTACAATGAAATATTTTGAGATTAGGAGAACGGTGGCACTTGCCGTCAGTGCTGCCAACCTTTTTGAGGCAGATGAGTGATATACCTAAACCGCCACAGAAGTAAACAAAAACCTCCTGTGTAAGGTTATGTATCAATGATTAATAGTAGTAGTAGTAAAACATCTTTATTTCTAAGAAAAGGCTATCGACCCATCGGTCTTTCTGCTCAATGATTAATATTAATCAAATAAAGTACAATTAACTTGTTAAATCACAAAAGGTTAACACAGTTCTGCCCGTTTAACTCCAGACATGTTTGTTCCCCAATCACTTTATTGTGCACTCTTCGCCGCAGTCTGGGACCACGTTTTATTCAGCTTCTCATATTCGGCTGATTAACTTCTGCTCAATTTGTACCAGTTTTCAGAAGATCAGAGATTTAATGTTTCCTTGTGTCCTGTGTATATTACATACATGGTAGGAATGTAGTCCTTCCTCATTGGAGTTATCGGGAGACTTATCAGGTGCCTGAGAAAGTGTCAGTTGTTATGCAATGCTTCGAGTACCTACTCCTCAAAGACTCAGCTGCAATTATCGCCAATACCTGTTCCTCTAGGTCTGGAACCCGGCACCTTTAGATCGTTTAGTCTGGCACCTTTAGATCGTCGATTATCTGCATAAATTCCTGGGGCCAATCGTCCGGTGTCTCTAGCCCTTTGCTGGTGTAAGTCCCTACAGCTTCTGCTATGTTACTGTGGCATTTCCCCAAAACTAATTGCAAATCCGCAAATTCGATGTTGGTGTACATTTTCTGAAAGGAGCTTCAAAGTTCTGCCCTGCACTGTTCTTCACAGTTTGACAAAGGCTATCTACCTGTAACTATCTGTCAATGACAAAAAACATTATTGCCGCTTTAACTTTTTATCAAAAAATTGTGGAAGAGGACTTTTTTAATATCAAAAATTTTTGTAATTTGAAGCAAAGTTTCAAATGTTCAGAAACCAGCTGAACGAAATATTGTTATGACGAAATATTATATGTCTATGAAATATTGCTATAGCTATGACGAAATATTGCCGAAGTGGACATGTTAAAAGTATTAATTATTGACGATAAAAAAAAAAACTGTCAGCTTATGTGGACTTAATCGCTATATGTATTTTTATTCTATTTCATCACATGTATCAATAAATAAATGAACTCTTGGAAAACAACAGAATGGACAAATCAATTTTTTAAAATATTGAGCTAGATATAATCAAAATTTATTTATTAGATTTTATAGATTAGATTTACTTGTAGTTTTATATGAATTTCGTAATACGGAACAATATTGAGAGGCGGTTATATCTACCACTATGAAAATTACCTCTAGGAATATCTAAATTACTGGATATCAGTTTTGATCGTTTCACCTATTAGCTTGATTTCAAAATTTACATTACGAGAGCCTCCGATAAATTCATAGCTTTGTTACGATTTGTAGTAAAAAGTATGGAGTGCTATTTTAGCACCGACAATAAGCATTTAGCCTAATATAGATCAGCGCTAGAACCTTACATTCAAATAGGATTAAATTGCAAAGTACGATAACTCTTTTTATCAACAAATTTGATGCATGGACAATGGGACACCATATTCAAAACGACCTAAATAAAATTATGTTATAATTTAAGGTGTATTCTTGAATAATAAAGACCATTAATATTATTTCTGTGAACATACAATTACAATTCATTCCAATGTATTCCTGGGTTTTCAGTCAATTTTATTGTCACAATTATGGCGTTATGTGATGAGCCCTGCATCACATAACACCATAATTGTGACAATAAAATTGACTGAAAACCCAGGAATACATTGGAATGAATTAAAGTACAGTCAGGAAAAAAGAATATACAAATACAATTACAATAAATTCAAATGGCCTTGGAAGATAAGTTATCATAATATTAGTTAACTTTCAGGTGGGGGTAAGAAATGAGCGTAAATTTGATAATAAAGTAAAAAATAATCTAGGCCCACTATGTTCAATTAGGCCGAAGTCAACTTTGTTTTTCCTTATGGGCGCAATATTGAATTCTGCATTTTTAAATTCCCCTTTAAATATGCTCTTCAACCATGTATAACGTGTTTATGTTCGGTCACGATAAATAATTAAAATTAACAAAATTAAGATTTAATGGTCGTAGGCCACGATATTTCTATTATTATACTTTAAATTATTATTGATCATACATCGAACACTGCCAAAAGAACAAAGTAACATTTTAGGATTAAAGTAGGTGTTCAAATAAGCCACCCGTTTCTCGCACGCACAACATACATCGTCTCATTACTGCTTCACAGGATCTTCTGATCATTTTGGGGTAATTCTGTTAACAGCTTCTATAATAGCGTGTCTCAGCTCCTCTTCGGTTTCGTATGATCTACAGTGTACCACATTGTGAGGGAACCCCATGCAAAAAAATCAAGCGGGTGTTATGTCAGGGATCTCGCAGGGCATCTTACTGGTCTTTCTTAAGATACAAGGTTGTCTTTCAGACGCCTAAACATAGTTCTACCAGGTTGTCGCCTTTCTGGATATTATTTAAATACACATTTCTTCAGCATTCGCTTCATTTCGGCGACAGAGAATAAAACACTCCAACATATCGTATTTTTTCATAATTTGAAAAGTGATTAATTTTGAAACACAATAATTACAAACACTTGACACTGACAATAAATTCTACTTTGACAGTTACCTAGATAATTAAAACAGACAACGAACGTCACTATGGGGAAATTGAAGAGAAATATCAATGCCTACTACCATAAAATCTGAATTTGTTAATTTTAATTATTTCTCTTCAACCGAACATAAACATGTTATACATGGTTGAGAGCATATTTAAAGGGGAATTTAAAAATGCAAGAAATTTAATATGGCGCCCATAAGAAAAACAAAAGTTGACTTCGGCCTCATTGAACATAGTGGGCCTAGATTATTTTATACTTTATTTTCAAATTCACGCCCATTTCTTACCCCCACCCTGAAAATTTCGTTATTGTATCTTTTATAATAAACACGATATAAAGGATTTTATAAAACGCACTTTTTTCTTTTTTTCCCTGTATATCCGTTGCTATTCCGAGTTCAAAGAAGTTGATGACAGATTATTTATAGGCACTTGATTGCGCAACTTTTTCCCCATTTGGTCCACCCTGTAACTCTAACGGTTTCCAATATCCCCATGTACATCATTTTATACTGGTCACACTGTATAGTAACTGATTCATTCCAATATATTCCTGGGTTTTTCAGTCAATTTTATTGTCACTAATTATGGTGTTATGTGATGAGCCCTGCGTTTCGTCCCGGGTCTACCTATTGGACTCTTCAGTAAGCCTTAGGTAGACCCTGCCTTATACGCCAGACATCGGTTCTACGTGTTCGGACGTAAATGAACCGAGCCGGTATAGATCTTCTGCGGGAGATATTGGCAACCCGCCAGTGGTTGCCCGATAGCATTAGATTGAAGCCACTCGTTCCATTCCTCTGCTTTTTTTCTCCAAGCATCTATATCTTTTTTGGTATATTTCTTTTTCCTGACTGTACTTTAATTCATTCCAATATATTCCTGGGTTTTTCAGTCAATTTTATTGTCACTAATTATGGTGTTATGTGATGAGCCCTGCGTTTCGTCCCGGGTCTACCTATTGGACTCGTCAGTAAGGCTTAGGTAGGACCCTGCCTTATACGCAGACATCGGTTCTACGTGTTCGGACGTAAATGAACCGAGCCGGTATAGATCTTCTGCGGTGAGATATTGGCAACCCGTGTTGCCGATTAGCATTAGATTGAAAGCCACTCGTTTCCATTCTGCTTTTTTTTTCTCCCAAGGCATCTATATCTTTTTTGTATATTTCTTTCCTGACTGTACTTTAATTCATTCCAATATATTCCTGGGTTTTTCAGTCAATTTTATTGTCACTAATTATGGTGTTATGTGATGAGCCCTGCGTTTCGTCCCGGGTCTACCTATTGGACTCGTCAGTAAGGCTTAGGTACACCCTGCCTTATACGCCAGACATCGGTTCTACGTGTTCGGACGTAAATGAACCGAGCCGGTATAGATCTTCTGCGGTGAGATAGGTAGACCCGGGACGAAACGCAGGGCTCATCACATAACACCATAATTAGTGACAATAAAATTGACTGAAAAACCCAGGAATATATTGGAATGAATTAAAGTACAGTCAGGAAAAAGAAATATACAAAAAAGATATAGATGCTTGGGAGAAAAAAAAGCAGAATGGAACGAGTGGCTTTCAATCTAATGCTAATCGGCAACACGGGTTGCCAATATCTCACCGCAGAAGATCTATACCGGCTCGGTTCATTTACGTCCGAACACGTAGAACCGATGTCTGGCGTATAAGGCAGGGTCTACCTAAGCCTTACTGACGAGTCCAATAGGTATAGTAATATATAGTAACTGATGTCATGGGAATTAAATTAATTCAATTTTATTTCAATAGTATTCAACACAATTTTAACCGAAATCCTTGTGAGTAAAGGTATACATAGTAAGCGTACGTCGACATTATTACAGCATCACATAATACATATTTGCTTGAGTAAATCTGGATTAATAAAAGTAAAACAAATACAAAACGAAGGGAATATACCTACTCAAGTAGTCTCGCTTTGTAAAAGCGATCCTATTCCCCTATCAGCTAATTAATTAAAATGCTATTAATAATAATCTTCATGTTAAAACTACAGCTTCTGTGCCGGCAATTTTTTGCTTTAATAAGAAAAACCAACCCTTGGAGCGAATTTTGCGGACGATGACTATGAATAATTAAAAAGGAGAGAGGGCAGACCTGTTTGCTTAATTCGTTTAGCCAAACATCTTTCGAGGGTGGAAATTGAATTAGGGTAGTACAACCCTCAGTTAGTTATAGTAGATTGAGGATTTGGTGACATTAAAACGGAGAAATGTGAATGAATATTACTTATAATACCTTTTAAATTTTATTCAACCTGATTAAGTCAATGGGTTTTATCTGTAATTAACAAATAATTAGTAATTCTTTTGTTTGCAAGTGGACCTGTTTAACGATATTGTGAACGCTGATTAATAACAGGAAAAGACATGATGCAAGCACAAGCTTATGCCTATGTTAAAGCAAGCATTCTCAGATCCAGTTTCGGATCTCATCAGTTGGAGAAAGAAAATTATGCCCAGCTAATGAGAACTCATAGGTCTGAAACAGGGCTTGGGAGTGCTTGCTTGTAACATAGTCCAAAACCTGTGCTTGTACCGCTCATATATGACAGAGTACACAGGGAGTCATAAATTTCAGGGTCAAAATTACAGAATTGAACAAATTCGACAAGCCGTCTCCCTGTAAACAAAAGAATAGAGTTCAAGCGTTTTTGAAAAACTAGACTGCAGAACTGTTGGAAGACCTTCTGGTCGGTGATCTTGTTTCGGTCAATAAATAGTAGTTTTTTTTGCCTTATTTCTAAATGATAATTATTTACACAAATGCAGACAAATCATTACCTATCCAGGTCCTCGGAAGCCATGATTCGGCAGGAGAGGACATGCATGTATAGACGACGAGGCCTCCCAGGCTGGACGGTCGTCATCACGGAAATCCTCGTCCAAAGTATACCATACAACGTATTGCAATATGGAACATAAGAACTCTGTTGTGCAAGCAACCTGGCAAATGTTACAAGAGAAATGAGTCGTCACAAAATGAAGCGTCAACATAGACGCCTTAGTGTTAGCAGAAGTAAGATGGCCGGCACCTGTCAAGAAAAAGAAACAGCACTGTAGTACTCAGGTACAGCAAAATGAAAACAAAAGAACGGAATAGAAATCATTATTGGAAAAGAAATGCAACAGTCAGTGATAAACTTTATGCCATACAATTACCGAATGATGCTTTTACAAATAAAAGCTCACCTCATAAATATTTACCTGATTTTTTACGCACCGAACAACGGACCACTGCGACGAAGAGATAGAAGAATTCTACTGTGATCTAGAAAAATTAACTAAGAGCTTGAAAAAAACATGAGATAAATGTGATAATGGAAGACTTCAATGCTAATGTCGGCAAAGGAGTGGTGCCAGGCGTTGTGGGTGAGTTTGGATTAAGATCACGAAATGAAAGAGGTGACGGATTGGTTGAATCATGTCAGGGAAACGATCTAGTCATAACAAGCACCACATTTCAATTACCCCCAAGAAGACTTTACATGGATTGGAGGAGATAGAGTGAACCAGCTAATAAGGAACCAGATAGATTTCAATAAACAGAAGATTCAGACACGCAATACATGGGGTAAACATTTATCCAAGCGCAGACGCAGCTTCGGATCAAAATATGTTAGCAGCGGATATGAAAAAAAAACTAAGAACACTTAAGAAGCAAAATAAAGTACTGAAACTAGACGTGGCTAAGCTGGAAGATTCCCAATTAAAATCTAAACTTAATGATGAGTTGGATAAAAAACAAAACGCAACGAACAAACTAATTGCAAACTGGAATGGAAGTTTTAGAGAAGCTGGAAGGACGAAACAGAAAGAATGGATGACTCCCCAAATATTGACACTTAACGATGAAAGGAGAGAGTTTAAAAATAAAAACACTGAAAAGTATAAAAACTTAAATAAGAAAATAAAGGTAGACGTCAACAAAGCAAAATAAACTTGAATGAAGGAACAGTGTCAGCAAATTGAAGACTTAAACTTCCTAATCTTCAAATCCTCAAAAAACTTCAAATCTTCATAGGAAACTGAAAGAGCTAACCGCCAACACAAAGGAAAGAACACTATGCATAACAAGAGATAACGAACAAAGAATCCAGTTAGAACCAGATCATATAAAGAAGTGCAAAAGCAAATATCAAAGACCTGGAGAATGATAGATACATTCTAATTTCCGAATCCACTGGCAAATAGTAAGAATGGAAGAGCACTAGATATGGATGGTATACCAATTGAATTACTAAAAGCATCGGATGGAGCAACCTTGAAAAGCTTCACAAACATACTGAATAAGATCCACCGAGAAGGAAATATACCAGCGGAATGGCCAAAATCAGTGTTTTTACCAATACCTAAAAAGAATAACTATCAGACATGTGATCAAAATGACTAATCACCTAATGGATCACCGTTTAGTTAGATATCAAAGGAGGGATGCGAACTCGTGAAGCACTCTTCGCAATGAGCGTACTCCTACAGAAATGCCGCTAAAACAATAAAACCATCTACATGTGCTTCATCGATTACCAATAGGCATTTGACAGAGGTCAACATATTAACCCAATAGAAGTGCTTAAGAACATCCATCTCGACGCAAAAGACACAACAGTTATATAAAATATATATATTTGAACCGACTGCGGTAGTCAGGGTAAATGACTTGATAACAGACGAAATACCAATCGAGCGAGGAGAGCGACAGGGTTACCCGCAGTCACCAATTCTGTTCAACTTGTACTCTGAAGTTATATTTAAAAAGGCACTAGGGGGAAGGACAGAAGGAGTCAAAATATGATTTGAAATAATATTGTACATTATGTACCTAGGTCGAGAACTAAGCTATTATATACCAAGCACTTTTATATCCTGAGGCGCCAAAGGATATAATGTTCGAAGTATTTAGTGGCCTTCTCGACCAATGTATATATATATTTTTTTTACTACTAACACGGATAATTGCCTAAATTGATTTAATTAGATTATGGATTTCCCATTAAGCTTCTGAAGTGTCGCAATATTTGATAGCGGACGTTAAGTTGTCAAACTGCCGCACGTTTGTTCGTACTCCAGAAAACATATAAAAGTTCTATGAAAAACTTGTGGGAAAAGCGGAAAATTAGCTGACCTTAAAGTTACAGTGATTTAGTAGTGGAAATGGATGGAATCTCACTTGAACTTAGAGAGGTGGGCAAACTAAAAATAATGAAAAACTTAAACATCTTTCATTATTTGCCTGGGTACTTAATTATTATTATTATTGACCTAGGGAGATAAATATCACTGCTCATTAGGGAAATGGAGTAAATAATGGTGACTTCTCAGTTTAAAAGTAAAAAAATACCATTCGCTTTGCCGACGACACGGTGATACTTGCAGAATCAATTGAGGATTTACAAATCTTCTTGCTTCAATCTGTTGGTAGGGAGAGTGAAGAAATGATACTCACTATATACATAATCAAAACATAGTCGAACTATTGAGCAGGTAGTAGAATACAAGTATTTGGGGGTACAAATTAAATCTGACCTAAACACAGACGAAGAAATCAAAACGAAAATAGAAATGGCAAGAAAAGCATTCGTCAAGTATAAAGCCATTTTGTGTAATATAAACCTGTCCCCAAACCAAAGATTACAATTCTTAAACTGCTACGTATCGTCCGTCCTGCTATATGGCGTGGCCTTGTATCGAAAAAGCTCACATTACAAAAACGCTGGAAGCTTTTAAACTGTGGCTTTACCGAAGAATGTTAAAGATCCCATGGACTGCAAGAATATCTAATGCGGAAGTGCTAACCCAAATTGGCAGAGGGAAAACATTGATGAGAACTATAAAACAAAGGAACACATCATACCTAGGCAACATAATATTTCAAACCATTATGCAAGGTAGAGTGGATGGTAAAAGAAGTATATAGAGAAAGAAGAACTCGTGCCTAAGAAATATAAGAGACTGGACAAGTATGAGTGCGCCAGAGTTGTTCCACGTATTCAAAGATAGAGAAGCATTTAAATGAGTGGTCGCCAACCTCCGATAGGAGAAAGCATGGAAAGAAGAAAAAGAATTATTTAATTTTCTGTTTTCAACCGTACGACCTAGTTGATGTTTTCCCATATTGCCGACTGAATAACAATACTGCGAACAATTTATCAAATTTGAAACGTAAACAACAAGGGGTCAGAAGCCAAAAACTCGAGATTAACTAAATTACTATTGTTGGGGGGCTTGTCCAAAGTTCGAATATGTATGTAAGTCGTATTATTCTTATATTCCCTGTATATCAAGTTTGTTGATATTTTTTCTATATACTTTCGTGTTATGTATTTCTATATTTCAAAAGTGAATTATTCCGATTAACTCTTGCTTTTAATTCACTATATAACACAACTCTCACTTAAGAGTTCTCATTTTCTCGCTTCTCGTCAGGAAAAGTTGAAGCACTCTCACTATTTCAATATTGACACAAAACGTTTCACAGGTATTAAGTCGAAATGTAGTGAGGAAACTACAATGACATTACATTGTATGGTTCTTCGAGGATCTTCCCGCCCGCAACTCTAAATTTGCAGCAATAAAAAGTAAGAAAACTAAGAGTACTCTGAAGAACTGCAGTTAGGCTTTAGAAGTGTTGAATTGAAAGTTGAACTCGGTTTTGCATTGTTTCATTTGAGTATAACTTAACCAGTTGCGATGTCTTTCAGGTATCTATAATAGAGTTCATTTAAATATCTTATAGATATTTTATTTCCGATTCGGGTTTTACGAACGAAAAAAATAGAGTTTATATTAGCTATCTCTACCGTTTCCGACATATTAAGGAATTGATTGAAGGAAATAATAAGTGATCTTGACTTAACAATTATGATCGGAAAAAACCTACACCATCCGACTCAAGATGATACTCAGATGACACTGTTTACTTTAACTTAGATGATACTCTAAACACCGTGTATATTTTCCTGACTATATTTCAATTTAATTTAAATGAATTTTGTAATGTGATTAAATAATAAACAATAAAATTGACTGGAATCCAGGAATTTCATTTAAACTCTAAAGGTCAATGTAAGGTCAAAAATAAAAAATACTTAATTTTAATTAACTTATTAATTACCTTGTTTTAAATTCAAAAGAAATTCCTGGGTTACTATCAATATTATTGTTTATTAGTCAAAACTTTTACAAATGCGTTTCAGTGTCTTTCTCCACCATCATCAGTTTGTCTAAAATACACATTCACAGTCGTCATTAACTTAAAACAAAAGCTCTGCTTGTTTTAAATGTAATTACTGTGTATATTTTCGAATTACTGTGTATATTTCGTAATTACTATGTATATATCGAACAAAATATGGATTTCAATAGCCAGTCAAATGTGAAGGTAGAAACAGCCTTACACGTAAGTTAAATTTGAATCTCTGAACAATAGATTCTAGTTTTTTCCCAGACATGATTGTCCTGACTCATCACCTGAAAACCTATTGTTTTTAATATACTTTTTAATATGTGTGTAATTTGTATTTTAGTATGTGAATTTTGATAGAATTTTTTAAAATTAATGATTACTGTGAATGTGTATTTTAGACAAACTGATGATGGTGGAGAAAGACACCGAAACGTATTTGTGACATTTTGAATAATAAACAATAAAATTGACTGAAACCCAGGAATTTTTTTGGATTAAATTTAAATGTAATACCCTGCACATTATGATGGAATTTTAACCATCATGAACTTTTTTTATATTCGCCATTTTGAATGTTTGCAATTTTAGATAAGCGTATTTTTCCAAGTACATACATTAGCTCAATTTATTACAAAGGAGACAAAAAGGTATGCCAGAACTATAGACGCATAAGTATTTTTAGCGCAATAGGGAGCTTGTACGGCAAAATTTTAAAGAAGATAATCGAGGAAGAAGTCCTGGATATGGAAGAGCAAAGTGGCTTTCGTGTCTTGATAATATTTTCGTTTTACAACAAGTGATAGAAAAATGAAGAGCAAAAAACATGCCCACTCACCTCATATTTGTAGGCTTAGTAAAAGCGTATGATGCAGTGCTCTTGAAAAAACTGTTTGAATTATTGACAAAGAATGGCCTCAGTAAGACGTATGTTCGATCAATATGGAAAATTTACCGAAACGCAAATGATGCAGTTGAATTAGGAAATTCAATTTCGAAACCTTTCTCATCCACAAAAGGCTTAAAACAAGGCTGTAGCTCTTTCAAAGATCAACCTACTTTCTCGTTTTGTTTGGATTTTTTGAAGGGAATAACCTGTTTACCTGGTTATAAAGAGAGAAATAGGCAAAAAACAGCAATTTTTTTTTATCGATATATATTTTTTTCAAAGATACCCGTTTCTGGATTATGGAGCAACACAAACAATACATTTTTCAAATAGTTTCTCTCGAAGAAAAAACTTTTAAGGTACGTCAACAATAGGTTTATTTTATTTCTATATGTTTGTCACTTATTATCCAGCCTAGTGAAATAAAAAAGAGAGGGAAACTTATTTACTGCTCTGCAAAAATATTAACATCCCCGGTTTGAAATTTTTTTTCCAGACTGGCGCACATTTTTAAAATTCAAATATTTAGCTGTGCTATTGCTAGCTGCTTCATTTAGACCTATGTAATCTATAAATTATACTTAATCTGTATAAAAATAAGTACCAAAAAACCGTATAGCGAACAGTGCACCAACAATAAAAAGAAAATCTTCATACTGGCAATTTAGAAAATATATAATTCTGAAAGAGTTTTACGTTGTACAAGATCGCAAACTGAAATAGTCCTCGGTAATAAAAACCTCACCATCCGCACGACTGCAAAGACTTTATGCGACACTCAAACCGTATAAAGCAGGGTTTGGATGGTCCTTCGGGACACATAGCGATAACGGGGGCCAAAAGGGGTCACCAGCTTTCCCCCTCAACATATTGGTGCGCTTCGCGCCCCTGTTTAAACTGTTTACGACTCAGCTAATTGTTTAGAACTGAGCCGTTGGGATTTTACTGCTTCTTCGTGGTTTTTGTGAGAGAGTACAGTTTTTTGATAGTAAAAGTTTATTTTATCGGCAATAATAGAAAACGTATAGTATACATGAAAGCTTCTTTCGTTTTATGATTCGTTCTGATTATTGTCCAACAGGTTTTCCATGTTGCTACTAATACTATTTACAGCTTCCTCTTGAGGAAAAATTAATCTATGACGTCTGATCTCTCTCTGATTTGCGCTGTTTAGTTCTAAAATTGCTTCTTTTGGTTGGGTATCTTGATCCCAATGTAAAATCAGTGGAACGGTGTCGTCGGAAGTTACATCGCTTATGGTAAAAGTTGCCTGTTGAGCGGAAAATTGTTTATTTTCGGTAATTGAAAATTCTATTTCATCGTCGAAAATACAGGCAGCAAGCAAAAATCCTTGTGGAAATCGTTCGAGGTAAAATTTCAAAATTCGTGTTACCACAGGGGTGCCTGAAAGAGTATATAATTATTTATCGTTTGTTAACATGTAATGTGACAATTGGTATTTCGAAAAAATCGAGAAATAAACTATTTTCGTGTAAGTCGAAATCCGTATAATACCTCCAGGCGAGTTATTTGAGCTTAGTTGAGAGTTAAGATAAAAACATCGTTAAAATGTCATTAAAGAATCATTTATTTCTTGCATACTGGAAGACCAAGGTTTTACTGCAATTATGTACTTAAGTGGGTATTTAGATAAAATTACTTGCGTGTAAGCCTTGAGGGATAGCTTGAGCATTGAAAACAAAGAACTGTGAAATTTTGCACTAAACAAGGAATTGCTAGTATCAGAAACTTTTTAAAACTTGCATTTTTTAATAAGCGCAATCTTCTAAAAGAGACTCTCTCAAGTCATTGGGAATATACGACGGGTTAATAAAACTCTGAGTATTTCTTACTCAATCTTTGGAAGCAAAATTTGATCAGTGTTTATGGTAGACATACAGTGTTTCAGTAGTAGTAAACATCTTTATTTCTAAAAAAGGCTATCGACCTATCGGTATTTCTGCCCTTGTATAATACATGTAGTCTTAATCTAAATAGAAAACAAATATGAAAATTCTCTTATTCTAGGTTAACAATATTATTAAATAAAATTTCAGTGGCAAGAAAAAAATATTTTATTGTCCACTAGTCAGTTGCGTTTGTAAGTGTTCGAGTAGCGTTGATGTAGGGAAACGGAAGCGGGATTGTCTGGTTGGTCTTGTAAGACAAAGGGGTCTCAGTATGGTCCAGTTGTAGGGGTTGTTTGTCCATTTTGTCTGTAGCTGTATGAGTCTTTCCGAGATCTTTGTCATGTTTGTGTGTTCGTATAGTAGTTGGGTGGAGGGGTTGTGTAGTGGGTTTTGGGGGTGTCTTATTCGTGTTATTAGTCTTAGTGCAATTTGTTCTGTTGTTTGTGTATAACGTTTTGTCATTTCTGTTCCGTTGGTCATGAGTATATGTCCAAAGTCTAGCAAGGGTCTACAAATAGCTTTATATATTTTGGTGGCGGTGTTTGTGCTAATTCCTCTGTCTTTGTAGGTTAGTAATCGGAAGTGTTTTGTTCTCTTTATTGTTTATGCCCTGATGTTTCGTATGTGTTTAGTGAATTTAAGTTTGTGGTCAATTGTGATTCCAAGGTATTTTACGTCGTTTTTTGGTTATGTCGTTTGGCCGTCTGCAGTTATTGTAGGGGAGTCAGCGTTGAGTCTGTGGTTTGCGAGCAGAAGTTGCTTTTTTGACGCGTTTGGTGTTAGTCTCCATTTATAAAACCATGTCATTGTGTTGTTTGTTAGTGTTTGGAGTCTTTGAGCTGCTCTCTCAGTAGTTTTGTCATGTACAATAAGTGCCGTGTCGTCTGCGTATTGTAAAAAATCGACAAATCGGCATACATATATGCCGATTTGTCGATTTGATTTTTGTCTGGTAAGTTGTAATTGTAAATGTCATGGCAGTATATATTGTAGAGAAACGGTGAGAGCGGGGATCCTTGAGGGAGCCCTTGTCCAGGGGAAAAAGAAAATGACAGTGTTTTATCAATTCGTACTTGTAGTTGTCTGTTTTCTAGTAAGTTCTTTATGTGTGTAGTAGATATGTTGGTGTGTGTAGTTTGTATAGTTTGTATAGTAAGCCTCTATGCCAGACACTATCAAAAGCCTTGTTAATGCCCATAAACAGGCAAGCTGTCTTTCTGTCAGTTAGATCGGTAGTTTGTATATTGTTGGCCAAAATATAGAGCGGATGAACAGTCGAGTGATGCTGTTTGAAACCAAATTGGTAGGTAGGTATATATTTTCCAATCACTTTTTCAAGCCGCTGCTTCATTATGTATTCAAAAATTTTGCTTAGTACTGGAAGTAGTGTAATTGGTCTGTAGTTGCTCGATGTGTATTGTCCAGTCCATTTTTGGGTATAGGGATTATTAAGCCGTTTTTCCATGTTTCTGGGATTCTGCCATTTGTGATGTAGTTGTTCAATTCAGTTAGGATCAGTTTGTGTGTTTCTTGAGTTGTGAGTTTGTGAGTTGTGGCTGTTCAAGAGTTTTGCCTTAATTTTATCTTTCCCCGGTGCAGTGTTTTTGATGTGCGCTAGGGCTCCATCGTACTCTGTGTCTGTGATCAGTTTGTAGGTGTAGTTTGGTGGGCTGTTAAAATAGTTCAAGTACCAGTCGTTGATCAAGTTCCAGTTGTCATTGTCGAAGTTAGGGTTTGTCGATATGCTGAAGGCCCTTTGATAGTGTCTGGCGAATGCGTCCGCTTTCTCTTTGTCTGTGTAGCGTTCTATTCCGTTTTCGTCAATTGTGTCAGTAGTGCCAGTCTTCCTATATTGCGCCAGTTTCTTAATTTTTCGCCAGTATGTTTTGCCTTTGTCCTTCTGTATTTCTTTACATGTTTCTAGCCATTTGTCTTGTCGGTATTGTCCAATCAGAGTTTTAATGTTTCTGTTAAGTTGGTTCAGTGTCTTTTTTAGGTCGTTATTTTGAGTGTTTGTATATAGTCTGTACAGTTCTCTCTTATGTTTTATTAGTCTCAGTATGTATTTGGGTAGTGTATGTCGGTAGAAAGCATTTTTTATTTCCGGGCTAAATTTTCCTATGGCTAGTGAAAGTTGTTGTTGTATGGTTTCTATTGAAATGTGCTGTGCTTGTGATTGAATATAGTCATGTATATGTTGTTTCACTTTGTCTATGTCAGTCTTTGTTAGGTTTAAGTTTTTCTCTATAGGAGGTGTATTGGAGGTAGGTTGCGTATGTTGTAAGTCTATGTTAAACGTAATAGCCAGGTGGTCGGATCCAAGTTCGTTGGTTAAGTTTATGTTGTTGATGGTGTTTGTCAAGTTTCTTGTGTGCAGTAGAACGTCTGGTGTTGAGTCTGGGTTTGCGGGCATCAGAAAGTTGGTGGGGTGTGCTGTTTTATAAAGTCGGAAGTTTTGCAAAAATCTTTTAAGTTGTTTCGTTTTGTTTCGTATTCAAGTTAAAGTCGCCTATAATTATTGCATATTTATAGATGCTCGCCTTAGTCAGTATGTTTTGTTCTAGGTTGGACTGTGGGTGTATGTATGTCAGAAATATGTGTATCAGGTCGTTTAAGTAGGGTATGGTAAAATGTAGACAGTCGTTGAAAGGGTTGTTGAGGGAAGGAGGATTTGCTCTTCCAAGTTTAAATGTTGGTTTTAGGAGAGCTGCGACCCCGCCCCTGGCATGATTGATGGTATTTCCATACCTATAGATATACTGCCAATTTCTGTACGTTGGTGTTTGTCCTAGTTTGGCTTTAATCTCTACAAATATGCAGCAGTCTGTGTCGTTTTGTTCTATGTAATTGTAAATAAGTGGTTTTTTGCTGTTAAGTCCGTTGATGTTCGCGTAAAGTACTTTCAAATTGAATCTTGTATGTTTGTTACTGTCTGTCTCACTTGTTCGCAGGGTTCAGTTGGAGAGCGTCCCTCGGGCAGGAGCATGTCAAACATTAGGATGTAGATATGGTTCCCGAAGAAAACAACGGAGGTGTCAATGTCGAAGTCTTCTATAAATTGTTTTCGTAGTTTTTTTAGTAGTTCGTCTCTGTTGGTATTGTTTGTCTTGTTAAGTTGATGTTTGTATTTGTTTATGATGTGGTCATGTGTTGTAATGGGTGTGTGTATTCTACTTGCCACTGTCGTTGTCTCCGCAATCCCGGACGTACGTTTGTTGACACATTTTGTTTTTACGTTTGGGATTCCGACGATTGGGGCTGTCGGTCGTTTTGGGCACTTCATGCTCCATGCTGCGTGGTCCTCTGAGTTGCATGCTGCGCACTTGGTTGGCAGTGGCGACTCGCACCTGGAAATTGGATGGGGTCCCTGGCACTTGTTGCATCTTGGCGATTGTTTGCAATCTTCAGTTTTGTGGCTGAATAGGTTGCATTTGCCACACGGCGCAGGCACGGGTGCTGGTGGTTTACTTTCGGTGATTTTGAAAATGCGGCCCAAAAAATGAACCGCACGGTCGTTCATCAACCTTTCGTAGGTGGATATGTCGCCGGTTATTAACCTCATCATGAGTCTGGGTGCGTTGCGCTCTCGCGAGATAATCCTCCTGCAGAACCTTATTCTGAAGCCCTGCTGCTCCAGGCGTTCCAGAAACATGCTCTCTTCAATGTCCAGGTCGACCCCAGTGGCGACGACTGAATATGATGGTGTAATATGGTGGTGACCTGACTTTTGTTGTCGGATTAGTGGGAGGTTACTATTCGTTTGCAGTTTGAATGCTGTTATAAGGTTTTCCTGTTTCAGTTTTTGTAAAATTTGTGTTGCTTTGTCCTCATTGTTGGTTTTGATTAGAAAGTGATTATCTTGTCTGACAATCACATCCTTGTTGTTGGGATTGAGTCCCTCCCACCTGATTGCAAGTTGGACTCTGGTGATGGTCGACAATCCATTCGCTGTGAATGTGTGCGAATACGTGGGAAATCTTGTTGATGTTGTCTTGCTGTTTGTTGTTTGGTTTTTATTTGTTGTAGACTGATAGTCCAAAGCTATTCGTTTGGCCTCAGATGTTGGCGTTGTGGGGGTTGGCTGGGTTGGCTGGGTCGTCTTCGGTTTTCTGCCCCGTTTTTTCGATTGTGGCTTTTTGAACCCACCATCCTGGAAAGCATAATCGATTCGGATTCTTGCGAACTCCCAGGGTTCATCCTTTCGTTTGAATTCTACTCGTATATTCTCGATGGACGATAAATGCGGTTGGATTCTTAAAATTCTTTGCCGTAGTGTAAACGACCTTGCTTTAAATATGCTAACAGTGACACGTCTTATCACCACGAAGCTCGGTTTAAGACTCCAGTGTTTCATTTTTATATATAATTTCCATCGATATTAAGGTTCTAGATATTTATTAAAAACATTTATTCGATAAAGGTCAAAACTGGCAGGTACTATAATTAAATAATTATAGGCGAATCAAGGTGGTTATGTAATTACGGAATATCTAGAAGACAACAACAATAGCGGACTCCAAAGATATGTCACAGAAAGCAAAATACAATGTTAAGGTCCTGTGGTAACACCGCTGCAAATAGGACGTGTTAAGTGCAAGTTATTTATCCGAGCAATTTTTACAAGCTCTTGATATTTTGCACAAAATTCAACACATAATAAAATAATAAACAAGAACAGCAATACCAAAAACTAAGCCACTGCCAAATATATTTTTTTAAATTAACAACTTATTGATAATGTATGCAAGTATTGTTGTGTATATTTTCCTGACTGTACTTCAATTTATTTCAAAAAATTCCTGGGTTTCAGTCAATTTTATTGTTTATTATCTAAAATGTTACAAATACGTTTCGGTGTCTTTCTCCACCATCATCATTTTGTGTGTATATATGTTTCTACCTTTACATTTGGTTGGACATTAGACATAGAATGTCCAACCAAATGTAAAGGTAGAAACATCTAGACATACAAACTGATGATGGTGGAGAAAGACACCGAAACGTATTTGTAACATTTTAAATAGTGAACAATAAAATTGACTGAAACCCAGGAAATTTTGAAATAAAGTTACAGTTATCATCAATTTAAATAAAAAACTTTCACCAAAATTCACATATTAAAATACAAATCACACACATATTAAAAAGTACATTAAGAACATTGGTTTTCAGGTGATGAGTCAGGACAAACATGTCTGGGAAAAGACTAGAATCTATTGTTTAGAGATTTAAATTTAACTTACGTGTATAGTTGTTTCTACCTTCACATTTGACTGGTTATTGAATTCCATATTTTATTCGATATCGAGCGAGAGAACAAAAAAACTGTTTATACTTCGCCTTTTCTTTGCATTCTAGGAATTGCTCTGAAATTCCTGAATATCAGGTGTTTATATTTCATTTACTTGGTGCAATCAGTTCATGCATGCGATCATTTAATTATTGTGTGATACACAGAGCTAAGATTGTCTGTGTCTGATCTAAAATTCATTGCATTCTGATGTTTTTTAATCTGTATCATTTCATGGATTCTTCTCTTATTATAATTGTTTTCATTGATTAATATTTTTTGTTATCGAAATCAAAACTATGTAACTTTTGTTGTGCATGTTGTGCTAATGCTGTTCCATTTTCGTTAACCTTTCTTAGGCTATATTTATGATCGTATATTCTTTCTTTAATATTGTCCTGTTTGACCTATGTATGTGTTGTCACAGTTCAAACAGTCAATCTTGTATATTACGTGATTATTCGATTACACAAAATATTAATCAATGAAAACAGTTATAATAAGAGAAGAATCCATGAAATGATACAGATAAAAAACATCAGAATGCAATGAATTTTAGATCAGACACAGACAATCTTAGCTCTGTGTATCACCAGAGATTAGTTGACTCTACTAACTGATCTCTGGTATCACACACTAATTAAATGATCGCATGCATGAACTGATTGGACCAAGTAAATGAAATATAAACACCTGATATTCAGGAATTTCAGAGAAATTCCTAGAATGCAAAGAAAAGGCGAAGTATATAACAGTTTTTTTGTTCTCTCGCTTCGATATCGAATAAAATATGGAATTCAATAACCAGTCAAATGTGAAGGTAGAAACAACTATACACGTAAGTTAAATTTAAATCTCTAAACAATAGATTCTAGTCTTTTCCCAGACATGTTTGTCCTGACTCATCACCTGAAAACCAATGTTCTTAATGTACTTTTTAATATGTGTGTGATTTGTATTTTAATATGTGAATTTTGGTGAAAGTTTTTTATTTAAATTGATGATAACTGTAAATATATATTTTAGACAAACTGATGATGGTGGAGAAAGACTCCGAAACGTATTTGTAACATTTTAAATAATAAACAATAAAATTGACTGAAACCCAGGAATTTTTTGAAATGTATGCAAGATCAGCAAGTTCTGGGTTCAAATAGCCCAATAACGAAATCAACTCCCTCATTGAGCGAAGGAATATTTTTCCAAGGGCAAAAACCTTTTTAAAACTAAAGTCGAAAGTTAATTTACAAAAGCTCTTCGGTCGCATATACAAGAACATATGGTCTAATTAAATTAAGCTGCCGATCTTCAACAATACTGGCCTACAAACAAACACCGCTTTGAATATAATACCTCTGCTTTGCTTAAGTATCTTGAGTTGACCTATACTTCACAAGCAAAATGATTTTAGTAGAGACCTAATTCCATACACATAATCTGAAAATCAGGTTCCGTAAGAGAACAGTCTCATAGAAGAGTATCACACTAATAGTAACACTGGTGTTGCTATTTGCAACGAGCAATCACACCTATTTCAGGAATACCTATAAACAATCGCGCAGCTATGGCGCAAGGGTCTAGAACCATCAAGTACAAGCACTTGTTCCTACTTTATACAACAAAAGAAATATTTTGATCACAGTCCAAACAACTGCCAAAACCAAAAAGTGCAACAAATGCCAAGAATCTCAACCACCGACAACATGTAAATCACTCCTTCCAATCAAATTCACGTCCTGCCACGTGGAAGACCACGCTGCATAGAGCATGAAATATTAAAGAACGAAATAAATGAATGAACTAAATAATCCTTAATAAAATCACTTAAATAAATTAAATATCCTAGAAAAAAAGACCTACAGCGCTGAGCCAGCAGATTACTATCACTAAAGGTAAATGCCGCAACAAGCGAACATACAAAATACCGAAAATGACATGGACTGAAAGTAGAATCCACTCACCTATAAGAATCTACGGTTACGTCAAAAGCAGGTACTTACACCAACCAACACCAACTGTGCCAAAAGCACCCACCAAATCAGCAAAAAGCTTTTGTAGGTAAAAAAAGGTAATTGAGACAGTAGCACGGGCATTATATCTGCAAACATGACGACATCAGAAATAATGCCACAAAGTAACAGCTATACTGCTGAAGCGAAAACTAAAGTTAAGCAAAATAAATCCTTCAACCCTTGCAAAGCATTAAACGAATGTACTATTCACCGTCCTTTACTTGCATGACTTTATGACTTTATGGGTATAGGTATCTCCGGTTGATATTCACCCACAGTCTAGTCAAAATTGATGTCTGAAAATGACTACTCAACTAACCAACAAGACAACTACATTGTTGTATTGTATAGACTTATAATAATTGTCTATTTTCGCATAAATCGGTGCAGTTTGATTTTATTTTGGTTGTTTTGCTGCATTGATAACCTTTTTAGTATACCCATAGCTAGATAACCTCTAAGTTTGGGTTCTCATAGGTTCTCGTCGGGGTGAATAAAACATTGGTTGTTACTTTGATGCTACTTTTCCCGTTTGTAAACCTTTTGATTAGTCGTAACATTATTAATTCTCTCTGTTTGTAGACCTTTAGTGCATTTTACTTAATGATTCATTGATAGCGCCTAGTTGTACGATCCTTTCTTACGGCCTTTGCGTAACTTTTGTAGTATCGCTAGTGTTTTTTTGTCTCACTTCGAGTTTCCTGCAAGTCTAACAAATTGATTTCGCTGATTTATGCTTGCACTCACGGCCTTGGCTTGATTTTCAGCAAAAAAACCGCGTAAAGTTGCGAAAAAAGCATGCAGTCCTCATTTGCCCTGAGTCTACTCCAAATACATAATATATCAATGGGATATTAAATAAAGTTAAAGCTTTGGTCTTAATTTGGTGCAAGAGATGAACCATTGAAATCTTCTGAACGATTTAAAATGTATTTAATTTCAGCAGCAAGAGACACACATTTTCCATAATTTGGAAAAGCTTAAAAAGGGCGTTTATGTAAATATAAAAATCACAGCAAATATTGCTTGTCAATAAAACCAGCTTCGTATTATGTGCGCCTGTAATGCAAAAGGCTCCCTAAAACCCTTGAATATCCATCCAAGCCAAACACTCTTGACAATCACGGCATTATCAGGGCGGCTAAAAATAATAAAGAGACAGTAAGTATCCTGAAGAATATCGTATAAAGATAAAAACTTATAGATAAAGTCCTCAATGTACGACAATTAGAAAACTGAGGACAGGAATATATGAGTATCTAAGTTATCTTGATATGTCAAATTTCGGGAATAACTTATCATTCTCTGGCCATGGGTTTTCAAATAAAATGTTTGGTTATTCCTTTAAGTTGAAGTTGCTGGGGAAATTGGAGATTTAGAGGTTGATCGCGAAGGTGGATTTTAAGTGCTTAAATACACAAGTTGTAATTTTTCCCGCATTTTTAAAGGCTTATGCGGATCCCAATCTGTTACTATCCCAAGAGCCATAACTTAATTTAATTTGATTTTCTGAACTTTTAATTGACCTTTCATTTAATTGATGTGATTTTATTATATATTCTTAAATCGCCAGTTTATCTCTCTTAATCAGTCCCATATACTGTTACCATACTGTATTTTTCACAATTTTCTTCAATTTCCTCAACAATATGTTGTTAATTTAATGCCAAAACCAACCTGCAAAAATGCAAATGCCAGGTTCTAAGAATAATGTACCCCAGGCGGGTAGGGGAGAAAGCCCAAAATCCCGCACTGAAAATGATTCAGTCTGCCTAAAGGATTCTGGGGGAGGCTAGAAATTGGCAATAACAATAATTATGATCGCCACATACAATGCAGATCACTACTGAAGGACGAACAACTCTTCGATTGGAAAACGAGCCAAGGAGTTTTGAATGGCACATAATTGGTCTCTCGGAAGTCAGAGAAGGAAAGAAGGCCTGCTTGTGTTGCAATCTGGAAATGCTCTATTCTATAAAGGACATGATATAGACAGTCAAAAGGGAGTAAGCTTTCTAATTTGAAAAATCAATAATCCCAAAATTGAAATTACAATGGAAATAGCAGAGAGAGTACCATATATTACCCTTAAATAAATGGAAAACATAAGCTAAACTAATTATTGGCGAAACAAAAAAACTAATTTAAAATTGTATGTAACAACAATTGAAATTTATTGCATTCTGATGTTTCTTAATTTGTATCATTTCATTGATTCTTCTCTTATTATAGTTGTCCTCATTGATCAATATTTGTGTGTTATCGAAATCAAAATCATGCACCTTTTGTTGTGCATGTTGTGCTAATGCTGTTGCATTTTCGTTAACCTTTCTAAGCTATACTTATGTTCGTATATTCTTTTCTTTAAATATTGCCCTGTTGTCCTATGTATGTGTTGTCACAGTTCAAACAGTCAATCTTGTATATTACGTTAGGTGTGTCCAACTTATCGCTTCTAGGCTTAAATTTTGTAAAACATTCTTTTGCCAAGTTGTTTCTAGTTTTATCCGCTATAGTAATATTATGCGGTCTTAAAACATTTTTTATTTTTGTGTTGATTTCTGGTATGTGCGGTAATGATACATACTTGACTTCACCCTCTTTTTTCTTTTTTATATTATTTATGTTGTTCCATTTATTTGCATTGTATATTTTATTAATTCTTTGTTTTATAATTGGTTCAAAGAATTCTTTGGGATAGTTGTTCATTATTAGTACCTTTTTTTAAATTTTTTCAAGATTTTTTTGTCTGTATCCACAATGTGCTAATTTTATCGCTCTATCAGTAAGAGCTGTTACCACACTTTTTTATATTGTATAGGTGCATATGATTGGTAATCCAATTCGATACGTTTGGACACACCTAACGTAATATACAAGATTGACTGTTTGAACTGTGACAACACATCATAGGACAAACAGGGCAATATTTAAAGAAAAGAATATACGAACATAAGTATAGCTTAAGAAAGGTTAACGAAAATGCAACAGCATTAGCACAACATGCACAACAAAAGTTGATGATTTTGATTCGATAACACACAAATATTGATCAATGAAGACAACTATAATAAGTGAATCCATGAAATGATACATATTAAGAAACATCAGAATGCAATAAATTTCAGATCAGATACAGACAATCTTAGCTCTGTGTATCATACGCTAATTAGATGATCACATGCATGAACTGATTGGACCAGGTAAATGAAATGTAAACATCTGATATTGAAGAATTGCCAAGCAATTCCTAGAATGCAAAGAAAAGACGAAAGATAAACAGTTTTTTTTGTTTCGCTGGCTTGATATCGAATAAAATATGGAAAGTTCAGTGACCAGTCAAATGTGCAGTTGGAAGCAACTATATACGTAAGTTAAATTTAGATCTCTAAACAATAGATTCTAGTCTTTTCCCAGACATGTTTGTCCTGACTCATCACCTGAAAACCAATGTTCTGGATGTACTTTTTAATTCATTCCAAGAGTACTTTTTAATATGTGTGTGATTTGTATTTAAATATGTGAATTTTGGTGAAAGTTTTCTATTTAAATTAATGATAACTGTAAATATATATTTTAGACAAACTGATGATGGTGGATAAATACACCGAAACGTATTTTGTAACATTTTAAATAATAAACAATAAAATTGATTGAAATCCAGGAATACATTGGAATGAATTAAAGTACAGTCAGGAAAATATACGAAACTATAGAATAATGCCAGAGAAGGTAATTGAAGAAAACAAAAATCTTAAATGCCTAAGGAAGAAGCAAGTAAAACACCAAATAATAGCTCTTAATGACGATAACAATGTAGAAACAAGAGACAGAGACAAAATTAAAGAAATAGCCCATAAGTTATATCATGACCTCTACTCAACTAGAATAGAAAGACCACCAGCAAACCAAAACAAAGGAAAGTGGTCAACTCTGGCTCTGAAAAGATACGAGAAATAAACGAGGAAGAAATTATACATGCCATAAACTCAATATAGGAAAACAAGGCACCAGGAGGAGATGATATGATCGCGGAAATGCTCAACGAGGCACAACAAATTGTCATACCGCAGCTAAAGAACCTTTTCAATATCTGTATAGAACAACAAACAATACCCACGAATTGGAATGAAGCATGTTTAAAAAAGGAGCTCGAACAATGCTGGAAAACCGTAGACCCATTAGCTTGCTGTCTCATATGTATAAGCTTTTTACCCGAATCATAACCAACAGAATTACAAATAAGATGGATACCTACCAACCGGTAGAACAAGCCGCATTCCGCAAATGATATAGCACTAATAACCACTTACTTACAGTAAGCGTCATAATAGAAAAGTCGACTGAATATAACTTTCCAATACACATGGCATTCGTGAACTACGAGAAGGCTTTTGATCCCGTGGAACATTGGGCAATATTTGAAGAATTAGACAAAACGCGAATAGACCATCGGTACAAGAAACTGCTTAAACATATATATCAAAGAGCAAATGCAAAAATCAGGCTAAACGAAGAAACAGACAACATTGAAATCAAAAGAGGAATCAGGCAAGGAGATACAATATCCCCAAAACTCTTTACCTTACCCCTGGAATGGATTTTCAAAAAAAATGAATGGGGAAATATGGGACTGAAGATAAGTGGAACCAAAATATCACACTTAAGATTTGCAGACGATATTGTTCTATTCGCCGACAACACAGCGGACCTTGAAAGGATGCTTTCCGAACTAGACAGAGAATCTTCGAAAATCGGTCTAAAAATGAATAAAACAAAAACAAAGATAATGAGCCAGGACCAAGTACAAATAACACGGTCACGGGCACACATTGGAAAATGTTCAAGACTATATATATCTGGAACAGCAAATAGAGATGGGAAAGGGTAAGGTCACAGGTATATAGAGATTGAAAGGATACGGAGATTAGGATGGGCGACATTTGGCAACTTATGCCATATACTAAAAGATAGAAAGATTCCGCAATACCTTAGAACAAAAATATTTGAACAGTGTGTATTACCGGTGATAACATATGGAGCACAGACCTGGACTCTCACAAAGACAATAGTGAATAAATTGAGGACAACACAAAGAGCCATGGAAAGAGTTATGATAGGCGTAACACTAAGAGACAGAAAGAGAAATGAATGGATTAGACAGAGAACAAAGGTCGTAGATATAGTGGAGAGAGCCTGAAGTGGAATGTTGCAGGACATATAGCCCGCCTTACAGACGACTGTACGACGATGGAATAGCCGAATAATACGCTGGAGACCATGGCAATAACAGAGAGGCAGAGGAAGACCAATTATGTGATGGTATGACGACATAAAACGAGTGGCAGGATTTGGTTGGACGAGAACAGCACAAATCAGAGAGAAATGGAGGAGAGGAAGGGAGGCCTATGTTCAATACTGGGCGCAATAGAAGGCTTGATGATGATGAATCTTAATTTTATTTTATAACACTCTATTGGTAGCACCTATTAAATAATTAATTATAGCGGCTTCATGACTGTTGAGTTACGGTGAATACCAGTCACTGCCCATGCTAGTACCCAAATTATTTCATTGTCTTTCGAACGTTGTGCGGAATGGTCACTTAACTACGAAAGTTCACCGATTCGATTCAACTTTTAATTCGATCGTTTCAACTTTTAATTTTACATTCTAGTCTGTTTATTAGTGTTGTGTTTGTTATTTACAATTTTTCATTTTGAGCTTTTTTGAAATTTAAGTGATTTTCATTGTTTTGTGGCATATTTTGTTTGGTGTTCTTGCGGATGTTACTTGTGCTAGAATTTTGACCACTGAGTTTTCATTCGTTTTTATATGATATCTCCCAGGGTATTTCTGGTGTCTTGTTGTTTTTAGCTGTCCTGATGATGACGTGATTGTCGAAAGCGCTTGGCCTTTACGTATATTCAAAGGTTCTAAGGAGACCCTTTCAATTACTTACACACATAATGATAAGCATGTTTCATAGAATTGTATCCAGTCTGTACACATACACTTTCCTTCTCTTTTTCTAAATATTGTATATCTGTCAAATCCTGATTAGTAAGCAACTAAATAAATCAGTAATTAATAATGGAAATAATTACCGTAGAACCTTCTAACCAAACTCAAAGTACCATCTGCAAAGCAATTTTCAGCAAGCCGCTCCGTGCTCTCCATTAAAAATTTATTTTTTGATGGGACGTGCACTGTAAATGTTTTCGGACAGTAAAAACTTAACCCTTTTCTGCATGTACAAGGTTTTCCAAAGTTTTGAGGCAGATCCACATTAATATTTATTATTTTGATATTTTCCAGTTTAGATGTCACCGTGATCAGCACACAGAAGTCACCAATTTCGTCGTTGCAGAAATACAAGTAAAATTGTATTTCTCTTTGGGACAGGAAATGTGTACTCATCATTAGGGAAGTCTCACCTGAAATATGTTAATAATACTGTAGAAAAACTCTTCAGAAAACGATTAACAAACTTTGAATTTTGACTTAAGATGAAAGAATAAAATATTATTGTTATTATTCTTATTATTATTATTATTATTACTATATTAAAATAATACACTATGAATTGCTACATGTAGCAAAGATTTGATGAAATAAATCCGAATCAAACAAATTTATGAAAATAGTTTGTGTCGAGCGATTTCTCGGGCCTAGTACGTATTTATACAGAGATTATGATGATGTGGCCGATTTATCATGTCATATCATGAATTCATCTTTGATTTCATTAATTGAGCTGTCGTTTATCTGCACATTTTTGCATTGGCAAGTGCTTTGAACTATATCTTGTCCAATGCCATTGTTTTTCTTGTTCTTATTTTATGTTGAACTTGTTAAATTGTTTACTGATTTAAATTGCTTCTCTGATTCGGTAGTGGCCGTGGCCAGTCATTGTGAGCATGACTTCGGTTTCTACGAATTTTAAGCTGTGAGGTAGTTCACTGAGGAGATGTTTTGCCACTGTATATTTCCAACGTGTTCTAGCCAACAGTTTTTGTTGTTTGTCGACTTTGCGTTAAACTGATCTTTCTGTGGTTCCCACGTAGACACTTCCACACAAGCATGGTATTCGGTAGACTCTTGAAGTTATGAGGAAAAAACCGTTTATCTCTAATCGACGAGAGTGGGTTATACTCTTGGATCTAAGTTGTAGATTTGTAAATTGTTTTTATATAAGTTTTCCCCAGCAGATTCCCCATTCCATTCGCCACTCTTGTAATTAAAGGTTAAAACGCTTTGCATATTAATTCGGTTTGTATAGGTCCTCTTGTTCTGAGATGGTCCGAGACAGCGTTTTAGTTTGGAGAGCATATAATTACATATTTAAAAACCGCGTTTATTTATAATTCTGGAAATATATGTGTGGACTGGTTTGAATAAGATACATTTACAAAGGAGGTTTTCTTTTATTAAATAATAACTGACCAGTAATTATGAACACATATTCAGCTATGAGATTCGATTCGGTATTCGATTGAACCACTTTGATTAGAAATACATATTTGCACATTTCACATACATTTTTTATGAATATCTTTATAGGAAAAGTGAGATAAATGAATATTTAGACCTTTAATTTCCTGGCGTAATGTCCCATAAAACCAATATTTTGTAGGTTTGGAACCTTCAATAAATCAAAATTAAATAGCCCAGTTCTACTACTTTCTCGACAATTCCTTGTTTTTCGGCAATGGGTAAGGGCTTTGGTAGATGTAACTAAAATTTGGAGGAAAAAGCAAAAAGCTAAAAAGGAGAATAATTGCGAAATACTTTCATAACGGAATGTAATGAAGATAAAGATAGGTTTGATCGAAGATTGAAAATGAACCAAACCGATAACTTTGTATTGTTACAGAACCATAAAAAAGTAAAAGTTTCACGAAAATTAGTTGAAGTGCATTTGCAGAGAGCCTTTGCAGAAAAGAAAGAAATTGCAAATTTCATGCCAAAACTGAAGATACCAACAACTACACATACAAACTGATGATGGTGGAGAACGACACCGAAACGTTTTTATAGTAGAGTAATAAACAAATAATTGACTGAAACCCAGGAATTTTATTTTGAATTAAGTTAAATATAGTTTCGTATATTTTCCTGACTGTACTTTAATTCATTCCAATGTATTCCTGGGTTTCAGTCAATTTTATTGTTTATTATTTAAAATGTTACAAATACGTTTCGGTGTCTTTATCTACCATCATCAGTTTGTCTAAAATATATATTTACAGTTATCATCAATTTAACTAGAAAACTTTCACCAAAATTCACATACTAAAATACAAATCACACACAAATTAAAAAGTACATCCAGAACATTGGTTTTCAGGTGATGAGTCAGGACAAACATGTCTGGGAAAAGACTAGAATCTATTGTTTAGAGATCTAAATTTAACTTACGTATATAGTTGCTTCCAACTTCACATTTGACTGGTCACTGAATTTTCCGTATTTTATTCGATATCAAGCGAGCGCAACAAAAAAAATGTTTATCTTTCATCTTTTCTTTGCATTCTAGGAATCGCTTGGCAATTCTTCAATATCAGATGTTACATTTCATTCTACCTGGTCCAATCAGTTCATGCATGCGATCATCTAATTAGCGTATGATACACAGAGCTAAGATTGTCTGTATCTGATCTGAAATTTATTGCATTCTGATGTTTCTTAAATTTGTATCATTTCATGGATTCTTCTCTTATCATAGTTGTCCTCATTGATCAATATTTGTGTGTTATCGAAATCAAAATCATGCAACTTTTGTTGTGCATGTTGTGCTAATGCTGTTGCATTTTCGTTAACCTTTCTTAAGCTATATTTATGTTCGTATATTCTTTTCTTTAAATATTGTCCTGTTTGTCCTATGTATGTGTTGTCACAGTTCAAACAGTCAATCTTGTATATTACGTTAGGTGTGTTCAAATTATCGCTTCTAGGCTTAAATTTTGTAAAACATTCTTTTGCCAAGTTGCTTTTAGTTTTTTCCGCTATAGTAATATTATGCGGTTTTAAAACATTTTTTATTTTTGTGTTGATTTCTGGTATGTGTGGTAATGATACATATCTGACTTCACCCTCTTTTTTCTATTTTATATTATTTATGTTGTTCCATTTATTTGCATTGTATATTTTATTAATTCTTTGTTTTATAATTGGTTCAAAGAATTCTTTGGGATAGTTGTTCATTATTAGTACCTTTTTTATTTTTTCAAGACTTTTTTGTCTGTATCCACAATGTGCTAATTTTATCGCTCTATCAGTAAAAGCTGTTACCACACTTTTTTATATTGTATAGGTGCATATGATTGGTAATTCAAGTATCTACCAGACCACACATCCTTTGTGTACCAGTTTGTTTTTATTTCCCCATTATCGTCATACATAACCGTCATATCCAAAAAGTTTAATGATCTGTTTTTGTCTTCCTCAATGGTGAATTTAATGGTTTCATGGAATGCATTAAACTTTTCTAGTGTGTATTGAACTTTTTGGTTTGCCAGGCACATTATGCAGTCATCCACGTATCTTTTAAAAATTCCACACTTAAAGCTTAAATGAGGTATTAGTTTTTCTTCCAGACTTTCCTTTACAAGGTTTGCAATTGTTGCAGCTATGGGAGACCCCATAGCTACTCCATATATTTGCGAATAGAAATTGTCCTCGTACCGGAAGTACGTGGACTTAAGGCACAGCTCTACTGCCCCAATAAATTCACCTTCGGGCAATGATGCATGTTCCCTAATTTCAGACCATTTATTTCTTATGCACTGTATTGAGTAATCTACCGGGATGTTTGTGTATAGCGATACCACATCAAGCGATATTATGCGATGGTTCTCAGGTATCTTCTGTTTTTTTATAAATTCGCAGAAGCTCCATGAGTCCCTAATGTGATATTGTGAATTTCCCAATATATTAATCAACACAGCTGACAGGTATTTAGACAATTGGTAAGTTGGGGCATTTATGATGCTAACTATCGGTCTTAATGGGTGGCCTGCTTTGTGAAGCTTTGGCAGGCCATATATAAATGGTGCTCGGCCGTTGTTGCAAGACAGTGTTCGTTTTAAATTATCTGTTATGAATTTATTTTTATGCCATGAATTTATTATTTTATTTAGTTTTGTTTTGAATATTTGTATTCTGGATGTACTTTTTAATATGTGTGTGATTTGTATTTTAATATGTGAATTTTGGTGAAAGTTTTCTATTTAAATTGATGATAAATGTAAATATATATTTTAGACAAACTGATGATGGTGGATAAAGACACCGAAACGTATTTGTAACATTTTAAATAATAAACAATAAAATTGACTGAAACCCAGGAATACATTGGAATGAATTAAAGTACAGTCAGGAAAATATACGAAACGATAGAGAGATGCTTGGGAACAAAAGCAGAATAGATCTGATTGATGAGGAGGGGAGGGGGACGTATGGAAGATTGCAGGCAAAATTGGCAAGAGAGAAGAACAGGAAAAACTTCCTAACCCGATGCAAGAATTTAGCGATCGTACCAAAGTTCATACAGGTGAGGAGAAAGGAATTTAATTTTGGGAACAGACAGAATCAAACAAAATATTTAAAGGTTTAGGACATGTTTTACTTTAATGTGATAATACATTAATGTGAAAAGATATTTACAAGAAAGGGGTAGTCACAATGAATTAAAAACGTTTTATGAACAACAAGAGCAGAAGTACGAAACTGTGTTCAGCAAAATCAGGGCAAAACAAAAGAACAAATTGGAAACACTGATAACCAAGAAACATGGTATAAAAAACAAATACAAGATTAATGAGGAATGGATAAAAAATTTAACAACAATAAACATACCAAATAACGTCAACTATATACTATCACTTGGTCCAAAGTTTTCTATTAACAAAAAACAATACAAACCGGTTCATGAAGTCATAGCAAACATCGAACATGGAATCTTCTCTTTAAACAGCGATAAAAAAAACGAAATAAGAAGTAAGTTGTGTAATATATTAACAAATTTCAAGAGTGGTACGTCGAACAAAGGTGTGCCCAATGATGTCAATAGGCTTATATGTGAAACCAAAACTTTTTTAAATGAACACACAAACATCTGTGTGCTAACGGCTGACAAATGTAGCAAGACAGTTGTTATGATGAAAAGCGAATATAGAACAAAAATGCTAGCATTAATAAATGATGTAAAAACATATAAACCGGAAAAAAAAGATCTTACTACAAATATTCAAACAAAACTAAATAAAATAATAAATTCATGGCATAAAAATAAATTCATAACAGATAATTTAAAACGAACACTGTCTTGCAACAACGGCCGAGCACTATTTATATATGGCCTGCCAAAGCTTCACAAAGCAGGCCACCCATTAAGACCGATAGTTAGCAACATAAATGCCCCAACTTACCAATTGTCTAAATACCTGTCAGCTGTGTTGAGTAATATATTGGGAAATTCACAATATCACATTAGGGACTCATGGAGCTTCTGCGAATTTATAAAAAAAACAGAAGATACCTGAGGACCATCGCCTAATATCGCTTGATGTGGTATCGCTATACACAAACATCCCGGTAGATTACTCAGTCCAGTGCATAAGAAATAAATGGTCTGAAATTAGGGAACATACATCATTGCCCGAAGGTGAATTTATTGGGGCGGTAGAGCTGTGCCTTAAGTCCACGTACTTCCGGTACGAGGACAATTTCTATTCGCAAATATATGGAGTAGCTATGGGGTCTCCCATAGCTGCAACAATTGCAAACCTTGTAATGGAAAGTCTGGAAGAAAAACTAATACCTGATTTAAGCTTTAAGTGTGGATTTTTTAAAAGATACGTGGATGACTGCATGATGTGCCTGCCAAACCAAAAAGTTCAATACACACTAGATAAGTTTAATGCATTCCATGAAACCATTAAATTCACCATTGAGGAAGGCAAAAACAGATCATTAAACTTTTTGGATATGACGGTTATGTATGACGATAATGGGGAAATAAAAACAAACTGGAACACAAAGGATGTATGGTCTGGTAGATACTTGAATTACCAATCATATGCACCTATACAATATAAAAAAAGTGTGGTAACAGCTCTTACTTATAGAGCGATAAAATTAGCACATTGTGGATACAGACAAAAAAATCTTGAAAAAATAAAAAAGGTACTAATAATGAACAACTATCCCAAAGAATTCTTTGAACCAATTATAAAATAAAGAATTAATAAAATATACAATGCAAATAAATGGAACAACATAAATAATATAAAAAAGAAAAAAGAGGGTGAAGTCAGGTATGTATCATTACCACACATACCAGAAATCAACACAAAAATAATAATAATTAAAAAATAAATAACAAAAGTAATAGCTAATTACTATAGCGGAAAAAACTAAAAACAACTTGGCAAAGGAGTGTTTTACAAAATTTAAGCCTAGAAGCGATAAGTTGGACACACCTAACGTAATATACAAGATTGACTGTTTGAACTGTGACAACACATAGGACAAACAGGGCAATATTTAAAGAAAAGAATATACGAACATAAGTATAGCTCAAGAAAGGTTAACGAAAATGCAACAGCATTAGCACAACATGCACAACAAAAGTTGCATGATTTTGATTTCGATAACACACAAATATTGATCAATGAGGACAACTATAATAAGAGAAGAATCCATGAAATGATACAAATTAAGAAACATCAGAATGCAATAAATTTCAGATCAGATACAGACAATCTTAGCTCTGTGTATCATACGCTAATTAGATGATCGCATGCATGAACTGATTGGACCAGGTAAATGAAATGTAAACATCTGATATTGAAGAATTGCCAAGCAATTCCTAGAATGCAAAGAAAAGGCGAAAGATAAACAGTTTTTTTGTTTCGCTCGCTTGATATCGAATAAAATATGGAAAATTCAGTGACCAGTCAAATGTGAAGTTGGAAGCAACTATATACGTAAGTTAAATTTAGATCTCTAAACAAGAGGTTCTAGTCTTTTCCCAGACATGTTTGTCCTGACTCATCACCTGAAAACCAATGTTCTGGATGTACTTTTTAATTTGTGTGTGATTTGTATTTTAGTATGTGAATTTTGGTGAAAGTTTTCTATTTAAATTGATGATAACTGTAAATATATATTTTAGACAAACTGATGATGGTGGCTAAAGACACCGAAACGTATTTGTAACATTTTAAATAATAAACAATAAAATTGACTGAAACCCAGGAATACATTGGAAAGAGTTAAATATAGTAGTAGAAGTAGTAGTAGTAGTAGTGGTACCCGAATGGGTCCCCTTCCACCCACCCACACCTTACCACTCGACCTTCTCCGTCAAGGCGCCCCGTCTCCCTGACGCAGGCACGGATCCGTCTGCACTCAGAGGAAGACAGTTGTGAGGTGCAGGAGAGTGTATGCCCCAGGGAGGCGCCTCCTAATAGACGAGCAGCGATGGCAGACTCCTGGTGATATGATGTTTCATCCTCCGTTCTTCATTGTGGGTATACGGAGCAATCACCAATTCCTGGTAGGTGTAGGTGTGGTGACCCCAACCAGAGTTCTCAGGGCCCAGCGACTCCTTCACATCAACAATTTGAATGTTGCTTTGGCGTCACTTGGGATTCCAATCAACTCTTTGGCTTGTCTACAACCTTCCGCCTTATACCTCCTGGTCAATGCATCGGCCTGCATGTTTCCAGAGAACCCCATGTCCGTCGGAATCTACACGACGTTTACTTGTTTCTGTTCTGCCACTTTGATCAGGGCATGCCAGCAATTCTGGAGCAGTCTACTGTCGATATTAGCACTGATACGTGCCTTTAGGGCAGCCTGGGTGTCGGAGTTGATCTCGAGCACTCCCTCTAGTCCTTCTATAACTTATCTGTGGCAACTTCGCGAATTGCATATTATTCCGCCTTAAAGACGTCCAACCTCCCAGCGAAAAGGATGCTTCCCTGTTGGTTTCTTGCCGGTACACACCCGCTCCGGATAGTCCCGTATTTGGCACCCGAGCCGCGGGAATACCATTTTACCCCCTTTCGAGCAGTCCCTGTCTTAGTATTCCAACTTTCTTTTGTGGGAATTTCCACCTTAAACTTCCTTTCAAACCTAAGTCCGCTGTCAGGTGGAACCACCCTTGCACCTAGGATTGGAATGTCCCGTCGCGTGGAGGCAACTATTTTTGTATGTCCTGGCGTGGGTGGTTGTCACGCCTTGTAGAGCCGCATTCCAAGCTCTGTAGAACCGCAACGGCCTTCATCCGTATCTATAGGGATAACTCAGGGACGCCCAGGAGGATATTTAATGCCCTGCTCGGTGTCGTCCTCATTACGCCGGTCTTTGCTAGACAGGCCAGTCTTTGCAAACCGGTCAGTTTCCGGGATATGAAGGCCTTTTCCACCGCCAGCCACCAGACCACGGAACCATAACAGATCCTCAGTCTGCCAACGACAGTGTATAACCACGTCGTTGTAACGTGTGGTTTTAGGCCCCAGTTTTTCCCTAGCACCAGACGCAGGTGCCACATAGTGAAAGTAGCCTTTCCTATAACTTTCCCTACGTGGGGGTTCCGTGTGAGTTTACTGTCTAGGGTCACGCCTAGGTACTCGACCTCACAAGGGTAAGAGGTTTTCCGTTCAACATTGGTGCCCTATAATCCTTTATTTGCATTTTCCTTGTCAAGAGCATGATCTTCATTGTGCTAGGATTAACTGATAATCCGGCATCGGTGCACCATATCTTTATTATCCTACACGCAAATTGAACTCTCTCGCAGACAACGCTCAGAAACTTCCCCTTAACGAGGATTGGACCGTCGTCCGCATAGGCCCACTTGTAGATGCCCTCTCGGTCTAGCCGCCCCAGGAGCTACTCCATAACCACAGGCGAGGGAAAGACAGCTGCCCTGGCCCTGTGGACAGCCCCCTTGCACCTCGATCTCCAGTTGGTCACCCCCCCGAGTCAAGCTCTGGTCCTCTGGCTCGCTATTGCACTCCGTACCCAGTTTATTATTGAACCTGGAGCCCCTTTTAATTTAAGAGTATTGCAGATATTGCGTTTTCTGGCCATATCGAAAGCCCCGTCCACATCGAAAAAGAGGGTCATAGTCAATTCTTTAGCTTGTAGTCCCTGTACAGTTTATGGCACCAGAGCATGGAGAGTCGTATCTCTCGACCTTCCTTTCCTGTATGCATGCTGTTGCTCTGGAGCGGACTCCTGACTTCATTTATTAGATAACTGTCTTTCATCCCTTCCAATGTTTTCATGAGGAAAAACGTTAAGCTTGTGGGTTTGAATAATTTGGACTCAGTGTCGTCCTTTTTACCGGGTTTCGGTATAAAGACCATTTCCGATTTCCGCCAATCATTAGGGACAGATCCCGTTGCCACCCTGCCATTGAAGTTCTTTCAATGAACGGGAGTAATATCTCTAGCCCGATCGCATCATTTTTGGAACTATCCCGTCTGGGCCTGCGGCTTTTTATGAACAATGTTGCGAAACCGCCCATTTGAAAGGGTCATCTCTTACAACTCTTTAGGCCGTTGTCTAATCCCATTTATTGGGGCAGACCTTGACCCCCAAGCCGCTGCTGCAGCCCTCGCCTGGAAAGTGTTCCGCCAGGAGGAGCTGTAAGGTCTCCGTTTTCGTTTCCGTCTTAGTACCATCCTCGTTTTGAAGGGTGCACATATCATTTTGTGATTTAACTATCCTGAGGATCTTCGCATCCGGCTTTATCCGCCATGGACTCGACCTCGCAGCAGAATGTCTGCCAACTTTCCCTTTTGGATCTTCGCAATTCCTTCTTAAGTCTCTCCTTGCTTTGAGGAAGAGATCCTATCTTTCGTTCTGATTTCTCTTGGCGGCTCGGTGAAAAGCCATTCTAATCTCACTTCTCAGGCGCGTGAGGGCCTTATTCCACCAAGGAACTGAAGAGTTTCTAATCGCCCTGAGTCCGCACGATTTCTGGAAGGCCGATGTTACGACATTATTTAGCCTTCTTACCTCGTTCAAGCCCCTCTCTGGAGGTTATGTCACCTTCAGATAATCTCATGGACCTGGCTAAGGTGGTCCCTGTATTGGGACCAATCAGCTTTCCTCGGGTTCCTCTTTTTAAGTGTTATGTCTTGCTGATCCGACTAAATTTCCAATCGGATCATGCGATGGTCTAACATCGGTATGGTTTCTGATACTCTGCAGTTGTTCACGTTGTGGATGAGATTGCACGTTGCCAGCGTTATGTCGGATTCCTGTCGGATTCGTTGCCTTCCTGTGGATTCGCGTTTCTGATCAAGACTTCTGGGTTTTCAGTAAAGAGGTATTCTAACAGAGCAGCACCCCTAGCGTTTGTATCGGAGCTTCCACAGATGACTTTATGCGCGTTGACATCGCAAGCCGATGATTGCTTGAAAACCCGACCTTTTTGCAAATTGTATTGTCTTTTATCGTTTCGTATATTTTCCTGACTGTACTTTAATTCATTCCAATGTATTCCTGGGTTTCAGTCAACTTTATTGTTTATTATTTAAAATGTTACAAATACGTTTCGGTGTCTTTCTCCACCATCATCAGTTTGTCTAAAATATACATTTACAGTTATTATTAATTTATATAAAATTTTCCATCAAAATTCACACATTAAAATACAAATTACACACATATTAAAAAGTACATTCCAATGTATTCCTGGGTTTCAGTCAATTTTATTGTTTATTATTTAAAATGTCACAAATACGTTCGGTGCCTTTCTCCACCATCATCAGTTTGTCTAAAATATACATTTACAGTTATTATTAATTTATATAAAATTTTCCATCAAAATTCACACATTAAAATACAAATCACACACATATTAAAAAGTACATCAAGAACATTGGTTTTCAGGTGATGAGTCAGGACAAACAGTCTGGGAAAAGACTAGAATCTATTGTTTAGAGATTTAAATTTAACTTACGTATATAGTTGTTTCAACCTTCACATTTGACTGGTCACTGAATTTTCCATATTTTACTCGATATCGAGCGAGCGAAACAAAAAAAACTGTTTATTTGTTTCGCTCGCTCGATATCGAGTAAAATATGGAAAATTCATTGACCAGTCAAATGTGAAGGTTGAAACAACTATACGCGTAAGTTAAATTTAAATTTAAATCTATAAACAATAGATTCTAGTTTTTCCCAGACATGTTTGTCCTGACTCATCGACCTGAAAACCAATGTTCTTGATGTACTTTTTAATATGTGTTGATTTGTATTTTAATGTGTGAATTTTGATGGAAAATTTTATATAAATTAATAATAACTGTAAATGTATATTTAGACAAACTGATGATGGTGGAGAAAGACACCGAAACGTATTTGTAACATTTTAAATAATAAACAATAAAATTGACTGAAACCCAGGAATTCATTGGAATGAATTGTCTTTTATCTTAAGCAAATCTTCCGTGGGGCGAAGTTGTGTGTCAGATGTAAGATGGACGTCATTTTTAATATTTACTACTTTGAGTAAACTTTGGTAAGCAGTTATTAAGAATAACTCATTTTATTAAATACAGCATTGTCCTTAAAAAATAATGAGTTCTTGTATAATCGAAGCGGAATGAGCAAATTCAAATTTATTTATACTACTAATCCAGTTTTTGAAGACATTTAAGTCGAGTTCCCAGATGACCAAATATGCCGTCTAAAAAATAGTTGAGGGCGGCTTGGGACGAAAGGGTTCCAAATCAGGAATGAATGATATCAGTCAAAGTTGAACTTATAATTTCAGTAAAGTTACGTAATTTAGGGTTTTAGAAAAATCGTCCATAAAAAAGTTATTGCTTTTATGACGGATATTTCAATACGTTTTTTATAATCGCAACATTGCTATAAAATAGCTCTGCTCCAATTGCCATTTCTACGGCAAAGTTAACTTACCCTTTTCAGCAAATTCACACTCAGTAGTCGAAAAATCTATTTCTCTCCGGGATATAATTGTCTTTTAGAAACTTTACAGCATGAAAATCGTTGTAAGACTTTGGTTCATTAAAACACATGAATATCGTGGACCGATAACTTTTGCCATAAGGAGTTTTTATATTAAGTTTCCTTTTGCAGTACTCATAAGTATCAACTGTCAATTTTATTTCATCTAAACATGAGGTTTTCGGAACGCCTATTATGGATACTGCCTGGCTTTTTGCGTATCGTTGTCCTCCTACTTCACCGGATAATACCAATATAGTAGATGCCTAAAAAAACATTTTCTAATGTCTAATAAATTGTAATCTTGAAGCGAAATGGATACTTACAGTAAGTACCTTTTTGGCAAAGTAAGTTAACTTTAAAGCTTTAGATTTTCCACTAGGAATGATTAGCGTAGTAGAATCTAGCTTGAACAATTCGGAACTCTGACCGAAAAATAGGGCAATGTACTGAATAGGTACGTTTCCATAATTTTGTACATTGAGGTTATAAGTGGCTGATTCTGACAAAGGTGCTTCAATAACCACTTCATTTGTTGGATAGAAATTAGGAAGAACCTCATATAGGTAGGTCACTACAAAACTTTAAATATTGGACGCGACTTATCAGTCTATGTTACAACTGAAATGATCAGGTATTAAACAGTAGAGTTTGGGATAGCTAGGAAGCAAACCGCAACAATAAGGCATTAGTGTGTAAGCAAACACATCTTCTCATCCAGAACCCTTCACACACAAATGATGATGATGGCTTTGAATATAATTATAAATCTAACAATCAAAGAAATCGCATAAAGATAATGAGAGAACGAAACGTCTGCACTACAAAGTGTCGTCGAATTACAAAAACTAGCTATATTATAATGACAAGAAAAATCGTACCACTTCCAAAAGGCGGTGCAATCAGTTCTGAAGAAAGGCATGACGTAGCAGTAGTTTAACTGGAGGGAATATTAACGATTCTGCGACTCTGACTACCAAGACCAAAATGCGAAACAGACCAAATGGAAAAATTTAATGAAACAAGAGTGGTTGGCCCAAGTACAATAAGTTCCTGTTTTTTTTTCAATCCAATCCAATGAGCTGAAAGACAAACTGAATCCACTGAATCTCATTTTCGGAAGACTATAGCAATCCAGCACTATAGAGGGGTTATGGGGTTTCGCTGGACAGGTAGCACTTTTCATGTAGACCGGTCACACCAAGTATCTTAGACAGAAGGTGGGTCGCGAAGACTGGTCTTTACAGGGTTTCCACCTCTCACTTTACCTAGCGCCACACCCTGGGCAATTATATTGACCTACTGGCTAAACTAAGTAGACAATAAACTAAGGGTAGTCAGATATGGCGAACACAAATGGGGGTCCCATGCATCGTCTGGACCCAGAGTGGGTGGCTGCAAACAAAGTCTGTTTCTCCATGTTAGGAGCGGCTGATACAAAATTTTCGCCTACCCGTTTGTCCAGCGTGGCGAATTATGGCCAAATACACTGCATATGAAAGATATCGAAGAGAGACGGCCCTCAGTCCCCGGAAACTTGCAAACCACCGCCCAAGATAGCGGGCGGCCAGGTAACACGAGTAGAGGTCGCTAAGAATCCCCGGCTTGGACATGCAACCAAAGGCGACAACTGATTGTTGCTACTTATTAATCTTTTTCGTATATTTCTTTTTCCTGACTGTACTTTAATTCATTCCAATATATTCTGGGCTTTTCACGTCAATTTTATTGTCACTAATTATGGTGTTATGTGATGAGCCCTGCGTTTTGTCCCGGGTCTACCTATTGGACTCGTCAGTAAGGCTTAGGTAGACCCTGCCTTATACGACAGACATCGGTTCTACGTGTTCGGACGTAAATGAACCGTGCCGGTATAGATCTTCTGCGGTGAGATATTGGCAACCCGTGTGCCGATTAGCATTAGATTGAAAACCACTCGTTCCATTCTGCCTTTTTTTTCTCCCAAGCATCTATATCTTTTTCGTATATTTCTTTTTTCCTGACTGTACTTTTAATCATTCAATATATCCTGGGTTTTTCAGTCAATTTTATTGTCACTAATCATGGTGTTATGTGATGAGCCCTGCGTTTCGTCCCGGGTCTACCTATTGGACTCGTCAGTAAGGCTTAGGTAGACCCTGCCTTATACGCCAGACATCGGTTCTACGTGTTCGGACGTAAATGAACCGTGCCGGTATAGATCTTCTGCGGTGAGATATTGGCAACCGTGTTGCCGATTAGCATTAGATTGAAAAACCACTCGTTCCATTCTGCTTTTTTTCTCCCAAGCATCTATATCTTTTTCGTATATTCTTTTTCCTGACTGTACTTTTAATTCATTCCAATAGTTCCTGGGTTTTTCAGTCAATTTTATTGTCACTAATTATGGTGTTATGTGATGAGCCCTGCGTTTCGTCCCGGGTCTACCTATTGGACTCGTCAGTAAGGCTTAGGTAGACCCTGCCTTATACGCCAGACATCGGTTCTAAGTGTTCGGACGTAAATGAACCGTGCCGGTAATAGATCTTCTGCGGTGAGATATTGGCACATTCAATCTAATGCTAATCGGCAACACGGGTTGCCAATATCTCACCGCAGAAGATCTATACCGGCACGGTTCATTTACGTCCGAACACGTAGAACCGATGTCTGGCGTATAAGGCAGGGTCTACCTAAGCCTTACTGACGAGTCCAATAGGTAGACCCGGGACGAAACGCAGGGCTCATCACATAACACCATAATAGTGACAATAAAATTGACTGAAAAAACCCAGGAATATATTGGAATGAATTAAAAGTACAGTCAGGAAAAAGAAATATACGAAAAAGATATAGATGCTTGGGAGAAAAAAAGCAGAATGGAACGAGTGGTTTTCAATCTAATGCTAATCGGCAACACGGGTTGCCAATATCTCACCGCAGAAGATCTATACCGGCACGGTTCATTTACGTCCGAACACGTAGAACCGATGTCTGGCGTATAAGGCAGGGTCTACCTAAGCCTTACTGACGAGTCCAATAGGTAGACCCGGGACGAAACGCAGGGCTCATCACATAACACCATAATTAGTGACAATAAAATTGACTGAAGAACCCAGGAATATATTGGAATGAGCTACTTATAATCCAAGAAAATTGTCCACACACCAAAAACTGCAAGAGCTAGCAGAAGAACTTTTCCATATAAAATGGAACATTCATGGAATATGCAAAAACAAGCGAAAGGAGAGGATCAAATCATATAAGCTCTAGGAAACCTGCTATACTATAAAGGATGCGATGACACTTAACAGAGTGGGGTGCGCTTTCTACTGCACAGAAAGAACATAATCAACATCACTCATATTCAGAGCATTTGTTCACGTTTAATATATATTTTATATTAAATAAACACTAGATACTCACTTAAGATTATTCACGGCCTACGCCCCAACATCGACTTACGATGATAGCGAAATCGAAGATTACTACCAAGATATAAACACGGCACTATGCCAAAGTTCGGCACATTATACTGTGGTCATGGGTGATTTTAATGCCAAACTGGGAAGGAAGTGTGATGATGCGGAATTCTCCTTGGGCCCTGATACGGCTTAGATGGAAGAAATGAAAGAGGTCAGACCATCCTTTACCATGCCGATACATACTACAGTATAATTTATTCGCGAGGAACACTTTTTCCAGTAAGGCTCCACAGCGAATATTAACTTGGGCAAGCCCAGACGGCGTGTCAAAAAATTTAATATATTTTATAATCTCGAGTAAGAAGGATATTATCCATAATTTGTGTATACTTCAACTTCTGCCATTTCATGCCAAAACTGAAGGTAGCAACAACTACTCATACAAACTGATGATAGTGGAGAAAGACACCGAAACGTCTTTGAAATAAAATAATAAACAAATAATTGACTGAAACCCAGGAATTTAATTTTTAATTATTTATGATTCCAATGTATTCCTGGGTTTCAGTCAATTTTATTGTTTATTATTTAAAATGTTACAAATACGTTTCGGTGTCTTTATCCACCATCATCAGTTTGTGTATATAGTTGCTTCTAACTTCACATTGACTGGTCACTTCATCTTATTCATGATATCATGGTATTGAACACATTTCTATAAAAATATAACATAAAAACCATCTAACATAACAAAGATATAAAAATATCTAGTAACAAAAGAACCAAGCCGCGAAAACTAATCAAGAAGCCGTTGTGTAACAAATGAAGACCATTAAAAGATGAGGCTGGTTATAAACAATATATTCAACCCAAATTGGCAACTGTAAAAACACGCGATAACCTAGGCATAGAGACAGCCAAGTGCACTTATTGCAAGCACTATCAAGACCGCAGAAGATAAATTTCGGACAAACTCTAGCCACAGAAGTGAAATCCTTAGCGCACATACTAAGCAACTGATGGAAACCAGAAGAGAACTGACCGATAAATGCACAACAAATGCCGTCGAACTACGAAAGCTGGACAAAAAAATATCTAAACAGATCAGGAGAGATCTAAGAACCCATGACAAACGCAATTGCCTACTACTACCTTATCTACCTACCTAGACTACATGAAAACACCGCAGACTTTCCCATTAGGCGCGAAGTACGCCAGGGTGACGTCGTTTCACCGGAAGTTTTTACAACCCTTATGGAATTTATGTTTGAAAGGGTGGACGTTTGGAAATACGGGCATTAATTTAGACGGAAAAAAACTAAACCACCTTAGATTTGCGGACGACATCGTTCTCATCGCGGATCGGGTTGATGAAGCCAGGGAGATGCTGCGCAGACTTAACGAGGTCTCAAGCTCAGTAGCACTAAAAACAAATGGCACCAAAACACAATTTAAGGCAAATCTGGTCGTAAGCGAAGGTATTAATTTAAATGGATCAAATCTTGAAATAGTAAGTCCTTACAAATACCTGGGATATGAGTTACGCATTGGAAAGGACAATCAAACATGCGAGATAAACAGGCGAATAGGACTCGCTAGGGCCGGATTTTGAAAGCTGCAATATGTTTTTAAAGCTAATATCCCTGTGTGTGTGAAAGGGAAAGTCTACGAGCAGTGTGTGCTGCCTTTACTTAATTATGGGGCAGAAACACTAACTCTTTCTAAGAAGTCGGTTGACAAAATCCGAATTTCCCAGGGAAAAATTGAACGATCGGTGCTTGACATTTCACTCAGAGACAGAATTACAAACACTGTGGTGAGAGAGAGAACTAAGCTGACAGATGCCATAGAAAGACTAGCGACTCTGAAGTAGAATTTTACAGGACACGTAGCGCATCTCACTGGTCCCTGGACAAAGAAGATCGTAGAAGGAGGCATATCGCAGTTAAGGTAGACCGCCAGCAAGGTGGTCAAGCGACATAAAGAGAATCCAAACAAACTGGATAAACACTATGTCCAACAGTGGACGTATATGGCTGTTTCGTGACGATGATGATGACAGCAATCCAGGGAATCTTGGTTAACCAAACGGATAAACAGTATCCAACTATATTAACTTCATTCCAATGTATTCCTGGGTATCAGTCAATTTTATTGTTTATTATTTAAAATGTTACAACTATATTTACTGAATGAGCTATAGAGAAATAACAAATAGCTGGAGTAAATTCCAACTTATCGCGCAACGATCCCAATAAAAAGGTGCTCCCTTGGGCGACTTAAATCTGACGTTGCTCGGCTGAGAATTAAACGAAAAATTCTTACTTTTCCAGCGGCGAAGGTTTTCTTCTCACTTCTCTGACGCAGAAGAGAACAGTGTCACCATGGCACAGAACATACAATAATGTATGTTAATAACTTTTTGCTCGACGTTGCTCTAGGGTAATCCAGTAAGTCTTCCGAAAAGATGACAGTTAGACCGTCAAGTGTACCGTAAGAGACGCCCGTGGGGCGGAAGTACACCAACAAAACTGACCCCTATGCGGCAGTGTGTCGAGGTATTTATAGAGAAAGACAAAACACAAATGTCGGACATCTGGAGAAGGGCCTTAGTTTTAAGTAGGGAAAATTGATTAAAAGTCAGTTTTCATTTGTCATTTCATTCAGTCAGTAATTGGTTAAAAGTCATGTATGGAGCATCGTGCACACCACAAAACTCACAGAGGATGCAAAACGTCAGAACCTGCACTCCTGGTGGCAGACGAGCTTCCTAAGTCAGATTCTTTGTGCTGAAGATCATATCTTCGGACACAACACAGCACATAACAGGTGTTCAAAAAGGTCTGAACACAAGAATCTCGAAGGTTGAGGAAGTGGTAATGGACCAGTCTAACTGTAGGATGCTGATGAACCTAATTAGATCAGAACCATGAGGAAAGTTGAAAACGTCCAATACATGCAAAACTACAAATTCGCGAGGGTCAACTTCAAGACTCTATAGTATGGAGAAAGATAGGTAAAGGATTTAAAAATTAGAGGCAGATGAGGAAAGGCCTCCTGACATAGGGGTACAGAAGCGGTAGGCAAGTCCCAATCAGAAGGAGCAGCAAGATTAATCCCTATCTAAGAGGCGCAAGAGCAACCTGCGGAGACTCCACTTCCTTTGAAGAATTCATACAAATAAATCTAGACCACTGCAGGACGACTTTGGCTGCCATTAGTTTATGTAACAATATATCGTTGAGAGTCAAGTTAGATCAAGCGAACTTATGGCTTTCTCTACTCTCAGTTTGCTTTGAGCTTGGAGATAATGGACTCAATAATCAAAGGTGGGTAATTCTTATAATGGCAATAGTTTTTAAGGCAGTTGTTTCTATGTGAAAGTTTTCTTTAGAGAGGGGTACTTTTAATAAGCTATGGACATAGCAATTAAAAAAATATATTTTATGTTGAAAAGGGTAGTTTGAATAAAAACCAATAACGTGGTCTGTTTGTGTGGTCTTACGGAAGATATCGTAGAAAATTTTGTGGTTTGAAATTGAAACTTGAAGGTCAAGAAAGCTCAATCTACCAATAGCCTGGAGATCCATGGTGAACTTAAGGTGGGGGTTAATATTATTTAAGAAGGTTAATAGCTTGGATGCAACTGAAATGTCTCCCTTGAGGATCGCAAAAACATCGTTAAAATACCTGAACCAATGTAAAAGTGGGAGAAGGGAGACAATTTCAGTTCTGCTGGCCGAATTTAGGTAGTACAGAACTTCTCGGGACATTGATATAAAAAGTAGATATAATCAAAAGAGACTGATATAAAGTTGATATACTTTGGTTGGTATAACTTTGAATACCATATTTCCTTTTCACATCACCACTTTTTACCAACCAAGCACGTTAGGATGGTTCACAATGTTTCTGGTTCTTCCTAAAGACTGAAATTCTCAATGCGAATCCTGATTTAATTTGTGTTAACAAAGTGTGTTAATTTCAATTGTGACATTAGTAAAAATTGTGACCTATTTTCACAGTGATTGACTCCAGTGAAATATGCAGCCCAAAAGGCATTTCCCAGCTGGATTTTTCTGATTAAGCTTCATTACTTTTAACTTTGGTTTGTTCTGTTAGTGATTTTAATTTTCCTAAGATTTTATCATTCATCTTTCAAATCTAGTTCTCAGATCTCAAATCGAGTTTGCTAGTTTTAGTACACCATTGAGTAGACCGGCCCTGTTGTTGACTCAGCGAAGTATGAAGAGTTCACTAATTCTTGAAATTCTTAACGTTTTGGCATATGGGCCGTCCTTCGTCATATGGTGCTGATCTTAGCACCATAAAAAATTAAATACTTTTTAAATGCTTAACTTTTGCGACACCTGGAACTGATCATTGAAAAATAGGAGCAAAGTTCAATTGACTTCAGACGTTAGTAAAATTTGTATCTTTGCGACAACCCCAGAGAGAGTTTTAAATTATGTGACCAATATTTTAATATGTTTGATCCTGTCTCTTTCATGGTCTGTGAGGTTTTGATGCTCAGGTATAGCACCCGGTTTTTCATGCTTGTGCTTGTTGTTTTTTGTCCGTTTGTATTTTATTGGTCTTTACCTTGAATTTTGAGCGGCCCTGATGACTACGTAACTGTCAAAAGCGGTAAGCCAAGCAGGATCGAGCGATCGATCTTGAAGAACATATGAATTGGAATTATCCCAAAGCAGCTTGTGGATACTATAATCATTACGCCAGAAAGCACTGCTAAAACTTAGCAGACAACAAATCAGGAGCATTATGGACCTACCAATGGAGCACGCTCCTTCTAGAAAACAATTTTAAGATGTGTCCCTACGATGAGCCTAACTGAACAGAATGCAAATTAGATGATGAAGCAATCTTATGGCATACGCAGCCGTAAGGCAAAGCCTAGTGGGAGGCTACAAAGCCCATCCGAGAAGGGTCATGCAAACCGCCTTGAAACTCATTTTTAAATTTACCGGATATGCAAGGGTAATGAAACAAAATAAATGAAGATGGCACAATAAGACTTAAATGGCCGCAGTCTATGGTTGGATCCTACCACAGCGGTGAAGGAAATACTTTAATGGGTAAATACTTTGCTGAAGTACGGCAAAATCCAAATAGCAAGAAAACCGACTTTGGACGGTGCATGAGAGTATTTCCCAAAAATCATCAATATTAAGAAAACCGTATTGATGAATTATCCAAAAAAGTTATATAGAAAATCCAAGAATATGTAGTTATAAGAACAAACACTAGGAAAAAGTGCAAGGGAATTGTAAACATATTTTCCAATGTTTTTCCACTTTTTCTTGTATAAACACAAAACTTTTATGTAAGAAATTAAAACTAAATTTGCCAACTAAATGAATCACTTACGAATAAATATAATTTTCACTTTGTTTGCCGTTACGATGGTTTGGGGATGAATATCGAAACTGAGATTTAGATTTTTCCACGACTGGACCACCGTACATGCATTATGGACTTTCTGTTCTACGTTCTTGGGAAATGCATATATGTCAGACAATTGTTCCCTCAAATAAGGACAATATGCTGCAGTGACCGTTACAAGTGCAACACTGAAAGAGAGGATATGTCGATTACTCTGCTTCTTGTGGCATTTAATGAGGAGGTAATCTCAAAATTCTGCTGAAAAATTTGCTTGATTAAGTCAGTCAATAGTCAGACAACTTAATTAATATGGATATTCAGAATTGTTGTCTCAAAATGTTGGGGGTTTATTGACGTAGGTTAAATACCATATTGTTCATTATGTTAACTTGGCGAAATAAAGATAATTGGGTTAATTTCATACCGAGAGAAATTCCATTCGCATACCAAAGCAATCTAACATATTTTCTCATTATTTTACAGTATTTTTTCAACTGTTTTCTATTATTGGTGTAAAACGTCTGCCAAAAGCCTGCTTCACTTTCCTGAATATTAATTTACTTTACAAAAATCGTTCATTATAGAAATTTAGAAAACAATTGTGGTTGTTATATAAAGTTTTTTATTTCGCTTTTTCGTGATTTCAGAACTTTTGGACACCGTGGATGGCGATTAGCTGCTGGTACGCACCTCACATTAGCGTTGATTGTGTGGAGACAAGAATTTTTTATTTTTTGAATGGATTGCTTAATTTTGCCTTCTTTTTTCGAATAAATATGAAGACTTATACATTACCTGTTATCAATGTCCGACAAATCTTGAAAATATGGAATGTTTTCAAAATGTTCGTCCGGCCAAAGGACGTTTTTCTGGTGGTTATAATGGTACTCTAGCCAGAGAAGTAATTTGGCGTCACAATAAAACCACGTTGGAAAGCGAGCAATATTTGCTTCTACATATTTTTCTAGATCAATTTTATCATATTGAATAAACTCACTGTCTTCATAAATTTGTCTTGTTGGTTCTTTCTGTATAGGTTTAGGGTTTACAACTCTCTCCAGGATTAAAGTCTATAATGTTTCATATTAGTTCTTAATTAAGCCGTTAACAAAATTACATTTTAAATTCATACTTTATAGATATGAAAAAATAGATCAAGCCATTTTTGCTTAGTAAATCTGAAAAATTCTGCCTCTTCAAAATATTCCAAATCATCGTCTAGATATATCTTGGCAAGATTTTCTTTATACTCCAAATATTCTGGATACATCAGCAAGTGTTGAGCTTTAAGTCCTGGTACATTGATACCTTGACTTTTTAAAAATACGATCGTATTTCTGTAGGTAATGAATTTATAGCGTGTTTGTTGCGCCAACAAGACGGAAGGGGTAATTCTAAAACAAATTGGAAAATTAGCAAATTACCTATAATGACTGCCTTTATCTGGTTCATTAAATGGAAATCAGTTTTTAAATTTTACCCGTCGCACATGAAACAGCAGCATTTAATTCTTTTGTTATTTATTTTCAGTTTTATAACCAAGAAACGTTACCAATTGTAAAGTGTACACTTATATGCCAATATGTATTGGTACTAAATTAAGGTTTCCATTACAAAGAACAAGAAAGTTGATCATATTGGCCTTATGGTGAATACTAGTCAGACTAATTCGTATAGTAAGAAGTTGACATGTAGGTTATTAGTCTAGAAGTGAGATGGAATGCATAATCAAACATTGCACAAACATTTGCTGAACTTTCTGAAGCTTGTTCTTTTCTGAAACTTTCACTTGCGAATTGACGCAGGGCAATTCGCTAGTCGCGTCTAGTAACTCCACAGAAAATCAGCATTGGCAATTCTGCCAGTGTGAATGAACATGTACGTTATTCTTAATGGCTACTTTTTGGCAAGATCATGCCTTGATTTTTCGGTAGCATTTTCCCAAACGCTAAGACGCTGTGTCTATAAACTATGGACAGGCATTTGACACTAACCCGTACCCTATTAGAAACCGAGCGGATTAACCCAAATAAGGCCGAAACTATTTTTTTGCATATTTGTTATTTTAATCGTTTTTTTCTAATAATTATCAATTAATACACTACTAAGAACTAAAAATAGTACGCGGAAGATGTTAGTTTTTGTTTAATCGGGTGTTATTTTAAAAGGACAGTAGAGTCAAAGGCGTCTATTAATATCAAATATTTATTATAAAATAAAAACAAAGTACACAAACCAAGTAAAACTAAAACAAGTTAGAAACTAAAGATTATTGAATTTGGTACCTAGCTAAAAGGATATACCTATAATTATTATTGACTGTGATAACTGAAAAAGCATAATTTTGGATGTAATTCTTATTTTTGACAAGCAAAATTAATTTTTTTATGACAAACCCCACATTTGGCTTGCTTCTCTTTCTAAATGATTAGATGGTATATCCTGTCATACCGTGAATCTTGATGTGAATTGGCAGATTGACGGCTTGGACCTCTTTTGGAGTTTCTAAAATGCCAAGTGCAACCGACTGTCTAAAATGCGAATGATCTTTGTCGCCATTAGATCGCTTGTAGAATTGCCACGTCTTGTGCAAAGCCATATCTAGACAGTGGCAAATTAATGGAAAGGACCACTTTTTCCCTCTCAAAAAACTCAAATTTTGGTCTGCTCGGTCGACTACACCCATGTTTGCTATATACTTTTTGATAGCGTAGGGCTGAGGCGCGAAGACATATGTGCCTCAAAGACATTCGTTTTTTTTTTTGAGAAAATCATTTGAGTACAGTCGTTGGTAAGATTGATGTTGCATTAGTTGCTATACTAACAATATTGTTATCATGCCGTTTACAAATTACAATACTGTTGTCTTCAGAAGTATCATATTCAAATCTGCCTCTATCGGTCTTTGGCTAAATCTATAAATTTTCTGTTTAGAGCATCAGAATTTTAGAAAATGTATCGGCTACATTCAATTCATTATTATCACAACAAAGTATATTCTGCATAATATTTTTGAATCTATTTCTAGATATGGCTTCATAAATGAACGCATTGTAGGTGTCTTTCGAGTTTTCCCAAAACATGTACCGACGAGGATGACATATCCGCTGGTTACTCTTCTGGTTACAGTAACCAGTCAAATGTGAAGGTAGAAACAACTATACACACAAACTGATGATGGTGGAGAAAGACACCGAAACATATTTGTGACATTTTAAATAATAAATAATAAAATTGACAGAAACCCAGGAAAAAATTTTTGAAATAAATTGAAGTAAGTCAGGAAAATATACACAACTACTACAATATATACTGCCATGACATATACAATTACAACCGACCAGACAAAAATCAAATCGACAGATCGGCATACATATTACAATACGCAGACGACACGGCACTTATTGTACATGACAAAACTACTGAGAGAGCAGCGCAAAGACTCCAAACACTAACAAACAACACAATGACATGGTTTTATAAATGGAGGTCAAACCAACTTCTGCGTCAAGAAACTAGCGTAACGCGTCAAAAAACCAACTTCTGCTCACAAACCACAGACTCAACGCTGACTCCCCTACAATAACTGCAGACGGCCAAACGACACAACCAAAAAACGACGTAAAATACCTTGGAATCACAATCGACCACAAACTTAAATTCACTAAACACATACGAAACATCAGGGCAGAAACAATAAAGAGAACAAAACACTTCCGATCACTAACCTACAAAGACAGAGGAATTAGCACAAACACCGCCACCAAAATATATAAAGCTATTTGTAGACCCTTGCTAGACTTTGGACATATACTCGTGACCAACGGAACAGAAAGGACAAAACGTTATACACAAACAACAGAACAAATTGCACTAAGACTAATAACACGAATAAGACACCCCCAAAACCCACTACACAACCCCCCCACCCAACTACTATACGAACGCACAAACATGACAAAGATCTCGGAAAGACTCATACAGCTACAGACAAAATGGACAAACATCCCCTACAACTGGACCATACTGAATCCCCTTTGTCTTACAAGACCAACCAGACAATCCCGCTTCCGTTTCCCTACATTAACGCTAGTCGAACACTTACAAACGCAACGGACTAGTGGACAATAAAATAATTTCTTCTTGCCACTGAAATCTTATTTATTTAATAGTATTGTTAACCTAGAATAAGAGAATTTTCATATTTGTTTTTTATTTAGATTAAGACTGCATGTATTAAACAAGGGCAGAAAGACCGATAGGTCGATAGCCTTTTTTAGAAATAAAGATGTTTACTACTACTATACACAACTATTTTTTAATTTCTTTTTTGCTTTTTTAATTTCTCCTTTCGAATGGATATCATTGGGTTGTTCCGCAGCCAGCACATCCAGTGCTTCCTCCTCTTCACCAGTTCCTCTATCATGTGCTTACATGATGGAGGTAGTTTTTCCACATTTGCAATAATTCTACTTTGCCAGTTATTAAATCTCCATTTTCTTTCTTTAAAATATTGTCGGTCTTGGGTCTGAATTCTGCTTTTGTGGAGCGTAGTTTTTGGTAGAATGTTCTTGTGTTATTTTTTCCTTCTTCCTCTAGTGCAATTAAATCTCTATCATGTCGTTCTCGCTTTTTTCTTCTTAACAGTTTCTTTCCAAGGGTTCTTAGTAGTTTGTATCGTTCCCTGTTCTCGTCTGTGGGAGTTTTTAGCATTTTGAGTCTAGCAGTATCTCTCTTATCCATAGCATCTTCACAATCTTGATCATACCAGTGGTTTTTGGGTTGTCTCCTCGGTTTCTCCCCTACCACCTTTCTAGCTGCTGCTGTAATTGTTCCTGATATAAACTTCCAATGCGCATCCATATCAGTATTGTATGTGGTGTTAGTATTTTCTCTGATAAGTTGCTCTAGTTCTTCCTAATACTGTGCTCTAATCTCTGTCTGTTGAAGCTTGTCTGTATGCCACCGAGGAGAGAGACGATTGGTTCGCCTGTTCTTCGCTGTAGATATTCTGACTTTGATCTTGGCTTTGAACCGAAAATGATCTGAATCGGCATCTGCCCCCTGTGGCTTCTCACGTCTAGTACATTACGTCCGTGTTTTGCATCAATTATAGCGTGATCTATTTGGTTCCTGGTTACCCATCATTAGATGTCCCCCATGTCATTTTGTGTATATCTTTATGTTCAAACATAGTGGACTGTATTAACATATTATTTGATGCTGCAAGATCTGCCTCTCTTAGACCGCGGTCGTTGGAAGCATTGTGCAGGCTGTGCATGCCCACATGAGGTCTTAACGCCTCTTCTTGTCCAATTTTCGCATTGAAATCTCTCACGATGAGAGTCATGTCTTGTTTGGGAAGTTGGGGTAGTTTCCTCTCCAAAGTGTCGTGAAACAGATCTCAACTTTGTCTGCCGTTGGTGCATGCACCGATATAAGCGAGTAGTTAAGCAAATGAAGCGTTGACCGAAACTAATAACTTGTGTTTAAACATTTTAAAATTCGTGTATGTATTGCTTAAAAAAGCGTACAGCTGTCTCGTAAATGTTTTTGCTTACCCAGAGTCCACATATTTCAAAATTGATTTATCCATTAAATTTACTAATAACTGTATCAGAGGAAGAAGGGGAAATGATATTTTATCAGATCGTCCATTTTTTTCCCTGTCGTCAAGCAAATCTACTGGGTACCTTGAACAAACAATAAAATACAGCGTTCGTTTAATTCATTGCAACAAAAAGGACTATAAGTTAAGTATATTAAAATACACCTAGCTATATCCGTTGGAATCTTATAGTAATTTTGATAAAAATATCCTTGTGAATACAACCATCTTTCAATAATCGCAACAACGGTACGCAATTCATTAGCGTAGTTTGAAGTATCATTATCATCGGGAAAGAGTGGATATGTAGATTCATAGCTATCTACGCCGTCCATCATGCAGTTGATCACGGCCGATGTATCACAACAAGCAAATATATCTACTGTACTTGTAGTGTTACATGGGCAGAAAAACTTTGCTTTAGTTTCAATACGACAATCTGAAACAATATTTAAATTACTAACAACATGGAAAGGAATTTTTAATCATAATATACATAGTGTTTGTAAAATGTTTCTATGAAATCTTCCTGGGGGTGAAAACATGATGATTCCTTGGACGTGAAAAGTAAAATTAAAAAATCGATATTAAAAAATCGATACAAAAATAATTAGTTTGTTTGTAAAACTTCAATCTGAACGAAATCTCGTCTCGGGGGGTTTCAGGGGGCGATAAATTAGAACCTGTTAACATTTTCTATGCACATTGAAGAAGGCGCGGTCAGACATATGCAAATCCGGTAGTTAGTAGTCCGTTATCCGTTAGTATAACAAATATCTATGACCAGATTTGTTTTTGTACATACATATAAAAAAGCGGTCTCTTGCTAGAACTCTCTAAGGCATTCCTTCTTGAGATCCTTCAATGTTGATATTATTTTCTTGAACAAATCGGACTGCTGACTGAGTTTTAGGCGAGTTACCTGGAAGAGGTAACCCAGAGGACGTTCGCGCTTTTAATTCTTGGATTTAACTTGTAAATGGTATTAAAAATACTTGTTGTTTGAAGTTACCGAACCACTTATTAAAGTTATTGCACATTCTCCCACCCGAACTAATTCCAAAAAGTACAGCAGCCGATTTAAACTGTTTGAGTGGTTCGTGCTTTAAGCTACATTAGAGATATATTAGTAGACATGTCTGATACGTCACTAACCTTCTTTCGGTGTAAAAACAGCTATACATTGTAGAACAGCTTTCAAGTCAGATAGAACTTTACAGTCTAAAAGTGAAATTTCTATTCCCAAGCTATTGTCATATTCCATGTCAACTTTCATGTCGCATTGATGTGCAATTAATTCTATGAAGAATTTCCTTATTTCCTTTGTTCCAGCTAAAGTTGGGGTAAAATATATTGCTTGTTTGTTGCTTTTCATTCTCGGCTGAGTATATTCTCCTTGTAGTTCCAGATAGTTAAATGCTTGGTTCTCGGAAAACTTGTCAACAAATATAGGAATACTGTGAAACGTGGTACCATAGTTTTCCGGAATAAATTCAAACGATGCTTGAAAAGTTTCTTCAGGATTCAATGTAACTTTAAATTCATCGCTGTCTTGTAGGATATTTCCCGATAAAGGCGTGACTGCAAAAGACGTCATGTCACTCATTTTCAAAGATATCTGAAAAATATCAAGTTAAGCTGATAAAATGAGATCAAACGTGAATAGATAGTAGTTACTGCACCTCGTGCACAGAATCATTGACATTTTTAATTTCAAAGGTCTGACAAAGTTTTTCAAACCAATTGAACTCCAACTTCAGTGAGCTAAACCTAAACCATGTTTTACTAGCCGCGCATAATATCTTAAGACCTTTCAGTTTTCCTGCGCTGGAATCTTTCACAGTTTTATACTTATTAGATGTTGAGTTTAAATAATAGTTTCCTTGGAGGCTATTTATACAATTCAGTTCGGGGGGTCCTAGAATCCCATTGAGAATGTATGGAAGGTAGATACAGTAAGCAACTGCTTCTTGTGGGTGAAACTCAAGAAGGAGCTCCCGTTTTTCCTTCGGACCCATAGTCACCTAGAAGATTAAACTAAAAATAATTTGATCATTTGCAATGCTCATCGTCAATCGATCAGCGATCTAATTAAGCATTACAAAAATTGTTTACCAGAGCAAAAATGAATGAAGGTGTTAACCCACCCACAATATTGTGTGATAATGTTGAACTAAAAGTAGCGCATTCATTATTACTTGCACTATTTATTATTACTTGCACTGTAACTAAAAGAATAAAGTTGTCTTTCTACTAAGAAAATAATGTTTTCCTAATCCCCTGGTGGAAAGTATGTACGTTCGCCACTGTTTTCGATGGTAAAAGTCTCACTTTTACCCACTACAAAAGCTTTCGCCACGCAGCTTTCTGACTCGGTAACTAGCAACGGCGGGCATCGAAATCAATGTGCCGAACAACATTTTTCTTGATCCTCAGGTGGAAAGTACGTACTTTCGCCACTGTTTTCGATGGCGTAAGCATCACTTTTACCCATTACAATAGCTTTCGCCACGCACCTTTCTGAGTGGGTAACTAGCAACGGCGGGCATCAAAATCAACGCGCCGAACAAAATGTTCTTCATCCCGTGTGGAAAGTAATAACTTTTGCCACGGACGCTGACAGCGTAACTGTTTGTCACTGACTGTCTACTAACTGTTTTGTCAATATTTTCAAAGGCGTTTTTTTCAAAACCTCACAATTTGTCCGGCTAGTTTCCACCGAAGATCAAGAAAAATTATATACGGTACGCGGGACGAAAGTGGAAGGCCCACCACTGCGTGTATGACGTTCACTTCAAGCAGTGGCGGAACTTCGACTTTCGTCTCTTGTACCGTAATATACCATTTTTACAAAGTAAGGTCACAACGTTATTATTGAATAAAACACGTATTACTGAATTCACAGAGTTGTGTATACTTTCCTGACTGTATTTTAATTTTAATTCAAAATAAAATTCCTGGGTTTCAGTTAATTCTTTGTTTATTATTTTATTTCAAAGACATTTCGGTGTCTTTCTCCATCATCAGTTTATATGTGTAGTTGTTGCACATACAAACGTAAATACAAGTTGCTGTAAAGCAGTTTAAGCAATCCTCCAAATTATTTTTTAATCACCTGCAAGCAAACCTGAAAAGAGTAGGAAGTGAGCTGGAAAGACAAATTTCAAGAAGCTGAACAGCAAATCAACGTTGAAGACCATTGGAATCAGGTGAAAACGCTTATTCTAAACTCAACTTCTGGGATGAAAAAGATCAATCAGAAAACGCAGAAATGGAGGACGGCTGAAATATTGGGTATAATGGATGAGAGGCGAAAATGTAAAAACAAGGTGATACCAAAATACGAAGGAGGATACTGTCCGCAAATGAGGTGTGGTATGAAGACAGCCGTGCAGAAGTAAAGGAACTACAAAGAAAACACAACACGTTTAACATGAATAGAAAAGTAAGGGAAATAGCCGGGCTCTACAACAAAACAACAAACAACCTCATAGATAAGGGTGATAAACTCATTCTAAACCATCAAGAGGTGGACGGAGAACATAGAAGAACTTTTTAACGACGAAAGCTCTGACAACGAAACCCAAAATATTACAACAGAGCCGCCGATAACTATAAATGAGATTGAAAGGGATATAAAACTGGCGAAAACTAGGAAGGCAGCAGGCCCATATGAGATACCTATAGAAATCATTAAACTCTTGGAAACTAAAGGCTCTTCGTTTGCTTTTCAACGAATTATACGATTCTGGAAATCTTCCAACAGATCGGGTCAGATCAAACTTTTGTAACGATCCCTAAGAAACGTAATTCAAAAAGATGCAGTGAATACCGCACCATCAGCCTAATGAGCCACGCACTAAAAATCTTCCTACGAATAATACACTCCAGAACATGCAGAATCTAGAATTGAATGTCGCAGTGCAACACTCAAGATGTGGTGAGATGGGGCCGCAATAGAAGAAGAGAATGGAGAGACCATCCATGTCGACAGAATGGACAATACGAGTCTGCCAAAAATCGCGAAAGTTGGGCCCCGGTAACGAAAACACCTCCTGGAAGACCCGCAATACGATGACACGACGGCTGGAGCTCGGCTTCTCAACTACGGTTGTAATCGTTGAAGACAAACAAGATGCAATCCTACAACAAAAAAGAAGAAGAAGCAGAATATGTAATCAAATTGAGGGAGAGATGAGCGACACACAATTTGGATTTCGGAATAACCTAGGAACGAGAGAAGAACTGTTCAGCCTCCAGGTCCGAGGGCAGAGATGTAGAGACATTAGCCACGCAGTGTATACAGGGTGATTCACGGTCGATGTCGTATTAGACGTTTAAGGAGAACCCGATGCCCGATCTATCTGCAAATTTGTACGACGAAGTCATCGGATATGCGCTATCGGCCTAAAATATTTTCAGCAATGCGAGGTTGCCGCTTATACCGAAAAGTACATACAACTTTGATATTTCAAACGAAACACCCTATATATTATTGCACGGTTAGATTGGCTATATAGATCTGATTATTTTTGTATAACGATTCCTATATCAATCTAAAGCGGTTTCCGAAATATTAAATAAAATTCATTATTTTTAGTCAAAACGTGGCCCCAAGGAATCTTGTATTACAACGCGATTTCGGTCCCTGGAAATTTAAAATTTTGGTACTGGGTTAGTTTGGTTAGTACTTGGTTAGGAAAACCTTATGCTTGAGCCCGGCGTACAGCAATTTGTGCCACCTTATACAGGATGTCTTGAAACTTCGTATTTAGACATCGTAGACCTTTCGGCTAGAGATAAAAACTGCTCCAATTACATTTTTTCAAATAGAACACCCTGTATATTAATTCAAAGACGGGAAGACCGTTAAATTCCCTGTGAAACGATATATCATGTTTCTATACCTGAAGCGTCAAATTTCCGAAATAAATGGACATTTTTACAAAAATTCGATTATGTCGACGTCTTTGTGTATACACGTGGTTCAACAAATGTCATTTCAAGAAAGATTCAGTATCAATATTTTTTGCCTCATAAAGGATAATCAAATGGAGTTGCACCTTTAAGAGGAATCGTTAAATTCATCCAAGTACCTCCAAATTCTAAGGACAGTAGTAAGCGATTTTTTAGAAAATCTGAAACTTAGAGAGTATTGCACATGTTGTTGCCAACTGTATGGACCACCGGCTCATTGCACTCAGGAGGTTACCATGAAGCTCTTCGAAATGTTTGATGACCGCTGGTTTAGACGCTTGGGGCCATGAGACTGGCCTCCGAGATCTCCCGATCTTACGCCACCGGATTTTTTCTTGTGGGGTAAATTAAAAGAAAGTGTTTACAAGACCCCGGTCAACAACATAGGGGAATTCCGGCGTCGAATCATCCACTGCATTGGAGAACTGGATGTTGATGAGATACAGAGCCACAAACCACTCTGTAAATCTACGAATTTTGAAGTGCTTGGAAAGTAATGGCCGTCATTTCGTAAATTTTTTGCAAATAGTTTTAAAGCATTTATTAAGCACCTTCTTTTAATTCTCAGTTATGCGTTTGCTTACATGTTTCAATCCAGTTCTATATCGTAAATAATTAAATTGTGTTATATTCGCACAAACTTCTTTGCATTCATTTGATTTAAATTAGGAAACATTTCTTTGAATTTTCTGCATGTCCTTGCAACAACTTGGACACATTGTCCGTGAAGAATAAATGGGTTCATTAAAACTTCGTTTGAATATTTGTTTCTCTCCATTTTGTATAAAAAGGGTACAGAAGGTGTATCTATAACTAAGCTGACAAGTGGTATAAAGAATTGCAAAATCTTCAACTATTATGACATTTCATGGCTATTTTGACAAATACGTCTACATAATCGAATTTTGCAAAAATGTCCATTTATTTCGGAAATTTGTAGCTTTAGGTATAGAAACATGATATATCGTTTACAGGGAATTTAACGGTCTTCCCGTATTTGAACTAATATGCAGGGTCTTCTATTTGAAAAAATGTAATTGGAGCAGTTTTTATCTCTAGCCGAAAGGTCAGTATTTTCAAGATATCCTGTATAATTTGGAACAAATTACTGTACGCTGGGCTCAAGCATAGGGTTTTCCCAACCCAGTGCCAAAATTTTAAATTTCCAGGGATCGAAATCGTGTTGCAATACAAGATTCCTTGGGGCTACGTTTTGATTAAAAATAATGAATTTTATTTAATATTTCGGAAACCGCTTTAGATAGATATAGGAATCGTTATAAAAAAATAATCAGATCTATATAGCCAATATAACCGTGCAATAATATACAGGGTGTTTCATTTGAAATTTCAAAGTTATAAGCGGTATAAGCGGCAACCTCGCATTACTGAAAATATTTTAGGCCTATAGAGCATATCCCATGACTTCGTTGTACAAATTTGCAAATAGATCGGGCATCGCGTTCTCCTTAAACGTCTAATACGCCGTCGACCGTGAATCACCCTGTATGTGCTTCATAGATTTTGAAAAGGGCTTCGATAGAATGCGATACAATAAGATGATTGAGATTATCCAGCAAGTAGGCATTAATGACAAAGACCTAAGCATCACCAAAAGCCTTTACTGGCATCAACGAGCTAATGTCAGGGTGGCCCAGAACGTCTCAGAGGTGGCAGAGATACGAAGAGGGGTGCGACAAAGATGCATCATGTCACCATTCCTTTTAAATTTATATTAAGAGCTTATTTTCAGGAACGCACTAGAGAACATTGATAGTGGAATCAAGGTTAATGGCGTAAATACAAATAACGTAAGATCTGCAGATGATATGGTACTGCTTGCCAGTAGTCATGAAGGTCTACAGATCCTAGTCGATAGTGTGTTTATTGTCTGTGGTGAATACTGACTGAAGCTAAACACAAAAACGACTAAATATATGATATTCAGCAAAGTTCCTCTGCATGAAACAGCTATTAAAGCATATGGAATTTTACTTGAAAAGAGCAACAGGATCACCCATCTCGGATGCAATATAAACGATAACTGGGATATGAGCAAAGAGAATGAATACGTATGAGATCTCAGGCTAGAGATGCGTTTGTTAAAATGAAAAAGGTACTTTGTAGTCGGAGTACTAGCAACAAACTGAAGATGAGACTGGTAAAGACCTACATTTCCCAATACTTCTGTATGGATTCGCAGGTTGGACATTGACAGACATTAAAGAAGCTTGAAGCCTTCGGAATGTGCGTGGACCGGAAAAAACTCCGCATTAGCTGGGTCGACAGTGCCTGAAATGTAGACGTATTGCTGGGCAGAAATAATGAAAACAATTAAGATACGTAAACTGAAATACTTTGCTTATGTGATGCCACATCCAGAAATATACGGAATTCATCATCGTAATACATGGGAAATAGTAGGAAGATGAGGGTCAGGCCAAAGAAGAACATACTGACTGAAGAACCTCCGAAATTTGTTCCATAAGTCCACCACATCCTTATTTCGCTTGGTAGTCAATAAAGCGATAATAGCCAGATTGGTAGCCAACGGTCGGTAACGGGACATGGTACTCAAAGACGAAGAAAGCCAAGTTGTCTCACAAGCGAATGTTGGGAGAAAAGATCCGAATATTTGTTGATTTAACAATTCAAATCAAATCAAATCAAAATATGCTTTATTGTCACAAACAATTTTAACAAATTTTATAGACATAGCGAATAAAAACAATAAACCATAAAATATGGCACATACAAAGACAATCAGCAATAGTAAAAACAATACAAAACAAATCATGTACAAGGACAATGGACACTACAAACACAAAAGTCACCACAGGTGTCGGAAATCGTTGAAATAACATAATTTTCATTCCAGATTAATTCGAGCTGGAAAAAAAATATTTTGTAATATGTGTCGGTAGCAACATTCTCAGTGTTTTAATTTGTGCCAACACTGCACTCTTTTTAGGATTTGCGATTCGAAATTCCGGGAATTAACAGACCCGATACCAAACCGAAATTAATAAGAATTTATCAGTAGGTAGATATTTTGAGCACGAGCTTTGTGCGAGCGAGTCGTTGGGTGCCTGACAATGTGAATCAGGGTTAAATGTGTTGGTCAAGGTGTCGCATGGTAAGAGGCGAGGTCTTGGGGCACATGGACACACAGAGCGGCAACAACACAAAAGTGTCATATGACACAGGATTACCTAGGCTTAGGGAGGGCATCAATAATTTCGAACATCGAAACAACTTCAACCGAAATTCAAAAGCTAATAAGCTAAACTAGAATTGAAGACGCAATTGCTCTGCCCATACGTCTTGCTTACTGACTCACTGATTTATGTTACCTCACTCTCGCCCTACCCCTGTTCTACAGGCACAGGATAGCATAAGTACAGCATTAATTGAAGGAACAGTCAGTAAATAGAGGTTCTAGAAGCAACTTACTACTTACGATCGTTACTTGAATGACTGACATGAACGAAACGCTAAGACGGAATCCCATAAATATGAGCCTAATTGCTTTTGAACATCTCGCAAGTTATATGAGGCAGGCATGTTGAAGTTTTTGCCAGACATTTATAATTTGAACTTAGAGGGCAGCCGGTAGTGTTGTTCGGAATAGATTACGTTAGAAGACTTGATAATATTCGCAGCAGCTTTAAAAGAAGTTTAAAAACCTTCTAGTAAAAAACTGTTTTCTATAAGTGCGTTGCATATGTTACGCTTGTCATACATTTGTTGTCTAGGCGAAATTGCTATGCGTACAATTTTTACCGTTACACAACATTATGTCTAATCAATCATTTCCATCCAACGAAGAATCAAATGTGCTGAATGTATCTTACCTTCCCGTTTGTTATATTCTCACCAAATTTGGTTCGGATAGTAAATTCTGGGTAGTCGTTCATTGCAAAGAGAATATAACTTGAGACGTTACAGTTGTTGTATATTTTAAAAGGTGTGGACACAGTAGAACCCGAAGGAACTTTCCGAATTTTTATTAATTCTGGTCGAAAACTAACAACTGGATATACAACATTCCCTTTTATAGTCACATCTCTAGAATACTCATGTTGAAATCGTATTTTTATTGGCACCTTGAAATCAACTATCTGTAACAATTAAAAGTGTTAAGCCACAGTTACCACACAGACAGATAATTTTTTTTCATGTAACATACTTCCGTCATTTTCAGACTGATGTTAATTACTATATCTGCTTTTTGCCAAAGCAGAGCTTTCATGGGAGTGATTTCCAATTCCCGAAAAAGGTCACCATCTTCCAGTTCAATATTTATTGGTACCAATTGGTCTGACTTGTTTTGAATAATGAGTTCCTGCCTTACTTCTGTATTTAAAGGTACATCTCGAAATTCAATAACATCGCTGCTGATGGATACAACAGCTTTTTTGTGTTCAAAATGAACCTGCACAAAAAAAGTTGTAAATTTAACGCTGGTATATATAACACTACAGTTGAACCTCTATAAGTTCTTTAAAACCACTTTCAGATATAACAGCTATTTCTTTAATGGGTATGTATCCAACTTCTGGATTAAACGTGACGGTTATGGTCATTTTTCGTTTCGCAGGAATAATTCCTTTACTCGGAAACGCTTCTAAATGAAAATATTTTGTATCCATCTCAAAACTAACATCACTATTTATAGGATTGGCCAATTCCAAAAACGTGGTCTTCTCAGTAGGAACTATGAAAATGTTCTTATTCAGGCACCTCACTGTATTAGCAACTATGGTAGCTAAAACCGTCAGATCGATAACATGAAAGAAGTTCATAATGACAAACATGGGAATATGGTGATTTCCCCCGAAGTCCGAATGGTAGATGAAATCTATATTCTTCTGTTCATTGGCCCCAAGAATAAACTCTCCGTGTTCTATTCTAATGGACGGATATAGTGCTTTGATTGATATATGAATGGGAAAAGTATTCCTATTCTCTATTTTGAAGTGGTCCGAACACTCGCTATCTGCAGCTAGCTGAAAGTAATATTTTGAAAATATACGGGGTGATTTAAAGTTTGCCTCATTTCTCTGGAGGGGTCAGTGTACATTGTGTCAAGTACTAAAGGAAAACAGTAAAATGCATGTTTCATGCGTAAATAACCAAATGCAATGAGTAAAAATATCACGCAAATAGAAAAAAGGGATCACTTTACTGATAAAGATGAGAACTGGGAAATTGAATGCTTTAAACTTTAGTTGTTTAAATTAACTTGACTAACTACTTGACCTTTACAAATGTATCAATAATGTTATTCTGTATTGATTGATGCATCGAGCTTTCAGTCCATTTCACATCGCTTTAAATTTTATGGCGAGATAATCAATGGCGTAGTACAACATACAAAAATATGCTGACCATAACAATTCCAAGGACCTGTTTACACAGATCCGCCGTATTATTAGACAATTTAAACCACGAAATTGGGCAATTAAATATAAAGATAACAACATGATCAACGAATTTGACCAGCTAATCAAGATATGGCGGAATTACTGTGAAGACCTCTACTTTGACGATAAGAACCAGACATTCGAAAAGAAGAAGTTCATGCCGCTATTAAGAAGCTGAAGGATGATAAAGCGGTGGTAATAGATAGGATTTCGGCGGAAGTATTAAAATCATTAGATGAAAAAGGTCAGAATATCATACACCAACTATGCCAGAGAATATGGAAAACCTGCACATGGCTCGAGGATTGGTCTACATCCGTGATAATACCCATACACTGATACACTGGGACTCGCTGTGAGCAATCGGCAGCTTCATTCATCGCGTTGATGATCTGATACTATTTTGGACAGGTACTGTTCCATGGTGCGATTGAATCTTTAACCCTACCATCAGATCTTAGGTGTCACGGAGTAATTCTTGCCTTCCGTATACCAAGAATTTCCATGGAACCCAGCTGACTAAAAGTTAGGGACCTGGTCGGAATGAATTTTCCTAGGGGCGCCGAACCTGCTGAAGGGCTTGTTCCGGAGATGCTATTTCGAACCTTTGGATTGCAACACCGGAATAATTTGGGGAGAACTTTGTTTTACTCGAAGGACCAAAGGGTTTGAGATTAGTGTTTGGTGGGTATAGTTGGGGCAGTCGCAGAAATAATAAGCGCTATGGCCTTTTGCCAAGTGCGAAACCAGCACTGGTAACCACCGTTTATTACTTCAGTGTGCGATTGGGCTGGGCAGTTCTACCTTTGTAGACTTGTGACTATTTGTGGTGACAGCTCTTTCTGGCGAGGTTGAGTGCAAGACTGCTCTTTACTTTTTGGAGCTGACTACTGGGTGTAGTCCCGACGAGTGTGTGGCGAAGACTGTGTAGTCCCGACGAGTGTATGGCGAAGACTGTGTGGAGATGATGAGATGACTACAGAGTGTAGTCCCGACGATTGTGTGATCACGACTGTTGGAGATGACTACTGGGTGTAGTCCCGACGAGTGTGTGGCGAAGACTGTGTGGAGATGATGAGATGACTACAGAGTGTAGTCCCGACGATTGTGTGATCACGACTGTTGGAGATGACTACTGGGTGTAGTCCCGACGAGTGTGTGGCGAAGACTGTGTTTTGAGATGACTACTGGGTGTAGTCCCGAAGAGTGTATGATCACGACTGCTTTCGACAAGTGTGTGGCGAAGACTGCGTTGAGATGACTACTGGGTGTAGTCCCGAAGAGTGTCTGCTCACGACTGTTGGAGATGACTACTGGGTGTAGTCCCGACGAGTGTGTGGCGAAGACTGTTTTGAGATGATGAGATGACTACAGAGTGTAGTCCCGACGAGTGTGTGATCACGACTGCTTCCGACAAGTGTGTGGCGAAGACTGTGTTTTGAGATGACTACTGGGTGTAGTCCCGAAGAGTGTATGATCACGACTGCTTCCAACAAGGGTTTTCTCACGACTCTTTCCGACAAGTGTGTGGCGAAGACTGTCTCTACTTTTTCGTCCCTTCTTTCGACTTGCGTGGTCAAAATTAGAGAATCAGGGTGAGGGAAAGATGTTTCCCACGATTTGGGTTTCGGCCCCTTGGGTGGTCGCGCCATTGGAATGTTGGCTGATTCTAAAGGGTACCAAAAGTAGACCTCCCGCCCAACGCTATAGTGTGATTTCTCACATCCTTCAAATTCAAGACAATGGTCATCGGTCAGCTCTGACAAGTGAGCCACCCAAAAGAAAACAATGACCACTTATCTAGAGGATGCTAAAATTGTCGCGACTATGATAAGCTGGAGAATCAACCTTTCAATCGCTAAACCCGGAAATAGCACTTGTGGTGACCGTCCCGAAGATCTTCGACAGGGGCGCACCAATTTCGGAATTCAATACAGAAAAAGTCACAAGCCCAACAAATCTCTACTACAATGTTCAAATGTTATTTGAACAGGGCTCATTCACGAGTACTGTTGCTACTATGGTTGCCTCTTGATAGGGGAGGTCATAAACCTCAGGGCATTGAGTCAAATAATCCATGGCAACTAGAATGTATCTGTTTCCAGCCTCGCTCTCTGGGAACCTACGGTGGACTGCACCATTCGACCTCTTGACCTTGTTCTAGGACCCTTCGTTGCACAACATGCCTCACACATACGGCAACAAGACTCGATGTTTTCACGAAAATTGACTCAATAAAATCGCTTCTTAATTTTGGCAAGAGTCGTGTTAACTCCAAAATATCCTCCGTTTTTCCTTTGTGCATCTGTCCTAAAACATCGTTTTTCTTGCTTTCAGGGACAACCAATTGGCTTATGTCAGACTTGCCAACCGCACTTTCTCAAGTCCTCTTCAATAAGCCAATCTCAACTCTTAATAAGTCACATTGAGCCCCCAACTCTTTCGGGACTGGATTTTTATCAGCAATATCCTTCCATTCTAGCTTTCTGTTTACGATTTTTGTTTGAAGGATGGATCAAATTATTTGGTCTTCCCTTTCCTCTTATTAAAGTTCCTGAGTAGTCCACCATCACTCAACTCCACTGTAGTTCGTCGAGTGGAGATGACATCTTCCCGTTATTCCACTCTTTCACAATGCCTACAGCCTTCTTTGCACTGTCTTCTGGATAATGCATCTGCATTACCGCGCAGTCGGCCTGGGCGATGTCCGACTGTAAAATCGTACTACTGTAAGCACTCTATCCATCTGGCTGTCTGCCCCTCAATGTTCTTCGTTTCCAGTAACCATCTCAATGCTCTATGGTCAGTTCTATTGAGAAACTTCTTTCCATACAGGTACCGGTAAAAATGCTCTACCGATTTTATGATTGTCAAAAACTCTTTCCTCGTTTAACAGTAGTTACTTTCTGGCTTATTCAATGTTTTGCTGTAATACTCGATAACCTTTTTTTGACCATTCTTTACTTCAGAGGGAACTGCCCCCAATGTTTCTACTTTTACCGGAATTGGTGTCCAATATAAACAACCCATTCCCTATGGGATACGATCGAATTGGGCTGGAACACAAAGCTGTTTTAAGCCTTAGGAATGCCTGCTGGCACTCGTGCCCCCAATAAAATGATGACTTATTTTATGTAAGTTTGTCCAGGGGATATATCGGCGAATCCTTCTACAAATCTCCTGTAGTATGTACATAATCCTAGGAAACTCCTAACTTCATGTTTGTCGCCGGAAACAGGCCAGTCTTTAATGGCTGTTATTATGCTCTCACTTGTGTTAATTGCTTCCTCGGAGATGGTATATCCTAGGTATTCGACTTGCTTCTGAAACAGGCTGAATTTCTTGAAGTTCAAATTTAAGTGAGAAATTCGGAGTTTTCCAAATATTCTTTCAAATTTTGGAGATGGTCATCGAAGTTCTTTCCCATGACAATTATATAAACGAGTTCCATAAGTCTCTCAAAAGTCGATGGGGCATTGCACAATCAGAATGGCATAACGGTAAAGTCTGGAACCAGTGGAAAACGCAGTCTTCTATTTATCCTCGGGAGCGAATCCCACTTGCCGATATCCACTTTTCAGATCTAATGTAAAGAACCATCTTGACCTGATAACGTAGCTAAGATTTCGTCTTTTCGGGGCAACGAGTAGCTGTCCCTCTTCGTTGCATCATTTAGTTTCCTGTAGTTAACACAGAAACTTGTTGATCCATCTTTCTTCCTCACCAGGACTATAGGGGACGACCAAGGACTAGATGATTCTTCGACTACTCTGTCTTCCAGCATCTCAGACAACAAGTCTTTGATTTCTTGCTCATTTGCCGAGGGCACTCTGCGCGGCTGTTGCCGAATTCCTTGTGAATCTCCGATGTTTATTCTATGAGTCACCAAATCAGTTTTAACCAGGTTAGATGTCTAATTCTGCAATAACAGGTTTGGTGGCACAGTCTAATTGTTCCTGCGACAAGTGATTCCAATGCTGCTTGAATCCTTCGACGATCTCCGAAGATAATGCATTCGAGTTCATGTTAGATTTCTCCGGATCTTCAGGTCGGTTTACCCCCTGCACAAGTTCATAGCTTGTAATTATAGCTCCTTTCCTGAGTTTGATACTTCCTTTCCAACATTTGCTACTCGCGCCGGTATGGTGTTTTCCGTTTTTGGCCAAATATCTTGCTACCAATAGGTTTTTGGAATCCGTTTTAGGTTCCACAAGGCCAACCAACCACCCAGGATTGGGTTCAGGAGAAACTATGGTGATTTGTTCACTATTGGGAAGAATTCCCACTGTCTCAGATATCAGTAGACGTATTTTGCTTGCTGCGTCTTTACCAATTAACGTAAATTCTTCGTGACTAAGTCTAACGATGTTCCGTTGATGGTCAAACGAGAATACAAACTTCCTGATGAGGTCCATACCCAAGACGAATTCGTCCTGGATCCTCGCAACCAAAACGTTGTGCTGAACGTCAAATCTTTCACCAATGACGGTTTCTACGTTAGCTTCTACGTCTACCGGGCAGGACTCTCCGGTAACCGATCTCAACGGTAACGGGTATTTCAGGGGTTGAATAATCGTGCATGCGAGTTTATCTGGCCTCACAATAGTCACGTCGGCTTCCGTATCGATGGTGATTTGGACATAATTTCTTCCAAAACGTCCGGGCACTGTCAGGCGTTCTCCTCCCAAACTGTTTACCCTGATGGTCCTCGGGCACTTATTGGATCCAGTAAGTCACCCCTTCACATTCACCGGAATCAGTTTTCCTGACTACGTCTTGATTCATTGTCGCCGCTGGATCTACTTGGCGATGGTGTCGGACTTTGTGCTCTATTGCGCCAATTGTGCTTGATGTTTCCCAATTTTCAGCAATTAAAGCACCTTATACTCCTCCTTCTGAAGTCATGTTTAGTTGATTCTGGAGCACACACATTCCTGCAGAGGCTCGCCAGGTTTCTGTTGTCTCATGCTTAAATGAGCTTGGAAGACGGTCTATTTGTACTCGTTGCCAAATTCCAGCTGAAGAGTATGCACCAAAGACATATACTCACCTTGTTCGATGTTAGGCATTGACTGAAGCAATTCGGCCGCCTTACCACGTAGTGCTGCTACCAAAGCGGTTGCGTTCTACTGCTCCGTCCAGTAGTTTGGGTTAGTTAGGTGTTTACAAGTTTCTAAGCACACTTTTTATGAACTATATGACAGGTCCCAAACCAAGCCGATATAATTTCTAATCTGCATGCGCACATTCACCGCCTACCACCAAACTGAGTCGACTAGTGAAGCTTTCTGCGAGATCGTTCAATGGGAATTGCATATGTTGGAAATCTGCTTTATGGTAATAGGTGTTGACCGGTGGGCGTATTGTACTTCCCTCAGCATTACAGAATAGACCGAAAATAAGACCCTGTGATTGTCTAGCCATGTGACGTTTAGTATGAAGAATGCCAACGACCGAACCTTATTTTAAATGTTATTTATTTATTTATTTTTGTAGTATTGGCAAAGAATAATTACTCTTTGGTATTGGTGCCTTTACATATTTCAAAAAATGCATAATCAATCATTGTGCTGCCGCTTGTCATCGTATATTTGGTATTTAGCTATCCAAAACGGGCTGGTTTGTTATGTTTACAACGACTTTGTGATTGAAAAGTGGAAGTACAACAAAGGGAGCAAGTGCCAAAATGTGTGTTTCAAGATAATTAGAAAAATGTGCACGGAAACAAGTTAGGCACTTGGCAGTGCTACATCTTTGATATCAGATTTAATGCTTAGAATGAGGATTAGCACATAGCGGTTTTGTAAAGAATGAAGACAACCACTTGCACCTTTTGTTACTTCCACTCTTCGATTATAAAAAGTTGATCAATTTTTCATGTCATTGCATCGTGTCGATCTTGATAATGGTCTTCTTGAGAAATATTTACATTCGGATTTCCACTTGTAAAATGTGGTCAAAGGCCTATAATTGCCAAAAGACATATACATGGACATGTTCGCATATATTATTACTAGGCCCAGAAACGTATTTCAATATAGAAATATGTTTATTGTTATTGGAAATTGACAAAAGATAACATAAAGCAATAAATAAGAATGCTTGAATAGTGGGTTCGGGACTGGATTTAAATCTCCTTTTATACTCTAAAAATGGCCAACGTTCTGGCCCTTTGATCTGATCTTTCTCAAGGCTAGAAAGATAGGACGAAACAGAAATAAATATAAAATTCAGTTGTGCAGTCAACCAAGTTGATATATTTGAAATATTTCAAAGAAAGGTTATAAACGTTATTACTATTGCGCACTTGACGTCGCAAGGACAGCCAATCACAGGATTCTATTTTTGGTATATTCTGTAATGCTGAGAGAAGGACAATACGCCTCCGGTGGTTCTGTGGGACCACATCTTAACGGTTCCTTATTCCAAGTCACGGGCTCTCTCGAAGCTGCACTGAAGCTGCCTCGAAATCTCTAGATCTCTCAGTATTTTTCTGTTTGGCAGCGTTGCCGCTGCGGCTTGCTTTTACGCGCTCGCCACAACAATACTTATTAACAAAGTTGAAATTCGATTTTCAACTGTTTAAATCTTCTATAAATTTTTGAAAAAATATTTCAACAATTTTCTCGTATTTTCCAAGTGAGCCCCAATAACCCCTTAAAACTAACGACGGCAATTTTAAATCACCCTCTATATGAAGAAGTCAAATAATTTGGTTTTTAATTGATTAGAGATTGAAAATTCGTTAAAAATGTTATTTAAACAATGTTATTTAAAGCGTAAATGCTTGCACTCACCCTGCCCAATTGAATAAATTTTGGAGTTACAACCAGGTTGTGGATTTCATATGGTGTTAGTGGAATAAACAGTCTGTGCTTAGGCTTCCCAACTAAATACGCTGAATCGCAGGATCCTTTTCTCTCGTTTTCCATTAATAGTTTTTTCTGGTTCGTAGTTAAATAGTCTTCAAGTTTTTCTTGATCATGTTTTGAATCCTTTGGTTTCGACATACTTCGTACATAGTTTAAATAATATGACCGAGTAGAGTCTCTTAAAAATTTTTGTTCTGGGCTTAAATCATAGTCAACGTCAAACGATGTTATCAATCTTGGCAATTGATTAAAGATAGTTTTGCAGCTAAAAATAGAAATAAAAAATGCATTTCAGCAACGATGCTACGAACAAGAGTTAACGGTTATTTTGAGTTAAAAAGTGTTGTTTCGTAGATACGAGTGAAATATAAAAAGATAAATACCAATAACAAACTGTTATTGTTGATGATTGTTAGAGATACTTATAAATAAATTTAAGGAAAAAATTAAAATACGTCTGAAAAAGACTAGTAAGCACAGTCAGAACAAGCTGCTATGTGTTTTATTTAAAAAACACCACGATCCGTACAATATAGTAATATATTTCAATATTTTTCCGACACTCCTATCGAATTTCAAGCTAAGGAGAATTGCGTTTATTCGCAAACACGTAGTAGGCTGGGTTTGAATCTGCGTCTGAAATGACACAATTCAGACGCACTAAAAGTCGCTAGAACAACTGAACGCAATGGGGATGTTGCATCACTTGCAAAAAGTAGGAAGACAAACTTTACTTGGTAAACTGAAAGCTCACACGCAACACGAAAGAAATGGGAAGTATTCTCAAGTTCCATAGCAAAACCTTTGAACAGCGAGTTGATACAATTGGTCTCTGAAAAATGTTCCTTCTTGGAATCATTAGATTTGAAGGTTAATAGATAAAATCTCTAGTTGCAATCTAATAGATCTCAAAAATCCCAGGCTAATAGTTGATAGCTATGCATCAATAAAAAGTCTGGCATTGCTGTTTTCTGATTATCCGTTTTAATAACTGTTTTTGATTCTGATCACCAGCCCAATTCATACATCAGGCTATAGCACATTTCCTGCACTAGACAATGGCATTCAATTTTTATAACTCACAGGCTATTCAATAAATTTAAAAAATCTCGATGGAAGACAAGCTTGAAATCATGTCTACCAATATAAATTATAGCTTTATATTCAAATTGAAATACAAATAAGCCCGCCCACCTATGTCTCTATCACAAACAATCCATGATCTAGCCGCACGGTCCTTCAGCTTCGATTCCAAGGAGGTCACGCAGCAGAAGCTTTTTTTTTACCTGCATGAAGATATACGTGGAAAAAAATGTTGCAGCAGCGTCTCATCAGATTGTTCTGTGTGCTTTAAATTGTAGCCATCGGATCTTTCATTTGCAGCTGTCAAGAACTAACAATTCCACAACCTGAGTTAGTTTCAAGTGATATAACCAAATTTTCCAGTGGCATTCAGTCAATAAACAAACTTCTTTCAAAACATATTTTAAGAAAAACAAATGTACATTATATAAATGGGTGAATGATATGGGTAATACTTACGGTACAGTATTTCTCCACGGTTTCAAGATTTTTGGCTTATCATTAGGAAATGCTATCAGTGCATCGTTATGTTTGTTGCATTGTAGATGTGACGTGTCCAACATTGCAGCAATGGGTTTTTCAATTTTTGAACTAAATTTTACATCATCCACCAAATAACCAACTTCATTATGATTCATTGGAGTTATTCCCGGTAGGAAATATGGTTTTTTCTTCTTAAGCAACATGCGATCTTCTGTATAATCCCCGGAATAAACAATGTCAAATTGAATGGTCTTAACTTTCAACAAATTATTTCCTTGTTGGAAGAATACGTCTAATTTTACTTTTGCTAATGCATCGCCCATTTTGGTAGGCCTGACCTTCAACGAAACTTCTACAGGTTCTCTCGGAGGCAAATATATAGTTTTCGGCTCTAGTTCAACACTGGGAGCCTGAAAAATTATTTCCGATTACTGACAACGGGTCAAGTCAATAAAATATATGTTTATACCTTCTTGTACTTCATTACCAAAGGAAGTGTTTTGGAATTATTCATAATTTTTAAAATTTCTGTATGCGTATCATACACTTTTAAATCCTTTAAGTACAATTTTTCAGGGTGGATTGATACTTTTGGCAGTTCTACTTCTCCATAAAGTAAAATGGTCACGCTGTCATTAGGAATAAGCATAATTTCCTGTTGCTTGCCTGTTGCAGTTGTAACAATGGATGAAACAGAAACACTCTCTAGAACGTAAACAGATAACAAGAAAACTGAAAAATAGTATTTTTTATAGTATTTGTTTTAGTTTGTGTTTACCTTATGTTTAGCCTAATAATACGAGCCCTAACAACTATATGTTCGGACGACGCCCAAAATTCTAATTGAATAATTATAATTTGGGCGCGGAATATATGCAGTTCAATTCAATCAAAATATGCGCATATACGGTATAACCTGTTAATAACGGCTATTAAAAAAGTAAACACTATTGGCCGTTATATACGAGTGGCCGAAATTACCAGGATTTCTGTTTCACAAAGAAATTATAATTAGGTTTTATGATTTTTTAGTTACATATTTTATTATATATTTTTAAAGTAAATTATAAATATTACACTCACAGAATATTAGAATACACTCACCAGTAACAACTCACGATCTCATATTAAACAAATACAAACAACAAATTAACAAGTCCACCAACACTAACAGAGAAGATTTGATAAAAAAAAATGCGAAAACAATTTATTGAAGATTTTGACATCGACACCTCGGTCGTCTTTTTTGGTAACCATATGTTTGTGTTGATGTTCGACATGCTCCTACCTAACAAAAACGCCTCAGCAGAACCCCATGAACAATTAAAGCAAACAATCACTAACATAGACCCTTCAACATGAGACTACTTTACGCCAACATCAACGGACTTAACCGTAAAAAAAACACACAGACAGAGACTGCTGCATATTTGTAGAGACTAAAACCAAACTAGGACAGACACCAACGTACAGAAATTGGCAGTATATCTATAGGCATGGAAATACCATTAATCATGCCAGGGGCGGGGTCGCAGCTCTTCTAAAACCAAAATTTAAGCTTGGAAGAGCAAATCCTCCTTCCCTCAACCACTCTCTGAACGACTGCATACATTTTACGATACCCTACCTAAATGACCTGATACACATTTTTCTGATATACATACACCCACACTCCAACTTAGAACAAAACCTATTGACCAAAGCAAGCATCTATAAAAATGTAATAATTAAAGGCGACTTTAATTTGAACAAAAACAAAACGAAACAGCTTAAACGATTTTTACAAAATTCGGACTTTATAAAACAGCACACCCCACCAACTTTTCCGATGCCCGCAAACCCAGATTCAACACCAGACGTTCTACTTCACACAAGAAACTTAACAAACACCATCAACAACATAAACTTATCCAAAGAACTTGGATCCGACCACCTGTCTATTACGTCTAACATAGAATTACAACATACGCAACCTACCTCCAGTACACCTCCTATAGACAAAAAGTTAAACCTAACAAAGACTGACATAGACAAAGTGAAACAACATATACATGACTACATTCAATAGCAAGCACAGCCCATTTCAATAGAAACCAGACAACAACAACTTTCACTCGCCATAGGAAAATTTAGCCCAGAAATAAAAAATGCTTTCTACCGACATACACTACCCAAATTCATACTGAGACTCATAAAACAAAAGAGAGAACTGTACAGACTATATACAAACACTAAAAATAACGACCTAAAAAAAAACTGAACCAACTCAACAGAAACATTAAATCCTTGATTGGACAATACTGACAAGACAAATGGCTAGAAACATCTAAAGAAATACAAAATGGCAAAGGGAAAACATACTGGCGAAAAATTAAGAAATTAGCACATTGCAAAAAAACTAACACTACTGACACAAGTGACGACAACGGAATAGAACGTTACACAGACAAAGAGAAGGCTGACGCGTTCGCCAGACACTATCAAAGCGCCTTCCGCATATCGACAAACCCTAACTTCGACAATGACAACTGGAACTTGATTAACGACTGACACTTGAACTATTTTAACAGCTCACCAAACTACACCTACAAACTGATCACAGACACAGAGTACGATGAAGCCCTAGCGCACAGCAAAAACACTGCACCGGGGAAAGATAAAATTAAGGCAAAACTCTTGAAAAGCATAACTCAAGAAACACACAAACTGATCCTAACTGAATTGAACAACTGCATCACAAATAACAAAATTCCAAAAACATGAAAAAACGGTTTTACCGAGCAATTACAGACCAATTACATTACTCTCAGTACTTAGCAAAGTTTTTGAGTACATAATAAAGCAGCAACTTGAAAAACTGATCGGAAAATATATACCTACCTACCAATTTGGTTTCAAACAACATCACTCGACTATTCATCCGCTCTTTATTATGGCCAACAATGTACAAACAACTCACCTAACTGACAGAAAGTCGGCGTGTTTTTTCATGGACATTAACAAGGCCTTTGACAGTGTCTGGCATATGGGCTTACTCTACAAACTTCACAAACTCCATACACCAACATATCTACTCCACATCATAAAAAACTTACTTGAAAACAGACTACTACAAGTAGGAATTGACAACACATTCTCTTTTTCTTTTTCCCCTGAACAAGGACTCCCGCAAGGTTCCCCGCTCTCACCGTTTCTCTACAATATATACATTACAACTTACCAGACAAAAATCAAATCGACAGATCGGCATACATATTACAATACGCAGACGACACGGCACTTATTGTACATGACAAAACTACTGAGAGAGCAGCTCAAAGACTCCAAACACTAACAAACAACACAATGACATGGTTTTATAAATGGAGACTAACACCAAACGCGTCAAAAAACCAACTTCTGCTCACAAACCACAGACTCAACGCTGACTCCCCTACAATAACTGCAGACTGCCAAACGGCACAACCAAAAAACGACGTAAAATACCTTGGAATCACAATTGACCACAAACTTAAATTCACTAAACACATACGAAACATCAGGGCAGAAACAATAAAGAGAACAAAACACTTCCGATCACCAACCTACAAAGACAGATGAATTAGCACAAATACCGCCACCAAAATATATAAAGCTATTTGTAGACCCTTGCTAGACTATGGACATATACTCATGACCAACGGAAGAGAAAGGACAAAACGTTATATACAAACAACAGAACAAATTGCACTAAGACTAATAACACGAATAAGACACCCCCAAAACCCACTACACAACCCCTCCACCCAACTACTATACAAACGCACAAACATGACAAAGATTTCGGAAAGACTCATACATCTACAGACAAAATGGACAAACAACCCCTACAACTCGACCATACTGAATCCCCTTTGTCTTACAAGACCAACCAGACAATCCCCCTTCCGTTTCCCTACATCAACGCTACTCGAACTCTTACAATAGCAACTGACTACCGGACAATAAATCTAAGATCTCTGTTTGACAGAAATAAAATTATTAAATTATTAACCTAGAATAAGATAATTTTTACCTTTATTTGTTTGTTTAAATTAAGACAGCATGTACTAAACAAGGGCAGAAGGACCGATAGGTCCATAGCCTTTTTTAGAAATAAAGATGTTTACTACTACTATAAATATTATAAACATACACACAATATGTATACGAAACACATAAATTCAAAAAAATATACAAAAAAATTACTTCAATCATACATTAAAAATATTTTAAAAACGTTTTAAGCTTTTTTAAAGTATGATTCAATCTTTGTTTGTTTTAAATTTTTTAGCTTTGACTTAAAAACTTCAGCTTCACATAGGAATAAAATTCGAGATGTCTTCGTAAAAAGGTCACCATTGTTGGTGTACAATACAACATATCGTTCTGTATGTCTCTTAATTTTGAACACACTTCGCTCATATAAAGGCTCATATATATGGACAAAGGAGGCTTTGGAGTATCACATTCATCCACATCACTATTATCAGAGATATGCTCTTCATCTTTATTGCACAGTTCCTCAACAACTTCCACAATACTGAAGTTGGGGCTCTATGTAGGCACATGACTATCAATAGAAGCAAATTTATCTAAATCCTCAATTTCTTTACGAAGTGTAAGAAAAATTTGGGCAAGAGGTACAATTTCGTTTTCTTCGTCAACATTTCTATTTTCGTTAATTTCGCTGAATCCGGCCTTGGAAATACAGTTCTTAATTGTAAAAGGAGATTTTTCCAAGCTGTTGTAATCCATATAAGCGCATTGGCTAAATTTATGTTTTTTTTTCAGAATTCTGAAAATCATTTTCGCTGTCAATAAACGTTAGAAGTCTTTTAACAAAAAAAATCAATCAATTTGAAATTCTGAATGATTCCTTGCTCTAAGGACTTGGAATGCGAAGTGGTGTTTGGCGGCAGAAAGATTAGTTAAACATTTTCTAATGGAACATTATGATGTGACGTGGCATTTTCCAAGAAAATAAGAATTTTTCTATTTTGTATTTTTCATTTTATTGTCAAATTTTTTTACCTTTATTTGTTTGTTTAGATTAAGACTGCATGTACTAAACAAGGGCGGAAAGACCCATAGGTCGATAGCCTTTTTTTAGAAATAAAGATGTTTACTACTACTGTCAAATTTATTCAGCCATCTGGTCATAATTTCAGTTGTCATCCACGCCTTCTTTTCTAATTTTTCAACATGATTACCTTTGAAACAGGGATTTTTACTTTTTAACAATGATAATAAAATAAATAATACTTTAAAACAATGGTTTTTCTTTTTCACCTTCCATATTTGCTCACAGTAAAATAGTCAAACGTTGTTTTGCTGCCTTCTTCCCTGTACAATTGTCATTTTTTAAAGCAAATGTTTTATTTGGCATAGCGCGGTAATAAAGACCTGTTACTTCAGCATTATATACATCTCGTGGAGAATAGTTTCTAAATATCAACGGTAACTTGGTTTTCCAGGCCTCTACATTGTCTAAATTAATTTCTACTCTGACTCACCACAAATTGATTTAAAAGTTATACTGTGTCGACGGCAGAAACTTGCCAACCATCCATTTGATGCTGTGAAATTTTCCAACTTTATATTGCTTGCTGCCTCCAGTGCTTTTTATTTAAGTAGAAGTCCAGATATCGAGATCGCTTTATTTATGGCTTTGCAAAACCAATTGTAGACCACTTGATCCACTGCCAATCCTTCCGTCTTCGGAAATTTGAGTTTTTGCTTCAAGTTAACACCTTCCTCAACCATCTTTTTTAAATCAGTTTTGTTTTTCAATATGCCGTTAATTTCAGTTTTTCCGACTCCAAATTTTTCGGCCAACGTTCGCGAACTTAACGCATACTGTTCACTCTGCACGATTATATTTATTTTCTCTTTTAGAAACAAACGTTTTCTTTTTAGTGAGATAGTTAAGAACTGAATCCGGAAACAACTTTAGAGAAACAGGTAACAACGATAACTGAAAGAACATTTATAATGGTCCCTGTGGCTTTTATAACTATATATATAAACTAAATATATATGGTTTATGCACGCGTACGGAGTGTGATCGCTCGGACTTGTTAGCTGGTTTTATTCAGTAAGAACAGTGTACGATTTGTTATTTTTTGGCATGAATGGAAGTAGTGGTGGGGTCGGTCAGACCAGTGCAATAAAGAAGAAATCTTCCGGAAAGTATACCCGAAAAGCCAGACCTTTATCCCTAACAGCAGCCGAAATAAACGAAATTGTCATAGGGCCAGAAAGCCTAAAATCTATATGTCTGATCTAAAAAAATAATAAGAGAGGAATCCATGAAATGATGCAGATCAAAAAACACCAGAATGCAATGAATTTTAGATCAGACACAGACAATCTGAGCTCAGTGTATCACACACTAATTAGATGATCGCATGCATGAACTGAATGGACCAGGTAAGTGAAAAGTAAACAGCTGATATTGAGGAATTGCAGAGCAATTCCAAGAGTGCAAAGAAAAGGCGAAGTATAAACAGGTTTTTTTTCGTTCCCTCGCTCGATGTCGAATAAAATAGGGAATTTCAATGTCCAGTCAAATGTGAAGGTAGAAACATCTAGACATGTAAGTTAAATTTAAATCTCTAAACAGTAGATTCTAGTCTTTTCCCGAACATGTTTATCTTGACTCATCACCTGAAAACCAATGTTCCTAATTGCACTTTTTAATATGTGTGTGATTTGTATTTTAATATGTGAATTTTGTGAAAGTTTTTTATTTAAATTGATGATAAATGTAAAAATATATATTTTAGACAATCTAATGATGGTGGAGAAAGACACCGAAACGTATTTGTAACATTTTAAATGGTAAACAATAAAATTGACTGAAACCCAGGAATTTTTGAAATTACCTAGAATGAATAGCAACATAGAAATCGAATTGCCAGGTATTAACTTTCCCAGTGTTATTAACGTAATTGCGAGACGGAATTGCCGAAATCCCAGTAAAGAGATCTGGATACTGGAAGCACCGTCTTGCGTTGCAAAGCGGTTCTTAAATTGTGGTCTTTGACCTGATGAGAGTGTACGTAGAAGAGCATTTTAACTTGGCAATATGCTTCAACTGTTCAGGTTTTGAACATGTGGCCAAATATTGTAAGGAACCACCATGTTGCTACAAATGCTCAAGTAATGACCATGGTGGCAAATATTTCGGGGAAAGACTATTAAAGACTTTTTAACTATGAAGAGCTGTGTAAACATTCAGCTAGATATGTAGCATGCCCTGTATACCAACGGAAAATAAGGATCTTTAAGACTCAAATTAACTACACAGATCATTTTTTACAATAAACAATCAACACAATATCCCAAGGTTAACACATAAATGTCGAGGTAAAAACCGTTTCAGTATCATCCAGCAGAACATACAATCAATGGGAAACTCACTTGATCAAATTGTTGATATGCTGAATGACCATCAGGACTGTCAAATACTTTGTGTTACTGCGTACTGGAAAACCGAAGAACAGTTAAAGTGTTTTTCGATCAAAAACTTTAAGCTAGTGTCAGTTTTCTGCCGGAAAAACGGAAAACACGGCGGATCAGCAATATACATTTAAAAACGGGGAAATTTTAAAGTGCGATCGAATCTGAATAGACTGTCAGTACAGTTAGTCATGGAAGTTGCAGCTGCGGAAAGTAATTTTGGCAACCTAAAGGTAATTATTGTATCCATATGTAGCCCAGCTAGTGGAGATTTGAAGGTTTTCATCCAAAGAATCGAGAAATTTTTAACTGTCATTTCCAAAGAAGAGAAAAACGTATTTATTGTTGGCGACTTTAACATTGAAATGCTGGAAGAAATAAATGGAAATCAGAATTTCTGTGCCTAATGCGGTCTTTTAACCTAGCACCAACGAACGAGACCTGAGGACACTCGTATCTACGCATGACAACGCCTCTAGCTGTATAGACAATATTTTGACAAACGTTGATTTCATGTCAGAAATTGACAAAATTTTATATCAGATCACACTGGCCAGAAGATCATCTTTGAAGCTAAAACAACAAGTAATTTAAAATTTAAATGTATTTTCTCTAGAAAAAACAAGGATGATTTTCTGCAGTTTGCAAGGGCAAGATTGGACAGAAGTAAAGGGTGTTTTTTTAGAGGCATAGAACTTTGAAATGGAATAAAACAAGGACGAATTTTTAAAATTCACATGAAATTGACTTTATTCAAAAGACTATCTTTTGGAATTATAATTTAAATATGATTTCTGGCATATGACTGCCACGGCTGGCTCGGACGTCATCTAATCTCGAGGTTCAATTTTCAATCACTTTTTCCAACATTTGTGGCCGTATATCGGAAATAACGCGGCTAATGTCCTCCAAGAGGTCGATCGTTTCGGGCTTATCGGCGTAGGCGAGCGACTTCACATATCCACACAGAAAATAGTCTAGCTGCGGTAAATCGGACGATCTTGGAGGCCAATTCACGGATCCGAATTGTGAAATTATGCGGTTACCATATCCGGAAACTTTGCAGTTTAGTTTTGCAACGGAAATTTGCAGTTTAGTTGCTAGTTCGTGCTCAAGATAAAGATACTGATCTGATGACTTATGACAAAAATATTCCAATGACTGATGAATTCTTATTTATCTCGGTTCGGTAAGTGCCCAAACCGAATTTCGAATCGTATATCATTAAAAGAATGCAGTGTTGGCACAAATTGAAGCACTCAATCGATTTGTCGTCTGGCGTACGGCGAAATATATAAATGAGTTTACTGATATATGAGTTTACTGCAACATAAACTGCGCCGGTGAGTTACTGCGCGGCATTCCGCCGGCACTGCTCCGGCTCTTGAAGATTCACTGAGTTACCGACTCATAAATACTTACATACTCATACATGGCTTATATTGTTTCAATCACTAGACTCTGAGAATCGTGATAAAAGATCAGAGTTCTTTTCCTACCCTATCCACCGACTATACCTGAGTCAAAAAAGTCCAGGGTATACTCATATGTGCGTAAAACTAATCAATAAATTACCTACACAAATCAGACAAAATAAAGGTCTGGCTATTTTTAAAAAAGAAATTAGAAAACTGCTGGTCAGTCTGGAGCCATATACCCTGGATGAATATAGGTACACGTAAGTAAATAGTAAGTAAATAGTAAGTTACTTTTCAGTTATTAAGCATTAGTGTTAATAACTGGTAAAGAATTAATTTTTCTTTTTCAGAACATAAATACTTTTGATAGCTTGGTGCGAACTTATTGACGTAATTTCATTTGTTATCTTCTCTGTAACAAGTAAATTAAATAAATAAAAATAAAATAAAATAATTTTGTAGAAGAAAACCCGGAAACAAGCAGCAGAGAAATAGCGCTAAAGGTAAATATTTCTCATGTATGGACAATTTTAATTCATAATTTATTATATCCCTACAACATTCAAAGAGTGCGGGCACTCCTCGTTGCTTTCCATTAGGTTTAAACTTGTATCGTTGGCTTTTCCAATGCTTATTCAAAATCATTTGTTTCACAATCAAATCCTGTTTTCCCATGAAGCAAGTTTTTTAACCCAAAGCTATATGCAATTTTCATAACATTCATTTGTGGTCAGAGGAAAATCCACACGCAATACAGTGATCACATTTCCAAGAAGAGTTATCTGGTAACGTGTGGGCAAGATTAATTGGACATTATTTGATAGCCAAATTCTTTCTTCCGAAAATATTAAAGAACGAGAGATATATTTTTTGAGAAAAATTTTCAAATGTCCAGATATAGGCGAAATAGAAACTCAAATGATCGAAGCACTCATCAACAAAGTCAGTAAGATCACATTTTGTCACGCCAACTTAAAAAAGGATCCCATATGTGCAATGCAACTTTAAATACCTAAAATCGTTACAATTGATCAACCGGTTGACGTTCTGGAACTTAATAGGATAAGCCACATTGTAAAAATCGCGAAATTTTTTAATCGTTCTTCCGTTTATTAAACTAAATTACATGCAAACTCCCTTTTAAAGCATAAGAACCAAATATGCTGTAGATGTCAGCTAAGATACAGTGAAATAACATGCTGCATCTGCTAGAATAAAAGAACACGATTGCTTGCCTCTATAACCGTTTGATGCCTGCAGTATAAGAAAGGTTACTATTTACCCCTTTTCAAACGCACTACCATAGTTGAAATAAACCGAAACAATATAAAATATATTAAAATAAGTTAGGTGGAAACAAGTCTAATAAGAAGTACAGTAAATATACAGAGTGTCCAAGCTTTTATGATCAAAACCACAAGTATGAATAGAGAAACGTATTTTAAAATATGTTTCTCATACGAATATAGAAAGGTCCGTTTTCCGATGGGACACCCTGTATAACGATATTCTAGTATAGCTCACCTGATACATATACACTTTGACCGGCACACCCACTCTCGTACAGCGCACCTACAAATAATTGGTAATAAATTGATACGAAAAATTGCTTAATGCTGCCATACGCCTTTGAACTCTGCACGGATTTCCATCAGCTCTGCATTTCATAACTGCTACAATTACTGTACAGATATGAAAATTGGGTTTATTTTCAGCTTTTTGGGGGCTGTAGCTACAATGTGCCTACTTTATGATGGATTATGCCTAGGAAAGTACAACGCTTACGTAATTGTCATAATACATTTTTGATCTTTATGTAATCGGCCTTCCACGGGATGTATGCCAAATTGTTTAAAGTTTATATCTTTTCCAGAAAGATCATTAAATGGCTGAAACAGTAACGTGATTTTAACGTAATTATGTCAGCATATTCTCTAAAATATAATTTTACAAAGAAAGGGTATTAGCTATTACTAATGCATGAAGCGCAAATAAAGTTAATCTTATACACAAAAGTTGATATATCTGCTATGGTCCAGTATATTTACAAGAATCTTTTCAGAATAATGATCGTAGCAACAAATTTCAGATTTAGTATCTTTCACAATCTCTGCTCTGCGATAAGTTATAGTACAGACAGTTCTTGTATGCTGTTTTCAAATAAAAACAATTATATCAATATACGAGTTAAGCTTTGTACCACCAAAATTACTTTTTTTTAAATATTAATTTGAAACCCACGAGTTACAATATATCGATGCTTAGTTTGCTTAAAGTAACAACTGATTATACAGTGTGCATTCTGCATAGGGTGTTTGTTATAGGTATATACAGGGTTTCCCGAAATTAGGTGGCCAATCTGAAACAGTGAAATCTGTTCTGAAAAATAATATTAATTTTTCAAATGAACACCTATCGAAAAATGCTCCCTAAGGGAGCTACGCTTTCTTTTAGAGGGGCCCAGTAGTAGGGGTTTTTGCAAATTATTTCTAAACGGTTGAACTTAAAGACGTATATTTTAGGAACTTTAGATCTGAAATTAAAACTGTCAGAATTTCATCATAGACGTATCATTTGGAGGGGTAGAAGTACAAAAAAGCTCTAACTTTTTTATGAGACTATAAATCATTCGGTTTCTCCAAGGGTGATTCAAAATTGGCGTCATTCCTTTTAACTCACACTTCAGAGATTAGCTCACTTAGAGAGCCCAAGAAAAATATTTAAAAACTTTTTTCGAGAATTTCTAAAAGATATTACCAGTTGAAAATCGAATGTTAACCTTGTTATTAAGTATTATTTAAAATGGTCCCATATTTGATTAGGATATTGGAATATTTAAGTATGCGAAAATAAAACATACGATCTACTTTAAATTATGAAAATTGGGGCCACCCCGATTAAATTTCCCCGAAATCTTCAGCTGTCACTAGGTTACCGACTGGGGATTATTACTAACGAAATTGTCACAGTCTGGATTGTGACAAAAAAATTGTGACAGTCTGGATAACTGGAATTTGAGAGCACATGGAAAAGGGACATTGGTAGCACGAGGAACCGGCGATATTTGAAGAAGGCGGACCAAACACTCCGCCGATATTTGGGCAAGCGCTTTTAGCTCAGATCGATTCGGTACACCCATCAACGGAAGAGAAGGACCATGATGAGAAGGACATTTTCGATGACCAACTCACCAGAATTCTCAACTCGATCCCCAAGCAGGATATGTTATTAGTACTGGGCGACTTCAAAGCAAAACTGGGTAGCGAAGACTGGTTAAGACCACATGATGGACGACATAGCCCACACAATGTAAGAAACAACAACGGACTCCGGGTAGCAAATCTAGCAGGACTCAACAATCTCATGGTCAAATTTACTATGTTTGAACACAGAGATATACATAAGCAGACGTGGGTATCCAATGATGGTATCACCAGAAACCAAATAGATCACATCCTAATAGATTCCAGGCACTGAAATTACATCATAGACGTTAGAAGTAAAAGAGCAACTGAGGCGGACTCGGACCAGTTTCTGGTATGTGCCAAAACAAGAATAAGGATCAAGAAACAGAGGTCGACAACAAGCAAATAAGACAGCTAAATGGGACACGGATAAACTAAAGAAAGAGGAAGCCCGCGCTAACTACAAGTCTAAAATTGCAACTAAAATGCGGGATATTCCAGAAACGTGTAAAAATAACGCTAAAATGATAGAACATCAGAAGAAACCAATACAAGTCATCGAAGATAGTGGAAGACATAACAACAGCAGGGCATTCTTTAATAAAACATCTCGAACTAAAATGGGCATTAAACCGCAAACAAGTAATATAATACGGAAAGATAATGGTGAACTCATCACCGGCATTACAGAGGTATTAAAAACATGAAAAGAACATTTTCAGAAACTCCTCAATATAACAAAGGACGACACAACAAATATACCTGGGTATTTAACCGCCGAAATGGAAACCGAGAAACCAACACTAGAAGAAGTGACTACGGCCATACAACGCCTAAAAAACAACAAAGCGCCAGGATATTATCCCAACTGAATGTCTGAAAATGTGAGGTCAGTACGCATGAGTTAATCGTACTAATATGGGACAGCGAAACATTACTGGAAAGCTGAAATAAAGTGTTATAATACCGCTACATGGAAAAGGAAGCTATCAGGTATGCAAAAACTACAGAAGAATATCTCTCGTCAACACCGATTATAAAGTGCTTGCAAACGTGATTGTAATCCGCATTACACCATACGCGAAAGTATCGATAGGTGAATATCAGTGCGGCTTTAGACCAGGAAAGTCAACGATAGATTAAATCTTCACTCTTCGCCAAATCCTCCAAAGACACTGGGAATTTGATAAGGACCGCCACCAACGATTTATCGACTTCCAACAAGCCTATGATAGAGTGTTACGAGACCATGCGTGGGCAGCCATGACAGAATGTGGAATCCCAAAGAAAATAATCAATATTACAAAAGTGTGCATGGAGGGAAGCCGGTGCTGTGTTAAAGTTGAGAACAACATGTCAGAAAACTTTGTGGTGGACAACGGCCTGAAATAGTAGTCGATGGAGGCAAATTGTGCTTGCAGCCAAGACCCACATAGGGTTGTATTGCTACTTGAAGAAGAAGAGTCGGTTTCCTTTTATGTTGTTTAAGAAATTAGATTTAGTTAGCAGACGGTAATTGTGGTCGTCAAACCACACGTTTCTTGTTTTATGTGTAAGTTTTATCGTGGATTATTTCAGCCAATGTATTGAGTTAGTATTTCGGCAGCATAATCAACAGGATATAAAATGAATGTAGATTATACTAATCCAACGAGCGCATTGCAATAAGCGCTGAACTAGATCTTGAATGCTTTAGTTAGTTTTATAAATTGTTATTTCCACTCTTCGATTTCGGAATTGAATTGAAAGGTGCCTATGGAACATCTACCTAACGTACTAATGTACATTTTTCATTTCCGCAAAATTTGGGTAGTAAAATGTAAATCGAGAAAACACCCAGACTATTCTCGCCTTTTAGGTATTTCCTAAAAGTATTTCCAGTCCTATGATGTGGACCATATCATGTCAGGCGGCGATCCTCAAACGTATTCAATATCAAAGTGTAAACTTTACTGTACGTTATTTACAATGCTGTCGTGGGTTCAGTGATAGCTTGAATTAAGTACAATCAACAGATTGAAAAATCTGAATTTGTTGATAGAATGTTGATTTTAGTCGTGATATTAGACCTTTCTGCAAATCCGTGTAGCGAAAACCCTTTTTTTTATAAAATTATGAAATGTTTAAGAAATAATAAGTAATTAATAGTCTGTGTAAACTTACAAGTTGCTTGTCGTCTGTAGTGACACCAATTACACAAAATACTGCAGACGTCGAGCTGTAATTCTTAATGACAACATTTCTATCCTGTTGCAACCCAACAAAAGTTTTAGGAAAAGTGAGAACTAAAATATTTCGGTTAGCTAATGGATAGTCGACTTTCAATCCTGGTTGAATAAAATGTCCTTGAATGTGAACCCTTTGAAGAGGCTCAGTTTTGATCCAAAATTCTTGATTGAATTCTCCTTCACAAGTACCGAATACCTCTACTGCTATTTGCTTTGATTCTCCAGGCTGAAAATGATAAATCACTTTACTAATCCGCCAAATGTATTAGAACTTATTGATTGCCAGAAAAATGAGTTAGAAAAAAGCTTGTTGGGTCTGCAAAGCGGACATTCACAATTTTTAGTAGGCGATGGGTCTATCTCACCTTTGCCATTTACCCTATCAAATCATTCAAATTTGAAGCAGAAGATAATAATGCTTTCTAGAGAGTCTGCGATTCATCGAACGAAATTATTAGTATTGTAAATATAACATTTATTATGTACTACATTAACAAACAATGTCTTCGTGCTTGCAGTTTCAAGATTTAAGTAATTATCTAATTATTTACTTTGAATTAATTTTAAATATGTTTTTGACAAATTTCTGTAATGTTTGACCCACATTTTCCAACGATTCTGTCTTTACTAACTACTAAAATTGTTTTCAGAAATACTTAAAGAGCGCAATCCATCATCATAAGAGCATAAACATAAGAGTCTAATACATACATTGGGCGCCTCCCCAGGTCGCGGATAGGGGAATGCCTCTCAGATATGAGTGGTATCGGGGAAATGAAATACCCTGGGCGGACCAAATCGAACCAAATTCGGCGGCTACACAAAGGGTCGACCCCAGGTTAAGGGCGGCTGGAACAAACTCGCCAACCCGTTCGGCAAGCGTTTTAAACTGCCATTTCCTTCAGTAAAAACCATACAAAGGTCGCAAATTAAAAACACATTAGCATAACATTAACGGTGGGTAGAGTTCCTAACTCAAAATCCCACTCCAATATGGACAGCCTCACGGATACTGGGGGAGGCAGAAAATCGACAAGATATAATACACACGCACAGACTAAAGAACAACGGAACAATCACAAAATCCAAATCGCGACATCTAATATCAGGACTATGAGAACACAAGACCACCTGGAAGAATTGGAGCAAGAAATACAAGCTATTAACTGGGATATTATTTACGAAACGAGACTCCAGGGAGATAAAAAGACCATCGTAAAATCTGGACACACTTTATATCAAAATAACTCAGATCAAAACAACAGCCAAGGAAGTGTGGCGTTTATGGTCTAGTTATATGATCACTTATGCGAACCACTATGTATTTCACACCATAACTGTCGATCCAGCATTTAATTACTATATAAGCTGCGCATTCGACATGAGTAATTAGTCTTAAGTCAGTAGGTAAGGCAGTAACATCTCGCTGTTGTAAAACATTTTGGTTTGTAAAATAAACGGTTTTTAAAAAAACAAGTTTTTACAACCAGAAACAAAATTGGCGCAGTCGGTAGGATCCTTTCAGTGCGGTTACAGTTTTCAAGTTTTGTCGAAAAATCGATGTACAGTGAAAACCTTCCTGTGAAATCACGATCTCTGAAAGTTTTCGAGAATTCGATCGTGCAGAGAAGTTCTGTGTAAAACGAGAAAAACCAGTGACCAACACCTCTGTTTCAACAGTCCAGAAAGAATACCCTCAACAGCAGAGCTACATCTTTCATCCCTCTACTTAGACTCCTAGCAACGCATCGCCTTTTGGTTGTCCAACAACGAAGCAGCTAGTAAGGACATATTGGCCTAACGCTAGTGTCCACTACGTACGAAGTCGTACCTGGATAGTTTATCTTCCCGCAGCGGCATCGTTCGATACAGGAGCAAGATTGGAAAAATCGTAAGCGATTCATCCTATAATTGTACAGCCTGTTAAATAAGAAGAATTTTTGAAGCAAAGAAGTTTATTGAAACAAAGAAGTTAAACAAAGAATTGAATTGAATTTTGAATTGCATTTTTTGAATTGAATGAAAGAGTTCAAAAAAGTAGCCTTAGGGGATATTACATATCCAAAACGTAGGTTATCAATCGCTAGCAACGCTAGTAACGCTTCTAGTAGTGAACTAGATCAATCGCAATCGTTTCCAGATATTTCTGAAAGCATTTCTAGTCTATTTGAACCAATTTCAAATACAGTATCCATAAGTAAAATGGCTGACGCTTTGAGACCTACAGTATCACTTTTGAAAACCTTCGATGGTACTCCATCTCGCCTCGAGTCTTTTCTTAATCAAATAGATATCTTTTACAACAGATATTTTTCAAACGATCAATCCCAACAAGAATATGTTCTGCTTGCAATAAAATCGAAAATTTTAGGACAAGCCGAAGATTTTCTGTTAACTAGACCAGATCTGTTAACATGGGAAGAAATTAAAATTTCCCTTCGCCAAAAATTTAGTGACCCTCTTACCAGGTCAAATTTGCAACAACAATTAATATTTTTGTCGCGTAAAAGTGAATCAACCCAAGAATACATTCACAAGCTCAAAGCCTTGGTTACCCAAATTAGTACTAAGATCTGTGCAGAAGTTCCAAACTTGGAAGCACGTAACATATTACTTGCCCAAAATGAATTGACAGCTACTCAAAATCTTTTAGCTAACATTTCATCTGAATTGAGAACATTACTCATTGTACAAAATCCTCAAAATCTAAATCAAGCTACTGACATCATTACAAATTACGAAATTTTAATGAGCCAGAATAGTTTCAAAAACAATTTTGTTCAAAATCAGAACAAACCGCTTTACAAACTTTCGAACAACACAACACATTGTCCAACGAATTTTCAAAAACCGAGCATATTTCAATTCAAATCTCCATTTCAACAAAATCAACCCTTCCAAACAAGACCATCACAACCTTTCCAAGTGAAACCAAATCAACCTTTTCAGAATCAAAGTCAACACTTTCAAACAAGGTCAAATCAACCTTTTCAAATGAAACAAAACCCTTTCCAACCCAATCAATTCAAACCACAATTTCCAAAACAGCAATTCCCACAACCAATGTCTGGAGTAAGCACAATTCCAGCACAAAGAAATGATAATCAATTCTATAGGAACTCGATTCCACAAAGACCATTCAATCATTTCCAAACAACCGGAAAACCAAACTTTTCTTTTCGAGAAATAAGACATCTTGAAGACGAAATTGACGATGAAAATTACGATTTTTGTCAATATGATAGTGAATTAGAAATAAACGACCCTTCTGAAAATAGATATGAATATGATGATTTCGAAAAAGCTTCTTCAGAAGAGAACCCAATTGACCAATTTGAAAATTTTGAAACACCCAGTGCAAGAGAAAACCCTGGATAAACTTGAACAGTTTTCAAACAAACCAGTTACCGTACATCAAAATCCCTAAATACAACATTCGCCTTCTAATCGATACTGGTTCACATGCATCTCTTCTCAGACCATCATTGGCTGAATCTCTTTTTCCAACTTCAATAAAGCCTCACATAAGCACCCTTCAAACTTGAGCCGGTTCTAAGAAAGCTACGAATAAAGCAACAATTCCTTTATTCCTATGCTACGGAATATCTGAACCCATTGAATTCATACTTTTTCCCTTTCACGAGTATTTTGACGGCATTTTAGGCATAAAATACCTATGTAAATTAAACATAAATATTGACCTAACCAATCAAATATTAGGAAATCAATATCTTGAAATGCCTTTTCACTACAGAAACAATTTTGATAAATACAAAATTGAGTTTCCACCGAAAAGCACCAAGAAAATAATTTTTAAAACAAATTTACCCAATAACACTACGTGGATAATACCACATTATAAAGATAAAAATCTAGAAATTGAACCAACACTAGTAATCATAACTAACAACAGTTATATGGTTGATGTCACTAATCATTCTGATCGAAATGTTCTAATAGAATGCGATATTAATGAAAACATACTTTGTCCAGAGTCAATCGAACTAAACACCTACGAAATATATGATTGCGAAAACAATGAAAATTTGCCAACAAGAAAATTCTTCAACAACACAAAGAGTTCAAGTTGTCATGTCAATTTAAATCAATTAATCAGACACGATCACTTAAATTCGGAAGAAAAAATGCAGCTATTCCAACTAATACAAAGCTACAAGCAAATTCTTCACAAACCAGGAGATCCTTTAACGTTTACTAACGATGTAAAACATATAATCAACACATCTGACGAAATTCCAGTCCACACGAAAAGTTACAGATACCCTTATGTGCATAAAAAAGAAGTAAACAGACAAATTTCTGAAATGTTGCAATCGAACATCATTCGACCTTCCAATTCACCCTGGAGTTCACCAGTCTGGATAGTTCCGAAAAAGCTAGACGCATCACAGCAACAAAAATGGAGATTGGTAATCGACTACAGAAAACTGAATGAAAAAACAGTTGACGATAGATATCCATTACCAAACATATCAGACATACTTGATAAATTAGGACGTTGTCAATACTTCACCACATTAGATCTCGCCAACGGATTTCATCAAATTGAAATGGATCCAAAAAGTATTTCAAAAACTGCTTTCAACGTAGAAAATGGACATTACGAATTCACCAGAATGCCATTTGGACTAAAGAACGCACCATCCACATTCCAAAGAACAATGGATAACGTACTTAGAGGACTTCAAGGAAAAAACTGTCTTGTCTACATGGATGATATCATCATCTACTCAACCAGTCTACAAGAACATTTAAGTTCCTTAAAACAAGTTTTTGAAAGACTAATTTCTTTCAACATGAAGATACAACTCGACAAATCTGAATTCATGCGAAAACCAGTTGAATTCCTGGTACACGTTATAACGCCCGAAGGAATTAAACCAAATCCAAGAAAAATTGAAACCATCAAAAATTTCAAAATTCCCAACACTCCAAAAGAAATCAAATATTTTGTAGGATTTGTAGGATATTATCGTAAATTTATCAAGAACTTTGCAAAGATAACGAAACCATTAACTCATTGTCTTAAGAAAAACACTAAGATAATTCACAACAAGCCATTTGTTGACGCGTTTAATCTCTGCAAAAAGATTCTAATGAACGAACCCATTCTACAATACCCAGACTTCACAAAACCATTCATTCTGACCACAGATGCATCAAATTATGCTATCGGCGCAATTCCCTCACAAGGAACAATAGGAAATGACCTTCCAGTTGCCTACGCCAGCCGAACACTCAATCCAGCTGAATGCAATTACTCAACAATTGAAAAAGAACTGTTAGCAATTGTATGGGCAACAAAGTACTTTAGACCGTACTTATTCGACAGAAAATTTAGCATCGTAACGGATAACAAACCATTACAATGGCTATTCTCCATCAAAGAACCGAATTCCAAATTAGTTCGATGGAGACTGAAACTTCAAGAATATGAATACACGATCCATTACAAGAAAGGAACTCAAAATGCAAATGCAGATGCATTGTCAAGACCTCCAAAAGAAATCCATGCAATAGAAACAGTAAAACCACCCTTGACACACATGTCAGCTGTTTGCAATGAAGACAATAAAGAAAGAGATCCGCACGCATGGACTGATAAAGTAAAACATTTCTTCGAATCACAAGAAAGATTGTTTAATTCACCAAAACAGGTAAACCCAAAACCGAAAATCAATATCATATCGGATATCCAAATAAAACCACCCGACAAAAAGTATGACAGTCTCAAATCACGGAAAAACACACCAGAAGTTGTGGCAGAAACTTCAACTTCAAGGAACGCAAATCCGCCAGAAGATAATAATTGAGACACCGTAACTATTCACACGTCAAATGAAGAACCCATTTTAGGAGCACCCTACGTCCATAAAAGTTTAAATACTTTCAAGAATCAACTGATAATCAAATGGACCAAAGCGGATAAACCTTACACAAGTTCAAAAAGGTTATTCGAATCCAAAAAAAGAATAATTCTATTTATCAACAACAACCCGATAACTCACGAAATACATGAAATCATTAGAGACTATCTATCCCCTGATACATATGGCATGTATTTCCCTGATAAAGAATTAGAGCCTTTAATAATAAGAATTTTCCAACAAACATTTATTAATAGCTCTTACAAACTCTTCATTTCAAATACTCTATTAGAAGACGTCGCGGATCCCGAAGATCAAAAGAATATAATCGAAAGATACCACACCAGCAAAACGTCACACCGAGGAATGACGGAAAACATTAAAAACATCAAACAATGTTACTATTGGCCTAGCCTAGAAAGAGACGTAATAAATTATGTGAACACTTGTGAAACTTGTCAGAAAACGAAGTATGATCGACATCCATACAAAGTGATCTTCAAACCAACACCAACAGGAAACAAACCGTTTGAACACCTATATATGGATACATATTCAATATCTGGACAGAAATTCCTGACGATTATAGACAATTTCTCAAAATTTGCCACAGCATATTCTATAAATGAAACATCAATAGAGATATGCCAAAGTTTAATAAAACTATTTTCTCATCACGGAGTCCCTTGTAAAATCACAACGGACAATGTTCAAACGTTCAAAAGTAATTTAGTTCAAGATCTTTGTAAAATGTATCAAATCGAATTACATTTTACCACTCCTTACAATCCAAACCCTAATTCGCCAATTGAACGTTTCCACTCAACACTCAAAGAAAGTCTTGTTGCACTTAGGCAAAGCTATCGATCAAAGACAATTCAAGAACTAGTTAATATTGCAATATTGAATTACAACAACAGTATTCACTCTACACATGAATATACACCTTTCCAAATAATAAAAGGCAATTTAAATTATCAACTAAACTTTGAGAAAAACATAAATCAACTTACTGATTATGTTCACGAATTAGCAGAGACATTTAAAGAACTAACTGAAAAACTAAAATTGAAACTCAATGCTAAGGAAGCAAACGTTCTCTCTAAAATAAACGAGAAACGAGAAAACGACCCTGAAATTCCTGAATATTCAAAACAATTATTAACGACTCCTAAAAAACTACCCGAAAAACTAAAACCAAAATACAAACCTGTCGAATTCCACAATCAAAGACACCCCAAGGATGTTGAAAGACGTTAATAATTTACAATTTCAGAAAGATGAAGATTTTACTGCTTCTTCTTCCATTACTCGTCGACGTTCAATACAGAATCGAAGAAATCACCAACCCTCTGCTACCAATCAAAGAAGGAATTAGTTACAAAGTCAACAACCACCATCATGTTTACTACCACGTAAACCTAGCGAACATTAGAAATTGTTTAAGAACCACCCAGAAAACACTCATGCAAATAAAATCTGCAAATGAGTCTTTTAATCTAAATGATAAATGCAAAGAAATCGAAGATATTTTCCTATGCGAACAATCTTCATTAAACTCGAATGAACCTTGCATCTTGGAAACCTTCAACCTGACCAACCACTGTCTAATGTCACCAATCGAATTGAAAGAATCATCGATAACCCAATTAAGAGATAACTCTATATTAATAATTCCAACAAAAACGGAAACAATTAACTTCCAATGTCCAAACCAAAACTCCATTGAAACGATCAAATTCCCATCATTGATAATTCCAGCACAATGTGTAACGGAAATCAAAGAATTAACTTTTCAACCTCAAAACTCAAACATAATCAACCTGCGGTTGAAACTTCCAAAAATTAACATCAAAGAAGATTTGAAAGAAAAAATAAAACCCTTACAAATGAACAAACTAAATTTGGAAAACATTCATGAGGATCTAAGTAATATCAAGAAACTTACAACTCATGAGTTGAAAGAATTTGACGTAGTCAGTACAAGTGTGTCAATTGCAAGTTTAATAATCATTGTAATAATAATCTTTGTAATTGTAATACTGTACTTTTACCTGAAAAAGAAAAACAATGTAAAGGTGGACATAAAGCTGAAACCCTTCGAAAATTTAAAACCCCAATTTTCTCAAACTTAAGGAGGGAGGAGTTATATGATCACTTATGCGGACCACTATGTATTTCGCACCATAACTGTCGATCCAGCATTTAATTACTATATAAGCTGCGCATTCGACATGAGTAATTAGTCTTAAGTCAGTAGGTAAGGCAGTAACATCTCGCTGTTGTAAAACATTTTGGTTTGTAAAATAAACGGTTTTTAAAAAAACAAGTTTTTACAACCAGAAGCAAAATTGTTTAGACGGATATAAAACCGTATAGCCAAGTATTCAGCAATCTCTGAAAGAGTGATATACCTATTTTACCTATATGAAATTGAATAACCGTTACAACATTCAGACACTGCCATGCACCAACGTCAACTGCAGACAATGAACTGGTGGAAAAACTATATGAGGACATAACACATGCTAGGAACCTACAAAAAAACCACTATGTTTTCGTAACAGGGGACTTAAATGCCAGAATAGGGAAGAGACAACCTCACGACTCAGAGTATATAGGAAATTGCGGGCTAGGATGTAGAAACAGTAGAGAAGAGATACTCACTGACTTTATGAACACCGAAAAGCTATTCTGTTTAAATACGTTCTATAAAAAACAAGGACAAAGAAAGTGAACATGGTTATATGCACCTTATCATAGACGTGCATTTTGGCAAGGACGTGCATTTCAGCATATGTATCATCTACTGTATTGTATTTCAAAACCGTATTGTTCTCCTTGTTATCGCAAATGCATTTTAACGCCATTCTCGTCCTGTAATCTCTCGAATAAAGACGTTTTTTAAAAACAAGTTTGTTTGATACCCCATAATAACTACATGGCGTAGCCCAGATGGTTGAGTTAAAAATGAAATAGATTTCATCCTTTCAAATTACCGAATATCAATATGCAAAGATGTATCTGTACTTAACCGATTCAACAGAGAACCGAACCAACAGAGACCGCCCTGAGTATAATACCCTAAACTTAACAGTTAAGAAGATCATAAGGAAATATTTAAGAACATACAGAAAGCGACAAATATTAAAGACAATAGAGGACAACAAAAATATGAAAGTGTCGAACACAAACAAATCCGTCGGCAGACAAAAAATCGTGAAAATAAAAAATCTCATTGTTTCTTCCACTTTGTGTGTTTTGTGTTTACCCATGGTTACTGGAGTTTTTAATAATTAAGATGCAACAAGTATTTACGTAATGTTAATGAGGCAAATTACCTTCAAAAACATTGTTGCCATTCTTCTATTCTTTTTTTGCAAATATCTCAATTTTAATATAGAATAAGAATTATTTTTTTACTATTTTTCCTGTACTCCCAAAACACATCCAGACAACACACCCAGATGAATGACGCCAATTTTGAATCACCCTCAATATTTTCAATACAGATAAATTTTGATAAGATTATTGCAGTATTGACTGTTATGAATAGTATTATTTAAACAATGAAATATTTTAGCAAAATGAGAACCGTCTTAAGTTTCTGATATAAGCAAGTGCAAATTTCAAAATGTTTTGAACATTCCTGAATTAACAATTTAAATTCATAATTACCTGAACTGTTCCTTTCATTGGCGTGACAATGATTTGTAATGGATTTCTGCCAAGATCAGTGGCATAAGTAGCTTGCTTAGTGCCCGAATTTGTAATGGTAATTTTTTTTACTTCGGATACCATGCAAACATCGATTTCTCCAAAGTCAATAACTTTAGGCCATACCGATACTTGCGTGTAACAGGTATTTCTAAAATAAGTATCTCAAAATAATTTTTACTAGAATTTCAACAAAGTAATAATTTTCGAATCAAACTCGAAAATCATGAACCACATTAATTGCTATTTTAAAAATTTCTCTTGTGTGGGTATGGAAATATCCTTGCTGCTGTTCATAATTATTGCCATTAATTGGGTTTATCCCGAAATTCGTCTCATGCATCTGGATGTTTAAATGATATAACCCCAGTCAAAATATTCAATTGTGAGTACTAGTAGTAAAACTACAATTTTTTTATACAAATTGTTTTTTATACAAATGCAAAAAGACGGTGCAGTTGGCCCTTAGTGAATTTGTTGGCTGTTTAAGTTTACATTGTTGGGAATAACAAAAAATCTTTTGCAATTACTTAAAAGAGTGCGCAATGTAAAATGTGTTATTACTGCGAACAAGCAGAAATATTTAGAACCAATCAAACTTCTTAATCCTAATACATTACGGCAAAAAAAGGATAGAAAAATAAATTATTGCCTTACACCAGCAGCTCGTATCTTAGACACTCATTGTTAACGAAGATGTCCATACACGCTTGTGGAATCGCTGTAGGTGTAGTGAAAATGTATTGAATGCGCTTTACAATACTCAAGCCAGGAGACAAAACATGCGGGATTAGTATCGGCTTTATTTTAAATGCCTAAAAATAAATAAAAAATATATAACAAATCTCTCTACATTAAATGCATGTATGAAAATCTCGACATAATTAAATCTGTATATTTATATTTTATTATTTTTAGGGTATTTTTTTAAATAAAATAAATTCGAAGCCGTATGTTAAGAATAAATACTAAATCAAAGTCTGATATTAGGGTGTCCCATAAGAACATGATTAAAAGGGTACTGCAACATTATTTAGATCACAGGAAGACGATCTGACCTAACTTTTACCAAGCATAAATGTCTGGCTGCTCTGCTATTGATGAGCAAAATTCTTCAAAACAGTTATCTTCTTTAAATAACGGGAGAACGGTACGATGGATTTTAATAAAACTCGCTGTAAATATGTTCTTATGTGAGACTCATGTTTTGATGTTGCAACTGAGTTCATCCGCTTTGAGCAAGTCACGAATTATTGAGTGTCTTTGCACAAAATCTCCCAGAACTTTTTATTTGGTAGCTGGAATCAACTAACTTTTTTCAGTTGATGAACTAATCCTCTTTTGACATTTTTGTCCTTATTGTAAAATCTTGAAGCATTCATAGGTTTTGTGCAGAAAAATATGTCTGTTCTCTCGCCAACTGACAATTTTAGACATTATCAACTGTTATTATCTTCAAATAAACTAGACGTTAATATCTGCAACTTTTGTATTTCATATTTTTTTATAAATTTCAAATTAGATGTAAAAACGGGGTTGCCAAAGTTCAATCAATAACCCTGTACATAGTACGGTCGGGATATAGCTCTTTAAACCAACAAAGGCTTTCCAATTCTTGGCATAATGCCTTAATCGTGGCTGATTACTGCCTGCAGTATGACTTCATTAGAGAGATAGATAGGTGTAACTGTTGGCAGTGTACCCGTTAGAAGTAGGCATGGGTAACACTGTGTTATATGGCACTTTTGTGTGGATACCGCTTTAGGTATCAGGGTGTTGAAACACCTCGCGCCTCATGGCGCAAGAGCATGCATGGCACTTAACATTTAACCACATTCAAGATAGCAAACTTCCGATTTGCAAATTTATGAAGACGACGCGGTGTGACCATATGATTCCCGACACTGTCGACAGGGATTATATTGCGCGTTATGTAATTAAAACGCCGCACGAGCGATTATGGCATTTCGCAGCCACAGAGTCCCACGTTTTATCTTATTTTGAAACCATCATTATTGCATGTTAAATACAGGGTGGGCCACCGAACAAGAAACGGTTCAAGTTTAAGGGTCTGAATGACATTTAAAAAAAATTGCTTGCACACGTCATTTTATTATATTATATTAAGGAGAAACATTTTACACTTTCCAAACCGCCTTCGTTACCCCTTGAGCCGGGTGCTATTCACCCCTACAATCTTAAATAGAAAGTGAGGTTTAGTGATATCCTGTTCGAGCGGCCTTTGATGTTTGTTTTCGATGATTATTGATTTTTTCATTTTGACATTCGATTTCTCATATTATTCAGCATTTCTGGTTTTATATGGCGACACTCGTTAATAATCCGCTGCCGTAAATGCTGTAGGCTAAAATTTTGTAATACTTACTGTTGCGTAAAGTAGTAATAGATCTTAGATTTGTGTCTTCATAACAAGAAATCTAACGGTGACAAACCTGGAGATCTTGGTGGCTATCCGATGGCCACCTTCTGCCAATCAACCTCGCTGGAAATGCATGGTCTAAATACTCTGCCACGTGCTGTGCATAATGCGGAGGTGCGCCGTCTTGTTGGAACACTGTTTGATTTGGTAAATAGCACTAATTTTTTCCGCTTTTGAGTATTGGCAGGTTCGATTCCATTTTCCAACAGATTCAAATACATTTTTTCATTTAAGCTGCCGGGTAGAAAAAAGGGACCAACTGGGTGGTCTCCGAAAATGCCTACCCACACATTCAACTTTTGAGGAAGTTGCGTGTTTGTTTCGTGACAAATTCTCGGATTTAGATCAGCCCAGTATCAACAGTTGTGACAGCTCACAGTTCTATTGGCAAAAAATGCGCACTCATCGGAAAAACAATTGGTCGCTAATACCTTTGCAGAATTGCAGTCGCCTGTCGAAGTCATCCTCGTTCAGCTCTTGCTCTAAATTAATTTTATAAGGATGCCATTTATATTTTTTAAATATTCTTTGCACGTTAATTCGCTGAACACCTGATACTTCACTCAACTTCCTTGTACTTAACGTTGGGTCTTGAGTTACACCAGTCTGACTGGTGTTGGCTGGTCCTTGCACCGATCGGGGCGGGGGCGGATGGATTCGGTCATCTAGTTGAAACTGCCGGCGGTTAACGCCACGGCTGACAGTATCAGGCTTAAAGGTCGAAGCAAAAGGGGTTTTTGGCTTCCCTTCAGGAAGACCTTTTTTCCTTAATGAATGCCCCTCGAATAAAACCAAAACCGCCACTTCAAGACTATCTCCTGACGTTGTCGTGCGTATGGCTAGCTCGGGAATGTCCATGTTAGGGCACTGCCCAGGTAATGGACGACTTAGCGCGCCTATTTAGATCATGGGCAAAGAGCAACCGGCCGAACATCTGGCCAGACATGGGACATTTTACTGACTTATGTTTTTTGGTTTTAAACTTTGTTTGTGAATTTAGTAATGTGAATGTTTAATAAATTTTATCTATCTATCTATCTATCTTGAGTTACGTGACCTACTTCTACTGCTTCATTGACTACTGGATTTACAATACGTTTTTTGTTAAGTACCGAACGAGTGTGGGTAAACTTTCGCACTTGTTCGCCGAAATACTTTCGTTTCACAAGTTTGACTGTATGCTGTTGGCTGAAAATCTCAGCAGATCTGTATCAAGATTCATTATTTGAATAGAATATTGCAATTATTTCAACTCTTTCAGCTGTAGTCTATACCATTCTATTCACCGAAAAGAAAATTGAAAACCCTTTCGAACAAGGTTTAACTGAACTCCACGTTCTATTTAAGATTCTAGGGATGAATAGCACCCTGCTCAAGGGGGTAATGATAGAGGTTTGGGAATAAGTCTAAAATGTTTCCTTCTCGGCAAATAAATTGAGGTGTACAAGCGATTTTTTTAAGTGTCATTAAGAACCTTAAACTTAAACCGTTCCGTTTTCGCAAAATTAGCGTATCTTAAGAATATCATAGACTGACAGAGTCACGAACGGGGATCTATGCCGAAGAATTCAAAAAAATTAGGAAGTGATTAATAAAAAAGAAAACTGGAATATTTTGGACATGTAATAAGAGGACCCAAATACGCGCTGCTTCTTCTTCTTCTAGTCCCGTATGCTTCCCGCACATTGGGGGTCACTTGACTAATTTCATCACAACACCAGGCTAAAAGCTTTTTCTTCAGGCTGACGAAACAGTGTCTCTGCATGTGCTATTCCACGCGAGTCTCTGATGTTACGCATCCAGGAGTGCTGCTTTCTACCAGGTCCTCGGTGATCTTCAATGTTTTCTTGGAGTATTATTTTTTGGGATATAATACCGTTCACCCCGAAGTATATGACCCAGATAGGACATCTGGGGTCCTGTGTTTGACGATATTCATGCGTTGCGTTTCGGTACCCGCTCGTCCGAGTACTTCTTCATTGGTAGCGCGCTCGGTCCACGATATCCTCAATAGCCTGCGAAGGGTCCACATTTCCAAAGCTTCTACGCGATTTACTGATCTTACTTTAACAGACCACGTTTCAGCGCCGTACAGTAGCCCGGGCTATAGGTAACATTTAAATACTCTGAGTCGCAAATCCAAGGGCAAGTCTCTATGCAGCAACATGTTCTTCAGCTTCAAAAATGTTGTTTTGGCCATACCTACTCTGCTTTTTATTTCCTCATCACAATCCCACTTGATATTAATGATAGCACCAAGATACCCGAATCTAGAAACCTCCTGGATCGCCCCGGGGATCAAGATGCGGGGAACCGTGGTATCTCTACCAATCCCCATGACTTTTGTTTTTCATATATTTACATTGCGTATATTTTCCTGACTGTACTTTAATTCATTCCAATGTATTCCTGGGTTTCAGTCAATTTTATTGTTTATTATTTAAAATCGTTTCGTATATTTTCCTGACTGTACTTTAATTCATTCCAATGTATTCCTGGGTTTCAGTCAATTTTATTGTTTATTATTTAAAATGCTACAAATACGTTTCGGTGTCTTTATCCACCATCATCAGTTTGTCTAAAATATATATTTACAGTTATCATCAAATTAAATAGAAAACTTTCACCTAAATTCACATATTAAAATACAAATCACACACATATTAAAAAGTACATCCAGAACATTGGTTTTCAGGTGATGAGTCAGGACAAACATGTCTGGGAAAAGACTAGAATCTATTGTTTTAGAGATCTAAATTCAACTTACGTACATGGTTGCCTTCAACCTCACATTTGACTGGTCACCGAATTTTCCATATTTTATTCGATATCAAGCGAGCGAAAAAAAAAATCTCTAAAACAATAGATTCTAGTCTTTTCCCAGACATGTTTGTCCTGACTCATCACCTGAAAACCAATGTTCTGGATGTACTTTTTAATATGTGTGTGATTTGTATTTTAATATGTGAATTTTGGTGAAAGTTTTCTATATTTGAAATTTGAAAATTTGATGATAACTCTAAATATATATTTTAGACAAACTGATGATGGTGGATAAAGACACCGAAACGTATTTGTAACATTTTAAATAATAAACAATAAAATTGACCGAAACCCAGGAACACATTGTAATGCATATATTTACATTCAACGCGTATTTTTCCAGTGAGCATTTACTATGTCTGTGAGACTTTGCATCCGTTCGGCCTGCTATTTATTATGTCTATGAGACTCGCTATAACGACTGTATCGTCGGCGAACCTTAAGTTAATTAAGGGCCTGTCGTTGATTTTTATTCCTGCCGAATCATTTTCCACTGCTAACTGGAATATCTTTTCCACGTATATGTTAAAAAGTAGAGGCGACAAAATCCATCTCTGCCAAACACCCTTCAAGACACTAATTGTTTCAGTCGTAATATTGTTGTTTATTCTCTCTTCTGCCGTCTGATTTCAATCGAAATTTTTGATAAATCGTATGTCTTTTCCGTCTATGCCAATTTCTCCCAATCTTGCAACTAACAGCTCATGCTTTACATTGTCAAAGGCACGTTGATAATCTATGAAGCATACATAGACATTCTGTCGTTGATCATAACATGTTTGTACTAGTAGTTTCAGACACAATAGTGCTTCCCTTGCGCCTAAACCCCTAATAAATTCAAACTGGTTTTCCCCACTCATTTCTTCGCATCTCCTAGATATTATAAAATGTATTATTCGACGAAATGGTTTGACTGCGTGGCACTGCACTGGCCTTTTTTGGGATCGGTGCAAACGTTGATTTTAACCAATCTTGAGGAATTCATCCTGTGTTATAAATGTTATTGAACATGTTTGTCAGGAGCTTTGTTTGAATACCTCAGCATATACATCGTCGTGACATGGACTTTTGCCGTTTTTTAATGTATCCGGAGCTCAGATTACCTCAGATTCAAGTATACCTAGGCCGCTTGTTCATCAGGGGTAAGATTAGGGTCGCGCGACTAGAAAACATAATAGGAAAAAAAATAACAGGAATATAAACATAATGGAAGCACTAACAATGTTGCCTACGCATGTTTCAAAATAATATATTTTTTTCTACTAGAGGAAAGGAAGCAAATATCGGCTACCCATTTTATTTTTGTTTGAAAGAAATTAATGAATTAATATCAATACTGAACTTACCCAACGGTAGCTACATACTCACAATCTGTCATAATTTCGCATTGAATAAACAAATTAGAAATCCATTATTTGGAAATATAGTGAAAAGGTCCATTTTTGTGTCAATTTCAAATTGACCCTAAAGATGGGCTACCCCCAAAAACGTGTGAAAAATATTCGATGTGAAGTGGTCATCAATCTTATTGATAGTGACAAGATAAACAAATAAAAGTTCCATCTAAAATTAAATAATTTACTAACTAACTTATGATTATATTGTGATTTTTCATCTACCACTTGCAAAAATCACACACATAATCTTCTTTTTCGGCCTCAGCGCACTCGTGGGCCCACAAGTTGCATATCAGGCACTTGACCCATATTTCACCGTGGTTATCCACTGAGAGAGTCGTCCTTCGCAAAACATACAAGTTACATCATTTGTGTTTTGTGGAGTCTGGGAGTCAGGAAACTCATTCTAATCGCTATCATCGGCTGCAGGCTTAAAATTTTCCTTATCGTCGCAGCTAGAACTAGAAGTAGCGTTTCGATTCCGTCTATTTTGACTTACAGATGCTCTTAAATTGTAATTCTGTGTGGCTTGGAGGACCTGCTTTTATTTTCCTTTTCCTCTATTTTTTACTTTGCCTTTCCTCTTCGGTTAGTCCTTGTATTTGGCTTTGTTGAAAAATTCCATCAAATCATTCTTGTGAGTAGAAGAGGTTATCACTTAGCACTTACTTGGCTTACGCCCACGATTGTAAGTTTTTTTTGCAAACAAGGCACAGGAGAAACATGACATAACACACAGTGGAAGGAGTTGATGGACTACAATTCTCAAATAACTTCCTTTTAAAGGCAGGTTTATATTGGTGTTGTAGAGCCCTGCTTTGGATGATTGAATAGGAGGTAGACTTTCTTCACCTAAGCTTACTTCCCTGGCCGGTGCACAAGATCCTGTAGAAGGCGTGGTTTTATAAAAGCTTGTTGGTGGAATGGTAAAATTACCGTATCTGTGAATGACAGAATTTGCAAGTTGATTTGAATTGATACCGCTTGGAGCCACCAGCATCTCATCCTTTTGATTTTCAGGTTGATGATTTTCTGCTTCCATCTCAGCAGCAATGAAATCGACATTCAAAAATATGTTTTCAGTTAAAGGATAAATGACTGAAGCTCGGAATTCATTAACGGCAAGCTCTCCTGTCTGTCATTTTAAACAGGTTCTTTCAAAAGGACTCAGAGGGCGATTCATGTGGCGTAACCAGACCCTAACCTCGTCGCTGTTGCACGCTTTGAGCACTCCCATGTTTGTGGGTACTACAACTACACACAAACTGATGATGTTGGAGAAAGACACCGAAACGTCTTTGAAATAAAATAATAAACAAATAATTGACTGAACCCCAGGAATATTATTTTGAATTAAAATTAAAATACAGTCAGGAAAGTTTACACAATTATAGTTACATCATTAGCTCTAGCCATATATATGATCTCTATATTACGTGTATGGCTGGAATGGCCATCCAAAATCAGCAGGACTTGTGACTCTTTCGTGGGTTTCACTGTGTCAATAAAATGTTGGAACCATTTTGCAAAAATTTTACTTTGTATCCATCCACTGGGATGTACTGCCATAAAATTAACTCCTTTAATCAATTGATGATTCATGTTTTTGCGGGAAAATATCATCATTGGTGGGGTGAATTGGCCAGCAGCGCTGTGCATCTTTTGTGCATCTTGTTTTGTACAAGCGTTAAATCTGTCTCGTCAACATTGAAGATGCGGTCAGGGGGTAAAACGTCTTGTTGTATTCTTCTTCCTGAACATTTTAAAACGATGTAACATTTTCTTTGTTGAAGACTCTTGCGCCAGCAAATGACGTTCCCGTTAGTCCTCGTACTTTTTGCTATTTATGGCGTCGCAAAAATAGCCTCGACCAGGCTCTGCCTGCCATGTTGTCTCCAAACGGATGTTTGAAATGGTTCGTGGTAGCTACTGTGTATGCCATACTCCTTACGTCTTTTCTTGTTAATCTATGAAATTTAGTTTCCAGCTCCAAAATATAACGGACTAACTCATATTCTATATCATTCCCTAGGAGAGCTTTATGTCTTAGTTTTATTTGGGCTGCTTTAATTGGTTCTAGCTCGATTTTTCTAGCAAAACGTTGCAATGTCGAACGTAGTACATTAAATAGTAGTAGTAAACATCTTTATTTCTAAAAAAAGGCTATCGACCTATCGGTCTTTCTGCCCTTGTTCAATACATGCAGTCTTAATCTAGATAAAAAACCAATATGAAAATTCTCCTATTCTAGGTTAACAATAGTAGTAGTAAACATCTTTATTTCTAAAAAAGGCCATCGACCTATTGGTATTTCCGCCCTTGTTTAATACATGCAGTCCCAAACCAGACAAAAAAACAAATATGAAAATTCTCCCATTCCAGGCTAACAATGTTATTGAATAAATAAGATTTCAGTGGCAAGAAGAAATTATTTTATTGTCCACTAGTCCGTTGCGTTTGTAAGTGTTCGAGTAGCGTTAATGTAGGGAAACGGAAGCGGGATTGTCTGGTTGGTCTTGTAAGACAAAGGGGATTCAGTATGGTCCAGTTGTAGGGGTTGTTTGTCCATTTTGTCTGTAGCTGTATGAGTCTCTCCGAGATCTTTGTCATGTTTGTGCGTTCGTATAGTAGTTGGGTGGGGGGGTTGTGTAGTGGGTTTTGGGGGTGTCTTATTCGTGTTATTAGTCTTAGTGCAATTTGCTCTGTTGTTTGTGTATAACGTTTTGTCCTTTCTGTTCCGTTGGTCATGAGTACATGTCCAAAGTCTAGCAAGGGTCTACAAATAGCTTTATATATTTTGGTGGCGGTGTTTGTGCTAATTACTCTGTCTTTGTAGGTTAGTGATCGGAAGTGTTTCGCTCTCTTCATTGTTTCTGCCCTGATGTTTCGCATGTGTTTAGTGAATCTAAGTTTGTGGTCGATTGTGATTCCAAGGTATTTTACGTCGTTTTTTGGTTGTGTCGTTTGGCCGTCTGCTGTTATTGTAGGGGAATCAGCGTTCAGTCTGTGGTTTGTGAGCAGAAGTTGGTTTTTTGACGCGTTTGGTGTTAGTCTCCATTTATAAAACCATGTCATTGTGTTGTTTGTTAGTGTTTGGAGTCTTTGCGTTGCTCTCTCAGTAGTTTTGTCATGTACAATAACTGCCGTGTCGTCTGCGTATTGTAATATGTATGCCGATCTGTCGATTTGATTTTTGTCTGGTAAGTTGTAATTGTATATGTCATGGCAGTATATATTGTAGAGAAACGGTGAGAGCGGGGATCCTTGAGGGAGCCCTTGTTCAGGGGAAAAAGAAAATGACAGTGTTTTGTCAATTCGTACTTGTAGTTGTCTGTTTTCTAGTAAGTTCTTTATGGTGTGTAGTAGATATGTTGGTGTGTGTAGTTTGTATAGTTTGTATAGTAAGCCTCTATGCCAGACACTGTCAAAAGCCTTGTTAATGTCCATAAACAGGCAAGCTGTCTTTCTGTCAGTTAGGTGGGTAGTTTGTATATTGTTGGCCAAAATAAAGAGCGGATGAACAGTCGAGTGATGCTGTTTGAAACCAAATTGGTAGGTAGGTATATATTTTCCAATCACTTTTTCAAGCCGCTGCTTTATTATGTATTCAAAAATTTTGCTTAGTACTGGAAGTAGTGTAATTGGTCTGTAGTTGCTCGGTTGTGTATTGTCCAGTCCCTTTTTGGGTATAGGGATTATTAAGCCGTTTTTTCCATGTTTCTGGGATTCTGCCATTTGTGATGCAGTTGTTCAATTCAGTTAGGATCAGTTTGTGTGTTTCTTGAGTTAGGCTTTTCAAGACTTTTGCCTTAATTTTATCTTTCCCCGGTGCAGTGTTCTTGATGTGCGCTAGGGCTTCATCGTACTCTGTGTCTGTGATCAGTGTGCAGGCATAGTTTGGTGAGTTGTTAAAATAGTTCAAGTACCAGTCGTTGATCAAGTTCCAGTTGTCATTGTCGAAGTTAGGGTTTCTCGATGTGCTGAAGGCCCTTTGATAGTGTCTGGCGAATGCGTCCGCTTTCTCTTTGTCTGTGTAGCGTTCTATTCCGTTTTCGTCAATTGTGTCAGTAGTGCCAGTCTTCCTGTATTGCGCCAGTTTCTTAATTTTTCGCCAGTATGTTTTGCCTTTGTCCTTCTGTATTTCTTTACATGCTTCTAGCCATTTGTCTTGTCGGTATTGTCCAATCATAGTTTTAATGTTTCTGTTAAGTTGGTTCATTGTCTTTTTACATTAAATATTTGATTATAAAGTGACATATAAAGCTTTGAGGGTACCCATCTCATGCTGCCTCAGGGCTGTTATAGCGCTTTATGTCGCCCTCGCCCAATATTTTTCTTTTCCTGACTTCTTGCCGATCTTTGCTCGACATCTTTAAAAAAAAGTTTATTTGAGGTTAGTTCTAAATATGGGCCACTACCCATAATACGAATAAAAAAAACAAAAGAAATTATATCTAAAGTTCGTTAATTAGAGGAAAACTAATATGCATTTAATGTGTGCATATTAGTAGTAGTAGTAAACATCTTTATTTTAGAAATAAAGATGTTTACTACTACTACTAATATGCACACATTAAAGATTTATATGTGGCTTTAACCTGGTGCAGAAATGGTTTTGAAATTATTCTTAATTTTTCATGAAAGTAAATTTATAAACTTACCGGAAAAAGTTGTTTGACTTGTGGAAACAGACAAAAACTGAAAATAAATTGTCAAACGTCCACGACTGTAGGTCATCTCTATCGAGGAATATTAACTACACCAGTTACAATATGTGACAGTCTGATGTAGAAAATTGCGTCGGACAACATATTTCACTCCCCAGGTCAATAATAATAATAAAAAAGTACCTAGGTAAATAATGAAAGATATTTAACTTTTTCATTATTTTTAGTTTTCCCAAATCTCTAAGTTCAAGTGACATTCCATCCATTTGCACTTCTACATCACTGTAACTTTAGGGTTCAGTAATTTTTCACTTTTCCCAGAAGTTTTTCAAAGAACTTTTATCTGTTTTGTGGAGACGGATAAATTCAAAATCTAATTAAATCAATTTTGGCAATTATCCGTGGAAGTAGTAAAATAATTATATATATTCTTCGGTCGAGAAGGCTTCTAAATACGTCGCACATTATATCCGATATATAAAAAGTGCTCGGTATATAATATCTCACTTCTCGACCTAGGTATACAGGGTGAGTTTTTTTCGATGACCAGGGATCTTCAGAACTAGAGCAGTTACGAAGAAGGTCAAATGGACAAAGAATTGTAATTTTGCATGCTCTACTCGAAACCAATTTTATTTTTCTAAAATTTGACAGCTGCCAAGAGATATTTGAGAAAAACTTGTTTATGGTAAATTTTTAAATTACTCCTAGTTCCGTTGATATTAATTTGACATTAAAACATTAAATAAAAAACTTGTAGGAAATTGAATTTCAAAGAAAATGGCATAAGACAATTCTCCAAAATAACTATCATTTTTAACGTATGACACAAATTTGAGTTTTTTTTAAATGGCAACCATACTTGATTATTACTTTACCGAATAAAGCATTTTATTACAATTTCTGTGATGTATCAGATCGTTAGATTTTTTCGAAAATAAAGTATCTGCGAACAGTTTATACTTTTTCAATTTAGTTGATCGAAGTTAGCCAAGGAAAATAGTATAAGTCATAGCATTGTTTCCATAGCAACAGATAATAACATCACCTTTCAATTTTTGACATCCAAGTTTAAATTCAACTTAGAAAGCTAAGTTAGTTTTATTATTCCAATCAAGTTAATTATTCCAATGTATTGGAAGTGTGAATTTTTGTACATGGTTCCGAAACAAATGCTAACAAGACATCCAATTCCCTTATGAAATATTGTGGTTCGATGAAACTCGATTTACAAATTGTGGTATGTTTAATCGACACAATGAACATCTTTGGAATCAAACAAATCCCCACCACGTTGAGCAAAGGAGACCACAAATTAAATTTCGGTTTAACGTTTGGAGCGGAATGGTGGGTTCAAAAATTCTTGGACTATTTATTTTTGAAGGCACGTTAAATGGGAGTCGGTATCTTCAATTCCTTCTTTCGGATTAGCCTGGATTTAAGTTGGACGACTTAGATTTAGAAACATGGCATAATGTGCAATGATTTCAGCATGATGGCGCACCTCCGCATAATTTTTCCCAAGTGCGAAATCACCTGGACGTAACATTTCCTGAGGCTTGGATTAGACGAAACGGCCCTGTTGTATGGCCACCTCGATCACCGGATCTTTCCCCTTTGGATTTCTTTTAGTGGAGAGCCGTAAAAAAACACAGTTTACAAAAACAAATATTCCAATTTAAATTCACTTAAAGAAGATGTTGTTAGAGCATTTGAAAATATTGATGGTCGCTCCGCAAGAAAAGCAACTTATTCAGTTTTAAAGCGTTGCAATGTTTGCATTGATAATAATGGTGAACGTTTTGAAAATGTTTTAAAATAAACATTAAAGTTTCTAGAGTTAAATTTTAATTATTATTGGTATGATTTGATTTTTATAATAAACACTTTAAATGAGCAGCCGTCTTAGTTATAATAAAGTTATTGCCAACTTTGACGTAGTTGTCAAAATATATACTGAAGCTTACTGATATTATTTGTTACTATGGAAACAATGCTGTATGTCTTATACTATTTTCCATAGCTAACTTCGATCAACTAATTTGAAAAAGTATAAATTGTTCGCAGACACTTTATTTTCGAAAAAAACCTAACGATGTGATATATCACAGAAATCGTAATAAAATGCTTTATTCGCTAAAGTAATAATCAAGTTTGGTTTCCATTTAAAAAAACTCAAATTTGTGTCATATGTCAAAAATGACAGTTATTTTTGAGAAATGTCTTATGCCGTTTTGTTTAGAATTCAATTTCCGACAACTTTTCTATTTAATGTTTTCCTGTCAAATTAATATGAACGGAACTAGGAGTAATTTAAAAATTTACCATAAATAAGTTTTTCCCAAATATCTCTTGACAGTTGTCAAATTTTAGAAAAATAAAATTGGTTTCGACTAGAGCATGCAAAACTACAATTCTTTGTCCATTTGACCTTCTTCGAAACTGCTCTAGTTCCGAAGATTCCTGTACTAGTCATCGAAAAAAACTCACCCTGTATAATATTCTACTTCGGCACGAAATAATTGCGAACGAAAACTATGTTATTTCAACGATTTCTGACACCTGTTAGATCATCCAAATATTCGGGTCTTTTCTCCGAAAATTCGTTTGTAAGACAACTTCGTTTACGCACTTCAGTGAAACAAACCAAACAAAAAGAGATTGAACGCGCTGCACCGCGTAAAAAAGTATGACGCAAAGTCATACGACAACACAACCAATCTATCGTATTATCAATTTACTGTATCATGAATAGCGCTGACACGTTGCATTGACACGAGATGCCATATCGGCATCATTGTGTCAACACCTGAAAATTCACTGAGTTACACATGCCTAGTAGGAAGGGTGAACTTTATGCATTTTCGACACTGTTACACATTTTGCGTCAATAAGGACAGAATTTAAAAGTTTAACAGAAATGTTACATTCACTTGAAGAACAGGGAGTCAGGTCAACGGGTCCATCGTCAAATATGTACCCGCGATGTGGCTCATGCCCGTTTTTTTTCTAGAATTGTAATTTTTGTAATTTAAAAAATTGCCTAACTTTGACCAAGTGTACAATGTTTTACATGAAAAGTTTAAGGATACAAAAAAGTTGTCAAATTACCATTGAACTAGTTGAAATATTGCTTAATAGTAAAGCTGAAAGTCTAACACAAAGCTGAAAAATCTAGTATCTTCGAAAAAAACAATAACTTTTTTAAGCAGCTTTCAGCCCTGGATGTTGATAATCACTGATCTATCATCGTATCATTGAGCGTCAAATCCGGTAAATCAAAAGAATAAATATATTTATATTAAAATGAAAAAAAATTATATTAGAATGAAATGATTAAACCATTGAATATATCGCGGTTTTGTCAAAATGTAGATCGAGAATTTGGAATAACACACATACGACACCCTAATACACATACAACACCACTTGAGCTAGTCACGCAATCTCGATATGTCGAATAATGAAAAACTGACGAGTCTTAAACCGAGCTTCGTGGTGATAAGACGTGTCAGTGAGGATATTTAAAGCAAGGTCGTTTACACATCGCGCAATGAATTTGAAGAATCCAACCGCATTTATCGTTCAACGAGAATATACGAGTAGAATTCAAACGAAAGGATGAACCCTGGGAGTTCGCAAGAATCTGAGTCGGATTATGCCTCCCAGGATGGTGGGTTCAAAAAGCCACAATCGAAAAAACGGGGCAGAAAACCGAAGACGACCCAGCCAACCCAGCCAACCCAGCCAACCCCCACAACGCCAACACCTGAGGCCAAACGAATAGCTTTGGCCTATCAGTCTACAACCAATAAAAACCAAACAACAAACAGCAAGACAACATCAACAAGATTTCCCACGTATTCGCACACATTCACAGCGAACGGATTGTCGACCATCACCAGAGTCCAACTTGCAATCAGGTGGGAGGGACTCAACCCCAACAACAAAGATGTGATTATCAGACAAGATAATCAATTTCTAATTAAAACCAACAATGAAGACAAAGCAACACAAATCTTACAAAAACTGAAACAGGAAAACCTGATAACAGCATTCAAACTGCAAAGGAATAGTAACCTCCCACTAATCCGACAACAAAAGTCAGGTCCCCATATTACACCATCATATTCAGTCGTCGCCACTGGGGTCGACCTGGACATTGAAGACAGCATGTTTCTGGAGCGCCTGGAGCAGCAGGGCTTCAGAATAAGGTTCTGCAGGAGAATTATCTCGCGAGAGCGCAACGCACCCACACTAATGATGAGGTTAATAACCGGCGACATGTCCACATACGAAAGGTCTGCCACTGCCAACCAAGTGCGCGGCGTGCAACTCAGAGGACCACGCAGCATGGAGCATGAAGTGCCCAAAACGACCGACAGCCTCAATCGTCGGAATCCCAAACGTAAAAATAAAATGTGTAAACAAACGGACGTCCGGGATTGCGGAGTCAACGACGGTGGCAAGTAGAATACACACACCCATTACAACACATGACCACATCATAAACAAATACAAACATCAACTTAACAAGACAAACAATACCAACAGAGACGAACTACTAAAAAAACTACGAAAACAATTTATAGAAGACTTCGACATTGACACCTCCGTTGTTTTCTTCGGGAACCATGTCTACATTGTAATGTTTGACATGCTCCTGCCCGAGGGACGCTCTCCAACTGAACCCTGCGAACAAGTGAGACAGACAGTAACGAGCATACAAGACTCAATTTGAAAGTACTTTACGCGAACATCAACGGACTTAACAGCAAAAAACCACTTACTTACAATTACATAGAACAAAACGACACAGACTGCTGCATATTTGTAGAGACTAAAACCAAACTAGGACAAACACCAACGTACAGAAATTGGCAGTATATCTATAGGCATGGAAATACCATCGATCATGCCAGGGGCGGGCTCGCAGCTCTCCTAAAACCAACATATAAACTTGGAAGAGCAAATCCTCCTTCCCTCAACAACCCTTTGAACGACTGTCTACATTTTACCATACCCTACTTAAACGACCTGATACACATATTTCTGACATACATACACCCACACTCCAACCTAGAACAAAACATACTGACTAAAGCGAGCATCTATAAATATGCAATAATTAAAGGCGACTTTAACTTGAATACAAACAAAACGAAACAACTTAAAAGATTTTTGCAAAATTCCGACTTTATAAAACAGCACACCCCACCAACTTTTCTGATGCCCGCAAACCCAGACTCAACACCAGACGTTCTACTGCACACAAGAAACTTGACAAACACCATCAACAACATAAACTTTACCAACGAACTTGGATCCGACCACCTGGCTATTACGTTTAACATAGACTTACAACATACGCAACCTACCTCCAATACACCTCCTATAGAGAAAAACTTAAACCTAACAAAGACTGACATAGACAAAGTGAAACAACATATACATGACTACATTCAATCACAAGCACAGCACATTTCAATAGAAACCATACAACAACAACTTTCACTAGCCATAGGAAAATTTAGCCCGGAAATAAGAAATGCTTTCTACCGACATACACTACCCAAATACATATTGAGACTAATAAAACATAAGAGAGAACTGTACAGACTATATACAAACACTCAAAATAACGACCTAAAAAAGACAATGAACCAACTTAACAGAAACATTAAAACTCTGATTGGACAATACCGACAAGACAAATGGCTAGAGACATGTAAAGAAATACAGAAGGGCAAAGGCAAAACATACTGGCGAAAAATTAAGAAACTGGCGCAATACAGGAAGACTGGCACTACTGACGCAATTGACGAAAACGGAATAGAACGCTACACAGACAAAGAGAAAGCGGACGCATTCGCCAGACACTATCAAAGGGCCTTCAGCATGTCGACAAACCCTAACTTCGACAATGACAACTGGAACTTGATCAACGACTGGTACTTGAACTATTTTAACAACTCACCAAACTATGCCTGCACACTGATCACAGACACAGAGTACGATGAAGCCCTAGCGCACATCAAGAACACTGCACCGGGGAGGGATAAAATTAAGGCAAAAGTCTTGAAAAGCCTAACTCAAGAAACACACAAACTGATCCTAACTGAATTGAACAACTGCATCACAAATGGCAGAATCCCAGAAACATGGAAAAACGGCTTAATAATACCTATACCCAAAAATGGACTGGACAATACACAACCGAGCAACTACAGACCAATTACACTGCTTCCAGTACTGGGCAAGATTTTTGAAGGCATAATGAAGCAGCGGCTTGAAAGAGTGATTGGAAAGTATATACCTACCTACCAATTTGGTTTCAAACAGCATCACCCGACTGTTCATCCGCTCTTTATTTTGGCCAACAATATACAAACTACCCACCTAACTGACAGAAAGACAGCTTGCCTGTTTATGGACATTAACAAGGCTTTTGACAGTGTTTGGCATAGAGGCTTACTATACAAACTACACACACCAACATATCTACTACACACCATAAAGAACTTACAAGAAAACAGACAACTACAAGTACGAATTGACAAAACACTGTCATTTTCTTTTTCCCCTGAACAAGGGCTCCCTCAAGGATCCCCGCTCTCACCGTTTCTCTACAATATATACTGCCATGACATATACAATTACAACTTACCAGACAAAAATCAAATCGACAGATCGACATACATATTACAATACGCAGACGACACGGCACTTATTGTACATGACAAAACTACTGAGAGAGCAGCGCAAAGACTCCAAACACTAACAAACAACACAATGACATGGTTTTATAAATGGAGACTAACACCAAACGCGTCAAAAAACCAACTTGTGCTCACAAACCACAGACTCAACGCTGACTCCCCTACAATAACTGCAGACGGCCAAACGACACAACCAAAAAACGACGTAAAATATCTTGGAATCACAATTGACCACAAACTTAAATTCACTAAACACATACGAAACATCAGGGCAGAAACAATAAAGAGAACAAAACACTTCCGATCACTAACCTACAAAGACAGAGGAATTAGCACAAACACCGCCACCAAAATATATAAAGCTATTTGTAGACCCTTGCTAGACTTTGGACATATACTCATGACCAACGGAACAGAAAGGACAAAACGTTATACACAAACAACAGAACAAATTGCACTAAGACTAATAACACGAATAAGACACCCCCAAAACCCACTACACAACCCCCCCACCCAACTACTATACGAACGCACAAACATGACAAAGATCTCGGAAAGACTCATACAGCTACAGAAAAAATGGACAAACAACCCCTACAACTGGACCATACTGAATCCCCTTTGTCTTACAAGACCAACCAGACAATCCCGCTTCCGTTTCCCTACATTAACGCTACTCGAACACTTACAAACGCAACGGACTAGTGGACAATAAAACAATTTCTTCTTGCCACTGAAATCTTATTTATTTAATAGTATTGCCAACCTAGAATAAGAGAATTTTCATATTTGTTTTTTATTTAGATTAAGACTGCATGTATTAAACAAGGGCAAAAAGACCGATAGGTCGATAGCCTTTTTTAGAAATAAAGATGTTTACTACTACTGAAAAACTGAGAGGTTTGAAAGGGATGGCAAGGTCTACATTAAGTCCAAGAGTGGCAACCTTTATATGGTTTTAAAGTTGATACTACCGACTAATACCAATTTCGAATACCAATTGAAATTGTGAGAAAGTATCACGTCGCCGCAATAATGCGTTTTAATGTGATGATTTACCGCCAATTTTTTGCAGCCCTAATTCGAGCAATAATGAAAAGAATTCGTCGTTCTCATACTTCGAATACATGAGAATATAATAATAAGAAATGAAGTGGTGCATTTCAAGTTAGCACTACATTGTACTTGCTCACACAACTGAGCCAATACTGAAGCGACGTGCTACATCCAACGCATCGCCATCCGCAATTCACTACTTGATTACTCAAGTGAGTGTGACTTAATACTTGCATAATGCCTTAGTTTCGAAGAAACTAGTAATATTTAAATACTAGAGTATTCTAGTAAAATTTTAACTAATAGAACTTCTCATTAAAGTACTAAATATTATGTCTATAATAAACAGAAAAAACATGTAAATTTAAAAACATTGGCATGTTTTTCCGATACTGATATCTAAATAACTCGAAGACATTTTGATTTACACGATTGTGAACCTTAAAAGCTTAGAGATTATATGGATCACAAAATTTACAAAAACTGGTATTTATAATTATACCTGACAGGAACTTCAATGTAACTTATCTTTTATTAAAATCGTATTACCTTTGATGTAGGTGGTGCTATTCTGATATTGACAAGAAATTTTCCACGATTTGTAATCGTGATCGTTTGGTTAAAGCTTTTTCCATCATATGCATCTTTAAAAATCATACATCCAGGCTGTATTCTGACGCCATTTATCAACAACGGCTTCTCTAGTTCTGTGATACTAGCCATGTCCTGAAATAATGGCGGTCTGTGTTATAAATATTTTGATAATGTCGATTTCGATTAATAATTTTAAATACAAACCCCAGTCTTAGGGAAATTAAAACAATTATTATAGGCAGGTCTACCAGAATAATTGATAATAAATACTGAAGAAACAAACTGAAATACCTACATAAATGATGTATAGATGTTTAACGTTTTGTAAGTTTTACCTGCTGGTTCTTTTTGAAGTAGGAAAATCTATCGTTTATAAATCGATCTTTCTCTACCGGTTCCACAACTTCAAACGAAGTTATGTCTGCTACAGGTATGTGGGTCTCAATTACTTCGTTATAAATGTTGTGTTGCGATATTAACTGAGCAGTCGAAATTGAGACATTATCTTGTGAATTTGACCCGTCTATAGAACTGTCTACACTTTCGGAATCCTCGTTTATTTGTACTACACGTTTGAACATGTTTGAAGACACAACAATTGTCACCGGGAGAACAGTACTAGCTGGGTATAAGTGCTAGCTGTGCTGAATAAATGAAGCAAAGTATCTGAAAACGTCAGATTCTAACTAAAATGGCACAATGTCATCAGTTTGAAATATTAATTAGCTACACACATTAAGGTTGTGAACCTGCATATACACGGTTTTTCGGGACGGTAATCGTCGTCAAGGTGCGTTTAAAAATTTTGTAACAGTTTATTTTTAGCGTATTTTAATAACACTACGAAAAGAGACCAACCAACCGTTTTATACTTATAGTCAACCTGCATGCACGGCTTATCAGGTTAAGTTTTATGTATGCTTGATATATTTGCATTTTAATGAGATTGTTGGGTGCGACTTTTGTGGTTTTGATGATTCGAAACGCCACTGTTACAAAACATGTATTTCTTGATTTATGTATTTCCTTGTTATCAGTACGTGGGAACTTTTCAATTTTTATACTTACTAGATAGATAGATAGATAGATAAAAATTTATTGAACATTCCCATTAATAAAATTCACAAACAAAGTTAACAAACATAACTCCCATGTCTAGCCAGATGTTCGGCCGGTTGCTCTTTGCCCATGATCTAAATAGGCGCGCTAAGTCGTCCATTACCTGGGCAGTGCCCTAACATGGACATTCCCGAGCTAGCCATACGCACGACAACGTCAGGAGATAGTCTTGAAGTGGCGGTTTTGGTTTTATTCGAGGGGCATTCATTAAGGAAAAAAGGTCTTCCTGAAGGGAAGCCAAAAACCCCTTTTGCTTCCACCTTTAAGTTTGATACTGTCAGCCGTGGCGTTAATCGACGGCAGTTTCAACTAGATGACCAAATCCATCCGCCCCCGCCCCGATCGAGCCAGAACGAGGCAGGACGAACCCGTCAAGTCACGTTATGTTGGATTTGTGCATTTCCAGCCTGCTAGAAACGACTGTCTGCAACTGACAGGCAATGTTTGTTTGTCGTCACGTACTGTCAGGGACAAAATCCTCATAAAATATGGGAAGTCTCCTTATACAGGGGACCATGGGTTGGGCGATCGTTTGCTCTTACTTGGGTGATATTTCGCGTGAGGACTGAGCCTTGCACTCCGTTATGATAAAATTTTTCAGCGATGGTATCTATATAGTCTGCTATATAGGCCATCCCTGTAGCTTCGTGCATTTCGGTTATTCTGGTGTATCTGTCAGCCGATAGGACGCCTCTTAGGAACCTATTTTGGGTCCTCTGAACACGTCGTCTCGTGGAATCACAGACAGAGTGCCAGACAGGGGAGCCGTAGGTCAGTATGGGCCTTATAGTGGAGGTGTAGAGCAGAAGTTTATTTCGAGGTGATAGGAAAGAATTTGGCGCCAGAAAAGAGTACAACTTTCTTCGGGCCATGGCAGTCTTTTGTACAGCATAGTCAACATGCTTATTGAAATGAAGTCGGGCGTCTAGTTTGAATCCCAGGTATTTCACCTCTTTTGTTGGTTTGATAGGAGTATTTTGGACCACGAGTGGTGATAAGATTTTGTTGTTAGTGAATTTGCGCGAAAAGATAATAAGTTCCGTCTTCCTGGGATTCACTTTAAGTTTCCATTTGTCAAAATACGGCGTCAATAAACTCAGGTGATGTGCAATGCGAGATTTCGCAGCCTGAGCATAAAAAGACGATGCGTAGATAGCCGTATCATCAGCGTATAGTGCTATTTTTGTAGTGGGAAGTTTTGGAATGTCTGCTGTGTACAATGTATACAGCAGCGGCGAAATCACTGTTCCTTGTGGTACTCCTGCCGCGATGCGTCTTTTGGCAGAAGTGGAATTCTCCACTTTCACCTGGATGGAACGGTTTTTTAGGTAAGACGCTATCAGGGAAACTAGGTAGAGTGGCAGTGAATGCACGGCAAACAACTTGTACAGCAGGCCTGTGTGCCAGACTGTGTCAAAGGCCCTTTGCATGTCGAGAAGCAGCATAACAGTACTTTGAAGCTTATTAAATGCTGCATAGGCATCCGTTGCGATCCTAGCAGTCTGCAGCGTTGTGTTGTGTCTTGGTCGAAAGCCAAACTGCTCATCCGGGATTAAACTTCGAAGCTCGGCTGCTGCCTGTAATCTCGAATGGATGACCTTCTCGGTTAATTTGCCGAGGGTGTTCAAGAGGGAAATTGGCCTATAAGAGGCGGGTTCGGTCGGGTTTTTGCCCGGCTTTAAGATGGGGATTATTACAGCGTTTTTCCAGTCCTGTGGGAAGTGCTGCAATTTAAGGACTGCGTTGACTATTTGTACTATTAGCACAATAGTTTTCCGCGGTAAGTTTTTGAGGAGTAAATAAAGGATGCCGTCTGGCCCGGGGGCTTTTCGGCTAGGGAGGCGCCGAAGACACGATTGTATCTCCGATGGAGTTGTTATATAGGAATGCAAAATCGAGGGTGATATAGGATACTTCCGTTCTACAAAAACAGCGGTCTGTCTTTCTATTTCGTTATCCTGAAGGGCTGGTTGGACCTTGTGTACTTCTGCCAAAAAGTCGGCAAGCAGCTCGCACTTGTCACTGGTGGTAATATAACTCCGCCCCTCTTTTTCAAGAGCGGGGACTTGCTCATAGCCTTTTCGCAGACTTCTCGACACTTTCCACAGAGAATTGTCACGGGGAGTCAGATTTCGCAGTTTCTCCGCACAGGTATAATTCCTGTATGCGGAGATTTCGCGCTGTATGTCTCGTGCAAGCTCTGCTGCCATTATGCGATCGGCAGATTGCCTGAATCGCTGCCAACGCTTCCTGATTCGATTTTTCGCCTTAATAAGGTCCAAAATTTCCTCAGGAAGATTGTCGTGCCGCGGTCTGTTCGGAACTTTTTTGGCCAAAGCTTGCTGTGTCCGTTGTATATTCCTGGTCAGACCTTTTACCGCATGCTCTAGAGCTTCAATCTGGCCCGGAATACACGTCAGGTCTTGTAGTCGTTTTCGATATTCGCGAAAATCGAAATTTTTGTATGAATATCGAAAGTCGTTAGTTTGTGCGCGCTTTAAATCCCTAATGTCGAGGTAAATGGGCAAATGGTCACTGCTGAGGGCGTCTATAACCACCATCTCCGTGAGATTGGTGAGTCCTTTGGCAATTCCGAAGTCGAGGTAGGATGGATTCCCTCCACTGTTCGGGTAATGCGTTGGGGATGAAGTGGGCATAACGAGTAGGCCATTGTCGCGAACGTAGTCGGCTAGAAAATTGCCGGCTGCGTTTTTATGTCCAGGGTTATTGAATAGTGGATGGCGGGCGTTGAAATCTCCCATTAGCAACACCCTATTGGTGTTTATGAAGAATGGATCGACATCAGCGGCCTGTAAGCGTACGGTGGAGAAATAGCCACAGTAGATCAAAACTCCATCCGGAAGTTCAACGCCGACGTTCTCTATTGATGACTGCCTGTGTGGCAGTCTCCTGTATGGAATTGACGTTTTGACCGCTATGGCCACCCCTCTCCTTTAACCGGGCCTATCGGCACGTTCGAGCCTGTACCCCCGAATCCTAAGTATATCCCCGGGGCGCAACCATGTTTCGACAATTAACGCCACGTCGATATCCTCGGTCCGAAGGAAGTGCACAAACTCACCGAGACGACTCCGGAGTCCGCATGAGTTCCATTCTCCTATCCTCATAGGGCACAGTTGGCAAAATCGGGGCTTAAAAATCGAAGCTGTTAATATCTTCATTGAAGAACTGCGCTGAGACTAGGAATTTGTCTGTCTTCGAGACGCAACCCCTCAATGCAGCGCTGTAAAATCTTACCGCCTTGATCACCTCCTCCAAGTTGATTTGCGACGACAGCTCGGCGAATTCCCGCTGGACACTGCCCAGCATGGCCACCGCGTTCCCATTTATACCATGGGCTGGGTGGGCGGAGCTCGTCGGGACAGCTTCGTGCTGCCTCAGCGGAGGAAACTCCGCTAATGAAGGCGGTGGCAGGGGCAGCATGGTCCTGTTGGCGTGACTTGGCGCCATGGTCCTGCTGCTTAGGGGTGAAGGGTGGATCGGGCCAGGGGCTCGACTGGTTTGACCCCAGGCTGGCCTCGTTGGAAGAGGAGCAGGGACGAAACGCTGCTTCTCCGCCGGGACTTGCGCCTGTTTGTAAATGTATACTGGGCAAGCGTCGTCAAAGCTACGATGAGGCCCACCGCAGTCAGCGCATTTTAATGTAGCCCCAACGGGGCAGGCGGTGATTTCATGCCCCCCAGCGCATCGGGAGCATTTAAAATCCCGGTGGCAGTTCCCGGAGACATGGCCCCAGCTCTGGCATCGACTACACTGTGTCAGGGTCTTCCGGTTTTTGCGGGTTTCCCACGAAACCCTGACACTGCACACCACCCTGGCCTCGGCGTTAAGCCTTCGGAGGGTTGCCTTGTCGCTGGTGACGACCAGGTAGAGCGGCCTGAAAAGTGTCTTCATTTTGAAGACACTTCTCACTTCCAGTCCTTGGTCTGCCAGATCCTGCTTTATGGCAGTCGGATCGACATTCCCCTCCGGGCCCCTCAGGACGAACGCGTGGGTTTTTTCCGACGAAGGGGCGTAAGTGTGGAACTGGCTCTTGTCCTCCTCCAGGGATCGTTTCACCGCCGCCCAGTCCATAATGCTGGTGCAGTACACGATTAACGAAGCCTTCGTGTACTTCAGCGTGAAAGGCTGACCGGTGACTCCTTTTATACTACCAATCAGCATTGTGTGATCGCTGGGTTTTCCAGCGATCACAATTGGCGGCGGCGTTTCTGCCTTCTTGGTCTTGTTTGCAGTTGCCGCAGGGCTCTCAGCAACTGCTTCCCGTTCAGTCCCTACGATGGTGTTGGGAAGTGTTGGAGGCTCATCTACGATTGGTGGCTGGATAGGCGCAAAGCGGTTTTTAAGCGTCGTGGAGGCCTCTGGAGCAACAATCAGCGTGCTCCACGCCACAGTCCTTCGCGGGAATACGAACCCGTCATCCGCTGTGCCCGCTGAAGTCGCCCGCGACACCCCTACAGCCTCCGCCATCGCCGATTTTTTTGGAGCCGGGGTTGGCGACGCTGGCGATGTTGGGTCCGACTTGGGCACCCTACCCCTCTTCTTGGTCCTGGGCCTTAGACAGTAGCTCCCTTGGGAGCCCCGGTCCGACTCGGATTCCAGCGAGCTTCCGGCATTCTTTCCACTTATCGCGCAAACCCGGTAGTTGCCCGATAAGGAATGTTTCAAATGTTATACACAAAAACGCACAATAACGAGCACAATTTCAGTTCGATTCAACCACAAAATATCGCACGATTCAGCTTCGCAGCAAGTCCACACTCTGCAAGCAACGATGCGAGACTTATACTTACTAGAATGTTTTTCGAATTATCCAATTGAATTACCTTATGAATACAACTCTTCTCGTATTTATAATTTTGAATTTTTCAACAACAATTTTTCATGTGGCATTAAGACACTTCATTCTCGGGGATATTAACTTGGCATTCGAAACATACCAGACGAACCCTGTCGAGCTGACGATATCAAATAATCAAGAATTTTCCAATTCGTTGCTTTCAGGGATGCAAATGGGACATCGTTACTTCTGACTATATGCAAATATGACCTTACCTCTGTCTCTCTTCTGTGTCGTTTACTGAGACTGAGAGGTTCAAAATCCTACATAGTGTACTTTTTCTTGTAAGTAAATGTACAGGGTGAGCCACTAAGAGAGGTGCTCGGCCGTATCTCACAAACCATTAGTCGTATCGATTTCAGGTAAAAATTAATATGAATAAAGAGACCACGGGAAATTGCTGGAAATTACTTTCAAGTTCGCAAAGTGACCGCTAGACGGCGAAATTGCAACAGTGAATTTTAAATACTTATTTTCTTAAGTTTCAGACAGGCTAAGATATGTTGAAAATGCTTTAGTTCTATTCTTGAGAGAAGTTGGCTTATTTTTTGTTGGAGTCTTGTTGTTCTAGCTAGTCAAATAAAGTGGTGGGGGAAGGCTAAATAATGGTTCAAAAAGTTATTGATAACTCCGTGTTGGATTAACAAAATTAAATGCTTAAATTTCAGTTGAAAAGCTCTTTATTTACCTTAACACCTTCTGTAAAATATTCGACGATATGATTGCCACTTTGGCCGCCAGAGGACACGTTATAAAAGGTAGAAGAAGAAGAAGAAGAAAGAAAGGGGGGGTCCCACCTCCCACGTACCACTCCCAGACCCTGAAGGGATCTGAAAGTGCCCCCGAAAGGATTTGATAGGTAAGTTATTGGGACTTGTCGGCAAGAATTGAGGGAGTTATGTGTGTATTGTTTTAATTAAGTTCCTTTATTTATACTTATTTCCTAAGTTACAGCTAATTTGCCGACTTGCTTCCAGCAACTCTGCAATTGTGTTAGAGGTAGGGTCCACCTAATTGTGGGTTTCCCCAGGAGGTTCCAAATACCCTCCTTTATGTGCTTATTTGAGTTGTGCATTTTCAATATGCACTTTTGGATTGTTTTGAATTTTGCCCATTTATTGCAAGCAAGTTGGTTTACATGTTTTGGGTCTTGACTTTTTGGGATTTACCTTTAGGTTACTGTTCTGCTCCTTCATCAGTGTCTGACGAACTCAGCAAGAAAGTCCGAGTTTCCAGTGTCCATCAAGAATTCCAATAGGTGGCCAGGTCCTAGCATCAGGAGATTGTCCTCTGTGGACTCTGCGCCGAGATCCGGTAATCTCCTTCTGGCTGTTTCTGTAGACCTTTGCAGTCTCCAGGCCTCAAGTTTATCGCCGATTAAGGTGTTAAGATCTCGCCTAAGGGCGTTATACTTATTGCATTCGAAGATCCTGTGGATCGGCTCATCCGGTGTTGTCGTGCTACAATTCTCGCAGTCTGATGAGCTGCTTTTGCCAATGCGTTTATAATGGGTCCTGAATTGCCCATGTCCCGTGAGAAGTTGGACTGTTCTCTTATTACAGATGAGATTTATGCTCTGTCTGCAATAGATATCGGGAAGCCATTGGTGTGTACATCTGCCCGTGTCCGCAGTGTCCCATTGATGCTGCCATGTGTTGAGCGTTCGCTCCCTCAGTTGCTCGTTCAGGGCCTTCTTGTTGAGCCTTTGCTGTGGTTCGATCGTGGAATCACCCCTCTGTATTGTGAGGCCTTGGTGGTGCTTTTGTTTGTCGAGATGCTCATAAATGAGTTCTTCGATAGGCGGGATGTTGGCCAAGACAGCAGCGGTCTCCATAGAGGTGGTGCTGTATGCGCCTATGATGGCTCTCGCAATTGCCCCTCTTGCAGAGTTGTACTTGATCCTGAATCGTGCCAAGTGGATTCTGTGTTCGAATAGTGATGCTCCATATGTGAACAAGGGCATTATGCCGATGTGAAAGATTGTCCTGAGTGAGGAGTGCGTGACGTTGTATAGCCTGCTCGTAGCCCTTCTGAGCCACTGAAAGATGCCCTTGGCTTTACTGCAAGTGTGTGTGACATGGGTTAGGAAATTTAGTTTCTCATCTAATATTATTCCCAGGTATGAGTAGTTAGTGACTCTGGCTATTGGTTGAGCCTTTAGCCTCACCTTTGGGTTACGTGAGATTTTATCTCCGAACGCCATGTACTTGCATTTACTTAGCGAGAAGGTCAGCTTCTGCGTTTCTGCCCAATCCTCTAGTATACCTATTGCCTTGGCTATGTTGTCCTCCAAGGAGCCTCTGTTGTGCCCCCAAGTAGTTATGCATAGGTCGTCTGCATAAGCCACGATGTTTGCATCTGCGATGGATTCAAATGCTTCGATTAGCGGGTCAACTGCCAGGTTCCACAGATTAGGTCCCAATTTGGAGCCCTGTGGGCAGCCTTTCTCTATTTGTCTGGCTATGTTTGCGTTTCCGCATTGGTATGCTATGGTTCTATCTTCCAAGAAGCTTCTGATGATGTTGTATAGATTCTTGGACGGGTTGAGCTTCTTTAAGGAGTCCAGGACAGCTGGCCACCATAAGTGGTCGAAGGCCCCTTTTATATCTATAAAGATAGCGACCTTGAATTTATGGTTGCTGCTCACGTTATTGAGCACTAGTTTGATAGCGTCTTCGGTGCTTTTGCCCTTGACGAATCCGAACTGCCGATCTTTGTGCAGTTCGTGATTTGGCTGGTCGTCCAGCAGTTGAGCTTTAATGTAGTGCTCCAGCATTTTGCCAAATATGGCCAGTAATGTGAGCGGTCGGACTGCCTTCGGGTCCTCATTGACTTTATTCCCTTTTGGGATGGTGACCAGTGTTCCAATCTTCCATGCTGTCGGGAAGTATGCAAACCTGAAGCAATCGTTTAGGATCCTAGCTAGAAATTCCGCTATTGCAGGAGCCACTGTCTTTATTAAGATGCCTGGGATCTCATCGGGTCCGCAAGCTCTCTTGGTGTTTATCTGAGTTAGATACTCAAGCACGCTGTCCTCTGTAATGGAGTCCATTGCGTCTGTTTTGCTGCTGTGGTAGATGTTGGCCTGGTCTCTGAGTATCGAATGTAATGCAGAGTCTCCCATTGGGTCATCTGTGTGTATGAAGGTGTTGACCATCTCTGCAGCGGTATCTTCGAAGGTGATGGTTGCCTTGCCGGTGTTAGAGTCGAACAGTGATCGCTCATAGTTCGCCTTCTTGCGAGATTTTTGTGCCGCCAGTTTATATGGTAGACTCCATGGGTCTTTGGTAAGTTCTGTGCTTACGAATTCATCCCATGATTTGGCTGCTGTTGTTTTCACGTATTCTCGGAATTTTCGAGCGTGTTCGTGATACTCGGCAAAGAGACGGTCCCTTTCATGCGCTCTTCTTTCCCTTTGGGCTGACCTTCTGCTATTGTACATTCGCTTCTTTAGTAGTTCCGCTCTTTCATTCCACCACACGGGTTTGCGGGAGTATATTTTCCTGATGAATGAATTGAGCGTTCAGCGACGAGCTTTAGGCCCTCAGTGAGAGCGCGGATCCTGAGATCGATATTTGCCGTGGTAGGCTGCCAGATTGTGTTCTTTTCAATTTCTGCCATTACTTGTATGGTCAGATCGATTGCCTTGCTGGAGTTGATGGTGTTTCTGACTCGCTTGAAGGTGATGCCTTCGTTTCGAGTTTGATGCAGGACATAGTCGAATGTGATCAGCCGATGGTCACTGATCGATGTATTGTGCACAGTCCAGTTGGATATTCTTATGCTTGCCTCCAACGTGGATACCGTTACATCTATATTGGTGTCTCCCCGTACTCCACCGAAAGTTGTGTAGTTGCTTATTTCATTGCTGATAAGGAATCCTTCCCTATTTAGGAAGGCAATGAGATTTTCTCCTCTTGAGTCTATACTGTCTGAAAACCAAGCAGGGTGATGTGCATTGGTGTCAACTGCGTAGATCTTGGGTAGCTGACTTTCAGTATTTAGCTCCTCCATGTAGGAGAGATGTTTCTCGACAATTGCGTCCTTTTTCGGTGGCCAATAGAAGGAGCCCACATAGACTCGTGACCCACCCATGGAGACAAGAGCGACTGCTGCATGTTCCTCTGTGTATTGAGTCAGTTTAAGTGTTTTTATCATTGGATTCAATACGACTATGCATGCTTTGAATTTGCTTGTTTGTTCTGCAATTAACTCGTAAGATCCAGCCGCAAAGGGCATATTGAATTTATCCTTCAGCTTGTGACAGTAAGGCTCCTGCAGTAGCAGGATGTCAATCTTCTTTTCGATTGCATCAGCAAGGGCGCTGTTGGTGGCATTATAGTCGTGATGAAGATTTTGTTGCCCTATCTTTAAAAGATTGGAGCTAATCTTCATTCACGTCAAAGTCGATGTTAGCGACATAATTTTCCATTCTGCGTTTGTACGCTGTTGTCCTCTATCTTTGCTCTTACGCAAAGAACGCATTTATGCTTATCAGTTTGCTCCTTTTTTGGGCATGTCCTTGAGTCGTGCTCTTCCGAGCAGTACCCACATGCTACCTTGTTCCTGCATTTGGGTGCCGTGTGCCCGTATCCCTGGCAGTTGTAGCATTGGGAGATGTATATTTTGTCCTCTGTTTGCACGAGTGCCAGTCTAGGAACAGTGTTTTCATGTGCAACAAAACCACTCTGGTTTTTGCATTGACTTCCACTGTCCAGTGGACGAAGTGCTTGTTTCTAGGGCCAAATTTGTAGATTGGTGTGATCTGAATTTCCTCTACTCCTTGGAGGTTGTTTTGTGCGATTATCTCTTGTGTTAATGTGTCCTGGTTTATGTCAGATGGCACATTGAAGATTACTAGTCTTGGACGAAACTTGTCCAGACTTTTTACATTTAGTTTTAGTTTCTTTTGAGCCGCATAGTTTTTAACCTTATCTACGCAGTCATCCAATGTTTCGATGATCACCTTGTTGTCTTTGGTGGCGTAGATACGGTTGGGTTTGAACCCGACCTCTTTAGGCTTGATCGTTTGCATTGTAGCCTTCTTGAGCTCTTCCCCGGTGACTTGGTCGCCGTTCGAGGAAATCTAAATCTTGTATGTTTTCCCCGTTGCGATCGGTTTCCGAATGCCCGCTACGCGTACTGAACTACTAGTTACAGACGCCACTCCAGCATAGGTAGGGGTTGGAGCCTTGTTTAGTTTTTGTTGCTGTTGGATGTCACTGATCTTTGCGTTTTGCGCTTGGATCATTACTTTGATTTCCACCATCTGCTCATTATTTTGTTTGAGCACTTGCAGTAGGGAGCCCTTTAAGCCCTGGGACAGTTCCTTCATCTTGAGCAGGTATTTTGTCATTGTTTTCCTTACTTCTTTTGGCACTTTGGGGATCAGTTCCTGCATACTGACCACCGTGCTCTCGAGCGAGTCCATCTTGTCCTCTAGGAGTCCAACGATGGCCTCATCTCTTGGAGATTCGTATCTGGTCCGCTTGGATCCTCTTTCATCGCGCTCAAACTCCATATCGGAGCCCGAGTCCATCTTCACAGATGTCCCCGGAGCAGAACAGGAGCTTTGGCCGAAATTCCTCCGACCTCCGAGGGGTACCCAGTCCCTCTTTACACCTCTTAGCCGTAGACAGGAGCTTATTGCGTAGTAAGACCCAAAAAGAACTCCGACTTATAGCCTGTCAGTCGTTGTCCGCCAGAAGCCCACGAGGAGGGGGGTGTCGACTTTAACCAATATAGTAATAATGTAATATTATTGTTCACTTTTGTGAAATTCTTTGCGTCGTCTTCCAACAATAATCGCATCTCGGATAGACCTCATTGGTTACGATAATGCCACTGCGCAAAGCTGTTATAAAAGGTAGTCAAACTTTTTCGATTTTCTATAATTTTTTAAATGGAATGATATGTAATATTTCTGTTGCTTAGAAAGAGGATAAAAAATGAAGCAAATTAGTGAAAACCGCACGCCGATATATTTACTGCAACCGAAGATATAAACAATTTGACAATAACAATGATATTATAAAAATACATGGCAATTATTGGGCCTGATAAGAACCGATTGTTATATTTCACGCATTATTACTATTACTGCGGATGAAATACACCTTTGGGATTAAAACCTGCTTAGATGCTCAAAATGTTTTTCGTCATTTCGAATGCATTGCTCAAGCCTGTTTCTCGTAGATTAAACCGCACCGCCTACTTCTGCGACATGAATCTGATGAATTGCACCCTTCATTTTGCTTATTAGGTGGTGTTTGGAAGTTCGTCTGGTATATAGAATAAAAGAGATTGTTTGCCAAATCTCTTTTATTCTCGCCCACAAATAAAAGTTCATACTCATAAGATCGGGTGACCTAGCTGGCCACGGGAATAAACTGCCTCGTCCTATCCATCTATCGCAATAAGCCTTGTCTAAAAATCGACGGACATTTACCGAGAAATGAGCAGGGCCCCGTCTTGTTGAAAAAGCAGGTTTACTCGCTTTCGCAACGGTATGTCTTCCAAAAGTAATGATAGTTAGTTTTGTAAGAAGTCTAAATAAATATTTCCATTTAGTTTCTGTTCAAATATAAATGGACCAATAATTTGTCCCCCAATTATTCCGCATCAGACATGGACACTAAATCGACCTTGATAATCAACTTCCTGCTGAAGATTGTCAAACAAATTCATTTGTTATTACGAATACTTGACGTTAAAACGGTATAAACTGTATTCGCTATAAAATTAGCTATATCTTCGGTTGCAAAAAAGTTATCGATATGCGGTTTTCACTATTTTGTTTCATTTGTCGTTCTCTTTCTAAGCAGCTTAAATATTATATATCATTACATTTAAAAAATTGAAGGAAACGACGAAGTTTGACGACCTTTGATAACGCGCACTCTCGCGGTCAATTTTGCGAACTTGAAAGTAATTTCCAGCAATTTCTCTTGGTCACTTTACTCATATATTTTGTTACTCGAAATCGATACGACTAATAGTTTGTGAGATACGGCCGACCACCTCTCTTAGTGGCCCACCCTGTACATACATGAGCCAGTCCGAACACTGTCCTCATGGTCAGCGTCGACGATGTTCTCAAGCTTCCAATTATGCACATATATGTAAGTACTTCGAGTTTTGTAGGTTGCTTTTTATTAATTCGACTAGGATTAGCTGCCCAGCCAACAATACCACCGTACGTTATCATTGGTCGTACCGCCACCGTACTGAACCAATTTATAGATCACATTTTCGGAAATTCCATAAGGTATCTCCATAATTGTTAGTTCTATCAAAAAGCAGTATAGTTGGATGTGCCCTTTTTAGGTGTAGCACTTAAATAAGCTATATCAAAATTTTAAAATTGTTGCTCGCTTAAGAGATACAGGGGAAAATCAATATGACCCCATAGTTTTTCTTACACACACACACACACACACGTCACTCTCCCAGTCCTGTTCAAAAATTCTTGGTATCTAGTGACCTTGGATTTGGGCGACAAACTCAAAGCGATGCTTGTGGTTATGGGTTTCACGATACTGGATAGGTCGAGTACAACCAGAGATTAGTAGAGAGATCGCCGATGAGCATAGGCGAATGCGTTCCAGCGATATTATCCGTAAGCTACCGCCACCATGCGGTTTTATCCCCGAACCATATGCACATTTTAGAAGTAGCGTAGGGGAGGTAAGTAGGGAGGGTCGTGAACATAAGCAGCGAGGACCAGCAGATTTGCGCTTGTTTTCAAAGGTCAATCAACCCCAATAGTTTTGATGCCATGAAAATAAAATTAGCGTTTCAATGATTGAGCAAACGAAGCAAAACTTGGGTGACATGAATTTTAAATGGACGATATTTATGTATCTTCAAGACTCTCCTCACTGCCTGATGAGAGATGTTAATTTCTGCTCCTATGGCTCTTGTTGAAGTAGAAGGATTATCTTGAATCTAATGGAGAATTTAATTTATTACCGTTTTTTACTTTTGATGAGAGCTCTCATTTGTTCTATGAACGTGTTTTCTAGGCTTAGAAAATGCACCAAACTTGGCTAAATGTCTATGGAGGAACAGAAAATCATTTTGAGCTGGTTGTTGTCTTGTAGTCTTGTCTGTAGATATGTGTCCGAAGTTTCTAACATATCTCGTTTATCTTCATTTGAAAAAGACAAGATATTTACAATAATTTTGTGGCTGAAGTGACGCTAAGCGAAATTCAGTCAAACTGTGAAAAATATTTTGATTATCGCTGCAACCTCGACAGGAAGCAGACCTGCCCAGTGCGAGTGTACCGAAACAATTTTTTTCCGGCTGCCTCCGGAAGCAGCAGAAATTTTTTAATTTTTGAAAGAGCATTTTGGTAAACTCTAGATTGTGCAACTTTGCCGCAATTTAACAAATCTAGTATCTTATGTGGTTACCGAGATCCCCATGGTTGTGCTCCAAAAACGGACACCCGGTATATACATGGTGGCCATTTTCTGAATCTTTGTATGGGTAACTTCTACATTTTTACAGCTTGATTTACTATTATGATAAATGGTAATCATAGTTTGCTGTGGGCCTTTTAAAATCCTTATTTTGTTCTGAATTTAACGATATAACTGTTGGTATGTTTATCTCTTCTTTTAACCGTAAAAATTCAAAAGAAAAACATTAACAAGCATTTAGCAGTATTGTCACGAAATGGTTACTGTATCTGTCATTAAAAGTGTCAAATAAATTTGGCTTTTTATAGTAGTTTGAGTTAATAAATCTCATTAGTTAAAAGTATTATTGTTGCTAAGTAAATACGGTGGATTTTGTTAGCAAAGAAGGCGGAAAAATTCTGTTCTATACCTGTAATAGAAATAGTAATATTTGGACCGATACATGGAGAGGAGACAGCCAGACAAACAACTTTTTTCACGACTGGAAGCCAACTTGAAAAAATACGGATCATTTAAAAAGCCAAAAACGGGAAGATTAAATTTAAAGAACAAGATGAAGAAAAAGTTTTAGCTTAGACCCATTTTAATGCAAATTCGTCAATCAGAGATACTGCCAGTGAATGTAATGTTTCTAAGGAAAAAGCCCGGCTAATGAAAATCCTCATCTAATTAAAAATAGGCGAGATCAACGTCTTTCTTCTGTGAATGTCTGGTGTGGCATTTTTAGTGATAAAGTTATTGGTCCATTTTTTATAATCATAATTTAAATGGCGAAAGATATTTACACTTTTTACAAAATGAACTTGAAGAGATGCTGGATAGTTTGCCGTTAGCAGCCTCCACACAACTTACGAGTTGTATGTGAATATTTACAAAAACATTTTCCTGGTTGGATTGCCAATGCAGGACCCATTCGGTGGCCAGCACGTTCACCGGACTTAACACCTCTGGACTATTTTATGTGGGGTACCCTTAAAAACACGATCTATAAAACAAAACCCAATGATATTGAAGAACTAGTAAATAGAATACGGTCAGCAATAAGAAGTATCCGTCCACAAACCATAAGAAAGGTGTTATTGGAAATGATTAGAAGATGCCAAAAGTGCCTGGCCTTAAATGGAAGTCAATTTGAACATTTAATTTAAACGATACGTTCTTTCATTTTTGTTTTGTGCTTTGTGTGATAATATAGTTCTTGTTTCCAGAGCCTACTACACATTTTTTATATTCTGTTGAAGTTTTTCGGCAATAAAAGGAAATAAACATACAAACAATTATATCGTTAAACACAGAAAAAAATAAAGATTTTAAAAGGCTCACAGACAACTATGATTACCATTTAAAATTAATTTATAAAATAATTTATTAAATAAATTGCACTTGATTTTTGTAATACGTCAAAGCCAATAACGATGTAATTGAAATTTTTATATATAATTTCAATAATTACAATAATGAAGGAGTAAAAAGGACTTTTTTTGAAATTCACAAAATGAACATCATGTAATCGTGCTAACGGGATCTCTAAAATCAGTTAAATTACAAGTTTTTACATGTATATGACTCATGATTAAAATAATAATAATTCAAAATTACAATAGTTCTAAACATTACACATTGTTTGAATTACAATCATTAAAATAAAAATAAGTTGAAACAAAAATCAACTTTTAAAACAAATTTTAATTAATGCAATTTATAAAGTGAGTGTCAAATAATATAGTAACAACAACAATCTGCTTATGAATGAAAATTAAGTCTAAACGCTTGTCCTCTGAGCGGCGGCATTTATAGGGGCTTGTTATCTAAATGGCTATTTCATCGGGTATCAAGGTGCAAGTTCCTTAATTTTAATAAGAAACCAAGGGAATTTGAACTCTGACAAAACCTACGCGCGCTGGCCCAAACGCGCGCATTAGCCATCACAGCCACAGTGTAATGTAAAATGCGATCCCCACTACTTACATCGCCTCCGCCGCATAAACGTGCATATGGTTCGACCGTCGACCGTTAGTTTCGTCATGATCGAGTCCGGTACGTTTTTTTACCATTGCATCGGCGATCTCTCAACTAATCTCTGGTACAACATACTTGGTGAGATGCCCCGGATTTTCTCAAATTTGTGTTAACATGTCGATGTTGCCCGCGTTTACCTATTTGCAGAAACCATTTCTGACGAGATGCAGCAGGATACGGTTCACAACCAGACTACACCCACTACTAAAAGAACACCACACTAGGTCTGGGTAACACAGTGGATTTTGAAATATTTACAAAGCGATAACGATTGCCCCGTCGATACAGTGCTTAACACTTTTTATGTGTCGGGAGATAACAGAGGACGCTGTGTTTCGTGATGTGTAGTGGTTCGTAGTGATAATACTTATGGGAGATTTTAACGCAAGGGTGGGACGGAAAGCCACAGGTAATATCACCGGAAATTTTGGTTTGGGAGAAAGAAATCAATGAGGTGAACGACTAATCAAATTCTGCCAAGATGCTGACTTTGTTGTTGGGAAAACTTGGTTCCAACGCCTATATACATGGAAATCGCCGTAGGATGGACGAATGCGAATGAATAGTGCGGAACCAAATATATTACATTTTAATAAATCACCGATTCCGGAACAGTATTAGAACCGTTAAAACCTACCCAGGCGCTGACATAAAATCAAACCACAACTTGCTCTGCTCGAAAATTCAAATAAAATTAAAAAGACCAACCAAACCATACAAATCAAATAGAGTATGCTTTCAGAACCCTCAATGAATACTGGCATGAGATACAAAGACCGATTATAGAACAAACAAAAGGTTTCTTAAAACCATCTAAGAGAATAGCAAAAAACGAGTGGAAAACACAAGAAATTCTGAATCTAATGGAATCTCGAAGTGGATATAAAAACAAAGATATTGCCAGATACCCTGATTTCAACAGTGCCATAGAAAGAAAAATAAACAAGCCATAGGGTTATGGCTTGAAAAATCCTGTTAATAAATAGAAGGTCTCCTGAAAAAACACGATAGCTCGAATTTCCATAAAAAACTCAAATATACATCCGGAATGAAAAAACCAAAACATGTCAACCTACTCAGAAACTCGAAAATTCCTTGATCACGAACTACAATGCAGAGAATGGGAGAGGTACGTCATTGACTTCTTTGGCGATGCCAACCGAGGAAACAGGACACATACGATCTGTAACCAGAAAGACCGCAGGATACTGAAGGCAGAGGTCAAGAAAGTAATAGAGCAAGCAAAAAATAACAAAACACTCGAACCAAAGCAGATTCTTGCTGAAATGCTTAGACTTCCAGTGGAAGAGAGTATTACTTGCCTGACCACATTTTATAACAAAATATGCAGCAACGTTTACTACCGGACGATTGGCTAGAGTCGCTCTTCATAACATAATCAAAGAAAGGTAGGACCACTAAATGTGGCGATTTTAGACCTATTATATAGTCTAATGAGTCAAATTCAGCCCACCTCACTACAAGCTGCCAGCTTGTTGTTTCTCGATGGGGCGTCGGAAGGTGTTTTGCCTCGACTCCTTGATCTCTTTTATGGTATTCTCCTGCCTGTTTAGAAGGGCGGAATTTGAATATGACCTGGCAAATAAAATGAGCGCAGTATTGGAGCTCCGTCAAGGTGTCTCACAAGTCCCGGTCGATCAGGATTGTCAGAATCCAGAGTTTCCTCGTGGTGTCCCCTGGAAACGATCGTGCGTAAGACTTGCGGGAAGCATGGTCGGCTAAATGGTTGACCAGCCCGTCGGGGTTGCGGTTGTGGATTGAGCCAGGAGGTCTGTCGCCCACATCTGCAAAAACGGAAAAGAGATATGTTAGATGCTAGAATGGCGGAGAAGTCCGGGGTGTTATTTGAGATTATGATGAAGTCAGGGAACGTTGTTGGGTATTGTACTGAGGAGGAATGGAAAGGCGATCTTTAAGGGGATTGTAGAGGACTAAGAGGACTCTAGAGGACTTTTGTGTTTTTTTGGGTTGATGTGTGAGCAACGTTTAGACTGACCTCAGGCACGCTCGCAGATTCGATTCATATGCTAAGTTAAGAAATAAAAAGTAAAATGGGTTTCAAAATTTATTCGAAAATGACGCAAGAAAAGTTTCAACAAAAATGTCATGTTTCAGTTAAATTTTATGAACGAATAATTTATACAATCCAAATCCCATATCGGGTAAAATAGTTAAATAATTTAATGTCTATTTCTTTTTCAACAAAAAAATATTCCGATTTTTTCAGATATATTTTAATAAAGCGAAACTATGGCTATAGCATTCCTCCTACAGCGACATGATAAACTACACGTATAGAGCAAGACAGGACGCAACCGAGCGCAAACGAGCATCGGCAATCAATCATGCAGCTCAGGGAACAAAAAGCGCCCCTAAGTAGAACCGGAACATTGAGCAATGATTAATGACAGCGTGAGGTACAAGATCTATGGACTGTGTAGACTTTCGGTTCCTGCTTTAGCTAACTGTCAGATAATTTTGAATTCAGAGTAATACTAAATATGCAGTGTAAAAATACTGAAATATTGCATTTGCAATACCTGTTTCAATATAATATTATTGAAAGTTTCTATAAAAAAAAATTTTGAAGACTTCCTTTACTCTCATCGTTATTCCCTTCCTTTGGAAATAATAGACTTACCATTAAAGTAGAAATCGTATCATAAAATAATATATTTAACTCAGTTAATCTGGAGGGATTTTTCGAAGGTTAACAAATTTAATTTCATCATTTCTACAACAGGTGTGAGAAACAATAAGTAATCCAAAACCGTATATAAAGTTGCGTATAAGAAAGAAAGAAAAGGCACTTAAAATGCGTATTTGTGTTGTTTAAGACGAACTCATTTGTGGGGATCCCAGCTACCTTTTTTGTAATAAACTCGTACAGGTACCATTTAGGTGTAATTTTTGAGATAGATTAAATAACTTTTTGTATATTCTTTTTCCTGACTGTACTTTAATTCATTCCAATGTATTCCTGGGTTTTCAGTCAATTTTATTGTCACTAATTATGGTGTTATGTGATGAGCCCTGCGTTTCGTCCCGGGTCTACCTATTGGACTCGTCAGTAAGGCTCAGGTAGACCCTGCCTTATACGCCAGACATCGGTTATACGTGTTCAGACGTAAATGAACCGAGCCGGTGTAGATCTTCTGCGGTGAGATGTTGGCAACCCGTGTTGCCGATGCTGCCACTCGTTCCATTCTGCTTTTTTTCCCAAGCATCTATATCTTTTTGTATATTCTTTTTCCTGACTGTACTTTAATTCATTCCAATGTATTCCTGGGTTTTCAGTCAATTTTATTGTCACTAATTAATAACACCATAATTAGTGACAATAAAATTGACTGAAAACCCAGGAATACATTGGAATGAATTAAAGTACAGTGACATAAATTGACTGAAAACCCAGGAATACATTGGAATGAATTAAAGTACAGTCAGGAAAAAGAATATACAAAAAGATATAGATGCTTGGGAAAAAAAGCAGAATGGAACGAGTGGCAGCATCGGCAACACGGGTTGCCAACATCTCACCGCAGAAGATCTACACCGGCTCGGTTCATTTACGTCTGAACACGTATAACCGATGTCTGGCGTATAAGGCAGGGTCTACCTAAGCCTTACTGACGAGTCCAATAGGTAGACCCGGGACGAAACGCAGGGCTCATCACATAACACCATAATTAGTGACAATAAAATTGACTGAAAACCCAGGAATACATTGGAATAGATTAAATAACAAAAATCGTTATCTACCAAAGTTTGACGAACAGAATAAAGAATATCAAGCAATTACAGTTTTGAGCGGAAAGTTGTATGTCAAAGGAAATTATGAACAGAAGAAAAAATATATAGGGTGTTCCAAAACCTTAATTTCAGACCTTTCGGATTCAAATAGAACAAAAAATTACACTGTGGTAAATTTTAACAAATCCCTTAAAGAATTACCTTGAAATGAGGTTTTTAAATATTTTGTAGAACATTTGGTAAAATGTACCAATTTATGTATGATGATGTAATGAGCCTATTCTATCTATATCGATTATGAACTATTCAGAATTAAGCAGTAAAGAGATTCTTGCAAATAAACAACTGTGCTACAATATAGAATCCTCGGGCTTGTATTTATCTATCTACACCAGTGGTATATCGCAATTAAACCAGAGATTAGTTGACAACTAATCTCTAATTAAACAGAGAAACAGTTGTAAGATTTGCGGGTGACACGGAATTAACAACAACTGACGAATATTCACCAACGATGATTTTTGACGCCGAGTTTTCGGATTTTTCTGTTTCCTGCATGGGGAGGTACATCGCAGCGACATTAATGTGGGTGCAGCACTGAGTTTATTGAATTTGGGGTACATCAGATTTTTTTTATATTCTGATAATTCAGGATCATATCGGATTAGCGACAGGTAGAGCATTCAATCTGAATTGAGATATACGTTGAAAATTGTCTTATTATCAAAATCAGTAATACTAACGGACAGGCACCCTTTAAAGAAATAACTAAGATGTACAGAGTGTCCATTTTTATTTGTGTAAATCAATAGTACCTATCTCAGTTATTATTGAAGCTAGAGAAAGACGCTTTTCGCAAAACTGTGCTCGGTTTTTGTCAAACGAGCGATGACAGTGATGTGGCCCCACCATGATGGTTTCGTAGATATAGTGTTTCTGAAAGTCCGCACTCTTCCACATCATTCGAATGGAAATTTTCATATCTCGAATATGAAAGAAAATATTGTTAAGGCAAAAACGGATATGTGTAGAGTTTTTTACGTAGAATACGTAGAATTTTAATGGGACAGTTGGTTCCCTTCTTTAATGGGACAGTTATGTATTTTTTGAGGCAAACCAAACATAGCGTTTTTTAATGGAACACCCTATATATTTTCACAAATTTTAGTCTGCTTTTAAATGGCCATTCTAGCAATTAGCAATATAGAAGGATTTACTAAAAGTTAAACTCAAAAATGGACATAAAATCGTATATCTATGTTTAGAGAAGGCGATTGATAGAAGGCAAATGATATTAGAAATACTTTTTGTTTAACTACTGTCAACATCAGTTTTACATGGTTTTATTTATACAGGGTGTCCCTGAAATGACTGTACAACGCTTAACCACAAATTCCTGACTCGAAAATAAGACGATCTAGGCAAACTTACCAATATCCAATGTCGCTTAATTTGGCCGTTACAGAGAGTCAAATTTCTCAAATTAATATCGTGCTTTCCAAATAATTTTAAACTCCTATATCGATTTTCACTAATTTTGGAAACTTGCTACGTGAATTGACGTGTTTTGACGTAGGCGTGATCTTTTTTTAATGTGTGAAAGTATTAAAAATGACGCTTGGTTCATTAATAAATGTTTGTATGTTACGACCTGTACAAATAATTTAAATTTTTTTGCTACTAGCTGATTTTCTTGTCAAACTTTTTTGCCTCTTGTAAAAATTTTCGTCAGACCTACAGTTTCTGTACAAATATATATTTACGATACGTGGCAATTCAGCTTTTTGATTATTCAAAACGGACAAAAACATTGAAAAGTATTATTTCTGCATAATTGAATTAATTTAATTATTTATAAAAGTTCAAATAAAGACCAACTATTTTATAACAAGTGATCCTTCTGTTTACTAAACTTTGAGTTTATTTCAAACCAATAACAAATTTAATAGTTATTTAGTTTGAAGAAATTATTTCTATTATAATTTTTTTAACTAAAGTTTTGCTCGCTCCATATTGATTGCATTTTGTAATATTGTTCTTTATTAAGCTTAACGAGATACATAATTTAGAAATAACAAAACTGTTGTGGGAAACAAATGAAGTTATGCAAAAAATGTGCATTGATGTAATAAAAAAATAACTCTTCAGTTTAAAAGCCTTCGAAAAAATGGTCTTAAATGGGTATTATGATATCCACATAAACATTCAGCCAAATTTTCAAAAGCGCTCTCCAGTAACATGAATAACAAATTATGTATTGAAATTGAATAACAAATTATGTAATTATGAATAACAAAATATGGTCTGGTTCTAATGTACAAATATTCATAATTAAAAATTTGGAGATAGGTAAAAGGGATGTAAGCCATGTGGGTTTGTGATAATTGTAAATCAATTAAGATAGTAGGATCACTGGAGCTGATCCGCACGCACTGTATACCTTTAAAGCACCTAAAGGCATTGGAGCAGATTTCTCTAAAATTAGTATCATTTTTTTCGCTTGCAAAAAGTATTTAGGTAACGTTAAAGGGAAAACATCGTTTCCAGATTTGTACTAAAATGCTGTTGACCAATTGGTGAAATAGGGTTTGAAAAATATCTCACTGTTTGCCAAAAATAAAAATTTAATCGATTTATCTATATTACTATGCTAGTCTTCTACAACAGGTCCGAAAGAATGACATTCTACTTCCAATTTTAAACCACCCTGTGTAATCCTGGTACACATATTGTTTTTATATAAACTGTTGGCACTAACTTACGCATGGCGAATGGGCAATAATATACATTTTATGGCCCAATATTGTCATTTGTGGATGTGTTGCTAACCCTATCTGAGCCGATCGATGAGAATTTTCTGGAGATAAAAATACTTAGATGGCGCCTCGATCCTATATCATACAGTAAACTGGATTCTATTCGCGAACTCAACTATCGATGGGTCGCTGCAGAACGTAAACGAAACTCGTTATTGAGTGATGACAATGACTATGACCAAATGTAAACAAAATTAATGTCAAATGTTACTTGTTAAGTGTAGTTTATAATTTTGCCGCCAGTGGACGTTTGGATTTTTAAATTCGCAAATATTATTTAGGAAGGAATTATATGGTCAATCGTAAAAATTAAGGAAATATCAATTTATTGCATTTATAGATAGAAACAGCCATGCATGCAAACTGATGTAATAAACATAAAAAGTAATAAACAATAACATTGACTGGAACCCAGGAATTTCATTTAAATTTATAGATAGATAGAAACAACTTTATTAAAGATTCACATTGGTATAAGCACAAACATATATAAGGTCAAGTTGTCAAGTTACAACATATATAAGGTCAAGGAGAGTCCTACTCTCCTATGCCTGTCCAGATGTTCGGCCGGTTGCTCCTTTTGCCCATGATCTAAAGTGTCGCGCTAAGTCGTCCACTACCTGGGCAATGCCCTAACATGGAAATTCCCGAACTAGCCATACGCACGACAACGTCATAATTTCGTCACGAGATAATCTTGAAGAGGCGGTTTTGGTTTTGTTCGATGGTCATTCATTATGGAAAAATGGTCTTCCTGCAGGGAAGCCAGAAATCTCTTTTGCCTCGACCTTTAATCTTGATAATATCAGATGGTGTCCATCGGTATAACGACTAGCCAGCAGCAACCAGCTCAACAAAGCACGAGTCAGACCGGTCACATAGTGTTGGATTTTTGCGTTTCCAGCCTGATAGAAACGACTATTCCTGCTGGTGTTGGTTTGTCGTCACATATTGTCTGGGACAAAATCGTCATAAAATATGGGAAGTCGATTATACAGGGGACCATGGGTAGGGCGATCGTTTGCTCTAACTTGTGTGAGGTTCCGCGTGAGGACGGAGAGTGCATTGTGATTGCCAGAGATGGTATCTATATAGTCAGCTATACAGAGTGTCCCACCGGGAACCGCCGCAATCGATATCAGGAAAAATATAATCAGGAGAAATTTGAAAATTGGACAGTATACATTGGGGCAAGCGATCTAAAATATTTTCAAGATGGCCACACTTCCGGTTATACCGGAAGTAAGTATCAACTTGCTTATTTTAAATGGGGCACCCTATATATTATTACATTTTTGAATTCTACTCCAAATTCAACATATATTTCATGTACAATATCATATACCTAAGTCTAACCGTTTTTGATATATTTGAAATTTTATGTAAAAAATGACAGTTGCAGCCACTCGAATAATTATTCATTTTTCCTATAAGGGAATACGTGCTACTTAATTTGAGTCGCATTTCCTGTTAAAAAGGATTTACTTTAATGGAATGTCGACAAAATTTTGATAACTGTTAATACAAAGTCAAAGTATTAAAAGTGTTACAAGTGTTAAAAAAATAAGTTTCAAAATGACGTTGAACAAACCGCCCAAAATCAATTTTTTTAAATGGAAACCCCCATTTCTGATAATTTTATCCTATTTAGTGTTAAAATTAAAGGTAAGTTTGTGTAAAGTTGTCTATTTTTGGTATGTCTACAATAAATTGGGTATTCCTGGGATTCACTTTAAGTTTCCATTTGTCGAAATACAGCGTCAATATACTGAGGTGATGTGCAATGCGAGATTTCGCAGCCTGAGCATAAAAAGACAACGATGTGTCAATAGCCGTATGTATCAACAGCGTATTGTGCTATTTTTGTAGTGGGAAGTTTTTGAATGTCTGATGTATACAATGTATACAGCAACGCCAAAATCACTGTACCTTGTGGTATTCCTGCCATGATTCGTCTTTTGACAGAATTTTCCACTTTCACCTGGATACAGGGTTTTTTTAGGTAAGATGCTATAAGGGAAACTTGGTGGAGTGGAAGTGAATGCACGGCAAACAACTTATGCAGCGGGCCTGTGTGCCAAACTGTGTCAAAAGCCCTTTCCATATCGAGAAGCAGCATTACCGCACTTTGAAGCTTATTAAATGTTACATAGGCATTCTTTACGATCCTAGCAGTTTACAGCGTTGTGTTGTGCCTTGGTCCAAAGCCAAACTGCTCATCCGGGATTAAACATCGAATATCGGCTGCTGCCTGTAGCCTCGATAGATAACCTTCTCGGTTAATTTGCAAAAGTAGTTCAGCAGGAAAATTGGTCTATAAGAGGCGGGATCAGTCGGGTTTTTGCCCAGCTTTAAGATAGGAGTAATACAGCGTTTTTCCAGATCTGTGGAAAGTGCTGCAATTTAAGGACTGCGTTGACTTCTTGTACTATTAGCACAATAGTTTTTCGAGGTAAGTTTTTGAGGTAGGTAGGCACGATTGTATCTACGACTGGGTTGTCGAGGAATGCAAAATCGAGGGTGGTATAGGATACTTCCGTTCTACAAAAACACGGGTCTGTCTTTCTATTTCGTTATCCTGAAGAGCTGGTTGAACTTTCGACCATGATCTCATTTATACCATGAGCAAGGTGGGCGGAGCTTGTCGAGACAGCTTCGATCTGCCTCAGCGGTGGCAACTCCGCTAGTTAAGGGCGTGGTGGGGACAGCCTGGTCCTGTTGGCGTGATTTGGCGCTATGGTCTGCTTGGGGGTGGATCGATCCGGGGCCTAGGCTGGTTTGCCCCCGGGCTAGCCTCGCTGGTGGAGGAGCGAGCACCAAACGCTGCCTCTCTGCCAGGACTTGCGCCTGTTTGAACATATAGACTGGGCAGGCCTCATGGATGAGACCCTCCGGAGTTGGCGCACTGCTCCAGAGGGGCAGGCGGTGATTTCGTGCGCCCCGGCGCATCAAGAACATTTAAGATCCCGTTGGTAGTTACCGGAGACATGGCCCCAGCTCTGGCATCGACGACACAGTATTAGGGTTATCCGGTTTCTGCGGGTTTCCCATGAAGCCTTGGCCTCAACGTTTAGTTTCCGTAGGGTGGCTTTGTCGTGAATGACGACGAGGTACAGCGGCCTGAATAGTGTCTTTATTTTGAAGACACACTTCATCCCTAGCCCTTTGTCGCCAGATTTTCCCTAATGGCAGACGGTTCCACGTTTCAGTTCAGCTCTCTCAGGGCGAACGCGTGAGTTTTTTTCGACGAGGGGGCGTAAATGTAATATTGGCTTTTATCTTTCCGGGGGGCCGTTTTACCGTCCCCCAGACCAGAATAGTGCTGCAGTACACGATTAGTAAAGCCTTCGTGTACTTCAGCGTGAAAGCCTGACTGGTGATAGTTTTCAAGCCACCAATCAGCATAGTATGATTGCTGCGTTTTCCAGCGATCACAATTATTGGCGGCGGTTTTTCTGTTCCCTTGGGTGCTTTCGGAGAGCCCACAGGGCCCCTGCGGATCTCCTGCTGTGTTACGTCGTCATCTTGATAGGGAGCCGTTTCAGGCTACTCTTCGGTGGCTGGATGCGAGCAAATCGGTTTGCCAGTACCGTGAGGTCATCTGCGCTTTTCATCAATGCGCTCCACGATATTGTGTTTCGTGGAGTCACGAACCCTTCAGACAGCGCATCTGCTTGGTTCAGTTGTACTGTTGTTGCTGTTGTTGTCCTTGTTGTTGTATCTCGACCTATAGCCGTTTTCTTTGATGCCGGGGTTGGTGACATAGGTGTAGTTGGGTCTGACTTGAGAGGCCTACCTCTTTTCTTTCGTTTCGGCCGGAGAAAATACCCGTCCTCGGAGGCCTAGTCTGACTCCGATTCCTGAGAGCTTCCGGGATTCTTACCACTTATCGCGAAAACCGGATAGTAGCCCGATAAAGATGTTGTTGAAAATTTCACTGAATAACTCGCAAATAACAGATAAGGTACACACTTTGTCTATTTATTAATGTCTTAGGGTTCCACATCAGCGCACGCTTCCACTTCGTAGCACAGTCTACACTCGACTTTTTCACTGTGTATAACACTCCAGAAGGCGTTCTCCACCCAACTTGTTTTCACTTAATATAATTTACATATTCTCACATAGGCACATCACAGTTGAATTCAACTGTAAAAATTGTAATCTTTTGACCGCGTGCATTGATCAAAAATGCCAACAGAATTATATAAAATGAGCGGAATTACCAATTTGGGGGCATAGAGTGTTGCTGATCAGCATGGCCATTCTAATCTTTGGTAAGGCCGGGAAAAATAGTGCAACGGATGACAGACCAAATTCTTCTCGCAGAGTTCGCAGCCAAGAGATTTGACGTCGGGAGACTCTTCTACGGCCTACCGAATTGCATATTTGTAGTTCCGGCAGATATGCATTAGGAATTGCAGCTTTTTCTATTGATGCTTATTTAAACGTCTATTTCTTTGTTCATTTTTCTCAAAATTTTCTCACCTGCATCTCTATACATCCACGAGATCCTCCGTAAACGCATATATGCCCACATCTCAAAGGTCTCCAATCTCCTTGATGTTTCTTGGTCAAGCCCGTGAGCACGTAGAGTAAAACTCGAAACACACAGCAGCAAACGTTATTAATAATTAAATAATTAATAATTATGACGGGAGGATTAAAGTATACAAACAAAGATTATTTAAACGTATTTATTTTTATGGAGAATGTGTTATATTAAGAACATGTGACACATTTGCCATTCAATATCCGCAAAAACAGAAGCCATCACCCTGTGATTTTAACCAAATAATAAAAAATTTCTATTGTCCAAAATTCCAACATCAATGGAATGCGCAATATTCTTTTCCAGCACCACATTTCAAATGAATCTATGCGTTGTCTATCACCAGTCTTTATGTCCCCCGGCTCGGATCCATACGAAAATATAGGGAAGACCCAAGATCGCATTTGAGCCATTTTTGGGTTTTGGTTATCTCTCTCTGTGCATATCTTTCTCAGGTCCACCATAGATGTCCGTGGCAGTACTATACGTCTTCTTATGTCCGCGTCGTTTTTCTGTAAGTTAATGTCTAGACCAAGAGTCTTACTTTCGTTAGCCACCTTTTTGAGCATTCGGGCCATTTCTTCTCCATTATTCGCTATTAGAGTGGTATCGTCCGCGTATCGAAGATTACTTAACACTTTTCCACTGACTGTAATTTCTCCCCCATCCAAATTTTAGGCAAGTCTCATTAAGTATTCTCCATAGGCATTGAACAATCATGGAGACAAAATACATTTGTGACGAAGTCCTCTTTGCGTTTTGAAAAGATCTGATGCTCTATTATCTGGGTTAACAATTGCGTCATTATTCTCATGTAAACTGGTAATGAGGGCTACTAGATCGTTCCCATTTCACTCAACACCTTCCATAGACTTTCCCATCTTACTCAGTCAAACACTTTCTTATAGTCTAGAAAGTACAGGAGCATAGACATATTAAACTAACGTGCTTTGTCTATTAATTGACGGATATTAAAAATCTGGTCTCTGGTCCCTGTGCCTTTTGCGAAACCGGCGTATTCAGGAGGTGTCCGAGGTAGCAAATATGTTTTACGTATTCTCTCGATTATTCCGAGAAAACAAATGTCATCATTCGGCAGTTTGACGTTTTTTCGTGGATCCTTTTTTATGATTTTTAATACAAGCAGACCTGGTCCAGTCTTTAGGCCATTGCTGAGCCTGGCATACTATATTACAGATGTCAAAAACGGTGTTAATTCTTTCATGTCCCAGTAGTTTTATCATCTCACCCGTGATGCCATCAGCTCCTGGGGCTTTGACTTAAGGTGTGTTATGACCTCCTCCACTTCGCTTTTTAGTATATCCGGTTCCAATTCGTCCGTCGCGAGATGTAACCGTTCCCGATTGTTTTGGCCTGGTTCCTCTATATACAGTACTTCGCAGTATTGTTTCCAACGTTTCAGAATATCGTTGACCTCCCACAGAACCTATTGTTGTCTTTGGTTTAAATTTTCGTGTAAGTTGTCGCAATTTTCTGTATAGGTCGCGAGTTTCACTAAAATGTTGGTGTTTTTTGTATAGGTGCAGATTTTTCTCGTTATTGTCTTTTCGACATTCTTTCTGAATTTGTTTGCGTAGTTATATGTACGTGAGTATTTAGCGTTTTGTGTGGTTAAGCCTTTTTTTGTTCATTTCTTTTCGTTCTGCGATTGTCCTAAGAAAAGTTCCTAAGAGATCGTTGCGTCATCCAGATTTTGTTGGGATGGTTGGCTTTTTCACTCTTAGGTTGCACTGACTTGGATGTTTCTTTAATTATCTGTCTGGAATCTTCCCACTCTTGGTTTGGGTCTTGTGTTTTAGTGACTTTACATATACCTTTAGATAATTGGTGTTGTATTTCATGTTGAAACGGATATTAATTGTCGTTTGTAAGTTGGTCAATCTAAATTGCATCACGAAAAGCTGGTGGTTGCATCCGCATTCAGCGCCAGGATATGGTTTACTTTACAGTACAGGCTGGAGGACTTCCAACGGGATCTAACCATACTGTAATCAATTTGGTTTCTATACTTATCATCAGGTGACTTCCATGTGTAGAGGCGTCTGACATGCTGCTGGAACATGGTGTTATGCACAGTTAACCTGTGCTCTTGACAAATGTTTCAAAAAAGAATGTTTTACAAATTTTAAACCTAAAAGCGATAAGTTGGATACATCTAACGTAATATACAAGATTGACTGTTTGAACTGTGACAACACATACATAGGTCAAACAGGACAATATTTAAAGAAAAGAATCTACGAACATAAATATAGCTTAAGAAAGGTTAACGAAAATGGAACAGCATTAGCACAACATGCACAACAAAAGTTACATATTTTTGATTTCGATAACACAAAAACATTAATCAATGAAAACAATTATAACAAGAGAAGAATCCATGAAATGATACAGATTAAAAAACATCAGAATGCAATGAATTTTAGATCAGACACAGACAATCTTAGCTCTGTGTATCACACACTAATTAAATGATCGCATGCATGCACTGATTGGACCAAGTAAATGAAATATAAACACCTGATATTGAGGAATTGCAGAGCAATTCCTAGAATGCAAAGAAAAGGCGAAGTATAAACAGTTTTTTTGTTCTCTCGCTCGATATCGAATAAAATATGGAATTCAATAGCCAGTCAAATGTGAAGGTAGAAACAACTATACACGTAAGTTAAATTTAAATCTCTAAACAATAGATTCTAGTCTTTTCCCAGACATGTTTGTCCTTACTCATCACCTGAAAACCAATGTTCTTAATGTACTTTTTAATATGTGTGTGATTTGTATTTTAAAATTTGAATTTTGATGAAAGTTTTTTATTTAAATTGATGATAACTGTAAATATATATTTTAGACAAACTGATGATGGTGGAGAAAGACACCGAAACGTATTTGTGACATTTTGAATAATAAACAATAAAATTGACTGAAGCCCAGGAATTTTTTGAATTAAATTGAAGTACAGTCAGGAAAATATACACAACAATATGTACAAGAAAATCAAACAGACAACTGGGCAATATAAAAGATCAACGACAGCACTCTCATGATCGAGCAACAGCAATTTCTTAGTAGCACAGAAGAACAACTACAGGAATGGAAAAATTAAATTCAAAATCTCTTTGTAGATGGTAAGAATGTTTCGCATAATATTACTCTGGATGACGCATTTTGATATCACTAAGGCAAGATCTCTTACAAACTATATCAAGTGCAAAAATCGGACAAGCTCCAGGACCAGAACCAGACCAGGAACACAAATAGAGATTTTAAAAATATTGGAAGAAGACGGGGCCTTTGTACTTCTATTAAGCTTGCTCAACTGCATATACAAGACCGGAGTAATTTCTAAAGACTAGCTCAGGTCAATATTCGTTGCTATACCAAAGAAGGCTAACTTTGTTTTGTTAAGATTACAGAACGATCAGCTTAGTGAGCCATGTATTAAGGTTGTTCCTGAAAATCGATCATTCCAGAATATACACCAAATGCTAGGAAAATATTGATTCTAATTCTTCCAGAATTCTTCTAGAATTCCTTCGGAAGTTTTCTTTTTCGACGAAGACATAAAAGAGGGTATAATTGCTATGGATAAGTCATCAACAAACCAAGATATGCGGACGACACGGTCTTACGAGCAACAGATAAACTTGATTTACAGGAACTCTTAGCAGCCGTTACAGACCATAACTAACAAATGGGTCTACGATTAAATATAAAGAAGACCAAATGTATAGTTGTCAGCAAAAACAAATATATAGCCGACAACTTAACAGATATCAGCATAAATGGAGAAGTAGTGGAGAGAGTAGAAAAGTACAAATATCTAGGATAATGGGTGATTGAAAAAGGGGCTTAACTCAATAAATCAAAAGCTGAATAGAACACACGAATATCTCACGAATCGAAATATGAATTGCTCCACATTATTATTCAAGGAAAAATAGAGGCAAAGCGTGCTCCTGGTCGCCGAAGAACATTTTGGCTCAAGCATTTTCGCCAATGGTAAACACCACGACACTCTTTAGGTCGGCTGGGGACAAAGTGAAGATCTTGCGACTGATCGCCAATGTTCTGGGAGGACACGGCACTTGAAGAAGAATAAGTCACAATCGTGTACTCCAGAACCGAACTGCCAACTGATTTCGTCATCAACAATGGTGCGCCGTTTCGGAACTCCGGGTCGTGCCCCGAGGAAAATTCGGAGTTTCCGTTGTTCCGGAGTTCCCACTATGTCCAGTCTCTGTGATTGCATTGCTCCACAATGTGCAATTTTCCGGTTTGTCGGAGACCTCACACATTCCAAGTAGCGAGTTGAATTTCCCTGCGCAGATCTATCTTGTCTCGTATAGCATTATTAAAAGCAGCACCTCCGGAAATCCGAGTGGGGCGCTATTTAAATCTCCGGATCATTTTTCATTGGACGCAGCCATAATACTTTCTTCGGAAAATGTAATAGAGGTGGTTCCCCCTTTCAATCCTCTTAGCAGTTCCAGCCGCTCATTTCACATATTTAAAAAGTCCTTAAAGTCAATGTTAACTGTGAAATGTTTTTATACACTTGGTGAGTACGTTATATCATCATGCATAAAGGTATGCCGGCTGCTGGAGATAGAGTTGCAAAAAATATAACTTGTGGTTTTGCACATCACAATTACTAGCGACCAGCCTATACGAATAATATTTCTGATGACTGGATCGGGTGCTTTGCAGCACGCTTCATTATTGGAGAACATATGGAAACACAATATTCTTTTCCGTTTCGTGTAATTTTTCGCGTTGTGTGAATTAAATTTTCTAAATGTTTATCGACCTGTTGAACCATACTTTCACCTGATTCACCATTTTATAGTATATACAGTGTGTCCAGTATAAAATGATGTACATGGGGATATTGGAAACCGTTAGAGTTACAGGGTGGACCAAATGGGGAAAAAGTTGCGCAATCAAGTGCCTATAAATAATCTGTCATCAACTTCTTTGAACTCGGAATAGTAACGGATATACAGGGAAAAAAAGAAAAAAGTGCGTTTTATAAAATCCTTTATATCGTGTTTATTATAAAAGATACAATAACGAAATTTTTCAGGGTGGGGGTAAGAAATGAGCGTGAATTTGAAAATAAAGTAAAAAATAATCTAGGCCCACTATGTTCAATAAGGCCGAAGTCAACTTTTGTTTTTCTTATGGGCGCCATATTGAATTTCTGAATTTTTAGATTCCCCTTTAAATATGCTCTTCAACCATGTATAACATGTTTATGTTCGGTCAAGATAAATAATTAAAATTAACAAAATTAAGATTTTATGGTAGTAGGCATTGATATTTCTCTTCAATTTCCCCATAGTGACGTTTGTTGTGTGTTTTAATTACCTAGATAACTGTCAAAGTAGAATTTATTGTCAGTGTCAAGTGTTTGTAATTAATTGTGTGTTTCAAAATGAATCACTTTTCAAATTATGAATGAATGAAAATGAAGCGAAAGCTGAAGAAATTTATTTAAATAAATATCCAGAAAGGCGATAACCTGGTAGAACTATGTTTAGGCGTCTGAAAGACAACCTTCTAGCTTACGAGAGTTTTGCTAAGGTAAAGAAAAACAAACTTCCAGACGAAAATAAAGAAAATTTGGTAATGCAAAGCGTGGTTGAGACACCTCGTACGTCTTTACAACAAATTGAAGCCCCAACAGGTGTTGCGCGGTCAACGGCGAATAGTATTTTAAAGCGTTATAAATATCACCCCTATCGTGAACGGTCCTGCCAGGGACTCCAGAATGGCGATGCGATTAGAAGAATGGCATTTTGTCAGTGGTTTATACAAAGAAATAACGAGATACCAAACTTTTCCTTAAAAGTCCTTTGGTCAGATGAGAGCCAATTTACTAAATGTGGACTCTTTAATCGTAAAAATACCGTTTTTTGGTCAGATGAAAATCCACGGCTAGTTCGTCAAGTTAGGCACCAAGTTAGGTTTGGATTTAACGTCTGGTTAGGTATTGTGGGTACCCACGTGATTGGACCATTTTTTTCAATGAGAACTTAAATTCCGAGAGATATTTGAACCTCTTACAAACTAACGTAGCGGAAGCACTTATGGATGTTCCAGTAGCTACCCTGCAAAACTTGTATTTCCAACAAGACGGCGCGCCGCCACATAATGGACGTATTATCACAGAATTTTTAAATCACGAATTTCTCCATAAGTGGATAGGCAACCTGGGACCAGTAAGATGGCCTGCGAGATCCCCTGACATAACACCGCTTGATTTTTTTGCATGGGGCAATGCTGTTAACAGAAATGATCAGAAAATCCTGTGAAGCAGTAATGAGACGATGTACGTTGTGCGTGCGAGAAAACGGTGGCTTATTTGAACACCTACTTTAATCCTAAAATGTTTCTTGTTCTTTTGCAGTGTTCGATGTATGATCATTAATAATTTAAAGTAATAATTAATAGAAATATCAATGCCTACTACCATTAAATCGTAATTTTGTTAGTTTTAATTATTTATCTTGATCGAACATAAACATGTTATACATGGGTGAAGAGCATATTGAAAGGGGAATTTAAAAGTGCAGAAATTCAATATGGCGCCCATAAGAAAAACAAAAGTTGACTTCGGCCTCATTGAACATAGTGGGCCTAGATTATTTTTTACTTTATTTTCAAATTCACGCTCATTTCTTACCCCCACCCTGAAAATTTCGTTATTGTATCTTTTATAATAAACACGATATAAAGGATTTTATAAAACGCACTTTTTTCTTTTTTTCCCTGTATATCCGTTACTATTCCGAGTTCAAAGAAGTTGATGACAGATTATTTATAGGCACTTGATTGCGCAACTTTTTCCCCATTTGGTCCACCCTGTAACTCTAACGGTTTCCAATATCCCCATGTACATCATTTTATACTGGACACACTGTATATTATAGTTTAAAATGAGCTTTCTAACCGGGTCATGCGGCCTTCCAAGGCCATTTTCCGTCGAGATAACATTTAATTATAATAGGTGCATATATTTGTAAAGAATCCTCGACATCTGATCGTGAAGATACTTATTTTGTTTTTTTATTTTTTTATACCCATGAAATTTTGCAAATGTTTCAACCTTATAGTGGTTTTCAGCATTACATTTTCTATCTCAACAGACAGACTTAATTATTGGTGTCGGGCTGTGTATTTAAGTTCCCTGGTGCTAATAAAGAAAAAATATAGGATACTTTAAGTTGATAATCTTTAAACGTAAACGGAAACTGTAAATTAAAGTTTCACGACATGAAGTTTATTTACATTAATGTTTAAATATAATAAATAGTGATCCATCAAGAACGACGGGACTGAGTTTCAAATAAAAATAGTAGTAGTAGTAGTAAACATCTTTATTTCTAAAAAAAGGCTATCGACCTATCGGTCTTTCTGCCCTTGTTTAATACATGTAGTCTTAATCTAAATAAAAAAACAAATATGAAATTTCTCTTATTCTAGGTTAATAATATTATTAAAAAAAATTTTCCTGACTGTACTTTAATTCATTCCAATGTATTCCTGGGTTTCAGTCAATTTTATTGTTTATTATTTAAAATGTTACAAATACGTTTCGGTGCCTTTATCCAGCATCATCAGTTTGTCTAAAATGTCCATTTTACATTTATTATCAATTCAATTAAAAAAACTTTCACAAAATTAACATATTAAAATTCAAATCACACACATATTAAAAAGTACAATTTGGGACCTTGGTTCTCAGGTGATGAGTCGGGATAAATATGTTCGGGAAAAGACTAGAATCTATTGTTTAGAGATCTAAATTTGACTTACATGTTTAGATGTTTCTTCCTTTACATTTGGTTGGATATTGAATTACCTATTTTATTCGATATCGAGCGAGTGCCCGAAAAACCTGTTTATATTTCGCCTTTTCTTTGCATTCTTGGAATTGCTCTGTAATTCTTCAATATCTGCTGTTTAATTTTTATTTACCAGGTCCATTCAATTCATGCAAGCGATCATTTAATTAGCGTATGATACACAGAGCTAAGATTGTCTGTATCTGATCTGAAGTTTATTGCATTCTGATGTTTCCTAATTTGTATCATTTCATGGATTCTTCTCTTATTATAGTTGTCCTCATTGACCAATATTTGTGTGTTATCGAAATCAAAATCATGCAATTATTGATGTGCATGTTGTGCTAATGCTGTTGCATTTTCGTTAACCTTTCTCAAGCTATACTTATGTTCGTATATTCTTTTCTTTAAATATTGCCCTGTTTGTCCTATGTATGTGTTATCACAGTCCAAACAGTCAATCTTGTATATTACGTTAGGTGTGTCCAACTTATCGCTTCTAGGTTTAAATTTTGTAAAACACTCTTTTGCTAAGTTGTTTTTAGTTTTCTCCGCTATAGTAATATTATGCGGTCTTAAAACATTTTTTATTTTTGTGTTGATTTCTGGTATGTGCGGTAATGATACATACCGGATTTCGCCCTCTTTTTTCTTTTTTATATTATTTATGTTGCTCCAATTATTTGTATTTTATATTTTATTAATTCTTTGTTTTATAATTGGTTCGAAGAATTCTTTGGGATAGTTGTTCATTATTAGTACCTTTTTTATTTTTTCAATATTTTTTTGTCTGTATCCACAATGTGCTAATTTTATCGCTCTATCAGTAAGAGCTGTTACCACACTTTTTTTTATATTGAATAGGTGCATATGATTGGTAATTCAAGTATCTACCAGACCACACATCCTTTGTGTACCAGTTTGTTTTTATTTCCCCATTATTGTCATACACCGCCGTCACATCCAAAAAGTCTAATGACCCGTTTTTGTCTTCCTCAATGGTGAATTTAATGGTTTCATGGAATGCATTAAACTTATCTAGTGTGTATTGAATTTTTTGGTTTGGCAGGCACATTATGCAGTCATCCACGTATCTTTTAAAAAATCCACATTTAAAGTCCAAATCAGGTATTAGTTTTTCTTCCAGACTTTCCATTACAAGGTTTGCAATTGTTGCAGCTATGGGGGACCCCATAGCTACTCCATATATTTGCGAATAGAAATTGTCCTCGTTCCGGAAGTACGTGGACTTAAGGCACAGCTCTACCGCTCAAATAAATTCACCTTCGGGCAATGATGTATATTCCTTAATTTCAGACCATTTATTTTTTATGCACTGTATTGAGTAATCTACCGTGAAGTTTGTGTATAGCGATACTACATCAAGCGATATTAGGCGATGGTTCTTAGGTATCTTCTGTTTTTTATAAATTCGCAGAAGCTCCATGAGTCTCTAATGTGATATTGTGAACTTCCCAGTATATTACTCAACACAGCTGACAGGTACTTAGACTATTGGTAAGTCGGTGCATTTATGTTGCTATCAATAAACCTCAGATCAGATACAGACAATCTTAGCTCTGTGTATCATACGCTAATTAAATGATCGCATGCATGAATTGAATGGACCTGGTAAATAAAAATTAAACAGCAGATATTGAAGAATTACAGAGCAATTCCAAGAATACAAAGAAAAGGCGAAATATAAACAGGTTTTTCGGGCACTCGCTCGATATCGAATAAAATAGGTAATTCAATATCCAACCAAATGTAAAGAAAGAAACATCTAAACATGTAAGTCAAATTTAGATCTCTAAACAATAGATTCTAGTCTTTTCCCGAACATATTTATCCCGACTCATCACCTGAGAACCAAGATCCCAAATTGTACTTTTTAATATGTGTGTGATTTGAATTTTAATATGTTAATTTTGTGAAAGTTTTTTTAATTGAATTGATAATAAATGTAAAATGGATATTTTAGACAAATTGATGATGGTGGATAAAGACACCGAAACGTATTTGTAACATTTTAAATAATAAACAATAAAATTGACTGAAACCCAGGAATACATTGGAATATTATTAAATAAACTTTCCAATTCTAATGACAAGAAAGAATTATTTTATTGTCCAGTAGTCAGTTGCGTTTGTACGTGTTCGAGTAGTAGTTGATGTAGGGAAACGGAAGCGGGATTGTCTGGTTGGTCTTGTGAGACAAAGGGGATTCAGTATGGTCCAGTTGTAGGGGTTGTTTGTCCATTTTGTCTGTAGATGTATGAGTCTTTCCGAACTCTTTGTCATGTTTGTGCGTTCGTATAGTAGTTGGGTGGGGGGGTGGTGTAGTGGGTTTTGGGGGTGTCTTATTCGTGTTATTAGTCTTAGTGCAATTTGTTCTGTTGTTTGTATACAACGTTTTGTCCTTTCTGTTCCGTTGGTCATGAGTTTAAGTCCATAGTCTAGCAAGGGTCTACAAATAGCTTTATATATTTTAGTGGCGGTGTTTGTGCTAATTCATCTGTCTTTGTAGGTTGGTAATCGGAAGTGTTTTGTTCTCTTTATTGTTTGTGCCCTGATGTTTCGTATGTGTTTAGTGAATTTAAGTTTGTGGTCAATTGTGATTCCAAGGTATTTTACGTCGTTTTTTGGTTGTGTCGTTTGGCAGTCTGCAGTTATTGTAGGGGAGTCAGCGTTGAGTCTGTGGTTTGTGAGCAGAAGTTGGTTTTTTGACGCGTTTGGTGTTAGTCTCCATTTATAAAACCATGTCATTGTGTTGTTTGTTAGTGTTTGGAGTCTTTGAGCTGCTCTCTCAGTGGTTTTGTCATGCACAATAAGTACCGTGTCGTCTGCGTATTGTAATATGTATGCCGATCTGTCGATTTGATTTTTGTCTGGTAAGTTGTAATTGTATATGTCATGGCAGTATATATTGTAGAGAAACGGTGAGAGCGGGGATCCTTGAGGGAGCCCTTGTTCAGGGGAAAAAGAAGATGACAGTGTTTTGTCAATTCGTACTTGTAGTTGTCTGTTTTCTAGTAAGTTCTTTATGGTGTGTAGTAGATATGTTGGTGTGTGTAGTTTGTATAGTTTGTATAGTAAGCCTCTATGCCAGACACTATCAAAAGCCTTGTTATTGTTCATAAACAGGCAAGCTGTCTTTCTGTCAGTTAGGTGGGTAGTCTGTATATTGTTGGCCAAAATAAAGAGCGGATGAACAGTCGAGTGATGTTGTTTGAAACCAAATTGGTAGGTAGGTATATATTTTCCAATCACTCTTTCAAGCCTTGAAGCTTTATTATGTATTCAAAAATTTTGCCTAGTACTGGAAGTAGTGTAATTGGTCCGTAGTTGCTCGGTTGTGTATTGTCCAGTCTATTTTTGGGAATAGGGATCATTAAGCCGTTTTTCCATGTTTCTGGGATTCTGCCATTTGTGATGCAGTTGTTCAATTCAGTTAGGATCAGTTTGTGTGTTTCTTGAGTTAGGCTTTTCAAGAGTTTTGCCTTAATTTTATCTTTCCCCGGTGCAGTGTTTTTGATGTGCGCTAGGGCTCCATCGTACTCTGTGTCTGTGATCAGTTTGTAGGTGTAGTTTGGTGAGCTGTTAAAATAGTTCAAGTACCAGTCGTTGATTAAGTTCCAGTTGTCATTGTCGAAGTTAGGGTTTGTCGATATGCTGAAGGCCCTTTGATAGTGTCTGGCGAATGCGTCCGCATTCTCTTTGTCTGTGTAACGTTCTATTCCGTTTTCGTCAATTGTGTCAGTAGTGCCAGACTTCCTGTATTGCGCCAGTTTCTTAATTTTTCGCCAGTATGTTTTGCCTTTGTCCTTCTGTATTTCTTTACATGTTTCTAGCTATTTGTCTTGTCGGTATTGTCCAATCAAAGTTTTAATTTTTCTGTTAAGTTGGTTCAGTGTCTTTTTTAGGTCGTTATTTTGAGTGTTTGTATATAGTCTGTACAGTTCTCTCTTATGTTTTATTAGTCTCAGTATGTATTTAGGCAGTGTATGTCGGTAGAAAGCATTTTTTATTTCCGGGCTAAATTTTCGTATGGCTAGTGTAAGTTGTTGTTGTATGGTTTCTATTGAAATGTGCTGCGCTTGTGATTGAATGTAGTCATGTATATGTTGTTTCACTTTGTCTATGTCAGTCTTTGTTAGGTTTAAGTTTTTCTTTATAGGAAGTGTATTGGAGGTAGGTTGCGTGTGTTGTAAGTCTATGTTAAACGTAATAGCCAGGTGGTCTGATCCAAGTTCGTTGGTTAAGTTTATGTTGTTGATGGTGTTTGTTAAGTTTCTTGTGTGCAGTAGAACATCCGGTGTTGAATCTGGGTTTGCGGGCATCAGAAAAGTTGGTGGGGTGTGCTGTTTTATAAAGTCGGAATTTTGTAAAAATCTTTTAAATTGTTTCGTTTTGTTTCTGTTCAAGTTAAAGTCGCCTATAATTATTGCATATTTATAGATGCTTGACTTGGTCAGTATGTTTTGTTCTAGGTTGGAGTGTGGGTGTATGTATGTCAGAAATATGTGTATCAGGTCGTTTAAGTAGGGTATGGTAAAATGTAGGCAGTCGTTCAAAGAGTTGTTGAGGGAAGGAGGATTTGCTCTTCCAAGTTTAAATGTTGGTTTTAGGAGAGCTGCGACCCCGCCCCTGGCATGATTGATGGTATTTCCATGCCTATAGATATACTGCCAATTTCTGTACGTTGGTGTCTGTCCTAGTTTGGTTTTAGTCTCTACAAATATGCAGCAGTCTGTGTCGTTTTGTTCTATGTAATTGTAAATAAGTGGTTTTTTGCTGTTAAGTTCGTTTATGTTGGCGTAAAGTAGTCTCATGTTGAACGGTCTATGTTAGTGATTGTTTGTTTTAGTTGTTCATGGGGTTCTGTCGAGGTGTTTTAGTTAGGTAGGAGCATGTCGAACATCAACACATACATATGGTTACCAAAGAAGACGACCGAGGTGTCAATGTCAAAATCTACTATAAATTGTTTTCGCATTTTTTTAAGCAGATCTTCTCTGTTAGTTTTGGTAGACTTGTTAATTTGATGTTTGTATTTATTTAGTATGAGATCGCGAGTTGTTATTGGTGAGTGTATTCTGTTACCTTTAGTTATCGCATCCGACACCTCAGACGTCCTCCTGTTCAGACACTTAATTTTTACATTGGGGATACCACTGATAGGTGCTGTTGGTCTCTTCGGGCACTTTACGCTCCATACCGCATGTTCGGCCGAGTTGCAGTTAGCGCACTTGACGGGAAGTGGACAACTGCAACTAAATGTTGAGTGAGGGCCAAGGCATTTATTGCATTTAGCTGGTGTTTTGCAGGTTTCGGTCCGGTGCTCAAAGGAGTTGCATTTGGTGCATGGAGCAGGAACCGGTGCTGGAGGTTTACACTCCACAATCCTGAACACGCGTCCAAGGAAGTGCACTGCGCGGTCGCTCATCAATTTCTCATATGTCGCCAGGTCGCCCGTTATCAGCATCATCAACAAGGTGGGGCTGTTTCTCGCTCTGGATATTATTCTTTTGCAGAATCTGATTATGAGGCCTGACTTTTCCAGTTGTTTTAGGAACATTTCGTCCGTGATTTCAAGGTCCACTCCAGTAGCAACCACTGAATATGTGGCTGTAATATGGTGGTTCGATCTTTGTTGTCGGGTTGGTGGGAGGTAAGCATTTTTTTATAGTTTGAATGTTGTTATAATCTTTTCTTGTATTAGTTGTTGTAAAATTTGTGTTGCTTTGTCATCATTGTTGGTTTTAATTAGAAAGTGATTATCTTGACTGATAATCACATCCTTGTTGTTGGGTTGAGTTCCTCCCATCTGATTGCAAGTTGCACTCTGGTGGTGGTCGGCATTGCGTTCGCTGTGAATATTTGCTAATATGTTGGAAATCTTGTTGATGTTGTCTTGCTGTTTGTTGTTTGGTTTTTATGTGTTGTAGACTGATGATCCAACGCTATTCGTTTGGCCTCAGGTGTTGGCGTTGTGGGGTTTGGCTGGGTTGGCTGGGTCATCTTCGGTTTTCTGCCCCGTTTTTTCGATTGTGGCTTTTTGAAACCACCATCCTGGGAGGCATAATCCGATTCGGATTCTTGCGAATTCCCAGGGTTCATCCTTTCATTTGAATTCGACCCGTATATTCTCGATGGATGATAAATGCGGTTGGATTCTTTAAATTCTTTGCCGTAGTGTAAACGACCTTGCTTTAAATATGCTAATAGTGGACACGTCTTATCACCACGAAGCTCGGTTTAAGTCCAAAATAAAAATATTTGTAGTATATGTATGAAAAATTTATAGAATTTTCAAGGACTGATGTTCGTTAACTCTGCAACATTTCAGTGACACAACGTTGAAATTATTCTTTTGAGACTTTAATCGCTCTGGGTTTGTTCTCCTAAACTAGTGAATTTAAAAAACGCCAAAGAATCGAATGTCCTGTCAGATCCCGAGAATTTTGGAAAATATTTCTTGCAAATAAATGGTGATTGGCACGTAGCTGCAATCATTCTCTACACGGATTTTTAGTATAGTAAAAGATTCTTTTCACAACAGTCAAATTGAATTATAGCATGCTAAGTATGTCAAATAACGCTTATTCGAACGTTATACAAGCACTCGTTCAATGCTCAGGATAAGTCAATCAAATTTTAATTTGCTAGTAAAGAATATCCTTTGAATCTAAATAGAAAGTCCCTCTAAGACTGATGTTATTTTCGGGTGGTAACATCTTTTGGAGCGAAATCAATCTAAATTGTATTTTTTTCATTTATTTATTTATTTATTCGTGTCCAACCAAATTGCTAATTCAGGCTCGGTTATGTTGCTCAATACATCGATTATATTTTTTGCTCCAGAAATCAAGCAACACTGCGTTATTCAAAAAACACCGCGAACTGTTTCTTTCCCGCTATTCGCATAAACTTGAAAACAATTTTCAATTAAAGAAAAGTTACTATCGTATCATTTTTTCACGTAAAGTTGCCCTGGGACTCGTCTATTCCCAAGAGTGTGGCACATTCGAGTTTTCGCCTCATAAAACTGTGTATGCATTGATGTTAGCCGTCAAAGCCTGATACAATAACGTGGTACAGATTAAAATCAGATCTCTCGGAATTGTGTAAAAGATTCCGAGATACTATACACATTTAATATAAAAAACCCTTTTTTTCCACTTGACCATATAATGCTGATCGAGGTTACTACCTCGTGTATTTGCATTTTTTTATTAAATTTATTTATAATTGTACTCTTATGTTACATAACACTTATCAGAATTGAGTTATAAAAAAATTGTACCTGCTTATTTCCTGCAAGGCAGTGAAGCAAAAACGAACGAAATACGCGACCATGAACATGAACTTAAAAAAATCCTTGGTTCCGCATGATAGTTCAGTTATGGAACTTTACGACTGAATAATTATTTTTTTCATAACAGAAACTTTTGTAGCAAAATATTTCAGGCTTCCACTGTCAACAGGGTGTTGCAAAGTAAACGTAACAACAATATAATGATAAATTTCTATATTTCTTAAATTTGATTGTGAATGGATTATTTGAGGATAAACTGTAGGTCCCGTATATTTGTGAATGATGCGTTCCACAAGTATGCGCGAGAGGAGGCCCTATATCCAGTAGTGAATAAAAAAAGGCTGAAGATGATGATGATGATGATGAATGACTTAATGGCGAAAGGTTCTTGGAATTTTTTAACGTTTCTTTGCTACCGCTTTTGGAAGATGTCTCCTTCCAAACGAGAAGGAACATGTGGTTCCAGCTTGATGCTGGAATCAATGCAAAAATGCTCCCGCGCATTACAATCAAAACGGACGTCAGCATTAAGACGATAATGTTTCAAATTGCGTCATTGAAAGAGAAATTCCGTTTCCCTGGCCGGCGCCTTAGCCAGATTTTACTTGCATAGATTTAAGATTATTTAGATGGTAGATTACAAGATCTGGTTTCCAAGACAAATCCCAACCAGGAAAAATATGATAGAAAGAATTAAAAATGCCATTAGAACCTTGTCCAAGGCTGAGATGGGAGCAGCAATTGAGAACATTTGTGAGATGTTTTTGGCTTGACTTTGTGTCATTCTAAGACTTTTTGAATTTTTACTGTTTCATTGTTATTATTTGTGCCAAGAGTCTTGCAATAACTTTACTGCGAATAAGACATTCTCGGTAGGAATCCGTATATCGGTTCGAATTACAATCGAAAAAAGTTTGTCGGTCGAAAAATTTATTTCGCTTATCGGCAAGTCTACACCCAGAAAACCAAATCTGTGCTTCCTAGGTGACAGGCATGAACCCTGGGAGCTCGCAAATTGAAAAAAAGAGGTCGCAAACCGAATTCTGACCCCACCTCACCAGCCATACCAACTCCAACATGCAAAAAACAGGGGTGTTATCATCAAGAAAGAGGTCGACTTACTCATAAAAAGTAATGAGGAACCAAAAGCAACACAAGCGCTTCAGCTGTTAATTGAATGGGGTCTCATTTCATCATATAAGGTGCACCGCATTACCACTACTACAATTCCCCAAGTCACTAACGGACCAATATCACCCTCCTATTCGGTGGTGGCCACCGGGGTTGATCTGGAAATCTCAGACAAGATGTTCTTGCAGCAATTCCGAAAACAGAATTTTATCATAAGGTTTTGTAAAAGAATAATCTCACGTCAACCAGATGAACCTACACTAATGGTAAGGCTCGTCACAGGAGACGTAAACACTTATGAGAGGCTAATGAAAAAGCGCTCCGTCCACTTCCTGGGACGAGTGTTTAAAATAACAGAGAGCAAACCACCAACGCCCATTCTCGCTCCATGTGGCCGGTGTGGCCTGTTCGACCACCGTAGAGAAGACTGCAAGGAAACCACCGAGTGCGGCAGATGTCAGTGACCACATTCAACGATATCATGTGAGTCCCCTCTCCCAGTTAAGTGTGCAGCATGTAATGCTTAGGACCATGCAGCATGGAGCCTGCGATGCCCGAAGAGGCCAACTGCTCCTATCGAAGGCATTCCTATTGTACAGATAAAGAGCCCCAACAAAAGATCAGCCCAGATGTAAATTTCGGTAACCACGCAAAGTAGGGTCCATTCACCCATTACAACCCACGACTATATCATTATAGTAGTTTTTGTTCGAGTGAATCAAAAAGTGCCATTTTCCGATCAGAAGCGATGGCCATAAAGAAGCACTTTTCATTCGTATTCATTTCTATAACTTTTACGCACGGACTTTTACGCACAGTGTGCGCAAAAGTAAATGTGACAAATTGAATGTGTCACTGTCATATTTTTTAAAGTATTTTTATTAAAAAGTACGGACATGTTGAGTTTTTAATGAATTACGTAGGTTTATCGAACACTATTGATCCTAATTTAAAGTTTACTTGCAATTTGTAAATTATAACAGATTAAGCAATTAAACAGATTTTTGCAAAACTCAGATTTTATAAAACGACACACTCCACCGACATTCTTTATGCCTGAGAATCAAGACTCGATACTAGACGTTTTACTACATACAAGAAATCTTACAAACATCGACACGATAAGATTGACCCACGAACTCGCATCAGACCATTTGGCTATGACTTTTAACTTAAACTCCCAACAAACTGAACCTATTATCCTCAAAGCAAATCCCAGCTCCGAAAAACTCAACTTAAACAAGACCGACTTGGACAAAGTTAAATCACACACTTGACAACATAAAGGCAAGCCTCGGACTTATCTCCATCGAAAATCTGCAAGCATACTCCACCCAGGTTTGTATTAAGACAAATAAAACATAAAATAGATTTATACATACATTACCGAATTACACAGAACGACTCTATCAAAAGAACAATTAACAACTTATACAAAAACATTAAAGCAATTATATTTCAATACCGACAACACACATGGATTGAAACATGCCAAGAAATCGAAAAAGATAAAGGAAAAACATATTGGCGGAAAATTAAAAAAATATCTAGATACAAAAAACAAGTTTGATAGGCATTATCAATAAGCAAGGAACACAACGATACTCGTACAAAGACAAAGCGGACACCTTCGCCAGCCACTTTCAAGGAACCTTTAAAAGGTCAATAAACACAAACTTTGACACCGACAACTGATAACGGGTGAACACATGGCATGACGACTTTTCAAGAAACTCGACGGGTCTAAACCACGAAATCATTACAAAAACATCGAATATCACGAAGCCTTAGCACAACTGAAAAACACGGTACCCCGAACAGACAATATTAAAAGCAAGGTACTTAAGCATCTAAAACAAGAAACACATGACTTCATATTAAGAAAACTTAACGAATGCATCACTACTAACAAAATACCCAAGTCATGGAAGAACGGAATAATAATTCATATTTTAAAGAATGGACTAGATGACACGCTAACAAAAAACTACAGACCCATCACCCTACTCTCGGTGTTGAACAAACTGTTTGGACACATTAAAAAACAGATTACGGAATTTAATAGGACCCTTATCGCACATGACAGAACGGCCGCCAGAGCAGTGTATATACTCCAGACACTAACAGACACAATATCAGCATGGTTCTACAAATGGAGACTCAATACCAAATGCATCAAAAAATCGACTGCTCCTCTCAAACCACCGAATTAAACCAAACTCTCCAAACATCACCACGGACAGTGAAATAACCAAACACACCCACAATGTGAAATACCTAAGAATAACATTGGACAATAAACTAAAATTCACAAAACACGTACAAAACATCAGAACAGATCTAACCAAGAGAGCAAAACACTTCCGTACACTTACTTACAAAAACAAGAGATCAGCACCAAGACATATTGTCCTGTTTGACCTATGTATATGTTGTCACAGGTCAAACAGTCAATAGATTGACTGTTTGGAACAGCATTAGCACAACATGCACAACAAATGTTACATAATTTTGATTTTGATAACACAAAAATATTGATTAATGAAGACAATTATAATAAGAGAAGAGTCAGCATCAGAATGCAATGAATTTTAGATCAGATACAGACAATCTTAGCTCTGTATATCATACATTAATTAAATGAATAAAACATATATTATATTTCAATTGCTTGCCAAAGTTGAAGGTGGAAACAGCCATGCATGTTAGTAAATTTTAAAGCTCTGAACAATAAATTCTAGTCTTTTCCCGAACATGATCGTCCTGACTCATCACCTTTGATCCCAAGAGATTCAAACTATTTTAATATGTTTTTTAATATGTTGTAATTTGTATTTTAATATGTATATTTTAACAGAGCTTCTCGTTTTTAAATTAATGACGATTTGTGAATGTATATTTTAGACAAACTGATGATGGTGAAGAAAGACACCGAAACGTATTTGTAATAAAATAATAAACAATAAAATTGACTGAAACCCAGGAATTTCATTTAAATTGAATTGAAATACAGTCAGGAAAATATACACAATGTATGTATAAAATATGTACATTTTCTTCTATAAATCGAGAACGACTGGAGACATTACGATGCGGTGTACATTGCGAAAATGTAGGTCATTTCAAGTTGTATATCAAATAAAAACTATCGTTCCATTTAACTATTTTCCGAAAATCACAAAAATGTCTAATTGCTGCTGAAAATGCCCTCTAGTTGATTAGTCTCAAACTAAACGGTTTAACAAAATATGGCTTTTAAAAGACATTTAAATTCTTTTTCAAACTATGCCAAAAATAGTGGAATTGCCATGGTGGAAATTCAAAGTAGTTTTATAGCAGGAATTGGCCATTTTTACTAGGCACTGGGTAGGAATTGAACATTTTTCTTACTCAGTTATATAACAATAATGAAACGCTTTTTCTAACCTTTTTCTAGTAATAAAAATGGGCTTATAAAACTTGGTCTTTTTAGGCCAAGATTTAGATAGGATTATGAGGAACTGAATCTAGCTAATATGTATCTAGAAAAACATCGAAAAATATCTAGTACTGCCCCATTACATCGGCAAATCGGGCTTAATATAGAATCGTTACTGGTTCTTGGCCAGTTCCTGTTCTGAATTTAGATATTTTATGGTCTCTATTAATTTCACTATAATAGGGAGAGTAATAAAATATGTCATTTATTTTCCCCTGAACTACAGGGTGATAATTATTGTTATTCAAAACTGAGATATTTGCAAAAAACTAGATCAGAAGAATGGCAACAATGTTTTTCAAGTTAACCTGCCTCATTAACATTAGGTAAATGCCTGTTGCTTCTTAATTATTAACAACTGTAGGAATTATGGGTAAACGCAAAACAGAAAAAGTGAAAGTACAATGAAATATTTTGAGGTTAAGAGAACGTTGTCACTTTGCCGTCAGTGCTGCCAACCTTTTTGGGGCAAATGAGTGATATACCTAAATCCCTCACATCTGTCAACAAAAGCCTCCTGTGGAAGATCAATATTAATAAAATAACATACAATTAAGGTGTTACATCACAAAAGGTGTTCAAAGTTCTGTACGTTTAACTTCAAACATGTTTTTGCCCCAATCACTATATTGTGCACTCTTCGCAGAGGTATGGGCTCACATTTTGAGCAGCTTCTCGTATTCGGTTAATTAACTCCTGTTCAATTTGTACCGGTGTTCGGTAGATCAGAGATTTAATGTTCCTTATGTTTTGTCTATCTTACATGCATGGTAGGAATGTAGCCCTTCCTCGGGGGAGTTATCGGGACAATTATCCGGTGCCTGAGAAAGCGTCAGTAGTTGTGCAATGCTTCGAGTACTCCTGGAAGGCTCAGCTACAATTATCTGCAATAGGTATTGGAGGTTGCCTTAGGTCTCGAACCCGAGCACCTTTACGACGACTCGACTGTCTGCATCAATTCCTGGAGTCAATCCTCCAGTGCCTCTAACACTTTGTTGGTGTAAGTTCTTACAGCTTCTGCTATATTTCTGTGGCATATCCGTAAATTCGCTGTTTTTGTACATTTTGTGAAAGAAGTCTCAAAATAAGTTACAGTTTGACAAATGCTTGTTTTTATTGACAAAGGCCTTCTTTCTGTAACTATATGTTAATGACAAGAAACATCAGCGCTGCTTTGACTTTTCATTAAAAAGTTGTAGAAGAGTACTTTTTTAAAACAAAAAATGTTCGTAATTTGAAGCAAAGATTGCATTTTCTCTTTTCAAATGGTTAATTATTCCAATAGGCTACCAATCAAACATTGGATCGTTTTAAAATAATACTTAATAAGAAGTTGAAATTCGATTTTCAACTGTTAATATCCTCTGTTCTGGAAATTTTTAAAAATATTTTTTTTCAATATTTTTCTAGTACTCTGCAAGTGACCCCTGATAACCCTTTAAAAAATGACGCTCATTTTGAATCACCCTGTATATATAGAATGAAATTAGTGATTCCGAAACCGGGTTTGAACATATTTATTTCCAGACAAGAGTTGCGTCTTCTTACTGCGACGTATTCTACGGGTACCTTAAAAACTGACATCATTTAAATATTGAACATCAATGCACTTAATCTACCTTGACCTAATACTGATCCTAACTTAACCTAATACATCCTCTCTTGCTTCCTAAGCTAATTTATATCTATTCCATGGTCCTCGATGTGGTGCAGGAACTGGTCATCTCTTTTGGTCCACGTCTTCTTCTTAAGCTGTGTCCGCAGGGAGAAGTCTGTGGTCACCCCGGAAATTTTTGATGCAAGAAACCCTCACGTTGGAATTCTTGCTTTGCCGGATCTTATTCAGGAACTTTGACGGTAAGTTCCTGATGTGGTCCAGCATGTCTTCTGTCTGCAGGTCTCGCCCCAGTATGGTATTTCTGACATAGTAGGAAGCCTTGGCTGCTATCCTCAAGATCTTGTTTTACTGAGCTACCAACTTCTGTTTCTGAGTGATGCTGGCCGTGGAATAGTCAGGCGATCCATAGGTCAGCGCCGAGCGTACCAGCTATTTGTAAGCTCTCACCTTGGTTATCAAGAGGAGTTTAACTGTCAGTGTTGGATAGTAGGTATGGAGCAGGTATCTTATTTTGGCAATTCTGGCTGCCATCTGATCGTGCCATACTAGACGTTCATCATAGATAAGTCCATGATATTTGATCTTGAACCTCCATGGTAGCCTTTGTCTCCGGGTTCTAGTAGGCTTGGAAGTGGTTGCCGTCCCGCTGAGAAGACTATGGCTTGCGTCTTCTCTAGGCTGAAGTCCATTTTACAATTCCTGCTCCATTTCTGGATCTTGACGAGATGTCCTTGGAGTTTCTCTTTGATTCCAGGACCTTTTCCAATCGCAGTGAATGCTACATCGTCTGCGTAGACTTAGCACTCCGTTTTTATTGTCGTTGGAATGTTACCCATATAGATGTTGAGTAGCAGGGGACCCATTTAGGACGCCTGCGGTATTCCTGACATTATCGTTCTGATCGTTGACATCTGATCATTGGCTTTGACTTGGAAGCTGCGTGCTGACAATTAGCTGCTTATTAGCTGGATTACTTATAGTACTCAGGAAACCCAGCCCTGATCATCTTGGCAATTAGGCCTTGATGCCAAACCTTGTCTAACGCCTTTGCCATATTCAGGAAAACCGCTTCTAGATTGCGTCGGCGGTTTAACGGCTGCAGGATTCTTGTTGTCAGCCGGGCGGTGAGAGTGTTTGTGCCGTATCGCGGTGAATCCATGTTGCTCATCCAACAGCACTTGCTTGTCCTCTATTGTATCCTGCAGATGGTTCAGGATATAGCTCTCGATGACCTTGACCAGTGTATGCAGTGAGGTGTGTGGGACGTGAGCATTTTCCTGTTCTTGCCTTTTTTGGGTACCACTACCAGTATTGCCTTCTTCCAGGTGCTCGGGAAATATTGGAGGTCCAAGATTCTATTTGCCACTGTGGTGAGGTCCTCAATAGCTGTTTTGCGGTAGTTTTGTGAGGACTTCGTTTGTGATTCCATCATACCCAGGGACAACATTTTCTTCTTCGCGATTTCGCCAATATATCGCGAAATGTCCGTACACGTTTGGAACTATTTTTGCTTTCAACAGTATCCATCCAAATAGATTTGTTAATACCAAACACTGCAACACATACAAATACCTGTGCGTAAAAATATCGAAAGGAGGAAGATATGGACGAAGCAATAGCCAAAAGAAATTTTCAAGGCAAGAAGGCTGTGTCCATGTTAAACGGAATACTATGGGATAAACACATTACAAAGGAAAACAAACACATAATATACAACACAATAATCAAAAGTATCTCTAAAAGATAGTGCAGCGTAAGCACTAAAACTACAGAGATGGACTACTGGAGAACAGCGGCTGGAAAGTCTAGATTGGAAAGGATCAGAAATGAAAGCATAAGGGAAATAATGGAAGTAAAGCACGATATTGTAGATGGTATAAAGACTGCACAACTCATATGGTACGGACATGTGCAGTGAATGGGCCAGAACCGACTTACACGAAACAGTACATCAAAATTTGGACAAAAAGTGCTTGTTGCATTAGTATCAACAGCATTTTTTTCCATTGTCATTTTCTGGGCATTTTTTGGCCATTTCATATTTAATTAAAAATTATAGTGATTCCCTATAGTAAAAATGGGCATGTTCTACATAATTGTTGGCCAATTTTAGAAGAATATTTTTCTGGCTGTACACTAGTTTGGTGAACAATTAAATTGTTCCGATTTCTACCAGGGCGGTTAAGTGGTTCAGGACATATTAAAATGTAATCCGATATTAAATTTTAACTATTACTTATGAAGATCGCATGATCTAAAAAATGCACCATTTTTAAAACCATACCTTCCAGTTGCTCTGTATGTAAAAGATACACAGTATAGAAAATTTACACTAAGTCGCATCTTTGAGTTAAAAAAACAACCATCTCATGAAGATAAACAAATCCTTAATTATGCGAGTCGAAACATGAATTATTTAGGGTTGTCATTGTGAGGCTTTTGGTCATGCAGCACAGACGAGTTTTTTAGTTTAGATTTTTACCCTGACAATACCACAGCGTGCCCCGTAGGAAAAAGCGTTGTCTACTGTTAAACCCAAACGCGCCTTCAAAAGTACTTTTCCTCTGTATAACATCAAATAGTATTAAGTTCAATATACTTCATTCATAATATATATTGGATCAATGAATTCACTCAACATATTGCATCATTGCGAACAAGTTCAATAACAAATGGTATTGTTATTGCATCAAATTAAGGTTAAGGTTACTATCGCTTAGTATGTGTATGTGCTGCATTTATAGCTAGTTCATTAAGTTTACCAAAATAATTTCAGACATGTTATAAGACGCAACTGCTGGAACTTTCAAAAATAGTTGTTCAAGAAAAAGCATACCCTATTTAATTTACTTGGACACGTATGATTGTAAAAAGATACCTACATTTTATTTGCATTATTGTATAGGCCCACCCGCTTTGCTTCTAATCTGTAAGACTCTTTTCGATATTGTCTTGACAAAACTTTCAACTTAATTGGTTGAAAATAAAAACCTTAATCACGGGGTAAACAAGAAAAACACAAATGGTGTAAATAAATTGGTTTTAATTATGTGATAATTAAATAGCTTTAATCAATATTTATTCGCAGGTAATTTACAAACGGGTTTTCCTAATATTTCATCGTTCTTTTGCATTGTTTTTTGATATGATGGAATTGAATACTTAAAAGTAAAAGGTTCAATTAGTGGGTAATTAATTATACAAGATATCCACGTGCATTTGCCTTTATTTTACTTCGCAACAACTATAGGAGAGGTTCGTAATATTAAATGTGAAAGTGTTCTATGTTTTTTTGCAGCTGCGTTGATATAAATAATAGATATCCGTGTCAGATTCATACAGATATACACAGGGATTCTAAATCATCTTGTCATTCAATTGGAGCTGTAATGGAGAATAGGTGTTGCAGAGGACCTAGAAATAAAACATGAAATAAATTAATTTAGGTCCAAAATGAAAACTGTCTCTGTATGAAACTTGACATATTTTTTTGGTAGTAAGTAAATACCTCTTGTCTACGGTCAAATTCACAAAACAAAACTGCTCCTCATTTTTCAAATAGCGAGCTACATAAGGTAGTAGGTGCATCCTCAAAATATTTAACACCAAAGCGTTCAAATATTAACTGTCGTCGATAAAGTTTCGTTTTGCAAGTTATCAAATATGTATCGCAAATGGCTATAAAAGTTTGATATTTCGTAAGTAATAGTGTTATTAACTGAGCCGTTTCACATTGTCAATAGTTGTGTTTACTTTCCTGACTGTATTTCAATTTAATTCAAAATAAATTCCTGGGTTCCAGTCAATATTATTGTTTATTAGTCAAAACATTTTACAAATACGTTTAGGTGTCTTTCTCCACCATCATCAGTTTGTCTAAAATACACATTCACAGTCGTCATTAATTTAAAACAAAAGCTCTGCTAAAATATACATACTAAAATTCAAATTACAACATATTAAAAAGTATAGGGCAGAAAGACCGATAGGTCGATAGCCTTTTTTAGAAATAAAGATGTTTACTACTACTAAAAAGTATATTAATAACATAGGATCACAGGTGATGAGTCAGGACAATCATGTTCGGGAAAAGACTAGAATTTATTGTTTAGAGATTTAAATTTTACTTACATGTATGGCTGTTTCTACCTTCACAAACAACAGGACAATATTTAAAGAAAAGAATATACGAACATAAATATAGCTTAAGAAAGGTTAACGAAAATGGAACAGCATTAGCACTACATGCACAACAAATGTTACATAGTACTGATTTTGATAACACAAACATATTAATCAATGAAGACGATTATAATAAGAGAAGAATCAATGAAATCATTCAAATTAAAAAACATCAGAATGCAATGAATTTTAGATCAGACACAGACAATCTTAGCTCTGTATATCATACATTAATTAAATGAACACCTACATACACTAATTAAACCAACTACATAAAATATAAACACCTGATATATTGAAGAAATGCAAAGCAAGTGATATCGTTAGAATGCAAAGAAAAATGCCAAATATTATAAACAGTTTTTTTATTTTCTCGCTCGATATTGAACAAAGTAAAGATTTTTCAATAGTTGGCCAAATGTGAAGGAAGAAACAGCCATACATGTAAGTAAAATTTAAATCTCCAAACAATAAATTCTAGTCTGTTCCCGAATATGATTGTCCTGACTCATCACCTGTGATCCTATGTTTTTAATGTACTTTTTAATATGTTGTAATTTGTATTTTAGTATGTATATTTTAGGAAAGCATTTGTTTTAAATTAATGACGACTGTGAATGTGTATTTTAGACAAACTGACGATGGTGGAGAAAGACACCGAAACGTATTTGTAAAATGTTTTGACTAATAAACAATAATATTGACTGGAAGCCAGGAATTTCTTTTGAATTAAATTCTCAATAGTTCATTGCGATTTGCTTACTGAGTGTCAAAAAACAGCCACTAAACAATAAATTAATTAATAATGCATATTAATTAATGTACATGTATATTAAATAATTCACTGCATTATTAATTATAATCGACTTATGATTCATATAATCATCTAATATATGCATAATTATTGCAAAATTAAAATATTTTATTATCGTTGGACGTAAATCAAGTGTAAATCAAGTACATGATGATATTTCCCAATCACCGAAATCATCATCTGAAATCTTCAAAGTACCTAGTTATGGTTAAATTTCCAAACCCGCAAATAATTTTTGCAACAAATATGGTTAGTATTTTAATTTTTTTCGCACCAATAAAGATATATACTATATAAATAGAGTTAGGCTTTCGCGGCCATTCCTTGAAACTGTTGAGTTTTTCAGAGGTGCAAACCACCACTGAAGACGCAAGCCACTCGTGCTTGCGAAACGTCAGGAAGAATTTTAGTCTTACGACGGCCTAAAAACCCGAAAAGCTCACCAGTTTCATATATATAATACTATAGCTATAATTTCATATTTTTCTTATAAAAGGATACCATTTTTGTTGCAAAAAAAAACAATTAGTTATGAAAAAATTGTGCGGCCTCCACAGGGAACCTTGCGCCCCTCCTGCATACATTTATCACGTGGACTCCAGATCTATAAAGAATCGATTTGCTCTCCCCATATAAATACTTTCCTTTTTAAATTACGTTTATTCTCAACAGTAGTCTCAGTGAGAATAGCGTATCTTCAGGACGAAAAGCAACCGAGTGAACAGAAACTTAAATTGTTAATTTGTATTGTACTTAGGACGTGAAAGTGAATATATTGAAATTCGTTGTGTCATGGACTACTTTTTAAGTATTTAAAATTACGTTCCTAATAGGAGAAAGTTATTTATCTGCGCAGATCGACTTATAAGATAGTTTTCGGTATTTTTCTTCTCACGTTTGCAAGTTTGGTTAAAAATTTCGTGAACGAAATGGATGCCGAGCAGTTTAGAGAATTTGGAAAAGCGGCAGTGGATTATATAGCTGATTATTTCGAGACTATTAGAGACAGGTAAGGGTGGTGAACCTTACTATTGAATTTGAAACTTTGGTATAATTTTTATATACATGTTTTTATTACTCATTTGAATAGGCCTAATAAATTCAAGTTAGACAATCTAACTTTAAAATAATACTCATCTAAGAAATAAATTTATGCGGCAAAGTGTTTTCATTATACAACACATGGTTTCTGTTTTTAAAAACGTTTGTCTGTATTTCTGAGAACGAAGTCTAGGCGAATAATAATAGATATTAGCGTAAAAATTAATTGTTGCTGGCGGTTTTTTTAACCTAATATTAAGCTGGAGAATTATTTTTATCCTATAACATTTTACCTTTAATAATCGTTGTTCAGCTAAATTAGCAAACTTATTGCTTATTCTTTTGATAACGAAGCCTTAAACTTAAAAGTGAGCTCGTTAATACTTGAAAATTAGGTTTCTGCTCACAATAGTTACTGACTCTAAGTCGGTATTTCTTCGGTTTTAAAAGACTGCAAACTTTCATTACGCGTATTCTCAACGGTACCTCGAAATAGGAAAAAAATTTCAAGACGATCTAGGAACAGTTATATATGACCTCAGAGGGCAGACCCTTGTTGTATATCTAAAAAGAGATATAACAAATAATTTTGATATTCAGTGGCTCACCGTACGTTTAATTTGTTTAATAACACTGCAGAAAATTGTTGTCTGTTTTGAAAATTTATATGTGACATTCTTATCTCCATTGAACTTTTTCATGTTCCGTTTAAACTGAAAGTTATGTCTACTGCTTCACAGATGATTGATAGATGAGTTAGACCCGAATGAATAAGAATAATCAGAAAAATATTTATGTGACAATAGTCTAAAGACACATTTATCAGTGAAGATGAACATGGGTTATTGATTATAAATGGACCGTTCTTTTAATTTGTTTTTTTAAAGATAGTGCGGTGATTTAAAAAAATGTAAAAATAAAAATTATTAATTATTCAAAAATAAAGATTATAGGAAATTTTCCGACTTTTCTCGGCCATTAAAATTTTAACACAGGGTCCACCTCAAACCCGTACCAGATGAAATTTATAGCTTTGTCTGTTTTCGAGCAAGAAACGTCTAAAAATCAGCTTTCTACTGACACTCATTAAATTAGACGAAAAAGAAAAAGATGCGATTAACAACTAAACTAACATTTACTGGCATCTTACGAACTTGACGTCATTCTTAAAATCTTAAGAAAAACAATTTTAGTTCCTAGAATTTATTGGTTTCGTTCTTCCACATGTCCCCCTTTTTCTTCTCACATATTCTATAGATTCGTTCGTGTTTCTCTATTTCATCTAAAATTATATATTAATATTTTTATTTCTGAGGTTAATATTTCCTTAATACTATTCACCATCGGTCGTTTTTGTCATTTAATGTATTTTTGAAAATTAACGGAAGAAAGAAAATTATCTAAAATAGTCAAGTATGAGCTGTTCTCTGGCCATCTGTAGAGCCCAAAATGGGTGAATAGGATTAGGAAAATACAAACTACAGAAATAGGGGTTCTAAATGGGATCAATCAAGGATTGATTTTAGCTGCAATAGAGAAACGAATGCACACTAAATTATAGAATGTGTATTCAAGGAAATGGGAGAGACGTTGAACAAATATATCAATATGTTTATTAACTCTACGTTTAGGTAGAAAGTCGAATTTTAAATGTTACTGGCTCGGAAACAGTTGAACCTAAATATTCGATATATTATATAAAATCTGATCGGAATTTGCCGTTAAATCTGAATTTTTAATAATATACAGAGGGTATATTCCATTAAAAATTATGTTAAAATTAAAGTTTGAGTAGGAACGCGTTTCTGGAAGACCCTGTTTTATAGATAGATATTTATCACCTGTGAAAAATTGGTGTAAAAAGCTCGCTATACTTGAAAATAACAAAGTTAAAAGAGTGGTCCACACTCCACACCATCAATATGAAATAATTTCAAAATATGTTATCTATATTTTAACTGTAGGTACAATCTAGAATATTAAAATATTTGAGTATTTAAAGACTTTTATGACTTACTCCGCCTAAGCCTAAGTTTGAAGCTGCCAAAAAATACTTTTAGAATAAAGAAAATTTTTCCGCTCTGCCAGTAAGATTAATTTTTTTTTTCAAATATAATTCTAAAATTCACATAGCAAAATTCCACAAGCCCAGATAGTTTTTGTTTTGTACATTTTACACTTTTAGGATCTAAAGTAAAACATTTTGAAAATGTACCTATTTAATATACAGGGTGGTTCAAAACTGGCGTGATTCCTTTTAAGGGGTAATAGGGATTCACTTGGAGAGTAGGAAAAAATATTGAATTTTTTTTCCCAAAATTTCTAAAAGATACTAACAGTTGAAAACCGAATTTCATTTTTTTGTTCATGGTTAGTTTGATTACATATACCTAATTAAATGAAGAGATTGAAATAGCATACCTAGCTAGAATAAGATGACAGAATCCAAATAAATTACACTTTTAAGTTGGATTTATAAACTTTGCAGTTGGTGCCGTGCGTCGTTCGTGCAGTTGCCGTTCGTTCCCGTTGCTGTTGTTTTGCGTTTGCATGCTTTATATTGTGCAGTTCGCAGTTTCCGACGTTGCAATTTGATTGGGCAGATTGACAGATTGCATGCCCGTATGATTTTGATGTTGGTTACGTTGTATGTTGTGTTTTCCTAATAAAACACACATTAATTCAAATTTTTTAATCGTCTTAATATCAAAATGTCGAGGTTGTCTAGACGCAAGCTACTTGCTTTTACGTTCATTTTAGCTTCATATTTGCTATTGAAGGAAAAGTTTTGTTAGTAACATGCTTGAATTTCTATTTCACCAGCATACAAATGTATTTAGCGCTAGGTAGCTAATTCAGCCCACGCAACCCGTTTTTACTGGACATTTTTACAGTTTCTGTGCCCTAAATTGTACATACAAGTATTCATAATACGTTGTATTGACAAGCTGCTAAAGTCTGGATCCTCAAAGAAAATAACATAATCTGCCATCTTGGCAAAAACGTAAACAAAACACGGCCTCACTTTGACAAATGTCACTGTCAGTGACCACGTGACATGAGTTAACAGTTTGAAGAATGACAAACCGTTTTTAAAAACTAACTTTATTTCTAATTATTACAACTGTACTGTACCGTGGTTGTACTCTGAATGACTTTAACATGATTTTACTGCTTGAGAAAGACAAGACATGATGATACTTGGAAATGGTGATCACTGTTTGCACTTGTGCTCGGTTGTTTCCTTTTGGTTTTTTTTGTTGTTGTTTATTGGCCCTTTAGCCCAGGGCGGAAGGATTTGAAGCTGTGACTGCGGGATTTAGTGTATCATGCTCAGGATGGGGTTTTGTGAAATCAAAGCGATGATCGTGTTGATCTTGGCCTCGATTTCGGGTAAGGGGAGGAGCAGAAGTTGTATCATCTGCGGACTAAGTTGCTCTGGAATATTGATTTTCTTTGGGATCGATTGTTTTGGGTTTTGGTCGGTTTTTTCCTGGTTTGGTAGATTTATTGTTGCTTTTTTGGCGTATGAGGTTTCGGGAGTGGTGAGGTTATTGAACGAAGCTTGCTTTCGCTTAGCTTCGTTTGCGGTTTTTGAATTGGGATTTTTGGGACAGTTAAAATAACTGGCCGGGTGTGGACCGCCGCAATTGCAGCATTTTGCTGGGATGGTGGTGGGTTTCTTGCATATTTTGTAAGAATGACTTTGGCCACAACGGTGGCAATTGGGATTTGCGCCGCAATTGGTTAGGGTGTGCCCAAACTTTTGGCAGTTTTTGCACTGCGGAGTATATTTGAGGTTATGGGGATTTGGATTCCTTTGGGGTTCAATTAGGACTTGTAGGCCTTGGAGGGTGGTTATTTGGAAGAAGTGGGTTTGGTGTTTAGGGAGTAGCACTTTTACCATGTTGGACACCTTTTTGGAGCGCCCGAGACGGTAGAAGTGCGTTTGTTCTGGGGCAAAGCCCAGAGCGGTGATTTCAGTTTGGATTTCCTCAATGTCCATGCGGGCATCGAGGCCTTTGATTATACAAGCCAGTTTCCTGTCTTGTTCTCTTGTGTGAGTGAAATATTGGATGTTGTTTGATTTTAAGAGGTTTAGGATAGGTTTGTGGTGGTTCGGGTCGCAGGGATAGATGGTAATCCCTGCGGCGGATTTTTTGTGGCCTGTGAAGCCTAGCTGGTTTTGGGACAGGACTTCCTGGGTTTTACGCCAGTCAGCCGGGTTTGTTATGATAATTGGGATTTTTCCCGATTTGGGCCTGCTTGGGATTTTTGCGGGCGCTTTTGGGGAGTTTTGTGACAGGGTGGGTTCCTGTTGGGGCTCTTCTGGGATTGTTTCGCCAGAAATTGGCGATTCAATCAGGGCTGGTTTGGACAGAAGTTGGAGCTTGAGTCTGAGCTCGGCATTTTCGGATTCGATTTTTTCTAGGGACTCTTTTTGTTGCTGGACGAGTTGTTCAAATTCGACTATTCTGTCAGTGTAGAAACTAATTATTGCCGATACTAATTCCGGGTCCTCGTTAGACGATTCCTTTAGTTCGGGAGGGATCAGTGGGGTTTCGGGAGGGCTAAGGGCTGAGGGCTTAGGGGCCTTTGGCTTACTTGTATCTTCTATGTTGTTCAATGCGGTCAGCTTTCTCTTCTGATTTTTCCCCATATTTGGGCACTTTCGTCGCGGCACTTTTCACGTAGGGCTGCGGCTGGAACGTCGGGCACGGTATTCCGTGGCTGCTGATACAGCGGAATCCATGGGGACTGTCACATAACTCCTCCCTCCAAAGATTCGACTCCATCGCCTACGAGGGTAGTTGGACCTCTTGAAGTTGTATTTCAGATGACTGGGGGCGGTTTGGGCAATAACGATACTTTTGTTTAGAGAAGTATAGTCCAAAGCCTATAATTAACATAAACAGACATATTAGTGTCCAAAAGCTAGGAAATTCTGATGCTTCGCTGAAGAATAATTTCGGCTCGTTCTGTTGAAATTCTTGTTGAAGTGTGTAGAGTTCGTCCAGGTTCACATTGTGGATATGCTGGCTTAGGTTGAGAGTGACTGGAACGCTTGCTTCTATATTGATATCAGGAAAGACCACTGGTTGACTGTGGTGATTGGTTCGTTTTTGTTGACTTTTTATCACATCCTGATTGATAATAATTTGGCAATTATATGGGATTTCGATCAAGTAGGATCCTGATAGTTTCTCGATTTGATTCGATCGATTTTTTCTTGGGGTAGAAGGGCTATCCAATTGTTACTGATATCTAGTTGCTTTGTGATTGGTTGGCTGATTGTCGTCGTTATCAATTGACAGCTAGACAGATTTTGTTTTGATTCCAATAATTGAACCACGCATGGGTTTGGGTTACTAATTGCTTCTAGTTCAGATTCATCGCATATAAAGTACTGGTCGACTTTTTGACATTCCTGACTACGATATGCATAGTGCAATGTATTTTTTAATAGAAACTTAGCGCGCGGTATTACAGCCTTAAATTGACTCTTTTCTCCAGTTGGGATTGAATAGATATGGTAATAGCTAAATTGCATAGGGTATGTTAGAGGAATTTTCAACAGATACGTTATTTTATTATTTAATACAAGACATTCCAGACGTATTAATTTCTGAAATATTGAGACAGTTTGCAAATTTACTTCAATTGGCATATTTTGTGATCCAACATCAACCGTAACTTTTAGCAATTCTTTATAAAGATTTCTCATTTTTATAATGCTTGGGTGTAAAACTTTTATTTTAGCAAAGGTAATAGAATTTTCAATGTCTTGCAATATGGAGTCGATTACTTCATAAGTATTGTTGTTTAACCTAATGTTTGACATGCTCCTGCCCGAGGGACGCTCTCCAACTGAACCCTGCGAACAAGTGAGACAGACAGTAACCAGCATACAAGATTCAATTTGAAAGTACTTTACGCGAACATCAACGGACTTAACAGCAAAAAACCACTTATTTACAATTACATAGAACAAAACGACACAGACTGCTGCAAATTTGTATAGACTAAAACCAAACTAGGACAAACACCAACGTACAGAAATTGGCAGTATATTTATAGGCATGGAAATACCATCAATCATGCCAGGGGCGGGGTCGCAGCTCTCCTAAAACCAACATTTAAACTTGGAAGAGCAAATCCTCCTTCCCTCAACAACCCTTTGAACGACTGTCTACATTTTACCATACCCTACTTAAACGACCTGATACACATATTTCTGACATACATACACCCACACTCCAACCTAGAACAAAACATACTGACTAAGGCGAGCATCTATAAATATGCAATAATTATAGGCGACTTTAACTTGAATACAAACAAAACGAAACAACTTAAAAGATTTTTGCAAAATTTTCTGGGGCACCAACTTTTCTGATGCCCGCAAACCCAGACTCAACACCAGACGTTCTACTGCACACAAGAAACTTGACAAACACCATCAACAACATAAACTTAACCAACGAACTTGGATCCGACCACCTGGCTATTACGTTTAACATAGACTTACAACATACGCAACCTACCTCCAATACAGATCCTACAGAGAAAAACTTAAACCTAACAAAGACTGACATAGACAAAGTGAAGCAACATATACATGACTACATTCAATCACAAGCACAGCACATTTCAATAGAAACCATACAACAACTTTCACTAGCCATAGGAAAATTTAGCCCGGAAATAAAAAATGCTTTCTCCCGACATACACTACCCAAATACATACTGAGACTAATAAAACATAAGAGAGAACTGTACAGACTATATACAAACACTCAAAATAACGACCTAAAAAAGACACTGAACCAACTTAACAGAAACATTAAAACTCTGATTGGACAATACCGACAAGACAAATGGCTAGAAACATGTAAAGAAATACAGAAGGACAAAGGCAAAACATACTGGCGAAAAATTAAGAAACTGGCGCAATATAGGAAAACTGGCACTACTGACACAATTGACGAAAACGGAATAGAACGCTACACAGACAAAGAGAAAGCGGACGCATTCGCCAGACACTATCAAAGGGCCTTCAGCATATCGACAAACCTTAACTTCGACAATGACAACTGGAACTTGATCAACGACTGGTACTTGAACTATTTTAACAGCTCACCAAACTACACCTACAAACTGATCACAGACACAGAGTACGATGAAGCCATAGCGCACATCAAAAACACTGCACCGGGGAAAGATAAAATTAAGGCAAAACTCTAATTGGTAAGGTAATTGGTCTGTAATTGTTCGGTTGTGTATTGTCCAGTCCATTTTTGGGTATAGGGATTATTAAGCCGTTTTTTCATGATTTTGGGATTCTGCCATTTGTGATGAAGTTGTTCAATTCAGTTAGGATCAGTTTGTGTGTTTCTTGAGTTAGGCTTTTCCAAAGTTTTGCCTTAATTTTATCTTTCCCCGGTGCAGTGTTTTTGATGTGCGCTAGGGCTTCATCGTACTCTGTGTCTGTGATCAGTTTGTAGGTGTAGTTTGGTGAGCTGTTAAAATAGTTCAATTACCAGTCGTTGATCAAGTTCCAGTTGTCATTGTCGAAGTTGTCAAGTCCAGTTGTCATTGTTTGTTTTTTATTTAGATTAAGACTACATGTATTAAACAAGGGCAGAAAGACCGATAGGTCGATAGCCTTTTTTAGGAATAAAGATGTTTACTACTACTACTATAATATTTATGATAAATTGCACTTACATAACTAGGAGGACGGCTTTGGTCATTCTTCCTTTGCCTATCAGAAGATTTTGAAATTCAGCAATGTTAAGTCTGAAAACAAATAGATTTTCTGGCGAAAAAGACGATTTGGTTCTTTTCCCAATTTTCTTTGTGGAGGTTGGTTTCTGGCAGTTCCTCGATGGAATGGGTTTTCTGATTGTTGAGAAGCCAATCTGCTCGAGACGACACGATTTCCGCAAAGTCAATTTGTTCGATCGATAGTTCAATCGGTACCCGAATTTGATAGCACGATGCAATCAATCAGCAACGTTATCAATACTATCGATCCTACCGACTGCGCCAGTTAACTGTTTGAAGAATGACAAACCGTTTTTAAAAACTAACTTTATTTCTAATTATTACAACTGTACTGTACCGTCGTTGTACTCTGACTGACTTTAACATGATTTTACTGTTTGAGAAAGACAAGACATGATGATACTTGGAAATGGTGATCAGCGGTATTCCGTGGCTGCTGATACAGCGGAATCCATGGGGACTGTCACATAACTCATGAAACTCTTTCTCTCATTGGTTAAATCGTTAACTGTCCATATCCGTCAATTGTTTCTTATCCGGTTCGGAAACTTGCTTTTTCTTTTGTCTGATACCGATCAAGTTTATTACTAGGTAAGCTTTGCGGTAGGCCTGGGTAACACTGTGTTGAGTGGAGCTTTTGTCTTGATGCGTCTTTTGTGTTGAAGCTCTCTATCTTTATTCAGTCGCTTTAGCTCATTTTTTTGTTGTAGGTGTTTTGCTATTAATTTTCTTTTCTGTTTCATCACATTTTTTGTATTTATAGAGAGTTTTACTTCATTTTATGTTTGTTTCAAGCAGTGTTTTTTTTTTGAGCGGCACTCATTGACTCCACTATGTTTCTATGTAGATCTTCGAGATTACCTGTATCAGCGTCCTTCAAATTTTCTTTTATCGTTTTTTGACATTAAATTTGTCAACATAGTGAACGTTTAACCCTGTCTTGCTGTTGTTCCTAATTACAAGTTTATTTTCGTTCTGCCTTCATATATTAGTAGTATGTTCGCTTCCACCATTCTGTAGTCTCTCCCCATTGATTTTAATTAAGTACGGTTACATCTGTGCCTATTTGCTTTTTGTCTGTGATGTTAATGTCAATTTAATTGTCGGTTCTACCATCCGGACTGATTCGTCCACTTTCCATGCTATATCTTTTTGAAAAAAGTGTTCATAGCCTCCATTTGGTTATGGAGAAGAAAATGGAGCAGCAGGTTTCCTCGTTCATTCCTTTCTCCTCTCCAATGGCATGCCAGTGATGTTTCGTCTTAATTTTGTTTCTTGCTTAACTTGCCATTAATGTCTCCAGCCTGCAGAGAAAAATAGGCTGGGAACATTGACATTGCTTAAGCTATATCATCGTAATTTTTTTCGATATCTTCGTTTGAGTGTTGAGGTGTGGGTGCAAAGGCTTGGATAATTGGATTGGTTCTATCGTTTGTTCGGTTTTAGTATTACATAACACACTTTGGAGCTTGTACTGTTGCTTTGTATTACATCTTGCACATAATATTTATGGATAAGTAGTCCTTTCCCTCCCACAGAACTATTATCGTTACATATTTGACAATGCGTATATCCTGATTTTAGTAGAAGTTGTCGTTCTCCTTTTTTGTGAATTTATATTCCAAGTACATCCCAGTGTATGGATGAAAAAGTTCTTGTATTGTATGTGGCGATGTATAGTTTTCGTTTTCTTGGCGGCTTGGTATAACCCGGAGATTCTCAGCACCCTCCGACCGTTATTCCATGCACGCTGTCTTTTCCAACCGCCACCTTAGCCGGGGACAGACAATCTGCCGGAGACTGAGGGCCATCTGTGATTTTCACTTTGCATTTTGGTTAGAGATTTTTGAGCCGTTACCGATCACGCTGGCCAATGCGTATTGATAAAGGAGGGTTAGGGCGAGTGTGGAGAGTAAATTCATAGGTTTGTTCAGGAAACTTGCGAGGGCAGGAGCACATCCCTGAAGTAGATCTGTCAATTATCGGGGTCATTTTTCAGTATCTACCCACTACTCTCTAATCAAGCATAATAGTATAAATTAACATTTGAATATTAAAAATTGCCAAGCGCTTTCGACAATAACGTCAGTTATTACTTCTTATTAATCGACAATTACGTCAGGGCCGCTAAAAAAAACAAAAGTAACAGTTTGTACCCTGTTATATATCGTGCAAATGAAAAAAGTAAGAAAGAAAAAGATGGAAATTTACTCGTCAAAACACAAGCAAACATCCCCAAGAGTGCCAAAGGGAATATGTGAAACAATGGTCGAGTGGTCAACAAATCTTAAAAGGGAAAGAAATTATATTTTTACTTCGAATTCAACGATGTATAACATAGTACGATTTGTATCGGTTTTTACGTCAAGAAAAACAATTTTTTATAAATTATGCATATTTTACTACTACTACTACTACATGAACAGCAAATATCCAATATCCTGAAAGAAAACAGCTTGATTTTCTTCTTTCCATTGGCAACTTTGCCTGTTCATCTTCAGTGAGTCTCGAGTAGCTTGTCATTCCAGCTTTTTCTTGGACGTCCTACTGATCTTCTTCCCGCTGGGGATTTGTCTTTGGTAATTCTGAAGACCCTGTGCCTTGCCATTCTAGAGCTGTAATTATTGCAAGCGTCCTTGATGACTTCACGTCTGACCCTGTCTCCCAGCGATTTACCTTCTATTCGCAGGAGGATTCTCATTTCCCTAGTCTCCATCATATTTGCTGCTCTTCCAGTGTCTGGCCTTGTCTTTGCTGTGTACGTTATGATTGGTCTTACAACTGTCTTATATATGTGACTCTTAAAATCTCTAGCTAGGTATTTATTCTTCCAGATATTGTCATTGAGGCATCCTGCTACTTTGTTGGCTCTAAATACTTGTTCTCTAACCTCTTTTTCTAGATCTGCGTGGCTTGATATATTAATGCCTAGGTAATTAAATTCGATCACTTGTTCGATGGTTTTTCTATCTATTTCTAGTTTGCATCTTATCGGCTCGTTATTTATGACCATACACTTTGTTTTATTCGTTGATATTATAATGTTAAATCCTTTAGCTGTTGTATTGAATTCGTGGAATATTCTTTGAAGGTCGTCCTCGTTTTGAGCCATCAGAACCGCAACATCCGAATTACATAATTTTTCGAGTTCTCCGAGAAATCTCCCACTTGATATCCTGTTATCGTATTTATTTCTCATACAATTATTTTCAAAAGGTAACTGACAGCTGTACCTTTGTAACCCTTTGTTGTTTGTCCATTTTGTTAAATAAGATAAAATTATCAGAAATGGTGGTTTCCATTTAAAAAAATTGATTCTGGGCGGTTTTCTCAACGTCATTTTGAAACTTATTTTTTTAACACTTTGTATTAATAGTTATCAAAATTTTGTCGAAATTCCATTAAAGTAAATCCTTTTTAACAGGAAATGCGACTCAAATTAGGTAGCACATATTCCCTTATAGGAAAAATAAGTAATTATTCGAGTGGCTGCAACTGTCATTTTTTACATAAAATTTCAATTATAGCAAAAACGGTTAGCCGTAGGTATATGATATTGTAGATGAAATATATTTAGAATTTGGAGTAGAATTCAAAAATGTAATAATATATAGGGTGTCCCATTTAAAATAAGCAAGTTGATATCTACTTCCGGTATAACCGGAAGAGTGACCATCTTGAAAATATTTTAGATCGCTTGCCCCCAATGACTTACGTATACTGTCCAATTTTCAAATTTCTCCTGATATCGATCGCGGCGGTTCCCGGTGGGACACCTGGTATACCTAGGTCAAGAAGTAAGCTAATATATACCGAGTGCTTTTATACCCCGAGGAGCGTAGCGCCGACGGATATAATGAGCTAGTTATTTAATAGCCTTCTCGGACGAAGTATACAGGTTGTTTGGAAAATGCGTTAAAACATTTTTTAAGGGAATTCTACATGCTAAAATAATGGTAATAAGTGATGTAACCAAAATTCGAAATCTGAATATTTTCCGAGTTACAGGTCATCAATGGTCATCATTTTTTTTTCTATTTATAGTTGACCTATTCTGGACCTTTCTTTGCCGATCAAATTGAAAATCGATACAGAGTTTTAGTTTCGTGATCAATAACTTTCCTTTATTTATTTTTTTATATTTCTATATGAAAATATTTCTCCACTTTGACACTAGATCGCACTTTATATGAAATTCAAATTTTATTGTGCTGATATCTTTTTTGACACGTCAAATATCGCAAAAAGGAATATGTGATTTTAAAAATCAGAAAAAGTAAGTAAAAGTAAATGATTTTAAAGATCAGAAAATATTATACAAAAAATGTGCTCTTCGCACGACTAGAAAAACCTCTTCGTTTAGAATCAAATCGACATCAAAGTTTTAATCACACAACAAACATTACAACGTATCTTCAAAATGATCTCCGTTCATTTCAATACATTTTCGAATACTCTTCGCAGCCATTCATTATTCTTTGTCACAAATCATTAATATTATTTACTGGCCTAGAATAGACCAAAGTCTTTAAATGGTCCGAAAAATATAAATCCAAGGGATTAATATCTGGCGAACGGGGCGCCCAAGGTTAACGTCTGTTTCGTCCAATCTCTAGCTCTTCGGAAATTATTTAAGTTTATTATACCCTCGCACTACTAAATTATAATGGGGTGGAGCGCCATCCTGAAGAAGCCATATGTTTAACCCGGTCTGTAGAGGAAATTTTCCAAAAAATCGGGAACTTCATTTGGAAGGAAGTCCAAACAATGCTCCGGTTTAACGATCCATCAAAGATATTAGCTCCTCAAGGTGATCCCACTTGATCCCAATGATTCCGGCATATACGTTTAAAGAAAACGGGGGCTGATGCTGTCTTTCTGTGAAGGCGTGTGGACTGTCATAAGTTTATTAATGAGTATTGCGTAAATTTATAATATTGTCACGGGAGAACCTTGCTTCATGCGTAAATAGTACGGTTTCAATGAACTCATTACTTTCTTCATATTTTGATAAATTAAAATTGCACATATTCACTCGTAATTGAGCATCACCCTTATAAAGCGCCTGAACTTTTTTTTACGTGAAAGGGGTACAGTCGCCGTTCGTGAAGAATTTTCCAAACTAGAAGAAGCGAAGCCATCTTGAAACGCTATTTTTAATAAAAAGCGATTATAAGGAGTATATTGAATTTTCTGCGAGTTGAAAAATGCATTGATGTTAATGCTCAGAATTTATGTAGGATCTAGTGCTTATTTACTCTAATACATAATCTCGAATAAGTTGTCAGTTAATATTTTACGTTATAGTAGCATTGCAAATACAATTTTTTTAAAATCTCTCAAATAAAAGATTTGAGTTTTTACTCTTTATTATGGTTAGCGAGAAAAAAGTATAATTTTCTTTTTGACTATCCAAAGCGAACCTGGCTATGACTTTGAATACAGAGTGTGCTACAAATTGCACACCATTTTTGGTAGAACGAGCCATTTTTGTAATATGAACTTTCTCAACTTAAATGGATCACCCGGCATATATAATCCCTGGGAGACCTAACATGTATATCGAATTTCATACTTTTATCTGTTGTCGTTGAGGGAGCGGACTTTCAAACAACAGAGACCTCCCAGTATATAGGTCCATACTATTTCTTAGCTCGAAAAAGTTTAAAACAGATAACAAGCTGTAAACTAATATGAGAGAGCGACCTGAAACTATATCAGTTGAATACTACAATAATGAGATTTAAATGACTCAATGGCTAGTTGTTTTTCTCATAAAGACTAATTTTATAGCAAACAATATATTCGTAGAATAATAACAATAGTATTAACGATATCAATAATATTACAGGCCGGTTCTTTCCAATGTTGAGCCGGGCTACCTGGGCGATCTTCTTCCCAAAGATCCTCCACAATCGGGAGAATCTTGGCGAGACGTTCTAGAAGACGTGGACAGAATAATCATGCCTGGAATAACACATTGGCACAGTCCACATTTCCATGCATACTATCCAACAGCTCATTCTTTTCCCAGTGTTGTTGGTGAACTTATGAGTGCCGGGTTCGGTGTTGTTGGTCTAAGTTGGGTGAGTGATTTTTACACTATTATGTAGCTCGTTACATGAAATTGAATGACGAAAACCGGCAATTGACATACAAACACGATGCTGTGTTTAGCACGTGGTCCAAAATTGAAATAATGCTTTGGGCTGTGAGTCATTTATCACGTCGTCCGACTATTATATAATATAATCGAAAGATTGCGGGCTGTGGTTCATTTTTTCTTGCTTATGTTCTTCCGCCGATGAAAACGGTTGATTATGATTATATTTAATTGTTATGTGGGAAAACGTATAAACGTTTTTAAACATATAACAGTTCTAACATATGTTGAAAATAATTTCAGCCGCAACTATTAATTGTTTTAACCATTTTTAAACTTGGAAAATGGAATGTATGGGTTAGATTGCGGCAGGCGGCAATTTTAGAAGCAAAAATTTTGATTGAATATGTTCCTCCATACACTGTGAATAAATAAATAGATGGATAATAAACTACATTTATCTCTATAATATAAACAAAGTCAACAGACTAGTTCCTTGTTATGGTTTAGGGTGCAACTTCATTTCACTCACCCGTTTTTCTTAATTTTAATTTTTGTGTTTGTTTTGATGACTATTTTGTGTTGTTCTTTTTTACCATTGTTAATTGTCTTTAGATGTGCTATATTTTGTAGTATATTGTTGCACACGCTTTGTCCATAAAATTTGTAAATTTTCCTGTGGCAATAAACCATATTTTGATTTGATTTGATTTGAACAAATCTTATACTTCTTAATCAAATACTTTTTAGTTTGTTTGAAATAGTGAATTGTCAACATGCCAGCTTTCTCAAATTATTTAAAAACAAACCTTGTTTGGATTAATACTACTTTTCATATGTTACTGCCCTCGACCCCAAGCCGGATTTATTTGGCTAATATCATAATTATGATAATAGAACACATTTTGCTATATCTTCAGCCAGAAATGAATAAATGTCCTTAATCTTGTATTTAAACAACTATAGGTAAAAACTTAATAATAAAAATAATTCAGTGTCTGTTTTTCGGTTTTCCTATGATGATGTATGTATGTAATACTGTTCTGCTACTGCGATTTGAGAAACTCTTTGAAAAATTGATCAATTGGTCATTTATACCGAGAAGACAAACTTAGGAGGGAAAAATGAAGTAACTGAATAAACTCATTGTCATCCATTTTATTAAAAGGTGTGAAGCTAAAAATTTCCAAATGAAGGGACATTGAAAAAGCGTTTCAATCGTAATTTAATATAACACAGAATATTTTGTCACAACACACACTATGAAACTTTTTTAAGCTAGACTCAAATAAAATAGTATGTTCCTAAATTGAGATACGTCGTATTGACCAATTTAACCCATGTAAGAGTATTTGCAAGAGCAATAACGACGTAAAAGTTAATATAAATCAAAACCATTAAAATATATCAAACGAGCAAATTTAGCTTATTAACGAATTTTTAACGCCATGTTGTATTACAGGATTTCTGAAAATATTTCGTATTTCAGATTGCGAGTCCTGCGATGACAGAACTGGAAGTGGTAATGATGAATTGGTTAGGGCGAATGCTTGAACTTCCTGAGCTATTTTTAAATTGTTCGGAAGGACCTGGAGGCGGAGTAATTCAGGTACCAAGAGCAAGAACTAAAGGTTTATTATTTTTTAAGTAATATAATAATGGGTCTAATAATGAATTTGGTGATGAAATTATGAATAATGATGAACGCTGGAACATATTTCAATCAGCTTGAACCGCCTGTTTACTACTATTAGCTTATATGTACTATATTACCATTAGCTTATATGGGCTAAATTTACTTCCGACATGGACTACGACCTGTATGGCGCTTGAAAGGAAAATATGGAAAATGCTTCGGAGACAAAATGTAATAGAGACATGGCAACAGCATTTTAAAGAGCTTTACGATGCTGAAGAAGCTCTGAATTCAAGCGAATACGAAACAGATATAAGTGGTACAGTCACTGACGAAGAGACAGAAGCAAAACTCAAGAAATTAAAAAACCGAAAATCACCCCGGCTGGACGGCATCCCCAACGAGCTTTTAAAATATGTAGGCCCCGAACTTGCAAGTAATCTACCGCACAATCTACAATGGCATAATAGCATCACCATTCTCATGTTAAAGAAAGTACTAAAGACCTGCCCACAAAACTAGAGAGGAATAACCCTCTTGAATACAGCAATGAAACTATTCACGAGTATTCTCAAGGACAAACTGGAAACGCAAATTAAGAATGCTAAAAAAAACAACAGGGCTTCACAAAGGGACGGTCAATAACAGATGCAGTATTCATAATTCACTGGAACCCAGGAATTTCTTTTGAATTAATTTGAAAAAGTATTCATAATAACACAAATAAAAGAAAAGGCTATAGAGTACAGTATGCTAGCGTATATTTGCTTCATTTACCTAACAATGGCATTTGGCAGGGATCGTTTGGGAGATATTCTACAGATATTAATAGAAAATAAGGCACCCGCGTACATAAAGATAACCCATGGCCTGAATAACAATAATGTAACAAAGGTTAAAGCAGGAGATCAATTCACTGAAAACATTCCAACACCAGGAGGAATTAGACATGGTGACAGCCTAAGTCCCTTTTTGTTTAACCTTCTGATGGATGAAATTATAAATAAAATTTTAAGTACATTGGAATGAATTATAAATAAAGTAACAGATCTTAACCTCGAATTTACTTACGACTGGGCAACAAAAGAATTGGTATGTTTGTGTTACGCCGATGATGCAGCAAGTATTGCTGAATCAGAAAACGACCTGCAGAAACAACTGTTCCAGTTCTTCCAAGTAAGCCGCCAACTCAATGTGAACGTTTCTATCAACGAAACCAAATGTATGACAATCGAGAAAGATCCACTCAGATTAAGCTAGCGGTGGAGGACAATCCCAAAGAACAGGTGATGAAATTCAGATACCTGGGCATAGACATATCAAGCACCCACGACCCAGTTAAAGACCTGAGGACCCAGATTAACAAAGCATCTGGATCAGCACAATCAGGATGCCTACGAGATATAGTCTGGTCAAACCCGTACATGCGCAAAGATAGCAAAATTAGAATCTAAAAGACTTGTATCAGACCGAACATGACGTACCGTACAGAAGTCCGTGAAGACACCAACAAGACGAAACACATGCTAAGGATGGCCAAAATAAAAACACTGAGAACAATAGTGGGGAAAACAAGAAGAGACAGAGTACAAAACACAGATATCAGAGAACAATGCGAAATACAAGATATTGTGAGATGGGGAGGACAACGTAAGAGACAGTGGTACAACCAGGTAAGACGGATGGATGAAAACAGACTTCCGAAAATAGTCCAAGAAAACAATCCGCCCGGCTGAAGACCTCCCGGGAGGACATCTAAAATATGGAGAGATAGTTGGTAATCTACCTCTCAGGAAAAGATGCAGAGGCATCTTTAGAATTAACAGATCGACAAATCTCCAAGAAGTAGAAGAAGAACTACAGTAGATGTACAACATAAAAAATGCGTGTGGAACCAGTTTCAGCCGGTTATATTCTCATTTTAGAAATTATGTGGAAATGACACCAGGAAGTATAGAAATGTTTTAGTCTATAGTGAATTCAATTTTCGTTTCGTCTTTCTTTGAATTGTATACGACGCATATTCACAATTGACATCGCTTTCGAAATAAGAAAACATTGTCAGAAAAGCATTCCAGTAAGGTTACCACATAAAACATACTAAACTATTGTTTAAGATAGCAGAAAATAACTTCGATTCTTTCATATTTTCAAGTTGTACCAATAGTACTTCTCGATATATGAACGAAAAGATAATATCCCTCATGCCAATCATTCTTCTTCTTCTCAGCTTATGTTCATACACTCCTGAATGTAGGTCTCTTCCAATCTCCACGCCGTCTGTTTGGGGCAGTCTACATCCATCCCTTTCCTGCTACCCTTTGGAAGTCATCCCGCCATCGCTTGGGGGGGCCTTCCCACGCTTCTCGCAAGTCGATGTTCTTGGAAGCCAATCTATTACTCTCTTTTTCCACTTGGAATTGGAATGCCCATTGCCACTTTTGCTGTGCTATTCGTTTGAGAACATCGGCAACCTTTGTTCTCCCCCGAATCTCACAATTTCTTACGTGGTTTCTCAAGCTGATCCCCGACATGGCACGCTCTATCGCTCTTTGTGTTAGATGAGCTTATCTGCACTTTTCTCAGTCAAACTTACAGTTTCCGCACCATAACTTGTTACCGGCAGAATGCAGGAATTATATACTTTCCTTTTAAGATTCATAGGAATGCTCTGGGATTTTAGAATGTATGTATGCCTATCATTGAGACGTGTTTATTAGACCATAAGAAATAGCATGAATAATAGGTAATAATGCGTAGGAAGAGCTAGGAATAAGAAGCATGTCTTTGTAAAATTGTTGTGCTTGCACTTTATGGTTCACTCGAATAAAATAGTAGTATTTTTTCGATTGAATCAAAAATTGTTCCTTTTTTATCGGAAGCCATGATCATGAAGAAGGACTTTTAATACTTTTGTCCTACTTTTCCGCACGGTATGCGGAAAACGGAAAACAGAAGAAAGTAAATGTGTTAACTGAATTTAAAAATGGATTTTTTAAATATTTTTAATTTGAAAATAATCCACATGCTTGCCGAAAAAATTTTAGTAAAATTAAATTGCTATAATTATTTAGTTTTTAAATCATTACCATTAATAATTTATTAAAAAAGCATGTGGGTTAATTTAAAATTGTTGTGTATATTTTCCTGACTGTATTTCAATTTATTTCAAAATTTCCTGGGTTTCAGTCAATTTTATTGTTTATTATTTAAAATGTTACAAATACGTTTCGGTGTCTTTCTCCACCATCATCAGTTTGTCTAAAATATACATTTTACATTTATTATCAATTTAATTAAAAATAAAAAAACACATTCACAAAATTAACCTATTAAAATTCAAATCACACACATATTAAAAAGTACAATTTGGGACCTTTGTTCTCAGGTGATGAGTCGGGATAAACATGTTCGGGAAAAGACTAGAATCTATTGTTTAGAGATCTAAATTTGACTTACGTATATGCACAACATGCACAACACAACACATATGCACAACATGCACAACAAAAGTTGCATGATTTTGATTTCGATAACACACAAATATTGATCAATGAGGACAACTATAATAAGAGAAGAATCCATGAAATGATACAAATTAAGAAACATCAGAATGCAATAAATTTCAGATCAGATACAGACAATCTTAGCTCTGTGTATCATACGCTAATTAGATGATCGCATGTATGAACTGATTGGACCAGGTAAATGAAATGTAAACAGCTGATATTGAAAAATTGCCAAGCAATTCCTAGAATGCAAAGAAAAGACGAAAGATAAACAGTTTTTTTTGTTTCGCTCGCTTGATATCGAATAAAATATGGAACATTAAGTGACCAGTCAAATGTGAAGTTGGTAGCAACTATATACGTAAGTCAAATTTAGATCTCTAAACAATAGATTCTAGTCTTTTCCCGAACATGTTTATCCCGACTCATCACCTGAGAACAAAGGTCTCAAATTGTACTTTTTAATATGTGTGTGATTTGAATTTTAATAGGTTAATTTTGTGAATGTGTTTTTTTATTTTTAATTAAATTGATAATAAATGTAAAATGTATATTTTAGACAAACTGATGATGGTGGAGAAAGACACCGAAACGTATTTGTAACATTTTAAATAATAAACAATAAAATTGACTGAAACCTAGGAAATTTTGAAATTAATTTAAAATGCAGATGATTTAGCACTAAAAAGTGCGGAACAGTGAAACGACTCAAATGCGTCCAAGCACAAAAGTAACCAGATCAAAAACGCTTCTTTATGATCATTGCTTCCGTTCGAATAAAACACATTTTCTGATTCTTTCGAATTGCAAATGTATTTCCGAACATGTGCATTGAAAATGTATAACTGTTCGAGCGCCATTTTTACAAATTTTCTAGTTTTTGACTTGATCGGTACTGCAACAATGTTAAACAGTGACTTGACACCTTCATGCGCTAATAACTTCAATGAAGATGTGTGAGATTTACAAAGAAAACCAACTGGAATTAATTCTTTCCGAGTAGAAATGCTCTTTTGTGTGCTTAGTGAAACCACTCTAATATATAATATTGCTTCTAGGGATCCGCAAGTGAATCCACATATATAGGACTATTGGCCGCCAAGGATAAAAAAGTCAGAGAATTAACGGAAACTAATCCATCCTTAATTGAAGCTGATATCAAAGGAAAACTAGTTGCTTATTCTTCTGATCAGTCAAATTCCTCTGTGGAAAAAGCTGGACTTTTAGGTAAGTAAAGTGTCCTTTACGATCTAGTTCAGGTAAATGTTAGTGATACACTATAAATCTGAATTCATCCCAGTTATAAGTTCATCAGATAAAAATTAATTTGGCTCTGATTTAAATCAAAATTGTTATGTTCTTTATTACTGAATACGTAGCGATGTAGCGATGGGAAGCAGGGTATTAATGAGGCAGTACTTTGCACTAGGAAGATATAATTTTGAACTAAACAAATCTTGACCGCCAGTCAACTCTAACAGTACTGTTTACCACCTATAACAGGTGCTAGGAATAATGTGGAACAATGGTCATAACAATATGTCATCACATCCTTGTGCAAAGTACTCCTTGTGCAAAGTACTGTCCCTTTTTGCAAAAATGAAAAATAATAACATGAATTATTACCCAGGAAGAACTATAAATCTAAAATTGCAGCCCGTTTTACAATACGACCACTGTAATATAATATTACGGTTGGGACTATTTGTACCACTATCACTAAAGTCTCTAATTGAAGACTGCTCAGTTGCTGTTGAAGTTCCATTCATGATATGATTGTCTAGTACATTTTCCAATTTTGTCAGAAAGTTGTTGTTCTCCGGTGGTGATTGTCTTAGGGGTCTGAGGTGAAACCTATTTCTTCTGTAGTCAACATTATCTTCTGTGCGAACTTGGTAGTCATTGGGGCCCGATTTGTTTAAAACGGTAGCCGGTTTCCAATTGCGTGTGCCTTTTTGCATCATCACCATCTTTTGATCAGGTTCCACATCTGATATTTTTTAGTAGACTTATTGTAATAGAAGGCTGCTTTTCTTGCTGTAACTTCAATTTTTGATTAATATCATCAATTGCCTAATTTGGTGTCAACACAGTTCTTGTAACTAGCAATGTTGTACGGAGTTTTCTTCCTATTAACAAGTCACAGGGCGCTGGAGTGTCTTGTTTTGGCGCTGAGTTGAATCGTAAGGTTGATAGAAATTGATCCGCGCCGTCTTTTAAAGCTTTAGTCAACAAACCTTTCACAGAATGTATAATCCTTTCTTTCATAACATTAGAGCAAGGATAATGTGGTCTAGATGTTGTCAACTTTATATCATATTTACCTAAAAAATACAAAAAAACCTGATGAGGTGTACGGGGGCCCGTGGCCTGAAAACATTTCTAATGGCAAACCTTGTGTTGTAAAAATGTTTTTTAGTGCAGATATGACTACTTCAGTTGTTTGCAATACAATTTATTAACAATTACAAATTTACTGAAACAGTCAACTATGATCAAGAAGTGTAAACCATCCAGGTACCTAGATCTATTCCTATTTTTTCCCAAGGCAGGTCGGGTATCTTATGTGGCTGAAGAGGTTCTCTCTGGTTTCTCTTTGCATGACATTGCAGGTTTCCAAGCTAAGGAGAACATCTTCAACGTATTTGCAAATTCCAGGACAAAAGATACATTCTTGTACTACTTTTTTGGTTGAAATTACTGCTTGATGGGACTTGTGCATTCTTTCTTTAAAAAATTCACGGCGTAAATTTGAAGGAATAATTAATCGCTTTTGGTAAAATAAGACATTTTTGTGCAAATAAATTTAATTTCTGACATTCCAGAATTTTTTTAGTTAGTTCCGTCAGAACATTATTTTTATGTATAGGCATGAAGCACATAGTATTTAATTTTGTTGAGTGTGGAATCTTCGTTTAGAACACTAATTAGACGTTTATCGTTTTCAGCGGATATAGATATAATGGCATATATTCGAAGTTGAGTATCTAAATAGACGGTGTTGGATTTTTCTCAGTTGGGTTCCCTGCTAAGTGCGTCAGCAACCATCATTTGTTTTTCTGGTACATAAACAAGATTAAATTTATATCGTAAGAGTCTTATGGCTAATCGTTGTATTATTGGTGATAGTTCACCTGTAGGTTTCTTCAGCAAACCCAACAATGGTCGATGATCCGTTTGTATTTAGATTTTTTTTCCGAATAAAAAGTAATGAAATCTCTCACATCCATACGTTAAAGCTAGCAATTCTTTTTCTATATGGTTATATCTCTCTTGGGTAGGGGTAAGAGATACTGAAGCGTATTCAATTGGATGATCCTCTTGGGATATAAATGCCCCAAGACCATATGGGCTTGCGCCAACAGATAAGGTTGTTTATTTTTCCGGATCAAAAAACGATAAAACTGATGTTTTATTCACTAACTGCTGTGATCGACAGATTTCTGTTCATTTTCTGTCCAGAACCATTCCGCTTTATTACTAAGAAGTTTTCTCAGTGTGCTTGTTTCCTGAGATATATTGTTTATACATTTTGTCAAATATATAATCATTCCTAAAAATCCTTGTAAATCTTTTTTTGTTTCTTGGAGGAAACATATCACGGATAGTTTAAATTTTCTTTTTATCCGTAGCGACACCTATGTCACTAATAGTATGTCCAATAAATTTAATTTTTGACGCATAAATTTTTGATTTTTATAAATTCAAAGTAAGCCCACTTTTTGAGATTTGAGAGTGCAGTATCTAGATTCGAGTTGTTTTCCTCTAGTGTCCTGCTAAATACCAAAATGTCATTAAAGTATGCTATTACACCGGGCACTCCGCTTAGTGTATCATAGATAAACTTTTGATTTTTTTTTTGGAGCCGACGATAAACCATACGGCTGTATGCCATCAGCTAAAAATTAGCCACAAGTAGTAGCGAGTTGAGAGCTATCACTGTCCTAGGGTATTTGTAAAAAGGCTCCTGAAGCATCGAGTAACGTGAAATACTTGGCTCCACTTAGTTGACTGAAAAGAGAATCAGTCGTTGGGCTTTGGAAATGTTCTCGTTTTATATACACATTCAGTTTTCTGGGGTCCATGTAAACACGTACATCTCCATTTGCTTTAACTGCCATAACTATCGGGTGAACCCAATCGGTAGGTTCTGTTACTGGAACAATGATATTTTCAGCCAGCATTTCATCCAGTTTTTCATTCCCTTTATTTTGCAAAAAAAGGAATTTTCCTGGCAGCACTTATGTGTGGCACACCATCCTCCCGCAGAGTTGTTTTATGCATTGATTTAACTTAACCGATACCTGATAACACATGTTTCTGTTTATATGGTAGTCCTTGAGAGATACCGAATCATGTAGTTGCAAGTCTATGGTCTTATTCGATTTTTCAATATCATTCGTGTTAATAATTTTTAGCTCCGTAGCTTCCTCAACTCCTAATATAGAGCAAACTGAGTCAGATTTTAACACATCAAACATGAGTTTTGACTGAGTTTCCCACGAACCTCTATTTTATGTCCCGAATAAGAAGAAATCATTGTATGCGTTTTTAAAAGTTCAGTATCGCATAAACTAAGTTTTATTAAGTCTTCGTAGTTGAGAGTGTTCACTTGGCTTCCCGTATCTATTTTCAGTTTAATTTGTTTGCCTAATAGCGATACCGATTCGCACCATTCAACCGAGTGGATTTTAGTGTCTGTGATTGTCCAAATAATATGATTATCATGCTCATCACCATATCAATTTTCATGCCCTGATTCTTCATCATGTTTTTCACACTCCTCGACACCGTAGACCAATTTAGTTTTACAGAATTTCCAATAGTGTCCCTGATTTTTACGCCGACTGCAATAGTGATTACTTACTGGGCACTTACCTAACTCGTGCTGCAAACCACAATTATTGCAGTCGTTGCTTGAGTATTTCTCGCTTGCAACGGAATGATTCCTACTAAATTGTCCCGAACTGCACCTGTACAGAGTGTTTCTTCATAAGTTGATGCCCCTTTAGAGCGTTTAACTCAAAAAAATTGTGAAAGTGGACAACACAAAAGTTGTTTAATTTCCCTCAAATTTCTTAAATCTGAATTTAAAATAAAAATATAAAACACCAAAATGTGAAAAGTTAACATAAAGTGTTTTTTTTTAAATAAAACACCCTATATATTTTTAGACAGGTCGATTGGATTTATTTTCCTTATTTCAGAAATATATATACAGGGTGAGTTTTTTCGATGACCAGTATAGGGATGACCAGTATATGGAAACAATGCTGTATGTCTTATACTATTTTCCATAGTTAACTTCGATCAACTAAATTGAAAAAGTATAAATTATTCGCAGACACTTCATTTTCGAAAAAAACCTAACGTGTGATATATCACAGAAATCGTAATAAAATGCTCTATTCGGTAACCTAATAATCAAGTATGGTTGCCATTAAAAAAAACTCAAATTTGTGTCATATGTCAAAAATGACAATTATTTTGGAGAAATGTCTTATGCCATTTTCTTTGGAATTCAATTTCCTGCAAGTTTTCTATTTAATGTTTTTCTGTCAAATTAATATCAACGGAACTAGGAGTAATTTAAAAATTTTCCATAACCAAGTTTTTCCCAAATATCTTTTGACAGCTGTCAAATTTTAGAAAAATAAAATAGGTTTCGAGTAGAGCATGCAAAACTACAATTCTTTGTCCATTTGACCTTCTTCGTAACTGCTCTAGTTCCGAAGATTCCTGTACTGGTCATCGAAAAAAACTCACCCTGTATATTGCCTAGATATATATTAACTGTTTGTTTTGTATTATGTTTTAATTAACAAATTAAAGTAGCTTGAAATCAAACAAAAAATTATAGAAAAAGACCATAACGGAATTTATTACTGCTATAAATTTCAAAGCAAATGAATAAATGAAAACAATATCATCAATCACTGATTTTGTATATGACCTCTATTTAACGCTAGACATGGTCTATAATTTACTTCAATTTTATGTATAACGTTTTGAATATATTTAAAATAATTAAAAAACGGCTAATACAAACACAGGCAAAATCTATATTTTTGAAATGACGAAAAAAGATATAGGGTGTTTCATTAAAAAAAATACTTTATGTCAATTATTGACATTTCCGTGTTTTATATTTTTATTTTAAATTCAGATTTAAAAAATGTGAGTAAAATTAAACAACTTTTGTGTTGATCACTTTTACAATTTTTTTGAAATAAACGAGGAAACACCCTGTACACACTTTGTTCTTTGTCTCTGGAAATTTCCTTTTGGGTAGCCACACTACTCTCCATTGACATGCAAATCTGCACTACCTCCGGTAACTTCAAATCAGTATGCCGCAACAGTTCTTCCTACATTCGGAGATTTCCAATTCCTATTCCACCAGTTTGTTTTGGATAAGCACATCTTTCTCTTTAAATTCACATGTGGAAGCGAGTTGTCTTAGTGCTGTTACGAATTGATCTACTATATCTCCGGCGTGTTGCTCTCGTTTAAAAAATTGTAAGTGCTCTTAAACGAGATTTTTAAGCGGGATTGCAATAATTATCAAACTTTTTCAATATCGTAGACAGTTTAGTTTCATCTCCTGTTCAGTATGCTCGAAGGTATTGTAGATTTGAGGGCCTTCGTTAGCCAACAGATTAAGCAATATAGCAATTTGTACATTATCTGGTTTGTCGGATTATCGGAGCCAAGAGATATAAATTGAACTTTAGCTTCCAGAGCTTCCAGTTTTTTTGCTTCATTGTCTCTAAATTGCATTTGTGCTGGCCTATTCGAGTTTTCCGCCATCGCTAGTAATTATCACTATACTATACTAAATTATAGAAAATCCACACAATAGTAGTTAAATTAGTAGTTAAATTAGTATTTCCTCACAGGACTTCTTCCGATTTCCGTACCCAGATTCTTGGCACCAGTATTCATAGCTTTACGTAGCGCACTTTTCAGCTGACATCATGTTATGTTCTTTATTACCGATTATGTAGCAAAATAGCGATGGGTAGCGGGGTATTAATGAGACGGTACTTTACACTAGGAACATATAATTTTGTACTAAGCCCTAAACACGTGTTGACAGCCAGTCAACCCTAACAGTACTGTTTACCAGGTGTAGCATGTACTAGGAACAATGTGCAACAATGGTCCTAATAACAATTCACTAGAAATATTTATGAAAAGTTTTCGATTTATAGATACAAGTGTCTTTGCAATGAGAAAGTGTGATGAAAAGAAAAATGTTAACCGTTTCTCTTTTTGGTTTAACATATATTTCAAAACAAGATGTGATTAATTGAGATGAAAAAATAATATTGCCTCAAAAGTATTGTTTTAAATAAGAACTTAATAACTACTCACGACATTTCTTATGTTACTATATGATATAGGAAACAACGCCCTAGGGGAACTTTTTCACAAGTTAGAAAATCTGTATGTAAAATGAATTGTTTAAATTTTAAAACATGTTGGTTGATATGTTTGGATTAATCCGTGAGTAAATAGCGGAAAAGAAACACTCTATTGACCGGTTAGCCCAAACATATCAACGAACATCTTTAACCAATTAGTAACGTGACAGTAACGAACAAATTGCGACAATATTGTTTAATAGTTTACATTTTTTAAATCCTGAACAATACTATTTACATTAAAAGTTAAAAAATTGAAACCCAAATTCGTACTTGCCAAGTTTTTAAGCGGGAGCATTCACCAAAACACCGATTGGCAGACAAATACATTCTTTCATCGAGATTATGGCTTTGAGATAGATCATTATTCTTGGACCTTTATTTACATCCTTTGAGAAAATCAAAGATTTATTTCAATTTTACTATTATTATTTATTCATGACTGTTAATGAGAAGAAAGTGTTTTACAAAGATTATCATTTCACTAAAAGCTTTTTTCCTTTTACTACGAACTCTTTCTCAAAGTTTGAACCGGTCACTCGAAAGCTGTGAACAATTTTTTTCTTACTCGAGTTGAGCACTATAAATGGAAATAGCCGTTAAAACGTTTAACAGCCATATGTTTCCGTATTAAAAACACAACACACTCGAAAATGTTTTAAATTTCCTTATACCGCTTTAAAGGCAGCATTAAGCACAAAAGTAAATTTCAACAACATACCGCATGTTTCTACTCCTCCTCTAATTACCCCACATTCATAATTGCGAAGCGATTATTCACAAAGGAATATACATATTGTCTACCATAATTGTTAAGTTGGAAAGTTGTTTGATACATGTAAATTTAATACCAATTAAATATTATTAAAAAAAATTTCAAGGTTACCGGCCAATTATTGTTTCTTTTTTAATTTTTGCCATGTAATCTAATCGATTGCTGGAATTTAAAAATGTTATTAATGTTACCAATGCAATTAGATGGCCGAACTTTGCTACAACTCATACACAGGTAGAAATTGAAGGTTTGATATGCACACGTTGACGTTGATGTTTGAGTCCAATTTCCTTCTTGATCTAAAACTAATTACTGTCCAATATCCTTATTAGGAAATGTTCCAATTTAGCACTGAATATTAACAGAGTAAATAAATTAGGAGGATCAAATGCTGGTAATTTTGTTCAGTATTAGTAAACGATTAAAACTTGGATAAGCTAGTAAATTCGGCATACAGAAAAGTAAAGCTAATAAGGTCAGCAAAATTCATAAATAAGTTTTTTATTAAGGTCAAATTTTATTAGCCACTTCTGTTTGAAAGCACTACAATTAAACTTTTTTAAATGTTTCGGTCCCTTAAGTTGAAACATAGAATGACTTTGCTACTTGAGTTAAATATTTTTTCTAGACAGCCTTCGTTGAATACACGTTACATGAGTTAGATCGTGAGCCTAGCTGTTTACTCAGTAAAACTCCATCCACATTAGCATCCAGCCATGCACTGCGGCCATTTGTGTTCTATTGTTGTATATGTAAAAATTATATCTAAAATATAAAAGATAAAATTGTAATCTGAGGCTTAGACAGTAAAACGTTATAGTACTCAAACACGTTAAAAATGCTACCGATTCTAAAATGGCTTTAAGTCACTTGACGACATCGGATATCTGCAAAACAGAGTCAGAGAAACGATCAGATGATCCTCTGGTCATTAGGACTACGCCGCTGGTGGCTGCTCCGGCGAAATTTGTTTTGGCGGGAATCAACACTTTGTGATCTGTGAACTGTTGCTACTGTTGCATTTATACTAGCATATGCCTGTACAACATTGGCGGGGGTAACATAGGGAACAAAAGCGCGCGGCGTACTGACCTCATCAATGTCCAGTTATCCAGAAGAGGTATGAAATGCTAGCAGTTTTTTTGAAAGTTAACAAAATCTTTTACTCGTGTGGAGGATGGCCTTCATTTCGAGCATAGTAAAACATCGTTATAAATTGTTGTTAGAGTTGTCGTCATTAGTTTGAGACAATACAATAATAGTAATAATAATAATAACAATAATAATATTTACTTTCTTCGAAAAATGCTATCGACCAAACGGTCTTACTGTCTTTGCGTTTAGATGTGTGTGACATGTTGGGTTATAAAGTTTATAAATAAAATAATTGTTATAAATCTACCAATCTACTATTTTTCTAATCTAATCTACTCTCTTACACTTATGTTCCTGTTTAGTTGGGTTGTGTTGGTAAAAATTCTAGTAAAGTGGTTGTTGAGAACAGAAAGCGGGATGGGCTGCTATGTCTATTTCTTGTAAAGCAAAGGGTTTTTGTAATCGTCAAGATGTGGACGGTTGTTTTTACATTTTGTCTGAAACTGTATCAATCTTTGTGATATCTTTGCCATGTTTCTACGTTAGCATTGTAATTGGTTTGAAATATTTTGCAGTGGGTTTTGGGTCTTATTTTTGTAATAAGTCTTAATCATCCTTCGTAGTCGCCCCATCTGTCGGTCCATTTCCGGGTTAGGGTGGACCTGTGTAGCTTTCTGGAAGCCTTTCCGTCCTCCTGGATACTGATCCTCTCTTCCACCATCAGATCCAGTGGAGGCAGCCCGGCCAGCACTTGCGCCACCTGTGTATTTATAGTCCGGTACGCTGCCGTGATGCATATGGCCAGCCTTCTGTTGACTCTGTCGAGTAGCGTTTTGTACCCTTTGTACCTAATTGTTTTTTGCCAGGCCTTTGCTCCGTACAGCACCACCGACTGCACCGTGCTGGCCAGTAGCCTTTTCTTCGCCGCTCCAGGTCCGCCTATTTTCGGTGTAAGGCTCATCATGGCGTTGATTATACCGTGGGCCTTGTTCACAGTTTTTTGGACATGCGCAGTCATCCGCATGTTCCGGTCCATGTAAACGCCCAGGTATTTTGCAGCCTCTTGGGTCGCTATGATTTCGCCTCCTATGCTCACCTCCGCAGTCCTAATCTTCCTTCTGCCAGCTACAAGTACGATTTGGGTTTTCTCGGGAGCGATCCTAATTCCCATCTCGTTAAGCTTGTTGCTTATTAAGCCCATGTTGTAACTGGCCTTGTCTTGGAGTCCCTCCAGATCCTTTGCCTTGACCACTAGCGCTATGTCGTCTGCGTAGCCGGTTATCGTCACCCCGTCCTCCAGCTTCTCCCTCAGGATGTCGTCGTAGAAGATATTCCAGAGTGTGGGGCCCAGCGTGGATCCTTGCGGGATTCCACACGTCATGTCAAAGGCGGTTCCTTCAGGGTCAATTATTTTGCGGTCTTTGAAGTATGAGCCTAGGATGTTGATGAGGTACCGGTCAACTCCTCTTACTTCCATGGCCTCCCTTATCTTGCTCCACTGTGCCGAGTTGAACGCGTTCCGTACGTCTACCAGGATTAGGAGAGCAAAGTCTCGATGTTGGGGGGCTTTGCTTTCGGTCTCCCTGACGATTTCCTGTACTCGGCCGATCGCGTCCAACGTGCTCCTTCCTCTCCTGAAGCCATACTGGGTGTCCTGGATGATAGGCCTTGTGTCTGTAATCTCTTCGAGTCTCCTTTTTATCAGTTTCTCGAAGAGTTTCCCCATTGTGTTGATCAGGCACAGGGGTCTGAAGGACCTTTCCGCTCTATCGTCCTTGCCTGGTTTTTCGATGAGGACCAGCCTAGCCTCCTTCCAGATTTTTGGGAAGTTGCCGTCGACCAGGCATTTGTTGAACAACTGCAGTATCAGTTCCCCTTGAGCTTTGACACTTTCAATGACGACCTCGGGGGGTACGCTGTCCGGGCCAGGGGCTTTCTTTTTCTTCATTTCTGAAGCAGCCCTGTTCAATTCCTCCAGGCTGAATGTTGGAATCTTTCCCTTATCAATATCGTGGCGTTGCCACTGAATGACCGGGAAAGTCGGGAAGAGTTTTTCCACCTGGGTTTTTACGTCCAATGTCGATGGGGGCTTGAACATTCCAAATTTTTTCCTCACAATCTGGTAAGCGCGCCCCCAGATGTTGTTCTCGAGGTCGTCAATCAGCTCTCTCCATTTCGCCTGCTTACTCTGCTGGATCAGAGTCCTGAGCGCTTTCCTCTCCGTTGCGTGGATGTCCTTTAGGGCTCTGATGTCATGGGCTCCGCTTGGTGTTTTCTTCTTTGCCCTTGTGAGCATTCTCCTTAATCTCACGCACACCCTACGCTTACCAGCGATTTCTTCGTTCCACCAGTACACCCCTTTCTTGCCTGTGGGCGACCTCTTTGGCAATGTGCTTTCGCACACCGAAGTTATTGTTTTCATCAGCTCTTCCGGGGTGTCGATGTTGGCGAGCTGCTGGACGCGTAGTGCGAGGGCTTTGGAGAACTTCTCCGCTGTAATCGGATTCCCAGTCCATCTCCACGAGTTTTGTGGCTGGATTTGGCTGCTCCGGGGTCCTGGTCCTCTGCAATAACTGTAGGTGATGCTATGGTGGTCGCTCAGGTTTTCCTCCTCCGTAAGCACCTGCCAGCTACTGACCTTTCCCGCTACCGGTATCGTAGCGATGGTAACGTCAATTAGAGATTCCCCTCTCGATCCTGAGAAGGTTGGGGTGTTCCCTCTATTGACGGCCACCAGGTCGTTTGCTGACATCCAGTCCTCCAGTAGCGTCCCTCTTCTGTTTGTCCTGCATTCGCCGAATATTGCACTTTTAGCGTTTAAATCGCCGCCTATCAACACGTCCATGCCCGAAGCCTTGATGATTGTCTCCAAGTCGTTGAGCAGCTTCTCAAAGTCCTCATTGTCGCCGTTTGGTGAGAAGTAAACAGAGAATACTGATAGGTCCTCCAGCTCGACACCTACGTAGCCAGTTCCCTTGTACTCTCTCTTTACTCTGAGGCCTCTGCTGACGTTGATGAAAACGTCCCTGGCATCGTCGCATAGTGTAGTGTTGTGGCTGAGTGCTTTATTCGGTTCCTGCCCTAGTGTCACGTTTGTGTTGTCCTCGATCGTTTTCCTGTACATGAGGTCATGCGCTTTGCGGCATCTGTTGAGATTTACCTGCAGAAAGCGCATGGCCGTTTCGCGTTGGTCAGCCGTGGTGTGGAGGGGCTGCGCGGTTGCCTTCTTGAACCTGTTCATATTGGTTGGTCGGAGGCATGCCTGTCCACCGCTTCTTGCGCACTGGCCCGCTGTAGTCCTGCTCCCTTGCTATTAAGCGCCTCTGTGGTTCTGCGCTCCCTTCTTGTGAGCCTCTGGGCCTCCTTCCTTAGCTCCTTCTTTGCTTCCGTCAGAGCAGCCTTGAAGGCGTCACATTTGCCGCTTCCGGCTCTGTGCCCCTTCTTTTGGCATATGGGACAGCTCGGCTCCTTGGTGCACTCCCTAGTTTCGTGCCCTGCTTCCCCACAGGCGAAGCACAGTTTGGATCGGTCCGTCCCTGTGCATTTCTGCCGCTGGTGCCCGTAGTTCCAGCATCTGCTGCATCTTTGCAGATTGATCCGGGCCTCCATACTGCACATGACCAGTCCTATTTTCATCCGTTTTTCGGATAGCAACTCCTTTGCCATACCCCTATCGATCATTAGGGTGACGGCCTGTGTGTTATTGATGTTTGGCCTTAAGTCGCTTAGGCTGTAGTCCTCCTCTTTAATTTGCTCGAACTTCCGGCGCAGAGCGGCAACTACGTCCTCTTTAGAGGCCAGTGATTCCAGTCCTCTAATGTGGATAGGATCCCTGGCCTTCTGATTGCCCACGACTTTGATGCTTTCCGCGCCATCGTTGTTGCGTTGAAGCGCGCTGCTTATCTTCTCCACAATGCCTGCTTGTCTCTCCGTGGTAATTACCAGCCGGCCGTCTTTGGTGCTGCGCAACGTCTTTACCCCCTCCCCAAGCTTGTTGGTAGTGAGGGTCTCCTTTACGCCTCTCAGGGTTTCCTCGTAGGTTTTCCCCTTGTTACTCACCACTATGGCGAATGTTTTCGGTGTATTCCTTTGCCTGTGTGTGGCTTGCGATGGCGTGGGCTGGCTTGGCCCATTTGGCCTGGTGTAGATAACCACTTTGCTTGCGGCATTGTGGAATATTCCTTCCAGCATTTTCCTCAGCGTTCCGGTTTTTGTACCCCTGGTTTGGTGCGTCGCTATCTCAGGTTCCCCCGTCGTCTCTTCCCTCAGGCGCGTGAGTTTGTTGAAGAGGTCTTCCTCGCTGCTGTATGCGATTCTGACGGTCTTCTTATTGATCCTAATGGCTGGCGACTTTGTTTTAATTTGCACCTGTTGTTCCAGGATGCCAAAGTCCTCCTCCATAGCCTTCATTTCCGGGAATTTTTCCTGGAACAGCTTTTCGATGAGGCTCCTCTTTCCCTGTCCGTCGTTGGGTATCAGCAGCACTTTGGTGATGCTGTCCTCCGTGTCCAGGGGGTTGCCCACCTTGATTTCGGTGTTTGTGTACACCGCCGCGTCCCATTTTTTGTTGAGGATTTCCCTCAGAGCGCTGTAGCTGTCGTGGCTATCCAGATTTGCAATTGTATACGTGTTGCCCGTCTGCGTGCCTGCGTTCGCCGTGCCCTTTTCGGTGGTGGAGCCGTGTGATTTCCTATTGTTTAGCCAGTTTGAGATATCTGTGCCGCTTGTGATTCTGATCTGTCTTTTCAGCTTGACACAGATTTCCTTAATTTCCCGCTTGGTGTTGTTTTCAATGAATTTTTCCAGCTCCTTGCCGAGTTTAGCAATATTTTCCAGGGCCGCACTCAATGCTAGTGCTTCCGTGCACTCTTTCCCTTCGTGTAGGTGTCGCTCTTCCGCTGGTTCGTTCCTGGTTGGTGTGAGAACTCTGGATCTGAGTTCGGCTGTTTGCTTGTGGTGGACGTTCTCTCTCTCTTTCTCGGAGGTTCCCTTTGTTTTGTGGCCCTCGTCGTCACGCGGCGCCCCCGAGCCTACTTCCGCTCCCGCCTCGGTCCTCATTCGGATCGCGGCTGCCCTATCTGGCGACCTCTTCATTTTGTCGCTTCGGGAAAAGATTCCAAAAACACCCGTGCTGGTCGTCGGGGCTTTGTCCCCTTCCGGTCCCCCTTCCCGCTTACTCATGTGATGTTTTTGTTTTTGTGTTTTGCGTTGTCTATTGTCCACAATGCACTAAATACTAACTAACACTATTATAATAGCCTAATTAAATGGTTACTAATATTTCACAGAATGTCTGTGGTAAAACCTCAAATGTTCGTTGCCAGAATGTTCACAGCGGCAATGCCGCAACCCCAGCGGGCCGTCTAGATGGGCCTATGCAGGTAGCCACCCGTGCGAAATAAGGGTACGCTTGGCTGCTATGTCTGCTATTTAATCAACTGTTTTTCCACTTACGATTTGCCGTAATGCCTGATCCCTACGTCCTAGGAGCACCTCACAAAAACCACTGCACTCCTCGGATTTTTTCCTATCCGCTCATAGCACTTTCACGATTGTCTGTTTAGTACTTTAGTCTCTATGGTCGTTGGGATGTTTCCCTTTGCGGACCGCACTAGAAATCGACTGTTCACGATGGCTGCTCGGCGCGAAGTCCAATCTACCTTAACCTAACATGGGCACATTACCCCTAAGTCTAGACCTAAATCTAATTCAGCCTCTCTTACTACCTAAACTAACTTACAGCTAGTCCTGGTCCTCTACGGACCCCATGGCGGATAATTAAACTTATTTTAACTTAAACCTAGTCCTGGTCCTCTAGGGACTCCATGACGGATACTTAAGAACTAACAATAATAATAAACTAACATAATAAATGTCCCTCTACCTTATTCTACTTAAACCTAGCATAGGCACATGCCTAACCTAAGCCTACTACATCCTCTCTTGCTTCCTAAAGCTAGCCCTTGGTCCTCGATATGGTGCTGGAACTGGTCATCGCATGTGGTCCACGTCTTCTTCTTAGACAGTGTCCGCAGGGAGAGGTCTGCGGTCACTGTGAAATTTGTTAATGCAAGAAACCAGGACTGGGATTCTTGCTTTGCCGGGCATTATCCAGGAACTTTGTTGTTAAGTTTCGGATATGCTCCAGCAGGTCTTCTGTATTCAGGTCTCCTTGCAGTGTGGTATTTCTGACAAGGTACGGGGCCTTGGCTGCTATCCTCAATATCTTGTTTTGAATTACCGCCATCTTCTTCTTTTGCGTGATGCAGGCCGTGGACCATGCAGTTGATCCATAGGTCAGCACCGGACGGATTAGCTGTTTGACAGCTCTAGTCTTTGTTCCCAGGTAGAGCTTACCTGTTAGCAGAGGATATTAGGCCTGGAGCAGGTATCTTGCCTTATCTGCTGTGGCTGGCATCTGGTCGTGCCATACCAGTCGCTTGTCGTAGATAAGTCCAAGATAGGTTACCTTGGACCTCCAGGGCAGCCGCTGTCCTGCAAGCTCTAGTATGGCTGGCGGCGTCTTGGAGCCCTGGTGAAGAAAATGGCTTGCGTTTTCTCCGGATTATATAGATATATATATATATATATATATATATATATATATATATATATATATATATATATATATATATATATATATATAGTGTGTCCAGTATAAAATGATGTACATGGGGATATTGGAAACCGTTAGAGTTACAGGGTGGACCAAATGGGGAAAAAGTTGCGCAATCAAGTGCCTATAAATAATCTGTCATCAACTTCTTTGAACTCGGAATAGCAACGGATATACAGGGATAAAAAGAAAAAAGTGCGTTTTATTAAATCCTTTATATCGTGTTTATTATAAAAGATACAATAACGAAATTTTCAGGGTGGGGGTAAGAAATGAGCGTGAATTTGAAAATAAAGTAAAAAATAATCTAGGCCCACTATGTTCAATGCGGCCGAAGTCAACTTTTGTTTTTCTTATGGGCGCCATATTGAATTTCTGCATTTTTAAATTTCCCTTTAAATATGCTCTTCAACCATGTATAACATTTTTATGGTCGGTCAAGATAAATAATTAAAATTAACAAAATTAAGATTTAATGGTAGTAGGCATTGGTATTTCTATTAATTATTACTTTAAATTATTATTGATCATACATCGAACACTGCAAAAGAACAAGTAACATTTTAGGATTAAAGCAGGTGATCAAATAAGCCACCGTTTTCTCGCAAGCACAACATACATCGTCTCATTACTGCTTCACAGGATTTTCTGTTCATTTCTGGGGTAATTCTGTTAACAGCGTGTCTCAGCTCCTCTTCGGTTTCGTATGACCTACAGTATACCACATTTTTGAGGAAACCCCATGCAAAAAAATCAAGCGGTGTTATGTCAGGGGATCTCGCAGGCCATCTTACTGGTCCCAGGTTGCCTATCCACTTGTTGGGAAATTCGTGATTTAAAAATTCTGTGATAATACGTCCATTATGTGGAGGCGCGCAGTCTTGTTGGAAATACAAGTTTTGCAGGGTAGCTACTGGAACATCCATAAGTGCTTCCGCTACGTTAGTTTGTAAGAGGTTCAAATATCTATCGGAATTTAAGTTCTCATTAAAAAAAATGGTCCAGTCACGTGGGTACCCACAATACCTAACCACAAGTTAAATCCAAACCTAACTTGGTGCCTAACTTGACGAACGAGCCGTGGATTTTCATCTGACCAAAAATCGGTATTTTTACCATTAAATACTCCACATTTAGTAAATTGGCTCTCATCTGACCCAAGGACTTTTAAGGAAAAGTTTGGTATCTCGTTATTTCTTTGAATAAACCACTGACAAAATGCCATTCCCCTAATCGCATCGCCATTCTGGAGTCCCTGGCAGGGCCGTTCACGATAGGGGTAATATTTATATTGCTTTAAAAAATTGGCCGTTGACCGCACAACACCTGTTGTGGCTTCAATTTGACGTAACGACGTACGAGGTGTCTTAACCACGCTTTGCATTACCAAATTTTCTTTATTTTCGTCTGGAAGTTTGTTTTTCTTTACCTTATCAAAACTCCCGTAAGCTACAAGGTTGTCTTTCAGACGCCCAAACATAGTTCTACCAGGTTGTCGCCTTCCTGGATATTTATTTAAATACATTTCTTCAGATTTCGCTTCATTTCGACGACAGAGAATAAAACTTTCCAACATATCGTATTTTTCATAATTTGAAAAGTGATTCATTTTGAAACACACAATTAATTACAAATACTTGACACAGACAATAAATTCTACTTTGACAGTTACCTAGGTAATTAAAACAGACAACGAACGTCACTATGGGGAAATTGAAGAGAAATATCAATGCCTACTACCATAAAATCTTAATTTTGTTAATTTTAATTATTTATCTTGACCGAACATAAACATGTTATACATGGTTGAAGAGCATATTTAAAGGGGAATTCAAAAATGTAGAAATTCAATATGGCGCCCATAAGAAAATCAAAAGTTGACTTCGGCCTCATTGAACATAGTGGGCCTAGATTATTTTTTTCTTTATTTTCAAATTCACGCTCATTTCTTACCCCCACCCTGAAGATTTCGTTGTTGTATCTTTTATAATAAACACGATATAAAGGATTTTATAAAACGCACTTTTTTCTTTTTTTCCCTGTATATCCGTTGCTATTCCGAGTTCAAAGAAGTTGATGACAGATTATTTATAGGCACTTGATTGCGCAACTTTTGACACACAAGTACATGACTGTACTTTAATTCATTCCAATGTATTCCTGGGTTTCAGTCAATTTTACTGTTTATCATTTACAAAGTTACAAATACGTTTCGGTGTCTTTCTCCACCATCATCAGTTTGTGTGTATAGTTCTTTACACCTTAACATTCAACTGGTCACTCATTGAGTCACAAATTGATTTAATTGTTTTTTGATTTGTTTTTGTCTTCCTCAATGGTGAATTTAATGGTCTCATGGAATGCATTAAATTTATCTAGTGTGTATTGAACTTTTTGGTTTGGCAGGCACATTATGCAGTCATCTACGTATCTTTTAAAAAATCCACACTTAAAATTCAAATCAGGTATTAGTTTTTCTTCCAGACTTTCCATCACGAGGTTTGCAATTGTTGCAGCTATAGGAGACCCCATAGCTACTCCATATATTTGTGAATAGAAATTGGCCTCGTACTGGAAGTAAGTGGACTTAAGGCACAGCTCTACCGCCCCAATAAATTCATTTTCGGGTAATGATGTGTGCTCCCTTATTTCAGACCATCTACCTCTTATGCACTGTATTGAGCAATCTACCGGGATGTTTGTGTATAACGATACCACATCAAGTGGTATTATGCGATGGTTCTCAGGTATTTTCTGCTTTTTTATAAATTCACAGAAACTCCATGAGTCCCTAACGTGATATTGTGACTTTCCCAATATATTATTCAACACAGATGACAGATATTTAGATAATTGGTACGTTGGGGCATTTATGTTGCTAACTATCGGTCTCAATGGGTGGCCTGCTTTGTGAAGCTTTGGCAGGTCATATATATATGGTGCTCAGCCGTTGTTGCAAGACAGTGTTCGTTTCAAATTATCCGTTATGAATTTATTTTTATGCCATGAATTTATTATTTTATTTAGTTTTGTTTGAATATTTGTAGTAAGTTTTTTTTCCGGTTTATAGGTTTTTAAATCATTTATTAAGGCTATCATTTTTGTTTTATATTGATTTTTCATCATAACAACTGTCTTGCTACATTTATCAGCCGTTAGCACACAGATGTTTGTTTCCATTTAAAAAAGTTTTAGTCTCACATATAAGCTTATTTATATCATTGGGCACACTTTTGTTCGACGTTCCACTCTTGAAATTTGTTAATATATTACACAATTTACTTCTTATTTCGTTTTTTTTTATCGCTGTTTAATGAGAAGATTCCATGTTCGATGTTTGTTATGACTTCATGAAACGGTTTGTATTGTTTGTTGTTAATTGAAAATTTTGGACCAAGTGATAGAATATATTTGACGTTGTTTGGTATGTTTATTGATGTTAAATTTTTTATCCATTCTTCATTAGTCTTATGTTTGTTTTTTATACCATGTTTCTTTGCTACCAGTGTTTCCTATTTGTTCTTTTGTTTTGCCTTGATTTTGTTGAACACAGTTTCGTATTTCTGCTTTTGTTGTTCATAAAACATTGTTAATTCATCATTTTTTCTTGTAGATATCTTTTCACATTAATGGAAAGTGACATTAATGGAAAGTGACATTAAGTGAAATATAAACACCTGATATTGAGGAATTGCAGAGCAATTCCTAGAATGCAAAGAAAAGGCGAAGTATAAACACTTTTTTTTTGTTCTCTCGCTCGATGTCGAATAAAATAGGGAATTCAATAACCAGTCAAATGTGAAGGTAGAAACAACTAGACACGTAAGTTAAATTTAAATCTCTAAACAATAGATTCTAGTCTCTTCCCAGACATGTTTGTCCTGACTCATCACCTGAAAACCAATGTTCTTAATGTACTTTTTAATATGTGTGTGATTTGTATTTTAATATGTGAATTTTGGTGAGAGTTTTTTATTTAAATTGATGATAACAGTAAATATATATTTTAGACAAACTGATGATGGTGGAAAAAGACACCGAAACGTATTTGTAACATTTTAAATAATAAACAATAAAATTGACTGAAACCCAGGAATATTTTGAAGTGAATTATTTGTTTACAAGAAGAGATACTGCTTTGAGACATTTTCAGAATATAGGTATGTTTTTTTCTTTTTTGGTTCTGCTCCTTCGGGCAATTTTACCAGCTCATTCCGGAGCGAGGTGACTTTGTCTGGTATGTACCATTTCCCCTCGTAATATTTTTATATTGCAATATTTTTATATTTATATATAACTTGTCGGTCTATTCGCTTTATTGGGGAACTTAAATGCCACAGGAAAAAGTGTTCAGTGCCAGGTTGCGAAACCAAATATAGCCGCTTTTTCACATTTCCTAATCCAAGAAAACAAAAGGTAAACAAACCGGCTATTTTACAAACTTGGGTAAAAGCTATTAGCAATTTGACTTTATTATCGGATTCTTAACATATAGTGGTAAAAAACAAGTGGATATGTGCAGAAAATGTTAAAGCTGAGTATTCAGAATTTGGTAGCAGATCCACAAATTTAACATGTAATGCTGTACCAACTTTAAATCTTAATCCGGGTCACTCACAAATAAGTTTGATCCTTCTAGATAATAAATAGTTAAATGAATACATTCAATGCGAGCAGCGTGCCTTGAATTGATTTTTATTATTAAGCAAAAAGTGCCCGACAGAATTATTTATTTATCTTATGGCGATCTACAGCTTTACTTTACTTTACTTTACATAAATATGACTGAAGTATATCTGGAACATAGGCTATGGGTTGTAAATCGACATCCAGGGAGGTCAACCAATCCACGGCAGCAGGATACCTTATCCCTTATCGTTAGTTACCTTATCTTACCAAATGGGATTCAGGAACTTAAGACAGCGGCCTTGAGCATTATCTAATATCATGTGAATTGGCAGAGTTCTAGGGTGTTCAGGATCGTGTAGTTTGTCCCATTCGCGGACAGCAGCTTGTGGTCTCCTCAGGTCTGGTGGTGCTAAATTCGTTAGTGCGTGAAGCCAAGGTACTGGAGTGAACTTTAGGGTTTCTGATATGATTCTCATAGTATCATTGAGTTGCACATCGACTTTGTTAGTGTGATAACTCCTGGACCATACTGGTGCATAGTATTCAGCCGTTGAAAAAAACAAGTTATTGAGCTGCCGTTCGCAGTGTTTCTGCCTTTGCTCCCCAAGTAGTCCCAGCTAGTTTTCTGATTATGTTGTTCCTGGTTTCTAGTTTTTGTCCAGTCATCTCGAGGTATCTTTTATATGTTACGGACCGGTCCAGTGTAATGCCAAGGTATTTGGTGTGGTTGCCAGTGGTGGTGCCAAGGTATTTGGTGAGGCATATTCTGGTCTCATCTGAGAAGAGAACAGATCCCCATTGTTCCAACGTCCAATTCAGATGATCCCGTGCAAAACGCAGGCGTGCTTGCCGATGAGCTGGAGGACCAATCGCAGGTGTTTTAGGGGTTAGGTTATTTTCCTGCGGTCTTCGTCTTACTGTCCACTGACTAATCGCCACTCCTTGCACCTCACGGAGCTGTCGTTGCTCTTGAACGACATTAAGGTGACGATTTCTTAATGTTGTTGACACAATAAAGCGGTCATCACGAGCGGTTGTAATTCGCCTTCTGCCTGTTCCGGGTCGCCTATGAAAGGATCCAGTCTCCTCATAACGTTTGCACACTCTTCGAACCGCTGGGCGTGTCATATCCAATTGTCTAGCAACAGCTCGCTGACTAAGTCCATTTTCGATTAAAGCAATAACTTGGCCGGCTTTTTGTGGTGTAGTATGCATTAAACTAACACTCTTAAACACTATTGTGGTTATGAAAAACGAATTAATATGCAAATTTCAGTTGCAAACGCAATAATTTTAATATTTGACAATTTTTTAATTTTTGTTACAATCACCACATAAACACGTTTCATTGGTTTACCGGTTGCTACGCATATAAACGACAAGCCATCTTGATAAATTTATACTAACATTAAAGCATATTAAATTGTCTTTCAAACAGCATATTTCTTTTTTTGATCTGCTGAATAGTTTTTTAAAAAAATATAGTTAAAGTCAGAAGTTTACAGTGGGCCGATTTCTATGCACGCAAGGTTATGTATTTTTAAAAGCTTGCAACAAACTGTTATAAATACGACATCCCATTTCTTTACTTTATTCACACTTGTCAATAATTATCTGCCTCAATTTAGCAGCATTGCGTCTTGACGTGTGATGTACTAGCCACTTTATATACCCCTAAAAGGAAAAAATCCGTGGGATTTAAGTCAGGAGATCAAACCACAATATGCTCTATTGCTACAGAAAATCTGAAGTACATTTTATGGACAAAAAAATCTGGCAGCCCGCTTTACAAACCCACTTCGTGCCATCCATCTTTCATGATATATATCGTTCAATAATCTCCTAACAGCTATGCCATAATGACCACATTGATTGAACAGGCACCTCTTCCAATAGAATAGGCAATTGATATCTTGTCAAATCTAAGTATGTCTCACTATTTAGTCTAGGTTGTCCAGTCCGGGCATTAACAGAAACCTTATTCTGAAAACTATGTTCTACAGTCGCATGCAGATTTTCAGAAGTCCATTGATCATCATGCCCAAATCCCGCTTCATCCCTAAATAGTAAACTTCCTAGAAAATGTTCGTAGCTATTATCGAGATCGCGGATTCAATTACTAATAATAACACGAACCAAAGGCGCTTTTATACTTAAATTACGACTCTTCTGATAGTGAAACGGATAAAGTTGCTGTTCTTTTAACACCTCATGCACTGGACTTTTTAGAATATTTTCCAGAGCAATAATTAATTTTACACTAGGACTTGGATTATTCTCGATGAAATTCAAAATACAGATGTACAACTCGAGGTGTTTGTATTTATCTCTGACGACCTACGTCAAAAAGTTTTGTAGATGGTGCTAAACAGTCGCCGTAGTGGACTACTTCTATTTGGATATATTTTTTTATATATAGTATATATGAAGCAATCTGCCGCAGGCATTCAGCTACTATGAGGTGTACAGCGCTGGTAGATCGGCTCCATTGAGCCTACTACCCCAATCAATTAAAAATTATGACCAGATCACTCGACCTACAACTATCTCAGCCATACTACTCATTATGTGTGGTTTACTAAATCTGGGGGTGTAAGTCTCTTCAGTCTTCTTGGGTGTCCTGTGTGGTCAAAGACTTTTCTAGCCACTTGGTTAGGATGAACCAGCATTCGCTTGTGCTAAATGTCACTAGACCGCGCTATAATTTCCTTCACAGTGGGTATGTGAATGTCCTGCTGTGTGATCCTATTTGGGACGTAGTACGGAGCGTTGACAATGCATCTTAACACTTTGTTTTGGAACCTCTGCAAAATAATTGGATACCATAGGTCCATATCGGTTTGAGAATGGCCTCGTAGACAAGAATTTTGTTTTCTAGTCATTTGGGACTTCTGCCCCATAATCCAGTACATTCTAGTAAATTTAAGTCCCAACTGTTTTCTCTTAGTGAAAATATGGTGTTTCCAGGTAAGACGCCTATCCAGGTGGATTCCGAGATATTTGACATTTTGTGCTTGTGGTATATTAATATAATTTTTTTACTACTAACCTGAGAATTCACCATTATTTACTTCATTTCCCTAATGAGAAGTCATATTTCTCTCCTTAGGACAATAATATTAATAAAAAAATACCTATGTAAATAATGAAAGTCTTTCATTATTTTTATTTTGCCCATCTCTCTAAGTTTAGGTGAGATTCCATCCATTTCCACTTCTAAATCACTGTCACTTTAAGATTCACTAATTTTTTTCTTTTCCCAGAAGTTTTACCTGTTTTCTAGAGACCGATAAATTATATTACGGCAGTTTGACAATTGAACATCAGGCTATCAAATATTGCGATACTTATTAATAGATCAGATTAAATTCTAACCGATTAAAATTAAGGGATTCATCAAGTTATTTCTTTTTTTTTGACGTTTGAACCAAAAATGTCATCAAATAAAACTGTGCTATTTATATGTATCCCTAGCAACGACGTTTTTTTTAAGCATATTTTACTTAACATTCTGGTAAGTCATGAGCGGCAGGAAAATTGTTGTCGTTAATAGCGACATCTGTCGTTAATCAATATAAGAATGTTTTAAATACATTTAACGTGTTTTAGCCGCAGAATCTGAACATGCAATTAAAAGCGAGGAGTGCAATTTAAAAAATCAAAGTTACCCCGCTTCGCCCGCATAAGGAGGGGCAGAGGAACACTACTTTTGCCATCAATGTAGTTCCCCCGCGGAATATTACAACTTTGATACCAAACATTTTTTCGTAAAGTGCTTATTATTCGAGATATTGAGATGTCTCAAGTCAAATGTTACACCCGGTATAGTATACCATTTTTGTACCTTTTTTCATGTCAAAATTTTTTGGTTGAGAATGCTCATTTTTACACTTTATAGTCTGTCAAAATTATTTGTACAGGTGTCTTCGTTGCTATAAGAAACTATGGTAATTTTGTTTCCCTGGAACGCGCTGCAAAAACGTTGGCAATAATTTAACGTGAGTTATTATCTACGCCGTACAAAACAAATTTACAGTAGCTTTTCGATTTTTCGAAGATGGCTTATTTTAGCGAGATGTGGCAAGTAGGCGTTTTTTACGTAATTATTAAGTATATGACAAGGGTGAGTTCAATCCCTTAGCATTAAGGGGTAAATGGCAACTATTGAACATACAAAATATCACAAGTAATAGGGTGCCAATTTTGAAACAATCGGATATCCAACAAAAAAGTTATATTTTGTATTCCCTTATATGGGTGGTTACAGCTCTACCACAGAGGACAGACTTAGAAACATTCCTGAGAGAATTCTAAATTATCTAAGCAAAATTTTCTTTTAAAAATGCTTATAAAAACTTCTAATCCCGTCTTATATTAAATAAAGAAGTAACAAGTTAGGCTATACGCAATATAAAGGTTTCGGCATTGAAGAAACATATTTTACAACTGTAAATAGTTGAACATGCATATGAAATTATTTATTTTCTACGATATTTCCAAGGTCATACGTGATAGAGTTTCATAGTTGGAACGGAATGTTGATTATTTGTAATAGTTATTAGCACTTCATTCGTTGCATTAACGATTTCGTCCCACGATTTTTTAATATCCGCTCGATTTGAGAATCTGCTACATACTACAAACCTAAATAATAGCTGATTTTTGTAGTAGTAAGGCATAATATAAATACGTTTTTTAATAGCTATGCGCTCTAAAATCAATTGTGTAACAGATTCTTCTCTAAGTAATCGGAAACACACAACACCTAAGTTTGATACAATAACAGAGAATCTTGAATCGCCACTGACGAGATCTTCCATATATTTAGCCAAAGCTATTTGGCCACGCACGTGCTGTTGGATGCCTTCTACGCCGTATATTCTGATCACAAACCATAACTTCAAAGCTCTAAATCTTCTTACATCTGGAATTTGCCTATGTTCTAATTCTGGTTCGAACTGAGGAACGCTCAGCGCAGCTTTTGTTTTAAAAGCTAACTCGACATATGTTGTGTTTCTAAACCACAATGCCGAGCAATCTCCATTGGTCAACATCCATTTATGTGGGTTAAAGTTAAATGAATCCACATATTCTACACCATTGATAAGATGTCTGTATTCCGGACAAGATAATGCAGTACCTGCATACGCAGCATCAATGTGCAACCACATTTTCTCTCTCTGACATATCTTTCCGAGTTCTTCAATATTGTCCATAGAACATATTCCAGTAGTCCCTAAAGATGCCACCACACAAAACGGTATTAAACCTTTTATTTTATCCCTTCTGATGGCTTCTTCTAAGACATATCCTCTCAAGCTACCATCTTCATCTGTTGGCAACAACCTCATTTTCACTGAAGCTATTAGACCAGCTTTTTCAACAGACGAATTCGATTCCTTGGAGGTGTACGCTACTAATTTGCCTTTAATTTCCCATTCGTGCATTAAAGGATTCTCAATTCGAAACTGTTGAATTTTTTTGTGGCTTCCTGAAAGAATTCCTACCAACGTTGATTCACTCGCAGCATTCTGGAAAATAGTATAGACGTAAGGGTACTAAAATAGATTTTCATATTACGTTAATTCATTATAAATTACTGACGCAATTACTCCGGAATTATTCTGGTTTAAAGAGAATTTAATTTAGCATCATTTTAATCCATTAAATTAAATGTTTTAACTTTATGTCAAAACGATGAAAATCTAAATTCTTTAAGAAAATGTTTTGAAAGATTTGATGTTTAACTTGTTGTTTTTACATAAGCAAAAAAAAAGGAAATTGAAATTTTTTGCGTTTGCTTTGGAATACCACCCACCTGTATGAGACCTCCACCAGGACCTTCAGAGCAATTGAGAAATTCTTCTGGTAATCCCAATATTTTTGCAAGCCAATCCATCACTATTACTTCTAATTCTACAACTGCAGGACTAGAATACTAAAAACCGTTTACATCCGATTAAAATTATGCTGCATTTCATCAGGGTCTCAATAAAGTCAGATATGGAGAAATATGTCTTTTCATATTGGAAATAGTACCCATTTTGTTGCAACGGCTCCGATACCAGCCATGAAAAGTTCTCCAATTATAGCTGGGTATGATTGTCCAGTCGGAAAAAAAGCATGAAAAGATGGAGAATGCCAGTGCGTTAATCCGGGTATTATATTCCTATCCAGATCTTCCATTATGTAATTCCAATGTTCTCCTTTTTCTGGGGCGCACTTAGGCAGAGCTCGACTCAAATAACCAGGAGCCACACTAGGCAGAACTGGACTAGAACAATACAAAAGTCAGGTTGAAATAAATAAACAATTGTTCAAAAAAATACATTTTGTATCCCTTTTCTATTTTTCATTGGTTAGTTTTTTCGACTGTTGTATACTACACTTGCGTGCATAGAAATCGGCCCACAGTAAACTCTTGACTTTAACTATTTTTTTTTAAAACTATTCATCAGATCAAAAAAAGGAATATGCTGTTTGATAGACAATTTAAGATGCTTTAATGTGAATATAAATTATTGTGAGTATCCTATGTTTAACAGTGAAATTAATGCATTAAGCAAATTAAGCTATTAACATAAATAGGGCTATTGACAATTTAAAACTTTACACTTAATTTTTTAATAATGGGTATGACCTCCTCTTTCCCTAATAACTTCTCTCATACGATACAATCTCGATAAAAGCAGTAGTAGTAGTAAACATCTTTATTACTAATAAAAGGCTATCGAGCTATCGGTCTTTCTGTCCTGGGTGGATTACAAAGGTTTGTATGGAAACTTCATAACTAATAACTAATATAATTAACAAAGATGTACATAGTTTATGTCTGGAGATGTTCCAATAGGGTTGAGGTTGGGAAGAGGAAACGCGTTTGTCTGGTCGGTCTTGTTAAACAGAGGGGGTCCGGGAAGGTGAGATTGTGAGGGTTGTGTTACCATCTTGATTGGAAGACGAGAAGTCTTTCCGAGATCCTTGTCAAGTTTGTGCGTTCGTAGAGTAGTCGGTTTGGTGGATTGTGTAATGGGTTTGCTGGGTGTCGGATCTTCGTTATCAGTCGCAGTGCTATCTGTTCTGTCGTCTGTAAATGTCGTTTAGTTTTGTCAGTAGCGTTGGCGAATAAAATATGAGCGTGGTCAATTAGAGGTCTGCAGATCGCATTATATATGATTGTTGATGTCTTGGTGCTGATACCTTTGTTTTTGTAAGTAAGTGTGCGGAAGTGTTTTGCTCTCTTGGTTAGATCTGTTCTGATGTTTTGTGAATTTTAGTTTATTGTCCATTGTTATTCCTAGGTATTCCAATGTATTCCTGGGTTTCAGTCAATTTTATTGTTTATTATTTAAAATGTTACAAATACGTTTCGGTGTCTTTATCCACCATCATCGGTTTGTCTAAAATATACATTTTACATTTATTATCAATTTAACTAAAAAAAAACTTTCACAAAATTAACATATTAAAATTCAAATCACACACATATTAAAAATCGATCGGGGCGGGGGCGGATGGATTTGGTCATCTAGTTGAAACTGCCGGCGATTAACGCCACGGCTGACAGTATCAAACTTAAAGGTGGAAGCAAAAGGGGTTTTTGGCTTCCCTTCAGGAAGACCTTTTTTCCTTAATGAATGCCCCTCGAATAAAACCAAAACCGCCACTTCAAGACTATCTCCTGACGTTGTCGTGCGTATGGCTAGCTCGGGAATGTCCATGTTAGGGCACTGCCCAGGTAATGGACGACTTAGCGCGCCTATTTAGATCATGGGCAAAGAGCAACCGGCCGAACATCTGGCTAGACATGGGAGTTATGTTTGTTAACTTTGTTTGTGAATTTTATTAATGGGAATGTTCAATAAATTTTTATCTATATGTCTATCTGCTCCGGAAACGGTTGAAAACGTGCAAGCAGACTTTATTCATAGTCTTGGATATTGTCAGGCCGTAAATGGCACCCCATTTCAACAATTAAGTTGATTGATCCTTGAAATAAATGGGTCCTTTTAAAATCCTTTTAAATTTAATAGACCGAAGCGTTAATTTCTCGAAACTTTTGAGTTTAAGTATAGCAAATGTTACCTGAATAATTATTATAATTCAATGGAGGATACACGGAAGATTGCGGCTAAACTATTAATTTTTTTTTAAGTATAATTTTATAGGTCAATGGAGGACCACCGGAGGAACATTTTAAAATTCTTTTCTAATGTCAGGGTGTCCCAATTACTAAATTCAACCCAAATTTGCATTTTTAAATAAAATACCCTGTATACTAATATGTTATTAGTGCCGACGATCAAAATAAATGTCGGTTTTATTCATGTTTATCTTACTTACAGCTTAAGGTTTCTAAAATATTTGGCGTTTTGTGAAAATAAAGACCTTTTTTAAAAGTTTAAATTCTCTTCTATGAATTGTAGCTTATTGCTTTACAAATTACTTTAAATTATTGCCGTTCGTGGTAGATGAACCTGTATATCCATATAGGGTGGGCGATGAAGGATCAATTTTTCAGAAATATTTTGGTCGCTCTGTGGAGTGAACGAATGACATTTTAACAATTTTTAAGTTTCCTATCCCTTGTTATAAGGTTGACAACATGGTTGACAAGTGAGGTTCATGTCAAGTGATTTCAATAAATCAGTCTCAATCTAACTAGCAACCCGTGTGTATCATTTCCAAGACATCCACATATAACATGCAACAGTCTTAGGTAGAATCACGTTGACAGTAAATAATCCAGGGAAATCCATGTCATCGTCATATCTTTTGCTTATAATGTGCCGTAATCAATTAAAATGGACTTCAGAGAAGTGCCACCGATGAAAATGATTGGCAATTTAAGTGAAAATGGGAAGTTCTGGAGTCAAACATTGCAAACGTACATGCTGGCAACGGAAGTCAGTAAAAAGACAGAAATCACACAGTATGCTCAACTATTAACACTCATTGGCGATGAAGGTATGCGAATATTTAATACTTTTGTGTTCGAAGAGGAAGAAACCAATTGAATCGAGCGAGATTATTGAGAAAGTTCGATGAACATTTCTCGCCAAAGAAGAACTTATCGTTTGTGAGACGCAAATTTCTGACATATCGTCATCCTAGAGTTACACTGTTGTATGTTACAATTTTCTTGATTTTGAGTTTTCAGTGTAAAATAGTAGTATGTGCATTGGACTTTGAGCTTACAGAGCTTCAAAGTTCTGTCGCACATCCTTAAATTTATATCACCAGAAATACATAGTTGTATCGAGAGTACCTTGGAATTACAAAGTGGTATGTGACACATACAACTTTGTAACAGCAGAAACGAAACAGATATTTAATAAACACGACAAACAACTTTGTCATACTCAAACGAGACCTTCTGCATAGCGTGTCGTGCAATGAACAGAAGAAATAGAATAAACAAACATTTTGCTTAAAAAATCACTTAAACGAAAGAGAGTAAGAAAACCGGAAACGTGGAAATGTAACGTGAGAAAAGCTGCTCACGAGGCTGGTAAGGAATATGTTTCAATTAGAAAGAAAATAGTTCCCGAGAAGCGTATAAAGACAATGAAAGATTGCAGAAATAATTGTTTATTTAAATGCCAAGTTAAAATTACTGAAAACGAAAGAAAAAGCATTTTTAATAAGTATTATACTTTGAATGAACATGGCAAAAGACTTTTTATATTATCTACAACAAAAAAATGTTGAAAAAACATTGAGCGTCACAGAAAAAAAAAACGATGCGAATAGTAGAAGAAAACAGTAATTTGCGTATCATTTTCAAATTCGAAGTGATCAAATCCAAGTATGCAAGGCTATCTAGGAACTATAGCTATCAGTCAAACTCCGGTGTATTCCGCCCATTCCAAGACAGACATCTCAAATATACCCGACACGCCAAAAGTCGGCAAACATATTAATCATAAAATACCTGATGAGTACGTCAATTTCGTGAAACAGCACATAGAATCTTTCCTCAAGGTCAAGTCGCATTATTGCAGGGCTAACACACAAAGGGAGTATCTAGATTCTACTCTCAGTATAAACAAAATGTAGTCTCTACGTTGAAAGTTGTCTCGCTGCTCATAAGAATGCTGTAAAACAGTCTTTTTACAGAAATATATTTTCTACAGAGTACAATTTATACTTTCATCGTCCAAAAAAAGACAGGTGTGACGTCTGTGAAGAGGTAAAAATTAAAGAAAACTGAGAATGCTCTAAGCGAAGAAAAGGCTAACAAATATGAGAACCATGTAAAAGAGAAAACTGCAACGAGGAATGAAAAAGAAAGAGATAGAGAACGTACCCCATTTTTGGAGTTTGATCTGCAAAATGTTCTGCCGTCCCCAAGCAGAAATTAGCAACTACTATTATAAAAGCAAACTTAATGTATATAATTTAACGGCAATGTTGTCAAGTACAAAACAAGTCTACTGTGCTGAGTGGCATGAAATGTTAATGGGTAGAGCTGTCAATTACTTAGCTAGTGCATCAGTTAAAATTTTGGAAGCGGTTTTTGCAGGCAACAAAACTTTAAAGTTTAATACTTTGGAGTGACAATTGTGTACCACAAAATCGTAATTCCCTTAGGTCCTATGCTATAGGATATTTTTTGCAAACGAACCCTTCAATCCAGTCTATAACTATGAAATTTTCAACTCCGGGACATTCATGTGTTCAGGAAATAGATTCCGTGCATAGCTGCGTTGAGAGGGTTTTAGCCAAAATTGAATATTTTTCACCAGTGTCACTCTTAAGAATTCTTCTAAATATTAATTCTGCTAAGCCTTACAAGATTATACAGATGCACACAGAAGACTTTAAAGATTATAAATCATGTATCTCTGCTTTTAATTATAAAGTTATACCTTTTTCAAAAGTAAAAGCACTAAAATTTTCCACTTCTTTTACCGAGGTAGAGTATAAAGATATAATATCACACCAATTACTAAATTGGGAAAAAAGTTTCAATAAGACCATTACAAAAAAAAAAGATCATTAAATGTAATACTAAAAGCCCCAAAAGTTATAAAAGAAAAAAAAAACTCTATCCGCAGAAAAAGTAAAAGCTATTAAAAGTATCTACCCTTGGATACCACAAGTAGACAAAGAGCACTTTGAAGCAATATTACCAAAATAATATAAGATATTTTCCCAATTTGTTTAAATAGTTTGTTAGTTCGGGTCAGTTTAATATATTTCGGTAAAATTTATATTTTGGTTAAGCCTAAATGAATGTGTTACAAAGTTGTATGTAGCATTTTATTAAAAAAACCACATAATATTACTATAGCAGAAAGAACTAAAAACAACTTGGTAAAAGAATGTTTCACAAAATTTAAACCTAAAAGCGATAAGTTGGACACACCTAACGTAATATACAGGATTGACTGTTTGAACTGTGACAAAGCATACATAGGTCAAACAGGACAATATTTGAAAAAAAGAATATACGAGCATTAATATAGCTTAAGAAAGGTTAACGAAAATGCAACAGCATTAGCACAACATGCACAACAAAAATTGCATAGTTTTGATTTCGGTAACACAAAAATACTAATCAATGAAAACAACTATAATAAGAGAAGAATCCATAAAATGATACAGATCAAAAAACACCAGAATGCAATGAATTTTAGATCAGACACAGACAATCTTAGCTCTGTGTATCACACACTAATTAAATGATCGCATGCATGAACTGATTGGACCAAGTAAATGAAATATAAACACCTGATATTGAGGAATTGCAGAGCAATTCCTAGAATGCAAAGAAAAGGCGAAGTATAAACAGGTTTTTTTCGTGCCCTCGCTCGATGTCGAATAAAATAGGGATTTCAATGTCCATTCAAATGTGAAGGTAGAAACATCTAGACATGTAAGTTAAATTTAAATCTCTAAACAATAGATTCTAGTCTTTTCCCGAACATGTTTATCCTGACTCATCACCTGAAAACCAATGTTCCTAATTGTACTTTTTAATATGTGTGTGATTTGTATTTTAATATGTGAATTTTGTGAAAGTTTTTTATTTAAATTGATGATAAATGTAAAAATATATATTTTAGACAAACTGATGATGGTGGAGAAAGACACCGAAACGTATTTGTAACATTTTAAGTAATAAACAATAAAATTGACTGAAACCCAGGAAAAACAGTTGAAATAAATTAAAAATGCGTACCTTTTTTGAGATAACAATGGTGTATGTGTTATTTTCAGCACAGAAAAACTGTAATCTAAGAACTTGTTTAAACTTTTTTTATGAAATCCGTATAATAATTGAGTCAATTTTAATAATTAATTATTACAATAACATTACTTGCAGTGATAGAGGTATAACATAATGTGAAAATTTTCTTTTTGCCATATCTCAAAACGAACATTTACGTACATACAACAGTATAACTCTAGGGAGACGATAAGCAAACAGAGAATTAAACGATAGAGCAGTTCATTACGGAATTGAGAGATTTAGCAATTCCTTGTGACTTTGGAGACCGTAAAGATGGATTAGTGAAAGATATCCTAATCTGTGGAGTCAGATCAGCGGAGCTGAGAGGAAACTGCTTCAAAATAATGTAGCAATCCTGTATGAAGCAATTAAAATGTGTATAAGCACGCAGAGTTCTAACGAGCGTTACAGATAAATTGCAGAATTGAATAGAGAGCATCATCAAGAAAGAGTAGGAGCTGCTGCTCCCTGGAAGAGCAAGTGGAAGCACTACAGAAAATGTGGCTACAAGCATCAGTATGGGAAATGTCCCGCATTTGGAAAGAAGCGCAAAATATGTGATGGAATCAACCATTTTGCTGGAGGATGTTGGAAAAAGAACATGGCCGACAACCGCCACAGGCAGCATGAAAGTTGTTCAAGAAATGCCTGGCTGTAATGAGACGTTTCAATACAAAGGTACAATTGAGGAAACTGGCATAGAATGTCGTGAGAGATCACGCTTCATCATGAAGCTTGGTAAATTTCATGATGGACACAGGTGCAAAGGCTATCATTATTGCTGCTGAGACATTGAGGGATATCGGGTATGATTTTTAAAAAATTAGAAGGACCGGTATCAAATTGTCATCTTTCACGCGAGATAAAATACCTGTTAAAGGTAAATGTACTATTCTCGGGGGGATGGGCAACACCATTTTTACTATTGTGTTCTTAGTAGTTGATTGCTCATGCGCCGCGATAATAGCATTAAAGACGAGTTCTGAGTTAGGTTTAATTAAAAGAGTTGGAATGTTAGAGAGAAGATCTTATGTAGTACACCCTGTCTAGGTTTTTACGATACAGAAAACCGTGTCGTCGCCTCAGTAGATGCGTCTAAGGAGGGTTTGGGAGCATCATCAATTCAGGCTGGTAAGCGATGTGCTCACGCGTGAAGAGAACTAACAGAAACTCAGAAGAAATATTCTCAAATGGAAAACGAATGTCTAGCCCTGTGGTTTGGATGTGAAAGGTTTCACCAATATGTTTTCGGTCGTGAAATCTTTACAGTCGAAACCGATCATTGTCCATTGATTCAGATATTCAAAAGATCTATGGACAGGTTTTCGCGTCGTCTTCATAGAGTGTTATTGCACCTTCGGAAATTTAACTGTACGATAATATATAATCCGGGAAAAAAGCTAGTAATTGCCGATACTCTCAGTAGAGCATATCAAAATGATCCATATTTTAATGAGCATCGAGATTTGAAAATTGAGGCGAATGTTTGTTTTGTCAAACCTTACGTTAATGCATCAGATAAAAAAATTGAAGAAATTAAAGAGCAAACTAAGAAAGATTCAATATTACAGAACGTTAAAGGCTATATTTATTTGTTGGCCGGACAGACGTGATAGTTTACCTATCGAAGGGTTAATCGCCAATTCTCAATTTAGATCGGAATTGGTCTATCACAATCAGCTTATACCGGGTGTAACATTTAACTTGAGACATCTCAATATCTGGAAACATAAGCACTTTACTAAAAAATGTTTAGTATCAAAGTTGTATTATTCTGCGGGGAAATACATTGATGACAAGACAAACTAACGTTCCTCTGCCAATCTTTGTGAGGGGAAGGGGGGCAACTTTGATTTTTTAAACGCCACTCCCCACTTTTTATTGCAGATTCAGATTCTGCGGCCATAAACACGTAAAATTTGTTTCAAACATTTCTTTTGAGTCACGACAGATGACGCTATATGCGACAGATGATGCAGGGGAACACTGGTTTTGTCATCAATGTATTTCCCCCGCGGAATAATACAACTTTGATACTAAACATTTTTTCGTAAAGTGCTTATTATTCAAGATATTGCGATGTCTCAAGTTAAATGTTACACCCGGTATACAAGGGTCAAAAGCTGCTAGTTCCAGAAGAGGAAAGACGCGGAATTCTTAACGCATTACATGGTGTTGCCCATACTGGGGTGAAGAGATGTGTTAGCACCGCGAATTTGTCATTTTACTGGCCTTCAATGTTTTCTGAGATCAGACAGTTGGTGTTGAGCTGTAGAGTGTGTCAACAGTATTCGAGAAATAATCAGCCGGAGTCACTGATCTCTCATGATATTCCAAAAGTGCCTTGGTACAAGGTTGGATGTCATTTATTTGATGGCGGTCCCTGATGGTCAAATTCCTTCAAAAATTTGAAGACTCGCAGGTATCAGACACTGAACCATCTTCCAAAACTTATAATTTCAGATTCTGTCACGAGTCTGAATCACTAAGTACAGCCAGTAATGTCTATCTGGAGGTTTGTGAAAATCAAACAAATGATGAGGATGTAAATAATGGTTTTCTACCTGTTAGATCAAGGTCGGGTAGAACAATTAAGAAGACAAGGATGTTTGACTTATAATCAAGTGTTGAGGTTTCACTTAGTTTTAAGAAAAGAGGGATGTTATAAGGTTGGCCACATGGTTGACAAGTGAGGTTCATCTCAAGATATTTCAATAAATCAGTCTCAACCCAACTGGCCACCAGTGTGTATCATTTCCAAGACATCCACATATAACTTCCCTAGCTGGGTTTCAAAAAATCAGGGTTACAATAAAATCGCCTATTTTCAGGATTGATGCGTTAAATATAACGTATTGTTAGGAAAACTCTTTGCAAAAACTGGATTTTTGTCATTTTCACCAAACGGCAAGACTGAATCTTAAGATGTGATACAGCATAATAATCAGAACAAAAAGCTGAATTCAAACATGTAAAAATCCAAGATGGCGCCAATAAGAAAAAAACAAGTTGATGATGGTTGTCGAGAATCCATAAGTCGGATTTTAAATTCAAAATTGCCACGTTGTAGAAGAGAAAAAGTTCCAATGATGAAGTATTATTCATTTTTAATTTCGGTACCAAATAAGCTAAGGCAAAAATAAAAACGATTTTTTCGAATTTGGGTTTTTTCCGGCTATCGCAGGAAGTTGCAGAAATTTTTGAATTTTGATTTGAAAAAGTCTAGATTGGGCAACTTTGCCCCAATTTAACCAATCTCGTATTAATATATGGTTCCCGACAATTACTTATATGGTTCCCGAGATCCCCACGGTTGAGATCCAAAAACGGACACCCGGTATATCTACATATGCACAGGTTTTTTTAAAACCAAAATCCACTTCCGACAGAAAAATTGCAACTGAAACTGGAAGAAAGTTATTTTTGGTTTCAACATAAACTGGTGTTTCACTGTTTTAAAGATAATTTAAATGCCGTAAAATATCCGGACATATTCCAATCAAACCTTTACGATATCCTTGATGATGTCCCATCCATAACACTCTTCTAACAATAGAGTATTTGAATACTAACTTTAAAAACCGTTGGATAGGGACACATAGACCTATAAGGGGGCCACCACAATCACCGGATCTATTGCCTCCAGATTTTTTTCTTTGGGGAATATTGGAAAATAAACTTTTTTAAAAAGCCAATTTAACCCGAGAAAAACTTTCAAGACTTAAAGACTTAAAAAATTCAAAGAAGCATTTGTAGTAATAAAACCTTTACACAACATGGGTGCCTTAAAATCAGTTCGAAAAGATGTCAAGAGTGCATTGATAACAACGTAGGAGTTTTCGAACATTTGCCATAATTTCAGTTATTTTATTACTTAATATAAATCTTTTATTTCGTTTCAAAGTTTCCATTGTTTTTTAATTTAATTTCTTGTCCCAGCTATTTCGTTTAATATTTGTCTATTAAAATATGTGTAATTTCTTTCCAGCCAGATCAACATAGTTTGGTTTCTAGAATATTAGCTTTTATTTCATGATCTACAGCAATTTAAAGAAATAAAATTTAAATAAATTGTTAAGAAAACTATATTGGTTTTCTAAGCGTGTGTTATACAATTGAAAAGATAATTTAAAATGTTATCTTTTTGGACTAATATATACAGGGTGTCTGATTTTAATAAAATGAGCCTAGGTCTGATAAATTTTTCAAATCTTAACCTGGCCCCTGTATGTCTTAAGCGAGCAAAAATGTTTAAATTTTAATTTTACAGCTTCAAATTTGACCTTAAAAGAGCATATGACACCAATGCTACTTTTTTAATAGCACTAACAATTTCTGAGATAACCTAAAAGAGTTTCGAAAATGGGTCACCCTGTATTTGTATATGGTTCGTTTCCATATGTGTCGTCGATTTGATCACTGAATGTTGTTATGGTTGATCTGCGGTTAACGTCTGTCTAACTTCATGGTTTCGTGTAACGGCTCAACCGAATGAACAAGTGAAAAAAAAAACAATTCAGACAAATGAAATTAAAATAAAATATTATAGTATTTTATTTTAATTTCATTTGTCTCTCCAGCCTTGAGAGAGCCAACTAAAATATCGAATATTCGTCCAATTTTACAGAATAGAAGGAGTTTTTCATCCAGTCCCAAACCCGCTATCTAAACATACTTATTGTTTTATGTAAAATTATTTTTTACTTTATGTCATTGCCAAGCTACGATTTAACGCTATTTTTTTCAAGTTTTTGAGCGTATCGATCAATCTGCGTAATTCGTTAAACAAGCTGATGGTTTATTTGACAAAACTCCTGACCTTTCCGCATACTGTTCGGAAAAGTAAAGCAAATATTATGCGTCTGTGGCCGTAAAACTAGAATCAATTAAAATGCTTCTTTATGAATATGACTTCTGTTCGATGAGTGAGGTAAAATAATTTTTGAGTCGGTTTGATACATTTACTAGTAATCATTCATTGATAGCAATTATAGTTTAAAAACCGGCATTGATCATAACTTTGCAACTACATGGCAGTGACACAGAAAACGTTTTGGATGTTTAATTGAGATGAAACCAGAAATCGTAAAAATAACTGAATAAATGATTATTTTCAAACCAATATGGACCAATGGAAGCTAAACAAGCAAAACAAGCTAATTGCGCCAATTGCACATAGTTACTTGACACCATCAAAAATCACTTTCTTTTCCCGCATAATCAAATTTTTATGGTAATAGAACCTAGAATGGTTTAAGAAAATTGGTCAATGGCAGGCTTAAACACGTATTAAAATTACAACTTTAATGCAAATATTTATAGAAAGTGTACTAAATGCAACACAGCAAATTACTTATTTGTTAGTGGCAAAATTTGGCTTTATGTCCCAAAATGACTGAAATTTGTAAATATTTATTTTAAAAAGGCTACTGTAATTTACTTCGAGAACACGGGAAAACGGAAAAAAAATTAAAATTTGTTTCTCGAAAATATTCTCGTGAAAATCCAACTTCGACTGTTACTAAGCAATCATGTAAAAAAAGTTCTGGGACAATTTAGTTGAATAGTAGTTCAACTAATAGTAGAAATAATATATTACAATCCTTGCTTAAGCGGACAAAAATTTGCTATTTATCAATCTTACGTTTCTGTTAATTTTTATCTGACTTTTTAACAAAAATATCAAAATCCCATGTACTTAATACCAACTTTGCATTAGGGGTTAGTTTTGAATATGTGCTTTCATCGGGAGATAATAGAATAGCATTATAGACGCGCGGGACTAGGTTGTTGTGTATGACAGTGATTCTTTGGAGGACATTAAATTTTGGGAGGAAACTGAAAATTGCTAGAACTGCTGCTCGCTGAAGTCATGAGCCAAGTCGCACTTCCCATCGAGTAATCAATGAAGAAGCCTTATGAAAATTGATAGATCTATCCCGGTCTATCAATTAACCAAATCAGTGCTATTAGATACTAACGTTAGTTTAAATACTGAAAATAAAACTATGAACGAATTGACATGTTATGTTAGTTTAGTTCGATTTAAAATTATGCATAATCTACAAATACGGCTAAATACCGCATAGTTCCATAAGCAAAATATGTTTTCTAATTATATTTAACGTAATGGTAATAAGAGGAACGTCCTTTTTCAGGTGTGAGCCTAAAATATTGTTTCCAATTTTATGGTTTAGTCTTTAAGCAAATATCAGATTTTAGTAGAGCATTTTAACCTTCTTTCCTGTACTCTCTAACTAGCCCTAGGAAACACACCCTGAGGTTTGACGCCAATATTGAATTGTTACCTGACCGTTATTGAAGTTTACTATAACTAGTATGGATAAAGCCTACACATGACAAAATATAAGTTTTTTATATATGATTCAATGGAGAGTTTTGGCGGAACGCAAAAAATGGTCGTTTATGACTTATTTGAAATACTCACAAGTTTCTAATATTTTCACAGTAATCCGCAATATAATCAATCGATGCACACGCAAAATCTTTAAATTCTTGTATATTCATCTTGCTGTCACTATCTTCGACCGAATGCATTACCGTGTCAGGCTCTGAGAAGTTGTAGTCACTTTCTCCATTTTTTGATTAAATCACATCATATACGTAACCTGGTCACCTGTTGCGACGTCGATGTAATAATTTCGCTATAAAGAAAAGCGCTCGAGGTACCGATTGTAGGTCAGTCATTAAGATCGCTCACGATGAAATGAATGACCCGTTAGTATTTAGTTTATAACTTTTTAGGACATATAGACATTTCTAACTGAAGTTGTTAAGTATTTTACTAACAAAATTGAAAATATAACGTTTTGAGATTCGACTATTCTTTATGTAAGGAATGCAGCTCAAGTAAGTGATTTGAATGGCGAAGAAATATATAGAAATAAAATTAACTTTTTTATAGAAACTGCATACTCTTTTTTGACTCATTAACACCGCATTTTATTGTTCATCTTCGATGAATGAGCCGCGTTACAAAGTGTCTTTAAAAAATTACTTTTCAGTCCCGTGATGTATAGCTTTCCTTTTTCACTCATTGTCATCCGGAAAATAATGTTTACGTTAAAGAATCATTCACATCAGTTAACAAGGTTGGGCTAGTTTGCGTTGGCCAAACTATTGCGGATAGTCTCAAATATCTACTAAAACTGGCACAAGACATTGGGTGAAGGATGGAGAACTGTAAACGTATGATAATTATTACAATTATATGACGCATACTTTCTAACAACAGACAATTGAACATGAAACTGAAAGTATAATTGCGAAACACAAAGTTAATAACACTTTTGACGGTAAGGGGGCGGAGGCGGAGAAACGGCACTCAGTTAATGGAGAACCGAACACACATAAAGCAATGTTACCAGCAGAGAATCAAGTGAAAATAAACCGCATTTCGAGTACCCTAATGAAATCGAAATCACGATGCACCAGTATGTATATCATTGCCTCAAAGATAAAATTGTCGCAATAGACGAGATAGTTTACTGTTGTCAACATTTTTTTAGTCAAGGTGTTATAAAAATGCTATGCAATTGGAGCTTGCAATAAGAGCTTATTTGGAAGTTATGACGAAATTTTTGCAAGAACTTTGTTTTTCCACGGTAACGTAGATAAATAGACAAAGCGCTAGTAAATATAGGTATAGGGTAATTTATTGTCGATGAGGTATTAACAGATTACCCAAATACACGGTCACGGTGTGCCTGAACCGGCAGTAAATAAAAGTGTTTAGCACCTGAAAAATTATTGAGGGGTTCGGTTTGTAAGCACTCAAATAGTCTATAAAAATAGGCGGCACATAAATAGTCGGCCGAGCCGTTCTTGAGAAAAGTGTGATTAAAGAATTATGAATCGAATTTATCAAAAATCAAAGCCCATGATGGTGCGATGACGGCTTGCAATGCAAAGTTGCCGCTTCTCGGAGCCGGTAGAAGGACGATGATGAGAAGGACATTTTCTATGACCAACTCACTAGAATTCGCGACTCGATCCTCAAGCAGGATATGATGTGATTGGTACTGGGCGACTTTCACGCAAAACTGGGTAGAGAAGACTGGTTAAGACCAGATGTTGGACTACATAGCCTACATGATGTAAGCAATAACAACGGACTACGGGTAGCAAATCTAGCAGGACTCAACAATCTCACGGTCAAATCTACTATGTCTAACCACAGAGATATACATAAGCAGACGTGGGTATCCAATGATGGTATCACAAGATACCAAATAGACCACATCCCAATAGATTCCAGGCACTCAACTAACATCATTGATATTAGAAGTAAAAGAAGAGCTGAGGCGGACTCGGACCATTTTCTGGTATGTGCTAAAATAAGAATAAGGATCAAGAAACAGAAGACAGGTCCACATAAACAAGCAAATAAGACAGGTAAATGGGACGCGGATAAACTTAAGGAAGAAGAAGCCCTCGCTAACTACAAGTCTAAAATTGCAACTAAAATGCGGCATATACCAGAAACTTGTAAGAGTAACGCGAATACCATGTGGAATGTTATGCAGAAGATTATTCTGGAGACAATGGAGACAACTATCGGCAAGCGCGAAAGAACAAAGAAAAATAACTGGTACGATACGGACTGTGAGACCGTACAGTACCAAAAACACCGCGCTAGGGCTCAAATGTTACATACCCCTCTACAGGACAACATAGATAACTTTAACAATGCAAGACGTAGAGCAAGAAAACTCATTGGGGAAAAAAAGAGAGAACATCAGAAGAAACAAATAAAAGACATCGAAGATAGTGGAAGACATAACAAGAGCAGGGCATTCTTTAAAGAAACATCTCGAACTAAAATGGGCTTTAAACCGCAAACAAGTAATATAATACGGAAAGATAATGGTGAACTCATTACCGACATTACAGAGGTATTAAAAACATTGAAAGAACATTTTCCATGAAAGGACGACACAACGTATATGCCGGTGTATTTAACCGCCAAAATAGAAACCCAGAAACCAACACCAGAAGAAGTAACGAAGGCCATACAGCGTCTAAAAAATCACAAAGCGCCAGGAAATGATACTATCCCCTCTGAATGCCTGAAAATGGTCCATGAAAAAAAAGTCCAGTACTCTATCAAAAGATGCATGAGTTAATCGTACTGCTATGGGACAGCGAAACATTACCGGAAAGCTGGAAACAAAGTGTTATTATACCACTACATTAAAAAGGAAACTATCAGGTATGCAAGAACTACAGAGGAATATCTCTCATCGTCACCGCATATAAAGTGCTTGCAAACGTGATTCTAATCACCACAACGAGGACCATGGACTAGCATTAAGTTAGTTAGGAAGCAAGAGATGATGTAAGATTAGGTTAAGTTAGGCTAAGCCAGTACAAGAAGAAGACGAGGACCACACGCGATGACCAGTTCCAGCACCACAGCGAGGACCATGGACTAGTTAGGAAGCAAGAGAAGTTGTAAGATTAGGTTAGTTAGGTTAAGCTAGGCTAAGGTAGAATAGTACAACTGATGTTAGATATAATTGCTAAATGATGTTAACATTAAGGAGCCGTAGAATAAGAGCAATTTAAAGATGAAAAAGTCTTAATTGAAATAAATATGTTCACATGCAAAAAAAATGATTCTAATCCGCATAACACCATACGCGGAAGAATTGATAGGTGATTATCAGTGCGGCTTTAGACCGGGCAGGTCAACGATGGATCAAATTTTCACTATTCGCCAAATCCTCGAAAAACACTGGAAATTTGATAAGGACCTCCACCAACTATTTATCGACTTCCAACAAGCCCATAATAGCGCGTTAAGAGACCATGTAAGTGCAGCCATGGCAGAATGTGGAATCCGAAAGAAAATAATCAATTACTGTGTATATTTTCCTGACTGTATTTCAATTTAATCCAAAAAAATTCCTGGTTTTCATTCAATTTTATTGTTTATTAGTCCAATGTATTCCTGGGTTTTCAGTCAATTTCATTGTCACCAATTATGGCGTTATGTGAAGATCCATGCGTTTCGTCCCGGGTCTACCTATTGGACTCGTCAGTAAGGCTTAGGTAGACGGCGTATAAGACCGGGGACGAAACGCATGGATCATCACATAACGCCATAATTGGCGATAATAATAATAATAAAAAATTCTATCAAAATTCACATATTAAAATACAAATCACACATATATTAAAAAGTACATTAAAAACAATAGGTTTTCAGGTGATGAGTCAGGACAATCATGTCTGGGAAAAGACTAGAATCTATTGTTCAGAGATTCAAATTTAACTTACGTGTCTAGTTGTTTCTACCTTCACATTTGACTGGCTATTGAAATCCATACTTTGCTCGATATCGAGCGAGAGAATAAAGAAACTGTTTATATTTCGCTTTTTCTTTGCATTCTAGGAATATCAGTTGCTCTGCAATTCTTCAATGTCAGGTGTTTATATTTTGTGTAGTTGGTTTAATTAGTGTATGTATGTGTTCATTTAATTAGTGTGTGATATACAGAGCTAAGATTGTCTGTGTCTGATCTAAAATTCATTGCATTCTGATGTTTTTTAATTTGTATCATTTCATGGATTCTTCTCTTATTGTAAAGTTTCGAATCGTTGTTTGCCGAGTGTGGACGTGCTGCGAAGCAAAATCGTACGAGTTAAAATCAAGTTAAGATTGTGTTCGTTATCTGTATTGTGCGTTTTTTGGAATAACATTTAGAACATTCCTTATCGGGCAACTACCGGGTTTGCGCGATAAGTGTGATGAATCCCGGAAGCTCTCTGGAATCCGAGTCGGATCAGGGCTCCCAATGGAGCTACTTTCTTAGGCCCAGGACCATGAAAAGGGGTAGGGTGCCCAAGTCTGACCCAACATCGCCAGCGTCACCAACCCCGGCTCCAAAAAAATCAGCGATGGAGGAGGCTGTAGGGGTGTCGCAGGCGAATTCAGCGGGCGCAGCGGATGACGGGTTCGTCGTCCCGCGAAGGACTGTGGCGTGGAGTACGCTGATTGTTGCTCCAGAGGTCTCCACGACGCTTAAAAACCGCTTTACGCCCATCCAGCCGCCAATCGTTCATGACAATCCAACACTTCCCAACTCCAACGAAGGGACTGAACGGAAAGCAATTGCTGAGAGCCCTACAGCAATTGCAAACAAGCCTAAGAAGGCAGAAAAGCCGCTGCCAATTGTGATCGCTGGAAAACCCAGCAATCACACAATGCTGATTGGTGGTCAAAAAACCACCACGTCAGCCTTTCACGTTGAAGTACACGAAGGCTTCGTTGATCGTGTACTGCAGCAGCATCATGGAGTGGGCGGCGGTAAAACGATCCCTGGAAGAAGACAAAAGCCAGTTCCACACCTACGCCCCTTCGTCGGAAAAAACGCACGCGTTCCTCCTGAGGGGCCTGGAGGGGAATGTCGATCCGACTGCCATCAAGGAGGATCTGACAGACAAAGGACTGGAGGTGAGAAGTGTCTTCAAAATGAAGACACTCTTCAGGCCGCTCTACCTCGTCGACAGTAGCGACAAAGCCACCCTCAGAAAACTAAACGCCGAGGCCAAGATGGTGTGCAGTGTTAGGGTTTCGTGGGAAACCCGCAAAAACCGGAAGACCCTGACACAGTGTCGTCGATGCCAGGGCTGGGGCCATGTCTCCGGGAACTGCCACCGGGACCAGTTTACATATACAAACAGGCGCAAGTCCCGGGGAGAAGCAGCGTTTCGTCCCTGCTCCTCTTCCAACGAGGCCAGCCTGGGGTCAAACCAGTCGAGCCCCTGGCCCGATCCACCCTTCACCCCTAAGCAGCAGGACCATGGCGCCAAGTCACGCCAACAGGACCATGCTGCCCCCGCCACCGCCTTCATTAGCGGAGTTTCCTCCGCTGAGGCAGCACGAAGCTGTCCCGACGAGCTCCACCCACCCAGCCCATGGTGTAAATGGGAACGCGGTGGCCATGATGGGCAGTGTCCAGCGGGAATTCGCCGAGCTGTCGTCGCAAATCAACTTGGAGGAGGTGATCAAGCCGGTAAGATTTTACAGCGCTGCATTGATGGGTTGCGTCTCGAAGACAGACAAATTCCTAGTCTCAGCGCAGTTCTTCAGTGAAGATATTAACAGCTTCGATTTTTAAGTATTGTTATTGTCAACTGTGTCCTATGAGGATTGGGGAATGGAACTCATGTGGACTCCGGAGTCGTCTCGGCGAGTTCGAGCAGTCCCTCGGGTCTGAGGACGTCGATGTGGCGTTAATCGTGGAAACATGGTTGCGCCCCGGAGACAGAATCACAATCCGGGGGTACAGGCACGAGCGTGCCGATAGGCCCTGTCTAAGGGGTGGAGTGGCCATAGCGATCAAAGCAACGATCCTATATAGGAGACTGCCATGCAGGCAGTCAGTAATAGAGAACGTTAGCGTTGAGCTTTATGATGGTGTTTTGATCTACTGTGGGTACTCTACTTCTACTCGCTTACAGGCCACTGACGTTGATCCATTTTTTTCAAACACCAATAGGGTGTTGCTTATGGGACATTTCAACGCCCGCCATCCACTATTTAATAACCCTGGACGGAAAAACGCAGCTGGCAATTTCCTAGCCAGCTACGTTCGCGACAATGGCCTACTAGTTATGCCCACTTCATCTCCAACGCATTATCCAAACAGTGGAATGAACTCATCTTAACTTGATTTCGGAATAGCCAAAGGACTCGCCAATCTCACGGAGATGGTGGTTATAGACGCCCTCAGCAGTGACCATTTGCCCATTAACCTCGACATTAGGGATTTAAAGCGCACACAAACGAATGACTTTCAATATTCATACGAAAATTTCGATTTTCGCGAATATCGGAAACGACTACAAGACCTGACGTGTATTCCGAGCCAGATCGATACTGTCGAAGCCCTGGAGCATCCAGGCTGACCAGTAAAATACAACGGACACAGCAAGCTTTGGCCAAAAAAGTTCTGAACAGACCGCGGCGCGACAACCTTCCTGAGGAAATCTTGAACCTTATTAAGGCGAAAAATAGAATCAGGAAGCGTTGGCAGCGATTCAGGCAATCTGCCGATCGCATAAGGGCAGCAGAACTTGCACGAGACATCCAGAGCGAAATTTCCGCATACAGGAATTTTACCTGGACGGAAAAATTGCGAAACTTATCTCCCCGTGACAATTCTTTGTGGAAACTGTCGAGAAGTCTACGAAAAGGCTACGAGCAAGTCCCCGCTCTTGAAAAAGAGGGGCGGAGTTACATTACCACCAGCGACAAATGCGAGCTGCTCGTTGACTGTTTGGCAGAAGTATACAAAGTCCAACCAGCCCTTCAGGATAACGAAATAGAAAGACAGACCGCTGTTTTCGTAGAACGAAAGTATCCTATACCACCCTCGATTTTGCATTCCTATATAACAACCCCGTCGGAGATACAATCGTGTCTTCAGCGCCTCCCTAGCCGAGAAGCCCCCGGGCCAGACGGCATCCCTTATTTACTCATCAAAAACTTACCGCGGAATACTATAGTGCTAATAGTACAAATAGTCATCGCAGTCCTTAAATTGCAGCACTTCCCACAGGACTGGAAAAACGCTGTAATAATTCCTATCTTAAAGGCGGGCAGAAACCCGACTGATCCCGCCTCTTATAGGCCAATTTTCCCCCTAAACTCCCTCGGCAAATTAACCGAGAAGGTTATCCTATTGAGACTACAGGCAGCAGCCGAGCTTCGAAGTTTAATCCCGGATGAGCAGTTTGGCTTTGGACCAAGGCACAACACAACGCTGTAAACTGCTAGGATCGTAAAGGATGCCTATGTAACATTTAATAAGCTTCAAAGTACGGTAATGCTGCTCCTCGATATGTAAAGGGCCTTCGACACAGTTTGGCACACAGGCCTGCTGTATAAGTTGTTTGCCGTACATTCACTGCCACTCTACCTAGTTTCCCTTATAGCGTCTTACCTAAAAAACCGTTCCATCCAGGTGAAAGTGGAGAATTCCACTTCTGCCAAAAGACGCATCGCGGCAGGAGTACCACAAGGAACAGTGATTTCGCCGCTGCTGTATACGTTGTACACAGCAGACATTCCAAAACTTCCCACTACAAAAATAGCACTATACGCTGATGATACGGCTATCTACACATCGTCTTTCTATGCTCAGGCTGCGAAATCTCGCATTGCGCATCACCTGAGTTTATTGACGCCGTATTTCGATAAATGGAAACTTAAAGTGAATCCCAGGAAGACTGAACTTATTATCTTCTCGCACAAATTTACTAACAACAAAATCCTATCGCCACTCATGGTGTAAAATACTCCAATCCAGCCAGTAAAAGAGGTGAAATACCTGGGATTCAAACTAGAAGCCCGACTTCACTTCAACAAGCATGTTGACTATGCTGTACAAAAGACTTTCATGGCCCGAAGAAAGATGTACTCTCTTCTGGCGCCAAATTCATTTCTGTCACCTCAAAACAAACTTCTGCTGTACACCTCCACCATAAGGCCCATACTGACCTACGGCTCCCCTATCTGGCACTCTGTCTGTGATTCCTCGAGAGGACGTGTTCAAAGGACCCAAAATAGGTTCCTGAGAGGCGTCCTATCGGCTGACAGATACACCAGAATAACCGAAATGCACGAACCTACAGGGATGGCCTATATAACCGACTACATCGCTGAAAAAATTTTATCATAGCGGAGTGCAAGGCTCAGTCCTCACGCGAAATATCACCCAAGTGAGAGCAATCGATCGCCCAACCCATGGTCCCCTGTTTAAGCGACTTCCCATATTTTATGTGGATTTTGTCCCTGACAGTACGTGACGACAAACAAACATTGCCTGCCAGTTGCAGACAGTCGTTTCTAGCAGGCTGGAAACGCACAAATCCAACATAACGTGACTTAACGGGTTCGTCCTGCCTCGTTCTGGCTGGTGTTGGCTGGTCCTTGCACCGATCGGGGCGGGGGCGGATGGATTTGGTCATCTAGTTGAAACTGCCGGCGGTTAACGCCACGGTTGACAGTATCAAACTTAAAGGTCGAAGCAAAAGGGGTTTTTGGCTTCCCTTCAGGAAGACCTTTTTTCCTTAATGAATGCCCCTCGAATAAAACCAAAACCGCCACTTCAAGACTATCTCCTGACGTTGTCGTGCGTATGGCTAGCTCGGGAATGTCCATATTAGGGCACTGCCCAGGTAATGGACGACTTAGCGCGCCTATTTAGATCATGGGCAAAGAGCAACCGGCCGAACATCTGGCTAGACATTGGAGTTATGTTTTTTAACTTTTTTTATGAATTTTATTAATGGGAATGTTCAATAAATTTTTATCTATCTATCTATCTATCTATCTCTTATTGTAATTGTCTTCATTGATTAATATTTTTGTGTTATCAAAATCAAAACTATGTAACTTTTGTTGTGCTAATGCTGTTCCATTTTCATTAACCTTTCTTAAGCTATATTTATGTTCGTATATTCTTTTCTTTAAATATTGTCCTGTTTGACTTATGTATGTGTTGTCACAGTTCAAACAGTCAATCTTGTATATTACATTAGATGTGTTTAACTTATCACTTTTAGGTTTAAATTTTGTGAAACATTCCATTGCTAAGTTGTTTTTAGTTTTTTCCGCTATAGTAATATTATGCGGTTTTAAAATATTTTTTATTTTCGTGTTGATTTCTGGAATATACGGTAATGATACATACTTGATTTCACCTTCTTTTTTCTTATGGATATTATTTATGTTGCTCCATTTATTTGAATTGTAGATTTTATTTATTCTTCGTTTTATAATTGGTTCGAAGAATGATTTGGTATAGTTGTTCATTATTAGTATCTTTTTTATTTTTTCATTAAGTAAAAAGACATTAATAGCTTCGATTTTTAAGCCCTGATTTTGCCAACTGTGTCCTAGGATAGGACAATGGAACTCATGCGGACTCCGGAGTCGTCTCGGTGAGTTTGTGCACTTCCTTCAGACCGAGGATATCGACGTGGCATTGATTGTCGAAACATGGTTGCGCCCCGGGGATATACTTAGGATTCGGGGGTACAGGCTCGAACGTGCCGATAGGCCCGGTTTAAGGGGAAGGGTGGCCATAACGGTCAAAACGTCAATTTCATACAGGAGACTGCCTGTGTGGCATCAATAGAGAACGTCGGCGTTGAACTTCCTGATGGAGTTTTGATCTACTGTGGCTATTTCTCCACTGTACGCTTACAGGCCGCTGATGTCGATCCATTTTTCATAAACACCAATAGGGTGTTGCTTATGGGAGATTTCAACGCCGGCCATCCACTATTCAATAACCTTGGACATAAAAACGCAGCCGGCAATTTTCTAGCCGACTACGTTCGCGACAACGGCCTACTCGTTATGCCCACTTCATCCCCAACGCATTACCCGAACAGTGGAGGGAATCCATCCTACCTCGACTTCGGACTTGCCAAAGGACTCACCAATCTCACGGAGATGGTGGTTATAGACGCCCTCAGCAGTGACCATTTGCCCATTACATTAAAAGCCCCCGGGCCAGACGGCATCCCTTATCTACTCCTCAAAAACTTACAACGGAAAACTATTGTGCAAATAGTACAAATAGTCAACGCAGTCCTTAAATTGCAGCACTTCCCACAGGACTGGAAAAATGCTGTAATAATCCCCATCTTAAAGCCGGGCAAAAACCCGATCGAACCCGCCTCTTATAGGCCAATTTCCTTCTTGAACACCCTCGGCAAATTAACCGAGAAGGTCATCCATTCGAGATTACAGGCAGCAGCCGAGCTTGGAAGTTTAGTCCCGGATGAGCAGTTTGGCTTTCGACCAAGACACAACACAACGCTGCAGACTGCTAGGATCGCAACGGATGCCTATGCAGCATTTAATAAGCTTCAAAGTATGGTTATGCTGCTTCTCGACATGGACAGGGCCTTTGACACAGTCTGGCACACAGGCCTGCTGTACAGGTTGTTTGCCGTGCATTCACTGCCACTCTACCTAGTTTCCCTTATAGCGTCTTACCTAAAAAACCGTTCCATCCCGGTGAAAGTGGAGAATTCCACTTCTGCCAAAAGACGCATCGCGGCAGGAGTACCATAAGGAACAGTGATTTCGCCGCTGCTGTATACATTGTACACAGCAGACATTCCAAAACTTCCCACTACAAAAATAGCACTATACGCTGATGACACGGCTATCTACGCATCGTCTTTTTATGCTCAGGCTGTGAAATCGCGCATAGCACATCACCTGAGTTTATTGACGCCGTATTTTGACAAATGGAAACTTAAAGTGAATCCCAGGACGACGGAACTTATTATCTTTTCGCGCAAATTCACTAACAATAAAATCTTATCACCACTCGTGGTTCAAAATACTCCTATCAAACCAACAAACGAGGTAAAATACCCGGGATTCAAACTAGACGCCCGACTTCATTTCAATAAGCACGTTGACTATGCTGTACAAAAGACTGCCATGGCCCGAAGAAAGTTATACTCTCCTGTGGCGCCAAATTCTTTCCTATCACCTCGAAATAAACTTCTGCTCTACACCTCCACTATGAGGCCCTTACTTACATACGGCTCCCCTATCTGGCACTCTGTTAGCGACACCACCAGGCGGCGTCTTCAGGTGACCCAAAACAGGTTCCTGAGAGGCGTCTTATCGGCTGACAGATACACCAGAATAACTGAACTGTACGAAGCTACAGGGGTGGCCTATATAGGCGACTATATAGATACCATATCCGCCAAATTCTATCATAGCGGAGTGCAAGGCTATGTCCTGACGCGAAATCTGACCCAAGTTAGAGCAAACGATCGCCCAACGCACGGTCCCCTGTATAAGCGACTGCCCATATTTTATGCGGATTTTGTGGATCCTAGCAGGCTAGAATCGGAGCGAGGAGGCGTGGCCTAGGCCATATACTCGTTGAAACTACCGCTGGCTAACGCCACGGCTGGCAGAATCAGACTTAAAGGCCGAAGCAAAAGGGGTTTTTGGCTTCCCTTTAGGAAGACCTTTTTTCCTCAATAAATGCCCTTGAATAAAACAAAACCGCCATTTAAAGGTTGCTCTCCTTTCGTTGTCGTGCGGATGCCAGATTGGCGAATGTCCATGTAAGGGTAACCCCAGGAAATGGACCGGTCAGCTGCCATTTAGACATGCTGAACGGAGGGAACTGGGCCGAATATCAGGCCAGCCACAACTAATTTTTAATAAATGTTTTATGGATGTATGTAATGACTGAATATAATATACCACCTTAAACACCAGCAAATTTTCCATCGTCGACAGTTCTGGCAGTTGCAAAAACAATTCTCGAATATATTCTTCAAAATAATATTGTGAATTCCTATCACATTGTGTTACACCCGAATCATTGCAATGGATGTTAAATCATATTCGGAAAATTTTTCACTTCAGAACAAGATTCCAAATCCATAACAAAACCATATAAGTTAGGCTCTCGAAAATGATCGAATATGTTCGTTTGAAAACAACTGAGAACGCGGTTATCACGATGTTCATTATTGCTATTCCGAAAACAACGGCATTGGTCCGACTTGTACTCAGGTAAATTAAACTACTAAACTCGTAAAAAATAGTTTCAATAAATTCTTATAAATGCGTTTGTCTACAATTGCCAGTATTGCTGGAACGTTCTACTGACTGCTGCTGAAAGTCTACAAAATATTTTATTGCTTAAAGTCATCTCTTGAAACATTCAAAATGCTTATTCAATAAGACATCTTATTTGACGGCCACCAGTTATCACAACTTACCTCATGTTAGGTGATTGCACATTTAAAAGTCACTGTCTCAAAAGTTCACCAAATCAAAATTTCAGTTTTGAACATGATTGCACAAATATCACCACTCATGCAACTTATTCGTAAACATGGCCGGTAAGTAATAAAGCATAGCTCATGTAACTTGAACTTTCCCTATAAATAGACTAAAACTTCTTCAAAATTATTGAATAATATAATTGTATGCGTTTCAGTTTTGGCCAAGTTTTACGACTAGCGCTACGAAAACTTGCAACATCTAATCAAGTCTCAAAAGGCAACTATAAGCAATGTACTATCACTGACAATATGGTAGATCCATGCAGACCAGAGCCATCAGTTGTGATCATCGGAGCTGGTATTGCTGGGCTTAGTGTAGCTCAAAGGCTAGCTCAATGTGGATTGAGCAAAATTACAGTTCTAGAAGCCACTGATAGGTTAGTGTTCCTCAGAATAATATTTTTAGTGCTACCAGAGATTAGTTGAGAGATCGCCGATGAGCATAGGCGAAAGCGTTTCAGCGATATTAGCCGTAAGCTACCGCCACCATGCAGTTTTATCCCCCAACCATATGCACATTTTAAAAATAGCGTACTCCCCGTAAGTAGGGGGGGTCGTGAACATAAGCAGCGAGGGCCAGCAGATTTGCGCTTGTTTTCAAAGGTCAATCAACCCCAATAGTTTTGATGCCATGAAAATAAAATTAGCGTTTCAATGATTGAGCAAACGAAGCAAAACTTGGGTGACATGAATTTTAAACGGACGATATTTATGTATCTTCAAGACTCTCCTCACTGCCTGATGAGATATGTTAATTTCTGCTGCTATAGCTCTTGTTGAAGTAGAAGGATTATCTTGAATCTAATGGAGAATTTAATTTATTACCGTTTTTTACTTTTGATGAGAGCTCTCATTTGTTCTATGAACGCGTTTTCTAGGCTTAGAAAATGCACCAAACTTGGCTAAATGTCTATGGAGGAACAGAAAATCATTTTGAGCTGGTTGTTGTCTTTCTGAATATCGCTGTAGATATGTGTCCGAAGTAATTTGCATAATTCGATGTGAAGAGTAAAAAATTTCATAAACATATCGTTTATCTTCATTTGAAAAAGACAAGATAATTACAATAATTTTGTGGCTGAAGTGACGCTAGGCGAAATTCAGTCAAACTGTGAAAAATATGTTGATTATCGCTGCAACCTTGACAGGAAGCAGACCTGCCCAGTGCCAGTGTATCGAAACAATTTTTTTCCGGCTGCCTCCGGAAATAGCAGAAATTTTTGAATTTTTGAAAGAGCATTTTGGTAAACTCTAGATTGCGCAACTTTGCCGCAATTTAAGAAATCTAGTATCTTATGTGGTTACCGAGATCCCCATGGTTGAGCTCCAAAAACGGACACCCGGTATATACATGGTGGCCATTTTCTGAATCTTTGTATGGGTAACTTCTACATTTTTAAAGATAGAGAATCCGTTAAATGGGAAAAATTGGGCAGAATTCGATTGCCTATTCATTACGGTTTTCAAAATGTAGGTACACGACTTGGTTCCTGAAATATCCTGAAAAGATAAGAAATCAAAACTTTTTTAATTACCACATTTTACGCACACTGCTTAACTTAGAAAAAAAGTTAAAATTGCCCTTGATAGAACTTTTTCCGTTGAATCCAATAAACTAGCACTCGTTGTCATAATCAGCTTGATTTACGAGATAAAAAATAAACTTAGGTTTTTTAAATGGTAATCATAGTTTGCTGTGGACCTTTTAAAATCCTTATTTTGATCTGAATTTAACGATATAACTGTTGGTATGTTTATCTCTTCTTTTAACCGTAAAAATTCAAAAGAAAAACATTAACAACCATCTAGCAGTATTGTCACAAAATGGTTACTGTATCTGTCATTAAAAGTGTCAAATAAATTTGACACTAATAATAATTAATATTAATAATAATAATAATATTTAATTAGTTAAAAGTATTATTGTTGCTATGTAAATACGGTGCATTTTGTTAGCAAAGAAGGCGGGAAAATTCTGTTACTATACCTGTAATAGAAATAGTAATATTTGGACCGATACATGGAGAGGAGACAGCCAGACAAACAACTTTTTTCACGACTAAGCCAACTTGAAAAAATACGGATCACTTAAAAAGCCAAAAACGGGAAGATTAAATTTAAAGAACAAGATGAAGAAAAAGTTTTAGCTTAGACCCATTTTAATGCAAATTCGTCAATCAGAGATACTGCCAGTGAATGTAATGTTTCTAAGGAAAAAGCCCGGCTAATGAAAATCCTCATCTACTTAAAAATGGACGAGATCAACGTGTTTCTTCTGTGAATGTCTGGTGTGGCATTTTTAGTGATAAAGTTATTGGTCCATTCTTTTATAATCTTAATTTAAATGGCGAAAGATATTTACACTTTTTACAAAATGAACTTGAAGAGATGCTGGATAGTTTGCCGTTAGCAGCCTCCACACAACTTACGAGTTGTATGTGAATATTTACAACAACATTTTCCTGGTTGAATTGCCAATGCAGGACCCATTCGGTGGCCAGCACTTTCACCGGACTTCTCACCTCTGGACTATTTTATGTGGGGTATCCTTAAAAACAAGATTTATAAAACAAAACCCAATGATATTGAAGAACTAGTAAATAGAATACGTTCAGCAATAAGAAGTATCCGTCCACAAACCATAAGAAAGGTGTTATTGGACATGATTAGAAGATGCCAAAAGTGCCTGGCCTTAAACGGAAGTCAATTTGAACATTTAATTTAAACGATACGTTCTTTCATTTTTGTTTTGTGCTTTGTGTGATAATATAGTTATTGTTTCCAGAGCCTTCTACACATTTTTTAAGTTCTTTTGAAGTTTTTCGGCAATAAAAGGAAATAAACATACAAACAGTTATATCGTTAAACACAGAAAAAAATAAGGATTTTAAAAGGCTCACAGACAACTATGATTACCATTTAAAAAAACACAAGTTTATTTTTTATCTCGTAAATCAAGTTGATTATGAAAACGAATGCTAGTTTATTGGATTCAACGCAAAAAGTTCTACCAAGGGCAATTTTAACTTTTTTTCTAAGTTAAGCAGTTTACGTAAAATGTGATTTTTTCTAAGTTAAGCAGTTTACGTAAAAGTTTTGATTTCTTGTCTTTTCAGGATATTTCAGGAACCAAGTCGGGTATCTAAATTTTGAAAACCGTAATGAATAGGCAATCGAATTCTGCCCAATTTTGCCGATTTAACGGATTCTCTATCTTTAAAAATGTCGAAGTTACCCATACAAAGATTCAGAAAATCGCCACTCTGTATATGTAAAGAAATATAAAGTAATATAAATGTGAAAAATTAAATAAATTGGCTTCGACATTAGCGTAATCAAAACTACACTTGATTTTTGCAATACGTCAAAGCCAAAAACGATGTAATTGCAATTTTTATATATAATTTCAATAATTACAATAATGAAGGAGTAAAACGGACTTTTTTGAAATTCACAAAATGAACATCATGTAATCGTGCTAACGGGATTTCTAAAATCAGTTAAATTACAAGTTTTTACATGTATATCAATCATGATTAAAATAATAATAATTCAAAATTAAAATAGTTCTAAACATTACAAATTGTCGTTGCGTATATTTTCCTGACTGTACTTTAATTCATTTCAAAATATTCCTGGGTTTCAGTCAATTTTAATGTTTATTATTTAAAATGTTACAAATACGTTTCGTTGTCTTTCTCCACCATCATCAGTTTGTCTAAAATATATATTTACAGTTATTAACAATTTAAATAAAAAACTTTCACCAAAATTCACATATTAAAATACAAATCACACACATATTAAAAAGTACATTAAGAACATTGATTTTCAGGTGATGAGTCAGCACCTGAAACCGAAACGTATTTCTAACATTTTAAATAACAAACATTAAAATTGACTGAACCCCAGGAATATTTTGAAGTGAATTACAAATTGTTTGAATTACAATCATTAAAATTAAATAAGTTGAAACAAAAATCAACTTTTAAAACTATTTTTAATTAATGCAATTTATAAAGTGAGTGTAATAACAATCTGTAAACAATCTGCTTATGAATGAAAATTAAGTCTAAACGCTTGTCCTCTGGGCGGCGGCATTTATAGGGGCCTGTTATCTAAATGGCTATTTCATCGAGTATCAAGATGCAAGTTCCTTAATTTTAATAAGAAACCAAGGAAATTTGAATTCTGACAAAACCTACGCGCGCTGGCCCAAACGCGCGCATTAGCCATCACAGCCACAGTGTAATGTAAAATGCGATCCCCACTACTTACCTCTCCTCCGCCGCAAAAAAAGTGCATATGATTCGACCGTCGACCGTTATTTTCGTCACTCGAGTTCGGTACGTTTTTTTAACATTGCATCGGCGATCTCTCAACTAATCTCTGGTGCTACCAACCTGTTTTATTTTTAATTCTTGGGGTATGAACGGAATCTATATTTTTAGCTGATTACCCACTTTTTAATACTCTTTCGCCGTTGTTTAATTGATGAATATAAATTTCAAATTTGCAATTCCTCGACTTTATGTTCTGATGACGTTAAAATTAATTGTAAATACTTACCTGCAATGTGTACCATATTTTTCGTTTCACGCAAAACATTTCGATAAAATTTTCACGCAGTAGTCATTATTTTTAACATTATTTAGCAAATGTTGACAATGAATTGATAAATGATCTAACTGGCTCTAGTAAAAAGACATTGTAATTAGTACAACAGGAAACATGTTTATATCCATACAACTAAATTTAATAACTTTTACTACTTAATCTGATTATAATTAGTTAATCTAATTATAGAAAAGCTAAAAATGACTAGTCACCTGAAAATTATAGCAGATTTTTCTCACTATCAGAGTGTTGCAAATTGCAACTTTTTATATTACTTGGTCTAATAGCTATGAATATTAAAAACAATTAAGGACAATACTAATTATAATTATTACCCATAGCAATAATTAAATTATCTTTTAAATGGATTTGGTACATTTGCCATATTGTGCATTTTAACGTTTAAAAAATTGAATATACGAGGGTGATTTGAAAACTCCGTGCCAAAATAAAAACAATTAATTTTTCAACATAATCTCCTTTTAGACTAATACACTTCGTCCAACAATGCTCTAGTTTGTTGATCCCATCCGAATAATAGGATTTGTCCAAGTCTGTAAAATAAATATTCGTTTCTGTAATCACCTACTGGTTTAAGGAAAATCCTTTTCCCGTCACCCATTTCTTCATACTGGAGATCAAGTAATAGTCCGAGGGCCAAATCTAGAGAATAGGGGGGATGCAGAACGAGTTGGAACCCTACTTCCATCAGTTTTGCGACTACAACTGCTCAGGTGTAGTTTTGTGGGCCAATCGTGAACGTTTTTCTTGCAGCTCGGTTTGCAAACGGTCTAATAACGATGAATAAGACGCACCTATAATAGTGTAATAGTTTTACCCTTTTCCATATAATCAATGAAGCTTACTCCTCGCGAATCCCCACCCCGGCCATAGGAAGACAGTTACCATAACCATCCCGGCCATAGGAACTTTCTTCGCCTTTTTTACTGCAGAATCGCCCTTACCAACCCAGGTTAGACCCCCCAGTAACGTTTAGACTGTTCTTTGGTCTCAGGAATGTACTGGTGTATCCATGTTTCATCCACAGTCACGAAACAACGCTGTCATGTGGATTCCGCTGCAACAGCTGCTAACCGTCCATGCGACACCTCACGCGCAACCCATCTTGCTGATAAGTTGTTCATGCTCCAATGTTGGGGCTAAATATGATGTACCCGTTCATTCGAGATGCCCACAGCACTAGCAATCTAACGCACCTTCACTTAGTGTCACGTGTGTCCATAAGGCAACTCCAAAAATTTTGCAACCACTTCTAATTGCAGGTGCAAATTCGCAATAATGTTTATCAAGCTTCTCTTTCGACTACTGAGGCTATTTTCCTATTATAATGTAATGTTTAATCAACACGCGAAATTATTTTTCGTTTCAAACAAACGCCAAAGACAAAGAAATAAACCGATCTGGCTGAAGCTTGATGTGTGTTCTTCCAAGATATGCTACTAATTGCAAATAACCTCGATCGACACCAGTAGTGCCCTCTCTCTGGCTTTGCACTGACTTTTTAAACCACCCTCGTAGATAAAATGAATGAAAGGGTTAAATCAGAACATGTTCGGTATACAGGGTGTTCCGTAAGCACAAAAGGGTACTGCAATATTCTTTGGATCAAAACAAAACAGTCTGGCCTAACTTTTATTAACAAAAAATGTCTGGCTCCTCTGCTATTGATGGTCAAAGTTCTTCAAACAGTTTATCTTTTTTGAAATATCGGGAGAATGGTATGATGGATTTTAGTGAAACTCGCTGTGAATTTGTTCTTATGTAAGGCTCATATTTTGATGAAACACCTGAGTTCATACGCTTTGGGCAAGTGGTGAATTCTTGAGTATCGTGGTACAAAAACTATCAGAACTTTTATTTGGTGGATGGAATCAACTTATTTTTTATTTTTTTTTAGTTGATGCCCTAACCCTTTACTCTCATTTTTGTGCTCTTTATAAAATCATGAAGCATTCATAGTTTTTGCGTAAAAAAATTATTTCTGTTTTCTTGCCATTTAACAATATTAGACATTAACTGCAAATATCGTGATAAGCGAGGCATAAATTAATTATCAATCAATTTCACAAATTCGTTTCGCAAGGCCTTTTCTAATGAAGAAATGGTCAAAGCATTAGGGTTTTGCGAAGATAACTTGCGTGAGAGCGTACGCGTTTACGCGGCGCGATTCCTAAATCTATATAGGCTACCAATAGGCTACCAATCAAACATGGGACCATTTCAAAAGAATGCTTAATAACAAAGTGGAAGTTAGGTTTTTAACTGTTAATATCTTCTATAAATTTTCGACAAACATTTTTTTCGTATTCTCCAAGTGACCCCTTTTTACACGTTAAAAGGACTGATGCCAATTTTGAATCACCCTGTATGAGTCCATTAATTTATATAATAGTATAAACTTTACCAACGCATCAGGGGCGCCACTTTTTTTGGAAATGGGTGTATGTTGTTTATTTTACTCTACTACTAGGCAATTTACCCGTTCATCATGAAGGGGGTCCCCGATTGCGAATAAACGCTCATCGGTCGCTCAATCGTTCATTGTTTCTTTATAAATTCTTTTGATGGGCAGGGCTGGTTATGAAACCACAATCTTACAAGGTACAAGTCTGTAGGTCTATTTGCACGACCCTCACGCGGTTGTGTACCTTGCTATTGTAATTCACTTTAACGGATCCGCATGCGCTGAATTAGTCTGGAGAATTGAGACAGTCGAAACTGGCCTTTTGAGCCTTAAATACTATACCCTTATAATGTTTTAGACCTGGAGGCCGAATTCACTCCTGCTGGCTGGGAGATGTAGTCGCAGAAATGGGTTGTCAATGGATTCACGGTGCTTGTGTCAACAATCCTGTCTACACTCTTGCTGCTCAAGAAGGATTACTGAAATCTCCTTTGAAAAGAACAGATTTCTCAAAAGGGTAATAACGTCAGGTGCTTAATAATGTGAAGTGAATGTATGATCAAAGTATCCAAAGTGGCAAAAAAGAAATGCAAAATGAGAAAATGGGGTGATAGTATGGACCAAAAGAAACAAAAAGTCTTCATTAGTCAGCAAATTGGTCTACAAAGTAGAGTTTCCGATCTCCTATAGAAGTTCATTCGTTTTCCAAAAATACATTTACAGTTAAGCAACAATTTATTAGGTCCTCGATAAGTAACGTCTTGCCATTTTGCCATTTTCTAGCAGGTTCGATATATCTGTCTGGAGAATGTTTGAACTCTTTTGAAAAACTCCTCATTTACTCGTTTTTATCCACATGTCTTATTAATTCAAAGCTTGTCTTTCTGGAGGCTATTTATAATAGCTATTAGTATACTTTCTATATGAACGCAAGCTACTAGTAAACTTAGAAAGTTTACTATTGACTACAGGGTGATTCAAAATTGGCGTCATTCCTCTGGGGGTGTTGTCTGGCGGTCTTTTAAGAGAAGAGGAAAAATGGTAAAAAAAAATTAATTGTTATTAAAAACTTATAAAAAACAGAAGGATGGCAAGAATGTTTTTCAAGGTAATCTGCCTCATTAAAATTACGTAACATTGCTGTGGCGAACGTGATCGCAGCAGCATCGTCTTTTTTCCGTGCAAAAAATTGCTAACACCTGTGGTAGCATTCGAAAAATAGAAAAGTTTGGAGGTAGCTTGGAACCTGAGAGATCCAAAAGAAGCGTTTTTCTGAGATCTCCGAAGATCGCAGAAAAGCGTTTTAAAACGTATAACGATTTAAAGAATAATTCACACGAAACCATGCTGACCTTGACAGATTCAGCAAGAGAACGTAAGGAAAGAATGCCAAAATTTATAGCACAACTGATAAAGGACCGTTTATCGTTTTTATAGAATCAATCGAAAAATCAGGCAATAATCCTGGGTTTTTCAGTCAATTTTATTGTCACTAATTATGGTGTTATGTGATGAGCCCTGCGTTTCGTCCCGGGTCTACCTATTGGACTCGTCAGTAAGGCTTTAGGTAGACCCTGCCTTATACGCCAGACATCGGTTCTACGTGTTCGGACGTAAATGAACCGTGCCGGTATAGATCTTCTGCGGTGAGATATTGGCAACCCGTGTTGCCGATTAGCATTAGATTGAAAACCACTCGTTCCATTCTGCTTTTTTTTCTCCCAAGCATCTATATCTTTTTCGTATATTTTTTTTTCCTGACTACTTTTAATTTATTCCAATATATTCCTGGGTTTTTCAGTCAATTTTATTGTCACTAATTATGGTGTTATGTGATGAGCCCTGCGTTTCGTCCCGGGTCTACCTATTGGACTCGTCAGTAAGGCTTTAGGTAGACCCTGCCTTATACGCCAGACATCGGTTCTACGTGTTCGGACGTAAATGAACCGTGCCGGTATAGATCTTCTGCGGTGAGATATTGGCAACCCGTGTTGCCGATTAGCATTAGATTGAAAACCACTCGTTCCATTCTGCTTTTTTTCTCCCAAGCATCTATATCTTTTTCGTATATTTTTTTTTCCTGACTGTACTTTTAATTTATTCCAATATATTCCTGGGTTTTTCAGTCAATTTTATTGTCACTAATTATGGTGTTATGTGATGAGCCCTGCGTTTCGTCCCGGGTCTACCTATTGGACTCGTCAGTAAGGCTTTAGGTAGACCCTGCCTTATACGCCAGACATCGGTTCTACGTGTTCGGACGTAAATGAACCGTGCCGGTATAGATCTTCTGCGGTGAGATATTGGCAACCCGTGTTGCCGATTAGCATTAGATTGAAAACCACTCGTTCCATTCTGCTTTTTTTCTCCTTACTGACGAGTCCAATAGGTAGACCCGGGACGAAACGCAGGGCTCATCACATAACATTTAGGGGGGTAATACTGCCCAAAAAAATTGATTTTTACAGATTAAAAAAGAATGTGCTACCATATGTAGCCCCGGTTACACAATGCTTCAATTGCCTCCTTTATGGACACACCAAAAAATTATGTAAAAATAAAAAATGTTTCAATTGTGGGGAAGAGGACATGCACTCTAGTACCACTAATGAACAGTCAGTCAATAGCTTACTCATGCATGACAAAATGTATTCACTGTAAAAGCAACGAACATAGAAGCTGCTCAAAGACCTGTCCAGTGTTCAATCGTCAGAGGGACATAAAAAGATTGATCGCATATGAAAATATCACATTCTTTGATGCTAGTAAAATGTGTCCAAAATCGTTTGTTACAGAGGAATATACTTTACATCCACAAGACTACCCGAACTTGCCCAATTGTTCGTTTGATCATTTAGATACTAACGAAATCACTTCTTCTCAAAGAAGAAGCATTAATTTCAAAGAAACCCCAATTTCAGCCAAGTTCTTTCTTCCAACAATTTCAAAAAACACACACAAAAGGGATTTGATAGGGTTGCTCATAATAAAGCATTATACTTCCCTAACTCCCGCCCACCTTATATACAGAACAATAAGGCTGAAATGCACAACCAACTTCACAACACACCCCAGTTCAAACCCAACAAACAATAAAACAGTTAGTACCGATAACACTTCGCCTTCCAGTGCCCCTATCACTATTTTGCAAACCCTGGAAACAGTATTAAAATAAACCCGCAAAAAATAATAGAGCTCATAAGATATTTAAGTGACCAAAATCCATAAAACCACAAAGGAACACCCTCCTTCTTTCTCTTTTTTCTTTTCGCTCGTAACTTAAGGAATTTCAAAATACTACATTGGAACATTAGAATCATTATGACAAATAAAGGAGATCTTATCAAACTAATAGAAGATTATCAATATAATCTTACTTAATGAAACATGGCTTAAAGCCAATCAAAAAATTGTTTGGAAATCATATAAAATCATTAGGCAAGATCGCAATGACGGTTATGGTGGACTGGCTGCATGCATCAAAAATTACCTAAAATTTACACTGATAAAAAATAATCGGTAAAAGACCATTTTCAATTCATCATCATTAAAATCGCTAATATCAACATAATTAATGTTTACTGACCTCCTCAAACTAAACTCGAAAAGACCAAACTTAATAACATAATTGACAATTTACAAGGACCATGCTTACTCATGGGCGACATAAACGCCTTACACCGTTCACTAGGTGGATCTACTACAAATCAAACGGCAAGAATTTAGAAGAATTCCTTTCAGAAAATAATCTAATTTTAATCGGCAATGGAATACTAACCAAATTTCATTCCAACACCCAAAACCCCCTAGACATTGCAATTATAGATCCCAGATTGGCTCCCAACTCTAGATGGAGTGTCCTTCCAGACTGCGCAAACAGTGATCACTTCCCCACCCTATTTCAACTAAACACCACTGGACAAATTGATAAATTTACCTTTAAACCTTACCAGGTACGAAACTTTAGAAAAACCGACTGGATTGGTTTCTATGCATCCAGAATTTTGCAATCTTTAAAATTAACTGGAAAAGAGATTGACTTTCCAAAATGTATGCATAAAATCAATTCCTCAGCATCAAAAACAGTGCCTCTCAAGACAATTAATAGCAATAAAACCAAACTAACAAACCCTTGGTGGGACGAAGAATGCTCACTCTTGGTCAACACCAGAAAAGTAACTTTACGACGATTTAGAAATAACCCAACTCTAGATAACTTTATACAGGCTAAAAAGATGATAGCCACAACAAAAAAGCTCTCAAATTCAAAAAGAAAAATAAATTCGTGGAATTCTGTGGCTCCCTAATTAGGAATTCCTATATGAGCTATGTCTGGAAAAAGGCCAAAGCCTTCTATGGATCCCTTTCAGCATAAAAAAACCAATACTTATCAGATATTCTACGCCAATTATTACTTAATAGCATTAAAACTATTGATCTAGGTCTAAAAAAAGGGAAGCTTCTCAAAACCAAAATTTGATTTATTCTACCGCCTCGTATAGAAATTCACATATTACCTTCGTCTTCACGGACGCGTCAAATCGAAATTCAAGAGTCGGGTTTGGAATGCACATACCAAAAATTAAATATGATTTTTCATCCAGACTTCCAAATAACCTGTCCATCTGTACAGAAGAAATAAGGGCCATATACAAAACCATTAAAGTTATCTTAAAAAAAGGCATAAAAAACGTTATCATTTTTTCGGACTCTCAGAGTGTCATTGGCAAAATTAAAAAGACCCAAGTACACCCTCACATAGATTACAATTAGACAATTAGATTTTATGCATTGATGGCTTCTGGTTTTGTCTTTTTCCAGTAGTATATTTTCTACGGGAAGCCTAGTTACCTACTATCCCATAGCCAATAGCCAATTTCACACTCGTAGTCCTGGTGCTCGAGCGCCGAGTGCTTCTCGCGTCGGTTGGCTTCAAAAAATTTATTCTCGTACTTTGATCCATGAAAAGTTTTCTAGGGATATAATTACACGCAGTATCCCTCTTTTTTCCGCGCTGCAGTTACACAACCGCTTTCAGCTGATACAGCTACGATTGTAAATACGTATGATAGCACCGACGATCTCTATATAAGGTCCGCTGTTATCTTCTAATGGCAATGCTGCTGCCCATCGCTAATTTGCTTTATTATTTGTCCCATAAAGCTGCGCGGCCACTTCTGCCAGATCCGCCGATCCACTGTCTGTCGTTTTCGCCTTTACTGCCATTGTGGTCTTCGCCCGTATCCCTGTGCATGGGTGAAGCGTTATACCCCGCTACACTCGGTCCACAGCAGAAATTGGCCACCAGCTCGTTAAAACGATCCGGGCTCACCCCAGCGGCGTGAACGGTGCCATGAATTACCTAAGTGGAGTTCAGATATGTATCTGGTTTCCCTTAGGCCGAGTTAATGCTCGTGTGTGATTCCACAAGCAAAGGCCGCCAAGCTATAAAAGGCTAAAAAACAACAAGACGGCGGGCCGCGATGGCATTCCAGCAGAGTGTTTCAAAAAAGCGGAAAATCAATTGACGCAATACATGCACCGTCTGACAGTTTGTATACGAGAGAAGAAAGTGATCCCAGGGGAATGGAAGGAAGGGGTCATTATCACACTGCACAAGAAAGGGGACAAAATTACGTGCAGCAACTATCGAGGTATAGCTCTGCTGAACATCGCATAAAAAATCGTCTCAAATATCCTCATGCAACGTATATCTCGCTACGCAGAAGAATTTGTAGGTGAATACCAATGCGGTTTAAGAGGCGACAGATCCGCGACAGACCAGCTTTTTACCGTCCGACAGCTTTTGGAAAAGTGCTGGGAATTTGACAGAGACCTCCATAACCTCTTCGTCGACTTGAAACCAGCATATCACAGCATCATTAGAGTGACGCTATGGGAGACAATGATAGAGAATGGAATACCCAGCAAACTAGTACGTATGACCAAGAAATGTATAGAGGGCTCCCGAAGCTGCATCAAGGTAGAACGATAGTACAGTGACTCGTTTTATATCAACGCTGGTCTAAAACAGGGAGACGCGCTGTCCCGATTCTCTTCAATATTACTCTGGAGAATGCCGCAAGAACAGTAATGACAAGAACGAATATATTTGAGCCTTGCGGTCCAAAAGTGTCTGCAAAAAGTCCATGAAGTCTGTTACTTGCATACGCGGACGATATTGATGTGGTCGAAAGTAGTACATAGAACGTAAAGAAAAATTTTATGCTCTTTGAAAGTGAAGCCAATAAGACAGGACACCGGGTGAACGAACAGAAAACAAAATATATGCTTGTCACAAGAAACACCCCCACGCGTCCGCAGACTACAAAATCTGACGATGAACAAATACAACTTCGAAAATGTCCAAGCATTGAAATAAATGGGGCCAACGATAACAGCAGATAACAACACATATGACGAGCTAAAACATCGTATCACCCAAATAAACAAATGTTACTTCGCACCGCAAGCTTTATTAAAGTCTAAAAGCCTCAGTAGAAAATAAAAAATCACTCGACAGGGTGATTCAAAAGTGGCGTCAATCCTTTTAAGGGGTTATAGGGGCGTAGTGGAGAGTACGAGAAAAATATTGAAAAATTTCATGTCGAAAATTTCTAGAATATATTAACAGTTGAAAATCGAATATCAACTTTGTTTTTAAGTATTATTTTGAAATGATCCCATGTTTGATTGGTGGCCTATTGGAATATTTAACCATTCGAAAACGGAAATTACGATCTTTGCTTCAAATTATGAACATTTTTGATATTGAAAACTACTCTTCGACAAATGTTTAATGCAAAGTCAAAGCGGCAATAATGTTTTTTTTTTTCATTATCAGGTGGTTACAGGTCGATAGCCTTTGTCAATAATCTGTATATTTTCCTGACTGTATTTCAAATTCAAATTAAAATTATATTGCTGGGTTCCAGTCAATTTTATTGTTTATTATTTTATTACAAATACTTTTCGGTGTCTTTAATAAAATTGACTGGACTCCAGGAATTTCATTTTAATGTGTCAATAATAACATGCTTTTGTCAAACTGTGACTTACTTTGAAGCTCCTTTCACAAAATGTACACGAACATCGAATTTGCGGATATGCGATTAGTTTTGGGGAAATGCCACAGTAACATAGTAGAAGCTGGAAGAATTTACACACAATTACAATAGAGCTGCTCGGGTACAGTACTGCAGCCTGCAGGGTACAGGTACGGTCCGAATACCGGTACAAATTGAACAGGCGTTAATTAACAGAATACGAGAATGCTCAAAATGTGAGCACAGACCGCTGCGAGGAGTGTACAATAAAGTGATTGGAGTAGAAACATATTTGGGGTTAAACGGGCAGACCTTTGAACACCTTTTGTGATTGAACAACTTAATTGTATGTTATTTAATTAATTCAGTCCAATTACAAAACGATATTTAATTAATATTGATCATTGATACATAACCTTCCACAGAAGGTTTTTGATGACTTATGTGGCGGATTTAGGTATATCACTCATCTGCCCCAAAACGGTTGGCAGCACTGACGGCAAAGTGACAATGTTATCCTAACCTCAAAATATTTCATTGTACTTTCACTTTTTCTGTTTTCTGTTTTCCCATGGTTACTACAGTTGTTAATAATTAAGAAGCAACAGGTATTTACGTAATGTTAATTAGGCATATTACCTTGAAAAACATTGTTGCCATACTTCTGATCTAGATTTTTGCAAATATCTTAGTTTTGAATAAAAATAATTTTTTTTTACTATTTTTCCTGTACTCCTAAAACACCCCCGGACAACACCGTCAGAGGAATGACGCCAATTTTGAATCACCCTGTTTACAAGACCATCATAAGACCGATTATAACATACGCAGGCGAAACGTGGACCATGACCGTAAATGACAAAGAAGTACTAAAACGGTTATGAAAAAAATGATAGATGAATAAATATGAAAAATCCGAAAGACACGTCCATTTTATTTGTAAGAGGGACACTTTAAATTAATATTTTTAGCCCCTTGTTTCAACCCCCTAGGGGAAGATGTCACTCGTAGAATTTTAAATGGGAATGGGGGTCAAGTTCAAAGGGGTCTTGAAGGGCCTTCAATTCTCTTTTTAGTGGAATCCTACTTTGTTGCTTTTTGTCCAGAGGTTTCCGACTAATCGCGTTTCTTTCCCGCATTGCGATGTTGGTTTCCAGGTTAGTGTTTACACAAAAACTATTGCATTGGCTCTCCTTGCAGTACAAATGATTAAACGAGTAGATGACACCGTTAAAATCGTTGAAGAACAGAAAGAAAATCTAGTTTAAACAATTGCTATCTCATTTATTGATTATTTTACTTCGACTAAAATAACTTTTTATTTACGGAAGGGAAATATCTACAATAAAACACATGGGACCTATTTACGCACTATCTTATCAGTTGTTCAAAATGTTGTCCATTTTCCTGTAAAAAATAATAAAGTCTGTTTTCGAACTGCTCCATAACATTTCGAAAAACTTCACCGGCAATTGACCGGCATTCTGCTGCAATTCGCCTTTTAAGATTAAATCCATTTAACAATGGACTTTAGATGATGTGTTGGCATTGTTGATGAATTCTTGTAGCTGTAGTTGATGTGGTTGGTGTTGTTGTTGCAGGTGTAATGGATGTAACGTGCGCAATTGGCTGCTTGAGAGCTAGTCTTTCCTCATCCTGTGTAGGGGCTGTGGGTGTGGAAATTTTGAAGTTTTGTTTCCTACCCCGTTTTTTACTGTTTGGCTTCACGAAGTCATCGTCCTGGGAACCCAAATCCGACTCGGACTGCCAACTCATCCGATACATTTGAGAATGACCCTGTATTTACACCAGTGAAACGCTTGCTATTGATGTCCGATCGCGACCCTATTGAGTCATTTTATCAAATATTTAAAAAAATGCAGGAGTCTAACTCAGGAGATCGTGCAGGTCATAATACAGGTCCTTACTCTTAAAATATCCGCATATTTGTTTCCAGGTGATTCTCTATTTATGCTAGAATTCCTTCTTTGGCTCTGTCAACTTTGGCCTTTCGGGTAAATAACATTGTTTGCTGAATAAAACGGCATTATGCAATTTTTGACGAATTCTTCCCACCATGCCTTTGAAAGAACAACATTCCGTATCTTCGAAACATTTATTTTGTGGACCCATGTTTACAACGACTTTTTGTCTATTTCGGTTCATGCATTTAATTATTTTATGTCTTTTTAACACCCTGCTTAATATTAGGTTGTATTTAACAAGTGATGGTCGAGCAATTGACCACACAACCGCTATGATGGCATATCATGTTTTCGGTCAGATTAAACGAGAAGCTGCAAGTCTATTTACAATGGGATGTGGCAAGGAACATGGGTCTTTATTAAACTTTTTTAGTAATATGCAAAATGTATTCTAAGCACTTTGGAATCTAATTAAATGTACTGGCAGGTTTGAGAATACAACAGGAATTACAGAAATTTCCAGAAGACCAAAGGTACGAAGTCTCTAGGCTTATGTACGGTCTGTCTCAACGAGTACGATTCCTAACCGGAGATGATCTGAGTAAAGTTAGTGCAGATAATTTTGGCAGCTATATAGCAATGCCTGGTGGAAGTGTACAGATTCCTTTGGGTTTTGTAGGTGAGTGCTCCAAAGTATTGTTTCATTCGATTGACTCTTAACAAAAGAGCACTTATATTTTTATGTTGCCGCTTTACAGGGTGTACCAAATTAATTCCGCACCATTAGTGACTTTGTTATGATGACTAGTGACTAAACGGATTTTATGTTGAAAATGTCTTAAAACGACAAACTGAACGATGAAAGAAAATAATATTTAATAATTCAAAATAAAATGTTTACAGAAGGTGTTCAAAAATACCACCTCCTGATTAATACTTCACAAAATATCGACGTATTAACGGTAAAATTTCCCTCATATATAATATTTCCTGCCTCTCTGCTAAATTAACTTCGTCAAAAATATTTTCAAAAATGGGTCTTAGAAACTCGTTAACCTCACTATTTTCGCACCTATTATGCCACACCATACGTTATCGCTAAACTGTTTCCTTGGGTGACTCGGGCAGATTGAAAATAATTTTTCCTTGATCCAATATTGAACATTTTTCATTTTAAACATGTCTAGTTGGACAAGTTTGCCTCATCACTCCACAAAATTCGTCGTTTAGGCAGAAAGGGCAGAAATGCCGATAGGTCGATAGCCTTTTCTAAGAAGTAAAGATGTTTACTACCACTACTACTACTATTCAATTTCAAAAGTTATAGATTTTAACGACTAATTTATTTTAAGATAATATCAATTGATACAGGGTGTCTCAAATTCAAGTGGCAGACCAAGCTTACATTTTTTTAAATTCATTCCAATGTATTCCTGGGTTTTCAGTCAATTTTATTGTCACTAATTATGGTGTTATGTGATGAGCCCTGCGTTTCGTCCCGGGTCTACCTATTGGACTCGTCAGTAAGGCTTAGGTAGACCCTGCCTTACTTAGTTTTTTTAAATAGAATGCCGTTCTTGTTATTGCATATTCGAATTATACGTACAATTCTGGGCCTATTCGATATAAATCTTCTATATTGATTTTCAACTGTTTTTGAGTTAATAGTCAATATTGATTGAACTTTGCCACCTCGTTTTTACATTTACTTTGGAATTTAGAGAAAATTATTAAATACAAAAGCTGTAGATTTTAGCGTTTAGTTTATTTTTAGATAATGTCAATTGATACAGGCTGTCTCAAATTTTAATGGCAGATAAAACTTAAATTTTTTAAAATGGAATGCCGTAGTTTTTATTGCGCATTCGAAATATTCGCAAAATTCTAGGCCAGAAAATATCAGACGATATTTATCACCCTCAAGATATGTCCCAAATATGCTGTCTTTCGACATTTTATGGTCGCTAATAGTTGCCTTTCAAATTGCTTGAAATTCAACTTGTCATTGCAAAACAACGGTTTTATTTTATTAAAGTTTGATCGAGCATTCTCTATTCGGACTTTTATCTCGCAGTCCGAATTCAGATCTTCTGCAATGAAACTTCCAATGTACTTCAATTTTGACACACCTTCAATTTGATTTCTCTTGAGTTCTAGAGTAGCTCCTTGGTGTTATCGGCTAATAATCATGACTTTAGTGTGGCAATATTGATTTTAAAAACTGGTCGTTCCCCTACTTCACCGATTACGTTTATTAGTAATTGTAACCCTCAATTGTGTTCGCAAGAATCACTGTATCGTCCGCATATCTGACTGTAGTTATGGCTCTCCATTTATTTTGATACCAAGGCGACAATATGCAGCTCTGTCTTACATCTCGTTGTATTTCAACATTGTCTATTTTGATATTGACTACGGCAAAATTTTTAATAATGCTTTTTAATATTTTATGGCTTTTTGGTCTCCTTTCTTATGATCTCCCGTAATTTTTTAAATTTGTTGAGTTTGTTCTTCGTCAATTTTCGCTGTCCGTGAGGGCTGGAATGTGATCTGTCATCCATTTGCTTTTAGGTGTGACGGTTTCTCGGAGATGTGCTTTGTATGCGTTTACAATAATATGTTTGATGTTATTCCATAGGGTATCTTCAAGATGGCTGTCCTGCAGACTTGCTTGTTGTTTATTTCTTCGCCGGCAATAAGTCTGATACCCGGTTTACTTAGTCTCGTTACATCCATTGCTAAGTGTGTTTGTTTATTAGCTTTCAAGTTTAGCGGCAATTGGCCTACAAGAGAATTATGGTCCGAACCAATGTCAGCCCTAGGGTAGATTCTGTGGTTCTTCAAAGTGTTTGCAGTGAAATTAATCAGTTAGTACAATTTTTCCACTTTCATATCATATTTTTTCTTTGCAGTTGGGGCATAAACTTGAATACGGTTGATAGGGAACGGTTCTCATTTCATTTATAGTAATTCATTCCAATGTATTCCTGGGTTTCAGTCAATTTTATTGTTTATTATTTAAAATGTTACAAATACGTTTCGGTGTCTTTATCCACCATCATCAGTTTGTCTAAAATATATATTTACAGTTATCATCAAATTAAATAGAAAACTTTCACCAAAATTCACATATTAAAATACAAATCACACACATATTAAAAAGTACATCCAGAACATTGGTTTTCAGGTGATGAGTCAGGACAAACATGTCTGGGAGAGGGACAAACAAGTTGCGCAATCAAGTGCCTATAAATAATCTGTCATCAACTTCTTTGAACACGGAATAACAACGGATATACAGGGAAAAAAAGAAAAAAGTGCGTTTTATAAAATCCTTTATATCGTGTTTATTATAAAAGATACAATAACGAAATTTTCAGGGTGGGGGTTAGAAATGATCGTGAATTTGAAAATAAAGTAAAAAATAATCTAGGCCCACTATGTTCAATGAGGCCGAAGTCAACTTTTGTTTTTCTTATGGGTGCCATATTGAATTTCTGCATTTTTAAATTCCCCTTTAAATATGCTCTTCACCCATGTATAACATGTTTATGTTCGGTCAAGATAAATAATTAAAATTAACAAAAATAAGATTTAATGGTAGTAGGCATTGATATATCTATTAATTATTACTTTAAATTATTATTGATCATACATCGAACACTGCAAAAGAACAAGTAACATTTTAGGATTAAAGTAAGTGTTCAAATAAGCCACCGTTTTCTCGCACGCACAACATACATCGTCTCATTACTGCTTCATTGGATTTTCTGATCATTTCTGGGGTAATTCTGTTAACAGCTTCTATAACAGCGTGTCTCAGCTCCTCTTCGGTTTCGTATGACCTACAGTATACCACATTTTTGAGGAAACCCCATGCAAAAAAATCAAGCGGTGTTATGTCAGGGGATCTCGCAGGCCATCTTACTGGTCCCAGGTTGCCTATCGACTTGTTGGGAAATTCGTGATTTAAAAATTCTGTGATAATACGTCCATTATGTGGCGGCGCTCTGTCTTGTTGGAAATACAAGTTTTGCAGGGTAGCTACTGGAACATCCATAAGTGCTTCCGCTACGTTAGTGTGTAAGAGGTTCAAATATCTCTCGGAATTTAAGTTCTCATTTAAAAAAAAATGGTTCAATCACGTGGGTACCCACAATACCTAACCAGACGTTAAATCCAAACCCAACTTGGTGCCTAACTTGACGAACTAGCCGTGGATTTTCATCTGACCAAAAAACGGTATTTTTACGATTAAATAGTCCACATTTAGTAAATTGGCTCTCATCTGACCAAAGGACTTTTAAGGAAAAGTTTGGTATCTCGTTGTTTCTTTGAATAAACCACTGACAAAATGCCATTCTTCTAATCGCATCGCCATTGTGGAGTCCCTGGCAGGGCCGTTCACGATAGGGGTGATATTTATGACGCTTTAAAATATTATTCGCCGTTGACCACGCAACACCTGTTGTGGCTTCAATTTGACGCAAAGACGTTCGAGGTGTCTCAACCACGCTTTGCATTACCAAATTTTCTTTATTTTCGTCTGGAAGTTTGTTTTTCTTTACCTTAGCAAAACTCCCGTAAGCTACAAGGTTGTCTTTCAGACGCCTAAACATAGTTCTACCAGGTTGTCGCCTTTCTGGATATTTATTTAAAAACACATTTCTTCAGCTTTCGCTTCATTTCGACGACAGAGAAAAAAACACTCCAACATATCGTATTTTTCATAATTTGAAAAGTGATTCATTTTGAAACACACAATTAATTACAAACACTTGACACTGACAATAAATTCTACTTTGACAGTTACCTAGGTAATTAAAACAGACAACGAACGTCAGTATGGGGAAATTGAAGAGAAATATCAATGCCTACTACAATAAAATCTTAATTTTGTTAATTTTTATTATTTATCTTGACCGAACATAAACATGTTATACATGGTTGAAGAGGATATTTAAAGGGGAATTTAAAAATGCAGAAATTCAATATGGCGCCCATAAGAAAAACAAAAGTTGACTTCGGCCTCATTGAACATAATGGGCCTAGATTATTTTTTACTTTATTTTCAAAATCACGATCATTTCTAACCCCCACCCTGAAAATTTCGTTATTGTATCTTTTATAATAAACACGATATAAAGGATTTTATAAAACGCACTTTTTTCTTTTTTTCCCTGTATTTCCGTTGCTATTCCGAGTTCAAAGAAGTTGATGACAGATTATTTATAGGCACTTGATTGCGCAACTTTTTCCCCATTTGGTCCACCCTGTAACTCTAACGGTTTCCAATATCCCCATGTACATCATTTTAAACTGGACACACTGTATAGTTGCTACCCACTTCTCATTTGACTGGTCACTGAATTTTCCATATTTTATTCGATATCAAGCGAGCGAAACAAAAAAAAACTGTTTATCTTTCGTCTTTTCTTTGCATTCTAGGAATTGCTTGGCAATTCTTCAATGTCAGATGTTTACGTTTCATTTACCTGGTCCAATCAGTTCATACATGCGATCATCTAATTAGCGTATGATACACAGAGCTAAGATTGTCTGTATCTGATCTGAAATTTATTGCATTCTGATGTTTCTTAATTTGTATCATTTCATGGATTCTTCTCTTATTATAGTTGTCCCCATTGATCAATATTTGTGTGTTATCGAAATCAAAATCATGCAACTTTTGTTGTGCATGTTGTGCTAATGCTGTTGCATTTTCGTTAACCTTTCTTAAGCTATACTTATGTTCGTATATTCTTTTCTTTAAATATTGCCCTGTTTGTCCTATGTATGTGTTGTCACAGTTCAAATAGTCAATCTTGTATATTACGTTAGGTGTGTCCAACTTATCGCTTCTAGGCTTAAATTTTGTAAAACACTCTTTTGCCAAGTTGTTTTTAGTTTTTTCCGCTATAGTAATATTATGCGGTTTTAAAACATTTTTTATTTTTGTGTTGATTTCTGGTCTCTTTGTGTCCATATCATGACTCATCACCTGAAAACCAATGTTCTGGATGTACTTTTTAATATGTGTGTGATTTGTATTTTAATATGTGAATTTTGGTGAAAGTTTTCTATTTAATTTGATGATAACTGTAAATATATATTTTAGACAAACTGATGATGGTGGATAAAGACACCGAAACGTTTTTGTAACATTTTAAATAATAAACAATAAAATTGACTGAAACCCAGAAATACATTGGAATGAATTAAAGTACAGTCAGGAAAATATACGAAATTTATAGTAATCCCAAATGGTTGGATATTGGTATAAAATTCCTGATATAATTTGTGTATTCCGATCAAACAAAGATGCCAACTCCCCCTTTATGATTTGGGCTGGTGTCATTACTACCTGAGTAATATAATGTACCGTGCTCGTGCTGGCATGATCGCGAACCTGACCAACGGTGTTCGCTTATATCCACAATATGTATGCTGCTTCCTTTTATTTCCTGAACCAAATTATCGAGCTTTCCAGCATGGAATACTGTTCTCATGTTCCATGCGCAGATGCGCAATTCTGATTTCACTATTTTGAGCCGGGGGATTCTCAGTACCCCTTGATCATTTCAGGGTTGTCCGGGACTAGAAGCCGTCTTGTTTGAAACCATATATCGTCACTCTGTCAAGCATGAGAATAATGTTTCGGCCTACAGGATATCCCTGCGACACCAGTTCTTCATCTTCAGCAGCTGGAGATCAGTGGAAATTTTTTCCCTAAATCCAAACCACTTTTTACAAAAAACTTTACTTTAAACCACAAATTATAACCGCATAGTCAAGGCCACGTGCGTCTAAGAGTATGCAGTGCAAAGCTTTATTACTCAGTTTTATGAAATGAATAATTTGGAAATGCTTTAAACCTGAAAAATATATCATCCTGCTTTGAACAGATCAAGCTTTAGTTCTCTTTTCGCTTCTCTTTATCTCTGATATCTGATATATAACCAGCGCCAGCTTCCTATCGTAATATTGCGTTTTTTATAATGTACTTGAGTGCTTGAAGGTCTATATTTACAAAGCTATCTTGTATATACATGGCGCTCATATTGCTTCAAACTACAGTTTACTAAACTGAAAAGTACCTCAAGGGTTAATCGAACTTAAAATAATTAAGTTCCTGTATTGTAGGTGTATTATCTCCGTTGCTAAAAGAACTTCCAGATTGCAGTGTGAAATTTGGAAAGCCCGTGGGACTGATCAGATGGGGTGCAGTACAAGGAAGAAAAAAAGGTGGTCCAAGAGCTATCGTTCAATGTTGCGATGGAGAAGAGTACTGCGCAGATTATGTAGTAATCACAGTATCCTTGGGAGTTCTTAAAGAACACGCGGAAAAGATGTTTTGTCCCGCATTGCCTTCTAACAAAATGGAGGCCATCAATAGCTTAGGTAATAAATCAACAATTCAAGCTTTACATTTTCTAATTCCCACACGATTAAAACACGCTTATGATAAACTAAAATTGAATAGTATGTAATGTCTGAAACCAGCGCTCGGTTGTAATTTCATAATTTTTTCCAAACGCGGTGCTTGAAATGCAAGAAGAAAAAAACTAAAGCTGACGGTCTAGATCCAATGATCGATTTACCATTAGATATAATTGCAAGTTAACTATTATTAATTAAAAACTCTCGAAACCAAAACCTCTTACAAAAACGTATAGTAAAATAAACTAGCGTGTTTGGTGGGCAATTGTGCATAATACTAGCTTACCCTAGCTTACACCAGCTAATTAATTTCTTAAGTGATCGCATATTTCCCATCAGTACTTAACAGAATCATGCAATAACCTTTAAATATAACCCTTTAAAGCTAATACTTTCCAGTTTTGTGGTTTAAATGGGTGAAATAAATGTTGCTTACTGAAAAGCAAAAAAACTTTTTTTTCTAAACTAAATTTGTATATTCTGTTAACAAACATTCTTTGTACAAAGACAGGTTACAACAGACTGTGTTCCAACACAGGTGTTACCTTATGTGTTTTAAACGGAATATGCTGCTGCTTCACTTGCAAGCTCGGAACTCGGCAATTTCGAATCCTTCGAACTGTTCCAACCTACATTCAATTCACGTACAACATAACATGTCTTTGTCATATTCATAAGATGTGAAGCTAGCAGAAAGTTGCAGTGCAAAATTTACCACCAAGCTGGTCTGGAATACTTCCATAATATTATATCGAGGTCCACCACTATATCAAATACATGACCATACAATTAGAAGTCGAATTTAGGGAAACCATTAGCTTATTCCGCCATCCAAAAGTGGTTCTTAAAAAAACTAACTATGTTGATACAATATAAGACGAAGGGCCACTTTATTCAAATATCGAAAATATTTAAAAAAATAAAATAATATACAGCCTTTAAAACATTGTTGCTTGCAGTCCTTTGTCATCGCTCATTGGCACTAAATTTGCTTCTGAGGATCATTATCAAAGTTGTGTCTTAAAATTACACATTTTAAAATAAATTCAAGCGATGATCTGCCACCTGATATTGAGAACGAAGCTTTTAATGTTGTTTCGGATCTTGTGTCAGATAAATCACGGGAGAAATACCAAGAAGCTTTTCATCGCTACCCGAAATGGTACAGTAAACGAAAGATACTCAACATAACAAGCGAGAAAGAATTATTAGTATATTTTAACGAATTAAGCAAAAGATATAAGCCCTCATCCCTTTGGTGCTATTACTCCATGTTAAAAACAGAAATTTTAGGTCAATTTCACTTAAGATATTAATAAAACAAGAGCGCGGTAAAAAGATCATTATGACATTTGAAAGAGTGCCAAATCATAGTCATTATATAACAGTTGTAGATGAAATTCATTTTCAATTAAAATTTCAATTTTCTTGACAATATTTGCGGTACTGCTTACATATCGCTAGGCAAGGCCTCCAGCGGAATGATTCCAATTCTTAATCAAACTGTATATATATTCATTGAAATAATTACCTATGGAAACAGAAGTGAAATTCAATTGTGTTTTTTCGTAGGATATTTCGAAAATATCCTACGGCCATACCATACATACCATTTTTACAATGAAACATGACATAGAATACAAATATGTAAATGACATACATACAATAAATAAGCATTGAAGCAGATATTTGAATCACAATTTAACATGGCAATATAATTCCATTTTATAATGCCTATAGGCTATGGAAACATTGATAAAATATTTTTGGACTATGAGAAACCCTTTTGGGTATGGTCGGAGGGTGGAATCAAGTTTGCTTGGTCACCAGACGAGTTGTCCCATCGAAATGATTGGACGAAAGGTAAAAAATTTGCAATTATATGTCTATATACTCAGTTTATCTGGTAATCGTAGGATTAGTATCAATTGAGGAAGTGGAAGGAAGTAAACATGTTCTATGTGCTTATATTTGTGGTCCTGAAGCTGTAGTTATGGAACATTGCTCCGATGAAGAAGTAGCTGAAGGTAGGTCTACTTTTTTTAAACTAACTACTTTTATAAATATCAGTAATGTGGGGAGGAAAATCTCGGTATTGTGTGTCCGTAATTACCCCTGACTCAATCAAAAACATGTAGGTATTGTTAATTCAAGTTATAGAGAAAATAAAATCAATACATGTTTAGACTAACAGAAGTTCACATGTAAATTTAAAAAATATATATTTTTCTAGGTTTGTACTAATATGTAACTTGTATGTCGACCGGTTTTGTAATAGGAACGGTAGGAAGAGTGTTAGAGATTGTGTAAATTTCCAGGACGTCGTGAACCTAATCACCAGACCAATGTAAAATTACTTCTGTACACCAAAGTATACAGCAACGTTGAGAGAACGTCTATAAAGACTTCACGCCGCGCATGCGCATCACTCTAGGGATGTTGCCTGGGGGTGTTTTAGGAGTACAGGAAAAATAGTTTAAAAAAATAATTGTTATTCAAAACTGAGAAATTTGCAAAAAACTATATCCGAAGGACGGCAACAATGTTAATCTGCCTAATGAACATTTCGTAAATACCTTTTGCTTCTTAATTATTGAAAATTGTAGTAACCATGGATAAACACAAAACGAAGAAGAAGAAGAAAGCAATAGAAATATTTTGAGGTTAGGATAACGCTGTCTATTTGCCGTCATTGCTGCCATCCTTTTTGGGTTAGATGAGTGATATACCTAGATCCCCCACATCTGTCAACGAAAACCCCCTGTTGAAGGTTATGTATCAATGATCAATATAGCAAAACACATCCATACACCCTGTATATGGTATGCTATGATAAGTTTAGCGCAGAATGAACAAACAGCTACTCTATTTTTCCATATTGTGAAAGTGAGCATAAAGCGACAAGTGAAAGAAAGCTATGTCCTTCACGACAGATCACAGAGGTTATCGATTGGAAACTACCATATAATCCTGTGAAATGCTATTTGTCTCTGATTCTTAGAGGCTGCTTTGCAAACAAGAGTCGTATTTCCACTGCTTGCAGAGGAAAACTTCTTTAACGATTGTGTTTACATCAAAATTTAGCGGGACATTTGAATTCAGTTTATGACCTCTGCGATTTCGGCTTAAGTTTCAATACTATTTCAAACATTTCATAATGTCCTCTAATTGTGATGTTTATACTAGTGCTTCAATTAGCATCAAAATTAAAGGGCATTCTGAGATGCTTGAAATATTATTGGAACTTTTGATCATTGGATTGGAACAGAGATCGCAGAGATCATAAAGTTAATTCAACTCGCCTGCTCAAGTTTTGTTCGTGTAAAAACAAGGACTAATTGGGAACATAAAGTCCGTGAATTTCTCGTAATCTTAATGAGGCAGATTACCTTGAAATTCTTTGTTGTATAATTTGTGATTTAATTTTTGTAAAATATCTCAGTTTTTGATAAGAATTATATTTTTAACTATTTTTCCTGTATTCCCTCAGTTCCTGACAAACACCCCCGAAGAATGACGCCAATTATGAATTACTCTGTATAATAAATTAATATTCAAATTATCCGTATATGAAAAGTTTCGTAGGTTGACTTTTTAATATATTTTTTAGGAATGACCAAAGTTTTACGACAGTTCACTGGAGATTCATCGCTACCATATCCTTGCACGATTCTTCGTACAAAATGGGCCTCTGATCCGTACTTTTGTGGAGCGTACTCGTTCTTAAATCTTAACTCAAACGTCGGGCATCAGTGTGATCTTAGCTGTCCAGTGCCTGGCTCATGCGACCCAGTTCCCCCAATTCTTCTTTTTGCAGGTGAAGCTACATGCGCAGGTAAGATCAAGTATACAGAGTGATACAAACAAAAAACGATTTTGACTCTCGTATGCAAGTCAAATATACGTATGTACAGCTTGATTATTTGTCGAGGATATCAACTGTTCAAATTTTTTATTATCTGATCCCTAAAATAGTTCAATTTTAGATTTGATTTTAGAAATTTTTATAGAATGGTTAAATATTACAATCCCAGAATTAGCCGTTTTCTTGTTCAAAATTTTTAGGTTACCAATCGACTGTTCATGGCTCAAGAATTAGTGGAATTCGCGAAGCAGAAAGAATAGTTCAATTGACCAAGCAATTTGGTGGACCACCACCAAAGCTATGAAAATGCTCAATACACCGTTAGTTTTTACCACTATACACCAATAGTTAAAATATATTTAAATACTTTAGATTATATATGTCCTGAAAACTGTTTGACTAATAAAATACGTATTATAAAGCGTTTTGTGGGAAGGTCAGGAACCGGTTAGGAAGGTTAGCAAACAGGTTATTTGTTAATTCCAATGCATTCCTGGGTTTCAGTCAATTGTACTGTTTATTATTCAAAATGTTACAAATACGTTTCGGTGTCTTTCTCCACCATCATCAGTTTGTCTAAAATATATATTTACAATCATCATCAATTCAAATAAAAAACTCTCACTAAAATTCACACATTAAAATACAATTACATACATATTAAAAAGTACATTAAGAACATTGGTTTTCAGGTGATGAGTCAGGACAAACATATCCGGGAAAAGACTAGAATCTATTGTAAAGAGATTCAAACTTTAATTTCAACTTACGGGTATAGTTCTTAACATCCCAACATTCAACTGGTCACTGAATTTTCCATATTTTATTCGATATCAAGCGAGCGAAACAAAAAAACTGTTTATCTTTCGTTTTTTCTTTGCGTTTTAGGAATGCTTGGCAATTCTTCAATATCAGATGTTTACATTTCATTTACCTGGTCCAATCAGTTCATTCATGCGATCATCTAATTAGCGTATGATACACAGAGCTAAGATTGTCTGTATCTGATCTGAAATTTATTGCATTCTGACGTTTCTTAATTTGTATCATTTCATGGATTCTTCTCTTATTATAGTTGTCCTCATTGATTAATATTTGTGTGTTATCGAAATCAAAATCATGCAACTTTTGTTGTGCATGTTGTGCTAATGCTGTTGCATTTTCGTTAACCTTTCTTAAGCTATACTTATGTTCGTATATTCTTTTCTTTAAATATTGCCCTGTTTGTCCTAAGTATGTTATTTGTTAAGCTTGAGGATTTCCAAATAGGCTCTTCTTAATTCCATACTATACAGGGTGTCCCACCGGGAACCGCCGCGATCGATATCTGGCTAACTATAATCAGGAGAAATTTGAAAATTGGACAGTATACGTAAGTCATTAGGTGCAAGCGATCTAAAATATTTTCAAAATGGTCACACTTCCGGTTATACCGGAAGTAGGTATCAACTTGCTTATTTTTAATGGGACACCCTATACAGGGTGAGTTTTTTTCGATGACCAGTACAGGGATCTTCGGAACTAGAGCAGTTACGAAGAACGTCAAATGGACAAAGAATTGTAGTTTTGCATGCTCTAGTCGAAACCAATTTTATTTTACTAAAATTTGACAGCTGTCAAGAGATATTTGGGAAAAACTTATTTATGGTAAATTTTTAAATTACTCCTAGTTCCGTTGATATTAATTTGACAGGAAAACATTAGATAGAAAACTTGTAGGAAATTGAATTCCAAAGAAAATGGTATAAGACATTTCTCCAAAATAACTGTTATTTTTGATAAATGACACAAATTTGAGTTTTTTTAAATGGCAACCAATATTGATTACTACTTTACCGAATAGAGCATTTTATTACGATTTGTGTGATATATCACATCGTTAGGTTTTTTCGAAAATAAAGTGTCTGCGAATAATTTATACTTTTTTAATTTAGTTGATCGAAGTTAGCTATGGAAAATAGTATAAGACATACAGCAGTGTTTCCATAGTAACAAATAATAACAGTAAGCTTCAGTATTTATTTTGACAACTACGTCAAAGTTGGCAATAACTTTATTATAACTAAGACGGCTGCTCATTTAAAGTGTTTATTATAAAAATCAAATCATACCAATAATAATTAAAATTGAACTCTAGAAACTTGAATTTTTATTGTAAAACAATTTCAAAAAGTCCACCATTATTATCAATGCAAACATTGCAACGCTTTAAAACTGAATAAGTTGCTTTTCTTGCGGAGCGACCATCAATATTTTCAAATGCTCTAACAGCTTCTTTAAGTGCATTTAAATTGAAATATTTGTTTTTGTAAACTGTGTTTTTTACGGCTCCCCACAAAAAGAAATCCAAAGGTGAAATGTCCGGTGATCGAAGTGGCCATAAAACAGGGCCGTTTCGTCCAAACTAAGCCCCAGGAAATGTTACGTCCAGGTGATTCCGCACTTGGGAAAAATTATGCGGAGGAGCGCCATCATGTTGAAACCATTGCACATTACCCCATGTTTCTAAATCTAAGTCGTCCAACATAAAATCCAGGTTATTCCGAAGGAATTGAAGATACTGACCCATTTATCGTGCCTTCAAACATAAATGGTCCAAGAATTTTTGCACCAACCATTCCGCTCCAAACGTTAAACCCAAATTTAATTTGTGGTCTCCTTTGCTCAACGTGGTGGGGATTTGTTTGATTCCAAAGGTGTTCATGGTGTCGATTAAACATACCACAATTTGTAAATAGAGTTTCATTGGTCCACAATATTTTATAAGGGAATTAGATGTCTTGTTGGCATTTGTTTCGGAACCATGTACAAAAATTCACACGCAGCTCCTTACCCCCGGATGTAAGGTTTGCGATACTGATAATTTATACGGATGGAATTTATGTTTTTTTAAAACTCTCATCACGGTGCGTTGGGAAGTCCCGGATTCTGCTGCGATCTCTCTGGTTGAAGTCTCCACAGCTTCATTTATTACTTTATCTTCATTTCTTGGCTGTGTAAAACTTCCATAAGTGCCCAAATTGTCGTATAATCGCTTGAATCTTTTCAAGGACGGTTGCCGACGTTGAAAATCCCTCTCAAAATAGTAATCGGAGGCTCGTCCAGCATTTTTATCACATCTAATGTAGGTTTCAATCATGTCGCGCTTTTCTTGATTGGAATAATTATTTTTACAATAAAACTAACTTAGATTTCTAAGTTGAATTTAAACTTAGATGTCAAAAATTGAATGGTGATGTTATTATCTGTTGCTATGGAAACAATGGTATGTCTTATACTATTTTCCATGGCTAACTTCGATCAACTAAATTGAAAAAGTGCAAATTGTTCGCAGACACTTTATTTTCGAAAAAAACCTAACGACGTGATATATCACAGAAATCGTAATAAAATGATCTATTCGGTAAAGTAATAATCAAGTATGGTTGCCATTTAAAAAAACTGAAATTTGTTTCATATGTCAAAAATTACAATTATTTTGGAAAAATGTCTAATGCCATTTTCTTTGGAATTCAATTTCCTACAAGTCTTCTATTTAATGTTTTTCTGTCAAATTAATATCAACGGAACTAGGAGTAATTTACAAATTTACCATAAATAAGTTTCCCTCAAATATCTCTTGGCAGCTGTCAAATTTTAGAAAAATAAAATTGGTTTCGAGTAGAGCATGCAAAATTACAATTCTGTACCCCTGTACTGGTCATCGGTCATCGGTAGATCCCTGTACTGGTCATCGAAAAAAACTCACCCTGTATATACTCAACACATGTATATAAACAATCTTTATTTTCTAGAAAAAGGCTATCGACCCACGGTCTTTCTGCCCTTGTATTATAATACAATATATTATCTTTTGCTAGCTTACATCAAAACTATTCTAAACAGTCCAACTTAATCTAAAAAAAAGATTGACAATTAAATCTTAATGTTAATCAAGCCCAACAGGTTGGTTCAGTTGCGCTTGTAAGTATTCAAGTAGTGTTTCTGTAGGGAAACGGAAGCGGGATTGTATTGTGACAGTAGTTGGTTGGAAGGGTTGTGCGATGGGTTTTGGGGATGTCTTATTTTCGTGATAAGTCTTTGTGCGATTTGTTCAGTAGTTTGTATGTGCCGTTTGTTTGTTCTGATGATATGTCCGTAGTCAAGCAGGGGTCTACATATTGATTTATATATTTGTGTTGCGGTTTTTGTGCTGATTCCTCTGTCTTTGTAGGTTAGCGATCTAAAGTTTTTCGTCCTTTGGATTACTTTCGTTCTAACGTTTTGTGCGTGTCTAGTAAATCTTAGTGCTTGGTCTAGCGTTATCCCTAGGTAGTTTATTTCTGGTCTGGGAGTAGTTCTATTCCCGTCTGCTAGTATTGTCGGAGAGTTGTCTTTAATTTTGTGGCTTGGTAAGAGTAGCTGGTATTTTGTTGCGTTTGGTATTAGTCTCCACTTGTAGAGCCATGTCATTGTTTCTTCTGTCAGCTTTTGAAGTTTTACAACAGCTTGTGCTGTTGTTTTGTCGTGTACAATCAGTGTCGTGTCATCAACGTACTGTAAAATGTAGGAGGAATTGCCTATGTGATTTTTGTCAAGTTGGTTGTGGTTATATATGTCAGTGCAGTATAAATTGTATAGAAGGGGTGATAGCGCTGATCCCTGCGGTAGTCCTTGCTCGGGTGAGATCAAAAACGAGAGTGAGTTGTCTAAGCGTACTTGTAGTTATCTGTTTTGGAGTATGTTCCTGATTGTAAAGAGTAAATATTTTGGGGTTGATTGGGTTTAAAACCAAATTGGTATGGTGGTATGTGTTGTTCAATTAATTGTTGTAGTCTATTTTTTATAATGTTTTCAAACAGTTTGCTCAGTACAGGAAGTAGTGTAATGGGTCTAAAGTTTTGTATTTGTGTGTTGTTTAGTCTCGTTTTTGGGATGGGAATTATTATTCCCGAGTTCCAAGTCTCTGGTATTATATTATTTTTTATGCATTTATTGAATAAGTTAAGTATAGTTTTGTACGTTTGTGCAGTTAAGTTTTTCAAAACTTTACTTTTTATTTCAAAAATTCCTGGGTTTCAGTCAATTTTATTGTTTATTATTTAAAATGTTACAAATACGTTTCGGTGTCTTTCTCCACCATCATCAGTTTGTCTAAAATATATATTTTTACATTTATCATCAATTTAAATAAAAAACTTTCACAAAATTCACATATTAAAATACAAATCACACACATATTAAAAAGTACAATTAGGTACATTGGTTTTCAGGTGATGAGTCGGGATAAACCTGTTCGGGAAAAGACTAGAATCTATTATTTAGAGATTTAAATTTAACTTACATGTCTAGATGTTTCTACCTTCACATTTGATTGGACATTGAAATCCCTATTTTATTCGACATCGAGCGAGGGAACGAAAAAAAACCTATTTATACTTCGCCTTTTCTTTGCATTCTTGGAATTGCTCTGCAATTCCTCAATATCAGCTGTTTACTTTTCACTTACGTGGTCCATTCAGTTCATGCATGCGATCATCTAATTAGAGATTAGAGCTAAGATTGTCTGTGTCTGATCTAAAATTCATTGCATTTTGGTGTTTTTTGATCTGTATCATTTCATGGATTCTTCTCTTATTATAGTTGTTTTCATTGATTAGTATTTTTGTGTTATCGAAATCAAAACTATGCAATTTTTGCTGTGCATGTTGTGCTAATGCTGTTGCATTTTCGTTAACCTTTCTTAAGCTATATTTGTGCTCGTATATTCTTTTTTTCAAATATTGTCCTGTTTGACCTATGTCAAACACTTTACTTTTTATATTGTCTTTTCCTGGTGCTGTGTTTTTGATCCGTGCAAGTGCTTCGTCGTATTCTACGCCCGTAATCAATTGATGTGTGTGTCGCTGTTAAAGTACTTGTCGGACCAATCAGTTATTCTAGTCCAATTCTGGTCATCAAAATTAGGGTTCGTTGAGGTTACGAAAGCACCCTGAAAATGTCTTGCAAATGCGTCTGCTTTGTCTTTGTCTGTATCTAGTTCGGTGCCGTTTTCGTTGATTGTGCCAATGAAGTTGTTTTTTTTTGTAACGCGAAAGTTTTTTAATTTTTTGCCAGTAAGTTTTCCCCGCGTCACGTTCGATTTCTCGGCAAGTTTCCAGCCATTTTTCTTGTTTTCAGTTTTCTTTTCAATTCGTCATCATTTGTTTGTGTGAATAGTCTGTATAATTCTCTCTTGCGTTTGATAAGCCTGAGTATGAATTTAGGTAGAGTATGTTGGTAGAAGGTGTTGTTTATGTGGGGTGAAAAATTTTCAACGGCTGTTGTCAATTGTTTCTGTATATTTTCAATAGAACAAGTCTCTGGCCGGAAATGAATATAGTCATGTATGTGTTGTTTTACTTTTTCAACGTCTGTTTTATTTAGGTTTAGCTTTTGTGTGTTTTTTGCTAGTCCCGACGTTTGTGTCTGTCCAAGGTCTATATTAAAATTTATTGCCAGATGGTCTGACCGGAGTTCGTTTGTCAAATTGACATTTGTTATCACATTAGTCAAGTTAGCTGTATGTAGTAATAAGTCTGGAGTTGAGTCTTGGTTTCCTATCATTAGAAATGTCGGTGGTGTGTGTTTTCTTTTAAAGTCGGAATTGTTCAAAAATTGGTTCAGTTGCGCGGTCTTGCTTCGGTTTACGTTAAAGTCTCCTATCAGAATTGCATGCATGTAAAGGCATGCTTTCGTGAATATGTTCGGCTCGATATTGGAATGAGGATGTATATACACTATAAATGTATGGATAAGGTCTTGTAGGTAGGGTATAGTGAAATGTAGGCAATCATTTAGAGGATTGTTAAGAGACGGGAGATTTGCTTTTTCTAATTTTACTTTAGGCGTGAGTAGTACTGTTGTGCATCCCCTGGCATTTTGAATTGTATTGCCATGTCTATGAACATATTTCCAGTCTCTGTATGTCGGTGTTTGTCCGGGTTTAGTCTTTGTCTCCACAAACATGCAGCAGTCAGTGTTATTTCTCTCTATATAGTTATAGACAAGGTGCTTTTTACTATTTAGTCCGTTAACGTTGGCGTATGTAAGTCTTAGATTGAATGTTCTATATTTGTGATTGTTTGTCTAAGTTGGTCGTGGGGTTCACTCGGAGAATTTCTGGTAGGTGAAAGCATGTCAAACATCAGTATGTACATGCGGTTTCCAAAGAAAACCACAGAAGTGTCGACGCTAAAATCGTCAATAAACTGTTTGCGAAGTTTTTTGATTAATTCCTCTCTGTTGTTGTTGCTTGTTTTGTTCAGTTGGTGTTTGTATTTGTTTATTATGTGGTCGTGTGTAGTAATTGGTTTGTGAATTCGGTTGTCTGTCGTTACTGAACCCGACACCTCGGCCGTTCTCTTGTTGAGGCATTTTACCTTAACGATTGGGATTCCTTCTATGGGTGCTGTGGGGCGTTTGGGGCACTTCATGCTCCATGCTGCATGATCGTCCGAGTTGCATGTCACACACTTAGCTAGAAGTGGTGAAGCGCAGACAGTAGTTGGATGGTTTGCATGGCATTTGGCGCACTTAACGGGCTTCTTGCAGTCTTCCGACCGATGGTCATATGTACTACATTTACTGCAGGGTGCAGGGGTGGGTACAGGTGGTTTGCTTTCTATTATACGGTAGATGCGGCCCAGAAAGTGCACACCTCTATCCGTGATAAGGCTCTCGTAAGTCGCGTGATCTCCCGTAATCAGACGCATCATTAGAGTAGGCATTCCTCTTTGTCTTGATATGATTTTCTTGCAGAATCTTATTTGAGGATGGAGTTCCTTCAGATTGGTGGGTTAGAACAGTTCAACTGCATCTTGAACGAGGTGATCACTCCCTGTTGTTTGAGAAGCTCCAGTGCTTTGGTGGTGTTGAACTCGTCGTTGGTTTTGATGACAAAATTATTTTCGTACTTTATCAATATGTCTCTATTTAACTTGTTGATGTCCTTCCATTTTATTGCCAGTTGAATTCTGCTAAGTCTTGGTGGCAACTACGCAGAATGCCAATTTTAACGTTAGGTTTCTCGATTGGTTGGTGTTGGTTGGAATTAGAGTTGTAGCTGATGTTGTGGGTGTTGGTTTTATTGAGGTGGATGTCGTAGCGAGTGATGTTGTTTTGTCTAGTGCCGGTCTTTTCATATCCTGAGTGGGTGTTGTAGGGTTTGATGATTCGGGTGTAGATTTTGGTTTTCAACCCCGCTTTTTTGACTTAGGCACCGTGAATACCTCATCCTGGGAGGCCAAGTCCGATTCGGACTGAGAACTCCCGGGATTCATCCTACTTGTTGAGCAGAAATTGTATTCTCAACAGGGTCCGCAAAATCGGTTTAAATATTTAAAAAAATTTTTGTATCGTGCGTTTATCAGCGAAAGAGAAAAAAAAAATTTCATACACTCGCACTGGGCACGTCTGCTTCCTATCGAGGTAGCAGCACCTTTTTGTGTTGTGTAATATATTGGGAAAGTCACAGTATCACATTAGGGACTCAGGGAGTTATTGCGAATTTATAAAGAAACAGAAAATACCTGAGAATCATCGCATAATATCTATATTATACCACATATATGTGGTATCGTTATACACAAACATCCCGGTAGATTACTAAATACAGTGCATAAGAAATAAATGGGATGAAATAAAAGAAAACACTTCATTACCCGAAAATGAATTTATTGGGGCGGTAGAGCTGTGCCTTAAGTCCACTTACTTCCAATACGAGGGTAATTTCTATTCACAAATATCTGGAGTAGCTATGGGGTCTCCCATAGCTGCAACAATTGCAAATCTCGTAATGGAAAGTCTAGAAGAAAAACTAATGCCTGATTTGAATTTTAAGTGTGGATTTTAAGAATTTAAAATTTAAAGATACGTAGATGACTGCCTAATGTGCCTGCCAAATCATAAAATTCAATACACACTGGATAAGTTTAATGCCTTCAATGACACCATTAAATTCACCATTGAGGAGGACAAAAACAACTCATTGAACTTTTTGGATATGACGGTTATATATGACGGTAATGGGGAAATACAAACAAACTGGTACACAAAGGATGTATGGGCTGGTAGATACTTGAATTACCAATCATATGCACCTCTACAATATAAAAAAAGTGTTGTAACAGCTCTTACTGATGATGAGCGATTAAATTGGCACATTATGAGTATAGAACAAAAAATTTAGAAAAAATAAAAAAGACACTAATATTGAACAACTATCCCAAATCATTCTTCGAACCAATCATAAAACGAAGAATAAATAAAATCTACAATTCCAGTAAATGGAACAACATAAATAATATAAATAAGAAAAAAGAAGGTGAAATCAAATATGTATCATTACCATATATTCCAGAAATCAACACAAAAATAAAAAATATTTTAAAACCGCATAATATTACTATAGCGGAAAAAAACTAAAAACAACTTAGCAAAGCAGTTTCACAAAATTTAAGCCTAGAAGCGATAAGTTGAACACACCTAACGTAATATACAAGATTGACTGTTTGAACTGTGACAGCACATACATAGGACAAACAGGGCAATATTTAAAGAAAAGAATATACGAACATAAGTATAGCTTAAGAAAGGTTAACGAAAATGCAACAGCATTAGCACAACATGCACAACAAAAGTTGCATGATTTTGATTTCGATAACACACAAATATTGATCAATGAGGAAAACTATAATAAGAGAAGAATCCATGAAATGATACAAATTAAAAAACATCAGAATGCAATGAATTTTACATCAGACACAGACAATCTTAGCTCTGTATATCATACACTAATTAAATGAACACATACATTCACTAATTAAACCAACTACATAAAATATAAACACCTGAGATTGAAGAATTGTAGAGCAATTGATATTCCTAGAATGCAAAGAAAAAGCCAAATATAAACAGTTTCTTTATTCTCTAGCTTGATATGGAACAAAGTAAAGATTTCAATAGCTTGTCAAATGTGAAGGTGGAAACAGCGCTACATGTAAGTAAAATTTAAATCTCTAAACAATAGATTTTAGTCTTTTCCCGAACATGATTGTCCTTACTCATCACCTATGAACCTATTGTTTTTAATATACTTTTTAATATGTTTGTAATTTGTATTTTAGTATGTATATTTTAATAGAGCTCTTGTTTTTAAATTAACGATTACTGTGAATGTGTATTTTAGACAAACTGATGATGGTGGAGAAAGACACCGAAACGTATTTGTAACATTTTAAATAATAAACAATAAAATTGACTGGAACCCAGGAATTTTTTTTGGATTAAATTGAAATACAGTCAGGAAAATATATGCAGTAATTATTAGTTATAAATGTAATTTTAATTAACCCAGGGCAGAAAGACCGATAGGTCGATAGCCTTTTTTATAATGAAATAAAAATGTTTACTACTACTACTACTTTTATTAGTTATTTTTTTAACACTTTGTATTAATAGTTATGTATATTCTTTTTCCTGACTGTATTTTTAATTCATTCCAATGTATTCCTGGGTTTTCAGTCAATTTTATTGTCACTAATTATGGTGTTATGTGATGAGCCCTGCGTTTCGTCCCTTACTGACGAGTCCAATAGGTAGACCCGGGACGAAACGCAGGGCTCATCACATAACACCATAATTAGTGACAATAAAATTGACTGAAAACCCAGGAATACATTGGAATGAATTAATAATTATGAAAGTTTTGTCGAAATTCCATTAAAGTAAGTCCTTTTCAACAGGAAATGCGACTCAAATTAAGTAGTACATATTTCCTTATAGAAAAAACTAATGATTATTTGAGTGGCTGCAACTGTCATTTTTTACATAAAATTTTAAATATATCAAAAACAATTAGACTTAGTAATGCTATTGTACACGAAATATGTTTATAATTTGAAGTAGAATTCAAAAATGTAATAATATATAGGGTGTTCCATTTAAAATAAGCAAATTGATACCTACTTCTACTATACATTCCAAAGAACAATGGATAACGTACTTAGAGGACTTCAAGGAAAAAACTGTCTTGTCTACATGGACGATATCATCATTTACTCAACCAGTCTACAAAAACACTTAAGCTCCTTAAAACAAGTTTTTGAAAGACTAATTTCTTTCAACATGAAGATACTACTAGATAAATCGGAATTCATACAAAAAACAGTTGAATTCCTAGGACACGTTATAACGCCCGAAGGAATTAAACCGAATCCAAGAAAAATTTAAACCCTCAAAAATTTCAAAATTCCCAACACTCTAAAAGAAATTCTAAAACTCTTTTCTAGGACTTGTAGGATATTATCGTAAATGATCAAGAACTTTGCAAAGATAACGAAACCATTAACTCATTGTTTAAAAAAAACACTAAGATAATTCACAACAAGCCATTTGTGGACGCGTTTAATCTCTGCAAAACTATTTTAATGAACGAACCCTTTTCTATCTAATTCTAACCACAGATACATCAGATTATGCTATCGGCGCAATTCTCTCACAAGGAACAATAGGAACAACCTTCCAGTTGCATACGCCAGCCGAACACTCAATCCAGCTGAATGCAATTACTCAACAATTGAAAAAGAACTGTTAGCAATTGTATGGGCAACAAAGTGCTTTAGACCGTACTTATTCGGCAGAAAATTAAGCATCGAAACGGATCACAAACCATTACAATGGCTATTCTCATTCAAAGAACCAAATTTCAAATTAGTCCGATGGAGACTAAAACTTCGAGAATATGAATAGATGATCCACTACAAGAAAGGAACTCAAAATGCAAATGTAGATGCATTGTCAAGACCTCCAAGAGAAACCCATCCAATAAAAACAGTAAAACCACCCTTGACACACATGCCAGTTGTTTGCAATGACGACAACAAAGGAAATAAACCCTTTGAACCATACCATACCACTTGAATACATGAATACATATTCAATATCTGGACGGAAATTCCTCACGATTATCGACAAATTTTGACATTTTTGCCGGGTTCCCAGAGCCCACAGAAATTTGAAGCCCTTGCTGGAATGAAATGCCATTGGACCCTTTCAGAAACCAAGACTGTGGCTATGGTGTCTGAGAAATTCTTTAAAAATTCATAAATTTTTCCGATTTCTTTATTAGCCCTTACATAATTAGTACCATGATCTGCATATACAGGGTGATTCGAGAACGCGATGCCCGATCTATCTGCAAATTTGTACAACGAAGTCATCGGATATGCTCTATCGGCCTAAAATATTCTCAGCAATGCGAGATTGCCGCTTATACCAAAAAGTACATGCAACTTTGATATTTCAAATGAGACACCCTGAATATTATTGCACGGTTATATTGGCTATATAGATCTGATTATTTTTGCATAACGATTCCTATATCGATCTAAAGCGGTTTCCGAAATATTAAATAAAATTCATTATTTTTAGTCAAAACGTAGTCCAAAAAATTTTGGAACTTGGATAGGAAAACCCTATGCTTGAGCCCGGCGTACAGTAATTTGTGCCAAATTATACAGGATGTCTTGAAAATACTGACCTTTCGGCTAGAGATAAAAACTGCTCCAGTTACATTTTTTCAAATAGAACACCCTGTATATTAGTTCAAAAACGGGAAGACCGTTTAATTCACTGTGAAACGATATATCATGTTTCTATACCTAAAGCGTCAAATTTCCGAAATAAATGGACATTTTTACAAAAATTCGATTATGTCCGTATTTGTGTATACACGTGGTTCATCAAATGTCATTTCAAGAAAGATTCAGTATCAATATTTTTTGCCTCATAAAGGATGATCAAATAGAGTTGCACCTTTATGACGAATCGTTAAATTCATCCAAGTACCTCTGTTTGCACACCTTTGTGTTTTTAGTGCGCTGAGGATTACTGCTGGTATTTATGTTTGAATTTTATTTAATAATGAGTTGGATGATTGCTGATTTTTATTGATTATCAAAAATTACAACTTAGGTTTTAAGAGGTTACACAACAGCCATAATAGTTGAACGTGATAGGACGCTGAACTAGCACATTCAGAAAGCCCAAAACGAGCACGTTCGGAAATGTGCTCTCTGCGCGGCAACATGCCGCCCGCCTTGAAAGCCTCAGGTTTTAATGTCCAAAGGCAGTTTGCACAGCTTCTTTGCAGGACGTTGAATGGTGGATGTAGCCGTTCTTACTGTAACTGCCCTTACAATCCCGTCCGATCCAAGGAGGACTGACACCACTCGTCCTAGCATCCACTTGAGAGGTGGAAGCCCATCTTCCTTGATGAGGACCATTACGTCAGGTTTCAATAGAACTGAGGCGTTCTTCTTCCATTTGCTTCTCTGTTGAAGTTCAGGAACATATTCTCTGGACCATCGGGACCAAAACAGTTGCATTATTCTTTCAGTTCGTTGGAATTTTGATAGACGATTTTCTGGGATATAGCTGTAGTCTTCTTCAGGGAGACTGGTTAGAGACTCTCCTGTCAGGAAGTGCGCGGGAGAGAGGGGATTAAGGCCAGAGGGATCAGAGCTCATAGGGGAGAGTGGTCGAGAATTGAGGCATGCCTCAATTTGTGATAAAACGGTTGAGTACTCTTCAAATGTTAATGGCGTAGATCCTATGACTCGTCTGAGCTGAAACTTTACACATCGAACTCCAGCCTCACATAAACCGCCAAAATGAGGTCCCTTGACGGTATGAAGTGCCATGTTATGCCATCATTGTTAAGACAAGAGTCTATGGTGTCTTTGTTTTTAGTAAGAAATTTTTGAATTTCATTTTTTGCTGTGGGTGCAAAAAAAGTTGGTTGCATTGTCACAAAATATTTCGGCACTGACGCCACGTCTTAAAAAGAATCGTTTTAAACAACTCAAAAAGGATTTCGTCGATAAATCACTAACCACCACCAACTTTTCTGATGCCCACAAACCCAGACTCAACACCAGACGTTCTACTGCACACAAGAAACTTGACAAACATCATCAACAACATAAACTTAACCAACGAACTTGGATCCGACCACCTGGCTATTACGTTTAACATAGACTTACAACATACGCAACCTACCTCCAATACACCTCCTATAGAGAAAAACTTAAACCTAACAAAGACTGACATAGACAAAGTGAAACAACATATACATGACTACATTCAATCACAAGCACAGCACATTTCAATAGAAACCATACAACAACAACTTTCACTAGCCATAGGAAAATTTAGCCCGGAAACAAAAAATGCTTTCTACTAACTAATAAAATAATAAGACTAATAAAACATAAGAGAGAACTGTACAGACTATATACAAACACTCAAAATAACGACCTAAAAAAGACAATGAACCAACTTAACAGAAACATTAAAACTCTGATCGGACAATACCGACAAGACAAATGGCTAGAAACATGTAAAGAAATACAGAAGGACAAAGGCAAAACATACTGGCGAAAAATTAAGAAACTGGCGCAATACAGGAAGACTGGCACTACTGACGAAGACGGAATAGAACGTTACACAGGCAAAGACAAACCGTAACTTCGACAATGACAACTGGAACTTGACTAACGACTGGTACTTGAACTATTTTAACAGCTCACCAAACTATACATACAAACTGATAGTTAAATAAATATAAAAAAAAAATAAAAAATAAATGCAAAACTCCTGAAAGGCCTAACTCAGGAAACACACAGGCTGATCCTAGCTGAGTTGAACAACTGCATCACAAAAAACAAAAATCCCAAAAACATGGAAGAACGGCTTAACAATCCCCATAACGAAAAACGGACTGGACAATACACAAGCGAGCAATTACAGACCAATTACATTACTATCAGTACTTAGCAGAGTCTTTGAGTACATAATAAAGCAGCGAGTTGAAAAACTGATCGGAAAATATATACCTACCTACCTACCAATTTGGTTTTAAACAACATCACTCGACTAAAAACAAGGGGGTTTTTCGGGTTTTTAGGCCGTCGTTCGGTAGAATTTCTTCTTGACCTTTCGCAAGCACGTGTGGCTTGCATCTTCAGAAGTGGTTTGCTTGAACGCTTTCACTGTTCTGATGCGATTCCTCGGGCGCAGTCCGTATTTATGCACCGGTCGCGATGACGTGGTTTGTGATGACGTGGCCTGTGTCATCGGAGCTTGCGCATTCTGTTGGCTGTTGCTATCCTCCGGTGTATAGGATTCTCTCTCTCCTGTCCTGAGCTGCTGCTTTTTCTTGCTGTTTTTGCGTTGGTGAGTGCTGGCAACCATATCCTGTTCAGCGCCATTGTCTCTTCTTTTCTGTTGAAATTGTCGACGTGTTTGTAGATTTCAATGGCTTCTCGTATTAGTCGGGGGCGATACCCTGTTGTCGTGGCCAGGACCTGTGCCTCTCCGAAATAGATGTTGTGTGTTCCATCGCTGAGGGCATGTTCCGCCACTGCCGACTTCTCCACATGTCCAAGTTTGCAATTCCGTCGATGTTCTTCCAATCTTGTCGCAACCGATCTTTTAGTAGTTCCTATGTAGACGCTGCCACAGGAGCATGGAATCCGGTAGATTCCCGCAGTTGCTAGGTGAGGTCTTTTGTCTTTAACTGACCCTAGATATTCTCGGATCTTTGTTATGGGCTTGTAGACCGTTCTTATGTTGTGTTTCCTCAAGAGCCTCCCAATTCTGTCCGTAACCCTGGGAACATAGGGCAGGAAAGCTTTCAGAGTGGACTCACTTTTTTCAGCACGTCCCACTCCTACAGCTTTTTTGATGTCCAACTGGGAATATCCGTTCTGAAGAAAAACTTTTCCAAGTGCTGTAGTTTCGTTGTTAGATGTTGTGGTCCACATATTTTTCTGGCTCTATCCGTGAGAGTCTTAATGATTCCCTGCTTCTGACTCGGATGGTGGTTAGATAGCTTGTGAAGATATCTGTCTGTGTGGGTGGCTTTTCGATATACCTTGCGGTCCAACCGATTCCCCTGCCTAGACACCAAAACATCCAGGAAGGCCAGTTGGTGGTTTTGTTCAACTTCCATGGTGAATTGGATGTCTGGGTGCTGTTTGTTTAGATGGTCGAGGAACATGTCCAGGTTTTTGCGTCCATGCCTCCATAGCACCGAACGTGTCATCAACATATCGGTACCAGATCGTTCGTTTAAGGGCTGCGGTGCTCAACGCTGCTTCCTCAAACTTCTCCAAGAATAGATTCGCCACCACCGGACTGAGTGGGCTTCCCATGGCTACTCCTGCCTTTTGCTCGTAGTAATCTCCATTCCACAGGAAGTAGCTGCCCTTTAGACAAGCCTTGAACAGATTTGTTGTACTCTCTTCGAATAGCTCCGCCACTAATCCTATTGATTCGTCCAAGGGTACCTTTGTGAATAGAGATACAACATCGAAGCTGACCAGCATATCCGTAGGTTCCAGTCTGAGGTCTTGGATCTTCTCAATGAAATGTTTGGAATCCTTGATATATGTTTCCGTGGACCCCAAGTGTGGCTGCAGAAGAGAGGATAGATATTTTGCTATATCGTAAGTTGGTGATCCCGGGGCACTGACGATTGGTCTTAGTGGTATTCCGTCCTTGTGAATCTTCGATAATCCATAAAAACGCGGGGGGAGGGCTTCTGACCTAATAATCCTCTTCCTGGTGTTCTCGTCTATTGAGGATATTTTGATCAGGCGGTTGATGTTTCTGAGCTTGGCTTGAGTCGGGTCTTTTTTGAGCTTCGTATAAGTGACTGGGTCCAATAAGTTTTGGATTTTCTGCTCGTACTGCTCTCTGTTCATGACGACTGTAGCGTTTCCTTTGTCAGCTGTCAGGTGTTCCTTCTTATTTCCTTGAGGGCATGTTGTTCTTCTCTGCTTAAGTTGCTTGGTGGTGGTTTCGCTTTTCGTAGGATTTGGGTGGTTTCCAGACGTATTTCATTTGCCGTTTGTTCTGGGAGCCCTTGCAATGCTGTTTCGGTGTTCGCGATAATTTCCTCTATTGGTATCGTTCTCGGGCTAATAGCAAAGTTTCCTCCCTTGGCTAAGACGGATTGCTCCGCAGGCGTTAGTGAGTGACTGCTCAGGTTCACCACAGTTCGTGCTGGGTCCAGGCCTGATGTCGTTCATATGTCATATGTTCCCAGGGTTACGGACAGAATTGGGAGGCTCTTGAGGAAACACAACATAAGAACGGTCTACAAGCCCACAACAAAGATCCGAGAAAGTCTAGGGTCAGTTAAAGACAAAAGACCTCACCTAGCAACTGCGGGAATCTACCGGATTCCATGCTCCTGTGGAAGCGTCTACATAGGAACTACTAAGAGATCGGTTGCGACAAGATTGGAAGAAGCGATGGAACACACAACATCTATTTCGGAGAGGCACAGGTCCTAGCCACGACAACAGGGTATCGCCCCCGACTAATACGAGAAGCCATTGAAATCTACAAACACGACGACAATTTCAACAGAAAAGAAGAGACAATGGCGCTGAACAGGATATGGTTTCCAGCACTCACCAACGCAAAAACAGGAAGAAAAAGCAACAGCTCAGGACAGGAGAGAGAATCCTATACACCGGAGGATAGCAACAGCCAACAGAATGCGCAAGCTCCGATGACACAGGCCACGTCATCACAAACCACGTCATCGCGACCGGTGCATAAATACGAACTGCGCCCGAGGAATCGCATCAGAACAGTGTAAGCGTTCAAGCAAACCACTTCTGAAGATGCAAGCCACACGTGCTTGCGAAACGTCAAGAAGAAATTCTACCGAACGACGGCCTAAAAACCCGAAAAACCCACTTGTTTCAAGGAATGTCCTCGAAAGTCTATCTCTTTTGGTATCACTCGACTATTCATCCGCTCTTTATTTTGGCCAACCATATACAAACAACTCACCTAACTGACAGAATGTCGGCGTGTCTATTCATGGACATTAACAAGGCCTTTGACAGTGTCTGGCATATGGTCTTACTCCTATACTGTCTGGCATATAGGACAGAAGCAGTAAAGAGAACAAAACACTTCCGATCACTAACCTACAAAGATAGAGGAATCAGCACAAATACCGCCACCAAAATATATAAAGCTATTTGTAGATCTTTGCTAGACTATGGACATATAGCCATGACCAACGGAACAGAAAGGACAAAACGTTATATACAAACAACAGAACAAATTGCACTAAGACTAATAACACGAATAAGACACCCCCAAAACCCACTACACAATCCCTCCACCCCACTACTATACGAACGCACAAACATGACAAAGATTTCGGAAAGACTCGTACATCTACAGACAAAATGGACAAACAACCCCTACAACTGGACCATACTGAATCCCCTTTGTCTTACAAGACCAACCAGACAATCACGCTGCCATTTCCCTACATCAACGCTATTCGAACACTTACAAACGCAACCGACTACTGGACAATAAAATAATTTTTTCTTGTCATTAGAATTAGAAAGCTTATTTAATCAAATTATTAACCCAGAATAAGAAAATGTTCATCTTTGTTTTTTCATTTAGATTAAGACTACATGTATTAAACAAGGGCAGAAAGACCGATAGGTCGATAGCCTTTTTTATAAATAAAGATGTTTACTACTATTGTCCATTTATTTCGGAAATTTGTCGCTTTAGGTATAGAAACATGATATATCGTTTCACAGGGAATTTAACGGTCTTCCCGTATTTGGACTAATATACAGTGTGTTCTCTTTGAAAAAATGTGATTGGAGCAGTTTTTATCTCTAGCCGAAAGGTCAGTATTTTCAAGACATCCTGTATAATTTCGAACAAATTGCTGTACGCCGGGCTCAAGCATAGGGTTTTCCCAACCCAGTACCAAAATTTTAAATTACCAGGGATCGAAATCGCGTTGTAATACAAGATTCCTTGGGGCTACGTTTTGATTAAAAATAATGAATTTTATTTAATATTTCGGAGACCGCTTTAGATAGATATAGGAATCGTTATGAAAAAATAATCAGGTCTATATAGCCAATATAACCGTGCAATAATATCCAGGGTGTCTCATTTGAAATATTAAAGTTGTATGTACTTTTCGGTATAAGCGGCAACCTCGCATTGCTGAAAATATTTTAGGCCGATAGAGCGTATCCGATGACTTCGTTGTACAAATTTGCAGATAGATCGGGCATCGCGTTCTCCTTAAACGTCTAATACGCCATCGACCGTGAATCACCCTGTAAGTTTAGGGGTATTCCTCTCCTACTCATAAATCGTTTTAAAGCTGCTAAAAAATTCTCATGAGTCAAATCAGAAACAATTTCTATGTGAACCGCTTTTGTGCATATACATATAAATAGGCATATCCAAACCTTAACAATTTTAACTCCCCTGGTTTTTCTATCCTTAATGAAAAATTGACATCCATAACCAGTTCCTACATTTGCAAAAACATAGTGCTTATTCAGTCAAACTCCAGGAAGGTCTCCCATTAAATAATTATTGTCAGTCCCTGGTTTTGCTATACTCTACAGTGAGGCGCACCACACCCTGTCTAACAATCATTTTACACTTATTTCTGCCACAAATGATCCAAAATTTTTCCCTGATTGAACTTAGAAGTTGCTGAACCCCACAGTGCATCAACCTTTTATGCTCCTGACGTAAAATTAAATCTGTTAAAATATGATCTTTTGGCAAGAGGATAAGATGTTTTTTTCTCAAAAGGAACCTTAGATTGACCAATCCTACCACCAACTCGAATGAGCCTATTCTGAAGATATGGATTTAAAGACATAATTTTACTTTTTTTTATTAATTAACCGATTATTGGCCAGAACCTTATATTCTTGTTAACATAGTTGAATTTGAGCCAATCTTATCAAAATCATCAATGAATTTTCAATTTCCTCTGGCACTAAAAACTCATTAAGGTTTGTCATCCTTTTATTCGACCTATTTATTTTTAATTTTTTAATAAATCTTGTAACATAACTTAAAACCCGTAAAATTTTATATAAACAGGAAAATTTCTTTAATAAATTTTCTAACACGTTCTGTTCCTGATTAACAGATGTGTTACTGCAAGTTTGTTTTTCTGGAATATCAAAATCTAGTTCTGTCTTTCATATCCCATTCTAAATTTGGTGTTGCTAACCAGTCTGGTCCATGAAACCATAACTGTCACACATCTGTTTAGGCGTTACACTCCTAGATAACAAATCCGCTGGATTCTATAATGCAGCTATTGGTATTGTGACCTGTACGAAGACAGTTTCCACATAAATTTTAACTGTTGATATGCTCTAATCTTTGAGTAACTGGGAAATTGAGAAACTCTCGACATTTGTAAATAGAGTGTGCTTTTCTGCAAAAGTTACATTTAATCGAAAATGAATTGGACGCTTGAACAGGTAAATTGGTTTGAATATGATTAACTACTTGATTTCTTCTATGGTTATTTTGACGAACGTCCTTGTTAGATTTATAATCGTAGATCTATAATAGATCTATGGTAGGCAATTCCGAATTGTATTCTAACTCCTTCCATTCTCTAAAGCTAGCTTTACCTAGATTTTTGGATAATAAATGTAAAATTAGAGAGTCATATAAAATGTCTGAACACAATTGTTACCCGTTAATGCTTTGTAATATCATCAAACATGTGGCCAACTTGATGAAAATTTTCTTTATTTAGAGATTGGAGTTTTAAGTAAATTACTTTTTGTTTTGTCAAACTTAGAACATAAATTTGTCCATGCTGCGTGTATGGACAACTTACACCTTCATACCCTTCAACAAACCTAGTTGCGTAGCCTTGCAAAGAAGTCAAAGTGGCGTTACTGTCAATAATAGATTAAAATTTTATTAGAAATTGAGCCAATGATCCTAAGCTTCCCGAAAACATGGGCAGTTTAAGTTTTGGTAAGAGCACATTTTGAAGGGCATCATAACTAGAATTAGACTGTTGAGTTGATAATGTTTGAGATTGCTTTTCTTTAGTTATATATTGAAATAATTGATCACGAACCTAATAATATTTAGTAATAATATATAGGGTGTCCCATTTAAAATAAGCAAGTTGATACCTACTTCCGGTATAACCGGAAGTGTGGCCATCTTGAAAATATTTTAGATCGCTTGCCCCCAATGACCTACGTATACTGTGCAATTTTCAAATTTCTCCTGATTATAGTTTGCCAGATATCGATCGCGGCGGTTTCCGGTGGGACACCCAGTTTATATATCCATTCACTTCGCACCATATTCCAAGTAAAATACTTTCGTGGCTCGTAATTATATTTCGTCAACACCAATTATGATACCAAGGATACGGACCGAATATGTCCTTCGTATGTTAATCTATCAATTTGAAGTGTGCAATTATCAAAAAATTACAGTGGTAGTTGCACAGTGTGCAATTATTACTCAACTGAAGTTGCATTGTTTACGAAAAATATTTGACATGTGTGTTTTCCTGTTGAATTAAATTCAACAAATGTAATTCTGAAATTCCTAAGTTATTCAAATCATATTTGTTATTCAAACTTAAAAAAATGTCTAGTTTTGGAATCATATCACCCACTACAATAAACGAAGAAGCGACCGTGTCCGCGAATACTATCAGCAATCACAAATATATCTGGCCGCAGTTTATAGCATTTTGTAAAGAAAGACGTTACACCTAAAGTAAAGACACCACAGTGCACCAAATTGCAAACATTCTTCAAGACTGGGCGTTCATCATGAAGAGACAGATGTTGAGAATTATAAAGAATATACATTGAAAACTATTTGGAATATTACACCTAAATTACTAATGGATAAATAATACAATGAACATTACATTCGATCAAATAAGTTTTTTGTAATGACATTCGCTTTAATTCGTTTCAAGACATCGAATTTAAAATGGCTGGAGAAGCTTAAAACGCAAAACAGAAGGAGCTTCAACGGGAGCCCCAGAGAAGAAAAGAAAGCTCTGTTTTCATGAAATATGAGGATTTAAAAAAAAATAGTCGATAGCTGTGATGAAGACACTCCAGGTGGTCTGCAGAAGAAACTATTCTTTGTGCGACCCTTCGAATTACCATGGCGTGCAGAAGATCATATTTTAAAGTACAAGTTGACAATGCATGCCGCAAAAGTGGAAGAATTCAAAAAAATCCAATAATTACCAAAACGATACAGCGGCTATGCGCATCATCAAAGAGGCTAATTCCTAATCGAATCAGTTCTCAGATTTGCCCAATTCGACTGTTTCGCAAATGTATGAACAAAAGACAAAATAAACCGTCTTTTTATTCATCAACCCTGCTTGTAGTACGAGTGAATGGTACAAAAATATACCTTCTGGAAGGATTACGATCAGCCAGTGGACTTCTAAATAAGCAGAAAAAGCAGCTACCTACTGGGTCAAGAAAACTGACAAATCAATCTCTTCACGCAATAGCCATTTCAAAATTGGATAAGAAAGGGGTTGAAGAACAGCAAGTTTTAAAATTGCTGGACACTAAATCAATTAGACCAAGTCTCCAAATGGATGATCAACAACATCTACAAATCAAAAAAAAATTAGAGACAATGATGGTGCTGATGTCCAGCCAAGTACGTGTGAAACAGCGCTTTTTTCAGAATCTTCTTCATCAAGTGTTTCGGCAGTTATTATCTATGGAGCTCAGACAAACGCGAAAAGTAGCACATTTTTTAACTACAAGTTTCATTGTAGCTATTGCAACTTTAAGAATAGGATTTTAAAGAAAATAATGGGTTCATATTAATGTAATGTCGTTTTAATAAAACCTAAAAATGTGTTAATAGAAACCACAATTACTTTGTTTACTCTGGAAATATTTATCAAAATTTCACTCGTGCAGCGAAATAAACAGATAATTTTGCATTCGAGCTTGTCTTATAAAAACTTTATTTGTTTATTTTCATATCGGAACGAAAAAGTCCTCCTTCTTCTGAGTCGGAATTTTTCGCCATAATATGAAAATAAACTCTTGCAGCTTTCCAACGAGCTTTCATGCAAAGTTATCAACGATTTTGAAGCACTTGTGCAATTACCCCCGACAATTACATTCAGTCCTAGAATATTTTATTTAACACAACATTGAAAACAAAGTAATAAGAATATGAAATAGAACAGCCACTTCTTAATGTACACTTAGATACAAAGCTGCAAAAAAATCGTATAACTGCTAAGTCTTATTCGCAAGTTTCAATAGATATTGAAATTTATATTTTACTACTGCAACAGTTCGTTTCATATTATTGCTCTGTATGAAAGTATTTATTTGACGGCCTGATGGATATATTTACTTCTTTATGTATGACGCTAATTCTTTCCTTAATAGAAAATACCTCATCTTTTAAATCAGTTATGAATTTACTTGCTCAATTTTAGTATCACATTTAATATTCAGATATTGTTTTGCAACGAATAAAAACATAAAAATTAGAAATAAATTTGATTCCAATTGAGTCTTAATTAACTGAAGATAGCGCGCGAGCTGGCAAGTAGCACTAAGTAGCGCTAGATGTGAAAAAAAGTTGACATCTGGTCCGTGTTTGCATGATCAGAGAAAATTTCGAAAATATTTTCCTGTTTCTCGCTTAAACCGGAATGTGAAGTAAATCCATAGTTAATTTCGTCATTAAAGCATACAGTTTGATTAAGAACGTATATTGGCATTAAAGCCAAAGTATCTATCCTACACAGCGGTCCATTGTTTGAGGCTAAAATAATGGGAAAAATAGAAACAAAATCATAAAATCTTACATAGAATACCAGTATGAAATAAGAGTTATTTTCTAACCTAAACTCTAAATCCAATCAGACTTGACAACATTTTCATGTGGAGGAGCCAACTTTTTTCTGCACTTGGGCACGCAATCTTTTGTATGCGAATTTTTATATATTTGTTCTGACACCACATGTGAAATTGGAGGCGGAAACGTAGCTTGGAATTGCAGTAGTGTGATTTGTTAATGACATATTTTAATACTGTAAGAAAATGACTCCAAATTGAAAATTGAACCAAAATAACAATTAGGTGTTTAGTTCGATAATGAAAGGGAACTAAATGATAAACCAAATTAACGTAACAAGCTCAAATTTGGAACTTTGGAACCGGACAAATTCTATACATTGAGTTAGGTTTTCGAGGTCATTCCTTGAAACTGCTGACTTTTACGGGTTTATAAGCCGTCGTAAAATAGAACTTCTTCCTGACGTTTCACAAGCACGGGTGGCTTGCATCTTCATGATACACTGTACTGATGTACACATACTATACACATCAGTACAGTGTAAGCTCTCAAGCAAACCACCTCTGATGATGCAAGCCACTCGTGCTTGCGAAACGTCAGGAAGAAATTCTATGTTACGACGGATTAAAATCCCGAAAAACTCACCGGTTGGATAAATTCTGTTCGCAGGGAGCAATTTTATTTCTGTTTGAAGTGTGGTCTAGCCAATTTTGTTTTGTCAGTCCGTGTTTTTGCAAAAAAATAGGTACTTCACATAACTTTCCTACTAGGGGGAAAAAGAAACAATGCAAAATTTGTAAATGTTCACCATACTCTCAATTGAGTAATAATAGTTTTTTTGGATTTCAAAATCAAAAGCTCTTATCTCAAAATAATTTTTGAATTTTTTCCCTATCTCTTTAATTTACAGGGTTTTGTCAAAAAGTCAACTTTTCGGCATTGCAGTGATAACATTTTTCCTCTAGGACCGATTTTCAAAATACAGAGCTCATGTTGAAACTAAAACGACATACGATGTACAAAAATTCAAAATTCAGGGTTTCATTAAAAATGACCCAAACGGAATTGCCCCCGAAATCTGGTATTATTATGGCATACTTAGATTTATTTAAAGTTAACTTAAAATTAAATTTAAATCATCCTCGCATGATTTTCCTAAAGTTTGGAATTGCCAATTCGGGTCACTTTTAATCGGAACAAGAGTAAAAATGTAGAAAGAACAAGAACAAAAAAAAAGAACAAAAAGTTGATTTTTTGACCTCAAATCTTGTTAATGTATGAAAAATTTCGTTCATACGATTTGAAAGGTTTGCGTGTTTTCGGTTCACATATGTAATACCCGGAAATCAATCATTACATCCCCTGCGATGTTGCCATTCCTCGGAGGCAACAAAGGGTCGTATGTATCACAAAAACTGTGTATGTATATCCGGAGACTACAGCGTGCACCCTACATAAGTTTTGGACGCCACCTGTGGCGGTGGTATACACGCGAACTAATCCGATTTTTTGATGATACGGAGGCTACGATGTTATCTCCAATCGAAATTTCGTATTATGAACTGTTATTGATACCTGACGTTATATTCGATGAAAACACGGAAAAACGTTGTCGCCTCCGAAATCGGAGAGAGTAAAAAGATCGCCTTAAGGCACGACAAATCGACCTATGGCTTCTTATTCGGGAAACCGGAAGAAAATGTGGGGAATTGTCTACGAATATGAACACTGTACCTTCTTTACGGTGGATCGAAAACACGTGGAATCCACACGGTCTGGAATTCTGCTTGTAAAAAAATTGTAGTGGCCGGTTGGACAGAAAACGTGGCTTATTTGTTCGGCCGGAAAAGCAGCAACGGAATACCCGAATTTTTTTTTGTTCGCCCGGCGGCGGCTGGATTAGCCTTTCCATCACATTCTCTCCATGCTAGCTATCTGCTAGAATGGGCATCTTACTAATTTGACACAAGCACTACACTACTCAACACTACTTCTATCACACTATCTTAAAAAGTTAAAAAGCTACACACTTACAGCACTCTACAGTTTACTGGTTTACCTATTGCCATATTGGGCCATCTGGTGTCTGGGCCTCTTTTTCCTGGGCCCATTGTCCTCTGGGGAGTAATCTACGGCATTTCGTAGTTCCTCAAAGGGGTGGTTTTCGGCCTTTTCGAAGGTCGTTGCTGCCTTTCTTTGCAGGAAGTCTCTCAGTGGCTCCCACTCTAGGTCTCTGTAAACTTGACTGTTACATACAAACCATGGAGCATTTATGGCCATCCGCAGAAGTTTATTTTCTGTGGCCTGGAGCTGCCTCAGGTAGGTTTCTGCCGCATATCCCCACGATGTGGAGGCATACGTCATTGCCGGCCTGATGACACTTTTGATGAGTAGCAATTTGTTTCTCACACTCATCTGGCTTCTTCGGTTCAGAAGTGGATACAGCGTTGCAGCTGTAGCCCTTGCCTTGTTGATCGCTGTCTTCACATGCTGCCTCCAGGTCAGCTTCTGATCTAAAATAACACCCAGATACATGACATTACTTGCCCATTGGACCTCTTCTCCGTCAAGATTGATGTTTTCATCAATCCTGTCTTGTTTCCTTCCAATAAGGATGGCCTGGCTCTTTGTTGCGTTCACCATCACTTTTCACTTGATGAACCACTTTTGTAGTTCATCTGTGGCAAGTTGTAGGTTTCGACGCACTTGCTCTTTGTGCCACGAAGATGACAACAGAGCTGCGTCGTCCGCAAAGAGAGCCAGGGTCGTATTGGCTGTCCGTGGGATGTCGCTGGTGACCCGAAAATGGGCTGCGTGTCACCTTAATTACATTTTCACGACTCTCCTGCTGCCTGTTATTTTGGCTGTTAGTGGGAGCCCTTTTTGGTAGGGATTGTTCTCGGAATTTCGTGATATTGCAAAGTACTACTAATAAGTAAATAAATATCCGTTTACGGGGCCCTTGAAAACGATCATTCACCTAGTGCTGGCTTAAAACAGCCGGGCAGAAAGAAAATTTTAGTAACCTTCGTTACAATTTTATCAAGAACAGCTCAGATATTCGACTCTCTTGGTCTCATTGGTGCTTGCGTTATTAAGGCCAAACTCATAATTCAGCAGCTCTGGCAACTTGGGGTCAATTGGGATGAAAGCATTCCTATGGAAATACACAGAGCATGGCTAGACTTTTCCAATCAGATTCCCTCCATCAACATCACCATTCCACGGTACTTTCCCTGTACAGACCCCTGCCTTGTCGAGTTGCATTGTTTCAGTGATGCATCAGAAAAGGCTTATGGTTGTTGCTGCTATTTACACAGCGTTGACAATTCAGGAAAGGTCCGTGTACACTTAATATGTGCCAAGTCACGTGTAGCTCCTCTCAAAATCATTAGTCTTCTTCGGTTAGAGTTATGCGGAGCACTATTACTCAGTCGATTAGCTCAAACGGTCATTTAAGCCCTCAAAATCAAATTTGAGAGTGTCTTCTACTACACTGACTCTCTACGATAGTGCTAGCTTGGATAGCTATGTAATCAAATCAACTTCAAACATTTGTTGCTAATCATGTTGGTGAAATACAGCAATCGTCACAAAATGCTCAATGGTTGGACGTTTCTAGTGAGAATAACCCCGCTGATATATTTAGAGGCTTAGACCCAGTAGCGATACAATCAAGCTCTTTTTGGTGGAACGGTCCTTCTTTATTACATCAGAAGGATATAATGATACCTTCTTCCAGGGGAATAGCAGGTTCTGATATTCCTGATATCAAAAAACATGTATCTGTCATCATTAATGGTTCAACGGATTCGTCATTCATCAATTAATTTTCTTCATTCACCCATCTCAAGAGAGTTGCAGCTTACTGCCGACGTTTTGCAAATAACTGTAGAGCAAAGCAGTCAAAATCTAATTCCGCATTGACAGGTCCTCTCTCAAAGGACGAACTCATTGGCGCTTTTGCAGGCATTTGTAAACTGGTGCTGCAGTTTCAAGGCAGCTAAACTCATCCCATCTACAAGTCCATTACTAAAACTAAATCCATTTTTGGACGACTTCGGTTTGATTCGAGTCGGAGGCAGGCTGGAATACTCTAACCTTCTATTTAACCACAAGCATCCGATCTTATTGCCTAGTTCCGGACACCTCACCAAATTAATCATTGTATATGAACATATTCGACACCTGCATTCCGGTGCTCAAACCACCCTCGCTGCAGTCAGAATGAACTTTTGGTCGATAAATGTAATAAAAATAATAATAAACGTAACTCAGAAAATTTTGCGTTCTTACATCACATGTTTTCGAGTAAAACCGCGGAATGTACAATATCTAATTGGAAATTTACCTCAAAACCGGGTGACTGCTCAGCGTCCTTTTCAAGCAACTGGGATCGATTTTGCCGGACCCTTGCTTGTCAAAGACGGAAGACCAAAAATAGCATTTTGGTGCTATTCGTGCGTATTTACCTGCTTCACTACAAAGGCTTCTCATTTGGAGCTTGTAGGTGACCTAACTACACACTCTTTTTTAAATTGTTTTAAAAGATTCATTTCACGTAGAGGTATTTGTAGCGACGTGTACACAGATAATGGTACGAACTTTGTCGGAGGAGAGAAGGAAATACGAAAAGTAATTACTCAAATAACCCAAAGCTCCACTTGGACTGACTTTTTATCAACCTAAAACATCACGTGACCTTTTTCACCTCCTTACGGTCCTAACTTTGGTGGTCTTTGGGAGGCTTGTGTAAACTCTGCAAAGAATCACTTGAAACGAATCGTGGGTAATGCTCACTTAACTTATGAAAAATTCAAATTGGTGCTGTTGGTGATTCAAGTGCAACAGTTCGATTCCGGAGTGATCGCAACACTAGCACTTAGAACAAGGTGAAAAAGAGAGGTAAAAGAGATTTAAGGTCTACAAGTGTGTAACAAGTGTACAACTGGAAGTGCAACAATTCCACCCGTTAGTGCGTTATCAACAACTAACAATTATATTACACATAACATAACAATTATATTCTCAATATCATCAATCTTCAATTTTAGTTAATTTAAAGTTGTTATGAGTACAGGAGTGAAAGTGAGGAATGAATGAAGGGAATTAGTATCAAAAGAGATAGACTTTCGAGGACATTCCTTGTAACAAGTGGGTTTTTCGGGTTTTTAGGCCGTCGTTCGGTAGAATTTCTTCTTGACGTTTCGCAAGCACGTGTGGCTTGCATCTTCAGAAGTGGTTTGCTTGAACGCTTATTAACATCAGAACAGTGTAAGCGTTCAAGCAAACCACTTCTGAAGATGCAAGCCACACGTGCTTGCGAAACGTCAAGAAGAAATTCTACCGAACGACGGCCTAAAAACCCGAAAAACCCACTTGTTTGAAGGGAATTAGTGTTAGCTAGTGTCATTTACTTTAACTGGTTTCGCATATTTTCCTGACTGTACTTTAATTCATTCCAATATATTCCTGGGTTTCAGTCAATTTTACTGTTTATTATTTAAAATGTTACAAAAACGTTTCGGTGTCTTTCTCCACCATCATCAGTTTGTGTGTATAGTTCCTAACATGGCAAACACTCAACTCTAGTTGAGTTGAGTCAAAAGTTGAGTGTTTGCCATGTTAGGAACTATACACACAAACTGATGATGGTGGAGAAAGACACCGAAACGTTTTTGTAACATTTTAAATAATAAACAGTAAAATTGACTGAAACCCAGGAATATATTGGAATTTACTTTAACAATTTAAATAGATTCATTAAATGTAGTTTTACCGTTGACGTGGAGTTTTACTGTAGGAAGGACCAGCAAATCCTAGAAAGAGGATCAATTTAAACATTGATCCTATTTCCAGCGTTTGGGATGACGGAGAAAAAGATCAACCGGGTGTTAGTAAGAAAAATACAACTTCTCACTAAACAGGAGTAATGGTTCTACTCAAAGACGACAATTCACTTACGCTCAATTGGGTAATGGGATGCATTACGGAAACCTTTACCGGAGCTGATGGTGTACTTGTGTTGTAAACGTTCGTAAGACAGCCGGAATCGTAAAACGACCAGTGACAAAAATATCTCTTTTAGCGCTTGAATGTGATAGTGATCAAACTAAATCTAATTGAAAGCATTACTTTAAGACTTCATTGAAAGCCAAGCCTTTCAGGGGGGCCCTTATGTTTGTCTTCATCAAATAAGATGTTAATTTATGTTACGGCAACCCTGCCACCCTTATTGATAGGGTGGTAACCCTGCCACCGAATAAAAAAAAAGTTGTTCGTAAAAGGCATACAGCTAACAAGTGTTTCTGAAGAAAACTAAATGCTGCTTGTATAATTTGGGAAGCGACAGGAGCGAGTTATGCAGTAAATGGTCATTTCCATCATCCTGTAACCTGTAAGTACCTGCTTATGCAATTTTCCTAATTATTCCCGTTTACGGTCGTAAAGTAGAGTTGTGAAATATCCTCGATATCTGTTAACAATATGGCGGAACAATTGAGTGAAATGAGAATTAAACGCGGACAGGTCAAAGGCAAATTGACTAGATTTCAAACATTTTTAAATGCAATTGATAAAGATAATTTTGATGAACATGTTATATTGGAAATAACGTTAAGAATTGAGAAAATGGAAGATTTTTTTGATGAATTTGAAAAAATACAGTCGGCGTTAGAATTGCTGGATTGTGTCGAATTAGAGTCTGATGAGAGCAGCTGTTTGAATCAAAATATTTTCAACTGTTGTCGAAAGCAAAACAGTTTTGTAACGATTTTTACAAGGTAGAATCGTTACGCAATGTTAATGAACTTAATAATGAAGCTACTAGCTCTAACAACTCTGTAAGAAGTAGTAGTTTGAATAATGCAATAAAGCTGCCAGCTATAAAACTACCCACTTTTAATGGGCAGTACCACAATTGGTCAGAATTTAAAAACGGTTTCAAAGCTTTAGTGGATGATAATCCTCGCTTAAATAACACCCAAAGGTTTTTCTACCTACGCTCAACTTTTTCAAGGGAGGCTGCATTAATTATTAAGCCACTGGAAGCTACTGCTAATAATTATTCCGTGGCATGGGCTCTTCTTGAGGAAAGATTCGAAAATAAAGCGTTAATGATACATAATCATTTAAAGGCAATTTTTGAATACCCAAAAATTCAAAATGAATCGTACAGAGAATTACGGAGTTTGTACGATGTTTTTAATAAACACTTAATATCATTAGAATCATTAGGAGAATGTATTGATAAAAGGGACAGATTAATTATATTTTTATTAACAATGAAATTTGATGAGGTAACACGTCGTGACTGGGAATCCTATAAATATTTGACAGATTTACCATCAATGATGACAGATTTATCATCATGACAGATTTATCATAAGTGATCGGGACATGCATGGACATGTTTTTAATAACTAATTGTGAAATTTTATAAAAATTAGAAGTTTACAAAATTGAAAAAAGGATGCAAAATAAATTAACAAAAGGTTCTAGATTCTCTAGCAATACGTTTGCGACAAATGTAAATGAATTAAAATGTTACTATTGCCAAGAATCCCATGCAATTTATTCATGCAATAATTTTATGCAATTACCAATTAAAGATCGAATATTCGAATTAAAGAAAAATAAGTTATGTCTTAATTGTTTGAAGTCTAATCATATGTCTTGGAATTGTAAGTCAAAAGGATGTATAAAGTGTAATAAACCACATAACTCGTTAATTCATATCGAAAATTTCGAATCGAATATTTCTACTAAGTATAATACATCAGGAAATCAGGCAAACACCAGGGAAATAGTAAATCATGCGATGGAGAGTAAACCTGATGAGTTTCTCAAGGATTAGGATCCCTTTCTTTACTTGATAATTCACAAGCGTTGAATTCTTTAGATAGCATTTCTCAGAATGAAAGTCTAGGGAACAGTGGAGCAGTCATGGCAAATATTGTTCACTCTGAAGTATTATTGTCCACAGTTTTAGTAAATATTCAGTTAGAAAATTGAACAATAATTAAAGGTCGAGTGTTATTGGACAGTGGCTCACAGAGCAATTTTGTAGCAGAAGAATTTGCAAATAAATATCATTTAAGAAAACAAAGAATTAATCATACTGTAAATGGTCTAGGACAGAATTCAATACAGTTAAATAATAAAGTGAGTATGACGATAATGGCAACGCACAGTGATAGGAAGTTAACAATAGACAGCTTGATAATTCATAAAATTACTAGCAATTTGCCAAAAGCTTCTTTTGACAGAGATATTTTAAAAATTCCAAAGTCAATGGTTCTAGCAGATCCATCATTTAACATTTCAAGTGAAATAAATATATTATTAGGAGCGCATGTTTTTTGGTCAATTTTGCGTGAAGGGCAATTTAGATTAGGTGAAAATATGCCTATATTACAGAATGTTCGTTGGAGTAGTAGTAAACATCTTTATTTCTAAAAAAGGCTATCGACCTATCGGTCTTTCTGCCCTTATTTAATACATGTAGTCTTAATCTAAATAAAAAACAAATATGAAAATTCTCTTATTCTAGGTTAACAATATTATGAAATAAACTTTCCAATTCTAATGACAAGAAAAAATAATTTTATTGTCCAGTAGTCAGTTGCGTGTTCAAGTAGCGTTGATGTACGGAAACGGAAGCGGGATTGTCTGGTTGGTCTTGTGAGACAAAGGGGATTCAGTATGGTCCAGTTGTAGGGTTTGTTTGTCCCTTTTGTCTGTAGATGTATGAGTCTTTCCGAAATCTTTGTCATGTTTGTGCGTTCGTATAGTAGTTGGGTGGGGGTGTCTTATTCGTGTTATTAGTCTTAGTGCAATTTGTTCTGTTGTTTGTATATAACGTTTTGTGCTTTCTGTTCCGTTGGTCATGAGTATATGTCCATAGTCTAGCAAGGGTCTACAAATAGCTTTATATATTTTGGTGGCGGTGTTTGTGCTAATTCCTCTGTCTTTGTAGGTTAGTGATCGGAAGTGTTTTGTTTTCTTTATTGTTTCTGCCCTAATGTTTCGTATGTGTTTAGTGAATTTAAGTTTGTGGTCAATTGTGATTAAGGTATTTTACGTCGTTTTTTGGTTGTGTCGTTTGGCCGTCTGCAGTTATTTTAGGGGAGTCAGCTTTGACTCTGTGGTTTGTGAGCAGAAGTTGGTTTTTTGACGCGTTTGGTGTTAGTCTCCATTTATAAAAACATGTCATTGTGTTGTTTGTAAGTGTTTGGAGTCTTTGAGCTGCTCTCTCAGTCTGTTTTCTAGTAAGTTCTTTATGGTGTGTAGTAGATATGTTGGTGTGTGTAGTTTGTATAGTTTGTATAGTAAGCCTCTATGCCAGACACTATCAAAAGCCTTGTTAATGTCCATAAACAGGCAAGCTGCCTTTCCGTCAGTTAGGTGGGTAGTTTATATATTGTTGGCCAAAATAAAGAGCGGATGAACAGTCGAGTGATGCTGTTTGAAACCAAATTGGTAGGTAGGTATATATTTTCCAATCACTTTTTCAAGCCGCTGCTTTATTATGTATTCAAAAATTTTGCTTAGTACTGGAAGTAGTGTAATTGGTCTGTAGTTGCTCGGTTGTTTATTGTCCAGTCCATTTTTGGGTATAGGGATTATTAAGCCGTTTTTTCATGTTTCTGGGATTCTGCCATTTGTGATGCAGTTGTTCAATTCAGATAGTGAAAAATACTGCGACTTAAATTTTAACCGTACAACAAAACGTGATTACTCCGGAAGATTTATTGTTTCTATTCCGTTTAAAGAATCTGAATAGCATTTGGGGGATTCAAGGGATACGGCTATAAAATTACTTTACTCATTAGAAAAAAGACTAAACAAGAATCGCGATTTGCAAAAACAATATGTAGAGTTTATGGGAGAATATGAAAGGCTGGGCCATATGTCACAAGTTGAAGACAAACATGACGCACATGGCTATTTTATTCCCCATCACGCGGTATTTAAATCCACTAGCCTTACAACGAAGTGCAGGGTTGTTTTTAACGCATCTGTCAAGACAAGTACCGGCTTATCACTGAACGATACCGAATTTATTGGTCCTGCTTTACAAAATGAAATATTTACGATATTATTAAGATTTAGGAAATTTAAATACGTAATGTCAGCTGACATATCAAAAATGTACCGGAAAATTTTAATTAATAGGAATGAGAGATGTTATCAGAGAATCTTTTGGCGATCAAATCCTGAACAAACCCTGAAGTGTTTTGAGCTAAACACGGTTACTTATGGGACTGCGTCTGCACCTTATTTGGCAGTACAGTGTGTTGTACAGGTAACAAAAGAGCATGCACAATCATTTCCAAAGGCAAGTGCAGTAATTGCTGATTGTTTTTATGTGGATGATCTATTAACCGGATCTGATTCATTGTCTGATTTAATTACACTTCAAAAATATTTCTCTAACATAATGCGACAATCTGGTTTTGAGCTAAGGAAATGGTTATGTATTGAGCAAAATGCCATAAATCAACTTTTAGTAAATGAACATTTGTCAGAGTGTTTTGGAAATTGGAAATAATGAACAAAATAAAACATTAGGGATTTTCTGGAACGCACCATCGGATTTTATTGCATATTCGGTTGGTGACTTTGATACCAACATTTCAACAATTACTAAACGTAAGATGCTATCTATAATATGCCAAATATATGACCCATTAGGACTGTTGGGACCAGTCATTATTGCAGCCAAGCTGTTGATGCAAGATATATGGAAGTTAGAACTTTCATGGGATAAAAATATTCCAGAAAATATCTTTAATCAATGGTTGGAATTCCAAAAGAGTATTATTAAAATTAATGAGCTGAAAATACATCGGCATTCAATTTTATTCATTCCAATGTGTTCCTGGGTTTCAGTCAATTTCATTGTCACTAATTATGGTGTTATGTGATGAGCCATGCGTTTCGTCCCAGGTCTACCTATTGGACTCGTCAGTAAGGCTTAGGTAGACCCTGCCTTATACGCCGGACATCGGTTATACGCGTTCGGACGTAAATGAACCGAGCCGGCGTAGATCTTGTGCGGTGAGATGTTGGCAACCCGTGTTGCTGATGCTGCCACTCGTTCCATTCTGCTTTTGTTTCCAAGCATCTATCTTCGTTTTGTATATTCTTTTTCCTGACTGTACTTTAATTCATTCCAATGTATTACTGGGTTTCAGTCAATTTTATTGTTTATTATTTAAAATGTTACAAATACGTTTCAGTTGACACAGTTTCAGAGTCACATAACACCATAATTAGTGACAATGATCACATAACACCATAATTAGTGACAATGAAATCACATAACACCATAATTAGTGACAATGAAATTGACTGAAACCCAGGAATACATTGGAATGAATTAAAGTACAGTCAGGAAAAAGAATATACAAAACGAATTCAATTTTATCCGATTATTTAATTATTGAATTATACGGTTTTGCAGATGCATCAGAAAAGGCATATGGAGCATATTTGTATATACGATGTGAATCTTACAACGGAATAATTGCATCTCATTTGCTTTGCGCAAAATCTCGGGTAGCTCCTATAAAGCTAATATGTTTACCCCGCTTAGAATTGTGCGCAGTAGTCTTATTGTCCAATTTGAGCAGAAAGGCTTTAGAAGCTTTAAATATTAATTTTAACAAGCAATATTTTTGGACTGACACTTCAATTACATTGGCTTGGTTAAAAGGGAATATCAGTAAATGACAGACGTTTGTGGCCAACAGGGTTTCTGAAGTTATTGCACTGACTAATAAATCTGATTGGTATCATGTTAGGTCTGCTGAGAATCCAGCCGATCTTTTATCACGAGGGTTAGCGGCTACTTTAATAAAAGAATGTGAATTATGGTGGCACGGTCCAAAATGGTTAGCACTCCCTAAGACTCAATGGAAGGTGAGCACAATGAACGTGGATCTGGACTTGCCTGATCAGCGTTCTGTGTCAAATGTATTGATTTGCATTGATGAATTTGAAGTTTTTCCAAATTGATTAATAAATATTCTAATATTAATAAACTACTGAAGGTAATTAGCTATATGTTAAGATTTATGAGCAATTGCCGTTTAAAATCAGACAATCGAGTTTTCGGCCCACTAACTGCCGAAGAGGTTGAAAATGCATTGTTGTTAATAGTAAGATTTGCTCAAATTGATAGTTTTAATCAAGAATACAATGCGTTACTAGAGAATAAACCTTTAAGTAAAAGAAGTAAAATTCTGGGGTTAAATCCATTTCTGCATAAGGGTATTTTGGGGGTTGGGGGCAGAATTCAAAATTCAGTTGGGAGTTTTGACGAAAAGCATCAAATTATTTTGCCCAAGGAACATCGGTTAACTCATCTGCTGAATGAACATATAAAACTATTGCATTGTGGTGTACAAAATTTAATTTGTTCTATCAGACAAAGATTTTGGCCCCTTTCCTCAAGAAGTACAGCTAAATTAATAGTACGAAAATGTGTCCCATGTTTTCGCAACAAACCTAGAGACCCATATATATCATGGGTAATCTTCCTGATTATAGAGTAAGTGACTATGCACCCTTTATAAACGTTGGAGTTGATTATGGAGGTCCTTTCAATCTAAAAGAGAGAAAAACCCGCGGAGCGAAAATCATTAAAGGATACTTATGTCATTTTATTTGCATGAGTACTAAAGCAATACATGTAGAGTTAGTCACGGATATCACCACATCAGCATTTATTAATGCTCTTAAAATATTTATAAGTCGTAGAGGTAGGCCACGTAACATATACTCTGGCAATGGTTTAAATTTTGTGGGTGCCGGTAGGGACTTATGACAACTTTTCGATTTTTTGAAAGCCGAATGCAATTTTATGGCAGGTAAATTAATTGATGATAGAATCAATTGGCATTTCATTCCGGCCAGGTCTCCTACTTTTGGAGGACTCTGGGAAGCAGGTATCAAAAGTTGTAAGTTTCATATAAAACGAGTAATGGGTAACGCTTCACTCACGTATGAAGATTTCAATACTTTATTAACGGTGATCGAGGGTATTTTAAACTCACATCCCTTGTCCTCGGGGGAATAAGTCAGTCCACCTCCACGTGGTATTCCCTGGGAGATCGTGCGTAAGACTTACGAGCAGCATGGTCGGCTAAGCGGCAGACCAGTCCGGCGGGATTGCGGTAGTGGAATGAGCCAGGAACGCTGTCGGCCACATCCGCAGAAACGGCTGGAAGAGAGAGAGTTGGAGTTGTTGTTTGGGATAGAGGGGATGAGTAAGGTACCGCTCATCTCCTCGAATTGTAAGGGGTTTGCATAACGGGACAGAGAATTAAGGGAAAGATTGGATACGGTGTAGAGGGATAAGATGGAAAGGTGTAGCATTAAGAGCACGCCCGCCGCCGCCCCCCCATAGATACAGAAATTGACGGAGATGTAAAAGCCAGGAGGTAGAAAGATCGTGGATGGGAAAACTCAGGGCTAACTGGTGCTCCCCATCCTCCCCGCTAATTGGTTGGGTGGATGGTTCAAGGAACGGAGATGGGCTTCCGTGATAGTGTTTTTTCAAGGTAGTGGTGTCCTAACGGATGGAGATGCATGGACCTAATGGCGAAAGCTGGGCAGGTCGCCGCAAGGCAGAACATACATGTCCCTTGTCCTCTGACCACGACGATATGACTGCGTTGACACCGGCCAATTTTCTGATTGGTCGACCAATATCTGCGTTGCCAGAAGTAGTATACAACATGTTCCGGAGAATAGGCTAAACCGATACCAGCGACTTCAGTCTACCGTTCAACATTTCTGGCAGAGATGGCAGAAAGAATATGTGACCGACCTGCAGACCAGAGTAAAGTGGAGAGAACCGAGTGACCAAATAATTAAGGAAGGAAAGTTGGTACTCTTGAAGCAAGAAAATGTTTCCCCGTATCAATGGCCACTAGGAAGGATAGTGGAACTATTTCCTGGAAAAGACGGAATTGTGCGCGTAATTAAAGTTAAGTCGCTGAGTGCAGTGGTAAAACGTGCAGTAACGAAAATATGTATATTGCCTATTGACTGTTGAAAGCTTTTATGTTGACTGTCATTTATATATTATTTACTTCCACATAGATTATGAGAGTGACAATTATTATATTTTAGAGTTTTAAAATGTTAGAATAGTTCATAGGTTAATAGGACAAAATGTCTTGACAATTGTTTCAGACTATCTGAGGGTGATGGAGAAACACCGAAACGCGTTAAACAATAAATCCTTGTGAATTCGAAATAAATGACTGAAACCCAGAAAAATAGTTTAGATTAACATTGGAAATACAGTCAGGAAAACTTACATGATATCCATGCGTTTGTAATTTTGATGTTTTCCATGCGTTTGTAATTTTCAATTTACTGCGAAATTAAATTGTCACACTGCATCACAAATGGCAGAATCCCAGAAACATGGAAAAACGGCTTAATAATCCCTATACCCAAAAATGGACTGGACAATACACAACCGAGCAACTACAGACCAATTACACTGCTTCCAGTACTGGGCAAGATTTTTGAATGCATAATGAAGCAGCGGCTTGAAAAAGTGATTGGAAAATATATACCTACCTACCAATTTGGTTTCAAACAGCATCACTCGACTGTTCATCCGCTCTTTATTTTGGCCAACAATGTACAAACTACCCACCTAACTGACAGAAAGACAGTTTGCCTGTTTATGTTTATTATGTTTATGGACATTAACATTATTAAACATTAACTTTTGACAGTGTCTGGCATAGAGGCTTACTATACAAACTATACAAACTACACACACCAACATATCTACTACACACCATAAAGAACTTACTAGAAAACAGACAACTACAAGTACGAATTGACAAAACACTGTCATTTTCTTTTTCCCCTGAACAAGGGCTCCCTCAAGGATCCCCGCTCTCACCGTTTCTCTACAATATATACTGCCATGACATATACAATTACAACTTACCAGACAAAAATCAAATCGACAGATCGGCATACATATTACAATACGCAAACGACACGGCACTTATTGTACATGACAAAACTACTGAGAGAGCAGCGCAAAGACTCCAAACACTAACAAACAACACAATGACATGGTTTTATAAATGGAGACTAACACCAAACGCGTCAAAAAACCAACTTCTGCTCACAAACCACAGACTCAACGCTGACTCCCCTACAATAACTGCAGACGGCCAAACGACACAGCCAAAAAACGACGTAAAATACCTTGGAATCACAATTGACCACAAACTTAAATTCACTAAACACATACGAAAAATCAGGGCAGAAACAATAAAGAGAACAAAACACTGCCGATCACTAACCTACAAAGACAGAGGTATTAGCACAAACACCGCCACCAAGATATATAAAGCTATTTGTAGACCCTTGCTAGACTTTGGACATATACTCATGACCAACGGAACAGAAAGGACAAAACGTTATACACAAACAACAGAACAAATTGCACTAAGACTAATAACACGAATAAGACACCCCCAAAACCCACTACAGAACCCCCCACCCAACTACTATACGAACGCACAAACATAACAAAGATCTCGGAAAGACTCATACAGCTACAGACAAAATGGACAAACAACCCCTACAACTGGACCATACTGAATCCCCTTTGTCTTACAAGACCAACCAGACAATCCCGCTTCCGTTTCCCTACATTAACGCTACTCCAACACTTACAAACGCAACGGACTAGTGGACAATAAAATAATTTCTTCTTGCCACTGAAATCTTATTTATTTAATAGTATTGTTAACCTAGAATAAGAGAATTTTCATATTTGTTTTTTATTTAGATTAAGACTGCATGTATTAAACAAGGGCAGAAAGACCGATAGGTCGATAGCCTTTTTTAGAAATAAAGATGTTTACTACTACTAAAATGTCACAAGATACCTACATTCCTTCATAATATTTGCTCAAGTTTGCTAACGGATTAGCGGACGGGTGTGCTGCAAATTTAAACTCAAAGTTTAATTGTCACAAATCCCCTTCGAAGAAAGAACTTCGGAAAGAAATTTTTCGACAATAAGTCAGCCACGTTATGGTCATCAAATTTCAATAGATCCTAAAATGCCACGAATCTAAACAACAAACGTTCGCAAAATTTAATACCTATCATACGAACAGATCCTTAAATGATAAGCAGGTTGCCATTCTTGACAACAGACTTTCGCGAAAATTGTGAGTAATAAAACTAAGGTACCCCGAAATGCTATGCCTGTTCCAGATCTGAACTACAACAAAACGAATGCTGTTCTTGTAGAAGGCACCAAGTAACTATCATGAAATTTAATAATAACAGTTAAGTAAGTTATAATAACAGTTAAGCTATATATTACACTAAATGACATGCACAAGATGTTGCCCATCTGCAACACTTTCTAAGCTTTCGGTAGGTATCTCTACATTGTCCTGGAGCATGTAGGATTGCGTTCTATTGGAATCTAACCGGTAATTCCAACGGATCGTATCGTTTGAGGCGTCTTGTGGTGTTGCTTCTGAGCAGGTTGGCAACGAGTGCGTTGGGGTGCTTTCTGAGTCCACTACGATATTTTATACTGACTTTCAAGATTTCTTCTTGTATTGAGGGTACTTGAAGGTCTTGTTGGATGACCCAATTTGGAACAAATACAAGGGGTTTTGGTGATTTGTCTCAAGACTTTTGATTGGAATCTTTCTATTATTCGAATGTTAGATTTGCTAGCCGCGCCCCACAATTGGATGCCATAGCTCCAGATGGGTTTTATTATAGTCTTACATAGCAGAAGTTTGTTGTCGATTGCTAGCTGGGAGTTGCGACCTATTAGCCAGTTCATTTGACGCAGTTTGACGGAGAGTTGTTTTCTTTTGGTCCAAATGTGTTTTTGCCAGGTAAGTCGCCTGTGCAAGTGCATACCGAGATATTTTGCTGCTTCCGCCTGTGGTAGTCGATGGTTGTTGAGCGTTACAGGTGGACACGATTTTCGTCTCATGGTATATGTTACATGGATTGATTTGTCCTCATTTATTTTGATGCGCCACAGTCTAGACCACTCACTTATATCGTCTAGGCTCTTTTGCAGCATCCTTGAAGCCGTATGAGCCTTCTTATTTGAGGCCATCACGGCGGTATCGTCGGCGAAGGTAGCTAATTCTGATTGGTGTCTGGTCGGTAGATCAGCTGTGTATAGCAGGTATAGAATGGGTCCCAGTACGTTTCCTTGCGGGATACCCGCGAGAATAGCTCTAAGTGAAGATCGCTCTTGCTGGAATTTTATTCGGAAACGTCTATTGGTGAGATAAGATTTCAGAATCTGGTAGAACGTGTATGGTAAACTCCGCTTCAGTTTGTATAATAAGCCGGGGTGCCAGACTTTGTCGAACGCTTGCGACACGTCTAGAAATGCAGTTGAGGAAAATGTTTTAGATTGTAGGTTCTTGTTAATAATGGAGACGACTCTGTGGATTTGTTCAGTGGTGGCATGTTGGTGGCGGAACCCAAATTGGTGGTCAGGAATTATATGTTTTTCTATTAGAATTGGTTTCAATCTTGTGAGCAGAGCTCTCTCGAATACCTTAGATAAAATAGGCAGCAGGCTGATAGATCGGTATGACTCGGCTTCTTCCGGTTGTTTCTCAGGTTTTGGAATGAGTATGATTTCGGCTACCTTCCATTGACTAGGGTAATAGCCTGTTCTTAATATTGCGTTGAATAGAACCATAATACATTTTACAGCCTCTGTGGAGAATTCTTGCAGAAGTTGTCCCGTTATTAAATCGTAGCCAGAGGCTTTCTTGGTACTGGTGTGGTCAATTATACTCTTGACTTCATTTAATCGCAGTGGTTTAATTGGAAGATCCAGTTGGTATGGACTCTCAAGGTAGTTTCTTTCTTTCAAGTATTGGTTCCTCTTCAGCGTCTGAGCACCTTGATGGGAATGGTTGAAATACTTTTTCTAGGTGTTCTGCAAAGACTTTTGCTTTGTCTTCGTCACTTCTTGCCCATTTTCCATTGTTCATACGGATCGGAGGAATGTTCTTCTGCGGCCTTTCTTGGTGGCTTTCCAGAGAGAGTAGTCGCTAATTTCGCTGGGCGTTAGTCCTATTAAATAATTTTGTAGAGATCTGTTTTCGACTTCGTTGAGGAGTCTCTTTAGTTCCTTAGTTGCTAGGTTCAATTTGGCCTTCATAATTGGATATCTTGAGGTTTGCCAGGCGCGTCTTATTTCCCTCTTTGCAGAGATCTTTTCTCTTATTATATGTGGAATGTAGTGATTTGGTTCGTGAGCTTTGATCTCTGGGGTGGCGTCCCAGGCTGCGATCTGAACGATTTTGTTAAAGTGTTCTATTGCGTCTTGTTCTATGTCGGTTTTTGTTTTTAAAGCCACGTTGGATGTTTGATTTTACTTGACTACGAAAAATATCACAGTTGGTTCTTTTGTTGGTTAGTGTAGCCTCTTTTTGTGTGGATGTTATTTGTGTGTTGTAAGATATCAGCCCCTGGGAGTGGTCGGACGACAGTTCGAGGCAGGCCTGCGTTGTGAAATAGTTCCTGGCGATTCCTTTGCTGACACATATGTCGATGACGTCCGGGATTTTGTTGGGATCAGTTGGCCAATATGTTGGTTCGCCAGTTTAGATGAATTGTAGCTTGTTATTCCCCGAGGCTCTCCAAAGTTCCCTTTCCCTAGTGGTGGTGAGTCTCGAGCCCCATTGTTGGTGCTTGGCATTGTAGTCACCGCTCGCAATGAATGTAGATCCAAGAGTGTTGAAGAAAGCGTCGAATTGTTATTTTTTAATATTGTGCTTTGGAGGACAGTATACCGCAGATATTGTAATATTTTTGTTTAGTTCTTTGACCGTTATACTTGTAGCTTGAATATGACCTTGGTTATAACACTCTCGCAGATGGTGCTTGATTGAGCTTCTGATTAGGATTGCCGATTCTGCGTGTGCGGTAGCGTCTGGTTGCTTTGTGGTATATATGGAGTAATTAGGGATTCGGCAATATGATTTGTTTGTGAAATGTGTTTCGGATATCATTATAACTCATTCCAATGTATTCCTGGGTTTCAGTCAATTTTATTGTTTATTATTCGTTTTGTAATTTTCCTGACTGTACTTTAATTCATTCCAATGTATTCCTGGGTTTCAGTCAATTTTATTGTTTATTATTTAAAATGTTACAAATACGTTTCGGTGTCTTTATCCACCATCATCAGTTTGTCTAAAATATCCATTTTACATTTATTATCAATTCAATTAAAAAAACTTTCACAAAATTAACATATTAAAATTCAAATCACACACATATTAAAAAGTACAATTTGGGGCCTTAGTTCTCAGGTGATGAGTCGCGATAAACATGTTCGGGAAAAGACTAGAATCTATTGTTTAGAGATCTAAATTTGACTTACACGTTTAGATGTTTCTTCCTTTACATTTGGTTGGATATTGAATTACCTATTTTATTCGATATCGAGCGAGTGCCCGAAAAACCTATTTATATTTCGCCTTTTCTTTGCATTCTTGGAATTGCTCTGTAATTCTTCAATATCTGCTGTTTAATTTTTATTTAGCAGGTCCATTCAATTCATGCATGCGATCATTTAATTAGCGTATGATACACAGAGCTAAGATTGTCTGTATCTGATCTGAAGTTTATTGCATTCTGATGTTTCTTAATTTGTATCATTTCATGGATTCTTCTCTTATTATAGTTTTCCTCATTGATCAATATTTGTGTGTTATCGAAATCAAAATCATGCAACTTTTGTTGTGCATGTTGTGCTAATGCTGTTGCATTTTCGTTAACCTTTCTTAAGCTATACTTATGTTCGTATATTATTTTCTTTAAATATTGCCCTGTTTGTCCTATGTATGTGTTGTCACAGTCCAAACAGTCAATCTTGTATATTACGTTAGGTGTGTCCAACTTATCGCTTCTAGGCTTAAATTTTGTAAAACACTCTTTTGCTAAGTTGTTTTTAGTTTTCTCCGCTATAGTAATATTATGCGGTCTTAAAACATTTTTTATTTTTGTGTTGATTTCTGGTATGTGCGGTAATGATACATACTTGATTTCTAGGAAGGAGGAAAACTATAATAAGAGAAGAATCCATGAAATGATACAAATTAAGAAACATCAGAATGCAATAAATTTCAGATCAGATACAGACAATCTTAGGTCTGTGTATCATACGCTAATTAAATGATCGCATGCATGAATTGAATGGACCTGGTAAATAAAAATTAAACAGCAGATATTGAAGAATTACAGAGCAATTCCAAGAATGCAAAGAAAAGGCGAAATATAAATAGGTTTTTCGGGCACTCGCTCGATATCGAATAAAATAGGTAATTCAATATCCAACCAAATGTAAAGGAAGAAACATCTAAACATGTAAGTCAAATTTAGATCTCTAAACAATAGATTCTAGTCTTTTCCCGAACATGTTTATCCCGACTCATCACCTGAGAACCAAGGTCCCAAATTGTACTTTTTAATATGTGTGTGATTTGAATTTTAATATGTTAATTTTGTGAAAGTTTTTTTAATTGAATTGATAATAAATGTAAAATGGATATTTTAGACAAACTGATGATGGTGGATAAAGACACCGAAACGGATTTGGAACATTTTAAATAATAAACAATAAAATTTATTGAAACCCAGGAATACATTGGAATGAATTGTTTATTATTTAAAATGTTACAAATACGTTTCGGTATCTTTATCCACCATCATCAGTTTGTGTATATAGTTGCTACCAACTTCACATTTGACTGGTCACTCACTTGACCAGTCAAATGTGAAGTTGGTAGCAATTATATACACAAACTGATGATGGTGGATAAAGACACCGAAAAGTATTTGTAACATTTTAAATAATAAACAATAAAATTGACTGAAACCCAGGAATACATTGGAATGAATTAAAGTACAGTCAGGAAAATGTTTCTTCTGATATTTAAGAAGACGAGGGCATTTACGTAATGTCAATGACGCAGATAACCTTCAAAAACATTGTTGCCGTCCTTATGATCTATTTTTTTGCAAATTTCTCAGCTTTTGATTAGAATTATTTTTTTACTATTTTTCTGTACTCCCTAAACACCCCCAGACACAACCCCCAGAGAAATGACGCTAATTTTGACCTTGTATAACACCCTGTATATTCGCAGATAGATGTCGAGGTTACGTACACTATCCGATTTTGGGTCGCATTTGTAGTAGGCCTATTCAAACAACTACGTGCTTTAACTATATGATTTATTCAATTTTAACACAAATTCGTACATATTGTCTCTTTTTTGGCAAGCCATAATTTTTCATATAGAATTATGTATATATATTTATATGAGCAAAAAATAGTTTATATCTTAATACTAGTTAATAAATAAATGATGGACAAACTAGCTTTATAGTTAAAAATATAAAACTGTGGCACAGATGTTTGAATAAGCGTTAAGAAAACCGAATAGAATTATTGTGATGCAACATAAGTATCTCTATTACGGAACTAAATTTTAAAAAAAACTGAGGGCATTTAACATCTTTCAATAAGTTCCATTAATAAATCAGCTTAATTTAAGAGTACTCAGTAGTTGTTTGGTACGCGTCCTACATAGATTGGAGATTGGGCCTAATTCATTGTTTAATTTCGGATAATACTTCATCGGCAGCTTCTTTAACTTCTTTCCAAGAAACGTCAATATCGCTTTCTTCAGTATATCTTGAACATATAGCCAGACGCAAGAAGTATGTATCTCGAATTTTAGATGGAACTAGATGAATTACACCTGAAACACAAAAATCGTAGTATATCACACTATAAAATACTTGGGAACTACAGTTAGTTACTTATGTACCGTTACTTTAGCATAAGTTTGATTATATGTTTTTGGTAAATTTTCTATAGTTATTTGTTGAGACAAAAATAACACACTATTTCATATTTGAACTGATCGAAAATGTAATTACTATTAATTACATTTACTATCGCTCAAGTAGAAACCAGAGAAAATAGTAAGAGAGAAGAACGCTACGTCATCCTTAACGGTATTCTCCATCGCAGCCTAGGATGATATCGAAGAGTTGGCCCTGCAGACGCCAATTACGCAAGCCACATATTTCTCCCACAAACAATACAAAATCGTGGTGTCGATTTTTTAAAATCTGTTGTAGTTTACTATGCAATTCTACAAAATTCTACAAAATCGCGGGTTATTTCAATATATACTTCTGACAAAAGACGCCACGTGCAGTCTTAAGCTTGATTCATATTTACCAGCACGTATTCTTCTGTGCCAATGCACATGCGAATAAATTCACATAAGGCATAGTATAGCAATGCTACCAACGTATTCATACTTAAGTATACTTAGACACGGGCTAGGCACGGACAGAATTGTCGCTAAGAATATATTGCAGGTTACGACTCATGTCTGTGCAAGTCTATGAGGTTCTTTCTGAGCTAATTTCTCTCTTGTCGATAAGGACTCTTTCAACTTGGTGATTTTCTTCCTTATCACCGATGAAATTTTGAATACAATAATTTGTACTACTTGTCTTTATCTATGGTTGCGTAGAAGATGGCTACACATCCAAATTTCTTTGGGAGTCAAATTCCTAAATAGGTTAGGAGTTCTAAATGGTGTAACGTGTTGGAAGCCCAATCATATTTTACTGTTTACGAAAATCAAATACAACTTTAGTTTCAATATTGTTGTAGCTGTTATATCAGTTTTGCAATAATGGAATATTCAGTGACAAAGGAAGTGCAAACGTGTTGTGCTCGCAACTGTAAAAATAAAGATGGTAGGCGATATCGCTTTCCAAAGAATCGGCCAGACTTTTAACGCATGGCTTGAAATTGTTAAGCCTCGTGATTACAAGACATTGCGGAGTGTTGAAAGTATCCAGGTTTTGTGCCCGGAACTCGTAGAGGATTGAAGGTTAAATCCCTTCTGTTAATATTTATATGTTATACGGTTTTTATGTTTACAGGGATCTGAAACTTCAAGTAGATGCGGATCTTCTAAGAATCTTTATATGTGATTTATGTTTTGGGTTAGTTTGCAGCAATAAACATTACATCAGAATGTAATGGAGAACCTCATGACATAGTTGTGCAAGATATATTATGTGTGCCACAGCTAACAACCAACTTGATTTCAATAAGTCAACTGATTTCAAAATGCAATAAAGTTTATTTCGCCAAGACGGGTTGCAGTGTTTATAACAAGGCATACCAGGAAATAGCTGCTGCAAAACTTGTAAATGGTGTCTACAAGTTAATGTTGAAACAAGAAAACTGCATGCTGAGTGTTTCTGGAGAAACATCGCATAGAACACTTGCTCACATTAATAGAAAGGATTTAAATCGAATGGTTGGCTGTGTGGATGGTATATCACTTAAAGAAAAGGTCCAATTTGACAAATCCAACTGCATTGTATGCTGCGAAGGCAACCAACCGAGACTGCCGTTCACGAATAGTACAAGTCAAAGTTCAGAACCACTTGAAATCGTACATGGAGATGTATGTGGCCCTATGGAAAAAGTCTCTTTTGGAGGATCAAGGTATTCTCTTCTCTTAGTAGGTGATTACACTAAAATGTCTTTTGTATATTTTTTAAAAGGAAAAAATGAAGTTTTTCAACGCTTCAAAAAATTTCAGTTCCTGGTAGAAAACCAGAAAGATAAGAAAATCAAGGTTTTTAGAACTGACCAAGGCGGTGAGTTTTGTGGCAGGGAATTTGAAGAGAAAGGGAATAATTCATCAAACAACCAACACTTATACACCTCAACAGAATGGCGTTGCAGAGAGAATGAACAGAACCATTTTGGAGAAGGCAAGATGTCTCTTATTCGATGCAGATTTACCAAAGAGGTTCTGGGCAGAAGCCGTAAATACATCAAATTTCTTGAGGAATAAGATGTATTGTCAGTGGTTTGAATGGAAAAACCCTTACGAGTTATGGAGTGGACAAAAACCTGACTTGTCAGACATCAGACTATTTGGAAGCACTGTAATGGTGCACACACCCAAAGACAAAAGACTCAAGTTTGATAAAAAGTCCAAGAAACATATTCTAGTTGGATATGCAGAAAATATAAAGGGTTATCGAGTTTTTGACTGTGAAACAGAAAAGATAACTACAAGTAGAGATGTAATAATCTTTGAAAATCAAACGTCTCGAAAACCAAATGCGACTGGTCGCTTAGTTGAAGCTGAACCGAAGGCAGAGCCTGAAGACAAACCACTTTCAGTGGGCAATAAACAGTCACCAGCAAACAATAAGGTTTTAACTGAAAATTACTCTTCTAGTAACGGTAGCATGAAGGACTCCCATATTGATGATTCAAGTGACAGTGATTGCCAACCTGATATGTTAACTGAAGTCAATGAAGAGACTGCTGAGTTAAGGTCAGAAAGGCAAAGAAAACCAAAAGTCGACAATGATTTTGTCACTTATATGGCAGAAGCAGACAGAAAAGTTTTTCCTATATAGCCCGTATCCGTAGCAGAAGCTCTTTCAGGGCATGATGGAATGAAATGGCAGCAGGCTATGGAGGAGAAGCTCAAAAGTTTAGTGGAAAATCAGTCTTGGGACTTGGTCGAGTTACCTTCTGAAAGTTCAGTGGTAGGTTGCAAGTGGGTTTATAAAACCAATTGTGATAGTCCTAATAACAAGACATATCGAGCTAGGCTAGTTACAAAGGGCTATACTCAACAAGAGGGTATAGATTCTCACCTGTTGTGAGATATTCTACCTTACGATTTTTGTTTGCATGGAGTGTAAATTTAGGTCTGAATATTTGTCACTTAGATGTGGATACAGCCTTTTTGCATGGTAAGTTGAGTGAAACTGTTTTCATGAGACAACCTGAAGGTTTTATAAAACCTGGTAAGGAGCATAAGATGTTGAATGCAACAACTTTGTTGTTGTTGAACTGCTTGAGAGTAGAGGATGTTCTAGTTAATTTAAGTTATAAAAAGTCTAATTTTGAACCTTGTGTATTCATTAAAAGTAATCGTGAGCATGGTAAATATTCAATAACTATTATCGCTCTGTATGTTGACGATTTTTTTATTTTTTCTAACAACTTAAATGAAACAGACTGTTTGAAGCAGGAATTGGCAACAAATTTTAAATTAAAGGTCCTCGGTGAAGCTAAGCATATTTTAGGCATGAATTTATGTATAGATAAAGCAAAGAATGTCATAACATTAGATCAATTGTACTTTGACGAACTGCTGCATAAATTTTAAATGTATGAGTGTAAGTGTGCAAACACACCAATGGAAAAAAATTTAAATTTGGAAAAGGGCTCAAATTCTAATTTAGTTATTCCATATCAGCAGTTAATAGGTAGCTTAATGTACCTTTCAGTTATGACCAGGCCGGATATCTCATACAGTATTAGCTACCTAAGTCAATTTAACACATGTTTTGAAAATAGTCACTGGGAATCTCTAAAGAGGGTTTTGAGGTATTTAAAGAAGACCAAAAACCATTGTTTGAAATTTAAAAAATCTTCCAATCGGCTACAATGTTTTGTCGATGCAGATTGGGGGAATGGTTTGGTAGATAGGAAGTCATATACTGGTTTCTGTTTTACTTTTTCAGATTCACTAATTTCATGGAAAAGTGTTAAGCAAAAAACCGTTGCCCTTTCGTCCACGGAAGCCGAGTATATGGCTTAGTCCGAAGCTTCTAGAGAGGCAATGTATCTTAGGAATTTGATTGGTGAAGTAATAGGGATTTTTGATTATGTTGTAATGTTCACTGACAGTCAAAGTGCGTTGAAGCTCACTTTGAACCCGATATTCCATAAACGCACTAAGCACATTGATGTACGCCATCACTTTGTAAGGGAAACAGTAGCGGACGGGTTTATCAACATAAAATACTTAGAGACTGAGGGAATACCTGCTGATTTGCTTACAAAGGCTTTGGGTTCAAACCAGCATGCAAAGTTTTCGAGGGCTTTGGGTTTGGTTGATAAGTGCGAATTGCTGGAAACATAACATTTTGGAACTAGTGGGAGTGTTAGAAGTTAGTTCTAAAACTGTTATGGTGTCTTTTTCTTTCTTAGGTCGTTATCATTTCTTAAGTTGGCAGTGTTGCTTTTGAGTTTAATAAAGAAGCAGTTCATGCTAGTATTCTGTGAGAGTAACTTATTGTTTCCTTTGCACCCTAAGATCTGCGTAAATCATAACAGTTTTTTGGTTAAAAAAACAACATATTTTTAAATTTTCGTGATAGAATTTAAAGGATTTTGTGGAATTTCAGCAATAAGACATTGAATGAACGTAAATTAACGAGGTACTCGTAGTACCATCGAAATTTTATTCACAAATAATTAATTTCAAATAAAGTTTGAAACGGTGCCTATTATGGGCGTAGCAAGGAAGAGGCAGGGGAGGGTCATGCCAGTAAAAAGAGAATCGAACGCCCTTTAAAGCGATGTGCCACTTGACCCTCATTCCCATTTAAGATTATAAGGGTGACATCTACCTCTCCTAGGGGGTTGAAACAAGAAGACTAACAATGTTTATTTGAAGTATCCCCCTTACAAATAAAATTGACGTGTCTCCGATTTTTCATATTTTTAACTGCAAGAAAGATATTAAGGGTGGGAAGTTTTCAAATTGACACCCCGTATATCACATATTTTAGGCTGATGATAATATTACTTATTCACAATAATAGATTTCGAAAAAAGTTGTCTTGTTTACTTTTGATCTTCTTATTAACAAAACTGAAAATGTCCACCATTGAACGAGACATCCGTTTTTCAATTTTACTCTCATAATTCACCGAGTTTTAGAGTAATGTATTTTCGTAACCACTTACCTCTTCCATTGATTTTCTTCAATAGTATTTCATTAGTTTCATTAGAACCCACTAGCCTGAAGCACACAAGACCCATAATCACTTCCTCAGTGATTTCAAAACGTTTGTCAGTCCTCATTAACTTTTCAAAATAATGAGCAAGAGCAATATGTTTGCGAATATGAGCTTGCAATGTTTCGATACCGTAAAGTCTGAGGACAAACCATAATTTCAAAGATCTGAAACGACGGCCCAATGGTATTTGCCAATGGCGATAATCGGGAGCAGACCCTAAAAGATAAGAAATATCGATTGTATTATTTTTACTCTTATTCCCACAAAGTTTTGCTTACCTTGCTGTGCATGCTGAAGGTACAATGGATCAACATTGAAGGCATTAACTAACCAAGATGGATCTTTCAGCCACATGGCTGAGCAGTCAAAATTCACCAATAACCATTTGTGAGGATTAAAGTTAAAAGAATCTGCCCTTTCTATTCCTTTCATCAGATATCTAAAAGCAACAAGGGTATTTTCCTTAGAACCACAGATTCATCATCCCCCATAAATAATAAATAAGTTTAAATAATCTTGATTTGTATAATTTAAGCGTCCCGTAATGATTATTATTTTGTAAGGGTAAGTGTAAACATTACTTTAGCATTTGATTGTATTAAAAATTTAATAATGTATAGGGTGTTCCATTTAAAATAAGCAAGCTCAAGGAAGGAAGTGTGGGCATCTTGAAAACATTTTAGATCGCTTGCCCCCAATGACTTCGGAATACTGTCCAATTTTCAAATTTCTACTAAATCTAATTTGTCAGATATCGATCGCGGTGGTTAGCGGTGGGACACCTTGTGGAATTAACTGCTAGTTTCAACATTTGGTTTCAGCTTTTGGGATGCGAATCATATTTGTACCATCGCGTTCCCTTGTTATTTCTGCTATGAGTAAATGGGTATCTCTCCATACATTTTATAGATAAACAGCAGTCTTAAAACAGAAATCTATCCAAAATCTTGTTGAAAAGATATTTAACGTAGGTTTTACTTTGCATCTGATTCACTATTAATCAGTAACGCAAAGTTACAGGAGGAATCAAAATCATATTTATGGTAGCTAAACTCGTTTCAACCAAAGCATGATAATGATGGTAGAGAATAACCCTCACCACTGTCATCAAAAGCTGACAAGTGCTTCAAGTCATTTTATTCCTAGGAAGTAGTTATGCTCCATTTTAAAATGTAACTTTTTGTCAGGTTTTGTTCACGAGACAAAGTCGTCAAAGTTTCTCGTCAGGAAAATGATTTCAAATTTCCTTCGAATTCGTCAAAGGTCTCGATATATGGTTTAAAATTAATCTTTAAAACAAATCTACCCCTTTCATTCCGATTTGCGGTAGACCAAAAATATTTTGCATATGCTTTTTCACATTTGTACAATATTTTATCGTTACCGAGTTCATATAGTTCCCAGTACTTCAGGACAATGCCATGGCTAAAAAGACGAAAATCCTTTGTTTCGTAATGTATTATTCAGTTGGATGAGCTTCTCTGTGGACTCTGTGCAGCAGGTGTATACCCGCTAGATGCAAATTTCATGTAACAAACATGTACCATTTGTTAATGCAGCACACATTAAGGGCCGATTGCACCAAAGCAAATTTAGCAGCGGTTCATTTGAACCATCAGTCGTAGAGATGGGTAACTCAGAGAATTTTCAAGAGCCGGCGGAAGGGCTTGGTGCGCCAACCCAACGCACCGGCACAGTAACTCACCGGCGCAGCTTATGTTGCAGTAAACTCTTATATCAGTAAACTCATTTATATATCACGCCGTACGCCAGACGATAAAACGATAAATGCGCGTTCCATTCCTTTTTCTTTGCTTTTACTGAAGAGAGTACACACGCTTGTTGAGTTGTTTTAATGAATAATATATAATCATAAATGAAGTCGCAATATATTTTCTTCTTGTAAAAACTAGTTGTCACAAGCGAATTTTCGGAGAAAAGATCCGAATAGTTGGATGATTTAACAGGTGTCGGAAATTGTTGAAATAACATAGTTTTCAAAGTTGTTTTATAGTTAGGGCACTAAACAGTAAACTTTCCTTGTAAAAGTAAACTTCCGTTGAAAAACTAAACTGCACAGTTTCGAAGCACCCGGTATTATACACATTGTCTAGTCAATGGGAATATTAAACATGTGACACTCAGATTGCCTAACGTGTGCGGCATTATGCAGATTGCCTGAAATACCGTAGTCAATTTGCAGATTGCCCAAAGTAGGACCTAGGCATTTCGCACAATGCCGGATTTCGTACACTGCCGATAACATATTTATAACATGTAATGACGGTTTCAAAATTAAATAAAACGTGGTACTCTATCTGTGGCTTCGATAAAAAAAATTACATAATACGTAATATAATCTCTCCCGACAATGCCAAGAATCATATGGTGACTACCAGGCCTGCACGAACTTGCAATCCAAAGTAAGCCATCTTGAATGAATGTAATTGTTGCAACCAGGGTTGGTTTTTCCACCTATGTGTGTTCCAGTTTGTGGATGAAGTCACAGAGCGGCAACAACTCAAAAGGTCAACTCAGTGTTACCATGCCTAATCAGTCGCCGTTTAAGAGAATTCAATTTTTGACGGGTTGTATCAGAGCGACTAGAACTCGGTTCACTTAAACTGGACCAATCTACTCGTATTTCTTCCTGGGTTGGCGCTTCCAAATGTCGGTAAAATTTGGAATTTCGTTTCTTTTGATTGCAGACTATGTTTCTCAATCAAGTATATTAGGACCATGATCTAATTATGACATTCGGTGATTACAGGGTGATTTACGTAGACCGTGCCATAGAAATTTTAAAACAAAAAATTTGAGGCATACATGTTTTTCAGAACTCGAAATGCGACAATTTTGTGGATTAACGATGCCATCAGGATGAAAATGGGCCTTGTCACTAAATATTATTTTCGTTGAAAAAGCATTACTTAATTGCGGCTTTGGCTCATGAGCCAATTCAAATTTGTATGCATATTCCTGAGCTAGATACCGAATTTATGTTGCTGCGCTTTCTCCAAGATTTGCACGCACTGCTGCGATCTTTTCAGTCGAGTTCAGTAAGTAAGTAAGTTAGAACGTAAAGCTGTTCAAATTAACTGATTCTTACTGTAATGGATCTAGTAAGTTAACACGAAATAGTCCGCCTGCAGACAGTCTATAAATTACGTTCTAGGTCAAGTTATCTGCACCATAATAAATAAAAAACAAACATGCAGATAAGAGGAAAATTTTCTTTCAAATTTTTTTATAGTGGAGTGTAAGCAAAGAAAGTAATCTGAGGAGATTTAAACTAATTAGTGCAAAATGTGAGAATGTAACATTCAATATATGTTCAGTAATACAAATAATGTTATATAATTACCTGAACTCCGGGCATATAAAAGCCGATCCTGCATAGGCTGCATCTACGTGAAGCCAAACATTGTTTTCATTGCAGACAGGGCCGATCTCGTCTAAGCGATCAAAAGTACAGGATGACGTAGTTCCCAAAGTAGAAACACACTATAAAAGTAGCAGATAAAATCAGTTAGAAAAATATTCTATGAAAGTTCAAGTTTGATTTCTCAGTTTCAGAGACGAAAATTTCTGAATCAGAAAGTTGCAATTCCGAACCTCATTTGCGATAAGAATAAATAATTGTTAGAGTATTTGGAGACTCTAAGTTGGATAGTGCCATTTCGTCGAAAAACCCAGGCAGTCATAATAAAATATTTTTATAGTTATAAATTAACTTCTCTTAAACAACATATAAAAAATATTTTCGAATGTTTTAGTAGACCGTCAAAAAACAAAACAATTACCACTAATGGTGGCCGATCATAAATCTTGATAATGATAGCTGTAGTTATGATCTACGGTTAAAAATTCTAAAAAAGAATACGTTATGGATAGACAGAGATATCTACCCGGAATAATGTTTATAAATATTTTATAAATTTCAGGGTGTCAGAATTACCTGGCAGGAATAATCCTAACCCCGTTTTCGATGTTAGCTGAATTTAATCAAAGTGTTGCATGTGCACAACCTTACAGAATAAATCGTGTTATCAGCCAAAATACCACAACAGAATTAGGAGCTGAAGCTCATGTTGTAGAAAACGAAACAAACAAAGCCCAAAAACCACGCATTATGGGAGAGTGGGCCACCACGAGACTTGGGCCACCATGAGACTTTGCAATATTTTCTGTTACAATAAGGGATTTCCCCTTATTGTAACTATCTACTACCCCGTTTGGGTATTACTAGCATAGTGTTGCTTCGGTGGTAAAAGTTTCTTCCTGTCTGAATCAGTCCTGACTGAAATGTCATGACAAAGATGCATGTGAGCGAAGACGTGTTTTTCACGTTTGTTATTCTGAGCCAAATTTTTTTGTGAAAACATACAGTTAATGGTCAGAAACTTAAGTTGTATATTTAGTGTTGTAAGTGCTTTTTCATTGTATGAGGAAACTTTGTGATCTTAAATCGAATTTACCAACAATTAAAAAAAAGTTATAACGTGTAAATGGATTACCATGAGACACTTTTTTGGCGCCACCTTGGGGCACTGTCTTATGGATAAACTTTTAAGCTTTTAATAATGAATTAATTGCAACATTTTGTATCAATGGGTCGCATAAGAAAGTCCCAGAATAAAACATGAAACGAGCAGTCCAAGAAGTTATAGTGGTAGTAAGTGTTAGTGGACTAAAACTGTTGTTGCGAAGTCCCAAGGTATTTAGATGCTACCCAAAAGCTTTTAAAAGCAAACTCTCCAATAGTCAAAGAAAAAAGCAACAAATATCATACCTACTGATACTCCAGAAAAACAGAAAATTGAAATAAGTGCAAAGAATAAGATAGAAATTTCCAAAAAAGAAGCAGCGAAGAGAAACTTTTTTTTATTTTAAATTGTTTACAAAGGAGATGTATTCCGATGACGACGAACGAACTGCGTTCGAAGAATTAGATAGAGAACCCAAAGAAGATGATTTTGTGTTAGTTGAGTTTTACAATTTAAATAATGGGAAGGTTATATTCTGAGGGAAAGTTGTTACTTGTGGCGACACATCCGAAGAAGTTGAAGTTAATTTTTAAGGAAGTCGGGTAAATTCAGCGGTGGTTTTGTATTCCCTGATCAACCTGATATTGAAACTGTTTCCTTAAAAGAAATTTTAATATTTTATAATTGTTTTCCTAAGACTAAAATTACAAAAGTTTTATTTTTTTTCAGTTTTAATTTTCTTTAAGCCGAGGTTAAAGCTAATTAATTTAATGTTTAAGATTAAAATAGCAATATTTGTGAATCTTGTAGTGGAAATATTTTTTTTTAGTTTCAGATATCGTTTTTTTATTGATTTACTTATGTCTCACAGTGGCCTGTACCTCGGGCCACGATGAGACATTGTCAAAAAAAATTAAACAATAAAAATATCTTTAAATTTACAGAAATTGTGTGCTTTCCACTGTTACATACTTAAATAAATGCAATTCCCACCAGCTAATCAACTTTTCACCACGTTCATGTAAAATGTTTGGAAAAAAAGCCACTTTGACTTTTTTAATCTTATGGTGGCCCACTCTCCCCTACTAGAAATAATAAAATAACAGCATAAGACAAGCAAGCGTCTTACGGATTCTGCAAAGAAAAAACCCAGCTTGATTACATTTGATAAATTCAATGAGTTACACGTTGACACGTTTCCGGTTTTGATTGCGGTTTTTTGTCAGCGAAAATATTTTTGATAAAATATTGCTGTCTGACGAAGGCACGTTTTACAATATTTGTTGTCAATAGGCACAAATTTTACGATTAAATTTTTTTTTGAATTAGAGTCCAGTTTTATTAGCAGACATTGCGTTATATACATACGAATTGAAGCAGCCATGTGGTTTCAAATGTGAGCACATTTGCATCGTGCAGTTCAGAAATTCTTAAATGTTTCTAATACCGCTGAATTGGAAGAAGTGATTGTCAAAACTGACCTTCACACTTTAAAGACTTAATCCTTTGAAATGAATCTTAAAAAAAATATTTTTTATAAACTCTTCAGGCCTTGGGTATAAGAAACGTTAATATTATTCAACCGAAAATTACCCATTTCATTAACAAAGTGGGAACAACTTCAAAGTGACGACTTTCAAGTCGTCAATAAATCGTCGTCGTAAAAGTCGTAGTCGACAATAAATTTTACGCTGCAATTTTAATGTACTGGGATCTGAAATTGCACAATTAAATAAAACTCGTTTAACGGGGACGGAATAGCAAAACTTATAACAAACTTTGATAGTGAAAACTCCGACTATAAAAAGAAAACAAATCAAATCAATCGACATTCGCATTCATACTAATTTTAAAATGTTGCAAAACAAGAAGCCAATTTAGTAACCAACATTGTCACAAAATTGTTATTGTTATTCCGTAAAAAAGAAAATGGTTCGGCAAAAATGAACCAAAGTTATTCCGTTTTAACGTATCAACCTTTATTAGCTTACATAAAACGGAATTAAACCAGATTCGCGGTCTTCCTTGATAGCCTTTTCAACAGCATCACCTCTTAGCCTGTTGCTTTCATCGGGTTGTATGGATCGTAATTTTACTCCTCCCAATAAGCCAGCACGTTCCACTGATGAATGGCTTTGACCTGAATTTAGAGTAAATACGTATTATAAAAATGTGTATTTTTAAGACGTTTAAATGTTTTAAATTAAATTCTAAAAATAAAAAAACGGATGACTCAGTGGAGGAACTTTATGTATAATCTAGGTTAATAACATTTTTATATCGCAAGAAAAGTTACTTAATTCTGTAACTAATTAGTTTTGCAATCTGATATCTTTGTTTCGTGTAAGAAAAGTGACTTTGACCTGGAATCAGTGAATGGTAATATTATCGAATTTATTAACTAATAGGTACGATAGATAGATGTATAGATGTTACAAAATGACCGAACAATACGTTAGAATTGAAGAAATAGAAAAAATTTATACAGGGTGAGTCAGTTTATCAGCAGGACTTTAACGGTTGATAGAAAGACCAATTTTAAGAGGAACATATACACATATATATTGAAAACGGCTTCGTTTTTGGGATACAGGGTGGCAAAGTTAACATTTTATTTTCATTTTTATTTAACAATTCACGCAAATCTTAAGATTCTGTAATAAAATTCTGCATTCTAGAACTTATTGCAATACGACATCCAATCATGTCCAAGTTTTCGCCTGATTTACAGAGGCCGCCACATGGCACTAATATTTAATTTTTAAATAATAATAACTTATTTGTGCTTACCGGTATCAACCTGATTTTAAAATCAAATCATTTTCCGTTGATATTTACATAAGAAAGGTAATCTTGTTTGATGAAATCGCTAACAGTAACTGTTTTAGAGATTTTATCAAAAAACTTTTTAATTCCAAATCACAACAAAGTAGCAAACTTAAATTAAACAATTTCAGATTTTTAAAGTAAATTTTCAATGATTGGATGTGGTATTGCGATAAGTTGTGTATATTTTCCTGACTGTATTTCAATTTAATCCAAAAAAATTCCTGGGTTTCAGTCAATTTTATTGTTTATTATTCAAAATGTCACAAATACATTTCGGTGTCTTTCTCCACCATCATCAGTTTGTGTGTATAGTTGTTTCTACCTTCACATTTGACTGGCTATTCTATAGCTATTCTATATGATGATGGTGGAGAAAAACACCGAAAGGTATTTGTGATATTTTGAATAATAAACAATTCATTGTTGTGTATATTTTCCTGACTGTACTTCAATTTATTTCAAAATTTCCTGGGTTTCTGTCAATTTTATTGTTTATTATTTAAAATGTTACAAATACGTTTCGGTGTCTTTCTCCACCATCATCAGTTTGTCTAAAATATACATTTTTACATTTATTATCAATTTAATTGAAAAAAAACTTTCACAAAATTAACATATTAAAATTCAAATCCCACACATATTAAAAAGTACAATTTGGGACCTTGGTTCTCAGGTGATGAGTCGGGATAAACATGTTCGAGAAAAGACTAGAATCTATTGTTTAGAGATCTAAATTTGACTTACATGTCTAGATGTTTCTACCTTTACATTTGGTTGGACATTGAAATCCCTATTTTATTCGATATCGAGCGAGGGCACGAAAAACCTGTTTATACTTCGCCTTTTCTTTGCATTCTTGGAATTGCTCTGTAATTCTTCAATATCAGCTGTTTACTTTTCACTTACCAGGTCCATTCAGTTCATGCATGCGATCATCTAATTAATGTGTGATACACTGAGCTAAGATTGTCTGTGTCTGATCTAAAATTCATTGCATTCTGGTGTTTTTTGATCTGTATCATTTCATGGATTCTTCTCTTATTATATTTGCTTTCATTGATTAGAATTTTTGTGTTTTCGAAATCAAAACTATGCAATTTTTGTTGTGCATGTTGTGCTAATGCTGTTGCATTTTCATTAACCTTTCTTAGGCTATATTTATGCTCGTATATTCAGTTCAAACAGTCAATCCTGTATACTACGTTAGGTGTGTCCAACTTATCGCTTCCAGGTTTAAATTTTGTGAAACATTCCCTTACCAAGTGGTTTTTAGTTCTTTCCGCCACAGTAATATTATGTGGCTTCAGAATACTCTTTATTTTTGTGTTTATCTCCGGTATGTACGGTAATGATACATACTTGATTTCCCCCTCCTTTATCTTATCTACACCATACATGCTGTTCCACTTATTTGATTTATTATTTGATTATTTGAATTGTAGATTTTATTAATTCTTTGTTTTATTATTGGTTCAAAGAAAGCTTTGGGATAGTTGTTCATTATTAGTACCCTTTTTATTTTTTCAAGATTTTTTGATCTTGTAAGAGCTGTTACTGTACTTTTTTTATATTGTATAGGTGCATATGATTGGTAATTCAAGTATCTACCAGACCACACATCCTTTGTGTACCAGTTTGTTTTTATTTCCCCATTACCGTCATATATAACAGTCATATCCAAAAAGTTTATCGATTTGTTTTTGTCTTCCTCAATGGTGAATTTAATGGTCTCATGGAACGCGTTAAATTTATCTAATGTGTATTGAATTTTTTGGTTTGGCAGGCACATTATGCAGTCATCCACGTATCTTTTAAAGAATCCACACTCAAAATTCAATTCCGGTATTAGTTTTTCTTCCAGACTTTCCATCACGAGGTTTGCAATTGTTGCAGCTATGGGAGACCCCATAGCTACACCATATAAAACACCATTTGAACGAACACTGTCTTGCAACAACGGCCGAGCACCATATATATATGGCCTGCCAAAGCTTCACAAAGCAGGCCACCCATTGAGACCGATAGTTAGCAACATAAATGCCCCAACTTACCAATTGTCTAAATATCTGTCATCTGTGTTGAGTAATATATTGGGAAAGTCACAATATCACGTTAGGGACTCATGGAGTTTCTGTGAATTTATAAAAAAGCAGAAAATACCTGAGAACCATCGCATAATATCACTTGATGTGGTATCTTTATACACAAACATCCCGGTAGATTGCTCGGTACAGTGCATAAGGGATAGATGGTCTGAAATAATGGAACACACATCATTACCCGAAAATGAATTTATTGTGGCGGTAGAGCTGTGCCTTAAATCCACTTACTTCCAGTACGATGACAATTTCTATTCACAAATATATGGTGTAGCTATGGGGTCTCCCATAGCTGCAACAATTGCAAACCTCGTGGTGGAAAGTCTGGAAGAAAAACTAATACCGGAATTGAATTTTGAGTGTGGATTCTTTAAAAGATACGTGGATGACTGCCTAATGTGCCTGCCAAACCAAAAAATTCAATACACATTAGATAAATTTAATGCGTTCCATGAGACCATTAAATTCACCATTGAGGAAGACACAAACAAATCGATAAACTTTGTGGATATGACGGTTATATATGACGGTAATGGGGAAATAAAAACAAACTGGTACACAAAGGATGTGTGGTCTGGTAGATACTTGAATTATCAATCATATGCACCTATACAATATAAAAAAAGTGTTGCAACAGCTCTTACTGATAGAGCGATTAAATTGGCACATTGTAGATATAGATCAAAAAATCTTGAAAAAATAAAAAGGGTACTAATAATTAACAACTATCCCAAAGCTTTCTTTGAACCAATAATAAAACAAAGAATTAATAAAATCTACAATTCAAATAAATGGAACAGCATGAATGGTGTAGATAAGATAAAGGAGGGGGAAATCAAGTATGTATCATTACCGTACATACCGGAGATAAACACAAAAATAAAGAGTATTCTGAAGCCACCTAATATTACTGTGGCGGAAAGAACTAAAAACAACTTGGTAAGGGAATGTTTCACAAAATTTAAACCTGGAAGCGATAAGTTGGACACACCTAACGTAGTATACAGGATTGACTGTTTGAACTGTGACAAAGCATACATAGGACAAACAGGACAATATTTGAAAAAAAGAATATACGAGCATAAATATAGCCTAAGAAAGGTTAACGAAAATGCAACAGCATTAGCACAACATGCACAACAAAAATTGCATAGTTTTTATTTCGATAACACAAAAATTCTAATCACTGAAAACAACTATAATAAGAGAAGAATCCATGAATTGATACAGATCAAAAAACACCAGAATGCAATGAATTTTAGATCAGACACAGACAATCTTAGCTCAGTGTATCACACATTAATTAGATGATCGTATGCATGAACTGAATGGACCTGGTAAGTGAAAAGTAAACAGCTGATATTGAAGAATTACAGAGCAATTCCAAGAATGCAAAGAAAAGGCGAAGTATAAACAGGTTTTTCGTGCCCTCTCTCGATATCGAATAAAATAGGGAATACAATGTCCAACCAAATGTAAAGGTAGAAACATCTAGACATGTAAGTCAAATTTAGATCTCTAAACAATAGATTCTAGTCTTTTCCCGAACATATTTATCCCGCATCATCACCTGAGAACCAAGGTCCCAAATTGTACTTTTTAATATGTGTGTGATTTGAATTTTAATATGTTAATTTTGTGAAAGTTTTTTTTTAAATTAAATTGATAATAAATGTAAAAATGTATATTTTAGACAAACTGATGATGGTGGAGAAAGACACCGAAACGTATTTGTAACATTTTAAATAATAAACAATAAAATTGACTAAAACCCAGGAAATTTTGAAATAAAATAATAAACAATAAAATTGACTGAAACCTATGAATTTTTTTGGATTAAATTGCGATAAGTCACAGAATATACCCGGTGTCCCTAAAATCACTGTGCAACGCTTGACCACAAATTCCTTAAATTAGACGATCTAGGGAAACTTACCTATATCCAATGTTGCATGTTGTCGCTACAGGGCGCCAAAGTTCTCAAATTAATATTGTTTTTTTCCAAATAATTTCTAAACGCCTATATCAATTTTCACTCATTTTGGAATCAACACTTGCTACATAAATTAACGTAAGTGTGATCTTTTTTTAATGCGTGAAATTTTTTAAAATGGCGTTTGGTTCGTTAATAAAAGTTTGTATTTTTGTTATCTCTAGTACAAATAGTTCTGATTGTTTTCTGCTATTAGCTTGTTTTCGTTTGAAATTTTTTTCAAACCTTCGTCTTTTCCTTCGTCAAACCTTCGTCAAATTTTCGTCAAACCTACAGTTTCTGTACAAATAATTATTTAGGATACCTTGTAATGCAGATTTTATATTATTAGTCGGGCTTGCTTTGTTTTAATTTGCAGCATCGAAAATTATTTCCAGTAACTGAGCTCCTATAGCGAGGGGCAAAGCATACACTTCTGATTTAAGAGAGCCCCACAGAAAAGAATCTATAGGCGTTAAATCGGATGTTCTTGGTGGCCAATTTGTGGGTGCATCCTTGCCTCTTCCAATCCATCTATTATCAAACTTCGCTCGACACCAAAAACAATAAAAACTGTCGGATTGTCAAATGTACGAAATAATTTGTTTAAGTTCAGTCAAGTATTGTTTTTAAGCAACAATACAATAAATTTGCAAACACAAAAACGAATGCATACAATCCATACATGTATATGTCTGACGAAAAGTTTACAAGAGGCAAAAGAGTTTCAAGCAGCAGAAAAAAAGCTAAAATCATTTGTACAGGGGGTAACAAAAATACAAACATTTATTAACGAACCAAACGTCATTTTCAATAGTTTCAAGCATTTAAAAAATAGGACGCTTACATCAAAACACGTCAATTTAAGTAGTAATTGCTGATTCCAAAATTAGTAAAAAACCAATTCGGCGCTTAAAACTTATTTGGAAAAACCGCTATTAATTTGAGAACTTTGGCGCCCTGTAGCGGCAAAATGAAGCAACATTCGATATAGGTAAGTTTGCTTAGATCGTCTTATTTTCGGTTAAGGATTTTGTGGTTAAGCGTTGTATAGTCATTTTAGGGACACCCTGTAGAATTTAATCACAGCTTATATTATCATGATATATCAGCTGTGATTTTGTTACGTACCTATATTTAAATTTGCGTGGATAATTTAAAAAAATAAAATAAAATGTTAACTTTTCCACTCTGCATCTCAAATAAGTCTAATCTCTAAAATAAGTTCAATATATATTTGTATAATATTTTCAACTTAAAATTGGTTTTTATATCGACCGTCAAAGTCCTGGTACTAAGAACTGACTCACCGTGTATAAGCAGCTTATGGATCAATTACACTAAAACATTTGATTTCTCAAAAGTTTTACGTGTTTTCGCAACAATCACGCCAATTACAAAACTGAATCAAGATAATGCGTTCGTCGCTTTCTCAAATATCGAGAATTTTACTTCCTCCGCTAAAGACACTGGCAGATACGGAAAGGTGAATTTTAGAATAGTAGTAAAATAGTTCAGAAATATAATACAATATGAATTTTAAAGCTTACTAGATGTGTATCCAACAAGTTTGTCAATGATTTCAGACTCTTTCATTTGTGGGTATTCCTTTTTGGCCATAGCAATGGCTTTTGCCTTAGCTCCTAAAAGAGCTACAAGTGTTGCTTCGCTAGCTGTTCCTTGGATTACACCCCCACCTGCAGTAGATGATATTCTTTAATTAATTGTTATAAATAAATAATCAATTAATACCTTTCCCTCCAGAAGATGCCAAAAATTCTTCTGGCAACCCTAAAGCTTTGCCCAGCCAATCTAACATCACTACTTCCAATTCTGTGCATGCCGGACTAGCGATCTATAACAAAATAAAATAGTCCTAAAATTATACTCGTTTAATTACACTCTTGATATATGAAAAATATTGGAGATCGGTATGTAGTGACCCTCAGGAAAAACAATGACCAGTCAATTATCCATCTATCAGAACATTTATATTTCCTTCCTCAGGGCTATAATACAGAATAAATAACAGTCCGGGAAAGTGAATAAAAAAATTTTCTATGAATAAATAGGTACAAACAGATAAAATATTTTAACAATATATTAATGTGGAAGTCAAAATAAAATTTTACAGTATAGTCGAAATTGAAAACATATTTTCTAATTGTAAGAATCCAGCAATACTCGTTCTCAGTTTTAGCAGTCTATTTAAAATACCCGCGCTAACAAAAATCGACAAAACTATCACAAAATAAACTATTGTATCATGTAGATGGTTTTCAATGTCAGTAAAAAATATGTAAGAAATATTGTAAGTTTGTATTTGTCAAGACTGGGTTTCTACAAAATAATCAAGAAAAAAGTGAAACTATTTTTAGAATACTTGAAGCCAATAAACTAAATGCACATCATTTGAGTTATCAAATACACATACCGGCAAAAATTAGGGAAACAGGAACAAATGTTTGAAGTCAGTTTTCTTGTGAGCCCTCTATCGGGTTTGCAATTGTTTTTTTACCGAATTGCAGCTTAGTTCTTCACGAATGTCCTTAAATTATTGCCGTTCCTGGTAGATGAACATATACAGGGTGTCCCACCGGGAAACGCCGCGATCGATATCTGCTAAATTGTAATAAGGAGAAATTTGAACTTGGGACGGTCTGCCGAAGTCATGGGGGCAAGCGATCTAAAATATTTCCAAGATGGCCACACTTCTGGTTGTACCGGAACCACCATTTCCAGTGTTTTCGTGTTTACATTTTATTTTTTCTTAAAGTTGGAAGCTCAACAACATTTTCCACCTGGTCATCGCCTGCTATTAATTTTTTTTAGTAGTAGTAGTAGTTTTAGTTATTAGTAAGTTAGTAGTAAGTAAGTAAGTTTAGTGGTATTATATCGAATTCGTTTTGCCACTAGCCTATTAGTGTCTACGATAGAAATAAATGCGAGTTTTATTAAGATTTATCTTACTTAAACCTTTCGGTTTCTAAGATATTTGGAGTTCTGTAAAAATGAACCTATACCTGTACCTAGCTCTTCAGGTTTTCATGGAAATCGCATATTTTCAGGATTGATTTATCGTTATTTATGGCATACTATTTAAAGTAAAAGTAGAACTAAAAAGCGAATTGTAATTTTAACAAACACCCAGCTTTCTCAGCAATACTATTATATCAGCCAAAAACACTGTACCCGCGAAAAACACTGAGTATCTCGAAACATTATTCAAGCTATTAATGCACGTTTTCAACGGTGATAACTTGCGTAAATTAAATGGAACACCCTCTATTTTATGCCAAGAGCCGATAAAAAAAATGCTCTTAATATGGTAAAATATTTTACATAAAAGTCCAAATGATATGAGACAATTATAATTTTAACAAACACCCGTCAATAGGTACTATTATTGGTTCTTATACCACAACGGCAATACCTAACTTATAATAAGTATTCAAACTGACGCCCGTCTGACTCCATACATAAATGCACTCTTTTTTTAAACGCTCTAACAACATTTGAGCAACATAGCAGAGCTTATCCTTTGAAACGCTTCTATGATTTTCTACTTTATCTTTTGTAAGTTATAATAAATTAATAATATTAATTTATCTTTCTATAAACAACACCTTTTACATATTCCAATAAAAAAATCCGCCGGAATAAAATCTGGTGATCACGGGGGCCAGTTTGGACAAACAGTTCTTTCAATCCAGCGCTGATGAAACTTAAGTTTTAAAAATGCCCGTACCTCACGATGAAAATGTGCTGGCGCTCCATCCAGTTGAAACTAAATGGCAGCTCTAACTTCTAACGAAGTTTTGGGTTAACCTTCTAATAACATTGGAAGCTGATTGATTAAAAAATCTAGAAACAGTGCTCCATTCAAATGTCCTTGGACAATATAGGGGCCAATTAAATGATTTTTCATTATTCCACGTCACGTATTTACTGACCACTTGTCCTGATTTTTGATCATTCTAAATTGGTGCGGCTTTGAATCCGAGTAATAATTGAAATTGCGCCTATTGACAGATCCATTATTGTAAAACGATGATTTCCATGAAAACCTGAAGAGTTGGATATAGGATACCTTTATAGTATTCCACAGAAATAAAAATTTTCATCGGTTTCAGTCATAAAGTACAGATTCTTCCATTTGAATTAAACAATTTATTACCGTTCAAAACGTGTAATTGTTTGAACACCATTTTGGGACACCCTGTATGTCTTCGGCTAATTTTCATTAATTTGCAACAAAACGGAATTCATTGGTAGCCGTAAGGTAAAATTTAGTTTCCAAATTCAAAATGGGTGTTGAAAATTTAAACTAACAAAAAGAGTCTTTATTTTCACAAAATTCCAAATATCTCACAAACTCTAAGCTTTAAGTAAGATAAACCCGAATAAAACTCACATTTATTTCGATCGTAGACACTAATAACATAATAATATACAGAATTTCCATTTATTTAAAAAAATGCAACTTTGGGTTTAATCTAGCAGTTGGGACACCCTGTGCATTAGAAAATAATTTTGAATTGTACGTCCGGCGGACCTCCATTTATCCATAAAATGATACTTTTATCTGAATAACCCTGTATACAGGATATACGAGTAACCATACTCGTATATATATAACCAAAGCTACGCATTCAAACGCATAGTCAACGAAGTCCTTAAATTGCAGCATTTCCCACAGAACTGGAAAAACGCTGTAATAGCTCCTATCTTAAAGCTAGGAAAAAAACCGACTAATCCCGCCTCTTATAGGTCAATTTATCTCCTGAACTTCCTCGGCAAATTAACCGAGAAGGTTATCCGATCGAGACTACAGGCATCAGCCGCTTCGAAGTTTAATCCCGGCTGAGCAGTTTGGCTTTCGACCAAGAGACAACACAACGCATTCAGCATTTAATAAGCTTCAAAGTACGGTAACGCTGCTTCTCGATAAGGAAAAGGCCTTCGACAAACGTCGTTTGGCACACAGGCCTACTGCACAAGTTATTTGCCGTGCATTAACTGCCGCTCTACGTAGTCTCCCTTATAGCGTCTTACCTAAAAAATCGTACCATCCAGGTGAAAGTGGAGAGTTCCACTTCTACCAAAAGACGCATCGTGACAGGAGTACCACAAGGTACAGTGATTTTGCCGTTGCTGTATAGATTGTAGCCAGCAGACATTCCAAGACTTCCCACTACAAAAATACCACAATACGTTGATGATGTTGCTTTTTACACATCGTCTTTCTATGCTCAAGCTGCGAAATCTCAGATTGCACGTCTCCTGATATATTGACGCCGTATTTCGACAAATGGAAACTTACAGTGAAACACCGAACTTATTTATTATCTTTTCGCGCAAATTCACTAACAAAAAAATCCTATAGCCACTCATAGTCCAAAATACTACAATCAAACCAGTACAAGAGGTGAAATACCTGGGATTCAAACTATACGCCCAACTTCATTTCAATAAGCATGTTCACTATGCTATATAAAAGACTTTCATGGCCCAAAGAAAATTCTACTCTCTTCTGGCGCCCAAATTAATTTGGGCTATCTATCACCTCAAAACAAACTTCTGCTCTACACCTCCACTATACTGACTTACTGCTCCCCTATCTGGCACCCCGTCAGCGATTCCACGAGACGGCGTGTTCCATGGACCCAAAATAGGTTCTGAGAGGCGTCCTATCGGCTGACAGATACACCAGAATAACCAAACTGCACGAAGCTACAGGGGTGCCCTATATAGTAGACTATACAGTGTGTCCAGTATAAAATGATGTACATGGGGATATTGGAAACCGTTAAAGATACAGAGTGGACCAAATGGGGAAAAAGTTGCGCAATCAAGTGCCTATAAATAATCTATCATCAACTTCTTCGAACTCGGAATAGCAACGCATATACAGGGAAAAAAAGAAAAAAGTGCGTTTTATAAAATCCTTTATATCGTGTTTATTATAAAAGATACAATAACGAAATTTTCAGGGTGGTGGTAAGAAATGAGCGTGAATTTGACAATAAAGTAAAAAATAATCTAGGCCCACTATGTTCAATGAGGCCGAAGTCAACTTTTGTTTTTCTTATGGGCGCCATATTGAATTTCTGCATTTTTAGATTCCCCTTTAAATACGCTCTTCAACCATGTATAACATGTTTATGTTCGGTCAAGATAAATAATTAAAATTAACAAAATTAAGATTTTATGGTAGTAGGCATTGATATTTCTCTTCAATTTCCCCATAGTGACGTTTGTTGTCTGTTTTAATTACCTAGGTAACTGTCAAAGTAGAATTTATTGTCAAGTGTTTGTAATTAATTGTGTGTTTCAAAATGAATCACTTTTCAAATTATGAAAAATACGATATGTTGGAGTGTTTTTTTCTCTGTCGTCGAAATGAAGCGAAAGCTGAAGAAATGTGTTTTTAAATAAATATCCAGAAAGGCGACAACCTGGTAGAACTATGTTTAGGCGTCTGAAAGACAACCTTGTAGCTTACGAGAGTTTTGCTAAGGTAAAGAAAAACAAACTTCCGGACGAAAATAAAGAAACTTTGGTAATGCAAAGCGTGGTTGAGACACCTCGTACGTCTTTACAACAAATTGAAGCCCCAACAGGTGTTGCGCGGTCAACGGCGAATAGTATTATAAAGCGTTATAAATATCACCCCTATCGTGATCGGTCCTGCCAGGGACTCCAGAATGGCGATGCGATTAGAAGAATGGCATTTTGTCAGTGGTTTATACAAAGAAATAACGAGATACCAAATTTTTCCTTAAAAGTCCTTTGGTCAGATGAGAGCCAATTTACTAAATGTGGACTCTTTAATCGTAAAAATACCGTTTTTTGGTCAGATGAAAATCCATGGCTAGTTCGTCAAGTTAGGCACCAAGTTAGGTTTGGATTTAACGTCTGGTTAGGTATTGTGGGTACCCACGTGATTGGACCATCTTTTTTAATGAGAACTTAAATTCCGAGAGATATTTGAACCTCTTACAAACTAACGTAGCGGAAGCACTTATGGATGTTCCAGTAGCTACCCTGCAAAACTTGTATTTCCAACAAGACGGCGCGCCGCCACATAATGGACGTATTATCACAGAATTTTGAAATCACGAATTTCCCAGCAAGTGGATAGGCAACCTGGGACCAGTAAGATGGCCTGCGAGATCCCCTGACATAACACCGCTTGATTTTTTAGCATGGGGCAATGCTGTTAACAGAAATGATCAGAAAATCCTGTGAAGCAGTAATGAGACGATGTACGTTGTGCGTGCGAGAAAACGGTGGCTTATTTGAACACCTACTTTAATCCTAAAATGTTTCTTGTTCTTTTGCAGTGTTCGATGTATGATCATTAATAATTTAAAGTAATAATTAATAGAAATATCAATGCCTACTACCATTAAATCGTAATTTTGTTAGTTTTAATTATTTATCTTGATCGAACATAAACATGTTATACATGGGTGAAGAGCATATTGAAAGGGGAATTCAAAAGTGCAGAAATTCAATATGGCGCCCATAAGAAAAACAAAAGTTGACTTCGGCCTCATTGAACATAGTGGGCCTAGATTATTTTCTACTTTATTTTCAAATTCACGCTCATTTCTTACCCCCACCCTGAAAATTTCGTTATTGTATCTTTTATAATAAACACGATATAAAGGATTTTATAAAACGCACTTTTTTCTTTTTTTCCCTGTATATCCGTTACTATTCCGAGTTCAAAGAAGTTGATGACAGATTATTTATAGGCACTTGATTGCGCAACTTTTTCCCCATTTGGTCCACCCTGTAACTCTAACGGTTTCCAATATCCCCATGTACATCATTTTATACTGGACACACTGTATAGATACAATCTCTGACAAATTCTATCATAGCGGAGTGCAAAGCTCTGCCCTTACGCGAAACCTCACACAAGTTAGAGCAAACGATCGCCCTACGCACGGTCCCCTGTATAAGCGACTTCCCATATTTTATGAGGATTTTTTCCTATACAATACGTGACGACAAACCAACACTTCCTGCAAAAACAGGACTCGTTTCCAGCAGGCTAGAAACGCAACAATCCAACACTACGTGATTGGTCGGATTCGTTCTTCCTTTGCTCTGGTTGGTTCTGGCTGGTCTTTGCACCAATGGGAGCAGGGGGTGTGGCCTAGGCCATATATTGAGTGAGACGGCCGGCGGTTTATGCCACGTCTGACATTATCAAAATTAAAGGTAGAAGAAAAAGGGAGTTTTGGCTTTCTTTCAGAAAGACCTTTTTTTCTTATTCAATGCCCCTCGAATAAAACCAAAACCGCCATTTCCAGATTATCTCCCGACGCTGTAGTGCCTATGACTAGCTCGGAAATGTCCATGTTAGGGCACTGCCCAGGTAATTATCGCGCGTCTATTATCATGGGCAAAGGGAGCAACCGGAAGAACATTTGGCCAGGCATGAGATAGTGACCCTCTCGTATGTTGTAACTTTGTATGGACTTAAATCAATGTAAATATTAAAAAAAAATTATCTATCTATCTATCTGCTGCAAGTATCTTCAACACATGTTTCTCTATGTCTAGATCTACCTGCCTCAATTCCTGAAGCCAATCTTCCAGTGTCTCTAGCCCTTCGGTGGCGTAAGTTCTTACAACTTCTTCTATGTTAATGTGGCTGTTTACGCTTATTACTTTAGTATTACCATTTTAATTACTATTGCTATTTATATTAGCGATACCTATTTATTCTGTCCATCTGAGACGAATCTATTCGCCTAGATGGCGCCCTTTTCAATTACTGTCATCCCCGAGAACGCCTCGTCTTGAGGTCGTGCCATTTTGGAACTCTCTTTCAAATCGTCAAGGGGTTCGGACTTACTTTGTAGTGGTAACGCTTGCGAAATACACAATTAAAGCAGCTTACCAGAGTTTCAATCAAAATACAGTCCACTTTCCAAAGCAATCCAGTACGCGTGTTTCAACAACCGACTACAAATTATTTTGGGTCTACAAAGGTTGCATAACCCGCACAGTGGCATTCCCGAATAACTAATAGCATATTCGGTATTGGTGCACATTTTGTGAAAGAAGCTTCAAACTAAGTCACAACTTGATAAATGTTTGTTATTCTTGACAAAAGCTATCTACCTGTAACCTCCTACTGACAAAAAATTGTGGAGGAGTACTTTTTTAATATTAAAATTTTTCATAATTTGAAGTAAAAATCATAATTTTTCTTTTCGAATAGTTAAGAATTTTTTATTTTTATATATATTTATTAAGAAATTTTCGAAAAAAATTGTTTCAATATTTTTCTCCTGCTCTCCAAGTGAGCCCCTATAACTCCTTGAAAGGCATGACGCCAATTTTGAATCACCCTGTATATTTTATATGTCTTTAAATTAGCTAATTTAACCAGCTTTAAATATCAAAAGAGCATTTAATTATTGCCTTTCACAATACATTCAAGAAATAAATTAAGCTCCTTTGGCAGTTAACAACCGAAAGAACGCCTGATACGCTCGAGAAAAACTTTTCAGCTAACGGAAATGAGCTGAGTAGGGCCGAGAACACGCATTTCATTTTAATGAAAGGAAAGGAGAAAAGAGTCCTTCTGGTTTATTCAGGACTTGTTGAGTGCTTAGCGATTCGATCAATAAATCAGAGGATTTACGACATGTGCTAATGACGCCTATCAAATAAATGGCTCGGCGAGTATGTGAGTATTTTCGTCGGTCATTCGTATTGGCCAGTAGTTCAATCTATTATCAAAAGGGCTGACCTGGGGAGTTTTTCGGGTTTACAGGCTGTTATCGAAAACAAATTCCTCATGGCGCTTTGCAACAACGAATAGCTTGCATCTTTAGAGGTGGTTCAATGCAAAACCGAAAAATGTCTATTACTTTAAAACAGTTTCTAGACCAGCTTCATTCAGCTGCCCTTAATGTCTAGGGGAGGGGATCCGTTGGAACAAAAGATACAACCGCCAAAACAAACAGTTGGCTAGAAAGATTGGGATAAAACCTTTCTTTGGAACAGAAAATCCCTTATGGATATGAAGAATGCATCAGTATTCCGAAAACATATTAGATACATGTTGTTCAGAAAGGGTACTACTTCCAACCAATTTTGCTGACCTTTATATTAATAACTTTTCACGCAGTACATACATGTCAGATCAAATTTTAGAACTTAAAAGCCCAATTACTTCCACATAAATTAAATATTCTTGTTTCATGGCGAAATTTCAGTCCGAATTTGAGAAAAATGGATTCAACTAGCACCAGGTTTTAAGAATAAACGACACTGACAACAAAACAAATCATGGAATATTTTAAATGATAAGATAATGAAAATGTGTAATAATTAGTTAAATAAATTGTTCAGAGTGACTCCATTGACAACTCCGCCTGGGCCATGCGGTGGGTGGACTGAGCACACTCACCGGGTCGCACTGCCGGTCAAAAACCCTGTACCTGGAGTGAGAACCGATATTGGCTCATAGAACTGAATATATAGCTTCGGAAACCGGACAGAACTATCAGATGAGGACATGCGCCAGAAGAATGAAAAAACGAATTGGAAAACGAGTGACCAAGAAAATCTGAACACCGCATAACACGATCAAGAGATCACAATATAAATTAAGAAGCACACTATTGACGTTCGCGGAATCTCTGATACAATGATAAAGGGACAAGAAACATCAAAGTATGGACAATGCATGCTACATAGAAGTACATGCTGACATTCATACAGTGGTAAAGCTAAATAAGAAAGAGCGCGCTCAGGTTTTGGAATTTTGCTGCACGATAAATATACCCACAACCATACGCGGTATCAATCTGAAAACTTCCCATCCTTAATATCTCTCTTACAGTTAAAAATATGAAAAATCGGAAAGACACATCAATTTTATTTGTAAGGGGGGCACTTTAAATAAATATTTTTAGCCTTCTTGTTTCAATCTACCTAGGAGGGGTAGATGTCACCCTTAGAATCTTAAATGGGAATGGGGGTAAAGTGGCACGTCGTTTCAAAGAGCGTTCCATTCTCTTTTCAGGGACATGACCCTCCCCTGCCTTTTCCTCGCTAGGCCCATGGTGGCATCGTTTCAAACTTTATTTGAAAATAATTATTTGTAAATAATATTTCGATGATACACGGGTACCTCGTTAATTTGCGTTCATTCGATGTTTTATCGCTGAAATTCCACAAAAGCCTTTTCTATCTAATTTCTAAATTATATCAAGAATTTCTAAAAATGCGTTGTCTTTTGTTTGTGTTGTCCAAAATAGGAATAGTATTGTTAATTGCCCTTTACTTCTTGGACTGTTCAGTTATAACTTTTATTAAGTGCATAAAGTGTGAGAATGGTTTATCCTCTTCAAGAAAGAACTGAAATTATTTTCATTTATGGAGAGGTTAGCAAGTGCGCACGGAAAACGGAATTGGTTCGCAATGAAAGAAATCGGAATCATGAAGTAAGTCACAGATATGTTCTGGATTTGATAAAAAAGATCTCCGAAACTGGTTCGGTGAGTAATAGAAAAAGGAACAACACAGGAGTGAAGAATGAAGGAGCTCTAAATGAGGTTTTGGGATTATTTGCTGCAGAGCCCACCAACTCCTTGCGGACAGGAGCAGAACAGATATGACTATCACACGAGACTGTAAGAAAAGCACTGAAAGTGCATAAACTCCATCCGTACAAAATGCAGCTACTTCAAGAACTCTGCGACGATGATTTTGATAGAAGAATAGAGTTCTGTGAATTCATGAGTCGTCAAGTCAACGCCAGCCCCAATATTCTGCCGAATATCTGTTTCAGCGATGAGTATTAATTGTTTAAAAATGGAAATGTTAACAAACAAAATTGTCGATATTGGAGTAACGAAAACCCGCATGTTCTTCGAGAAAGACATACACAATATCCTCAAAAAGTTAATGTTTGAGCTGGTATTCTTGTAAATGCCATTATTCGTCCTTTATTCATTGAAGGAAACTTGACAGGTGATCTGTACGTTAAGATGCTTGAAGATACTATCCTGATCCTGTTATCATGCATGAGCTATAAACTCAAAGTGATGCAGAACGTAATTCAGTTTTACAGGAGGATTGGTTAACATTCCAGCAGGACGGTGCTCCACCTCATTATTTTCTTCCGGTCCGACAGTGGTTAAACGAGAGATTCCCGAATAGATGGATTGTCTGAAGGGGAGAAATTGAATAGCCTCCAAGATCACCTGATTTAACAGCCTTAGTCCTCTTTCTTTGGGGACATCAAAAGTCCATTCTTTATAAGGCACAACCTGCTGATATTGATGATCTTAAAAGGAGAAGTGCGGCAGAATGCCGGTCAGTTCCCGGTGAAGTTTTCCGAAATGTTAGGGAGGAGTTCGAAAACAGACATTATTATTGTTTACAGGAAAATGGACTACATTTTGAACAACTGATAAGATAATGCGTAAACATGTGTTTTATTGTAAAAACTTCTCTTACGCAAATAAAAAGTTAGTTTTGTCGAAGTAAAATAATCAATAAATGAGATATCATTTGTTTAAACTAGATTTTCGTCTGTTATTGAACGCTTTTAACGGTGTCACCTACTCTTCTAATCATTTGTACTGCAGGAGAGCAAATGCAATAATTTTTGTGTAAACACTAACATGAAAACCAACATCGTAATGCGGGAAAGTTTAATTACTTTTTCATATTTCTAACTGCAACAAAGATATTAGGGATGGGAAGTTTTCAGATTGACACCCCGTATATAAGTGCTACAGTCAATGACGAAGAGATAGAAGAATAATTAAGAAGAAATAAAAAAACATAAAATCTCCTGGGCCTGACGTTATCCCCAATGAGTTTTTAAAATAAGGAGGCCCAGAACTCGCAAGGAAACTGTCGCAACTATTTAAAAAGATCGTGCACGAAAGGGAAACAAACACAAACACAACACCTGCCCACAGAACTATCCTCACTATCAGGATGCCTACGAGATTGCCTCTAGTCAAATCCGTATATGCGTAAAGATAGCAAAATGAGAATCTACAAGACTTGTATCAGACCGATCATGAAGTATGGCATAGCCCGCGAAGACACCAGCCAGACGAAACACATGTTAAGGGTGGCGGAAACTAAAACACTAAGAACAAAAATAGGGATATCAACAATGCGAAATACAAGATATTGTAAGATAAAGAAGACAGCGTAAGATGCCGTGGAACAACCATATAAGACGGATGGATGAGAACATCCCCCGCAAGACTACCAAAAACATGGAGACATAGTTGGCAATCTACGTCTCAGGACAAAATGCAGATGCAGCTTCAGAATTAACAGATCAACAGATCGGCAAGAAGTAGAAGAAGACGGAGACTCCATTGACACTGTTACACTTTACACACAGTTCGTGATAGACCTGCTATCGTCTCGTACTATACTATGCTTTTACGTAATATACTATGCATACTTTAAAATTAAAATGAAAATAAAAATAATTGAAGGTTACTTTCTTACATTCAGACATACGATGTGAAAAATGAGTCGTTAATGTATATAAAAATTAAAGTCTCTTATCTGGTCTGCATTTATGCATATCTGCAAAAAGAAAAATGTTTTCCGCCATTCAATTTTCAATTAGTTGCTCATTTGGAGCAGCAGCTGCACAGACAATTCGAATACTTCAGACACTTGAGCTTATTTCAGACACAAAACACAAATGTTACTTTGATTTTAAAGAATTTTTTTTTTTAAGTTGAAACACGAACATGTTTTTGACTGCCTCAAATGCAAGCAGTCCCAGTACTGACCTCGGATCTATCAGCCTCTTCAACTGGGTTTAACTTGCAAATGGCAGTTTGAAAGTTAAGCCTTTGCTTAAAGACGAAATAAGGTAGATGCTCACCTACGCAATTCGTTTGCAGCAAGGTAGTACTACAACCCTCGCGTTAGTTTTATTAATGACCAACTTAACATTAAAATTTTGTTGTGGCATTATTGTCCTTTAGCAGACTAAAACCAAAATAATCATACCAGCGTGTCGTCAAGAGTTCACTCTATTGCGTGCAATTAATTGCACAATACAAGATTGATTTAAAAACTGCTTAGTGTGAACCAATAATTGCTGTAACGAATTGCATAAGTTAGAACCTAGCTTAAAAAAGCACTCCGGAGAGGGTCTGTCGCAGTCGCAATCTTTTTTACTCGCATAAATCTATACGAATATAAAATGTACATGATAATGCATGGTAAAAGACAATGTTCTCGTTTCATTTAATGCCAATACAAGATAAATTTGCAAACTAACCTTATCTCGAAGTCGAAGCAGATTTTCTTGTACTGACAAACATTCAACATTATATGTCTACAAAATATTGCTAAGATCCTATTCCGAATTATAATTATATTGAAAGTTTTAAATTAAATAACCATTTTACATGGTTTTTTATCTAAGATTTGCACTTTTTATGATATTGTATGCTAAGTTGTAGTTCTTTTATTTTCACTTATTTATCTTCCTTGATGAGAGTAGACATCTTAAAAAGGCCAAAATAGTAGTTTTCGATACAACACTAATGTTTTATTGGAATGAAAGACATTACACGAATAATAAGTTATAATAAATAAGAATAGCCAAAAATAAAATGCATCGATTTCATATTTTAAATTTTGTGTCAATGCCATTTTTTTAAATGTGCATATTGCAGGTTCCTGTCGACGAGACGAACTGGCACATTTACAAACCAAAGATATTGAAGACTTAGGCAAACTTCTTTTAATTAAAATTCCTCACAACAAAACAAATAAGCACCGCTTTTTTACGGTAAATGACAAGTATTTAGAATATTACCGCAAGTATTCAAATCTGCGCCCAAAAGATTTTTCCAATCGCTTTTTCGACGCACAGTGTGCGCAAAAGTAAATGTGAGCCATTAAAACGACTATAAGCCTAAACTTGTAAGAAAGTGATAATTTACAAATTGTATATAAACTTTAAATTAGGATCAATAGTTGTCGATAAACCTACGTAATTTATTAAAAAACCAGCATTTCCATTACTGTTTAATGAAAATACTTTTAAAATATAATGACGGTGATAAGTTCAAAGTGTCACATTTACTTTTGCACACACTGTGCGTAAAAGTCCGTGCGTAAAAGTAAAACAAATGAACACTAAAGGAAAGTGCTTCTTTATGATCATCGCTTCTGATCGTAAAACGCCAGTTTTCGATTCATTCGAATAAAAATTATCACTCCACTATATTTCTGGGTTTCAGTCAATTTTATTGTTTATTATTTTTTTCGTATATTTCTTTTTCCTGACTGTACTTTTAATTCATGAATTTATGAATTAAAAGTACAGTCAGGAAAAAGAAATATACGAAAAAGATATAGATGCTTGGGAGAAAAAAGCAGAATGGAACGAGTGGTTTTCAATCTAATGCTAATCGGCAACACGGGTTGCCAATATCTCACCGCAGAAGATCTATACCGGCTCGGTTCATTTACGTCCGAACACGTAGAACCGATGTCTGGCGTATAAGGCAGGGTCTACCTAAAAAGCCTTACTGACGAGTCCAATAGGTAGACCCGGGACGAAACGCAGGGCTCATCACATAACACCATAATTAGTGACAATAAAATTGACTGAAAAAACCGAGGAATATATTGGAATTGTTTATTATTTAAAATGTTACAAATACGTTTCGGTGTCTTTCTCCACCATCATCAGTTTGTCTAAAATATACATTTACAGTTATTATTAATTTATATAAAATTTTCCATCAAAATTCACACATTAAAATACAAATCACACACATATTAAAAAGTACATCAAGAACATTGGTTTTCAGGTGCTGAGTTAGGACAAACATATCTGGGAAAAGACTAGAATCTATTGTTTAGAGATTTAAATTTAATTTTACCTTACGTGTATAGTTGTTTATACCTTAACATTCAACTGGTCACTGAATTTCCCATATTTTTCTCGATATCAAGCGAGCGAAACAAAAAAAACTGTTTATCTTTCGCCATTTCTTTGCATTCTAGGAATTGCTTGGCAATTCCTCAATATCAGGTGTATTTATTTCATTTACTTGGTCCAATCAGTTCATGCATGCGATCATTTAATTAGTGTATGATGTAATTATACCTTAATAAATGATGTAAAAACATATAAACCGGAAAAAAAGATCTTACTACAAATATTCAAACAAAACTAAATAAAATAATAAATTCATGGCATAAAAATAAATTCATAACAGATAATTTAAAACGAACACTGTCTTGCAACAACGGCCGAGCACCATTTATGGCCTGCCAAAGCTTCACAAAGCAGGTAACCCATTGAGACCGATAGTTAGCAACATAAATGCCCCAACTTACCAATTGTCTAAATACCTGTCAGCTGTGTTGAGTAATATATTGGGAAATTCACAATATCACATTAGGGACTCATGGAGCTTCTGCGAATTTATAAAAAAACAGAAGATACCTGAGAACCATCGCTTAATATCGCTTGATGTGGTATCGTTATACACAAACATCCCGGTAGATTACTCAATACAGTGCATAAGAAATAAATGGTCTGAAATAAGGGAACATACATCATTATCCGAAAATGAATTTATTGGGGCGGTAGCACTGTGCCTTAAGTCCACTTACTTCCGGTACGAGGACAATTTCTCGCTAATAATATATATATATATATATATATATATATATATATATATATATATATATATATATATATATATATATATATATATATATATATATAAAATATATAAAATATATGGAGTAGCTATGGGGTCTCCCATAGCTGCAACAATTGCAAACCTTGGAATGGAAAGGCTGGAAGAAAAACTAATACCTGATTTAAATTTTAAGTGTGGATTTTTTAAAAGATAAGTTGATGACTGCATAATGTGCCTGCCAAACCAAAAAGTTCAATACACACTAGATAAGTTTAATGCATTCCATGAGACCATTAAATTCACCAGTGAGGAAGACAAAAACATTCATCATTAAACTTTTTGGATATGACGATTATACAGTGTGTCCAGTATAAAATGATGTACATGGGGATATTGGAAACCGTTAGAGTTACAGGGTGGACCAAATGGGGAAAAAGTTGCGCAATCAAGTGCCCATAAATAATCTGTCATCAACTTCTTTGAACTCCGAATAGTAACGGATATACAGGGAAAAAAGAAAAAAGCGCGTTTTATAAAATCCTTTATATCGTGTTTATTATAAAAGATACAATAACGAAATTTTCAGGGTGGGGGTAGGAAATGAGCGTGAATTTGAAAATAAAGTAAAAATAATCTAGGCCCATTATGTTCAATGAGGCCGAAGTCAACTTTTGTTTTTCTTATGGGCGCCATATTGAATTTCTGCATTTTTAAATTTCCCTTTAAATATGCTCTTCCACCATGTATAACATGTTTATGTTCGGTCAAGATAAATAATTAAAATTAAGAAAATTACGATTTAATAGTAGTAGGCATTGATATTTCTATTAATTATTACTTTAAATTATTATTGATCATACATCGAACACTGCAAAAGAACAAAAAACATTTTAGGATTAAAGTAGGTGTTTAAATAAGCCACCGTTTTCACGCACGCACAACGTACATCGTCTCATTACTGCTTCACAGGATTTTCTGATCATTTCTGGGGTAATTCTGTTAACAGCATTGCCCCATGCAAAAAAATCAAGCGGTGTTATGTCAGGGGATCTCGCAGGCCATCTTACTGGTCCCAGGTTGCCTATCTACTTGTTGGGAAATTCGTGATTTAAAAATTCTGTGATAATACGTCCATTATGTGGCGGCGCGCCGTCTTGTTGGAAATACAAGTTTTGCAGGGTAGCTACTGGAACATCCATAAGTGCTTCCGCTAGGTTAGTTTGTAAGAGGTTCAAATATCTCTCGGAATTTCAGTTCTCATTAAAAAAAATGGTCCAATCACGTGGGTACCCACAATACCTAACCAGACGTTAAATCCAAACCTAACTTGGTTCCTAACTTGACGAACTAGCCGTGGATTTTCATCTGACCAAAAAACGGTATTTTTACGATTAAATAGTCCACATTTAGTAAATTGGCTCTCATCTGACCAAAGGAATTTTAAGGAAAAATTTGGTATCTCGTTGTTTCTTTGAATAAACCACTGACAAAATGACATTCTTCTAATCGCATCGCCATTCTGGAGTCCCTCGCTATGACGCTTTAAAATACTATTCGCCATTGACCGCGCAACACCTGTTGTGGCTTCAATTTGACGCAAAGACGTACGAGGTGTCTCAACCACGCTTTTCATTACCAAATTTTCTTTATTTTCGTCTGGAAGTTTGTTTTTCTTTACCTTAGCAAACTCTCGTAAGCTACAAGGTTGTCTTCCAGACGCCTAAATATAGTTCTACCAGAGATTACTTGACCTCTCCATGTATCTGTCCAAATGTTACTATTTCTATTACAGGTATAGTAACAGAATTTTCCCGCCTTCTTTGCTAACAAAATGCACCGTATTTACATAGCAACAATAATACTTTTAACTAATTAATTATTATTATTATTAATATTAATTATTATTAGTGTCAAATTTATTTGACACTTTTAATGACAGATACAGTAACCATTTTGTGACAATACTGCTAGATGGTTGTTAATGTTTTTCTTTTGAATTTTTACGGTTAAAAGAAGAGATAAACATACCAACAGTTATATCGTTAAATTCAGAACAAAATAAGGATTTTAAAAGGCCCACAGCAAACTATGATTACCATTTAAAAAACCTAAGTTTATTTTTTATCTCGTAAATCAAGCTGATTATGACAACGAGTGCTAGTTTATTGGATTCAACGGAAAAAGTTCTATCAAGGGCAATTTTAACTTTTTTTCTAAGTTAAGCAGTGTGCGTAAAATGTGGTAATTAAAAAAGTTTTGATTTCTTATCTTTTCAGGATATTTCAGGAACCAAGTCGTGTACCTACATTTTGAAAACCGTAATGAATAGGCAATCGAATTCTGCCCAATTTTTCCCATTTAACGGATTCTCTATCTTTAAAAATGTAGAAGTTACCCATACAAAGATTCAGAAAATGGCCACCATGTATATACCGAGTGTCCGTTTTTGGAGCTCAACCATGGGGATCTCGGTAACCACATAAGATACTAGATTTCTTAAATTGCGGCAAAGTTGCGCAATCTAGAGTTTACCAAAATGCTCTTTCAAAAATTCAAAAATTTCTGCTATTTCCGGAGGCAGCCGGAAAAAAATTGTTTCGATACACTGGCACTGGGCAGGTCTGCTTCCTGTCAAGGTTGCAGCGATAATCAACATATTTTTCACAGTTTGACTGAATTTCGCCTAGCGTCACTTCAGCCACAAAATTATTGTAATTATCTTGTCTTTTTCAAATGAAGATAAACGAGATATGTTTATGAAATTTTTTACTCTTCACATCGAATTATGCAAATTACTTCGGACACATATCTACAGCGATATTCAGAAAGACAACAACCAGCTCAAAATGATTTTCTGTTCCTCCATAGACATTTAGCCAAGTTTGGTGCATTTTCTAAGCCTAGAAAACGCTCCTAGAACGTTCCTAGAACAAATGAGAGCTCTCATCAAAAATAAAAAACGGTAATAAATTAAATTCTCCATTAGATTCAAGATAATCCTTCTACTTCAACAAGAGCTATAGCAGCAGAAATTAACATATCTCATCAGGCAGTGAGGAGAGTCTTGAAGATACATAAATATCGTCCGTTTAAAATTCATGTCTCCCAAGTTTTGCTTCGTTTGCTCAATCATTGAAACGCTAATTTTATTTTCATGGCATCAAAACTATTGGGGTTGATTGACCTTTGAAAACAAGCGCAAATCTGCTGGCCCTCGCTGCTTATGTTCACGACCCCCCCTACTTACGGGGAGTACGCTATTTTTAAAATGTGCATATGGTTGGGGGATAAAACTGCATGGTGGCGGTAGCTTACGGCTAATATCGCTGAAACGCTTTCGCCTATGCTCATCGGCGATCTCTCAACTAATCTCTGGTTCTACCAGGTTGTCGCCTTTCTGGATATTTATTTAAATACACATTTCTTCAGCTTTCGCTTCATTTCGACGACAGAGAATAAAACACTCCAACATATCGTATTTTTCACAATTTGAAAAGTGATTCATTTTGAAACACATAATTAATTACAAACACTTGACACTGACAATAAATTCTACTTTGACAGTTACCTAGGTAATTAAAACAGACTACGAACGTCACTATGGGGAAATTGAAGAGAAATATCAAGGCCTACTACAATAAAATCTTAATTTTGTTAATTTTAATTATTTATCTTGACCGAACATAAACATGTTATACATAGTTGAAGAGCATATTTAAAGGGGAATTTAAAAATGTAGAAATTCAATATGGCGCCCATAAGAAAAACAAAAGTTGACTTCGGCCTCATTGAACATAGTGGGCCTAGATTAAATTTTACTTTATTTTCAAATTCACGCTCATTTCTTACCCCCACCCTGAAAATTTGGTTATTGTATCTTTTATAATAAACACGATATAAAGGATTTTATAAAACGCACATTTTTCTTTTTTTCCCTGTATATCCGTTGCTATTCCGAGTTCAAAGAAGTTGATGACAGACTATTTATAGGCACTTGATTGCGCAACTTTTTCGCCATTTGGTCCACCCTGTAACTCTAACGGTTTCCAATATCCCCATGTACATCATTTTATACTGGACACACTGTATATGACGATAATGGGGAAATAAAAACAAACTGGTACACAAAGGATGTGTGGTCTGGTAGATACTTGAATTACCAATCATATGCACCTATACAATATAAAAAAGTGTTGTAACAGCTCTTACTGATAAAGCGATAAAATTAGCACATTATAGATACAGACCAAAAAATCTTGAAAAAATAAAAAAGATACTAATAATGAACAACTATCCCAAAGATTTCTTCGAACCAATTATAAAACAAAGAATTAATAAAATCTACAATGCAAATAAATGGAACAACATAAATAATATAAAAAAGAAAAAAGAAGGTGAAATCAAGTATGTATCATTACCGCACATACCAGAAATCAACACAAAAATAAAAAATGTTTTAAAACCACATAATATTACTATAGCGGAAAAAACTAATAACAACTTGGCAAAAGAATGTTTTACAAAATGTAAACCTAGAAGCGATAAGTTGGACATACCTAACGTAATATACAAGATTGATTGTTTGAACTGTGACAAAACATACATAGGACAAACAGGGCAATATTTAAAGAAAAGAATATACGAACATAAGTATAGCTTAAGAAAGGTTCACGAAAATGCAACAGCATTAGCACAACATGCACAACAAAAGTTGCATGATTTTGATTTCGATGACACACAAATATTGATCAATGAGGACAACTATAATAAAGAAGAATCCATGAAATGATACAAATTAAAAAACATCAAAATGCAATGAATTTCAGATCAGACAATCTTAGCTCTGTGTATCATACACTAATTAAATGATCGCATGCATGAACTGATTGGACCAAGTAAATGAAATAAATACACCTGATATTGAGGAATTGCCAAGCAATTCCTAGAATGCAAAGAAAAGACGAAAGATAAACAGTTTTTTTTTGTTTCGCTCGCTTGATATCGAGTAAAATATGGAAAATTCAGTGACCAGTTGAATGTTAAGGTATAAACAACTATACGTAAGTTAAAATTAAATTTAAATCTCTAAACAATAGATTCTAGTCTTTTCCCAGATATGTTTGTCCTGACTCATCACCTGAAAGCCAATGTTCTTGATGTACTTTTTAATATGTGTGTGATTTGTATTTTAATGTGTGAATTTTGATGGAAAATTTTATATAAATTAATAATAAATGTAAAAATGTATATTTTAGACAAACTGATGATGGTGGAGAAAGACACCGAAACGTATTTGTAACATTTTAAATAATAAACAATAAAATTGACTGAAACCCAGGAATATAGTGGAGTGAATTAAAGTACAGTCAGGAAAATATACGAAACAATAAAAAGTATATTGAATGGTTGATCGCACTTTACTTAAAGCATCTGAGTTGTGTTATTGCATAATGCTTTCCAGCTTTTCGAAATCTTTACAATGATTTCCGTTCATCATTCTCATTCTATAGCCTTGATCAAAGAATATCAATTTGATCGAGCAAGTAAAAAGACATAATGCGGTTATATCAAGCTCCTTCTGCCCAATTTGATTGGCTTGCTCATATTTGTTGCTATAAATAATATTTTTTTTAATTTCATGAAAAATTACGGCCAATACTTTTTATAGTACAGCCAATCACAATTTCGATATTTTGTGCCCCTGCAATTTTTAATTAGACAAAGCACTAAAAGGAAAATATTTATTTTTTAAAACACATTTTTTTGACAAAATAACTATTTTATTTCGTCAGCTTTCGAATATTAGATTTTCTTCTGGAAATTGTAGAGTTAATTATTATTCTATGTTATAACAAATGGTGCGTATAGTTTGAAGATAATAGAAATAGGAGAGTACTGGGAAACTGAAATCCAAATATTTTGTCAGAATCGAAGAACATTTAGATATCGCTAACATAAGAAAATCTCATAGGCATTTATTTCTTGTTATACATTGTGTCCAGTATAAAATGATGTACATGGGGATATTGGAAATCGTTAGAGTTACAGGGTGGACCAAATAGGGAAAAAGTTGCGCAATCAAGTGCCTATAAATAATCTGTCATCAACTTCTTTGAACTCGGAATAGCAACGGATATACAGGGAAAAAAAGAAAAAAGTGCGTTTTATAAAATCCTTTATATCGTGTTTACTATAAAAGATACAATAACAAAATTTTCAGGGTGGGGGTAAGAAATGAGCGTGAATTTGAAAATAAAGTAAAAAATAATCTGGGCCCACTATGTTCAATGAGGCCGAAGTCAACTTTTGTTTTTCTTATGGGCGCCATATTGAATTTCTACATTTTTAAATTCCCCTTTAATTTATGCTCTTCAACCATGTATAACATGTTTATGTTCGGTCAAGATAAATAATTAAAATTAACAAAATTAAGATTTAATGGTAGTAGGCATTGATATTTCTATTAATTATTACTTTAATTTATTATTGATCATACACCGAACACTGCAAAAGAACAAGTAACATTTTAGGATTAAAGTAGGTGTTCAAAAAAGCCACCGTTTTCTCGCACGCACAACATACATCGTCTCATTACTGCTTCACAGGATTTTCTGATCATTTCTGGGGTAATTCTGTTAACAGCTTCTATAACAGCGTGTCTCAGCTCCTCTTCGGTTTCGTATGACCTACAGTATACCACATTTTTGAGGAAACCCCATGCAAAAAAATCAAGCGGTGTTATGTCACGGGATCTCGCAGGCCATCTTACTGGTCCCAGGTTGCCTATCGACTTGTTAGGAAATTCGTGATTTAAAAATTCTGTGATAATACGTCCATTATGTGGCGGCGCGCCGTCTTGTTGGAAATACAAGTTTTGCAGGGTAGCTACTGGAACATCCATAAGTGCTTCCGCAACGTTAATTTGTAAGAGGTTCAAATATCTCTCGGAATTTAAGTTCTCATTTAAAAAAACAGTCCAATCACGTGGGTACCCACAATACCTAACTAGGCGTTAAATCCAAACCTAACTTGGTGCCTAACTTGACGAACTAGTCGTGGATTTTCATCTGACCAAAAAACGGTATTTTTACGATCAAATAGTCCACATTTAGTAAATTGGCTTTCATCTGACCAAAGAAATTTTAAGGAAAAGTTTGGTATCTCGTTATTTCTTTGAATAAACCACTGACAAAATGCCATTCTTCTAATCGCATCGCCATTCTGGAGTCCCTGGCAGGGCCGTTCACGATAGGGGTGATATTTATGACGTTTTAAAATACTATTCGCCATTGACAGCGCAACACCTGTTGTGGCTTCAATTTGACGCAAAGACGTACGAGGTGTCTCAACCACGCTTTGCATTACCATATTTTCTTTATTTTCATCTGGAAGTTTGTTTTTCTTTACCTTAGCAAAACTCCCGTAAGCTACAAGGTTGTCTTTCTACAAGGTTGTCTTTCTACAAGGACGCCTAAACATAGTTCTACCCGGTTCTCGCCTTTCTGGATATTTATTTAAATACATTTCTTCAGCTTTCGCTTCATTTCGACGACAGAGAATAAAACACTCCAACATATCGTATTTTTCATAATTTGAAAAGTGATTCATTTTGAAACACACAATTAATTACAAAACTTGACACTGACAATAAATTCTACTTTGACAGTTACCTAGGTAATTAAAACAGATAACGAACGTCAGTATGGGGAAATTGAAGAGAAATATCAATGCCTACTACAATAAAATCTTAATTTTGTTAATTTTAATTATTTATCTTGACCGAACATTAACATGTTATACATGGTTGAAGAGCATATTTAAAGGGGAATTTAAAAATGCAGAAATTCAATATGGCGCCCATAAGAAAAACAAACGTTGACTTCGGCCTCATTGAACATAGTGGGCCTAGATTATTTTTTACTTTATTTTCAAATTTACGCTCATTTCTTACCCCCACCCTGAAAATTTCGTTATTGTATCTTTTATAATAAACACGATATAAAGGATTTTATAAAACGCACTTTTTTCTTTTTTTCCCTGTATATCCGTTGGTATTCCGAGTTCAAAGAAGTTGATGACAGATTATTTATAGGCACTTGATTGCGCAACTTTTTCCCCATTTGGTCCACCCTGTAACTCTAACGGTTTCCAATATCCCCATGTACATCATTTTATACTGGACACACTGTATAATATTTGTTATGGAATTCTAGTAATGATTCAATTAAATAAAGTACGAAGCAAATTCTCATCTGTTTTTCTAATTTTCTACTTTGATTCGATGAACTTTTTTTATAATAATATTATGTAATAAATACAGCTCTTCTAACATTAACCTAATTGACTTCGTGTTCATTTTGCCCCTTTTGCCCAATTGAGCGTGCCATATTTTTTTTTGGTAAAAATAAATAGACGTTCACATTAACTTTTTTATTCGATTGAAAACTTTGTGAGTCTTCTACTATAGAGTAGAACAGATACCTAATTATAGGTATCTAAAAGACGATATTTGTCCGAAAATATTAACTTACCCAGGAAAATCCAATACAAGCTATAGCTCCACTTAGAATATCAGCAACAATAGCGGGATACGAATTAGCCGTCGGAAAATAGGCATGGAATCTGGGTGAATGCCAATGCGTTACCTGCAATCGAATACTTGTGCTGTAAATTAACGTTCGCTTTTTTCAGATTACTATCTACACGCTTGCTTCAAATGGTTCACTATATGGCACTTGATATGCATGAGTTGAAAAATTCCTCCATTACCAATAGGCTCAAGGTTTTTAAAACCGATTAGAAAACGAGTAGTAGAAAATTTGCATACATAGTTATTTTCAATTTCGTATACGTACTTTTCATTGTTCTGCACGAAAGCAGATTTGACCTAGATTACAAATAATTACTTAAGATTCGAACGGTCAATAAACTCATTAGAAGTGACAGTGTAAAAAAATATCCTTGAAACAACCACACCAATAATACAGATTGTGGTTTGCCGATAACGGTTGGTAAAATGCTCGAGTTCCTTGCCACAAAATTAAATCTGAGATAATCTCGCTAATATATCGCGATAATATATGATACAAATCAAAACGATAAATTTTACATCCACTTAGACATTACCCGAAAATCCGTTTTACGAACAAAACTACCATTCAAAATCCAATTAAAAATTTTGAACACGAAGCTTCACGGAAATAGCAATAAATAAGTTAACACTATTAAGAGTAGCAAATTGGGTGTCCATGAATCATTTCCAACAAGATAATGGTCACTTTTTACCATATTTCTAAAAAGTTACTTTCCTGATCTTAAAATGTTACTTGTTTGCTGGTTTTTAAGCAACCGGGTTTTTGATAAGAACTTGAAACCCTTTTGCTTAAAGGACATTTTTACGTAGATATTTCTTTTGGCGAACAAATAAACTAAATTTAATGGCATTTCTGAAATTATAATCTGATCATGACTGATCAATGAGTAATATTTTTCAAGCCTAATTTACTACAGCTACAAAACTGATATACTGTTCTCTGCTTTGGCACTAGCACAGATTACACTAGTTCGAAGGGTTTGATCCTCTTGAGTTTTCTGATCTGACTCGTTTTGTCAAGCAGCTGGATTGACGTGTTGAAGAAGTCGCTGTTCGTGACTCTTTGCAAATTTGCTAATAGTCTAGCGAATGGTAGATATTTCCATGTCCCTAATGAGGTCAGTATTTTTGCAATACCAGGAGGCATTAAGACTGTTCCTTAACACAGTGGTACCTCAATATAAGAGTGCCTTAATATACGAGTGTTTTCAGATACGAGCCGCCGAGCGAGCGATACATTTGCTTTAAGATGAGAGCAAGATTGGAGATACGAGGAAAAGCACACTACACCACTGCACACAACCCCCTTATGATGTCGTGGCGCATATTGGTGTCGTGTGCAGCTCCCACCTCGGACCTCACCTCAGTCTGTATGCTTGTTCCTCGTTTTCGAAGCATTTTTGATTAGTTGTTTAGTTTTGATGATATGAATGATATGTACTGTGCTTAAACAGAAGGAGTTGATAAAGGGTATAACGCCAGCCAAGGGCGTTACAATAATTTCTAAGCTCCGGGTATCTCTCCATGAAAAGATGGAGAAACTACTGATGGTCTGGGTGACAGAGAAACAGCTTCAAAGAGGAACCTTAATACAAAGCATCATATGTGAGAAAGCGCGAGCGATTTACGGTGATTTGCTGAAGCAGATCCCACACACTTCCATAAACGAGGAATCGGAAAACTCGTTTAAAGCAAGTCGTGGCTGGTTTGACAACTTCAGGAAAAGGACCGGCATTCACTCCGTCGTCAGGCATGGTGAGACAGCAAATTCGGATGTGAAGGCAGCTGAGGATTACATCAAAACGTTTTCCAAACCGATAAAAGCCAAAGGATACATCCCCCAGCAAGTCTTCAACGGTGACGCGACAGGGCTTTTTTGGAAAAGAATGCCGGGTAGGACTTACATAACGGCAGAGGAGAATACGATGGCAGGTCACAAACCCATGAAGGATAGATTAACTCTAGCACTTTGCGACAATGCGAGTGGCGACTGCAAAATCCAGCTCTGCTAGTATACCGTTCGGAAAATCCCAGAACCTTTAAGTCACATAAGATTTTAAAACAAAAACTGCAAGCTATGTAGAGGGCAAATCCGAAGGCGTGGGTAAATTTTTTGTGGAGTGGATAAACCTGGTGTATGGCCCTTCTGTTAAAAAAATATCTACAGGAAAACAACCTACCCGTGCAAGCCCTTCTCGTCCTCGACAATACCCCTGCTTACACACCAAATCTCGAAGATGATTAACTCGAAGAGTTCAAGTTTATAAAGGTTCTCTACCTACCACCCAACACCACTCCTCTCCTGCAGCCCATAGATCAGCAGGTGATTTCTAATTTTCAGAAGTTATACACCAAGCACATTTTTCGGCGCTGCTTTGAGGTGACGGAGAACACAAACCTTACCCTTCGAGACCTCTGGAAGGACCACTTTGACATCGCCTAACATCGTGATATGCCTAAGAATTATTGATCAGGTCTGGCTGGGTGTTACAACGAGAACCTTAACATCTGCATGGAAGAAGCTGTGGCCTGAGGCTGTAGCTGAAAGGGCCTTCGAAGGATTGGAACCCGAAGTGTCAGTGGTAGAGGAGATTGTTTCTCTGGAAAAATCCATTGTTCCGGAGATGGATGAGAGAGATGTGAACGAACTCGTCGAGGAACAGTCTCAGGGGCTGACAACCGAGGAGCTACACGATCTACAATCGCAGCAGCATACGGTGGTTCAACGAAAAATGAGTAAGAGCTTAGCTCTACAAGAGATATAAAGGAGATCTTCGAGATGTCGGAGAAAGTTGTAGCGTTCGTGGATAAAAGTGAAAATGAGTAAAGTGTGACGAAAAAACCGAAGACCAGTGACGAAAATTAAGCGCTTCCGTAAGCACTTCACTTTCTCGTTAATTATGTTTTTATAGAATGTGTGTGTTATTTATAAATGAATGTTTCTCCTTGTAAATAATTTTTTCTTATTCAAAAACACTTAACAAAAACAACTGAGGTGGTTTTTTGGGAGCTGGAAGAGATTAATGGCATTTCAATTAATTTCAATGGGAAAAACTGCTTTCAAAATACGAGCAAAGTTACTGAAGGAATTAAACTCGTATGTCGAGGTACCACTCTATTTTGGAATCGCTTGATTATTTGTAGATTGCTCTGACTGGCACAACCCCACAACTGAATGCCATATGTTCATACGGGCTATAGAACTTGGTTGTACAGAAGTACCTTGTTACATATTGACAGGGTGTAATTTCGTTCAAGCAGCCAATAAATGTTTCTAAATGTGATGTCAAATTCTTCTTTTTTCTTTTTGACATGAGCTTTCCAGCGTAGCCTGGCGTCTAATGTTATACCCAAATATTTTGCTGTCACAGCAAATGGTACTTGAATATTGTTTATGCTAACAGGAATACGTTGATCTCTTTTGTTTGTGAAATTGACATGGGCAGATTTAGCTTCACTTAAGCTTTGCGCAGTGGCATTATCGTAACCAATGAGGGCTATCCGAGGTGCGATTATTGTTGGAAGGCGACACAAATAGAATTCACAAAGTGAAAAAAGATATACTATATCATTGGTTAAAGTCGCCACCCCCTCCCCGTGGGCTTCTGGCGGGCCACGACTGACAGGCAATAAGTCGGGGTTCTTGTATGGGTCTTACAACGCAATAAGCTCCTGTCTACGGCCAAGAGGTGTAAAAGAGGGACTGGGTACCCCTCTGGTGGTCGGAGGAATTTCGGTCAAAGCTCCTATTCTGCTCCGGGCACATCTGCGAGGACGGACTCGGACTCCAGCATGGAACCTGGAGAGAGAGGATCGAAACGGACATGGCAAGAATCTCCAAAAGATAGTGCGATTGCTGAATCCTTGCAGGAACAGCTGGAAGCATTCGAGAGTGCAGTAGACTTCATTTATGAACAGATACCTAAGGTCAACAAAGAAGTTAGGAAAACTTTCTCAAAGCATGTCCACAAGCTGAGGGAACTGACCACAGACATTAAGGATACAATAACACAAATATTCAAAGAAAATAATGAAAAAGTAGTAGAAATTAAGAGCATGTTAAAAGCTCAAGATGCAAAAATTAACGAAATTCAGAAAGAGCAGAGAGCAAATAAGGCTCCAATCTCTATGCCAACCACTTATGCTGGAGCGGCTTCTGCCACAAGTAACCTAGTGAAAGTAGCGGGAATAAAGAAACCACTAGAAACCGGCAAGACATACAAAATCCAAATCTCCTCGGATGGCGGAAACGTCACCGGATAAGAGCTTAAGAAAACAACCATGCAAACAATAAAACCGAAAGAAATTGGGTTCAAACCCAACCGAATCTATGCCACTAAGGACAATAAAGTCATCATTGAGACAACGGATGACTGCATTGACAAAGTCAAGAATTGTGCGGCCCTCAAGAACATGAAGGTTCAAGTAAAGAGCTTAGATAAATTTCTTCCACGATTGGTAATCTATAATGTACCATTAGACATAAGCCCAGACACATTGGTACAAGAAATCATCTCCCAAAACAGCCTTGAAGGAATGGAGGACATTCAAATTAAGCCGGTCTATAAATTTGGACCCAGGAATAAACATTTTGTTCACTGGCCAATAGAGGTTAACGCTAAAACCAGACTAATCCTGATACACATGAAGACAATATTCTTAGATTGGCACTCGTGCAAAATTGAAGATAAAGTATATATCTCCCAATGCGACAATTGTCAGGGGTACGGACACACGGCTCCCAAGTGCAGGAATAAGGCAGCCTGTGGGTACTGCTCGGAAGAACATGATTCGAGGACTTGCCCAAAGAAAGAAACAACAGAAAAGCATAAATGTATTAATTGCGTAAAAGCAAAAATAGAGGACAATAAACACCGTCCCAGGGACGCAAAGTGTACTGCATATAAGCGCAGGATGGAGAACTACGTTTCCAATATAGACTACGAAATCCATGACTAGTAGCTCTAATCAACTAAGGTCTTCAGAAACAGCCGGAAGAAGACAAAGGACAATCTCCTAATGCTAGACCAGGCCTCCATAGAGTTCCAACAGACACCAAGAAACTCGGAGTTCGCCGAGATCGTCAGACGCCGGTTATAGGAGCAGAACAGTAACCTTAAGGTAAAGCGCAATGTCAAGACCCTATATGTAAACCAACTTGCTTGCAATAAATGCGCAAAGCTCTCAAACTCAATCAATCTAAAAGTGCATATTGAATAGGCACAAGTCATAGTAGCATATAAAGGAGGGTATTTGGAACCTCCTGGGGAAACCCACAATTAGGTGGACCTCATCTCTAACTCTAATTGCACAGTTGCTGGAAGCAAGTCGGCAAATCAATGTTGTAACTAAAACATCAATAATAAAGAGAATCAATTTAACTGCATATAACTCCCACATTTTTTGCCGACAAGTCCCAATAATACACCTTTCAAATCCTTTCGGGGGCACTTTCAGATCCCTTCAGGGTCTGTGAGTGGTACGAGGGTGGTGGGACCCCCCCTTTCTTTCTTCTTCTTCTTAGCTTCACTTAATTTGATTTTCCATTGTTTACACCAGTTGTTAACTTTGTTGACTAATTTTTGCAGATTTGTTGTCGCTTCTTCGTGATCTTTGCCTACAGCCATTATAGCAGTGTCATCAGCAAAGATGGCTATCGTGTCATGCTCTAATTCAGAAATATCACTGGTGTATAGTAGGTAAAGGACTTGCCCTAGTACACTACCTTGCACCCAGGCTTAATTTCTTTAAATTCAGCGTACGGACACACGGCTCCCAAGTTTCTTGTTTAATTCTAAAAGTTCGGTCTGAAATATAAGACTTCAACAATTCTGGGAGCTGGTGAGGCAAGAGCTTTTTCAATTTATAGTAAAGTCTGTCGTGCCACACTTTGTCAAACGCCTGAGCTACGTCAAGAAAGACTGTAGAACACACTTTTCTTTCTTCCAAGGACTTTTCAATTATACTGTGATCCTCTGGACCTGATCTGTAGTTCAGTGAAACTCTCTGAAGCCAAACTGATTATCTGGGATTATGTTTTTGTCTTGAATAATTGGTTTTAGTCTTTTAAGAAGTATTTTTTCAAATAGTTTTGAAATTACGGGCAGCAAAGAGATTGGCCTGTAAGATGAAATTTCATTTGGTGGTTTGCCGGGTTTAAGAATTATTATCACTGGTACTACTTTCCATATCTTCGGTACATATTTTAATCTAAAAGAGGCATTAATAAGATAGATAAGTTTTACAATTGCTTTACGTGGGAGTTGTTTTAGAATTTCCCCCGTCATTAGATCAAGCCCTGGAGCCTTTTTTGGGTTAGTGTTTTTCTTATTTCTGTTGCTATTTCCTTTGCAGTCGCAGGTTTAATTGCACCTTCTTCCTGGATAAGATTTTCCCAGTTGAGAATGTCTTCACCTTGATTCGGCTGGATAATCTGCTCAAGATATTCAGCATATCTGCCAGGTTTTTGCGTATTACTTCTTGCCCATGTACTGTCCGCATTTTTGCAGAACCCACTGGGTTCTGCAGGATTGGTGTTTTTAATCTATTGGTAGCTCTCCAGACTGAATAGTCAGTTTCACTTTTATTTGATAGTTCACTACTTTCTCTCCGACCTTTAACCCCCGAAAGGGTATGGTGGCAGTATGATGTTAAAAACCTTACGGTTTTTTAAATAATCCGAATTTTATCAAAATGTAATATAATTTTCATGTGTCAAATACTTTAGAATTATTTAAGTATGTAAGCGTAATTTCTAGTGAAGTGTAACAAGAAATCATATTTTATATCCCAATGATAATAAACTTATAATGTTATACAGGGTGTCCACAAATTTAAACTAATCAAATAAGAACTTTAAGTGGCTATAACTTAAATAATTTAAATACAACCCCATATTTTTTAACTCACCAGGAAATGCAATTTTTAATATTGCCTATCGAACGGTATTAGGATGTTAATAGCTAAGTTTTTGCCTTTTAACAAAATACGCCAAATAATCGTTCTGGGCACCAGTTGGTGTTTTTTAATTAAAATCTCTAAATAACATATCAACAATAATATAAAAGAAAGGCAAATTATTTATAGCAAATGTTCGAAATGTTGACCGTTCATTTCCAGACACTTGTATATTCTTTTTTCAAAACCACTGCTAACTCTGGACAACATTTGCGGAGTTACAGTTTTAAAAGCGTTTCTTATGCGTATTTTCAATCGCGTGAAGTTTTAAGAAGCGTATGGTAGACAATTCCTTTTATGTACCCCCACAAAAAGAAATCTAGTGGAGTTAAGTCCGGAGATCTGGGAAGCCAATTTTGAAATGCATTTCTGCCAATCTACCTGTTTTGAAAGTTCGCATTTAAAAATTGCCGAACTTCGCAATGATCATGAGGCGGAGCTACATCCAATTGAAACCACATGTTGGTTCTAATATGTAAAGGGACTTCTTCTAATAACACTGAAAGATGGCTTAATGGAAACTATAGAAACATCAAACCATTTAGATGTCCTTAAAAAAAAATAGAGTCCAAATAAATATGGGCCCAGTATTCCACCCCACACATTAACTGACCACATATTTTGATTTTTGTTTTAAAAAACATTGTTTTAAAAAGTACATTCATCACTAAATAACACATTATCGAAAAACTTTTCATTTTCTGCCACTTTATCTAACAGCCACATGCAACTCAGTTCGTTTTCAAAATCATTTCCATAGAGTTCTTGGCAAAGCTGAATTTTATAAGAATAAAAGTTATGCTTTTTAATAATTCTGGAAATATTTGATTGACTAATGTTAGTACTTTTGGATATTAGATTTTAACTCATATTGGGATTTTCGATAACTGAACCCATTAGCGTGAAAACATTTTCTTCATCTTCAGTGACAGATTTCCTTGTAATGGGTTTTTTATAATTGACACTCCCACTTTCCTCAAACTGGTGTAATACGCACTTAAAATCGGCTGGCTTAGGATTATTTAACATTATTGTTAACATTTTTATGTTAACAGATTATATAACAATTTTATGACATTCTTCAAGGGTGAAAATCATGACAATATGCTCTTCTTTTGGATAATTCTTCATTTTCACTAAGCAACACAAATAAAATAAATTATTTGACATGTGTTAATGACATAGGCAACTTAGATACATTGGAATCTTAAATTAAACAACACCAAATGGTGCACAGAACGATTGTTTGGCGTATTTTATAAAAAGACAAAAACTTAGCTATTAACATCCTAATGCCATTCCATAGGTAATTAAAAATTGCACTTCCTGGTAAGTTAAAAAATATGCGGTTGTATTTAAATTAATCAAGTTATAGCCACTTAAAGTTCTTATTTGATTAGTTTAAATTTGTGGACATCCTGTATAACATGGTAAGTATCATTGGGATATAAAATATTATATTTTGTTTCACTTCACTATGAATTACGCTCACATAACTTAAATACTTCTAAAGTATTTGACACGTGAAATTTAGATTATATTTTGATTAAATTCGTATTATTTAAAAAGCCTTAAGATTTAGGTATTATAAACCTTATTAAAACAGACACTTATTTTGCTCAGAGAATCCAAAAATGCAATAATATGCAGGGTATTCCATTTAAAAAAACACAACTTTGAAACTTTTAGGGCTTTTGAGACACCCTGTACATTACAAAAATATTTTTAAAATGTGCGCCCGGTAGGCGTCTGCCCATTCATAAAATAATACTTTTTAAAAATCAAACGGTTCAGCCGCAAACTTCCGTGCCGTATAGCGTGAATAACCCTGTATATAAACTCTTTGATGGAAATTTTCTTCTATATATTGGATTTTTGACAGAAGCTCTGTCTGTTAACGAAGAACCAGCTACTGAGCAAGTGAAGAAATATCCTACGGGTTTCATTCAAACAAATAAAAACATCGTGCAAAAATTAATTTAACAATAGCCATCGTGGGTCATTGCAATCAATGTTTGACAGGCAACCAACAACAGCGGATTTATCTGTATTTACAGCCAAATAAAAAGTACGTTTTCTTTGACAAGCGTTTCTATATGCACTTGATATAACTTACTCCAGGCATAATAACTCTTTCCACGTCTTTCAAAACATCTTCCCATCTTTCTGGTTTGTCTGGCGCACTGTCTGGTATTAATGGTCTCAAATAGCCGGGCTCTACGGTAGGGACTACTCGCCTATAAATAAAGAAAAAATTAAGGAAATTTTGTTACATTGAAATAAGTAAAATAATATTAATAAACTTGAAGTAGGTACTAACTGGCGTACTGATAACTGAAGTAATGAAAAACAAAAGTGTTTAAAGAGAAGTGGAAGACGACGTTCAAAATTCCTCCAAGCTTTCATCGTTATCGATTCAGAATCGAAGTTCCAAACTACCTTGCTTTTCCTGCCAATTAAAACTAAACGGATAATCGGTAGATTTACCTTTTTCTGAAATTAGAATATTTGTCTGAGTAACAACACAGACGACCATGATGTCATAAGATTTTTTTTTCAATTCTAATTTTGCGATTCGAAACTACGGTAGAACTGCTAAGTCGCCGGGAATGCAAATATGCCGACTAGAATCTACCTGTTTATAATTGAAATAAATTTAGCCGACAAATCACTGCATGCGCCTTGCAGAAGGTCAATTTACCTGGAATCACTACTCAAATTGCAGAAGCATATATTAACATTATAACGGAAGAGACAATTCTTAAATGCAGCAAATGTAAATACTAAAATAGAAAATAAAGGGCAAACATAAACTTTCAGTAAAAGGTAGCAGCAATAAAAAAGAGTCTTTGCGAATGAGTAGGAAATGTTTAATACATGGAGACTATCAGCTTCGGCTCCTGATTCAAGTGGAAAATAAATCTTATAGCATTACGCGAAAACTCCGGTTCTTTTTCAAATGCTAAAGTAGATGGCGGAATTTAGAAACCTATTTTGTTATTTTGGGACTAATGAATTGCTTTTGTATCAGTTTCCTCCAAATCGGCAATATTTCGCCTGATAAAAGGCCCATTTCCAACAACTATGAAAATTTCATGGTTTTCGAGATATTTATTATCGTGCTTTAAGAATTACTTAAAACTGACATAACTTGACATTTCAAGATATTACTATTTTTTAGTTTCGTCAATATTCATAGTTCAAAAGCTCCGCAAAAGATTGGAATGTAAGCTTTCGATATAAAACTTAAACATGTATTCTAATATACAGGTTGACTCAAAATTGGCGTCATTCCTTTTATAGGGGCGGGTTATAGGAGCCCACTAGTTTTTTGCAAATATTTCAATTTTTTTATTAGAATTATTTTTTATACTATTTCTAATGTACTATTTAAACACTCTGTATGTTCCTTATAACTCCATTTCTATTATCTTACTTTTGGTTCCAATACTAACAAAGAATGAAAAGATATGTTGATGTCCATAAGCACATAAAGTAGCGTCATTTTTCTAGAGTCTGAATTGGTATAATAATTACCCATGCGTTCAAGAACTAAATATGTATGTAGCCGTTCTGGTAATGCAAGTACAGCTCTTCTAAGACATAACAATCGGTACTGTTTAATTGCTTGTTATCAAAAATTAAAACGAAATATTACCCCCATTATCGCCAATGCAAAATTTAATTCTGTATCTTTGTAGAAACCATCTTTTATTGAGCGATGTCGAGTTTCACTAATTTACGGTGTGGCTCGAAAAAACTTTTGTCGCAACTCTTCGGCTGGCTGAAGTAAACTTCTTTTTCAGGCAACCCGAATATACATTTCTAGTGCATTTAAGTCCGGCGAGTGTGATGGCACCAAATAGGTCCTCGACGTCCAATCCATATGCGAGGGAAAACGTTATTTAGGTGTTCTCTTACAACCAATGCATAATGGGCAGAGCAACCCAACACAACCGGGGTTCACATTTGTCCTTTTATTGATATACAAACGTCTTGAAGTAATACTGATAACTTGTTTGGCAAAATTGAGAATAATAAGTAGCATTTAACTCCGTCAACGTTTGGATTGGGATTATTCGTGTCCAAACGTTGGTTTTAAATTGATACTGAAAATTATTTTAACTGAAGGCATGAATATTCTCCATTAACCATCTTTTGCATGACGATTCATCATCCAAAGAATGCGATCAACAAATTTCGTAATAATGTACCACAAAAATGTTATTTGTTTTTTAATTTGTTGTAGGCTTAATTGCAACTTGATTTTAAAGTGATATCAAATTCACTCATGTCACGTCCTAAGCTCAATCCCTTCGAACTTCGTGCTTCGAATGACTGCCCGAAATTCGATGGTTTTAAAGTTTAAATATTTGTTAATTACATTGGCCTGTACCGTATTGTGCATTTGTATTTTTTGTGTTATGTCTTGGATTGTTGTTTATCTGTTTTGTCCATTTTCTTATGTGTTTCGCTTTGTCCATAAACGTATTCCTTCCAACACCTCTTTATCATCAACAGCCTGAGGTATGACCTTCTCCACCTCATAACTCAAAAAAGCAAAAATAATTTTTGACAAAACAGATTGATAGATGTAAATATTTGCAAACGATTGTTTTTGCAAAATTATTTGTGCTTGTTTCAGTTAAGTTAGGAATATATACTGTTTAAGAAGTAGGTACTTGTTATACAAGAGGAAACTCTGAAAGAATGGTGCTATTTTATGTACTTATGGCCATCAGGAGATTTGTCCATGTTGTGCTACAGAATGGACAACTATTTATGTGAATGGCAGTTTAGTGTATTAAAATAGAGCTTTATTTACAATCATATTTGCAATGTTAAGTTGACTGACTTTTTAAATTTAAAAGTATCACATTTTTCACTTTTACTTTCTTCCTCTATTAGTTCCTATCCGTTCCGGAATTTGGCAAACATATTAGCTATCATCAGTTTATTTACTGCGGCTCTAATTAACTGTGTGGTAATCACTGCAAACCAGGTTCTGAGGTTCTTTATTCAAGAGATTTTCCTTCATCTGACCCCTCTCTTTCCATCCACTTTGCGTTGCAAGATATTTTGGAGTAATCGAAATTTGTCTGTATTTCTCATCACATGACCGAGGTATTGGAGTTTCCTTAATTTGATGGTGTTTAGAATTTCTTTCTGTTCATTCATTCTCTGTAAAACCGTTTCATTTTTGACACGGTCTGTCCCCGACACCCTCAGTATTAGGCGATAGAGTCACATCCCAAAGGCTTCCAATCTTTTATTTTTTGCATCAGTGAGTGTCCACGACTCCACCACATATAACAGAACTGAAAACACATATCATCGTAGGTATCTTACCTTTGTTGCTAACGTCAAGTCGTGGTTCTTGAATATTGTACTCATATTTCTGAACACCGCTCTGGCCTTCTCAATACGGATCTTTATCTCTTCCGCGTGGTCCAATTGGTCATTTATATTGGTGCCAAGGTACGTGTATACACTCACTCGTTCAATAGGTTTTCCGTTACTCTTGATGTCACAATTGGGCACATTGGCCTTACTTATAACAATAATTTTTCTTTTGTTTGTGTTGGATTTCTGCGTAAATTCTTAGTTAGGTATAATTTAGAAATGTAACTTTATTCTTGTATGATTGACTTCTCGGAACTTTATGGTCGTAAGACCATCCCCGAGGATGCACCCAGACAAGCGGCGGTAGGGTAGTAAAACGACTGCGTCGTCAAGAAGGTTTCTAGTAGAACGCCTCACTGGAAACTAGCTTAGTTCTGTGTACGTGTTAACTTTTTTGCCTTAAGTTTTGTTTAATAAATGCATGGTTTTGGAAGCGTCTGCTAATTTCTTTAATATGTTATGGGCCCAGCACGCTTAGACTGCGCCAGTGTACTTTATTGAGAAAAGACTTAAGCATTAGCATCGTATAAGTATCGCGTCGGATAGTATCATGTGCAAATGCCGTTTTCCATAGTTTGTGTGAGTGCTGCCATCGTTTTTTATGATGGCTGATAAAGAAATCTTTGACTTAACAAAGTTTGGAATGCAATTTTTGCTAGAAGGCAAAAATCTTTACGGCTACATAGACGGTACCATCAAAGAGCCCGATATGGAAAACAAAACTGCTGAGTGGAGCAAGTGAAGAACGCTGTCTTCACAAACAGCCCCAATTTTTCTAAGCTCAGTGGAGAAGAAATTACATCGTTATGTAATGAACTGTAGAACTCCGCATGCAATCATCAAGCAGCGATACCGTGGACAGCGCTTTCCAAGATTTTTATGACTTCCGCCTCAAAGACGGCCAAGGAGTTGCACCGCAGATCGAGCAGTTCGAATTCATCTGCAGAATACTTGAAGATGCAAGTGAGAAGCGGTCTGAAAAGGATATGGTGTCAAGACTTTTGAATAGTCTACCGCAATGACTTTCGGCATTTCGTATGGCATGGGAATGCACGCCCAAAAGCGAAAAGACTAAGGAAGGTCTTGTTGTACAGTTTATACGAGAAGATAAGCGCATGTGTGAGGCAGAAAATATTACAGCATCCTCAACCCTTCAAGTCGAGGCTCTAAAAGTAATAGTTGAAAGCCAACAGCAAGCAGAGACTAAGGCCAACACTGGAAAAGTCAAAGGAAAAAAGAGCAGCGAAGATTTGAAGAAAACAACCAAATGTGCCATGTGTAAGAAGAAAGCTCACTGGACGCGAGAGTGTCCCGAAAAAACTGCTAGGGAACAATCGCTAGGATCATCGTTTGTAGCAACAGCACACATCAGCGATTTCAGTGCGCTCTTAGGTGAAACAGCCGACAGTGATCAAGATATTTGGCTGGCCGACTCGCGTGCTAGCATGCACATGACCTTCCGATCTCATTTTTTTAAGACTCTTGAAGCAGCAAATGACACCCACTATGTAAAAATTGTTGACAATAAGATGCTGCGCGTGCAAGGCATCGGCACGATCATAATTAAAGAGCAAATCAACGGTAAAATAATCAGCCGGAAAATGCAGAATGTGCTTCTAGTAGTGCAAAAGTGGTAGCACGCGGCGAGAGGTCCGGTGTTATAAAAAATGCTGTTCAAAGTTGAATTTTTCGACAAGTGAAACCTCGCTGAGTCGAAAGTCAATCATCAGCAAGATGTTGGCATTATTTCTCCCGATCAACAAATTGCTAATGAAGTGGGAGATAATGAGCAAAACGGCGGGCAACAAGAAGAGAACCAGCGCATCGACAACCAACCAGCACACAATCAGACGCCGAAAAATGGAGGAAAGCTGTGCGAGAAGATATGGACGCACTGCAGGAAAATGACACATGGAGCGGCGTCCCGCTACTCAAAGAAAAACGTGTAATCGGCTGTAAATGGGTGTTTGTGGTCAAGAAAAACTCGCTCGATAAAAGCGATCCATCGTTGTATAAGGCGCGAGTTGTGCCAAGATGATTCTCTCAGCAAGAGGGCGTCGATTATTTCGAGACCTTTGCTCCGGTTGTTCGTTACGAGTCCATTAGACCCCTCCTGGCAATTGCAGCAAAAGAAGGGCGCGAGATTGCTAAATGCGCCGTAAAAGCAGCGTTTTTACACGGCGATCTCCAAGAAGAAATCTACCTGAAGCTGCCAGAAGGAGACGTCATCGAGAAGAAGGAAGAATAGGTCTGCAAGCTGCAGAAAAGTCTGTACGGCTTAAAGCAGTCCCCATGCTGCTGGGATGAGAAATTTTTCGGCTTCTTGACAAACTTCGGTTTCAAAGTCATCGAAAGTGATCAATGTGTATTTACCGGTACAGTAAAGGACTTTAAAGTGTTTTTAGCCCTTCATGTGGATGACGGTTTGGTGATTTCTGAAAGTCATTGCGCGATTAATGAGGTACTGCGTTACCTCATAAACATACGAAAGAAAAGAACATCTAGCAGATATTTTTACCAAACCTCTACCTAAAGAGCAGTTTTGTTATTTGCGCAAACGTTTAAATATTCGGCAATTTCTGATCAAGTGGGAATATTGGATTTCTGCGTAAATCCTTAGTTAGGAATAATTTAGGAATGTAACTCTGTTCTTTTATGATTGACTTTTCGGAACTTTATGGTCATAATACCACTCCCGAGGATGCACCCAGACAAGCGGCTGCAGTGTAGTTAAACGACTCAGTCGTGAGAATGGTTTCTAGTCGAACACCCCACTGAAAACCAGCTCAGCTCCGTGTACGTGTCATTTATTTTAACAATTTGTATTAATGTTATGTACGTATTTGTTGTTACTCATCGTCACTCTATCTACCAATAACTGCAAATCCTCCGGGATATCAGCGAACAAGACAGTGTCATCTGCACATCGGATGTTATTTAACCTTTCTCAATTTAATAGAACTCCCATGTCAGCATCTTCTAGTGTCTTTCCAAATATTTGTTCGGCATACAAATTAAAGATTAATGGAGACAGTATGCATCCTTGTCTTACACCTTGGAGAATCCTGCCCTCATCGGTACTTTCTCCCCCTAACCTCACCGAAGTAGACTGATTCCAATATAGGTTTGTAATTATTCTTAAATATTTATCATCCAGTCCTATATTTTTCAAGACGTCTATAATTGTCTGCTGTTGTACTATATCGAAAGCTTTTTCATTGTCGATAAAATAAGCCTATATGGCAACATTTGTAACTATACATCTCTGAAAGAGTACTTGAATGCTGAACAGGGCTTCACGTATACTCAGTGGATTGCTGAACACGAACTGAGTTGGGGTTATATGTTCCTCACACAGTTTACGTATTCTTCTGTGAATTATTTCTAGAAATAGTTTCAGCATGGGGCTCATAATCTCCACATGTAATATGTACATTAAGCTCCAGGTCTCTTGGGCAATGTGATAAATTCGGCTTCAAGCCATTGGGAGGGAATATCACCGAAGTCATAGATTCGACTGAAAATCGAAGTCAGCCATTTTACGCCGACCCAATCGAGTAGCTTTTGGAATTCTGCCTCTATGTTACCTGGTCCTGCTGCTTTGCCATCTATCATTGCTTTTATGGCCGCGCTCTCCTCTTCTTCAATGATGCTCGGACCCGTTTGTCAATCCACTTGCGGTGCTCAGTTGCTCAACGGCACTCATCCAAATATTTTTAACTTCTTTTCTATCAACAATGACAACTCCCTTATGATCTGCTAATCTATTTACTGTATTTGTTTTATATTTTGCGATCATTTCTCTTACTTTCCTATGAACGTTAAAACTATCAAATTTCTGCTGAAATGCTTTTAGTTCTTCGCACTGCCTCTGTAATTCATTTTCTTTGACTTCTCTATTTTTTGTTTGAATTTTTCAGGATGTTCTTACACTTATCACGATTATTCTGAGCAAGTCGTCTTTCTTCCATTAGATGGAGGATCTCTTCCGTCATCCACGATTTCTTCTTGTTCTATGATATCTCAATAGCTTATCCTTAACAGTTTTCATTCTGGTCTTTTTTTTATATCTTCTTCAACAGTCGAGATATCCAGTGTTACTGTAAGGTGGTCATTGAATACTGCTTCTGTTTGTTGTCTCATCGTGGGTTCTATCAATTTCCTCAAGTCATATCTGTTGACAATTTTCTTTTTTGTCTTCTTAAGTCTTATTTTGGACATTCCTACTAGCGGTACATGATCTGATTGTAAGTCAATCCCAGGGTATGTTTTCACCGAGATACACCTAATTCTGTACCTTTTGTTTACCAGGATGTAGTCAATCTGGTTTCTAACAATATGTTCACACGAGACTTGAGCTGACCTCTAGATATACAGTCTTTGTTTCGGGAGTGTGAAGAATGAATTCATCATTACTAGGTTTTGATCGTGTGCAAAGATACTCAGTTGTTCCCCTCATTCATTCTTGTCGCCCAGTCCATATGGGCCTATAAGCTCGCCTTCTCTGCCATTACCGATCTTTGAATTGAAGTCCTCCATTACTATTGTCAGATCCTGATTTGGTAGTTTTCTCTTTATATTATCAATTTGTGAGTAAAATTCTGTAATCTCTTCGCCATGTGTTCTTGACGCGTATACTTGTATGATATTTATTCGGGAAGGATTTGCATCAATTTGCAGAAGCATGACTGACTGTTACTGACACCGGTACGAAATTTGTGACACATTCTACAATTGAGTTACTTGCTTCACTTACTTTTACTTTAACGAGGTGGAAAAATACCTTTACGTTATGGTGTACCACCGGTGATGACCAGTTAACAGAAACTAAAACTGACAGTATGATTAATTTTATTCCCAAAAGAATCTTTGTTGATATAAGAATACTATATTTAATAAAGATACTACACTACTTTGCTTTCTAATAAGTATATTGACTAATGAGGAGAACCATTCGATTGCCAATTCGCTAAAGTAAGCCCGCAGGATGGTTTCACGACCAATATGTTAAACACATTGTTTTAAGCGCCATTCTTTATAGATATTATAGGCCTCTTATCTCTTATTCCTTTTTTTTTAGATAATAATTATTCTTCAGTTGCTTTGCCACAATATCTCGTACGGCTGAACTTGTCCTCAATATTCGGCATGTTTCCAAATTCAAAATGCTACTATTAGATGCAATCGGAAATGCTTTCTGTTATTTCAACAAAGCGACAACCAACTTACATAATAATTCAGAATATAACAAATATTTTATAAATTGACCTAACGCTTTTAATTTTTATTTTCGGTATCGAGATTTATTACGATTGTTAAAGGCATTTAGCAAGTTGCTTGGCGACGTTAATAAATTACAGTTGCCGTAATCCACTTACCGATCTCTGATATTCTCGAGATATTCCGCCGTGTAGTCTATCATCGCTTTTCCGAACTCCCTAAACTGATTAGCTTCCATCTCTGAAACATAAAGGACTGTGTAATTAAAGTGTACATCGATGTATTTGCTAAATTTTTAACTTGATCAAAAAGGGAGACGGTTTCATTAAAAAGTATTCAGAGTGTCCAATCAGAATGATAGAAGATTTTCATAAGATAATGAACAAATTCATGTTTTTTATTCAATTTGATTGAATGCAAATTGTAAACCATTTTTTTACGGTATAAAAGCTGTTATTCTATTTGGGAACTTTTTGAGTCTCCTAACAAACTTAGTGGTACTTGATTCTTATGTAGAACCTTTTAGTTCGTCAAAGTTGAATGGCTTATTTGCCTATAGTAAATTCCTAAGAAGAACTTTATTTTAGGCCAACCACAAGACTGCAGTGTTTACTCCCAAATTTTATATACCCAGAAATACGTTGCTCACTTCAGGAGCTCAATAATCAAGTAAAAAGTAAAAATTAAAACTTCAGGAGCTCAATAATCAAGTAAAAAGTAAAAATCGTTAGAGAACATTGCAACATTTGATAAAAAGAGGCCTCTATAAGTGTCTTGTATAAGTATGCAGTCATGTATCCAATCGAATCCAATTCCAATCGAAAAAATTTTATCAGTCGAAAAATTATTCGCTTATCGGCCAGAATACACACGGAGAAAATGAAATCTGCGCTTCCTATGCGACAGACATGGACCCTGGGAATTCGCAGGAGTCCGAGTCGGACCGAGCCTCCCAGGATGGGTTTTTCCTGAAACCCAAATCAAAAAATAGAGATCGCAAACCGAAGTCTGACCCCACCTCACCAGCAACACCATGTCCAGCATCCAAAAAACCAGCACTTTTTTCTGCCACCACAACAGCAGCAGCAACAAAAACAACAACATCAACTGCAACATTGCCACCCCAACAACACCAACGCTACTACTATGCACACACCTTCTTAGTAGAAACTTCACCTACAACATCATGAATTAAGCTGGCCCTCGAAAGGGAAAAGGTGAAGGAGAACAATAAAAACCAACGAGGAACCCAAAACAACACAAGCGCTTCAGCTGTTAATTGAGCAGGGTCTCATTAAATCATATAAGGTGCACCAGAGTAACACCACTACAACTCCCCAAGTCACTAACCGACCAATATCACCTTCCTATTCGGTGGTGGCCACCGGGGTTGATCTGGAAATCTCAGTCGAGATGTTCCTACAGCAACTCCGGAAACAGAACTTTACCATCAGGTTTTGTAAACGAATAATCTCACGTCAATGAGATAAACCTACACTAATGGTACGGCTCATCACGGGAGACTAAAACACTTACGAGAGGCTAATTGGGGAGCGCCCCGTCCACTTCCTGGGACGAGTGTTTAGAATAACAGAGAGCAAACCACCAACGCCCATTCCTGCTCCATGTGGCCGGTGTGGCCTGTTCAACCGTAGAGAAGACTGCAAGGAAACCATTAAGTGCGGCAGATGTCAGGGACCCCATCCAACAATATCATGTGAGTCCCCTCTCCCAGTTAAGTGTACAGCATGTAATGCTGAGGACAATGCAGCATGGACCTTGCGATGCCCGAGGAGGCCAACTGCTCCGATCGAAGGCATTCCTAATGTTCAAATAAAGTGCCGCAACAAAAGATCAGCCGAGATGTCAATTTCGGTGACCGCGCAAAGTAGGGTCCATTCACTCATTACAACCCACGAATATATAATTAACAATTATAAACACCAGCTGAACAAAACCACTAACCCCAACAGGGAAGAGCTACTCAAAAAAATGAGAAAGCAATTTGTTGATGATTTCAACATTGACACCTCGGTGGTCTTTTTGGCACTCATGTATATATACTTATGATCGATATGTTACTCCCTAATAGCAGTTCCCAGACGGAACCCCGAGAGCAACTAAAACAAACAATTACAAATATAGACTTAACAACAAAAAACTTCTGATTTACAATTATATAGAACGTAATGACACCGACTGCTGCATGTGTGTAGAAACCACAACAAAACTGGGACAAACACCTACTTATAGAAACTGGAAATATCTTTGTAAACACGGCAACACCACGGCCAATGCTAGAGGGGGTGCGACAGTCCTACTTAAGCCAAAGGTGCAACTGGGTAAGGCCAATCCTCCTTCCCTAAACAACTCTCTGAAATACTGTCTTCATTTTACTTTACCTTACCTAGACGACAAAGTGCACATTTTCTTAGTGTATATCCATCCTCGCTCCAACATAGAGCACAAGATTCTAACGAAAGCAAGTATATACAAATATGCCATAATTATTGGAGACCTTAACATGAACAAAATAAAAAAGAGACAATTAAACAGATTCTTACAAAACTCAGATTTTATAAGACGACACACTTCACCGACATTTTTGATGCCTGACAACCAAGACTCAACACTAGACGTTTTACTACATACAAGAAACAAACAACATCGACACGATAAGATTGACCAACGAACTCGGATCAGACCATTTGGCTATGACTTTTACCTTCAACTCACAACAAACTGTACCTACTATCCCCTGAGCAAAACCCAGCTCCAAAAAACTCAACTTAAACAAGACCGACTTGGACAAAGTTAAATCACACACACTGGACTACATAAAGGCAAACCCCCGACTTATCTCCATCGAAGATCAGCAAGAGCACCTTTCACATAACATAAAAAAAATTATCACCACAAATTTAAAATGCCTTTTACCACCATACTCTACCCAGGTTTGTACTAAGACAAATAAAACATAAAAGAGATTTATACAGACAATACCGAATTACAAAGGACGACTCTATCAAAAGAACAATTAACAACTTAAACAGAAACATTAAAGCTATGATATTTCAATACCGACAACACATATGGATTGAAATATGCCAAGAAATCAAAAAAGACAAAGGAAGAACATATTGGCGGAAAATAAAAAAAAATTCTAAATACTGTGATGCATGAGTAGGGAACACAACGATACTCGGACAAAGACAAAGCGGACGCCTTCGCCGGCCACTTTCAGAGGGTCTTCAAAAGATCAACAAATACAAACTTTGACACCGACAACTGGGAACACGTGAACAAATGGCATGACGAACTGTCAAGAAACACGACGGGTCTAAATAACGAAATCATTACAGAGACCGAATATCTCGAAGCCTTAGCACAACTGAAAAACACGGCACTCGGGAAAGACCATATTAAAAACAAGGTACTTAAGCATCTAACACAAGAAACACGACGTCATATTAGGAATGGATCACCACGAACAAAATACCCAAGTCATGGAAGAACGGAATAATAATTCCTATTTTAAAGAATGGACTAGATGACACAGTAACAAAAAACTACAGACCCATCACGCTACTCCCGGGGTTGAGCAAACGGTTCGCACACATAATAAAAAACAGATTACATAATTTAATAGGACATCATATTCCAAAATACCAGTTTGGCTTCAAGACTAAAAACTCAACTATACATCAACTTTTTGTTCTTACTAATAACATACAAACCACACACCTGACCGGAAGAAAAACTGCCAACCTGTTTTTAGACATAACTAAGGCCTTTGACAGTATGTGGATCGAGGGCTTACTGTAAAAACTACACAAACTTGGCACTCCAAACTACTTAATACATATTATTGAACAACTACTCGAAGACAGACAACTGGAGGTACGAATCAATGACGACTACTCTATACCCTTTTCACCTGAGCAAGGCTTACCTCAGGGTTCACCACTCTCACCCTTGCTTTACAACATATATTGCCATGACATATACAACCACAACAGACAAGACAAAGAAGGTATAGACCAAAACGCTTACCTGCTGCAATACGCTGACGACACTACCATTATCGCGCATGACAGAACGACCTCCAGAGCAGTGGACAAACTCCAGACAATAACAGACACAATAACAGCGTGGTTCTACAAATGGAGGCTCACACCAAATGCATCAAAAAACCGACTGCTCCTCTCAAACCACCGAATTAAACCAGATCTCCAAACATCACCACGGACGGTCAAATAATCAAACCCACCAACAATGTGAAATACCTAGGAATAAGAATGGACAATAGACTAAAATTCACAAACCACGTACAAAACATCAGAACAGATCTAACCAAGAGAGCAAAACACTTCCGCACACTTACTTACAAAAACAAGGGTATCAGCACCAAGACAGCAACTATCATATATAAAGCGATCTGCAGACCTCTAATTGACTACGCTCATATTTTATTCGCCAACGCTACTGACTAAACTAAACGGCATTTACAGACAGCAGAACACAGAGCACTGAGACTGATAACGAAGATCCGACACCCAGCAAACCCATTACACAATCCACCAAACCGACTACTCTACGAACGCACAAACTTGACAAGGATCTCGGAAAGACTACTCGTCTTGCAATCAAGATGGAAACACAACCCTCACAATCTCACCTTCCTGGACCCCCTCTGTTTAACAAGACTGACCAGACAAACGCGTTTCCTCTTCCCAACCTCAACCCTATTGGAGCATCTCCAGACATAGCTTGTGTAAATGTTTGTTAATTATAGTAGTAGTAAACATCTTCATTTCTAAAAAAGGCTATCGACCTATCGGGTCTTTCTGCCCTTGTTTAATACATGTAGTCTTAATCTAAATAAAAAACAAATATGAAAATTATCTTATTCTAGGTTAACAATATTATTAAATAAATAAAATTTCAGTGGCAAGAAGAAATTATTTTATTGTCCACTAGTCAGTTGCGTTTGTAAGTGTTCGAGTAGCGTTAATGTAGGGAAACGGAAGCGGGATTGTCTGGTTGGTCTTGTAAGACAAAGGGGATTCAGTATGGTCCAGTTGTAGGGGTTGTTTGTCCATTTTGTCTGTAGCTGTATGAGTCTCTCCGAGATCTTTGTCATGTTTGTGCGTTCGTATAGTAGTTGGGTGGGGGGGTTGTGTAGTGGGTTTTGGGGGTGTCTTATTCGTGTTATTAGTCTAAGTGCAATTTGTTCTGTTGTTTGTGTATAACGTTTTGTCCTTTCTGTTCCGTTGGTCATGAGTATATGTCCAAAGTCTAGCAAGGGTCTACAAATAGCTTTATATATTTTGGTGGCGGTGTTTGTGCTAATTCCTCTGTCTTTGTAGGTTAGTGATCGGAAGTGTTTTGTTCTCTTTATTGTTTCTGCCCTGATGTTTCGTATGTGTTCAGTGAATTTAAGTTTGTGGTCAATTGTGATTCCAAGGTATTTTACGTCGTTTTTTGGTTGTGACGTTTGGCCGTCTGCAGTTATTGTAGGGGAGTCAGCGTTGAGTCTGTGGTTTGTGAGCAGAAGTTGGTTTTTTGACGCGTTTGGTGTTAGTCTCCATTTATAAAACCATGTCATTGTGTTGTTTGTTAGTGTTTGGAGTCTTTGAGCTGCTCTCTCAGTAGTTTTGTCATGTACAATAAGTGCCGTGTCGTCTGCGTATTGTAATATGTATGCCGATCTGTCGATTTGATTTTTGTCTGGTAAGTTGTAATTGTATATGTCATGGCAGTATATATTGCTATAAAGCTAGTGGCGCTCCAACGATCCACCTTTCGGGCTTTGCACACGACCGCCCGAAATACCTGCTCATGTAAAGCCTCTCTTTTTTTCCTGTTAACTTTTTCGATTCAGTAATTAAATAGCTTTCATTAACGTTGCGTTTTATTTTATTTTTCTCTTCTTTGTCTGTGAAATTTGTCGTTTCTCTGTAAGTGAAATTTACTGAAAGTGAAAATTTACTGTAAGTGAAAGTTTCTCTGAAATTTCTCTGTAAGTGAACGTGAACAGCGTCTGCACTCCAGGTTCCGAGCGGCTGGAAAAGGGGCACTCTATTCCCCGTAGGTATTGAAAGCACAAAGACGGATAAACCAGAAATAAAGGCCAACGGCATAGGATGCGAAAGGCAAATGGAAATCCATCCGATTCACTCCCAAGCAAATCATTATGGCAGATAATATAGAAAACCCGACCCCCAGTGCCTGCACGACCTTAAGTGGTCAGGGAGATAATTAGCTAATTCAGATTCAGAATCACAGGGGATTCAGAATCACAAACCAAAATAGCTGCTGGGAGCGTAAAGACTTTATACAGAGCGGATAAATTGGCAAACGCGAAAAAATAAATACAGAGAATGGAACGGGACATTCTGGGAACGAGAGAAGTCAGATGGAGGGGAGAAGGATATGTGACCACAGAAAGAAACGGCACACTTTTCTGCTCTGGAAAAGACACAGCACAGAACAGCGTTGGTATCCTTGTGTCAGGCGACGTAATAAAATGCGTAAAAGCTTTCCTACCAGTTAGCGACTGGGTAATTTATTTATTATATTTATTATTAATTTATTTATCATTTGATTCTTTTATACTGTCATACTGCCTATTGCATGAACCTACAGCAGATGGTATAAACGAGGAACTAGAGGACTTCTACACATCTTCATGATCGATCTGAATACTAAGGTAGGCATTGATGGCTTGATAGATCCTTATGCCCTAGGAGACAAAAACGACCATGGCAGCAGATTCCTGCAATTTTGCCAAAACCATAAGCTTGTGATCAGTGGTTTAAACTTCCCAAGAGACGGTTATAAACTTGGAAATCTCGTCAAAACCGGGAAGGCAACATCGTTGCGAATCAAATCGACTTTATGGACATCATCACTAGATTCAAAAACAGTGTTCTCAGAGCTAAGGAATACCCAAGTTGCGACATAAACTCGGACTATAACCCCGTGGTCATGGATAAACCAGTGCGGCTCAAGTAGATGGTTGAAACGAGAGGCAAAGGAAAATTTGCCTGGTGTAAAGCAACAGAGGATTAAAAAACATAATTCCAGAAAAAAGTGGACAAAAAACTAACCAAAACGAGATTAAGCAGAGATTGCCTAGAAGGCGAGAATAGCAAAAGCACATGGGCACACTTCAAAAACATCCTTATTGACATGGAATATGAAGTAATAAGAAAAGAAGACCGCAGGAAGAAAAATAGCTGGAAGACAGAGGACATATCAGAGTTCATGAAGAGAAGAGTCAGAAGATAATTAAAGAACAAAAACGAGCAAAAATACAGATAAAGAAGAACAAACAGAACCACAGAGGAAGAAATAGGGAAAGCAAAAAAGCAGTGCACAATGCCGGGAAATTGAAGAGCTACAAAAAACCCATAAAGACAGGGAACTTCACGAAAAAATACGAGAAGCTACAGGTATTTGGAATCCCAGACAAGTCTCCTTAATAACAAACAGAAATAATTAATTCGAATTAGACCAGCAGAACCTAATCTGGTAAAAATATCTGAAAGATTTGTTGGAAGACGAAAGAACCCCTGAAGAGCCAATCCTCGAAAAGGAAAACAACCTCAGAATTCAAGAAATGAGAGCAAATTAAAAAGCTCAGTTGAGAAGCAATAGGAGAACTTATCACCTTCTGAACGCAATTTACGAAAGCGGTGAGCTACCCAAGACTAGCAGACCTCTGTATTCGTACCTCTCCCAAAAAAAAACAAAGCTAGCAAAGGCAAAGATCACAGGATAATCTGCCTTATGAGGCATGCAGCAAAGATTATGATGAGAATAATGTTTAACGGGATACGCTCCAAGTGCACAACTACTTTACCCAATCACAGTACGGCTTCAGAAGTGGTCCGGGAACAAGAGAGGCCATCCTGGTCCTAACTTTAATAGCCGAGAAGTTCCTTGAAGTAAAAATAGAACTCTATGTCTGCTTCGTAGACCGAAAGAAAGCTTTCAACCCCATAAAACGCAAAAAACTGATAAACATTCTCCAAGAGATCGAATTAGACAACCACGACATTGTTATTCGCAATATATACTTTAACAACAGCGGATGCATCAGAACATTAAATGGTAACACATGACTAATATGAACATCGAAAGATGTAACATGAATATCGAAAGATGAGTACGCCAGCGCTGCCTCTTCTCCTCATTGTTATTTAATGTGCACTCGGAGTACATAATCAAACAATCGCTGAAAGATCGAACCGAAGGAGCCAAAATAAATGGCATAGTACTTAACAACCCCCGATATGTGAATATCAAGAGGATGGAACCTTCGAATAGTAATTAGAGAGTCTAAAGGACCGCTACAGAATCTACTAAACACCCTGACAGTCCTCAGTACTAAAATGAGACTGGAGATTAACGTATCCTAGACGAAAACAATGGTGTTTACCCGGGCCCCACAAGATCACCTGCACGCAAACATTTTAGTTAATAAATCCACCTTACAAAATGAACGAAGCTACTTATACCTAGGCTGTTTAATAAATAGCCAGCTCGACCATTTTAAAGAAATAAAAAGGAGAATGGAAATAGCTAGAGCAGGATTCGTGAAGATACGAAACGTACTCTGCAACCCGCGTTAGTCTATTGGGGTAAGACTGAGAACACTAAAGTGCTACGTGTGGCCTTTGTTATTGTACGGATGCGAAACTTGGAGCCTAAAACAGTAACACCTAAGAAAATTAGAAACATTCGAAATGTGGGTATACAGGGTGTCTAGAAATAGTGCGACCAACACTTCACGAGGTAGTTATAGAGCAAAAATTAGTGAGTCAAGTTCCTATGACACATTTTCGAAAACTCAATAATAACTACTCTACAAAACGTTACATTATATGAATGATATCTCATGTCACAAAGTAGGCATCATCGAAAACAAAATTAAAAGGACTTTCGAACCAGGTATCAACTCAACCCCACTTTCTATTTAAGAGCCCAAGGGATTAACGATAGGGCTTTGGAAATAAGTCCCTTGTAATATGTTTTGGTAATATGTTTCCCCCTCGACAAGTAAATTGACGTGGGCAAGCGATTTTTTTAAAATGTCATTAACAACCCTACACTTGAACCATTCAGTTTTCGGTGGCCGACCCTGTATAATTAATTGTAAGTAGATCCCTATATGAATTAATTTTCAAAACGACAACTGTGATAATGTTAAATGTAATGCCATGCTAGAAGTAAAAAAGTTATACCTACATGCAAATAACGTGTTTATCATATCTTAATTGAAATTCATAATCTTGGGTTTTTTGGTATGGTAAATAACAGTGAGTAGTACATAATATATATATATATAATTCAATATACTTAGTTTACTTTGTAATCGAAATTGGTAAATCCAATCGCGAGTTTTCGGAGAGTAGTGGTAAATTAAGAGAATCATAAGTAGGATTGTTAAGTTCAATATTTTACTAGAGTAAAGAATTGCTCTCTTTTCCTTTTTACTTAATTTTTAAATACCTTAGCATATGCTGATAAAACACGAAAAAAAGTGGAATTATTGATTAGTGATGGGTTTATAGAGGTGTAAGTGGTAGTGAGGCGCATGTTATACCCAAAAAGCTCTTACCCAAAAGTCAACCTCACCCTCCGTCCAGAAAGGACTTGGGGCACCCTGTTTTCACAAACGTGGCTCTGACGACCGAGTAAATGGCGGTATAATCATAAGAACAACACGGAGCAAATGCCGTTGTTGAGATTCCTACATACGAAAACGATAGCTACCAACCCGCACTTGATAGCATGATGGCTATCCCCGCCCCCCCAAAAGCAACAGATGAGTAACGAACAAAGGAAACGGCCCTCAGTCTTCGGCAACCGGCAGACCTTTGCTTACGGTGGCGGACAAAAAGAAGGGGAGGCAGAAGGTGCGAAGAATCCCCGGAGTGACCTAGGCTGAATTCGACAAAAGAAAGGAAAAAATACAAGACAGCTCTTACACACAATGCAAAGATTTTGTCGTAGTATGAAAAGTTGGTAGAAATTGAGGAATAACTGAAGAAAATTAAATTGGACATTTTCGGACTAAGCGAGGTAAGAAGAAAGAGAGAAGAACAGCTAACTTTAAGCGAACTGGCGAAGCGGAAGCAACAAGAGGCGGTTTTACCATAAATAAAAAAGTCGTCAAGGATGTTATTCAAATCACCAGTGTTAACGTAAGAGTTATCTATTTGATAGTAAAACTCAACAGCAGGTATACCTTGAAAATCATACAGGTTTATGCGCCTTTTAGTATTCTAAAAGTTGTTGAAATTGTTGTCTAAAGGTTGAATTATATTAAAATATCTTAATATTTGCGTCAATTGTTTCAAAAAATGAAAATACTTTTACTTTTTACTTTTTCGAGTCAGAAATATTTCCATTCAAAGTCTTTCTGCCCAGTAATGGGCTACGTCTATGGCATTTTCATTTGCAATCCACATCTCATCGATGGAGCACGTTGCAGGACATAATGTGCAACCCAGCAGATGGCCCATGTTTTGTATCTCCCAACATTCACAGAGGCACTGTTGGTCTTCCTCAGTTTTCCACTTTAGTTTGTTTGTTTTTACGAATGCCACGCCGGTTCGTATTCTGTTTAGCGTAGTCTCGCATCGTTGTTTGCCGAGTGTGGATGTGCTGCGAAGCGAAATCGTGCGAGTTAAAACCAAGTTAAGAGTGTTCGTTATCTGTATTGTGCGTTTTTTGGAATAACATTTGGAACATTCCTTATCGGGCAACTACCGGGTTTGCGCGATAAGTGGAATGAATCCCGGAAGTTCGTTGGAATCCGAGTCGGACCGGGGCTCCCAAAGGAGCTACTGTCTAAGGCCTAGGACCAAGAAGAGGGGTAGGGTGCCCAAGTCCGACCCAACATCGCCAGCGTCACCAACCCCAGCTCCGAAAAAATCGGCGATGGAGGAGGCTGTAGGGGTGTCGCGGGCGACTTCAGCGGGCGCAGCGGATGACGGGTTCGTAGTCCCGCGAAGGACTGTGGCGTGGAGCACGCTGATTGTTGCTCCAGAGGCCTCCACGACGCTGAAGAACCGCTTTGCGCCCATCCAGCCGCCAATCGTGGATGAGCCTCCAACACTGCACAACAACATCGTAGGGACTGAACAGAAAGCAGTTGCTGAGAGCCCTGTGGCAACTGCAAACAAAACCAAGAAGGCAGAAAAGCCGCCGCCAATTGTGATCGCTGGAAAACCCAGCGATCACACAATGCTGATTGGTAGTATAAAAGGAATCACCAGTCAGCCTTTCACGCTGAAGTACACGAAGGCTTCGTTAATCGTTTAATGCACCAGCATTATGGACTGGGCGGCGGTGAAACGATCCCTGGAGGAGGACAAGAGCCAGTTCCATACTTACGCCCCTTCGTCGGAAAAAACCCACGCGTTCGTCCTGAGGGGCCTGGAGGGGAATGTCGATCCGACTGCCATAAAGCAGGATCTGGCAGACCGGGGACTGGAAGTGAAGAGTGTCTTCAAAATGAAGACACTTTACAGGCCGCTCTACCTGGTCGTCACCAGCGACAAGGCAACCCTCCGAAGGCTTAACGCAGAGGCCAGGGTGGTGTGCAGTGTCAGGGTTTCGTGGGAAACCCGCAAAAACCGGAAGACCCTGACACAGTGTCGTCGATTCCAGGGCTGGGGCCATGTCTCCGGGAACTGCCACCGGGACTTTAAATGCTCCCGATGCGCTAGGGGGCATGAAATCACCGCCTGCCCCGTTGGGGCTACATTAAAATGCGCTAACTGCGGTGGGCCTCATCGTAGCTTTGACGAGGCTTGCCCAGTATACATTTACAAACAGGCGCAAGTCCCGGCGGAGAAGCAGCGTTTCGTCCCTGCTCCTCTTCCAACGAGGCCAGCCTGGGGTCAAACCAGCCGAGCCCCTGGCCCGATCCACCCTTCACCCCTAAGCAGCAGGACCATGGCGCCAAGTCACGCCAACAGGACCATGCTGCCCCCGCCACCGCCTTCATTAGCGGAGTTTCCTCCGCTGAGGCAGCACGAAGCTGTCCCGACGAGCTCCGCCCACCCAGCCCATGGTATAAATGGGAACGCGGTGGCCATGCTGGGCAGTGTCCAGCGGGAATTCGCCGAGCTGTCGTCGCAAATCAACTTGGAGGAGGTAATCAAGGCGGTAAGATTTTACAGCGCTGCATTGAGGGGTTGCGTCTCGAAGAGAGACAAATTCCTAGTCTCAGCGCAGTTCTTCAATGAAGATATTAAGAGCTTCGATTTTTAAGCCCTGATTTTGCCAACTGTGCCCTATGAGGATAGGAGAATGGAACTCATGCGGACTCCGGAGTCGTCTCGGTGAGTTTGTGCACTTCCTTCGGACCGAGGATATCGACGTGGCGTTGATTGTCGAAACATGGTTGCGCCCCGGGGATATACTTAGGATTCGGGGGTACAGGCTCGAACGTGCCGATAGGCCCGGTTTAAGGTGGGGGTGGCCATAGCGGTCAAAACGTCAATTCCATACAGGAGACTGCCACACAGGCAGCCGCAGCCGGCAAAAACGCAGCCGGCAATTTTCTAGCCGACTACGTTCGCGACAATGGCCTACTCGTTATGCCCACTTCATCCCCAACGCATTACCCGAACAGTGGAGGGAATCCATCCTACCTCGACTTCGGAATTGCCAAAGGACTCACCAATCTCACGGAGATGGTGGTTATAGACGCCCTCAGCAGTGACCATTTGCCCATTTACCTCGACATTAGGGATTTAAAGCGCACACAAACTAACGACTTTCGATATTCATACGAAAATTTCGATTTTCGCGAATATCGAAAACGACTACAAGACCTGACGTGTATTCCGGGCCAGATTGATACTGTCGAAGCTCTAGAGCATGCGGTAAAAGATCTGACCAGAAATATACAACGGACACAGCAAGCTTTGGCCAAAAAAGTTCCGAACAGACCGCGGCACGACAATCTTCCTGAGGAAATTTTGGACCTTATTAAGGCGAAAAATCGAATCAGGAAGCGTTGGCAGCGATTCAGGCAACCTGCCGATCGCATAATGGCAGCAGAGCTAAATCTCCGCATACAGGAATTATACCTGGGCGGAGAAACTGTGAAATATGACTCCCCGTGACAATTCTCTGTGGAAACTGTCGAGAAGTCTGCGAAAAGGCTATGAGCAAGTCCCCGCTCTTGAAAAAGAGGGGCGGAGTTATATTACCACCAGTGACAAGTGCGAGCTGCTCGCCGACTTTTTGGCAGAAGTACACAAGGTCCAACCAGCCCTTCAGGATAACGAAATGGAAAGGCAGACCGCTGTTTTTGTAGAACGGAAGTATCCTATACCATCCTAGATTTTGCATTCCTATATAACAACCCCGTCGGAGATACAATCGTGTCTTCGGCGCCTCCCTAGCCGAAAAGCCCCCGGGCCAGACGGCATCCCTTATCTACTCCTCAAAAACTTACCGCGGAAAACTATTGTGCTAATAGTACAAATAGTCAACGCAGTCCTTAAATTGCAGCACTTCCCACAGGACTGGAAAAACGCTGTAATAATCCCCATCTTAAAGCCGGGCAAAAACCCGACCGAACCCGCCTCTTATAGGCCAATTTCCCTCTTGAACACCCTCGGCAAATTAACTGAGAAGGTCATCCATTCGAGATTACAGGCAGCAGCCGAGCTTCGAAGTTTAATCCCGGATGAGCAGTTTGGCTTTCGACCAAGACACAACACAACGCTGCAGACTGCTAGGATCGCAACGGATGCCTATGCAGCATTTAATAAGCTTCAAAGTACGGTTATGCTGCTTCTCGACATGCAAAGGGCCTTTGACACAGTCTGGCACACAGGCCTGCTGTACAAGTTGTTTGCCGTGCATTCACTGCCACTCTACCTAGTTTCCCTGATAGCGTCTTACCTAAAAAACTGTTCCATCCAGGTGAAAGTGGAGAATTCCACTTCTGCCAAAAGACGCATCGCGGCAGGAGTACCACAAGGAACAGTGATTTCGCCGCTGCTGTATACATTGTACACAGCAGACATTCCAAAACTTCCCACTACAAAAATAGCACTATACGCTGATGATACGGCTATCTATGCATCGTCTTTTTATGCTCAGGCTGCGAAATCTCGCATTGCACATCACCTGAGTTTATTGACGCCGTATTTTGACAAATGGAAACTTAAAGTGAATCCCAGGAAGACGGAACTTATTATCTTTTCGCACAAATTCACTAACAATAAAATCTTATCACCACTCGTGGTCCAAAATACTCCTATCAAACCAACAAAAGAGGTGAAATACCTGGGATTCAAACTAGACGCCCGACTCCATTTCAATAAGCATGTTGACTATGCTGTACAAAAGACTTTCATGGCCCGAAGAAAGTTGTACTCTCTTCTGGCGCCAAATTCTTTCCTATCACCTCGAAATAAACTTCTGCTCTACACCTCCACTATAAGGCCCATACTGACCTACGGCTCCCCTGTCTGGCACTCTGTCTGCGATTCCACGAGACGACGTGTTCAAAGGACCCAAAATAGGTTCCTAACAGGCGTTCTATCGGCTGACAGATACACCAGAATAACCGAAATGCACGAAGCTACAGGGATGGCCTATATAGCCGACTATATAGATACCATCGCTGAAAAATTTTATCATAGCGGAGTGCAAGGCTCAGTCCTCACGCGAAATATCACCCAAGTAAGAGCAAACGATCGCCCAACCCATGGTCCCCTGTATAAACGACTTCCCATATTTTATGAGGATTTTGTCCCTGACAGTACGTGACGACAAACAAACATTGCCTGCCAGTTGCAGACAGTCGTTTCTAGCAGGCTGGAAACGCACAAATCCAACATGACGTGACTTGACGGGTTCGTCCTGCCTCGTTCTGGCTGGTGTTGGCTGGTTCTTGCACCGATCGGGGCGGGGGCGGATGGATTTGGTCATCTAGTTGAAACTGCCGGCGGTTAACGCCACGGCTGACAGTATCAAACTTAAAGGTCGAAGCAAAAGGGGTTTTTGGCTTCCCTTCAGGAAGACCTTTTTTCCTTAATGAATGCCCCTCGAATAAAACCAAAACCGCCACTTCAAGACTATCTCCTGACGTTGTCGTGCGTATGGCTAGCTCGGGAATGTACATGTTAGGGCACTGCCCAGGTAATGGACGACTTAGTGCGCCTATTTAGATCATGGGCAAAGAGCCACCTGCCGAACATCTGGCTAGACATGGGAGTTATGTTTGTTAACTTTGTTTGTGAATTTTATTAATGGGAATGTTCAATAAATTTTTATCTATCTATCTATCTATCTGTTTAGCGTTGTGTTCCAGTCCAAATTTGACCCTGCACAGGGGCTTTCGTTAATAGGGAAGTTGTCGGGCTGTTCCACGGTGGCGCACTGAAGAAATTTTTCCTTGATTTGAGCCTTTTCCGTTGTTGTTCTTGGCCATAAAGGAAATGGCGATCGTCGAAGGTTTGCTTAAATTTTTCTACGTGCTCTATACCCATTCTTCTTTCGCTTCTGCAAAGCCCGCTGCTTTGTACAAATAATTGATTGGTGTTGGTTTCATGCAGCCAGTAATAATCCTACAGGTTTGGTTTAAGGCGATATTGATCTGTTTTGCATGGCTTGATCTGCACCAGACTGGGCAAGCATATTCTGCAGTTGAAAAACAGAGGGCTTGCGCGGATTTTCTCAAGACTTGAGGTTTTGCACCCCATTTGCTTCCGGCTAGTTTTTGTACAAGGCTATTTCTAGCAACTACTTTTTGTCTGGTTTTGTGGCAGTGCTGTTTGTAGCTTAGTGTTCTATCCAAGATTACACCCAGATACTTTGGTGTTTCAGCGTATTCTAGTTCTTTGCCCTCCCAGGACACGTTTAGTTTGTTGTGAGCCTTGTGGGTATTTAAATGGAAAGCACTTACTTGAGTTTTTGAAGTGTTCGGTTTTAGCGGGTTTTTTCGATAGTATTTGGCCATATCTTCCATTGCGTCCTCCAGCCTTACCTCTATCTCCCCGAATGTTTGACCTTGAACTGTGACAACTAGGTCGTCAGCGTACACGTAGTGTTTGGCGTTTTCTATTATGGACTGGTCATTGGTGTATATATTAATTAGAGTGGGGGCCAGAACACTTCCTTGTGGGAGATCGTTTGTTTGGGTTCTCCAGCGGCTTTTTATATTTTGAAGTTCCACATAGAACCTTCTGTTTTGGAGTATTGATTGAACTGCTTTCGTTAGTTTGTAGTCTTTTGTGGATTTGTAGACTTTGATAAGCAGGGTTTTATTGTTTATTGTATCGTAGGCGGCTGTGAGATCGATGAACACAGCTCCGGTTATTTTGTTATTTTGGAATCCCTCCTCTATGTGTTCTGTGAGATTTAGTACCTGATCATTGCATGATTCTCCAGGTCTGAAGGCTGCCTGTTGGGGTATTAACAGAGGGTCTATGTGTTTCTGAATTCTCTGGAGGATTAGCCGTTCGTAGAGTTTAAAGAGATGGCATAGCAGTGATATTGGGAGATAGCTATTTGGTAGGTCGGGATTCTTCCCAGGTTTGAGTATCGCAATTACCTTTGCTCTTCGCCACATTTTAGTTTTCCTTCCAAAATGTTTGATCTGTTCCGTAAACATACCGTCTACCCCTGGAGACTTTCCGTTTTTCATAGTGTTTATTGCTTGGTTAAGTTCTTGTATAGTAAAACCCTCGCCCAGCAGGTTAGTTTCGTTGCCAGCGCCTCTGATTAAGTTTTCTTTGCTTGTTTTTTGTTGTGTTTTTCCATTTAGTGGTAGCTGTTGGGCTACCTGGTTTGGTGTAACATTGGTTCTTTGTTTCGGTGCTAGGGGGTCGCCGCTTAGTTTCTTGATTGTGTTCCAGGCCATCTTACTACTATGTGTCATGTCCATTTTCTCCAGAGTTTCCAGCCACTTTGTTTGCCTTGCTTTGCTCAGTTCGGTTAGCAGTGCTGAGCCACATTCGATGGTATCGTCGTTAAAGGGATCTTCTTCATATAGCTTGTTATATCGTTCCATTAGGCTTTTAATGTCGTTTGCTACTCCGGGTATGTACTGCTGTCTACAACCTCTAGGGATGTGTTTTTTAGATATGCGCTTGACCAAGTCCACAAAAACATCGTAGTTGTTTGAAGTAGGTTCGATTGTATGAATTTCATTGTAGATGGTTTTTGTGAAACCATCTCAATTTGCCTTTTTAAAGTTAAAACGTCTTCTAAATGGGATTCTTGGTGTTTTTATAGCGTTGTAAATGTTTATACCAATGGGGCGATGTTGAGTCTTTGGTATAGCATTGTAGACAACCTTTGTACACTGTTGTTCAATGGTGCCAGAGGCGAAACAAAAGTCCGGGTTATAGCCTCGTTTCCATATCTTGCTATTAAAGGAGGAAGGTAGTTTGGGCTAAATACAGTGATAGGCCGTTTGACAGCCCATTGTTCCACAAGCTCTCCATTTGAATCATTGTGGTCATATCCCCACGCAATATGATGACTGTTAAAATCGCCAATAACGAATTTTATGTTTTGTGTCTCAAAGTTGTTTGTATGGGAAAATCGGTATTCTTTTCCTGGTGGTTTGTATACAGAAGTTACTGTAAGTATTCCAATTTCAACCGTGAGAGTTTTAATATTGTCCTGGATATTTTTTGCTACCGATGAAATAGCAAGAGAGGGCTTAGTGAAAATTGCACTTCCGTATTTATTATGGGGGGTTTCAATGCTTAGGTTCCAATAGCGTCCGGTCTGCTCGAATTTTCATCTCTGTGTGGTTCCTGGATACACAGTATGTCGCAATTTGTTGTCTGACATAATTGGAAGAGTATGTCCTGCTTGTTTTTCGTGATTCCCTCGATATTAATGCTGATTATAGTCAAAGTATAGTCAAATGAAAATAAAATGTTAACTTTGCCACCCTGTATCTCAAGAACGAAGCCGTTTTCAGTATATGTTTGTATGATAATTTCATCGTAAAATTGAATTTTCTATCGACCGTTAAAGACCTACAACTATAAACTGACGCACCCTGTATATTGCAAGCAACAATAATATAATTCAATAACCAGCTAAATGTTTATATTAGAAATGCATGAACGTCATGTGCAAAGTGAAATTATAATTGTTCCAAAAGGCAAAGAGCACGTTAAAAATAAATTTCAGTTTGGGAAATAAATAATGTCCAACGGTTCTTTTTAACACAAATCGTGAATCGTCAAAAAAGGTATATTAACAATTGTGCATAAAAACGAATTGGAATCTATGAACATTTGCATTATTAACTAAACCAACATTTACTCATGTACAAATTTGCTTAAAGGTATACTGACAAAAAAATAACCTTGCTGTTTTTAAGAACGCACAATACAAACTTAAATATGAATGATAACAAAACGTAATCACCTACACACCCCAAACGGGTATGAGCTAAAATCGGTTTCACTTTACTTAGTTTTCACACTTTAAGTTAAAGAGGCTTGACTTTCATTTCAAGCAATTTTCATAAATAAATTCAGAAATTCAAAGTAGATGTATGTCTTTTGTTCAGGTATATGTTGAAAAACAATTTCTAAATGTAACGGGATATTAAAAATAAAGAATATTTTCACATAGGAAAATATCTTCAAAGTTGAAATCACAGGTTTTCGGCTATGTCACAACTGGAACTCCCAGGACCTGTATTGAAAACCGAAAATAAGTACTAGTTTTGCTCCAGTACTGGCAAATTTTCCATAGTATTTCGAATTTGTACGATCTGGTTCTACCCTAAAAATCGGATTTAAAACAACAAGTTTTCTTATCATTCGGTAAATAGCCAAGCATGCCAATAATGAGGCGCCAATCGGAAAATGCATATATTAACCTAAATAAATTTTAATTTCCTCAGTGATTTTAATTTAAAGAATTGCAGTTATGTCTGTATTCAGTGTAATGCAGAAATATTTGCCTCATATTTAAATTATTCTACATAGCACTAATCTAAAGTTCGACAATTATTTCTCAAACAGCTTGTTTATCTGAAAAAATAATTTATGGACAGAAATTTGCATTTTTGCTAAGTCTTCTCACAAGATATCGTAACATGCAACGAGCGCAAATATTAGAAATCGCCTGAAAATTGTCAAAAACCACTTTAGCACTAAACACAAGACATGCAATTTTACCTTCCATTTTTTCCTTGATTGTAAGCTACAAACATGAAACATTAGTACTGTAAAATACTAAAACGGGTACATATACATATATCCATATAATCATCTACTGGGCGACCAATAGATAACAAAATTCAACTGGTAGTCAACTCCTTAGTGTCGGTGTTGAAATGGTGACCGAATTTATCAATGTTGATATTGACATTAATATAGTTTTGGTATTTAAATATGTTTTAAAAGAAAAGAGAGACACGTATTTTTATTATTTGGTTATTTAGTATTTCTAGTATTACGGTTATTTGTTATTATTGGAATACTATACCACAGGTATATTTAATTCGACGTGCAATTTGTGTAAATGGGATCAACACTTCACTTGGCGAACTTTAATCACTAAATTGAATAATGAGGAAGTGTTATAAGCACAGCAGCAGTACGGGGAGATTTGATATTGTCATTGTTTTTAAAGAGCTACTGAAGAGTATGATAAAAAATCAAGAAGTAAAATTCTTTATTTGCTTTACAAAAAGGCTATCGACCCATATCGATCGTTCTCCTTGAATTATAATGTTATATGTTGAAAATATAAACAATGACAAAAAAATTATAAAATAAGAACTTTAAGAGAACTGTACAGACTATATACAAACACTCAAAATACCGACCTAAAAAAGACACTGAACCAACTCAACAGAAACATTAAAACCTTGATTGAACAATACCGACAAGACAAATGGCTAAAAACATGTAAATAAATACAAAAAGACAAAGGCAAAACATACTGGCGAAAAATTAAGAAACTAGCACAATACAAAAAACTAACACTATTGATACAATTGACGAAAACGGAATAGAACGTTACACAGACATAGAGAAGGCTGACGCGTTCGCCAGACACTATCAAAGGGCCTTCAGCATATCGACAAACCCTAACTTCGACAATGACAACTGGAACTTGATCAACGACTGGTACTTGAACTATTTTAACAGCTCACCAAACTATACATACAAACTGATCACAGACACAGAATACGATGAAGCCCTAGCGCATATCAGAAACACAGCACCGGGAAAAGACAAAATAAAGGCAAAACTCCTGAAAGGCCTAACTCAGGAAACACAAAGGCTGATCCTAGCTGAGTTGAACAACTGCATCACAAAGAACAAAATCCCAAAAATATGGAAGAACGGCTTAATAATCCCCATACCGAAAAATGGACTGGACAATACACAACCGAGCAACTACAGACCAATTACATTACTACCGGTACTTGGCAGAGTTTTTGAATACATAATAAAACAGCGACTTGAAAAACTGATCGGAAAATATATACCTACCCACCAATTTGATTTCAAACAACATCCCTCGACTATTCATCCGCTCTTTATTTTGGCCAACAATATACAAACAACTCACCTAACCGACAGAAAGTCGGCGTGTCTATTCATGGACATTAACAAGGCCTTTGACAGTGTCTGGCATATGGGCTTACTCTACAAACTTCACAAGGTCCACACACCAACATACCTACTTCACATCATAAAAAACTTTCTCGAAAACAGACTACTACAAGTACGAATTGACAACACATTCTCTTTTTCTTTTTCCCCTGGACAAGGACTCCCGCCAGGTTCCCCGCTCTCACCGTTTCTATACAATATATACTGCCATGACATATACAATTACAACTTACCAGACAAAAATCAAATCGACAGATCGGCATACATATTACAATAAGCAGACGACACGGCACTTATCGTACATGACAAAACTACTGAGAGAGCAGCTCAAAGACTCCAAGCACTAACAAACAACACAATGACATGGTTTTATAAATGGAGACTAACACCAAACGCTTCAAAAAACCAACTTCTGCTCACAAACTACAGACTCAACGCTGGCTCCGCTACAATAACTGCAGACGGCCAAACGACACTACCAAAAAACGACGTAAAATACTTTGGAATCACAATTGACCACAAACTTAAATTCACTAAACACATACGAAACATCAGGACAGAAATAATAAAGAGAACAAAACACTTCCTATCACTAACCTACAAAGACAGAGGAATCAGCAGAAATACCGCCACCAAATATATAAAGCTATTTGTAGACCCTTGCTAGACTATGGACATATACTCATGACCAACGGAACAGAAAGGACAAAACGTTATACACAAACAACAGAACAAATTGCACTAAGACTAATAACACGAATAAGACACCCCCAAAACCCACTACACAACCCCCCCACCCAACTACTATACGAACGCACAAACATGACAAAGATCTCGGAAAGACTCATACAGCTACAGACAAAATGGACAAACAACCCCTACAACTGGACCATGCTGAACCCCCTTTGTCTTACAAGACCAACCAGACAATCCCGCTTCCGTTTCCCTACATCAACGCTACTCGAACACTTACAAACGCAACTGACTAGTGGACAATAAAATATTTTTTTCTTGCCACTGAAATTTTATTTAATAATATTGTTAACCTAGAATAAGAGAATTTTCATATTTGTATTTTATTTAGATTAAGACTACATGTATTAAACAAGGGCAGAAAGACCGATAGGTCGATAGCCTTTTTTAGAAATAAAGATGTTTACTACTACTGTTCTATTTAATAAAGAAATAATCAAACATGGTTGCCATTTAAAAAAACGCAAGTTCACGTCAAATGTCTAAAATGACAGCTAATTTGTAATAATGTATCATGTCATTTTATTTGGAATGCAATTTCCTACAATTTTTCTGAAATTTTGAGAAAATAAAATGGTTCAGAATGCTGATTCAGAATGCAATGAATTTTAGATCAGACACAGACAATCTTAGCTCTGTGTATCACACACTAATTAAATGATCGCATGCATGAACTGATTGGACCAGGTAAGTGAAATGTAAACACCTGATCTTGAGGAATTGCAGAGCAATTCCAAGAATGCAAAGAAAAGGCGAAGTATAAACAGGTTTTTTTCGTTCTCTCGCTCGATGTCGAATAAAATTGGGATTTCAATGTCCAGTCAAATGTGAAGGTAGAAACATCTAGACACGTAAGTTAAATTTAAATCTCTAAACAATAGATTCTAGTCTTTTCCCGGACATGTTTGTCCTGACTCATCACCTGAAAATCAATGTTCTTAATATACTTTTTAATGTGTGTGTGATTTGTATTTTAATATGTGAATTTTGGTGAATTTTTTATTTAAATTAATGATAACTGTAAATATATATTTTAGACAAACTGATGATGGTGTAGAAAGACACCGAAACGTATTTGTAACATTTTGAATGATAAACAATAAAATTGACTGAAACCCAGGAATGTTTTGAAGTGATTGAATTTATTGAAAATGCCTTGAGTGGACTTATTTTCGAATGAAGAAATGCGCGATAAACAATTTCTTTTTTTAGTGCGACAATCGTTTATTAAAATGGTTGTTAAATGTATTGAAGTTTGAGAAGTTCAGGTTGAACAATTCTTATGTTTTTGAATTTTAAATTTTAAATTATTGAATTTAAAAATAAGATTAATATCGTTCTTAAGGTGCCTATAGCCATGCTATTTAATGTTTGTTAAGTTTTGCTTTATTGAAAATTTGAGGAAAATATTTCTTTTATTTAGAGATCCATTTGACTTAAAGAGAAGAAAAAATCACTATAGGTTTCAATGTAAAATCGCGAGCGAAATATATCGACTTGGAAAAAGTACACATTTTTTGTTTAGAAATTATCGTAGAACGAGCTATGACCAATAAAAATGCGATATTTTAAAGCCCAAAAAACTTTTCTAATGTTTTAAATGACTCCAGGCTATTTCAGCTAGCGCCCTCTAGGCACCATAGAAATAAGAATAGAAATAGGTAAAAATAATAAAAATAATAGAAAAAGGTAATAGAAAATTTGGATTTGTCCGTTTAAAAAACCGCTAAACACATTTTTTTGTCATGAGATGGTGAAGACTTTTTTTTAAATTAAAATTTTATTTACACTTTGTCACCCTGTACCTCGGAAATTATTAACTTTCGGATAATTTGCAATAATTTATAATAATTGAATAAATTTGTCTGAAACGCAACATTTTCGCCTAAACAATATGTCCGTTAATTTTGTTACATTAGTTGAAGTCACCCTATATAAAGTAATATTAATTTAATTACTAAAAAAGTATTTTTTTTAATAAAGTGCAATCTGTTCATTTGAAGTAAATGCAAGTTAAAGGAAAGTGATACTTATTTTTGAAGAACACGCTTCTGTGAGAAAAATGGGAGGTTACAAATTGAAAAACGTTAGTTTTCATAGAATTTTTAAAGCAAATTTTTTTAAGTAATAAAGTAGGACCTGATAGTTATATTCGCATTATTATAGATGTGCATTTTATTTATTTTCATTTATTTATTTATTAGCAAGGACGCAATTCAGCATCTGTATCATTGTATTCTATTGCAAAACCGTATTGTTTTCCTTCTTATCGAAAATGCAGATTAACGCCATTCTCATCCTGTAGTCTCTCGAATAAAGACATTTTTTTTTTAAAACAAGTTCTTTTGAGACCCTATAGTAACTTGATACATGCTTGCCGAAGTAAATTACATCTTTTTTTCGACTCTGCAAATTTACATTGTAGAATATTTTGCCATTTTGGGCAGTATCGGTCAACGTTCAACTGAATCTGTCATTTATTTTAATCTGGATCCATAAAAACTGTTTTGGTTAATTTTTTGAATTTTAGTCCAATTATTTTTTGTTTAATTTAATTTAAATTTTTACAGAATCTTTGGAAGAGTTTAAATTTGTAGTAATACCACTTTTCCTTCGTTCAGAGAACTTTCCATTAAAAATACGCGACTTGGCCTCTACTTTTGGTAAAAGTGCCACTTTTATAAAATATTTTTGACATTTTTGGAATTATTATAATTGTACTTTTCGAGTTATGGATAGCAGCCAATATTCGTAGAACACCCTGTTGCTGAAGTCAATGAAGTCAACAAATCATCAGTACTACTTCCACTATTTTAAAACTTTTCAATTTAATTTATTTCTGCCTTTTAAAATGTTTTTTTTTTGTTTCGATCTTCGCTTTCAGTAAATTTATTTCAACGTTTTCAAATCTGGATTCTTCGTGTAACTTTTTAAGAAGTTTTTCAAATGCGTTTTATCGATTTCATTTATTTATGTGTTCTTTTTACATTACATTCCACAAAATTTGAAATTTTTGATATACAGAGTGGCTTATTTTAAGAGAACAAGTCAAATATCTCATACATTACTGCAAATATAAGAAAATATTTGATACAAATGTTGTGTAATTGCTAAGGGGAAACCAGAAGGTTATATCAACTTTTTTATAGGTAGGGCTGTTAACGTCAGGTGGGGGACAACTTCAATTTTTTGAATGGATTGGTATATTTTTTACTCTGAAATCCGATTCAGCATTTAATTATAAATGAAAAGTATTAGCATATAGTCGGATATTTCAGGCCAATGTAGGCCTGGTTAAGATATATATACTCTATAGATAGTAGAGATGAGAGAGAGAGAGAGAGAAGAGAGAGAGCGAGATGAGGGAGAGGAGAGCGAGAGAGAGAGAGATGATGAGAGAGAGAAGAGAGGAGAGAGAGAGAGAGAGAGAGCGAGAGAGATGAGAGAGAGAGAGAGATATAGATATATAGTGAAGAGATATATAGATATATATATATATATCTATCTAGTATAATTATATATATATATAGATATATATATATAGATGTATATTATATATATAGAAGTATATAGATAGTATATATATATATATCGTATATATATTATACTTATTATCTATATATCTATATATATATTATATATATAAATAATAAAAATTATTACGAGTTTTTTTTTAATTAAACATATTTAACTGGGAAGTATTGAAACACCTGTTAAGATAACATGCGTTTAATGGTAAGTGGGATAGTATCATAGCTGTTTATAAATATTTCGAAGTCTGTTAACTTTAGCCTATCTGTGCCCTGAACACTTTTTCATTTAGAATTAAATTCTGATCGGATCTCATAGTAAAAAAATATTAAATCCATTTAAAAAAATTGATGTTGTCCCCCACCTGAAAAAAGTTGATATCACCTTCGGGTTTCCCCTAGCAATTGCTTGCAATGTAATTACACAACATTTGTATAACACATTTTCTAGTTTTGCTATAATTTACGAGATATTTGACTGGCTCTTTTAAAATGAGCAACCCTGTATACCGGGTGTACCATTTAACTTGAGACATCTCAATATCTCGAATAATAAGCACTTTACGAAAAAATGTTTAGTATCAAAGTTGTATTATTCCGCGGGGGAAATACATTAATGACAAATGTTACACCCCGTATGTAATAACACATTTATTTACACATCACAAATATGGACCTTTTACTTGTCCGGACTTGATTAGTGCTGAAAAGTACACGAAATAATTTAGCCAAGCGGCAAGTAAACTAGCCGGTCCGTGAATTTCCGGTAAATGCTTGCAGGCGCAAGTACGGTTTACACATGGCAAGTATATTATCCACAAGTACTTTCCGTCAGCAAATTTGCCAAGTAAAAATGTAGCTTTTGGTACAGCATGTGGAAGTGATGCTAGTTTACCTATCTAATGTGACCTAAAAACATTGTTTTCGTTCAAAACATATGTTTATCGGAACCTTAAAACCTAACTTGTTCTGATTAGTCAATATCAATTTAATTGATAAGCATTTAAATTAAAGATAATGAAATCATAATAGTACTTCTGACATCTAGTTCAAGGGCATACTAGTAGGTCAATAATAATAATTCGGAAAATTATGAACCCGGGTTTATTAGAATAAGCAAATTTTTCAAATTTTTTGGAAAAAGTTGAGAAATAAATCAGCACTCTTGCTGCAAATTCCTATTTAGACACTAAATATCAGCATAAATATTCCATAGGATGGAAGGGAATTTCTATTATCTTTACCATTGATCTTTGTTGCAAAAACAGTCTGTTATTATGAAACAAGTGGGTTTTTCGGGTTTTTAGGCCGTCGCTCGGTAGAATTTCTTCTTTCTTTCTAGAAAAAGAAGAAATTCTACCGAACGACGGCCTAAAAACCCGAAAAACCCACTTGTTTCAAGGAATGGCCTCGAAAGTCTATCTCTTTTGATAAGTCTGTTATTATATTCTTATTTTGTCACCAGATGCATCCCACGGAAATAACGCTCAAAGGTAACAATTAGGGCGTGCTTCCTAGTTTTAAGTAACAATTAAAAGCTTTTTGTACTAGTTTACAACGCCTTCGAAAGCTAAAATAGTCAAGAGAAATAAATGAAAAACTTTTGACCATTTTTTCCTTTTTCTCAAAGTATGCCCCAGTGAACCCCTAGAAAGAATGACGCCAGTTTTGAATCACTGTATAGACTAGATACCTATAACTTTATAGTACCAATTGAAATGTTGATCGATTGTAAAACGACAGTCATGGGCATAAGTTAGGTAAGGTCCACATATTGCAGAAGTATTTAAATAAAACTAAAACATTCTACTTTTGGATAGCAGGCAAAAAAACTGAACCTAAGCATTGATAGGATATTTTGCCTTTCTTGTACGTATTTCCAAAAAGATTTTGCTACAGCGGTCGCAGTAGATAAGAAACTCAGAAATTACATTAGCCCCATCTATCTTAAGTGCGATTAGTTTAGGAATCTAAAAGCTCATAAACTACTGCATTCGTTCGCCGAGATCAGATGGATTAAGTTCATGCAATATAAATGATGAAGATCAACCGACCTAGGCATGAAATATTAATAGTATAAATAATCAAATGGTACTACATATTTATATATAGGTCTGAATGTATTCGTTATCTTGTTACGATGCAGTTAGAAATGCAATGCCCTAGTTTTCAAAATCTTCTTCAATCAAAATCAAAATTTCAATTCATAAAGTATATCGTTCTCTAATTGAAAAAGGGTAAAATTCAATTGGCTTTTCAGAAATATTTATTCGGATTATACATATTATAGCGTTTTATATTGTACGAAATATTTTATTATTTATGCGACTAATTGTTTGAGGTACTAGTATGATAAAGATAAAAATTGTAAATAATATATTATAAAGAACATATGTGTAATATAAAAAATTATAAACATGATAAAAAAATAAGAAACTTTTAATAATAATAGAACGAATACATTTTAGAACTTACAAAAATATTCAGTTCATATATAATTGCGTTGCAAATAAAGAATCTTACCTGCAAAAAATCAGCAAGAACTATGTAAAATTATGTTTAAATACACAGAATCTTTAACCGCGCCGAAATCAAAAAGTCGTATTAACCGCTCAACAGTTTAGTAAGAAACTTATCGCTGCCGATTCTACCGTACGAACGGTGCAGCAAACAGCAGGACAATAAACCTCGATGGAAACTGCGAAATGATATCGTTGGGTTGATTCGCTTTCATACTTCGCTTTCAGTTCGTTGGGTAAATTCAGAACTGCAACTGGAGGGGAGGATCGATCCGTCAGCGATGGTAAAACCCTGATGACGTCTTTTGATTGGGTTAACGGGGATATACAAGAAGTATGTGGAACCCGTGACGTTAATCTAACAACTTTTTAATTAGTGGTATTACTCAGAATGCATTTTAAATTGTTGTAGATAAGCGTTGGGTTATAGACGATTTTTTATGACCAATGCTTTTGTCCTTCATTAAACGTAATTTTTTAAATTAATGTAAATTATACAGTATGTATCAGCCAAATGCAATAGATTATTTTTTAGACATTTTCGATTCTAGACATTTTAAATTGCGCATTTTTTAAAAACCTTTTTATACAGGGTGTTTCGTGTAACAGTAGCCAGTACCAACTATCTTATTTTATTAAGAAAGATAAGCTTTCGCGGCCAGTATTTCGCCCAGTTCTCCAAATTAGATTTTTTGCAAATGTTTGCAAATGTATTGTATAGTCCCTCATGCCAGGTCCAGACCAAGTAGAGAAAACATCGACAAAACCGAGACATTCATGTTTCACGACAAAGTTGCGACAAATCCTATGCATTTCGGCCACATTTTTGTCTCATTTTTGTTTTGTTTCCAAGTCCGGACACTTTTGGAGGTCTTGTCTCGAGTCCGTAAATATCAAAGAGTCTCTGTTTTGTCTGTGTATTTTACGTTATGTATGAATATATATATACACACCCTATGCCCAGTACACAGTAGAACATTTAGTCCACAATCTATTATATGACGCTGAAATGGACAAGGATAATAGTGAACCCAATAATCCACCATCATCTCAAATACAAAACCACTACAACTTAGATCCACTCAGCGCCCCCACACAACATTTATATTCGAATACACCCAACGCCAACACACAACATTTATACTCAAATTCATCCAGCATCAACACACAACAATTCGTACTCAAATCCATCCAGCGTCAACACACAACTTTCATACTCAAGTTCATCCAGCGTCATCACACAACATTCATACTCAAATCCACCCAGCATTGACACACAACATTAATACTCAAACCTATCCAGCGTCGACACGCAACGTTCTCAGTACATGTCAGACCAAGAAAAAGAAGGAAATTGTACTTTTGAATGGAAAAACACGAAGACAATTTTTTTTTAAGTATGCTTTAATAATTTATCTTGTATTAAAAATTAGTTTCATGCAGTAAATATTAAAATTGTATTAAACATTAGTTTTTGTATATTTCTTTTTCCTGACTGTACTTTAATTCATTCCAATGTATTCCTGGGTTTTCAGTCAATTTTATTGTCACTAATTATGGTGTTATGTGATGAGCCCTGCGTTTCGTCCCGGGTCTACCTATTGGACTCGTCAGTAAGGCTTAGGTAGACCCTGCCTTATACGCCAGACATCGGTTCTACGTGTTCGGACGTAAATGAACCGAGCAGGTATAGATCTTCTGCGGTGAGATGTTGGCAACCCGTGTTGCCGATTAGCATTAGATTGAAAGCCACTCGTTCCATTCTGCTTTTTTTCCCAAGCATCTATATCATTTTTGTATATTTCTTTTTCCTGACTGTACTTTAATTCATTCCAATGTATTCCTGGGTTTTCAGTCAATTTTATTGTCACTAATTATGGTGTTATGTGAATGAAATGAAAATGAAATGATGATGAAAAATGATATAGATGCTTGGGAAAAAAAGCAGAATGGAACGAGTGGCTTTCAATCTAATACTAATCGGCAACACGGGTTGCCAACATCTCACGGCAGAAGATCTATACCGGCTCGGTTCATTTACGTCCGAATACGTAGAACCGATGTCTGGCGTATAAGGCAGGGTCTACCTAAGCCTTACTGACGAGTCCAATAGGTAGACCCGGGACGAAACGCAGGGCTCATCACATAACACCATAATTAGTGACAATAAAATTGACTGAAAACCCAGGAATACATTGGAATTAAACATTAGTGTCATACAGTAAATATGGCGTTTACTGTATGCAACCAACAAGGCATATCAGATTCTCGAAATGTTCGGTGCACATTCTCAGAAAATTCTTAAAGCTTGAACGAATCTGACCAGTTAGTCCAATATCATCCTCCTGCAACTGAACTAACAATTTATTCATGCTTTATTCTCGCTTTTTTAAGCTTGGTTTCATCCAAAAACGTTTGCGTTTCATTTTTCCAACATTGGCTGAAGAGGAGAGAAAGATAAAACAACTGGCGGCTAGCAATAAATCATAACTTTTTAAATTTTCTTCCTAGTAGAAATTCCACATGGTTAAAGAACTGATTTGCACCAACCGAATTTTGTTGCACAATTGTCCTTGTGGTGTGAACAGTTTGTCTCAATTTTGACTTGTATGAATACCTAAAATTTGGTCGTGTTTTTGTCTCAAAATACTGTTCACTTTTTGTCTGCTTGGTCTGAACTCGGCATTAGAATCAATAATTGACTTAACTTGATTAAATTATTTCGTAAATTTGACAAACCGATAGTTTTAACTGTTTTTGGTGTTGAACGAAATTCAATCGGAGTTTACCGGTTTCAGGAAATTGACGTGCTTCTAGTATATGGATTATGTGAAGGAAATGGACGTATGAGTGTCAGAGTTTATAGTAACAAAAAACCAGACCGCAGATTTCCAAACCATTAAACACTCGCGAATATTGAAAAACCACTTAGAGAAACGGGCAGTTTGAATTCAATTAATGTTAATTTAAATGAAATTCCTGGGTTCGAGTCAATTTTCTTGTTTATTATTTTATTACATTACAAATACGTTTCGGTCTTTCTCCACCATTATCAGTTTGCCTGTATACATTTTGGTATAAGGGCCAGATTCTTGCATCTGGTTAAAAGGTTTTTGCTCTCTTGCCAATTTTGCCTGCAGTTTCCCATATTTCCTTTTCAAACCATCTTTCTTCATCCGATTCATCATGCCATTATTCCCAAGCATCTCAATTCATTATGTATATTTTCCTGGCTGTATTTCATTTCAATTTAAAACAGGTGCTTTATCCGGTGCCTGGGAAATTGTCAGTGGTTGTGCAATGCTCCGAGCACTCCTGGAAAGCTCTGCTGCAATTATCTCCAATACCTGTTCCTCTGTGTCTGGAAACCGAGCAACTCTAGTTCGTACACAATCTACGTCAATTCCTGGGGTCAGTCGTCCGATGTCCCTAGCCCTTAGCTGGTGTAAGTTCTTACACCTTCTGCTATGTTACTGTGGTATCTCCCCATAACTAATCGCATATCCGCAAATACGATGTTGGTCTACATTTTGTGAAAGGAGCTTGAAAGTAAGTTACAGTTTGACAAATGCTTATTTTTATTGACAAAGGCCATCTTCCTGTAACTATCTGTTAATGACAAAAAACATCATTGCCGCTTTGACTTTTCATGAAAATATTGCAGACGAGTACTTTTTTAATGTAAAAATTTTTTGTAACTTGAAGCAAAGATCGTAATTTTTCTTTTCGAATCCTTAAGTATTCCAATAGGCTACCAATCAGACATAGGACTACTTTAAAATAATACTTAATAATAAAGTTGAAACTCGATTTTCAAATGTTAATTTCTTCTGGAAATTTTCGAAAAAAAATTTTTGAATATTTTTCTCGTACTCTCCAAGTGAGCCCCTATAACCCCTTAAAAGGAATGACGCCTATTTTGAATCACCCTGTCTATATACAGGGTGTCCCACCGGGAATCGCCGCGATCGATATCTAGCAAACTGTACTTATGCAAACGCGATCGATATCTGCCAAATTAGAATTAGGAGAAGTTTAAAAATTGGACAGTGTGCTGAAGTCATTGGGGTCAAGCGATCTAAAATATTTTCAAGATAGCCACGCTTCCAGTTATACCGGAAGTAGGTATCAATTTGCTTATTTTAAATGGAATACCCTATATGTGATTGCATTTTTGACTTCTACTCCAAATTCTAAATATATTTCATGTACAATATCATATACCTAAGTCTAACCGTTTTTGATATATTTCAAATTTTATGTAAAAAATGACAGTTACAGCCACTCGAATAATTATTCATTTTTTCTATAAGGAAATTAGTGTTTCTTAGTTTGAGTCGCATTTATTGTTGAAAAGGACTTACTTTAATGGAATTTCAACAACATTTTAATAACTATTAATACGTAGTGTTAAAAAAATAAGCTTCAAAATGACGTTGAGAAAACCGCACAAAAATCAATTTTTCCAAATGGAAACCCCCATTCTTGATAATTTTGTCTTATTCTGTATTAAAAATTGTAAGTTTGTGTAAAAATGTCTATTCCAAAAATGTTTAGTTTTCTAAATCTTGCCAATTTAATGTTTTCATTTGGCTATTTTGTCACATCTTATTTTAAATGCTGTCACTCTTAATTGCCATGACGAAAGTGACCATTTTTAATACAATCAAATGCCAAAGGAATTCTTACAGCTGTCAGTTATCTTTTGAAAATAATTGGTAGTCATGCCCAGACGCTTAAATTATACAAACGAAGATTATTTAAAATTATTTATTATTTATGGAGAATGCGATAAAGTTATATCAAGAACATGTGACAGATTTGCAATTTGATACCCACAAAATCAGCTTTCACGCTATGCTGTTAAACAAATTATAAACAATTTCAAGAATTGTGGTTACGTCTAAATGACAGTGAATGTTCAATTTATAAATGCAAACAGAAAAATTGGAGAACCTTAGATTTAAAAATACGGGGTTTTAATAAATATTCAAACTGGCGTCCTTCAACTTCCAAACATTTTTGGCATTTGAGCAGCACTTGATCATCGGTTGCTTTCCTTATTGACTCGGGGCTTAAGTTTGCAAATTCATTCCTCACTCGCTGCATGCAATCTTCCATAGTTGTCATGGGAATGTTATAAACTCGATCTTTAATTGTACCCCAGATAAAAAATCTAGTACCGAAAGATCTGGCGAGCGGGGGTGGCCCATTGGGGATCCATTGATTATCAAAAGTATTTTGAAAAAAATATTGATGAAATAGCCACGATGTGGAGGAGCGCCTAAATAGATTCTTACGAACAGCGAGCGGCAAATTGTCTATACAATGTATAGTCGGTTTCGAAGTTTTCTAAATGTTCAAATAGCCTTCACCTAGAAAGTTTATAAGCACATTTTTATCTAGAGTGATCCAAAATAGGTCTAACTTACCATTTAAATTTTCTTGATAAAAATATAATGCCACAACGCTATTATTCCAATTGCACAATAAACATTAAATTGCCAGGATTCTTGAAAATTTGGCTCTCTAAACACATGTAAATTTGAATTGTTCCAATAATTTGGAGCTCCAATTTGGGAATTGTGGCGATTAAAGGCGCCATTTTTTGTAAATTTAGCTTCGTCTGTCCAGATGATTTTGTCCAAAAAAGATTGTTTCCTTGCGACCAAATCATCAGAAATTCACATGCCACTCTTCTTGCAAAATAAGTTTCTTTCAGATGTTGCATTATGGACAACACGAATGGATGGAATTTATGCTTGCGTAATATTCTATGAACTATTGATTTGGACAATCCTGACTGTCTTAGCAGCTTGTCTTACAGACATTGTTGGATATGCGGCGAAATCTCCCAAAATGGCAATTTCAGTAAAATCATTAGTAGTAGTAAACATCTTTATTTCTAAAAAAGGCTATCGACCTATCGGTCTTTCTGCCCTTGTTTAATACATGTAGTCTTAATCTAAATAAAAAACAAATATGAAAATTCTCTTATTCTAGGTTAACAATATTATTAAATAAAATTCCAATGACAAGAAAAAAATTATTTTATTGTCCACTAATCAGTTGCGTTTGTAAGTGTTCGAGTAGCGTTGATGTAGGGAAACGGAAGCGGGATTGTCTGGTTGGTCTTGTAAGACAAAGGGGATTCAGTATGGTCCCATTGTAGGGGTTGTTTGTCCATTTTGTCTGTAGGTGTATGAGTCTTTCCGAGATCTTTGTCATGTTTGTGCGTTCGTATAGTAGTTGGGTGGGGGGGTTGTGCAGTGGGTTTTGGGGGTGTCTTATTCGTGTTATTAGTATTAGTGCAATTTTTTCTGTTGTTTGTGTATAACGTTTTGTCCTTTCTGTTCCGTTGGTCATGAGTATATGTCCAAAGTCTAGCAAGCGTCTACAAATCGCTTTATATATTTTGGTGGCGGTGTTTGTGCTAATTCCTCTGTCTTTGTAGGTTAGTGATCGGAAGTGTTTTGTTCTCTTTATTGTTTCTGCCCTGATGTTTCGTATGTGTTTAGTGAATTTAAGTTTGTGGCCAATTGTGATTCCAAGGTATTTTAAGTCGTTTTTTGGTTGTGTCGTTTGGCCGTCTGCAGTTATTGTAGGGGAGTCAGCGTTGAGTCTGTGGTTTGTGAGCAGAAGTTGGTTTTTTGACGCGTTTGGTGTTAGTCTCCATTTATAAAACCATGTCATTGTGTTGTTTGTTAGTGTTTGGAGTCTTTGAGCTGCTTTCTCAGTAGTTTTGTCATGTACAATAAGTGCCGTGTCGTCTGCGTATTGTAATATGTATGCCGATCTGTCGATTTGATTTTTGTCTGGTAAGTTGTAATTGTATATGTCATGGCAGTATATATTGTAGAGAAACGGTGAGAGCGGGGATCCTTGAGGGAGCCCTTGTTCAGGGGAAAAAGAAAATGACAATGTTTTGTCAATTCGTACTTGTAGTTGTCTGTTTTCTAGTAAGTTCTTTATGGTGTGTAGTAGATATGTTGTTGTGTGTAGTTTGTATAGTTTGTATAGTAAGCCTCTATGCCAGACACTATCGAAAGACTTGTTAATGTCCATAAACAGGCAAGCTGTCTTTCTGTCAGTTAGGTGGGTAGTTTGTATATTGTTGGCCAAAATAAAGAGCGGATGAACAGTCGAGTGATGTTGTTTGAAACCAAATTGGTAGGTAGGTATATATTTTCCAATCACTTTTTCAAGCCTCTGCTTTATTATGTATTCAAAAATTTTGCTTAGTACTGGAAGTAGTGTAATTGGTCTGTAGTTGCTCGGTTGTGTATTGTCCAGTCCATTTTCGGGTATAGGGATTATTAAGCCGTTTTTCCATGTTTCTGGGATTCTGCCATTTGTGATGCAGTTGTTCAATTCAGTTAGGATCAGTTTGTGTGTTTCTTGAGTTAGGCTTTTCAAGACTTTTGCCTTAATTTTATCTTTCCCCGGTGCAGTGTTTTTGATGTGCGCTAGGGCTTCATCGTACTCTGTGTCTGTGATCAGTGTCCAGGCATAGTTTGGTGAGTTGTTAAAATAGTTCAAGTACCAGTCGTTGATCAAGTTCCAGTTGTCATTGTCGAAGTTAAGGTTTGTCGATATGCTGAAGGCCTGTTGATAGTGTCTGGCGAATGCGTCCGCTTTCTCTTTGTCTGTGTAGCGTTCTATTCCGTTTTCGTCAATTGTGTCAGTAGTGCCAGTCTTCCTGTATTGCGCCAGTTTCTTAATTTTTCGCCAGTATGTTTTGCCTTTGTCCTTCTGTATTTCTTTACATGTTTCTAGCCATTTGTCTTGTCGGTATTGTCCAATCAGTATTTTAATGTTTCTGTTAAGTAGGTTCAGTGTCTTTTTTAGGTCGTTATTTTGAGTGTTTGTATATAGTCTGTACAGTTCTCTCTTATGTTTTATTAGTCTCAGTATGTATTTGGGCAATGTATGTCGGTAGAAAGCATTTTTTATTTCCGGGCTAAATTTTTGTATGGCTAGTGTAAGTTGTTGTTGTATGGTTTCTATTGAAATGTGCTGTGCTTGTGATTGAATGTAGTCATGTATATGTTGTTTCACTTTGTCTATGTCAGTCTTTGTTAGGTTTAAGTTTTTCTCTATAGGAGGTGTATTGGAGGTAGGTTGCGTATGTTGTAAGTCTATGTTAAACGTAATAGCCAGGTGGTCGGATCCAAGTTCGTTGGTTAAGTTTATGTTGTTGATGGTGTTTGTCAAGTTTCTTGTGTGCAGTAGAACGTCTGGTGTTGAGCCTGGGTTTGCGGCGTAAAATCATTATTGACGAGAGGTTTATATCTTTGCACCATTGCCTTGACGGATCCAAAATTCTTGAAATTTTCTATAATTTATTTACCAGTGCAGCGTGAAGGCTTCTGTTTTGTAGATATCGAATGGCAAATGTGTCACATGTTCTTGATATAACTTTATTACATTCTTCATAAATATTAAATAAGTTAAAAAAAAATTCGTTTGTATAATTTAAGCGTCTGGGCATGATTATTAATTATTTTCAAAAGGTAACTGACAGCTGTAAGCATTCTTTTGGCATTTGATTTTATTGAAAATGGTCACTTTTGTCATGGCAGCTAAGAGCGACAGCATTTAAAATAAGATGCGGCAAAATAACCACATGAAAACATTAAATTGACAATATTTCGAAAACCAAACACTTTTGGAATGAACAACTTTACACAAACTTACCCTTATTTTTAATAATTAATAAAATAAAATTATCAAAAATGGGGGTCTCCATTTGAAAAAAATTGATTTTGGGGGGGTTTTCTCAAAGTCATTTTGAAACGTATGTTTTTAACACTTTGGATTAATATTTATCAAAATTTTGTCAAAATTCCATTAAAAATTTTTGGATTTTTGACTTTGATGTTGCATCTGGTGTCTTTTTTCGGTACAAACTGTATGCTACTTGGAATCATGGTAGCGCCCAATTTTTGGTGAAGACATTTTATAGTTTTTTTATCAGTCCATTTTTTAATTAACATTCATCCTGTACTGAGTAATATTTATTAGTTAACTACTTATGCTGGAACACTGAAGTTCGACTACATTCTAACTCAGTTTTTATTTTTGAATTTAATTGTGATTCACAGTCGAACCTGAGTGATTTTCTTTCATATTTTGGTACCCCTTTACTGTGGATTTCTTTTCTTTTTGATTTATGATTACGACCGTTCCTCATTGGAAGACCTGCGAAGCTACTGACTTAAGTGATCAGTCCAGCTGGTCCCCCTCAGGATCCTTCTCCTTCCCCATCTAGGCTTGATTGAAGTTAAGGTATCCATAGGATAAGAGTGCTAACAAAAATATCCGAGTGATACAGTCTCGCAAAATGTTTATTCTTTGAATAAAAAAAATTGTTAATTTGTTTTTTAATACATCAGTTGTGCAGTTGAATTTGAGTATGCGTTAATTTGTGTTGTCCATTGGGCGTTCGAAATATTCCTTATACTAGTCGCAAAATACTAGCTCTTGCTCTAATTCACGCCCGAGATAATATTAGTATAGTAAGAAATCAAATTCATAACAAATTGGCGCCCATTGATAAATTGATTTAAAAGACAAAATTTTTGAATTTTTGGGAACTTCTAATGACCGACCGTGCGGAAGAAACTCAAAAATCGATCTGATCCTCACGGCCTAATTAATTCTTCAACCACCAAAAATCTACCGCTACACCAGTAGAGGTTTTTCCTCCCCCCAACCTTCCGTTGGCGCAGGAAACTAAAATCACCAAATTCTTTGGCCCTAACGGACACGTGATCCCGCAATCTGCTAAACATTCCTTTCACCTTGAATGGTCAAATTTGCTAGATTCGGATTTTACAGCCAAAATTTAACTCTACGATGAAAAAAACAGATTTGCTTGGCAAATAACTTGAAAACGCATACCGAGGTCGAAAACAATTTAAGAGGTTTACGGCAAAATATTTGCACGTAACACCTTTTCAACAAGAAATGCAACTCAAACTAAGTAGCACATATTCCCTTATAGAAAAAATTAATAATTATTCGAGTGGCTGTAACTGTAATTTTTTACATAAAATTTGAAATATGTCAAAAACGGTTAGACTTAGGTATATGATATTGTACATGAAATATAGTTATAATTTGGAGTAGAATTCAAAAATGTAATAATATATAGGGTGTTCCATTTAAAATAAGCAAGTTGATACATATTTCCGGTACAACGGGAAGCGTGGCTATCTTGAAAATATTTTAGATCGCTTGCCCCCAATAACCTACGTATGCTGTCCAATTTTTAAATTTCTCGTAATTATAGTTTGCCAGATATCGATCGCGGCGGTTTCCGGTGGGACACCCTGTATATGTTCGAATTTCTACAGCTCTCGTGGTCTCTCTGGGGACGGAGAGTCTCCACACTTTTCTTTCTTGACTCAGTTCCCCGTTCAAGTTCCTTGATTTCATTGCATCATTCATGTCATTTCTCCAGCTTCTTGTTGGTTTTTCTCCCTTTCTTTTTCGGGCGTAGTCCATTCTAGTAGCCCAGTCTTTACCTTGGCCAACGATGTTGTTCCATTCGTTTTGTGACCGAAACATACTAACTGTTTCCTTTTGACCTCATCCATATTATCCTTTTCTATGCCGATATTCTGTCTGATAATTTCGTTTCTGATTCTTTCTGTTCTGGATATCCGACAACTTCTTCTTAATAGTCCATTTCTGTGACCAACATTTTTCTCCCATTTGCTTTGCTTACATCCCATGCTTCCGCTCCATACACAATTACACTTTGTACGATGCTTTTGTAGACGCGTAGCGTGCCGCTTTTCCTTATGTTTTTTCCCACAGTAGTGAATTTGATGCTCCAGTGGCTTTCCTATTTTTATTCATGCTTTCTCTAACTTCATCATTTTCTTTTCCACCCTTGTAGGGATCGGGGCCAGATATATTTTAAATAGGGTGGGAGACAGGCAACACCGCTGTCTTAAGCATTTCGATGTTAGGATATATTCTGTAGATGTGTTATTGCCCGTTTTGATTGTGGCCAAATTGTCTTTAAAGTAGTGTCGTGTGGCTTTGATTAGAGATTGGTTTATTTCCAGGTTTTTCATTTCCGTCCAAAGCCGTGATGTGAGGATCCTATCATAGGCTTCTCGGTTACATTGAGTACGTTTTTCAATGACCAGTTTCAGTGTGAAGAGGTTATCGATCGTCGATCTGCCCACTCTAAATCCTGCCTGCTCTTCAGGTTGTTGGTCCTTTATGTATTCTTCTATCAAATTCTTCAGGATTCGCGCATATATTATTCCTATTGTTGGTATTACCGCTATACCCCTGTAATTTTTCGGGTCATCCCTAGGTCCCTTCTTATATATAGCTGTTATGTGGGGGGTTCTCCGTACCTTTGGGGTTTATGCTCCATTTAGAGATCTTTCATATAGGTTCTTTAACTTTTGTGTTAGGTTGTATGGTCAGTATCGTATAAATTAGGGATATATTCCGCCAGGTCCGTCGGATTTTCTTATTTTTGTGAATTTTGTAATGCACTTGTGCTATTTCCAGATGCATGCGGTCCGCATTGAGCGGTTCTTGATCTTCTCTCATGTACTGCGATCGCTGTTATTCCAATAGGTGTGTCCACTGTGAGTTTGTTATAGCATTTAGAATAGTTCCTTGTTCTCATTGCTTTTATGGTTTTCCAGCATTGTGAAGTTCGTGCGCCTCCGATCTGCTGATTTATATAGTCGCATCTTTTAATCCAAGGTTGGCTCTTCTTCTTTAGTAGTTCTGCCTTTAGCTTTCTGTTTGCTTGCTGATATTCTGCTCTTGTTTCTACATCCTTCTTCTTTAGGAATCTTTCGTATATTTGTTTTTTCTTGTTAATGTGTTTCTCTATATCCTCGTCCCACCAGTATGGTTTATTTTTCGTATTCTGCATTCCAAGATATTCTTGGGCTGCCTCCGTTATACAGAATTTAATGTGTTGGTATTCTCTTCAGCTGTTCTATCGATTTGTGTTAATTTATTCTCTAATCTTTTGCAGAATAGATATTCTGTACTATCGTGTTATAGGCATTCGAGATTATATTTCATACTGTTTATTTAGTTTTCGTTGGATGTTATTTTTCTCACAATATCAGTTACAATGTATGGTACATATATTTTTGACACCACTAGGCAGTAGTCGGATCCGCAGTCTGCTCCCCTGCTTACTCTTATATTCTGTAATTTGATACCTGGTTGCTGTCTAGTGATGAGGGTAGTCGATAATCGATCTAAGTCCCCTTGTGTATTCGTACCAGGTGTATAAATATATATCTTTGTGTGCGAAGAATGTGTTCGTTATCTTTAGGTCGTATTGGTCACAGATATTGATTAATCTTTGTTCATTATCGTTTATCATTTCTTCTCGATATTTTCCAATCACTTTAGTATTGTTTTTGCTTCCCTACACTTCCGTTTAGGTCTCCTGACTAGGACTAGGTGATTCGGTATGTGGTCGATGATGTTTCTTAGTTCTTCTTCTCTCGTTTGAGCTGTACCATCGTCATTTGGAGCATAAACTCCCATGCTCGTCATATTTCTTCCTCTCATTTGAATCGTCAATTTTATAATACGTTCGCTTATAGCTTCCCATAGTCTTCGGAAAAGGGGATATGGTTTCCGGCACTCACTAACGCAAAAACGGCAAGGAAAGATAACGGCACAAGACAAGAAGAAGAATTACTACACCGGAGCATAAAAAGAAACAACAGAATGCGTCGACGCCGATGACGCAGGCCACATCATCACAAACCATGTCGTCACAACCGGTGCATAAATACGACTGCGCCGGAGGAACCGCATCAGTACAGTGTAAGCTCTCAAGCAAACCACCTCTGAAGATGCAAGCCATTCGTGCTTGCGAAACGTCAGGAAGAAATTCTATTTTACAACGGTCTAAAAACCCGAAAAACTCACTAGTTTCAAGAAATGGCCTCGAAAGCATAACTCTATGTATAATTTAATTTGTCATTCGGACATCCCCGTAGTGACCCATGCAGCATTTGCGATAAGTTTCTTGCAGAAAATGAAAGCAATCGAAAAACAAACGAAAATTAAAGATCCTAAATGACCTCCATAAAACAAGACACAAAAGTTCTACACTTTGAAAACAAGAGCACAAACGGATTCGACGTTTGAGGCGCTTGCTATCGAAGAATACCAAAAAAATGTTCCTAAGCAAACATTACTACTATTGCTGTTTATTATAATCGCCAATTATCTATCTACAGTTTCAATATTCACATGTTGGTCTACAGATAAATCTGCTCTTTATATATATTCAGAAATTGTAGCAAAAAAGGATCCAACGAAGTGTTTTCTTTTTATATCACTTTGTGTACAATATCTTAGATGAAAGAGATAGGAGTTTCGAGATCGTCCTGCGATTCAAGCCGCTGGTCAAAATAAGAAACTATTTAGTGTTCAAGTTTATTCACTATTTATCAGCGAAAAAGATTCGATTCTGTTAAGGTAACCTTTCCAATTCGAGGACACTCGTATCTGGAATGTGATAAAAATTTTGGAATTGTTAATTTGAAGGTAAAGATGGAAACTCATGTTGAATGGTATTCTCTTTTGTGAAGGTCACGATGAAAACCAGAACTTTTCATTGTGATTGAAGTAGATCAAGAAATCGTTTAGAGACTGGTCTTCATTACTAAACACCGGACCATTGCCTATATAATGAATGTGTATATTTTCCTGACTGTACTTCAATTTATTTCAAAAAAATTTCCTGGGTTTCAGTCAGGTAGATAGTAGTGAAGGTAGAAAACAACTATACACGTAAGTTAAAATTTTAAATCTCTAAACAATAGATTCTAGTCTTTTCCCAGACATGTTTTGTCCTGACTCATCACCTGAAAACCAAGGTCCCAAATTGTACTTTTTAATATGTGTGTGATTTGAATTTTAATATGTTAATTTTGGTGAAAGTTTTCTATTTAATTGATGATAACTGTAAATATATATTTTAGACAAACTGATGATGGTGGAGAAAGACACCGAAACGTACTTGTGACATTTTAAATAATAAACAATAAAATTGACTGAAACCAGAAAAAATTTATATAATGAATGTAATGAAAGATGTGCAAGTTAAGAAAAAAAAAGTTTAAGCCCACACTGACACTTGACGGTGACTCTCTATTTGCTAATCTGTCCAGATAGATAGATAGATAGATAAAAAATTTATTGAACATTCCCATTAATAAAATTCACAAACAAAGTTAACAAACATAACTCCCATGTCTAGCCAAATGTTGGGGCCGGTTTGCTCTTTACCCATGATCTAATAGGCGCGCTAAGTCGTCCATTACCTGGGCAGTGCCCTAACATGGACATTCCCGAGCTAGCCATACGCACGACAACGTCAGGAGATAGTCTTGAAGTGGCGGTTTTGGTTTTATTCGAGGGGCATTCATTAAGGAAAAAAAGGTCTTCCTGAAGGGAAGCCAAAAACCCCTTTTGCTTCGACCTTTAAGTTTGATACTGTCAGCCGTGGCGTTAACCGCCGGCAGTTTCAACTAGATGACCAAATCCATCCGCCCCCGCCCCGATCGGTGCAAGAACCAGCCAACACCAGCCAGAACGAGGCAGGACGAAACCCGTCAAGTCACATTATGTTGGATTTGTGCGTTTCCAGCCTGCTAGAAACGACTGTCTGCAACTGGCAGGGGCAAAGTTTGTTTGTCGTCACGTACTGTCAGGGACAAAATCCTCATAAAATATGGGAAGTCGCTTATACAGGGGACCATGGGTTGGGCGATCGTTTTGCTCTTACTTGGGTGATATTTCGCGTGAGGACTGAGCCTTGCACTCCGCTATGATAAAATTTTTCAGCGATGGTATCTATATAGTCGGCTATAATAGGCCATCCCTGTAGCTGCTCGTGCATTTCGGTTATTCTGGTGTATCTGTCAGCCGATAGGACGCCTCTTAGGAACCTATTTGGGTCCTTTGAACACGTCGTCTCGTGGAATCACAGACAGAGTGCCAGACAGGGGGCCGTAGGTCAGTATGGGCCTTATAGTGGAGGTGTAGAGGCAGAAGTTTATTTCGAGGTGATAGGAAAGAATTTGGCGCCAGAAGAGAGTACAACTTTCTTCGGGCCATGGCAGTCTTTTGGTACAGCATAGTCAATATTGCTTATTGAAATGGGCGTCGGGCGTCTAGTTTGAATCCCAGGTATTTCACCTCTTTGTTGGTTTGATAGGAGTATTTTGGACCACGAGTGGGGATAAGATTTTGTTGTTAGTGAATTTGCGCGAAAAGATAATAAGTTCCGTCTTCCTGGGATTCACTTTAAGTTTCCATTTGTCAAAATACGGCGTCAATAAACTCAGGTGATGTGCAATGCGAGATTTGCAGCCTGAGCATAAAAGACGATGCGTAGATAGCCGTATCATCAGCGTATAGTGCTATTTTTGTAGTGGGAAGTTTTGGAATGTCTGCTGTGTACAATGTTGTGTATATATTTCCTGACTGTACTGTTATGAATTTTACTTCCAACTATATTTATTTTATCTCGGGCGTGAGTTAGAGCAAGAGCTAGTTCTTTGCGGCTAGTGAACAATTTTTGGAACGCTCAATGGACAATACTAAATTACGCACACTCAAATTCAACTGCACAACTAATGTATTTAAGCAAGTAACAATTTTACTGAGAGTAATAAAGGTAAAAAAATATATATAAATTTACTTAGAGCGTATCACTCGGATATTTTTGGTAGCACCCTTAATCTATGGATACCTTAACTTCAATCAAGCCTAGATGGTGAAGGGGAAGGACCCTGAGGGGGACCTGCTGGAGTGATCACTTCAGTCAGTGGCCTCGCAGGTCTTCCAATGAGGATCGGTCGTGATCATAAATAAAAATGAAAAAAATCCACAGTAAAGGGGTACCAAAATAAATAAGGAAATCACTCAGGTCCGACTGTGAATCGCAAATTAAAGTAAAAAGAAAACAAAATGAACTGAATGCAGTCGAACTTGAATGTTTCAGCACAAGCAGTTAACTATAAAACGTTATTAATTCCAATCATAAAAAAATACTGTCATAAAAAACTGATAAAAAAAAAACAAAAGTCTTCACCAAAAGTTGCGCGCCAGCATGCTCCAGTAGCATACAACTTCTACCCCAAAATAGAAAACACCAGAACCAGCCTCCACGCCAAAAATCCACGGTCCCGCTGAGGTTCCCCAAAAGAGCTGGTTTTGAATTGCTCAACGGATCTCGGATCAATTCCACGTGGTCATACGGCCATCATGGATTCGTCTATCTGGTTCTTGGGTCTCAAACTCAACTCGCCGACTAGACGACTACTTTTCCAGTGGAAAAAAAGGCCTCTTGCAAACCATCAATCCATCAATGCCATCATCAATAAATTCTCGATTCTAAAATTTTTCAAAAACCGACCATGCGGTAGCGCTGAACACAATGAAAATCTCAAAGCCCGACCGTGCGGAACAAACTCAAAAATCGACCTGCCGATCTGACCGGCACGGCCTAATTAAATCTTCCCACCCAAAAATCTACCGTACACCAGTAGAAGTTTGCCTCCCCCCAACCTTCCGTTGGAGCAGGAATCAAAAATCACCAAATTCATTGGCCCTAACGGACACGTGATCCCGCAATCTACTAAACATTTTTTTCACCTGCGATAGAATCGAAACTGCGATAAGAATCGCCAAATTCGCTAGATTCGGATTTTACAGCCAAAATTTAACTCTATGATAAAAAAAACCAAAACAGATATGCTTGGCAAATAACTTGCACACGCATACCGAGGTCGAAAACAAATTAACAGGTTTACGGCAAAAATTTGCACGTAACAGTACTTCAATTTATTTCAAAATTTCCTGGGTTTCAGTCGCTGCTGTGTACAATGTATACAGCAGCGGCGAAATTACTGTTCCTTGTGGTACTCCTGCCGCGATGCGTCTTTTGGCAGAAGTGGAATTCTCCACTTTCACCTGGATGGAACGGTTTTTTAGGTAAGACGCTATCAGGGAAACTAGGTAGAGTGGCGGTGAATGCACGGCAAACAACGTGTACAGCAGGCCTGTGTGCCAGACTGTGTCAAAGGCCCTTTGCATGTCGAGAAGCAGCATAACCGTACTTTGAAGCTTATTAAATGCTGCATAGGCATCCGTTGCGATCCTAGCAGTCTGCAGCGTTGTGTTGTGTCTTGGTCGAAAGCCAAACTGCTCATCCGGAATTAAACCTCGAAGCTCGGCTGCTGCCTGTAATCTCGAATGGATGACCTTCTCGGTTAATTTGCCGAGGGTGTTCAAGAGGGAAATTGGCCTATAAGAGGCGGGTTCGGTAGGGTTTTTGCCCGGCTTTAAGATGGGGATTACGTCAGCGTTTTTCCAGTCCTGTGGGAAGTGCTGGAATTTAAGGACTGCGTTGACTATTTGTACTATTAGCACACTAGTTTTCCGCGGTAAGTTTTTGAGGAGTAAATAAGGGATGCCGTCTGGCCCAGGGGCTTTTCGGCTAGGGAGGCGCCGAAGACACGATTGTATCTCCGACGGGGTTGTTATATAGGAATGCAAAATCGAGGGTGGTATAGGATACTTCCGTTCTACAGAAACTGCGGTCTGTCTTTCTATTTCGTTATCCTGAAGGGCTGGTTGGACCTTGTGTACTTCTGCCAAAAAGTCGGCGAGCAGCTCGCACTTGTCACTGGTGGTAATATAATCCGCCCCTCTTATTCAAGAGCGGGGACTTGCTCATAGCCTTTTCGCAGACTTCTCGACACTTTCCACAGATAATTGTCACGGGGAGTCAGATTTCGCAGTTTCTCCGCCCAGGTATAATTCCTGGATGCGGAGATTTCGCGCTGTATGTCTCGTGCAAGCTCTGCTGCCATTATGCGATCGGCAGATTGCCTGAATCGCTGCCAACGCTTCCTGATTCGATTTGTCGCCTTAATAAGGTCCAAAATTTCCTCAGGAAGATTGTCGCGCCGCGGTCTGTTCGGAACTTTTTTGGCCAAAGCTTGCTGTGTCCGTTGTATATTCCTGGTCAGACCTTTTACCGCATGCTCTAGAGCTTCGACAGTATCAATCTGGCCCGGAATACACGTCAGGTCTTGTAGTCGTTTTCGATATTCGCGAAAATCGAAATTTTCGTATGAATATCGAAGTCGTTAC